>CM028134.1:749140000-751540000 GCA_016271365.2 Neoceratodus forsteri | reverse complement strand
ACACAGACAACAAAGGCCTGTTTTAGAGCCACATACTCAATTATCTCACTGTCAGAGCAAGCAGAAAAGATTTCCCCGATGAGCAGGCAAAGATAGAAGGGGGAATTTTCACTGTCAGTAAAGAAACAGTTGTAATGAAAACTGTAAACAATACTTAATGTTTCTAATTTGTTTATGTGTGTAAGGAGAGTGTGATGATCAGGTGAACAACATTTATTTAATTTGTTTTATTTTTTTATTTAAGGTAGTTTTATTTTTAGGGCCAGGTTGAAGGTTTTTATAGTGTAAAGGTAGCAGCCATGTTTGTGATGGAAGATCAGTTATGGTTGCAGGGGGACCGATAGAAGATAGTTCTGGTTGTAGGAGGACTGATTTGCTCATTGTGTGATGTGGTTTAGGACCAGGATAACTGTGCGTATATAGAGATTTAATGTACAGTCAGCTGATGTCTCTTGGCCAGTGAGATTTCTAGATTTGTTCTTGCCATTTTATAACTACTTTTAATACTGTTAGTATAGATAATTATTATGATATACTATCCAATGAGATTATTGAATTAAGGAATACTTATGTGCATCCAGAAATAAAATCTCTTCAAAAAAGCCTAAGCCTAAATGGTTCTCTAAAGAATTAGTTGAATTAATCAAGAAAAAGGATACATGTTATGCGACATATTTAAAGTGTCGTACTCTCTCGAATTGGAACTCCTTTCTGTGTATCCCAAAAAAATGTAAAGATAGCATACGAAGATCTAAAAGGAAGTTTGAGATGAACCTGGCCTTAAATGCCAGAAAAGACAACAGCAAGTCATTTTTTGCTTATATTAAGTCTGTGAAGAAAACTAATTGTCAAATCTGCCCCGTTCAAGTAAGTGAAAAATTATTTGCGATCCACTTGATATGGCCAATTACTTTAACATTAACTTCTGTAATGGATTTAAAAAAAAAATATATATATTGCCCAGTTGATCTTCCCCAAGGTACTTATATATCAATATCGAAATCAGATATCCAAGTTAAATTAACCAATCTTAAGGGTAAAATTAGTGCTTCCTACCCCACTAAAATTATTATATGAGTACTGTCTTAATTATAACTATGTGCCTGAATTCTGGAAAACTGCTTATGTAATTACTATTTAAAAAAAAAGGTCCCAAAAGTGTATTGGAAAACTGCAGACCGATAAGTCTTACCTCTTCTATGGGTAAAACACTGGAAAGCCTAATTAAGGATTTAATAACTTCATCATGTAAAAACACTGATACCGAACAACATGGTTTTAAGAATGGCAGGAGCTATTTAACTAATTTTCTGTGTTTTATGAAGATTTAAGTTTACAGCTAGACAATAGACATCCTTATGATATAGTTTACATAGATTTCAGTAAGGCCTTCGAGTAGCTCCCTCATTGGGCACTTATACAAAAGCTATATCTTTCTAACATCAATCCAAATTTAGTAGCATGGATAGCAAATTGGCTGGACAATTGCACACAATATGTTCTAGTAAATGGAGAACTTTCTTGTAAAGGGCATGTCACAAGTGGTGATCCTCAAGGATCTGTTTTGGGCCCTTGTTTGTTTCAGTTCTTCATAGCTGATGTTACACAACAAAATTGTACCAGTTCAGTAGAATACGGAGATGATATTAAGATTGGTGAGCCAGTTGAAAATCTTGCTCAGATAACTGCTATTCAAAGTGACCTGACCTGGACAAATTGTCAAAATGGATCGCAACCTGGGGGATGAAATTAAATCACTCTAAAGTGCAGAGTAATGCATTTCGGGGCAAATAATCCTAGGCATACTTATATTCTAGATAATTTGATGTTGGCTTGTTCATCTATAGAAAAGGATTTGGGTGTCTTCATTTTGGATGACTTTCTCCCTAATTCCCACATAAATGAGATTATCCTAAAAGCAAATCGAGTTATCTGGTCTATCAAACGTAATATTACATCAAGAGATGCTAAAGTGCTGATGCCTCTGATAGAACCTATGTTATCCCGCTTTTGGATTTTTCATCCCAACTATGGTGTCCTTTTAGGAAAAAAGAGATTGCACTATTAGGAGTACAGAGGAAGTACCCCAAAATGGTGCGCAGTCTAAGGGAAGTTCATATGAGGACTGACTTATTTCTTTAGATCTAATGTCCCTATCAATTAGGCGCTTGAGGGGAGATCTCCTACTTATGTACAATATTATAAATGATCCATATTTAATAACAAATCTGGGGTTTCTTTTTAAGGATTTAACTCATAATATTGGGGGACATCCTTTGCAGTTACAACTGAAGAAATTCAGTCTTCTCCCACGGAAGTTTTTTTATACTGTACGTATCATTAAATCATGGAATTCCTTACCTATTGAAGTGATTGTCAGCAGTTCGAAACAAACATATAAAAAGCGTTTGGACAAATACATCCTTTCAGGTGGTATCCATAGTTGTTATTAGTAAATAGGAGCACATTTTGGGCCTTTTTGGCTCTTTTGCTCCTATCTAATCCTAGTATGAATCTCTGTTAGCAGGAAGCCAAGAGACTGAAAGCAAGCTATATAAAAAAACAACAATCATATTGCCTGGGCAACCCTAAACAATTCTTGTCTGTGATTAACTCCCTGATTAAACCTGGGTGTGAGCAGTATTCAGCCAAATTGAAGACAGAGTCAGGTGTATTATCTGAAGCCAGCCTGATGACTGAGGCCTTCAGTGTTGAATTTATTGACCTGCCCTTCTTTTTTTTTTTTGATTTAACTGTGTGTCCCCATCGCCTCCTCCCCCCAACTTGGCGATGGGGACACACAAGTATTTACAGGTTCCCGAGACCCCGGCATGTGCCTGTGCGATCGTGTGAAGGCATGCACGCACCCCGTGGCACCAGCTCAGCCCCTTCTACCTCCCCTTAACTTTTTGCTGCCCCCTCTCTGCCTACGCTACCCACCAAACCTCCATCCGGTGGGAACGGACCTATGGGGGGGGGGCACCAATCTACCCTCACCTCCCTCGGGAGAGGAGAGCTGCTCATCCACAGCCCTCCCCCCTTTCTGCTTTAAGGCTACCTTCCCTAAGGAGACCTGCAAACCCCTCAATGCCCTACCCATTTATGGCAGGGAAAGTAGTGATGATTTGTACTCGAGGGTCCTGAAAATGATCTCTGGATCAGTCACACACCCTGTTACAAAAATGTTCAACCTGTCCCTCTCCACATCTTCTGTGCCGGGACTCTGGAAGCAGATGAGGGCTATCCTCAAAGGGTGTGGCTTGTCCCTGCATGAAAACTACCATCCTGTCTCTTTTCTTTCCCCTGAGCAGGCTCCTGGATGAGATTATTTTTCAGCAGATTTCAGACTAGGTGTCCCAGTACCCTGTTCTCTCCCTTCATCAGCATTGGTTTAGAAAAGGGCACAGCACTACAGTGGCCCTGGTTGGGTTCACTGACAGTGTCATCAGAAACATGGTTGAAGGCATGCTGACTGGGTCTGTTTTTGTCGATTTTACAAAAGCATTTGTTTTGGTGGACCATGTCATCCTCATTGACAAGCTGTACCTTGTAGGCATATCACCAATAAACTTCCTGGGTTTAGAGCAGTGTTTCTTGCAGAACATAGCAGGTTAGTTCAGGGAGCCCCTTCTCCGCCCCTAGAGGGGTCGTTAGTGTGGTACTGCAGAGATCCATTCTTGGGCCCATACTTTTCTCCCTCTTCATCAACCTCCATTCCCGGTGTGTCAGGGATGTCATGTTCTATGCAGGTGATCTGATATTGTTCCATAGCAGCAAACCCCTGCGGTCATTACCACTACCCTCACTGTAGAGTTTGGCAAGTTGTATTCCTGGTTTCAGAATAGCAGGCTTATATTTAACGCCATAAAACCTAAAGCTATGTTATTTGAGTCCAAATCTAGGCTTTGCAAATTGTCAGGAGTGGATTCCTTGTTGAAAGTCCTGGCATCCGATGTTACCCCCTTGGAATTTGTGTCCACCTTTAAATACCTGGGTGTTACCCTTGACCCCTCCCTTACCTTTCTGAGCAAATCACACTCTCCCTTAAGCACATAATCCAAAAACTGGGGATCATTTATGGACTAAAGGATTTTATTACACCAGAGGTGAGGCTGGCTATGGCTAGGGTTATGGTGCTGTCACTTCTGGACTACTTTTCTCCCATTCTTCGATCAAGAATCTGGCTAGACTGAACACAGTGTAGAACAATGTTTGCAGATTTGCCTTACTTGCCCCTTTCGGTTCTCAGCACTGCTCCTTATACCAGTCCCTTGGCTGGCTTGTTCCACAGGCTTGCCGTTGAGTATCTCTTAGGTTGTCTTATGGACAAGTCAGTGAGGGACAAAGAGCTCTCCCTGCTTACCAACATTCGGAGCCCAAAAGTGTGCCACAGCAGCATCAGTCCTTCATCTCTCCTACTCCTGGAGACACCTACTGTTGTGACTTGTATAGGACAAAAGGCCTTCTTGGTAGCTGCCCCAACCCATTGGAATCGCCTGTCTAGCTCTCTGCGCTCTTTGCCATCAAACTCCACATTTACATTTTTCTACATAGCTACCCTTCTGGACAACTTTACCTGTAAAAAATGCTTCCCTTGACCACAGTATTTTCGGCACTGCATCTGTCTTCAAGCAGTTTAAAATAGCATTTTATGTATTTGGTACCTGACCATTCCTTTAGCTTCATTACTTCTGTTTACGATCTGTGTATTACTTTGCTTCGTTTGGATATTTTATTTTAACTACGATTTTTGTCTTTTCTGTACTGCAGTCCTGTACTGCTCTGTGCCATCCTTATGGCTAGGGGTTGTGCCTGAAAACAGTCACAGGAACCAGTGTGCCTACCTGGTGAACAAACAAATAGACTTCATCATCTCCCCTATTTCGGCTTGACCCATAAGGAGGGCAAAGCTCTGGGAAACTGTGACATACCTGTTAAGTTCCAATGCAATAATCACAATTCCGTGAGAGGAAAGTGGCCAGTGAGTCTGTTCATCTACTTCTTCTACTGAAAGAACTCTTAAAACTGAAGGTGGGCAAAGCAATGGGGCCTGATGGGATTCATCCCATAATTCTAAAAGAACTAAGGGTAGAATTAGTGACACCACTGACTACCCTGTTTAACAAATCATGGGAGGATGGGGTGGTACCCGAGGACTGGAGGAGGGCAGATGTGATTCCCCTTCACAAAAGTGGGAGCAAGGCAGAAGCAGGAAACTACAGACCTGTTAGTTTAACCTCAGTGGTAGGGAAAATGATGGAATCACTTCTGAAGGAAAGAATTGTCAAGTATCTAGAGGCCAGAGGGCAGAGGACCCAAGGCAGCATGGATTCACAGCAAGAAGGTCATGCCAGACAAATCTGATAGATTTCTTTGACTGGGTGACCAAAGTAGTAGATCAGGGAGGGCTGTGGACATGGCCTACCTAGACTTTATGCAAGGCATTTGACACAGTCCCACACAAAAGATTAATATACAAGTTAGCTAGCCTGGGAGTGGGTCCCAAGATGACAGCCTGGGTAAAAATTGGCTGGAAAATAGGACAGAGAGTAATAGTAAATGGAGTCCACTCTGATGAAAGGGGGTTACTAGTGGGGTACACGAGGTTCAGATTAGGACCAGTCCTCTTCAATGTCTTTATAGCGTTACATTGCAGAGGGACTGGAAGGAAAAGTATGTCTCTTTGCAGATGACACAAAGATCTGCAACAGAGTTGATGCACAAGGTGGGGTGGAAAGGATGAAAAGGGACTTGGCAAGGTTAGAAGAATGGTCAAATGTATGGCAGCTTAGATTCAATGCTAAGAAGTGCAAGGTAATGCACCTGGGAAACAAAAACCCAGGGGAAGAGTACACAATGGGGGGTGAGATACTAACAACAACAAAAATGGAAAGGGACCTGGGGTAGTCATATCAGATGACCTAAAGGTGGGCAAGCAATGTGAGAGGGCAGCAATGAGGGCTGGGGGATATTGGGATGCATAGGGAGGCATCACCAGTAGAAAACAGGAAGTTATTATCCCTCTGTACAGACAGCTGGTCAGACCCCATCTGAGTACTGCGTGCAGTTCTGGAGACCCAGTCTTCGCAAAGACATAGACAGGATGGAAGCTGTCCAGAGGAGGGTAACTAAAATGGTGCAGGGTCTGCACCGGGGACATATGAAGAGAGACTAAAGAAGCTTAATATGTATAGCCTCGAGGAAAGGAGGAGAGGGGGACATGATAGAAACTTTCAAGTACCTCAAGGGAATCAACAAAGTCCAAGAGGGTAGCATCTTTCAAAAAAAGTGTGCAAGAACAAGGGGCACAATTTGAAGATAGAGGCGGCTCAGAGGTAATTTAAGAAAGTATTTTTCACAGAGAGGTTGTGAATGCATGGAGCGGCCTTCGGGAGGAGGTCGTGAGTCAGAAACAGTGGTGGAATTCAAGCATGCATGGGACAGTCATAAGGCAATTCTAGGGGATGGGGGTAGGAAGAAGTAGGCTGCTGGTTAACTAGGATCTGCAGCTTATCCAGTAGGCAGGGAAATGGGCAGACTGGGTGGGCCAAGGGGTCCTTATCTGCCGTCAAATTCTATGTTTCTATGTTCATGGTACCAAAGAAATCAGGAGGTATACAACCAATATTGGACCTTGAAATTCTTGTCCAGTTTGTCCACTGATAAAATTCAAAATGGAGACATTGAGGTCTGCCATACAAACAGTCAAAGAAGACAACTTCTTAAAGAGCAGCTAACTCCTTCAGGAAAACTTTACCAAAACATAATATTTAGACACAGTCCAGCTTGTATTTCACTTTAGTTCTGTATTCCTCCTCTCCGTTATTTACTGCTGAGGTCTTCTGCATGAAAACAGGATCTTTGCTGTTGAAGAGTTCATCTACTCCTGTTTCTGTCTCCCTACCTGATGTCATAATATACTGCTTGTAACATCACAGTTACACCCATGGCAACAGACTGTGATGTCACAACAGAGGATTATGGCTTGAAGTAGGGAATCAGCTATAGAGGCACATGAATCCTGAAGGATAAAGATCATGTATTTATGCAAATTTTCTGAGTAATAAATACTGGGGGGAGGAGGAATCTTTAGAATATATATGGAATGGAAGCTGAATTGTACCTAATTTAATGTTTTTCAAAGTTTTTTTAAGGCATCAACAGCTCTTTAACATCAGTAGACTTGACAGACGCTTATGTACACTATCCACCAAAATTGTATTCCCTTTTGCATTTCATTTGCAGTATTGCACCCTACCATTCAGACTCTTGTTGGCTCCATGAATCTTCATGAAGTTAACGATAGTCATGGCAGCAGAATTGCGACAAAGGGGATACACATCATCCTTCATCTAGGTGATTGGCATATGAGAGCATGCTCCAAGAAGATAGCGTAGGAATCAACATTAACATTCATACAGTGCCTTCAGACTCACAGCTGGGTCATCAACTACAATAGCAGAACAATCCCGTCACCAGAACTGGAACACTTAGGAGCAGTGTTTGATACCCGAAGGGATACAGTAAACCAGCAACACACAGAGTAAAAATAATAGAAACATACAGAAACACAGAATCTGTCGATAGATAAGTACCATACAACCCACCTAGTCTGCCCATTTCCTTACTCTCTGCTGCAGCCCCAGATCCTAGTTGATCTGTGGTTCTCCTGCTCTGCACATCTCCAGGGTACCCATATGTCTATCCCATGCACTCTTGAACCTCCGTGTTGTTTTTGCATCCACCACTTCTGCTGGAAGGCTGTTCCATGGCTCCACCACCCTCTCAGTAAAAAGTACTTCCTAACATTACCCCTGAGTCTTCCACCCTTCAGCCTCATATCAGAGACCAGTGCCTAAAGATATTCTCCCACCCATCGCATAGAGTCGGAGACTGTCTACAGCAGCCTGCATAAAGCTAGTTCTACAAAACTGACATTTAAACTGACGAGTACTGACCTATTAGGAGGTGCTATCCCAAGACTAGTTCCACTTAATCACTCTGTCCCAGGAATCCAAAATGAGTTTACAGTGGTGGAAGTCCATGGCAAACTTCCTAAAGGAAATGCCATTAATGCAGAATTATTGTGCTGCAATTTCTACAGATGCCAGCCTCCAAGGGAAGGAGACAGTAGTGGAGGGTCTTTTTGTTCAGGGCATCTGGTCCAAATCAGAATCTGCTCTACTATTCAATGTATTGCAGAAGCGCACTTTATTCAGAGCACTAAATCACTTTGCCCAGAGAATAATGGACTTAGCAGTTTGGATAAGAGTAGACAACCAGATGTTGATAACATACGTCAACAAATGGATGGCATTAAGTTCAAACAGATGACAGTAGAGGTGAACATAATTTTATTTTGGGGGCCCCATATTCAAAAGTGGTAGGCTGCAAGGCGCAAGTGCATGTGCCTTGCAACACAGCTCCGCCGGCACAAAACAGCGGTATATTCAGAAGGTGTGCCATAAACTGCGATCACGCATATGCAGCTGAATATCCCAAACATGCGCAACCCCGCAGTGGGAGATGCATGATGCGTCAGGTGCCCTGAGCGGTGCATACGGAAGTGTGTGATGCAAAGCCACTTGCACAACACACAGATTTGCAATATTCAGCCAGGATATGCAGATGGCCTTATTGTGCAGTCAGCACCCAAACATCACATTTGCATCTCATTACTGGAATGCATGCAGGCCATTTGCATACCATTGGGATGCGTAGACCTAGCACTGCACAAAGGTGATCATGAGATACTGCAGCCTAGCAGGCAGGTGAGAATGCATGGATGTGTGTGGGTGGACTGTAGTGGCCTGGGCACAGTGCTACTACATACCACCCAACCCTGTAGCACCCAGATGTGTGTCAGGCTGTGACTCAAATGGTCAGAATGTGTGACACCATATCACACATGACATTGCATGCCTGGAAGGCTGTGGAAATACGTGCACTAATGTTGCAAATGTGTGCTGAGAACCTAGCATCACATAGTATCATACAGTGCTGTGGAACAGTCTCAGTGGTCAGTGTGTAATGGCACCCACTCTGTGTGGGTCAGAGGGTGACACTGAGATAACATGAGTGCCTTACCCTGTACTTTGTGACAGTTGGGAGGTTTGTAGTGACCTATAGCCACATCCATGCCCTAGGTGGCTGCATGCACAGCACTGGCAGGGTCCTGTGTCCTTGGGATGTTACCCCGCTTCTGCCAGGCCACAGCTGGTGCCACCCTGCCCCTCACTGCTCACAGTTGTGCACCGTCCACCACCATGACCCAAACCCAGGGCTCCTGTGGCATTGTCACACTGCAGGAATGGCACTGGTGATAGGTATGTGGTGCCTGGTGGCGTGGGTCTGGCACGGGCGTGCAGTGTGCACCTATGGTGTTCCACCATAGATGTGTGCCACTGGGCAGTCCCTGACCCATGCCATGCTACCACCATTACCGCAATGCATCCCATTCACCGTCCCAGACGCCACCATGGGTGCATACCTCCACCAGGTGGCACTCTGCGGTCACATGGGTGCAGGCTATGGCAGCTGGTACATGTGCTATATTGTAGCTGTCTGCTTCGATGGTGTGCTAGGGGGATGCCTGACAAGCATGTGGCAGCTGGGCGTCCCCAACTTGGGTGTGGTGGGGAGGTGGCTGACTGGGCGGTGCCGGTGGTGTCGCCCACCAGCACCTGGCAGTCGCCCGGTAGCCAGACACAGTGCAGCTGTGGCTTTGGGTACTCCCATCCTAGCATGCCTGCTGTGTGTGGGTGCCTGGAGCACATCCTGGTGCACCTCTGAGAGTTGTCTTATGGTCACCTGTCTGCAGCCTGCCTGTGGATGGCTAGCTGATTTAGGCCATCCCCTTTCATACCTAACTTTGAAGCGGCACATTTCTGTAATGTGCAACACATGTGCCGCATATTTTGGCTGAATATACAGTTGCATGGCACATACACATGTCCACCCCCTTTTTTCTGCGTGATGCGGACATGCGTGACACATCTCTCCCTTTCAAATATAGTGCTTCTGCGCATTTTCTGAGATGTGTCAGGCATCTCCACTTTGTGACATGCATCTCTTTTAAGTATGCGGGCCTGGGTGGAGAAACAAATTTATGGTAACTGAACTTGTTAGAGTTTTCTTTTTTTTTTTTTTTTTTTCCAGTGAAGCCTGTTTATATTTATGGTCCTGTGTCTTTATGTTGTACTGCTGTTAGAGGTCCCCGTAGTTTTGTGTGTTTCAGATATCATTAGAAGTATCACATTGGCTGGCCCGTCGACACAGCGGTTGGATTTCCGCTCACGATGCTGATGACACGGGTTCGAGAATGGACCTGGGGAGTCTGATAGCGGGCCAGGGGAGAAGGATTGAGTGTCCCATGGACTGCTCTCCTTCTCCGGAAGAGGGAGGGGTACAGTGTCCAGTGCTTGTGGACCCCTGGCGGAGGCCGGAGAACCACAGGCAGTCGGGGCCTGCACGCTTGAGGGGTGGGGCAGATGTCATTGCACGTCCTCGCCCCTGGGGCAGCTCAAGAAAATTGTTGGCCGCCAAGGATGACGTCCATCCTGGTACCTGGCCTCTGTGGCTCCTTGCCTCTCCGCCGACCAATCTCGGCTCCATGGTATCGCCAGACCCTGAACCCCGCTCTGGGGGGAAGCCAAAGAGGCAATGTCGGTAGCCGACGACACCTTCTCCTGTCATAGACGAGCCTGACTTGGTGCCGTAACCCCACCCTGGGGGGCATGCCAGGGAGTATCCGCGGAGGTAAGGCAGTAGGGGACGCGAGGTAGGTGCTCGGGGGTTGGAGCTGAGTAATGGCCGGCCGATGGCAAAAAAGCATACTAAATTAAAAAAAAGAAAAAGTATCACACTGGCTTCAGGCAGTTCCAGGGTTTCAAAGGGAAGGAAAAACTGCAAGTGATAATGGCCTCAGATTCTACTGACATGTGTGATAGCCTATAAGAACAGCACGGTAATGGATCTGGAGTGCTACAAAGGATGCTAGTATAATCATCTTTATCAGATGAGTAAACAACCATTTTGGTAAATATAAAAATGACTTGTGTGACATCGGAAAGTAATTTACAGTTCTAGTATCACTAGTACAGAAATACAACTTTTGAGCAGGATATTTTTATAAGGAATCAAGAAATTCTATTGGACGTACCATAATTTCTTTTTCTGCTAGCTCCAGTGTTGTCAATTGGAATTACTTACAACATGGGTAGTGTGCATCCCAATTGGGGGATCACTAGTGCAGCTGTAGTATTAAAATAGTTGAACTGGGCAGCACAGAATGCTGGTGGCTTCAGTGTTCCAGTGCCTAATTTCAGGCAGTGTTTTGTACAAGTGTGCTAGGAGCATTAGCATGTCTGAGAAACTCCTCATCTGACTTGTTTACTTAGCTGCTTTTATTGTTTTTTTCTCTCTGTTTGACTACCTCTAGCAGGTAAGGGCTGGTTGTTTATAAATTCAATCATGCCTGTTTAAACATATTTAAAATAAGCAAGCCTGCGGTTTCCTTATTTACAGTTTCTATGTAGGTTTGGGTCAGTACCACAGTAATGTGAAAAACATCGATGGTGTATAGCTTTTACACAAAAAGAAGTTCTTTACTGTACATGGGCTGTGCATTTACTCAGATAGGGAGGAAAAACAAATGTTGCAAACAAGTCAGATCACTCACGACACCAGCACTCCATACTGCCAGGTTCAGCTCTTAAAGCTATAGCAGGTATGCATAATTAAACTGGTCTATTCCATGAAAGGTGGGGAATGTCACGTAATCTTCTTGTGAGAAGTACAGACCACTCCAAACACTGAACATCACAATAGGCTTGGTCTCTGTTATGCTCGTCTATGTGATACTGTACCATTTAATTTACTGCATGATTTGGAGTATTTGGTATACAAGTCTATGCATGCAAGTATTACTTTGAACTGTTTACATGATTATAATGTTTTGAACCCTTGTCGTCTATAGTGATGTATGTTTGTATTGTCTGTATTTCATTCGGTATAATAATCTAATAAAAAGTTTTAAACTTAAAAGAAATAAGCTATAGCTGTACCAGTACCAGTGGTTAGGGTGCATATTACCCATGTTGTAAGGAATTCCCATTGGCGATGTGGAGTGATACAGAAAAGTCAAGGCATATATTTTAAAATAATTATACAAAAAGGAGTAGTGACTGGAAGTGCCATTGGTAATTCTTTGGTTTAATCTGTTTACACACTGAAGAAGAAATGTTTCTGTTATATTTTTTAGAAAGTAAATTTTTTTTGATGGATTGCTAATTTAACAATTTATCTCACAGATATACTATAGTGTTTATATACTATGCATTCTGCCTGGCGTTTATGATGCTTCTTCGTCCTTTACTGGTAAAGAAGATTGCCTGTGGCTTAGGAAAGTCGGATCGATTTAAAAGCATCTATGCTGCTCTCTACTTCTTCCCCATTCTGACTGTGCTCCAAGCAGTAGGAGGAGGCTTGCTTTGTAAGTGCTAACATTCTTTTGATAATATATAATTCATTATTTGTAATGTACTGTACACCTTGGAAGTGTAGTTTCAGCATTGAATACCCTGTTGTAAAGTACAGTTTGTAGCAGATGGGCTATGGACTGAATTAAGTTTGTTGAAAGCCCTTCCAGTTTCCTGTGCCCCGAAAAAAAATTTGGCTATAGCAAAGAGCGATTAAGTCTTTGCTGTTGTGCAGTTACACAGATGTTGCTACTAGTACCATAAGAAACTATAAACATTTTACAGTGCAAAACAAAATGTTAGCGATAGACATGGTAGATCATCCTAATTTACCCATTTGCTCTTCAGAAATATCAACACTATTGCGCTGCCAGCCTAGGAAGACATGGATTTATATATACTGTAAGCCACAAAATCCCACACTGAGGCTGGCTGGGGGTTGAGTATGTCACAGTGACGAGGTGCTCAGCTGCCAGGGAGGGGCGAGCAGGGTCTGTGTGGCAGTCAAGCTTCTCCCTGCATTGGCCAACCATGGAATGGCATTGGTGCCAGCTGCGAAATGTACAGTGGTGGATAACCTGAGAAATTGGGTTTGGGAGCTGGGAGAAACTGTATCAGTATGGTAAGAATATTTTAGTCCACATTCACAAGTAAAATCTGAATTGAGAGTGCTGTAGTTTATGAATATAACTGACTAATTAGTAGCAGTAATGCAAACAATTAACATTATGGAGAAGTCAAATTCCATATTTGGAACAAGATATAGATTTATAGGAAATAAATAATTACAGTACTTGTTTGAGTACGAAACAGAGAAGTCATGTTACTAAAGTTGCAGTATTAAAAGTATTTCATTTTTCAGGGTAGACGTTTCCCTTGTCTGGGAGTTAGAAATAAGCCCCAGGTGAAAGAAAGCAAGAATATTTCCAGTTTGAGTTGATGTGGAAATACTGTATCATGTCTACTGAATGTAAAAATAAAAGAAAAAAAAAAGTACTCTGAGGAGAACTCACGGTAACAGAGAATAGAAAAGAATATTTTTTTCTATAAGCACAAAATTACACATACCATACACCCGTAATGCAAGGCATCATGGGTAATTTATGAAAATCATCATGACAGAATTCAGATTGGATATGGTTGAAATGGCACTGTAAGATACCCCAAAGCCTTACAAACAATTTGTAAAGGCTGAAACCAGCAAACCACAGGCAAGTCTTTTGTCTTCTTTAGGACTTCTCAGTGTATGATATAACCATAATCTCAACCCAGCATGAAAGGTCAGCATGCCACTGTTGTGTGGGTCACGATGAGAGCAAAGCACTAAAATAATACAGTATTCTCAGTTTGTTTTTTTTCGTTCAGTTCATCTCCATGGCCCATCAACTAGGGGCTTCTGTGGCAATGGCTAATGCCAGCTACCCATCTTCAGAGGTCGTTCCTGAAAGTGGAATGTTTTTATTTCAGTGTACTTACTTGTAATTCAAATAAATGAAATGAAAGAGCTCTTTCTTGCTGGATCTCTCCTGGGACCTTGTGACATCTGAGTGTCACCATTGTGTTACCTCCAAGGCAAGGTCCTGTTTTCAATTCTTAGGTAGCGTTCTCTATGAGATTCTGCCCCCATATAGGAGATCCTTTCAAGGCCCTCCTGATGGTCTGGAGGTAAAAAACCCGCATGGGCGTTGCAGTGGGAGCATTGTCTGTTCCTTGGTAGTTCACCTTGGTCGCATAAAAAGGGATTTTAAACCACCGGTGTTCAAAAACCAGGTGATAATAGCGATAAAACCTGCAGAAAGTGTTACTGAATGGAGCATTCCTCCATCTATTTCAAACCCTTAAAAATGCTAAAGCAGGCTCAAAATGTGGATAAAGAGCATCTTGTAATAGAGGAGAAAAAGGACAGTCTAAAACAGAATAAAAGGGTATAATGAAAACATTTTCCCCAAAATATGCACTACTGCCTTAAAGTTCAAGAACCTTAATGTTAACGCACAGAGGCAAGGGTTATGCAAAACCAAGTTTGAAGGAAGCATAAAATGACAGCACAACATTAAAGAGCTGCTGACACCTCAAAGAAAACTTTGAAAAACATGATATTTAGGTACAATTCAACTTGCATTCCATATATATTTAGGAGGCAGTATAGTGCAGTGGTTTAAGGCTCTGCGCTGCAAACCTGGAGACCTGGGTTTGAATCCCACAGACCCCACCTGCATACTGTGTGATTCTGAGCAAGTCACTTAACTTCCTTGTGCACCTAGGTCACACCTGTAAACAAGCTTCAGCTTAGTGTCTCTCTCCTGGTAAAAAAAAAAAATATATATATGTTCTATAGATTTCTGCTCTCCATTATTTGTTACTGAGAACATATGCATGAAAACATGATCTTTATCCCTTAGAGTTCATCTGTCTCTATTGCCTACTCCCTACTTCAAGTCGTAATCCTCTGTCATGACATCACAGTCTGTTTCCATGGGAATAACTGTGATGTCACAAGCAGTGTATTATGACCTCCGGTAGGGAGAAAGCAACAGGAATTGATAAACTCTTCAGGAGCTGTTTTCATGCAGTTGACCGCAGTAATAAGTAATGGGGAGGAGGAATACAGCACTAATGGGAAATACAAGCTGAACTGTGTCTAAATACGATGTTTTGTGAAAGTTCTCCTAATGGCGTCAGCTGCTCTTTAATACAACACATTTCGGTTAATATATGCAAATCATATCCTTCTTCTAGATTATGAATACTGCTAAAGAAATGCATATCATCTTTAACTGAGAATTTGTGCTGTTAGTTCTGGGAGTGTAGGCTTGGACGGGAATGGTTGTTTCAGCATTCTGTTTCTTGGAAAGAAACATAGAATTTGATGGCAGATAAGGACCGCTTGGCCCACTCATTTCCCTACCTAGTGGATAAGCTGCAGATTCTAGTTAACCAACAGCCTACTTCCTTCTAGCCCCCCACTAGAACTGCTTATGTCCATCCCATGCATTCTTGAATTCCCCCACTGTTTTTGACTCCGTGACCTCCTCAGGAAGGCTGTTCCATGCATCCACAACCCTCTCCGTGAAAAAATACTTCCTCACAAAAGAAATATTGTAGCAAGTTATGGAGATGAAACCAACTATATTGTTATTAAAAAGTCAAGGCCGGGTTTTGTAGGGGATTGTACTCTGAGCCTACATCAAAGCTTTGTAGTTGTGACACTGGTGCCAGCACACATGCATGGAATGCATCTACAGTTTGTGCCTGTTTTGGCCTTCAAGTACCTGTAAATGGGTGGAGGGGAGGGAGTGCTGCAGAGCGTTTTACATCTGTAAAACTGGTGTGCTTATCAATGCCACAGTACCGCACTGCATGGGTGCATTGTGTCCCCATCTAAAAAAAAAATTAAAATAATTCCTATTGTTAGTACAACAAAGGAAATGATCAGGCCTGGCTGTCTAACACTGTATTTAAGGTAGACACTGACACATGAACAGTATTTCCTAAAGAACACCCATGTGCTGTAAGTCAGTGGTCTTACAAATGAGGCTGTTTTAAAGGTCGTAACTTACGTTTTTGATACAGACCAAATAGTCAAGGTAAGAATCTGTATTAACCATGTTTGTTTACAGTTTAATCACAAAGCCCAACTGCAACATCTTATGTACAGTGGGGTCCTACTTCTAACCAGTTTTTAAAAAACTGGGTTGACTTCAGCACAGGGAGGTCAAATAACTTGCTCAATGTCACAGAGCCGGTCAGTGGACATGGTAAGATTTTGACCAGGGATATCCCAATTCACAGATCTTCTTTGAGGATATCTCTTCCCTTAGGCCACACCATTGGAACTTCACCCACATCAGCGCTAGGACCACACAGAAACTTTTGCTAGTCAGGGCCACCCATGATGACTTCACGCATCAGCGTCTACATAAACGTCGGCAGCCCCATCCCTGCTCAGTTCTTCTTCCACCATCAATTGTACTCGTCAGACATGCATTAGAAATGACTATACTGTACCTTGCTGCTATAAAGTAATTACTAATAATTTAGTGATACTGTCAACGACTGTATGCCGCTGAAAGTAGCAATATCATTCTAGTACTTTGACAGTGGTGAAAAAATATGCAAGGACAAAACCCATGACATGTGTGTCTGCTGTTTAAGCCTCTGTCACAATGTCAAGACTTGTAAGATTTGCCACAGCTTCAGTCAAGCAACAAGGTGATACAAAAAAGGCACTGGAGAGTTCTTATTAGAAAAAACTGTAGTGGCCATGCAAAAAGCCTTGGGTCAGAAGGAAGCATTGCCAGCCCCATCAACCGTATCACGGTTGTCAAAGTCTACAGGCTGCAAAAAAAAAAGAGGTGTAATCGGGACATAAGAATAAAGATGAGGATAGATCAATGTTGCTGCTGCGGTTTGTACCCACTCTACCTGCATCATCGTCTCGCACCCTGGTGGCAGTTACAACAGGTCCCTGACTGTCGACCAAAGGTACCATACCTACTAGGGATGGCACATCACTCTCGTCGACGAGGCAGGCCTGTCAGTATAAGCGGCCGTGATCCCAGGCCAGGGAGTAGTCAACACGCAGGCAGTGCCGGTGTCATTTTCAGACATGGTACAGAGCATATTGCCAGTCTTGCCTTTACAGCATACACTGCCATCGACAGGGGTTACTGCGTCTCCGGCCCTGTCGACTCCGATTGGTACTCAGCAAGTGACTACTGAACAAAGGCCTGCAGCATTGCCAGTGAGATCCTCTATTCTTGTCATTGATTGGGATGTCAGCGAGGAGGAGGAGAAATATAATCCTGACCTCATAATGGAGGGGCATTATGAAGAGGAGGGTTATGAAGAGGAACATTACGCTTCACGTTCCAGTTCCATTGTATCCTCTTACAGTGAGAATTCTGTGATGTACACACTGAGAGTTCCTCCTGAAGACCCACTTTTCAAACAGTGATGCAGCAGATGCAAACTGCTATGAGGTTTGCAGTGGAAGAAGAGGATTCTTCTAAAAAATAATTAAATGGAGTTTCTGGAGGTGCCCTGCCCTGCCCTCCCCTTCCTCCATCATTGTCCCTCAAGTTTATCCTGCCTTAGAGGAAGCCACTTTTGCTGCCTGGTATAAGCCAAATACCATACATACTGTTCCTAGAAAAGCTGACGAGCAGTACCCTGCCCCTGCTGCCCAGTCTTATTATGCCAACCAGCCAGAAACCGATTCTGTGGTCATCATGGCTGCCCATGATAGTTCCAGGGCACCAAGGCATGTGAGTACCCTGCCACCTGATATGGAATCCAGGAGCATAGATGTTATGGGCAAGTGAAATCTACACCTCTGCCTCACTAGGTCTACAGATTGGTAACTATCAGTCTCACATGATCATGTGTCAAAATAGCCTGTGGAAGGCAGCCAAAACTGCAGCTCAGGCCCTTCCAGAAGGCACAGTCAAGAATGAATTACTGAAAAATGTAAATCCAGGGGCTGAGGTGGAAAAACACCTTCTACGCTCAGCCTATGATGTCTAAGACACCTCTGGGGTAGCTGCCACTGGCATTTGCATGAGAAGGTATTCTTGGCTCAGAGTGGCTGAGTTTACAGTATTGAATGCTCCCTTTAGAGGCACCAAGCTGGTTATCATGTAGAAGAGGCAGAGGCCTACAGGCCTCAAGAATGACTCTGAGATATGTAAAATCCCACTACCCTACCCTGGGTAGAGGTAAAAGTAGAGGATCCTTTTGCCAACTCACTGCCAAAGGTGGCCATCAAGCCTACCATGGGTGATGGAGCCTTGTCACCTCCCCCGCCCAGAGCCCATTCTAAAGCCTCCAGGGCTGGTTGGCATCGGGCTGTCTGGCTCAGCATGACTCGTGCAGGACTTCCCCAGAACCATTTCAGATGGAGGTAGGTGGTCACTTGTCCCTTCATCTATCACAATGGAGGGAGATTACTACAGATGAATGGGTCCTGGAGATAACTGCAAAGGGACATGTTCCAGAGTTGCTAGACACCCCTCCAGAGCATCCTCTGTCTCTTTCAACTTATCCCTCTGGGCATTTGTCCCTGTTAAAAGAAGTGGTACAGGCTTTACTAACCAAATGCTATTTATTTATTTGAATTTTGATGACCAGGTAAGCCCACTGAGACGAGATGGTCCTTTTTCAGTGGTGACCCAGAATTAGTTACATACATTAAATAACATAGGAATTATACATGGTTATACATGCATATACATACAGTTTCTATCCCAGCGTGGATTGATTAGTTACAGGTAATAACAATGAGCATATACAATCAGTTGTCTATAATGGCAGAGAATATATACATGGACTATGAGTGAATCAGAGTAGTAAATGTATGTTTTGAGCAGGCTGGGATGTTAGTGCCCACAAATTTGTAAAGGGGGGTGGACACAAGGGCAAGTGATTCAATGGAGCTGTTGTCCAAAAGAGAGATTTTAGATTCTTTTTAAACTGCGCCAAAGTAGTGCAGGCCCAGACTATGGGGGTAGGGAGTTCCTACAGATGCAGGGCAAAGAATGAGATGACCACCTTCCAGTTTTGTACCGAACTTTGGGGACTTCCAGCACTGGGAAGGCCGGGGCTCTAAGATGTTGGGCAAATAGCTTGCATTGGATTATGCCAGAGAGACTTTGCAGGGAGAGAGGTTGCATTAACTTGAAGGCAAAGCAGAGGATAGCACAACCTAGCTTCAAAGAAGGGCCATCCTAGGATTGTAAGTGTTGTGCAGTGGTGGGTTCTGGGGTGGGCGCAGATTGCAAATCGTCCAGCCCTGTGGTTAAGTGTTTTGAGCTTGGCGAGGGTGGGTTCTCGTATCGCTTGCACTTCCGGGGCACCGTAAAATAAGAGAGGGAGGAGGGAACTGCTGGCGATGGTGCTACGTGCCTCTCTAGACAGGCAGGGAGACAGTCTATATAATAGCCCGAGTTTTAGGTTCAGCATTTTAGTCACATTACTACATGGGGTTCAAAGGTCATGGTTTCATCTAGAGTCCAAATTAGGTATTTAAAGGCCTGGACCACCTCTAGATTGGCTCCAGTGCAGATGATAATTTTAAGGAGATCCTGTCTGTCTAGGCCAATATTTTTGTGATCAAATAGCATTGCCTTTGTTTTTTGGGCATTGAGTGTGTGAGTTTATTAGCCAGGAACCAGCTTTCTAATTAGCGGAAGTCTTTTTGCAGCTGTGTATTGATCCAGGTTGGGTCTGTGGAAGACCTTTAGAGTATGGTGTCAGTGTATAGTTGCACTGAGGCACCACTACAGTTATGGGGTAAGTCATTGATAAATAGCGAGAATAGACAGCGGGCCAAGTATAGATCCTTGGAGTACCCCTACTGTGACTGGCCTGGGGGGTAAGATCAAACCTTTCCATTTGACACACTATATCTGCCTGGTCAGATAGTTCTGGAACCAACGACAGGATTGGTCATCCATTCCACAGTCCCATAGTTTTGTAAGCAACAGATTGTGGTTAACCAGATCAAATGTTTTCATTAAATCTACAAAAATTGCCTCCAATGCCATACCCAAATTCATGGCAGTAATAATATCATTGGTGGTCCGTACTAAGGCTGTGTCAGTGCCATGATTTTTGCAGAAGCCATGCTGGAATTCAGTAAGAGTTCCATGCTGTTCAAAGAAGTGAACTAGTTGTTCGTAGAGTAGTTTCTATTGTATTTTGGCAACCGCACTGAAGAGGGATATTGGTCTGTAGTTTTCTATTTTGTCCTGTGTCATACCTCAACTGTACCACATTACGAGGAACGTTCCTCATTTTACTTCACAAAAGCTCCCTGTTCCACATTGTGAGATCTTGTCCCACATTCAGTGTTAACATTTTAAAGCAAAAATCTATCATAAATGATGCAAAGAATATATTATTCAATTAATAACAGACTTTCTGAATGTAAATGCAAACATTTTAACAGTGTTCTGAGCTTCTTGGGTAAAGATTTGATAAAGTGTTCCACATTTTGAGAGACAGTGTTCCACATTTGGGGAACAAAAGGTTGAGAGGTATGCCCTGTGTATGGGCACTATGAGAGCCATTTTCCATTTGTCATGGATAGTTCTGGCTAAAAAGGACTTCTTGAGTAGGTCCCTGATAGGGGTGGTGATAATTGGTGCGGCAATTTTTAAGAACTATGGTTCCAGGCAGTCATTACCTGGAGAGCCTCACTTTTTTTTTTTTTTTTAACTTTCTGGTGCTTGCACACCTACTTTATCCACCTGCACTACCCCCTTGGTCCACTCCTTCGGACCACTGATCAACCCCCTGGGAACATCCGACCCCGAGTCTGCCCCTAGAGTGCTCTCCTGTTCTCCCCTGTATTACCTTGATGCCCAGCAATCCCCCCTGGGTGGGGTGAGGATGAACCTTCCTCAACCTTACTGGAGGAGAACTTTTTGGCATAACGAGGTCTGCCCATAGTCCGATGGATCCCTGGGAGGCACTGATCGGTCTTCATCTAGGACCGAGAGGGCTCTTTTCCGGTTTTCTTGTTTCCCCCACCCAACCCCTACAGGCGCCGGCGCGAGGACTAACATCAAGAGAGTGACGTGCTGATGCACGTCTGCCTCCCAAGCACCCAACAGCGTCTCTCCCTCCCCGACTCCACTGTATGGAGCCGCCACAACCCTTTGAGCCGTGCTTCCACCCGGCTCTCTTTAGGATAATCACCTCCCGGTACCCCTGGTATCCCTCCCGAGGAAGAGCATCTGCTGGGGCTCAATCCTCCCTCTCCCCACCAACCCCTGTCGGCCGAGGTCCATTCCCGAACCCGGGTCGCCGGCGCAGCGCGAGGTATGGCGTCCAGCTCCTCAACCCTCACCTCCACCGGGCCAGTAGAGAGACTCACTTTTGAGTGTATTTAACTGAGAACTTCTAGTCTGATTACTATCCTAGGGTGGAACTGTGGCAATGATTTCCCACCAGGAGGTTGAAGTAGCAGGGCTACAGTAATATCACGGGGTTGCTGCTGTTGAGAAGATTATGAGATATAAGTGCATAGTGGGACCTTAAATCTTTCTAGATCAGTGAAGAAGTGATTAAATCCAGAGGCAATAGCTTGTGGGCTGGACAGGGCCTGATCATCCGAGTGAATTACATGAGCAGAGACGGAGGTTTTTCCATGGAGCAGCTGGTTAATCTGGGTCCAGAAGTGCTTGGAGGAGGAGAGATTTTGCATTTCTAGGGACTTGTGGTAGAATTGCCTGGCACTTTTCAATCTGCTTTTGCAGTTGTTCCAGAGGGATCTGTAAGAATGCAAGTCAAAGGTTAGGTCTGATAGTTTATATTGAGACATGGCTTTATCTCTGAGCCTGAGAGCTTTTCTTAGCTCACTGTTAAGCAATGGAGCATGGAGGCCCTTGGCTCTCCGCCATCATATAGAGGCATGTCTATTAACAGCATTAGTGAAGTTATGTACAAAGTAGTCTAATGCCTGTTTGACACTGGGGAGGTCAGTTATTAAACTCCAATCAACCTCTTTGAGGCTCAGAAGGAAGGCTGACTCAGCAAAGTTGGAAAGGTCTCTAGCCTCGCTATATTGGGGGGGGATTATTTTTTCATATGCAATATACAGGAGAGTGATCACTAAGTATCTGAGAGAACTCCAGCAGCTCTGATTCTGTGCACCCTACTTGTTAGTACCCAGTCCAATAGTGTATGGTTACCTGACCTGAGGTTGGGTCTTGTGGGTTCAGTTATTAACTGATTGAGATGGGCATTATCCAGAGTTGACTGGTAGGATTTCTGATTAGGTCCCAGCCAGTTTAGATTGAGGTCGCAGCACTTGATGAGTTCCATAGTGGGCAACTCGGAGAGGCAGGAGGTGTGGGGAAGACCGTGCCTGGTTGGCACGATTGTGGGGGTATAGATGCAGACAATGCAGAGTGTCTTACCAGCACCCAGGGTGACAGATAAGAAGATAAATTTCCCTGGGAAATCTTTTGTGGAGGGTAGATCCCATTCAGAGGCTGCTAGGTGTGAGAGGACACCCCCACCTCGTTTAGATGTCCGACCCTGCCTGGAGGCTGTATACCCTTGCAGTTCAATCTCTTGAGGCAACACTGAAGGTTTGAGTCATGTTTCAGAGATGCCTATTATGTCTGGGGCATAGCAGAGTGACCAAGCTTCCAGTTCTGTTAACTTTGCCCATAGGCTATGGATATTCATGTGTGCAATTTTTAGCCCTTTGGTTCTAGACCATTCCTGGGTCATGGGAGTGAATATATTTGTGTAAGTAGCACTAGGGCCAGGGTTTAGCTCAGCATCCCCAGACAAGATAAATCCATTTAGAGACATGCAGTAACCTCTGATGCCTGCTAGGTAGCAGGGGCCAATACACAGAAGATGACGTCCAATAAGGACCGTATGGCCCACCTAGTCTGTCCCTTTCTGTACCTAATGCATTACTGCAGACCCTAGTTGATCTGAGGCTCTCTCTCTCTTCCCTGTTGCTAGAGTACTCTTATGTCTATTCCATGCATTCTTGAATTCCTGTTTTTGCCCCACCACCTCTGCAGGGAGGCTGTTCCAAGCGTCCTCTACTTTTTCTGTGAAAAAGTACTTCCTCACGTTGCCCCTGACCCTACCCCCCTCTAGCCTCATATCATGCCCTCTTGTTCTTGTACACCTTCTTTTCTAAAAGATGCTACTCTCATGTACCTTGTTTATACCCCTGATGTACTTGAATGTCTCTATCATATCCCCCCCTTCTCTCGGGGAATACATATTAGGTTCTCTAGTCTTTCTTCATTTGACTCTTGGTGCAGTCCTTGCACCATTTTGTTGCCTTTCTCTGGACTGCCTCTGTTTTTTTACTGTAGGTCTTTCCAGAGATGCAGCCTACAGAACTGGACACAGTACTCCAAATGAGGTCTTACCAGTGATCTGTACAGTGGCATACCCACCTCCTTTTTTCTGCTGGTGATACCTCTCCCTGTGCACCCTAGCATCCCACTGGCTCTCCCCACAGCCTTCTCACATTGTTTGGTTACCTTTAGGTCATCAGATATGATTTACTCCCAGGTCCCTTTCTTGACTGGTGGCTGTCAGTACCCCCCCCCCCAATCTTGTACTCTTCCCTTGGATTTCTGTGCCCCAGGTGCATGATTTTATACTTCTTTGCATTGAATCTTAGCTGCCACACTCTCAACCACTCCTCAAACATTTTTAGGTCCTTTCTAATTTTTTTCCAACCCCTGGAGTGTCGACCCTGTTGCAGATCTTAGTGTTGTCTGCAAAGGCATACCTTCCCCTCAAGCCCCTCTGCAATGTCGCTTATGAAGTCATTAAAAAAGGCGGGCCCCAGAACGGATCCCTGTGGCACCCCACTGGTTATTCCCCTCTCCTCAGATTGAACATAGAAGCATAAACATAGAAACTGTTGGCGGATAAGGACCGGTAGGCCCATCCAGTCTGCCCATAGGCCCTATACATGTATGCATCCAGTCACCCTAAGTGGTCAATGGCTTTTCATCACTCCCTTCCAGCCAAAGGTTTCCCTATGCTTGTCCCAGGCATGTTTAAACCCCTCCACAGTGCTTGCCCCTACCACCTCTTGTGGCAGACTATACCAAGCGTTCACCACCCTCTCCGTGTAGAAAAACTTCCTCATGTTACCTCTTAATCCACCCCCAACCCCCATTTCATATTGTGCCCCTTTGTTCTGGTATCTTTTCTACATTAGAAAATGGGCAAAGACAATTCTCTCTTCTGATTGGCTGAGACAATTATTTTGGTGGGCATCTATCAGACAATAGATGCCCACCAAATAAAAAGTCCCAGCCTAAACCTGCCTCATGCCTAGCAACATATTCTTGTGCTCAGCCTGCTTTGTCATTGGCCGAAACACTGGACACACAATTTGAAACTGCCACCATTTTTTTTTTTTTACCCTTAGCGAGAGAGCAAGTGAGACCCTTCCCCTAATATATAGTTACTACTTAGCCAAGACGCCACCACCCAGTAACTGCCCAAAACAAAGCAATCAACATATTTTGCCTGTCATAAAGCATTCTTTAATTTCTTTTTTCTTAGTTGTTTTTAATTTCTTCTATGAATAAACCCCGTGCTGCTGCCACTGCTCACTGACTTCAGACAGTCACAGACTCAAATTCCACAAGTCATACACATGTCATACAAATCTGAAATACACAGTCAGTGTAAAGCAAAACACAGATTTTTTTTTTCTTTTAAACAACGCCACCAAGCGAGTGGTTAACTGTATGATGTTTCACGCGGCGGTTCATTTCAGCGCTACTCCCGGAAGTTACTAATACCACTGTTCTTGCCTTGTCGCTGTTTAGGTTCATCAACAACAAAAAGAAAGGGGAGAAAAACAAAGCAGCTTGACCATAATGGAAAGAAACGGTACCTTTCCAGTACCTCCCCTGCACTCCACAAAGCAGCTTTTGAGATAAAAAGATGAACAATACCTCTCCTGAGCTCCATTGCCCTTCCCCGTCATGGTACTTCCCCTGCGCTGCAGCACCCTTTCTGACCAAGATGCAAACATTACCAAAACAGAGGACAACTTCGGAAAGAAACGTTATCTTTCCAGTACTTCTCCTGCACTCCACAAAGCAGCTTCAATCATGATTAAAAAATAAATGGTACCTCTTCTGAGTTCCATTGCCTTCCCATCACGGTATTTCCATGCTCCAGTATCCTTCATTACAAACATTAATAAAACAAAGACTAACCCTTGAATTGTGTTTATCGTTCACTAAGAAATTAAAACACAACAAAACAGAAGTCTGGTGAGTGAGTGAGTGAGCGGACGTGCGGGTGTGTGTATATATGTGTGTGTGTGTGTGTGGGGGCCAGTTCCCAAAACTTGAGGTACTGTACATAGCAGTAACAAAACAGTCAAATGCTGCACTGCCCTCTACTGGTAAGTATTGTCAAGAATACCAGTAGAGGGACTACTTTGCTAACCAAGCAACTATAAGATGTTTAGTCTTTTTTTAAATATTTTTTTTTATTCTTGAATATCACAATAAAAAAACTTTACAGACAGCCCATTTTCTAAGCGCAATAATACCTCCAGGGTGGGCGGTATGGGCAATACCGGACCTTCCAGGAGCTATAAGGCCCTCCGCCTGCGGCGTTGGGCCTCATTACTCCCCTGGGCGGTCCGGTATTGTCCAATACCACCCACCCTGTCGGGTATTATTGCTTGCTTGGAAAAGATCTCCCAACTGCACTTTGTTTATGCCCTTGAGGTACTTAAAAGTTTCTATCATGTCGCCCCTTTCTCTCCTCCATTGAGTACATAATGAGGTCTCTTAGTCTCCTCATATGTTTTGTGGTGCAAACCATGCACCATCTTTGTTGTCCTTCTGTGGACAGCCTCCACCATGTTTATGTCCTTACGCGTGTGTGGTTTTCAGTACTGCACACAGTACTCCAGGTGAGGCCTTACTAGTGTTTTATACAATGGCATTACCACTTCCTGCCTCCTGCTAGTAATACCTCTGCCTGTGCATCACTGACCCTCCCTGCAGCCTTCGCACACTGCTTTGATACCAGCAGGTCGTCAGATATGATAACCCCTAGGTCCCTCTTCTCTTTGGTGATGGTCAGCACCTCCCCCTCCTATCCTGTAGGTCTCCCCAGGGTTCCTCCTACCCAGGTGCATTATCTTGCACTTTTTTGCACTGATCCTCAGTTGCCACACCTCCGACCATCTTTCAAGATTCTCCAGGTCCCTCTTCATTATCTGCATCCCTTCTGGAGTGTCCACACTGTTGCAAATCTTGGTGTCATCTGCAAATAGGCAGACCTTTCCTTCCAGCCCCTGTGCAATGTCACTAATGAAGACATTAAAACGGACTGGTCCCAGTACTGATCCTTGTGGCACTCCGCTGGTCACTCCTCTCTCCCCAGATTGGATCCCATTTACCACCCTCTGCCTTCTGTCTGTCAGCCAGTTTCTAACCCACTGTATCACCTTATGCCCCATGCCCAGACTACTCATCTTGTTAACCAGCCTTCTGTGTGGGACAGTATTAAAGGCTTTGCTGAAATCCACATAGGCGATGTCTACGGCCCCTTCCTGATTCACTTCCCTAGTCACCCAATCAAAAAAGCCTATCAGATTCATTTGACAAGACCTTCCTGATGTGAATCCGTGCTGCCTCAGATCCTGGGCACCAGTGGATTCCAGATGTGCCACTATCCTTTCTTTCAGCAGTGTCTCCATGATCTTCCCCACCACTGAGATGAGGCTGACTGGCCTGTAGTTACCCGCTTCCACTCTACTGCCACTTTTGTGCAGTGGGACTACATGTGCCCTCCTCCAATCCTCTGGAACTATGCTCGTGTTGAGTGACTCTGAGCAGAGTGGTCAGACATGCTGCTAGGTCCCTCCACAGCTCCCTTAATATCCTCGGGTGTATGTCATCTGGCCCCTTGGCTTTATCCACCTTCAGCTTTGTGAGTTCCTTCAGAACTCTTTCCACTGTGAATGGACTGGTGTCCATTTCTCTCCCCGATTGCCTCTGCTCCCCAGATGTGGTCCTTGACCCTCTCCCTCCTCAGTGAATACTGAACAGATGTATTTGTTCAGTATTTCTGCCTTGTCTAGATCCTTCTTTACACTCTCCCTCCTCCCCTTTGAGCCTCACAATCCCCCCCCCCCCAAGTTTTTCATCTATTGCTGATGTACCTATAGAATGTCTTGTCCCCTTTTTTCACAGATCGTGCTAAACCCTTCTCTGTCTGTGCCTTGGCTTTTCTAACAGCCTTCCCTGCCTCTCTGAGACATTCAAGGTACACCTCCCTGTCCTCCTCCCTTGGGGTAAATGCCATTTACCACCACCCCCCTCTTGTGCCCTTTCACTCAACCAGTTTCTGACCCACTTTACCACCTTAGGGCCCACTCCTAGGCTGTCCAACTCATTTACCAACCTCCTGTGTGGGACGTGTTAAAAGCCTTGCTGAAATCTAGGTAGGCCACATCCACCGCCCCTCCCCTATCTACCTCACTGGTCACCCAGTCAAAGAAATCTATCAGATTTGTTTGACAAGACCTTCCCTTTGTGAATCCATGCTGCCTTGGATCCTGTGCTCCGCTGGTTTCAAGAAGTATCACAATCCTGTCCTTTAGCAGTGACTCCGTTAATTTCTCCAGCACTGAGGTCAGGCTGACTGGCCTGTAGCTGCCAGCCTCCCCCCGTTCCCACTTTTGTGGAGAGTGACTACATTTGCCCTCCAGTCCCCTGGAACCACCCCTGTCTCTATCCGTTTGTTGAATAGGGCTGTTAGTGGTGCTGCCAGTACCTTTCTAAGTACTTTTAATATTCTGGGATGTATCCCATTCGGCCTCATAGCCTTGTCCCCTTTCAGATTCTCGAGTTCCTTTAGGACTCTTTCTTCTGTAAATGGGCTGGTGTCCACCTATTCCCCAATAGTGGTCCTTCTCCTTCTTCTGTGAATACTGAACAAACATATTTGTTTAGGATTGTTGCTTTTTCTAGGTCCCTTTCCACACACACCCCTTCCTCCTTTATTAACCTCTAGCTTCTCCTTCCCTTCTGTCCTTCCCTCCCCCACATCTACCTGTGAGCTCTGTTCTGCCCCCTGCCGCTCCTTCTCAGGTCCCTATGATTTTCCTGCTTTTCTGGTCAAGTGACTGCACCATACCCCCTGCCTTCCCCTCCTCCCACCTACCAACAACCCCTCCTCCCTTCCTTTCTCCTCCCCCCGCCATCCTTCCTCAACCCTCTTATATTACCCACTGATACTCTGTCTCATCCCCCATGTTGCACTCTTCATGAACACTTTCTTAAGTACTGACTTACCTCAAATTGTCCACTTTATTATCACTTGACAAGAGTTGTTTCTCTGACTCATACTCTGGCTGTTTTAGAATTCTCTATGCTACATGATTGCCTATTGTGTGTTCTATTCCAGTTGAGCGACATAATGTTTATACTATACTCAATAAATGTAATGTACTGTTGTAAACTTCCTGTACTGTATTGTGGTTTCATGTATAATATATGTATTGACTGTTGTATGCAGTTGTATTTTGACATGGAACCTCTGTAAACAAGTCTCTGACTCAAAGGTATTTCAAGATCGCAATAAAAAATAAAATCCCCCGGTCTTCTTTCTATCACTAATGTACCTGTAAAATGTATTGTCTCCTTTCTTAATTGCCTGGGCTGTTTTTTCCTGTGTTTGCACCTTTGCGCTCCCGACTGCTTTCCCGCGGCCTTCTGCTTTTCCAGATATACAGTAGTTCCCTGTCTTTCCCCCTCTGTGTTTCCTCATACCTCCTGAAAGCTAGCCTTTTCTGTCTTACCTTCCCAGCCATGTCCTTTGAGAACCATACTGTTTTTTTCTTTCTCTTTGTTCTGCTTACTTGCCTAACACATCGTGCCCCCCCCCCCACACTTCTTCTTTCCCTGCCAGGGCTTCCTTGAGACATTCCCCCATTTTTGCAAAGTCAATGCCTCTGAAATCTAGGGCCCTTGCTTTTGTGTGGTTTGACTCCTCCACTGTTCTCACATTGAACCACACTGTATGATGATCACTGGACCCCAGGTGGCTACCCACCATTACACTGGTTACTCTGTCCCCATTGGTGAGTACCAGATCCAGTATTGCTTCTTCTCTGGTGGGTTCCGCCATAAGTTGCTTGAGGCATGCCCCCTGCAGGGCATCCAGGATGCCTCTGCTCCTGGCTGTGGCTGCAGCCTGGGTGCTCCAGTCCACATCAGCCAAATTGAAGTCTCTCACCAGCAGCACTTCACCGTTGGCTGTCATTTTCTGGATGGCTTCCACTAGTACCCCATCCATCTCCTCCCCTTATGCTGGAGGTCTGTAGATCACATCTGTGTGAATGGCAGTGCCATTTCCTGTCTTCAGGGTGACCCACAGTGCTTCCGCTCCCTCCTGCATTCCCTGAACTTCAGTTGCTTTAATTCCCTCCTTGACGTAGATAGCCACCCCTCCACCCTTTTTTTCCCACCCTGTCTTTTCTAAATAGAATATAACCTGGTATGGCTATATCCCATTGTTGGTTCCCTATGTACCATGTCTTGGTAAGAGCGACAATGTCCAGGCCTGCCTCTGCCATCAAGGTCACTAGGTCTGGGATTTTATTTTGCATGCTGCGGGCATTCGTGCACATGACCTTCCAGGTTTTGCAACCTTCCCTTCTAATAGTGCCCCTCCTGTCCCCATGTCTTCCCTCCCTTCCTCTCCTGTTTTTACTCCAATTCTTCCTTATCTCTGCCATTCTACCTATCTTGGTTTTAGCCCTAGGGTCTTCCCTGCTGACTGCTTCATTCTGTGGGGGGTGGGGGGTGGCCAGTTAGCTTCTTCCTGCCTACTAACGCCTACCCCTTGGCTAGTTTAAATGCTTGCCAATGAAGCATTTAAACCTTTCACTAAGGATCTCGGTTCCCCTCCAGATAGATGCAGTCCATTCCACTTGTATAGGCCTACACCCCTCCAGGTGGGACCCCAGTCCCCAATGAAGCCAAAGCCCTCTGCTCTGCACCAGTCCTTCAGCCATGCATTGAATCTCGTGGTGCGGAGTGCCCTGCCTTCCCCCTTTTGTGTGCCACCCAAGACCCCTCTCCAGCTCCCTGAAGTCCTCCTGAACTACCCTAACCTTATCACCAGCCAGATCATTTGTACCCAGGTGGACAATGATGGCTGGCTCTCCCTCTCATCCCGATGCTCCAGCAATCCTCTGGGTGCGCTTTCCAACCATTCAAGCTGTGGCACTGGGTAGGCACTTAACCTAACTCTCCAAGCCGTGGCACAGGGTAGGCACTTAACCTCCCTCTTTTTCCCCACTCCATCCGCCCCCAGATCTACTCCCCTAACAGTAGAATCCCCACCTAGGAGTTGCTTGCTCCTCTTCTGGGGTCCTCTGCCTTCCCCCTTGGGGTGTCCACCATGGAAGACACCCACATCCTCCTTGGTCTCCACTGCGAGTGCCTCCATGGGACAGTCCCACCCTGCCAGTGCTGCATAGGAATTGTGGAGTTTAACCGTAGGAGGGATGTGCCTCTGCTCCACCACCCTCACTCACCTATTCCAGTGGAGACCGTACAGCAGCAGGTTACTGTGGGAAAGCTGTACTGAGACTAATGTGTATCCATTTGAGCGCTCTGTAACATTCTGTTCAGGCGTATGTACAGTAGTCAGCTAGCCTGCAGCACATAGATCGCCACAAATGAAAGAACAGATGATTGCTGAGGTTAAGTACCCATGATAGCCATATCTTAATTGCGTTAGAAGGGTTCTAACCCTGCAGAGATTAAGGAGGGTAAACCTGATGTGACAAGGATGCAGAGCTTGAGGGGAGCACTAGGATGCTACAGGAGCCTTTGCCCCAAGAGGTTCAGGCAGCAGGAAAAAGAAAAAGCTGTGTGATGGTTACGGATTTTATATAGTTTGACTAGGGCTAGTTACTACCAAGTCGCCGAGTTATTAGATGGTATATAATTAGAGCATAGTCTGCTGCCTTGTAGTCTGGAGAGCCTAAGTCTTGCTCCAGGGAGTGTGGTGCTGTTTAATTGCAGTGGAGAGCTTATGCTGGGGCATAGGGGTGGTGCGGAGTGTGGTGGGATTTACTGCAGTGAAGAGCTTCTGCTAGAGGTTTAGTACATTGAGGAGCTTCAGCCAGAGGGTAGGGGATGGCACAGCTCAACCTAATTAGGGCGCAGAGTAGGAGATTAATAAACTAGTCGCAAGTGCAAGTACTTTCTGAGTAGCACTCAAAGGTATAAAGGAAAGTGACACAGCCAGGGAGGGAGGGAGGGTCGCAGTGCAGAGCGTGCCCAGACTATGGAGGGGAGGGTTAAACTATCAGAAGAGGTCTGCTGATGGAAAATCCCAGGGCAACAGGCCCTGGGATTGAAATAATGTTGGTGCCAAACTTCCAGCGGCTCCTTTTGTCTTACTACCGGGGGGGGGGGGGTCTGAACACAGCAGTGTGGTCGGTGGTGTCCAGGGGGTAGAACCTGTACCTTTACACCAGAAAGGCATCCATTTGGGGATATTTCCTGGTCCCCAAATGGACAAAGATCTCAGGTCTGTGCTAGATCTGCGAGACCTACATAGAACACAAGATGTTTTGTATGGTCTCCCTGCAGAATTTGATTTTGCTGTTACAAACAGGGAACTGGATTTGTTCCTTGGCCATGAAGGATGTATACCTTCATATCAAAATCAGACATCATCACAGAAAGTACTTGAGATTTGTCATGGAAGTGGAGCACTTCCAGCTCAGTGTATTGCCCTTTGGCTTGTCCTCCATGCCTCGGGTTTTCACGAAATGTTTAGCTGTGGTGGCAGCAGCTCTCTGCAGAGAAGGTCTTCCGATTGGCTGTTGAAAGCCAGATCCAGAAGCCAGCTCAAACACACTTTGTCCTGCACAAGGCACTTGTTCAAAGACCTGGAAGTTACAGTAAATGTAGAAGAATCAGTACTGACCCCTTGCCAGAGGCCGCAGTATATAGGTGAAGTCCTGGACACAGAACAGGGCAGAGCATTTATGCCTTTGGATAGGGAAGAATACCTCATGGCTGAAGCGCAGCTGGTGTATAGCAGCCAGTATGTCTCAGCCAGAATGTTTAAATTCTTTTTGGGACTCATGCCAGCAGCCATTGTGACACTTCCACTGGTTCACTTGCATATGGAGATACTACAATGGACAGAGACAGTGCAGTGGGACCAGTTGACAGACAACGTGGACCAACAGGTGCTTATGTCCCGTTTACACAAAACACTGACATGCTGGATAGACCGCAGCAACCTCTTGAGGGGCATTCCATTCTTACTCCCAGCTCCTATTCAGATTCTCACCTTGGATGCCTCAGTATCCGGGTTGGAAGCACACCTTATCTGGCCAAAGGGTCCTGGACCCAGGTAGAAGCCAAAATACACATAAATGTCCTGGAGATGAGAGTTATCCTATATAGTCGCCAGGCTTTTCAGGTCATCTGCTAGTACAGACAGACAGACATCAGTGTTATGCATTACATAAACAAACGGGGGTGGAGGGGGACTCATTCCTATCCTCTGTGTTGGGAGGCAATACGACTATGGTACTGGGCTCTAGAACATGGTCTGGAATTATCAGCCGTGCATTTCCTAGGAGTCCAGATGTCTTAGCAATTCGACTAAGCAGGTCACAGTCCAAGATACATGAAAGGGAACTGCTGACCTCCGTGGTGAATGACCTGTTCGCAACATGGGTCATCCAGAGTTGGACCTTTTTGTGTTCCCACACAGTGCAGAAGTGCTGTGTTCCTGCTTGCTCACTCCAAGGCCTGGAGGTTTTTTGGTGAGACGTGTTGTTCCTCTCTTGGACAGGGAGGTTTCTGTACTCATTCCCTCTCATTTCATTGATAACAGAGAGTGTTACTGAAACTGCAGATAGAGTGTGTGACCCTCATCCTCACTGCATCTCTGTGGCCTTGACAAATATGGTATCCGCTGCTGCAACAACCAGCAGTGGATCCTTCAGTACCCTTGCCTCTGTAAAGAAGCCTGTTGTCACAGGACAAGGGGACTCTGGTCCATGTGGACCTCAAGTCCTTGCACCTGCGTGCATGGCTCCTGAAAACATAGCCATAGCACAATTTGGGGTGTCACTAAAAGTTGCTGATGTGCTGGCTGCAGCCAGAAAGCCTTCCAGCAGGCATGTTTTCCTTCAAGTGGAAGCATTCCACTGGGCCACATCCAAGAATATGGACCCATTTACCTGTCTGGTCAAGGCGGTGTTGGAATACTTGCTTACACTGTCAGACTCCGGTCAGCAGTATTCCTCATTGAAGGTGCATCTGGCAGCTATATCAGCTTTTCTTGCCCCCTACTGATGGGTGTATGGTAGCCCAATTGGAGGTCTCCCGTTCATTTTTGAGAGGTAGTCTGAATATGAAACCTCCCATTCGCAATCCAGTTCCCCACGTAGATATTCAATTATGTGCTTGAGAAACTTTTGTTGGCTCCTTTTGAGCCAGCCGGGAGTTGCAGCCTACGCTTCCTGTCATGGAAATTTTTATTTTTAGTTGCAATCACTTCAGCTTGAAGGACTTCAGAGCTACAGGCTCTAATGTGTGAGCTGTCTTATTTGATGTTTCATAAAGACAGGGTTTTTTTACACATACCAGTCCTAAGTTTCTGCTGAAGGTGGTGTCTGAGTTCACACCAAACCAAACCAAACCATCCACTTTCCAGTTTATTATCCGGAGCATGCCAGTCAAGATGAAGCATTGCTCCATGCTTTGGATGTCCATAGAATCCTGGGATACTGTTTGGCATACACCAAGGACTGCAGAAAGTCCTCTCAGCTTTTTCCTTTTTTCACCCCTGGGAAAGGTGTACCTGTTTCGAAACAGTGCTTGTCCAAATGGCTAGCACACTGTATTACCTTTTTTTTTTTTTAATAGGAAGTACGATAAGGAACTTCCTGATGCAGTTTGTGGTCCTTCCACAAGGGGCATGGCCATATCAGTTGACTGCTTCAGAAATGTCTCTGCGGCTGACCACTGTACTGCAACTACCTGGAGTACCATCCCCACCTTCAGTAAATATTACAGTCTGGACATTGTTTCTCGGAGACTTGCAGGCTTCAGCTTTGCTGTCTTACAGGGCCTACTGTCTTGAATAGACTGCACCAACCTCCGAGTTAAATTTTGGGACTGCTTGGGACTCATTCCAAAAGTGTGGCCTAAAGTAATAGAGACCCTCGAAGAAGACGGAACACTTATGTACTTACTGTAACAGTAGATCTTCAAGAGAATCTCTTCCTTAGGCCATGACGGCCCTCCTCCCTCCCTCCCTTTTATCAGCTGTGGTGGAATATGACATCCTGTTCTGCCTTGGGAGTTTACATGGATGCTTCCTCCAGCACCTGTGTCTGCGTAACATCAGAGTCACTGGTATAATCGCTTGGTTCCCTACGGAAAGAGTCCTCCAAGCACACTTTCTGGTGGGGAACTGATGAGAGATGGGGCCACCCATGTTTATATAGATGCTGACAAGTGACGTTGTCATGGGCAGCCCCAGCTAGCAAAAGTTTCTATGTGGTCCTAATGCTGCTGACACAGGTATAGTTCCAAAGGTGTGGCCTAAGGGAAGAGGTTCTCTCGAAGACCTACTGTTACAGTAAGTGTGTAACTGTTTCTGTGCTCTGCATTATCACAAATCCAGTATGCGTGTGTGTGTGTGTCCTTTTATTCTCTTCCAGCTAACAAGTCAAGTTTATACATTTTACATCTTGTGTTGCGTTTTCTCTATCAAGAAGAATCCTTCTACCTTTGCTTGGAAAAAAGCAAAACACTGCAAGATTATTGGGTTCAGATTTCTTGTCCACAGACATTACATGTCTTGTAGGGGATTAAATAATGAACCAAATGTAGAAATTAATTTTGTAGGGTTATGTCTGACTCGCAATGCAGAGTCAAATAAAATTTCTGTCAGGCTTCATAGTAGAAGCAAAACACAAACAAGTCCCAATGCGTACTGTTTTGGTAGCTGAATATAATGATCTGAAAATAAATACATTTTCATGGTATGCAACGGTTATAATAAGTCTATTGAGGCAACATTATACTTGGGGCTTTGTAGCCTTTGCCTCCGGGGTCTGTGACTCTTAAAATGTAAAATGTGTGGGTGTTTTGGGGAGTGTCTCCAACTAGTACAGTATCTGGAAGTCCAGTAGAGTTTTATTGGTGTGTCCTGGTATAATGCAGGTGGGCATGAGGCTACAGATTTTGCGTCCTGAATCACCAACAGCACGTCCCGGAAATGAAAATTCAAACAACATGAAGTCTTGCTATATTATGACAATTGCAGTTTGTCCCACCATTAGAACTGCTCCGGAGGTGAAATAGTTAACTCCATTCCAAGAATGGAACTTAGAGCACAAGCTCTACAGAGAAGCTCTGTCTGTGTAGTTTCAAACCTGAACTGTCAGATTCTTTACTCCGCCTCACTGAACAGTTGCTCCGGAGATTTCTCCTACTGCTCGGTTCATTTCTCGGTTTAAACAGTGTTTTCTCGGTTCGATTCAACCGAGAATAGTTTTATTTTAACCGTAAAACCGATCGGTTCAAGCTTTGTCTGTGGTATCGTAAGTAATTCATATTTTAATTCTGTGTGGAACTTGTAAGTTTTATCGGTTCGGTTTTTGAACCGATCAGCTTGGTTTAAAGCTTAAAGTTTTAAAACTTGACATTTTAGAGTGCGGTTCCCGGTTCTTATCGGTTCTTATCGGTTCTAAAAAAAACGGATTTCATTATGGTTTTTTCCAATACCCGTGACACGGTTAGGAACCGATGGTGTCTTGCCTGGCACTGCCGTTCAAAGGGCAAGTTTTTCTGGTTAGGCTGGCATTATGTCTGAGAAACCCAAAAGAAAAACCGGGCCCACTGGGTTTCAACACTGTGATGTCTGTGGGGAAGTCTTTGCCAAGGCTGACCCACACACCACATGTGTTTATTGTCTGGGGTTTGACCACCTCCATTCAGACTGCCAGATTTGTAAGAATTTCCCTGCAGCCACCCTGGAAAAGAGATTGGGCAGGCTCAGGGAACGAGAGACCAAAAAGTCCGCTGACCCGGATGGCCAGTCCGGTTCGGTGCCCACCGAACCGGAGGGAGTGCCCTCTGACCAGGGCGAGACTTCCTTGGGCAAATGAAAAGCTGGCTCGGATGAACCAGTTCCCGTAAAGAGAACAAGAAAGTCAGCAGGTTTGGAGCCCAAAATTCTTACTCCAACTGCTGCAGAGATAGCAAGAGCTATTCAGATTGTCCAGTCACTTTCTCCGGTCCCGTCCGAACCGCCACTATCTGGTAAAAGGTCGGTTCCATCGGTTCAGGAATATGATGTTGAGGAGTTTTATGAACCAGAGGAGGGGGAGGATGATTATGAACAGTATGAATGTGACTTGGAGGGTCTGGGTGTGCCCATTGAACTGGACATCTCCCCAGACAGACCTTTAGAATCTCCCCCTATGCTTTCTGAGTCCCCCTCTCATTTTATGTTTTACAAAAAAGTTGCTGAAACCCTCCAGCTTCCTTTGGAGGAAGCTGTGGATGAGCAAGAGGAGCCTGATTTTGTAGAAATGATGGATATACCAGAGTCTAGGAGATTGTCTATTCCTTTGCATAAGTCATTTAGGAAACAAACAATAAAAATCTTAAAAACTCCTAATTCTGTGCCTCCTGTAGATAAGAAGATGGACAGAAGGTACACACTGTCAGGTCCTGATACAGAATTCCTTTCTCAGCAATGCAGTCATGTTAGTAGTTCAGGCTGCAGCCTGTGATAAAGCTAATATTCCCCTGGCTTCACATCCTCCTGACAAGGATTCCAGGAAGATTGATGCCATGGCAAAAAAACAGTACATGGCAGCGTCCTTGGGACTCAGGCAAGCAAATTATATGGCTTATGTAGCAAGGTATCAGAAATCTAGATGGGATACTGTTATGGAATTAGCCAAACAAGCCCCAGCCAGCTTGCTAGTGAGCTGGAGCAGGTGGCTGTCGATGGCATTGAGGCTTCTAAGGTGCAGTTTCATGCTGCTGTGGATTTTAATGATGTTTCCTCTAGAGTCATGGCCACATCTGTAGCTTTTAGTGGTTGGCCTGGCTCAGGTGTACTAGCCTGTCACAGGATACCCAGACTAAGGCTATGGATTTTCCTGTGGTGGGAAATTCTCTGTTTGGGAGCAGACAGAGAATTATATGAAAAAGATGGATGAATATAGGACTACCTATAAAAGTGCCCAAGCCAAGGAGCAGCAAGCCACTCCCAGAGGCACATCCCAGGGGTAGGGGTAGGCCTTTCCACAGGCCTTTTATCAAACCCAGGCCTCCTCTGCTTATGCTCAGAGGGGTTCTTCAGAGGCAGAGCAGGCGGGCGGGCAGGCCTGCCCCACCCTCAGCCTAAAGCACCTGCCAAGCACAGGCACCCCAGGGCGATTCTCCTTTACCAGTAGGGGCAGGTTGGCTTACTTCAGTCAGAACTGGGTGTCTTTAACTTCAGACAAGTGGGTTCTGGAAGTAGTAAGCCAGGGTCTGGTTCTCAGCTTCAAAAAGTTCCCAAAGATGAGAATCAGGCCTTTTCTACCTGCAAGCTCTTTAGAGACCTTTGCTCTAGAAGCAGAGGTCTCAACCCTGTTAGCTCTCAGAGCGGTAGAAAGGGTTCCTCCCCTACTCCAGGGCAAGGGTCTGTACTCCAGATACTTCCTTACCCCAAAATAGACAGGAGAATGGCGGCCCATTTTAGACCTCAGATATCTGAACAAGCATCTTTTGAAACCAAAGTTCAGAATGGTAACTCTGGCAATGATTTTACCTTCTCTAAGGCCAGGGGACTAGCTAGCTTCCCTGGACCTCAAGGATGCCTATTTTCACGTCCTAATCAGAAGCTCCACGAAAGTACCTCAGATTCAAACTGCCCTCAGGTCATTACCAGTTCAGAGCAATGCCCTTGACCTCACCTCTGCCCCAAGGTATTCACAAAATGTCTGGCAGTAGCAGTGGCTCACTTAAGGAGGCAAAGGATTGTTGTTTTCCCTATCTGGACGACTGGCTCATTGTAGGCCAGTCCCAGAACAGGTAAATCTCACCTGCAAGTCACCCAGCAGCTTCTCACCTCCCTGGGCTTCCTGCTAAATCTACCAGTCGGTTCTGGAACCAGTTCAGGTACTCGCCTTCATAGGTGCAGAATTGGACACAAATCTGGCCAGAGCTTTTCTTCCCTTAGAAAGGGTAAGGAACTTGGTGGCTCTGGCCTCCTCCTTCACTCTGCAGGTCTCTCGACCAGCAAGACACTTTTTGCAGCTCCTGGGGCACATGGCTGCGTCCACAGCTGTAGTGCAGGGAGCAAGATTTCAGATGAGAGACATTCAGTTTCACTTGAGAGCCTATTGGTCTCAGAGAAGAGACCCCCTTTCCAAGTTGGTCCCAGTGACCCGAACCCTGATCCAGGCCCTCCAGTGGTGGCAGGATCAGAGCAATTTAGAGCTGGGGTCCCTTCATTCCCTTTCTCACACTTTGACCTCACTACAGATGCTTCCCTCCTGGGGTGGGAGCCCACATGGCGACCTCTCCACTCAGGGAGTGTGGTCCCCCACGGATCTCTGCTCCACATCAATTTGCTGGAACTCAGAGCTGTCTTTTAGCACTTCAGCGTTTCTGCTTCTACCAGAACAAAGTGGTACAAGTCAGAACAGACAATACCACAACAATGTGGTACATCAACAAGCAGGGAGACTTTCGGTCTTGACCTTGCTTTTGGCAATGAAAGTTGGTCTCTGGCCTATTCCCTGAACACTTCACTCATAGCAGTTCACCTTCCAGGAAAGGACAATGTCCTAGCAGATGCTCTCAGCAGGATTTCTCAGGGCCATCACGAATGGTCTCTGGATCCTCAAGTACTGGAATAGTCTTTGCCAGATGGGGCACCCTCAGATAGATCTTTTTGCAGCCCCAGACAATCACCAACTTCCACTGTTCTGTTGCAGGCCCCCAGTGTTGGGCTCAGTCCCCCTGGACGCCCTTCTCCTGGATTGGGAAGGGAAGTTCCTTTATGCTTTTCCCCCCTTCCCTCTCCTATTCAAGGTGTTAGTAAAAATCAGATCCCAGCCTTGCAGGGTGATTCTGATTGCCCCAGATTGGGCCAGGCAGCCCTGGTACCCACTCCTTCTGTCCCTGACAGGCCATCTCCCCCTGTGTCTCCCAGGAATCACGACCTATTAACCTGTGCCCAGGGAGAGTTTGGTATCCGAACCTCAAATCCCTCAACCTCAAGGCTTGGCTCTTGAGGAGTTAGAATTGCTGACCTACACCTCTCAGGGTGTTCTTGAAATCCTAAAGGCTTCTAGGAAGCCTTCCACTAGGCTACTTATAATTCTAAGTGGAAAAGGTTCTCCATTTGGTGTTCTGGGAAGCATATTTCCCAGAATCTGCTGATTTGCCCATTGTGTTAGATTACATGGTCCATCTTAATTCTTTGGGCCTGAGACCAGCTACCCTGAGAGTTCATTTGGCAGCTGTCTCTGCTTTTGTTTCAGCAGGAAAGCCATCCTCTCTTTCCGCTCACCCTGTGTTTTCCAAGTTTTTAAGGGATTACTCCATACTAATCCACCTTTTGGATCCGCCCCTGCCTGGGACCTAATGTTTGCATTGCCCAGTTAATGCAACCCCTTTGAACCTTTGTTTTCTGCAGAGCTTAAGTATCTAACTTGGAAAACTGTTTTCCTAGTGGCTATCACTTCTGCTAGACGATAAGTGAGTTGCAAGCCTTGTCAGTAGAAACTGACTTTATTTCTTTCCACAGGATAAGGTAGTCCTCAGACTAACAGGAAGTTTTTGCCTAAGGTGGTTTCAGATTTCCATCTTAACCAATCTATCTCCCTTCCAGTGTTTTTCACTGAACACTCCTCTTCTGGTGAGAGGAGATTGCACAGTTTGGATGTTAAGAGGGCCCTTAGTTACTATATAGAACGTACCAAGGGTCACAGGTTCGAATCCCACCAACTTTTTCTCACTTATGGTGAGGTTGGGAAAGGGAAACCTGCCACTAAGAGATCAGTTACCAGGTGGATTGTCTCTTGCATCCAATTTTGTTATCAGACACTGGGCAGAGATCCCCCCTCTGGCTTGAGGGCTTATTCTACCAGAGGTACAGCCGCGTCTCTAGCTGCTGCCAGAGACATCCCTATATTGGAAATATATCAGGCTGCTACCTGGAAAACGGTACACACTTTCACCAAGCATTACTCCCTGGATGTCCAGGCTAGGAGAGATGCTCGGTTTGGCATGCTTGGCATGAGCCTATTCCCTCAGTAGGTTCTGTCCTCCTCCATGGAGGTACTGCTGTGTAATTGTAATTGTTATAATATAGCAAGACTTCATGTTTTTGAAGAAAAATTACTCACCTTAGTAATGTTGTTTCTTCTAATGGAGTCTTGCTATATTATGACCTCCCCCAGCCTGCCCCTCTCAGAACTTCTACTTGGGTATGGGTGGCAGCCTAGTGTGGGACTATTTATGCCCTTTTATGTGTTTTCACCCCTTCTTGGGGTTTTGGGGTGTGGTGTTTTATTTTCTCTTATATTACTTCATATTGTTAAATTATACTATTAATTCTGGTCCCCTGACTTGAGTCTTTTGTGTTGGGACCAGCAATGGGTGTTAATATTTAGGTAGCCAGTTGGCTAGTGTAGGTTACAGCTTCCACACAGACCTTAGTGAGTTTTTGCTCGTAAAGATCTGACAGTTCAGGTTTGAAACTACACAGACAGAGCTTCTCTGTAGAGCTCGTGCTCTAAGTTCCATTCTTGGAATGGAGTTAACTATTTCACCTCCGGAGCAGTTCTAATGGTGGGACAAACTGCAATTGTCATAATATAGCAAGACTCCATTAGAAGAAACAACATTACTAAGGTGAGTAATTTTTTCCTACGTGCCTACCGTAATTCTTGATCTTCTCTTGTATCTTCATCATTCATTACTGATGGGTGTAGGCCAGAGGCGTGCACCTGGGTGGGGGGAATTGGCACTGATAGTGCCATCGACTCCACCTCCATCCCAGTTCTATTCTGCCGAGAGGAAGAAACAAAGGGGGATAGAGAAAATCAAGGTGAGACAAAAGAGCTGAGGGATAGGAAAAGGAAAGGATATAAACTGAAAAAGGAAGACGCCAACCAGAGGACAGAGGGATTGTACTTTTTACCCTAAGAGGCCATAGAGCCCCAACCTTTGGGCGGCAGCACAGGAAAGGGAAAGAGAAGAGAGAGAAAGATAGAGCATATATAGGGGAAGAAGGGGGGGGTGCCCTCAGGCATGCTGAGTTGGAAGACCATTGGCTTACTTTAGCCTCAAAAACCTGAAGGTATGAAGACACAGGTGCAAAGATCCTCTCGACTTCAGGGACCACTGGATGGAGGTCCAGAACAAGAGAATTTGAAATGGTCTTGGAGAATATAAAACATAGTGAGTCAGCCCCCCACCTCTAAACCCACATTTGGGATGAAAGTCCTGGAATATCGTCCTCTACAGCTTAATACCTGACGGCTTAGTCGGGGGGGGGGACCCCTTAAACAGGGGAGGATTCTGTCCAGAATGACCTCTAAGGTAGAGGGGAAGGGAGAAAGACAGAGGGGGAGGAAAATCCCTATGGGTTCTCTCATGAGATGCACTGATGCAGTCCTCACTGCAAGAATAAGAAGAGCGGAAAATCCATGTCAAGAGAAGAAGCAACCACAGTGCACCCCACTGAGAATCCCAGGGAGTTCCCTCCAAGGCCAGGGCAAAGACCCTAGTGGGTGCTCTGTGACTTTATAGAGAGGGAAACAGAGGGCCCTGAGGTACCAGGGGGACTCTGACCCACTTGGCCTCAAGAGGGGAGGCGGCGGGGGTGAGGTGGCTCCAAGAGGGAAAGGTGGTGGGGAATTGGTAATGAATAGTGAAGATACAAGAGAAGATCAAGAATCACGGTACGTAGCACTTTCATATCTTCCCTGTCAGTCTTCACCATTCATTACTGCTGGGTGAGTACCAAGCCCCCAGGAGGGGACCTGGCACTGCCCTGAGGGAACAGATTCCCTCAGCCTCCTGCGGGTGAGGTGCAGGAGGGGGAGACCCATAGCTTTACTAGACCGTACATGGCCTAAGGCTGGTCAGGCCGAGGAGGTGTCCCCCGTGGCCGTGGGGACAGAAGACGCCCCAAGTTCCTCCTTGTGCTACAGGAGAAAAGATGAGTCCCCAAGAAAGCGGAGGAAATCACCCTACACCGGGCAACAGGTGACAACCTGGATAGGCAAAGCCATGCTGTCCGCCTGATGCAGATTGCAGTCCCTGCCAGTCTAGAGGCCACCTCATTGGCATCATAAGATGCCCATGCTTGGTGCCTTGCAAGCTCCAGACCCTGCACAGAGAGGGCAATGGCTTGCCTAGATTCCTTTGAATCAGTCAGAGATGCTAGCACCTGCGCTAACATCACCCACAGGTGCCTGTTGTAGGCAGCATGGTGAGCCTGATGTGATCTGATACAAAGCAGCACATGAATTGAAGAGAAAAACTCTTCTTCTCCATCAGTCGAACTCCATGGAATCCGGATCCGGTGGTCGGTCATGCGCTGCGTGTTGAAGCCCAGAAGGAGTATTAAAGGCCATCGGCCCCAAAGGCGGATGAGGCAGAGAACCAAGAGACTCCTGGTGAGTGCAGTACCTCCTCCTGCAGTCCGCTGGGGCAAGGGATGTGGCAGCTGGTGACTGCCAGGTGAGGAGTGACGCTTCCTGGAAGGGAATAGGCCAGGATGGTACCACTAGGTGGTGCGCACTAAACGCGCTCAGGAAGGAGCGCATCTCCCGCTTGGTATTGCGTCTTACCATGTGGGATATATGAAGTTCCTGTACCAACCTCGAAAGGAACTGCTGATATTCAATGAAATCAGCATCGGATGAAAGGTGGACTGAATGGTCCTTTTCCTCGGAAGAGGAAGCCAAAGAGGTCAAGGAACTTGGATGTTCAGAGTGCTCCGCCGGTGGAGGAGACAGGTGAAAGACCTGCTCATCCATGGCTCTAGCATACCTAGGGAAGACTTCCGCAGTGACCCTGAATGTTTCCCAGGTTAAGGGCCCCATAGGACCCACATGGCCTGGGAGAATAGGAGATGACTGCAGAGGAATTAGGGAAGAGCACCTAACTGAAAGTGTCCGGCCTCTGCCAGGGCTCTGAGACCTTGCTGAAGATCCTGTAGCTCGAGGGGATCCAGGGGTTGACCCAGTCAGTGTATGCTGTAGATGTGAAAACATATCCTGGTTGAGCCCTGGGGGGGAATCTCCCCTGTGGTGTGACCGAGGTTGCGTGGTTCCAGAAGGGCAACCCTAGCGCTGCCCACTAAGGGCACCTCCGAGGACTCCAAGGAGGAGAAGTGGGGCTCTGCACTGCAACTCCTCCCCCCCCCTTGCAGGGACGTGGAGGAGGGTTCCCCTGCTTCACCCTGGCCCTGCAACCCCTCGGACTCGAGGCCACCCTTTCCTCAATCCCAGCGCTAAGGGACCCTAACCTGCAGGCCCCGAGGAGGGCCGTGAGGAGAATAAGTCCTATCCCAACCGAAGGGCCAAAGCAGCACCAACCATGGCAGTTGCCCCGCCCCAAGTCAAGACTGCCATACCAGATCTTCCGGGACTGCAGTCCCACGTGGCTCCACGCCAGGGTTTGCAAGGGGCCCCGAGACCATAGACCGGGAGCACGGAGGTGAACATTGGGCCACCTGGTGCTCTGTCCAAGGGGGCTCCCTGACTCTGGGGAGTCAGGACACCAGTCTTGATCGGCCAGCGAGTTTTCCACTGAAGAAGAGGAGACCACACACACAAGGCAGGCAAAGTCCCAAACTGAGGAAACACTAGCACGAACAGTAAAAGAAGGTGACAAGACTTTCTATAGATACATTAGTGAAAGGAGAAAGTCCAGAGGGGGTATTGCTAAGCTTAATGGAGAAAAGGGCATGTGAGGAGGAGGACCCTGTAAGGCATCTATCCTAAATAGATACTTTTGCTCAGTATTTACTGAAGAGAAGGTAGGGCAGGGCCCACAGCTCAGCATCATGGACACAGGGGAGGGAGTGAGCACTACTCCCTTCACAAAGAAAGGTCCTACAAGAGCTTGCTAAGCTCAGGGTGGATAAGGCAATGGGACCTGATGGCATACATCCCAGGGTACTAGGAGCTAAAGGAGGAACTAGCAGAGCCATTAGCAGAATTGTTTAGTGAGTCTCTGAGCACAGGAGAGGTCCCAGAAGACTGGAGAAGGGTTCATGTGATCCCGCTCCACAAGAGTGGTAGCAGGGAGGAGGCGGGAACTACAGACCAGTCAGTCTTACCTCAGTAGTGGGCAAGATTATGGAGGCACTCCTTAGGAAAGGATAGTGCAACACCTGGAATCCATAGGGCACAGGATCCAAGACAGCATGGGTTTACAAAGGAAGGTCCTGTCAAACTAATCTCATAGATTTCTTTGACTGGGTAACCAGAGTGGTGGACCAAGGGGAGCAGTTGATGTCGCTTACCTTGACTTCAGCAAAGCTTTTGACACTGTTCCACATAGAAGATTGATAAATAAGCTAGGTAGGCTCGGGTGGGTCAGAAGTTGGTCAACTGGGTGGCAAACTGGTTAACTGGCAGAAAACAGAGAGTGGTGGTAAATGGTATACAGTCAGAAGAGATGCAAGTCACAAGTGGGTACTCAGGGATCAGTCCTGGGGCCAGTCCTATTCAACATCTTCATTAGTGACCTCGAGATGGACTAGAGGGTAAGGCTTGTCTGTTTGCAGATGACACCAAGATCTGCAACAGAGTAGATGATCCAGATGGGGTGGGCAGAATGAGAAGAGATCTGGATAAACTAGCAAAATGGTCAGAAGAGTGGCAACTGGGATTTAATGCAAAGAAGTGCAAAATCATGCACATAGGGAAGAGAAACCCTGAAGCCACTTATAGGCTGGAGGGAGTTGCTAGCAGTCACAAAGGAAGAAAGAGACTTGGGCATCATCATCACTGATGACCTAAAATCATCCAAGCAGACCTCTAAAGCAGTAGGTAAGGCTAGGGGGTGTTAGGGTGTATTAGTAGGGTATCACAAGTCGTAAGAGGGAGGTAATAATCCTCTGTACAAGACATTGGTTAGGCCCATCTGGAGTACTGCGGCAGTATTGGAGGCCACACCTTCACAAGGACATTAACTAAATTGAGGCAGTCCAGAGAAGGGCAACCAAATGGTGCAGGACTGCATCAGAAGACATATGAGGACAGATTAACGGAGCTCAATATGTATACCCTTGAGCAAAGGAGGGAGAGGGTGATATGATCGAGACATTTAAACACCTTAGGGCATAAACAAGGTGAAAGAGTCTAACATGTTTAAATATAAGAAAATTGCAGGACAAGAGGACACAGCATGAGATTAGAGGGAGGCCGATTAAGGGGAATGTGAGGAAATCTTTTCAGAAAGGGTGGTAGATGCATGGAATAGCTTACCACAAGAAGTGGTGGCTATGAATACAGTGCAGGGCTTCAAACAGGCATGGGATAGGACAAGGGAGCAATACAAATGACTATGAATAGATAGGTCACTGACAGAGCAAAGGCCGATGGCACATTTATAAGGTAGAAAAAGAAATGGGCAGACTGGATGGGCCTTGCGGTCCTTATCTGCCGTCAACTTCTATGTTTCTATGTTTCTATGTTTCTACACACCACCAGACTAGCGACCCTGGGAGCCCCTGAACCGACGGCGCCACAGGACAGGACACCGCCTATGGTGCCACCCCAACTCCCGGCACCGCAAATGGCGCTGGGATCCAAAATGGCGCCGGCAGGCGGCACCAAGGGTCCACCGGTGCCAGGCCCAGCGACTAGGCCACAACACCGTGGGAGCCTGCACCTCTGAAGAGGTGACTACCGTGGCAGTGCTCCTGCCCCAGCCCCACAGGGAGCCGAGGCATTACTTCGCCACCGCGGAAGAAACCTCCTCGATGGCAAGGCTGGAATCTGAGGAGGTTTCTTCCTCACCGAGCCATATAGACCCAGGAGGGGACCCGGAGGCAGGGTTGAGAGATCTTGCCATGACATCCCTAGAGCGACTCTGTCCTCCGAAAGTTGGCGGGGCTCTGCCAACTTTAAACGCGCGGATTTCCAGAACGCAGAGGTCCATGGAGAAACAGGTGTTGCAGTTGTCCATATCGTGGTTGGGACCCAGGCAACGCAGACAAATGTCATGTTGGTTCATCACAGAAAAATGCCGGCCACAGGGGCACCGATGTATGGGGGCATGGCCGCTTTGGATTTTCTCTTAGCCCCTGAACTAGACATGATGTGAAAAGAATCACAAAATTCACAGGAACAAACCCGGCATCATTGGCAAAAATAATAAAAGGAACGGTCTTACTGGTATCCAGTGGCATCGGGTGAATCAGAACCGGGATGGAGAAGCAGGAAACAGAAACATAGAAGTTGACGACAGATAACGACTGCAAGACCCATCCAGTCTGCCCATTTTTTCTGCCTTATGAATGTGCCATAAGCCTGTACCCTGTCAATGGCCTGTCTATCCATACTGATCTTTATTGCTCCCTTATGCCGTCCCATGCCTTTTTTAGGCCGTGCACTTTATTCATATCCGCCACTCCCTGAGGTAGCCCGTTCCATGCATCCACCACCCTTTCTGTGAAAAAGAACTGCCTCAATTCCCCCTTAATCGGCCTCCCTCTAATCTCATGCTGTGTCCTCTTGTCCTGCTGTTTTTCTTGTATTGAAACATGTTAGACTCTCACCTTGTTAATGCCCTTAAGATGTTTTAATGTTTCGATCATATCACCTCTCTCCCCTTTTGCTCTAGGGCATACATATTGAGCTCCGTTAATCTGTCCTCATATATTGTCTGATGCAGTCCCTGCACCATTTTGGTTGCCCTTCTCTGGACTGCCTCTGTTTTGTTAATGTCCCTTGTGCAGGTGTGGCCTTCAGTACTGCACGCAGTACTCCAGATGGGGTCTAACTAGTGTCTTGTAAAGAGGGATTATTACTTCCCTCTTATGACTTGTGATACCCCTACTAATATACCCCAACATCCCTCTAGCCTTACCTACTGCTTTAGTGGTCTGCTCGGATGATTTCAGGTCACCTGTAATGATGATGCCTAAGCCTCTTTCTTCCCTTGTGATTGCCAGCAACTCCCCTCCCAACCTATAGGTGGCTTCAGGGTTTCTCTTCCCTGTGTGCATGACCTTGCACTTCTTTGCATTGAACCCCAGTTGCCACTCTTCCGACCATTTTGCCAGTTTATCCAGATCTCTTCTCATTCTGCCCACCCCATCTGGATCATCTACTCTGTTGCAGATCTCGGTGTCATCTGCAAACAGACAAACCTTACCCTCCAGTCCATCTGCAATGTCACTGATGAAGATATTGAAGAGGACGGGGCCTCAGGACTGATCCCTGAGGTATCCCACTTGTGACTTGCATCTCTTCTGACTGTATACCATTTACCACCACTCTCTGTTTTCTGCCCGCCAACCAGTTTGCCACCCTGTTGACCAACTTCTGACCCAGCCCGAGCATACCCAGCTTATTAATCAATCTTCTATGAGGAACAGTATTGAAAGCTTTGCTGAAATCAAGGTAGGCGACATCAGCTGCTCCCCCTTGGTCCACCACTCTGGTTACCCAGTCAAAGAAAACTATGAGATTAGTTTGACAGGACCTTCCTGTTGTAAACCCATGCTGTCTTGGATCCTGTGCTCCTATGGATTCCAGGTGTTGTACTATCCTTTCCTTAAGGAGTGCCTCCATAATCTTGCCCACTACAGAGGTAAGACTGACTGGTCTGTAGTTCCCTGCCTGCTCCCTGCTACCACTCTTGTAGAGCAGGATCACATGAGCCCTTCTCCAGTCTTCTGGGACCTCTCCTTTGCTCAGACTCCTTAAACATAGGAACATAGGAAAGTGTCAGCAGAAAAGGATCTCCAGGCCCACCTAGTCTGCCCATTTGTCTAGCATCCCCTAGGCTTGCCCCTGATTCCCCCCCTCCTTTCAACAGCCCCCTGTGTCAGTCCCACACCCTCTTGACCCCCCACTGAATTCTTGCCCACTACTTCCCTAGGCAGCCCATTCCAAGTGTCTATCCCCTCTCAGTGAAGAGGTTTCTTCCTGATGTGTCCCTAAACCTGCCCCCCCTAAACTGGAGATTATGACCTCTTTTTCTAGGACACTTCTACAGTTGGAAGGGGTTCTCCGTAGTCACCTTGTTTATCTGTTTTAGGTACTTGAAGGTCTCTATCATGTCCCCTCTCTCCCGCCTCAACTCCAGAGGGTACATATCCAGGGCTCCTGGCCTCTCCTCATACAGCAGGTGACTAAGCCCCTTCACCATCATGGTTGCCCTCCTCTGTACCCGCTCCACCCTCTACACCCTTTTTTTGGGAAGGCCTCCAGAACTGGACCCCATATTCCAGATGAGGCCTGACCAGCTGGGTGTACAGGGGAATCAGGACCTTTTTTTTCCTGCTGGTAATCCCCCTCCCAATACAACGCAACACTCTGCTGGATTTTGCCACCGCCCTGCCTGGCCACCTTCAAGTCCTGAGAGGAGATGATGCCCAGGTCCCTCTCCTCTATGGTAACTGCTGGCGGCTTGCCCCCCCAGTCTGTATTCCGTTCTCACATTCCTTCTGCCCAGGTGCATGACTTTGCATTTCACCATACTGAGGGATAATCTCCACTTTCTGGCCCACTCCTCCAATTTCCCTAGGTCCCTCTGCATCCTTCCCATTCCATCCTGTATGTCCACTCTATTGCAGATTTTGACATCATCCGCAAACAGGCTCACTCTGCCCTCCAACCCCTTCGCTATGTCACTTATGTAGATGTTGACTAGCAGGGTTCCCGGCACCAACCCTAGGGGCACGCCGCTCGTGACTGCCAACTCACCTGAGGGGGCCCAATTTACCAGCACCCTCTGCGTTCTGCCTTCCAACCAGTTTTGCACCCACCCTATAACCACCTTCCCTAGCCCCAGGCACTCCATTTTGTGCAGCAGCTCACCATGCGGTAACGTATCAGAGGCCTCCTGAAATCCAGGTGGGCCACGTCCACTGACCCCCCCCCCCCGATCCACTGCCCTAGTGATCCAGTCAAAAAACCCAATCAGATTTGTCTGACAAGATCTGCCCTTGGTAAAGCCTTGCTGCCTTGGGTCGAGCAGGCCACTTGCCTCCAGGTAGTTGATGATTCTTCTCTTGAGCAGTTTTTCTTTGAGTTTGCCAACCACTGATGTCAGACTCACTGGCCTGTAATTACTCAAGTCCTGCCTTCCCCCCACCCATGCAGGGGTAGCACATCTGTGCACTTCCAGTGCTTTGGGACTACCCTTGTTCGTAAGGACTCATTGAACAGATGGGTCAAAGGAGCCATTAGCACCTCACCCAGCTCGCTCAACACCCTAGGGTGAATTCCATCCGGCCTCATGGCCTTGTCCTCCTTATGGCCCCCAAGCCCTTTTTAAATCTCTTCTTTCCGTAATGGTCCCGCATCCACCCCCAACCCCTCTTTTCCCGCTGGACCAAAAACACCCTCCCCCTCCCTTTTCCCTTGTGAATACTGTGCTGAAGTAACTGTTCAGTAATTCAGCCTTCTGCCAGTTCCCCTCTACATTTTCCCCTGTCTCAGCTAGCAAGCCAGGTATCCCAGACCCCCCTTTGCTCCGCTCACTTATATACCTAAAAAAGGTCTCATCCCCCTTCTTGAACACCTTGGCTATACTCTGTTCTGTTCTTTTGCTTATCCTGGTAAACCTCATGTTTCCGCTCGCTCTGTGTGGTTTTGTACTGCCTGAATGCTCGCCTTTTAGCTCTGATGCTTTCCTCCACCTCCCTACTGAACCACTGTGGCCTCCTCCTCCTCCTGCTCTTGTTTACCTTCTTTGAACAGTGGTCCATGGCCCCCATGATTGCCTCTCTAATAGTGGCTCAAATATCTTCCACCCACCTGCGTTCCCCACTCCCCCTAATGCTTGACGAGTATACTCCCTCAACTCCCTCACTCGCCTCTGAGGCCGGGAGATCAGAGGGCTGTGGGTTCAGTTGCCACATCTGGCACTTGGGTTAATATCCCAGTACTGACACTGTAGTGCAGCATGAGAGGGGTGCTGCACTTCTGAGGTGCCGTCTTTCGGATGAGACGTTAAACCGAGGTCCCATCTGCCTGGATTGGTGGTAGTTCAGGTGGATGTTAAAGATCCCATGGCACTTATCAAAAGAGTGGAATTTCCCCGGTGTCCTGGCCAAATTTCCTCATTCACTAAAAAAAAAAAAAATAAAAAAAAAATACCACCAACAGCTTAATCTGGTTCAAGGTCAGTTGGCATCCATCTGTATCCCCCTTCCCCGGGTCATGCCTGAAAATAGGCAGGATTTGTCTAGTGCACTTACCCGGTCAACAAAAGCTAAATAAATAAAATAAATAAAACTTTCCAAAATCAGTCCGTCCAAAATCCAGCACCTTCACCTTGGTCCGGTGGTGCGAGGCTGATGCGCATATTGTGAACCACACTGTGTCGTGGTTACTACTACCTAGGTTATTCCCTGCCGTTACCTTTCCCACCCTGTCTCCATTTGTGAGCATCAGATCCAGCACTGCTCCCTTCCTGGTTGGTTCCTTGACCAGCTGGTTTAAGTGGGCTATCGCTCTGCTTCTGGATGTGGTCACAGACAGGGATTGACACTCTACATCCGGCAGATTCAGATCTCCCGTCAGCAGCACTTCCCCCTTGGTCGGCTTCCTTAGTATCTCATCTACCATCTAGTTTTCCACCTCTATTGTTTGCCTTGGTGGCCCATAAATGACTCCTGTGTGCACCAACTCGTTCTTTCCTTTGGCCAGCGAGACCCAAAGGCCTCAGTGTCCCCCCACCTTCCCTGTGTTTCTGATGCCTGGATCCCCTTCCTCATGTAGAACGTAGAGCGCTACACCACCCCCTCTCCTATCAACCCTGTTCTTCCTGAACAACTTATAACCTGGGATGTTCATGTCCCATTCCTGTCCATTGTGGAACCAAGTCTCTGTAATTCCCTCCAGGTCCAACTCTTCCTCCCTGCCAGGTCTGGGACCTTGTTGCCCAGGCTTCTGGCGTTTGTGCACATGGCCCTCCAGTAATCGTTTTCCCTAGCCTCTGCCTTCCCTGTCTTTATGGTCTTTACTTTGTGTGTAAAAGCAAATTCAGCCTCAGCCGTTTTGTTTGTCTTTTGTTTGGGGGGGAGACAGCTGTCCCCCTTGCTGAGTGCACTCTTCGGTGACGCTTGCAGCTCCCCCCCCCCGTGTCAGTTTAAATTGTATTGTACACTAAAGAACTCCTCCATTTTACACTTGATCACCTCCTTGCCCTATCTATTTAGGTACAGCCTACCCGGGGCATAGAGGCTGTCATCCTGCCAGAGAGTCCTCCACTGGTCCACCACCCCATAGCCCTTCTGTACACACCATTCTGAGAGCCAGCTGCTGAACTCCACTTTCCTCTGCTGCCTATCCCTGCTAGCTCTAGGGACTGGAAGCACCTCCAGAAATGCCACTAAACGAAAGCACAGGTTATTACAGAACTGCGATAGGGCCTCAAACCTCACTTGCACTTCCATCAGGCTGTGCCCAGCTAGGTCGTTCATTCCCAAGTGGAACACCAGGTGGGTTCCCTTATCCTGCTGCTTCCCCCATGATGGGATGTAGTGAATGACCTCTGCAGCTGTCATTCCTGCCAAGCAACTGACCCACACCTTGCCACCCCTGCCACCCTTCCCCCCCAGGTGATGCCCCTAACCATTGAGTCCCCTACCAGCATGACTTTATCCTCAATGTTGCTTGCCCCAGCACCACTACCTACCTGTACCCCTGCTTCCCCCACCTACTTGATCCTATCCTCAACCTTGCTTTTATTGGCTCTGATCCCTGCCTTGCCCTCTGCATCCTCACCCTTCCTGCGACCCGCTTTCTCGGTCACAGGAACTTTTTTCTAACCACTGGTCCACTCCAATTTGCTCCCTCAGTAGGACCCCCCTTGGTGGTTGCTATCCAGACCCTCTGCAGTGGACTTGTGATCCCAGCACCTACTTTGACCTCAAGCTCCTCTTGCCCTCTGTCAATGCCTAGCACCATCTCCTGGGCCTGTGTGGGCGCTGACTGCATTATGCCCGTTGCCACGTTCCGTCCCTGCTGCAGTGCTATGCTGTCTCCCTCTGGAGGTGGCACCCCCTTTTCGCTCTCCACTGTCTTGCACTCCCTGACCCCTGTGCCCTCAGTAGGTCGGAGTCCGAACTGGGGTGCCCCTGCCTCCCTCAGCACCCCCTAGCTAACTCCCCTACTCCTCCTCTGCGGAATGCGTCCCACTGCCCCTACCTGCTTGCCCTCTGCTGTAACCTGGTCAACGCCCTTTTCCAGCCCCTGCATCTCCACCTTTTCCACCTCCAGCCCAGCTACTTCCTCCTCCTTGTCCTTCTCTAAAAGAAGTGGTGTGAATCTGTTTTTAAGCTTTATGCCTAAATCCTTCCTATCCCCTGAAGGTACATCCCCCACCCCGTTAACTCCTGATTGCACACCCGCCAGTCCTTTGCCCCCAACCATCTTCCAGCAGCTGCTACTCTTCCCGCATTTAGCCCCATCCTTCCCAGTGCCCTCCAGTGCTCCTAGTGCTCCATCCTCCCTGCCCTTTATGCCACACGAGTCTCAGAAACCCGGGGGGTAACCACTTGCCCCCAATGGCCTGCCGCTTTGCTCCCCCCCGGCCCCATCCCCACCTCCCCTACCTTGAAAACCCTGGTGTCCCCTCCCCTTTCTGCCCATGAACCCGGTGCAGCTTCAGGACCTACTGGACCAATCCCTCTGCTCCCCCAGCCCCTTCCCTCTCCCCATTCCGGACTGCCTCTGTCCTCCCTTCCTTCCCCTAAGTACCACCTTAGCCATAATAACTCCCCGGTTCAGTCAGCTGGCAGCAGACCATACAACCCCAATCCTCCATGCCCAATCCAGTATCATGGCAGACCCACAACCTGTACACCCCACCACCCTACAAATATGCCAGCCCTAGTGGTTTGCAGCCCCTGCCTTGCCCTTGCCCCCATCCTGTAGAGGCCCCACAGCAAGTTTGGTTACAGGCTTGCTCCCCACCCAAGCTCATAAACCCGGCTCAGAGTGAAAACCTAAGCTTAGCAGAGCATATCAAGTACATATACTTAACAGATACCCTATAAAGCATAGATTCAGCATCCAGTCTTCACTTATAACAAAGCTACCACTTAGATAGTATGCAATACACCCCCCTCAGAGTCCTCCCCCTTGGTAGTTCAAATGTCCATGTGTCCTGACAACAGCATCCAATGTCCCTTCTCCCCTTGCCAGTGCTTTGATTCTTAGTCCAGCAACCACTCCCCTCCAGACTGCCAATCCAGGGTAGCCCCTCCCCTTGCTAGCTCACCCAAGTCTATTTAAAATGGAGGTGGTGCGGGGTGGGTAGGTGGGAGAAAATATCCCCAGAGCAATACAACTCCTGTGCTCCAGTGCACGGCTGGGCACCTGCTTTTAAGCCCAGCTGCTGTGTTTCACGTTATGCACCCCTGGCGCTGATTGGCTCCCTATGGAGGGAGCCTCCTCTTACATTGCCGCCGATGCGGCTGAACCCTCCTGCCCAACTAGCTCCTATGGGAGGGAACTTCCTCTGCCCCTGCCTCGACTGATGCCAATGCAGCCAAAAACGTTGTCCCCTTCTCCTTTCTGTGCCGCCGACGTGGCCAAAACCAACACGATGACCAAAACAATTCAGCTCCTCTGCTCCAGTGTGTGGCTGGGCACCTGCTTTTAAGCCCAGCTGCTGCATTTCAAGTTACGCACCGATTGGCCAAACAGTTCTGATAATGGCTGTGCTAGTTCCACCCTTAGCTCCTTTAGTACCCTGGGATGTATGCCATCAGGTCCCATTGCCTTGTCCACCCTGAGCTTAGCGAGCTCTTGTAGGACCCTTTCTTTTGTGAAGCGACTAGTGCTCACCTCCCTCCCCCACTGTGTCCATGGTGCTGAGCTGTGGGCCCTGCCCTACCTTTTCCTCAGTAAATACTGAGTAGAAGTATCTCTTTAGGATAGATGCTTTTACATGGTCCTCCTCCTCACACTCCCCCTTATCCCCTTTGATCTTGGCAATACCCCCTCTGGACTTTCTCATTTCATTAATGTATCTATAGAAAGTTTTGTCACCTTCTTTTACTGTTCGTGCTAGTGTTTCCTCGATTTGGGCCTTTGCCTGCTTTACTGCCTTCCCTGCTTCCCTTAGAGAAGTTTGGTATGCCTCTCTATCTTCATCCTCCTGCATTTCCTTATATTTCCTGAAGGTCAGCCTTTTGGCTCTGACCTTTTACTGCTACTGTTCCTGAGAGCCAAAGTGGTTTCCTCCTTTTGCTCTCCTGCTTTTCTCTCTAACACAATGGGATGTTGCTTCAAGTATTGCATCCTTAATGCTTGCACACGTTTCCTGTACCCCCTCACCTGTATTTCTTCTTGCCAGGGCTCTGTTGGCCATCTTATCAAAGTCAGCTCCTCTAAAGTCCATTATTTTTGCCTTGGAATGGGATTATTTATTTCTAGTGACCAAATTGAACCATACCATGTGATGGTTACTGGCCCCCAGGTGACCTTCTACCTGGAGATCTGTGATCCTTTCCCCGTTGGTCAGTACTAGATCTAGGATAGCCCCGTCTCTTGTGGGTTGTTCTACCAGTTGTTTGAGGCCCTCCCCCTGCAGGGAATCCACTATGTGTCTAGTTTTGGCAGATGTTCCTGCTGGTATTGACCAATCTGTATTTGGCATGTTGAAGTCTCCCATTATCAGAACCTCCCCTTTAGCAGTCTTGTTTTGTATATTTTCTAACAGTAATGTGTCTGTGTCCTTCCCCTGGTCTGGAGGCCTGTAGACAACCCCAGTTCGTATGGCAGTCCTATTTCCTATTTCTTGGGTGACCCACAGTTCTTCTGGCTCCTTATGTGTATTCTGAATTTCTGTAACTTTGATATTTTCATTGACATAGAGGGCCACTCCAGTCCCCTTTTTTGAACCTTGGTCTCTTCTGAACAGTACATAGCCGGGTACTGAAGTCTCCCAAGTGTGGTTACTGGTGAACCATGCCTCGCTAATGGCTACTATGTCCAGTTTAGCCTCTATCATTGTTGCTTGCAGGTCTGGGATCTTGTGTCCCAGACTGGGAGCATTTGTGTACATGATTTTTCATTGGCCAGATTTCGGTGTGTTAGTTGTTGGTTGATGTCTGGCATTTCCCCTATGCGTCATATGGGGAAACGGCCTCAAAATATGGAAGAGGCCCGATGATGCAGTAAGCACTGAAACCCATGCAGCAGGTGCAACCTCATGGCGGAGAAACAGAACTGGGATGGAGGAGTCCGCGGCACCTTAAAGCCAGCCCTCATGTGCCACTGTCGTTGGCCTTGTGGCGGCACCATCAGCGTAACTCTCCCCAGAAAAAGCTCTTATACAGGTATGCGCTCGTGGCCGCACCCATCAGTAATGAATGGTGAAGACTGACAAGGGAAGATGCACAAAATACAAAGCTGCCAGCAGGTCAAAGATGCAAGGCCTCACACCCTGAGAGCCTTCTATCATTGACCTTGTCATTAAGAACTTGAATTTCTAGGGAGGATATTTCCTGTGTGCATCCTCCAGGATATTCAAAAGTATCCAGTAATTGACACTTGTGATTATTTTATGTTTTTGATTTTTTTTTTTTTTTTTAGCAGATCAGGCATATGTAAGATGCTTAGACAGTCCTTTAGACGGCTGGACACTTGTGTCCAAAAACAGCTGCATAAGCACAAATTTGGATGCATGTTGCTATAACATGGGTCAGATTGTTGAAGCCTGTCTGACCTATCAAAGAATAAACTTAACTGCATTGGTGCCAGAGGACAGACAACAAGGACACACTGGTAAATGTGTCCAACTAGTATTCTGAAAACCCAGCCACTGACATGTTATAAAAAAATCCTGTATGTGATAAAAGAGATGAAAAGTGATCCTGTGAAGTGTAAACTTTCCATTGTCCTTTTGTTTCAGATTATGCATTCCCATATATTATACTGGTGTTGTCATTGGTTACTTTGGCTGTTTTCATGTCCGCTTCAGAAATACAGGTAAGAAAAGCGCAGTAGAGGCCATTGTTTTCTTTATGCTTTTTTATAATTTGAGGATTAGAAGCTAAATTCGCCTCCTGAACTGACATCAATGGAAATACCCAAGAAAAGAACTGAAGTACTGTACTGGAGCTCATTTGTTGGTAATAATTTTAGAAACATGGTGCTATGTTGAGTCACAGCTCCACACTACTGCACAGAAACATAGAATGTGTTGGCGGACAAGGACCGATAGGCCCATCTAGTCTGCCTATTTTCCCTGCCTGACCACTGCACCCTGGAATCTATTTGGTCACAGGTGTCCCTCCCTCCTCCCTTACCTTTATGTATTATATCCATGTGCCTATCCCACACATGCTTAAAACTACCCACTCTCTTCACTCCCACCACCTCCTTTGGCAGGCTGTTCCAGGCATCTACCAGCCTTCCTGTGAAGAAGTGTTTCCTCACAGCCCTCTTAAACTCCTGCTTCATAGCATGCCCCTGTGTTCTGGTGCTTCTCCTCCTCCTAGTAAAGAGGCTTCCCTCCTGCACCTTGTTGATCCCTGTGAGGTACTTACAGGTCTCAGTCATGTACCTGTGTCCAGTGCATATGTCAGACCTTGGAACATTCATAGCTTCAAACTGCATGATGACCAGTATCCCATGCCTGGTGCCTAGCTCCTTACTGTTGGATCTTTTCGTACTGAAAAAGGAATTCAAAACTACAAGCACCAGGGGGGAGGAAGGGTGGGTTGTGTGGAACTTTGAATCAGTGCCACTAAAAGAAATGCACATATAGGTAAACTAAAAAAGTTCATCTGCTTTCTCACAGAGCAAGTGGATTGTGAGTAGTTTGTGGGATGAGGAAGACTTTTAAGAAGGGATACGAGTTAACATCTCTTTGGGACCAAAAATCAGTGCAGCAGAGAGCGAAAGAAAAACTCCACAAATCAGTGAAAACTGTCCCCTCAAAGGCTAAGCCTCTGGTTAGGCTTTTTGGAAAAATGAATAGTTTCATGAATGTCTCATTTTTTTACTGAAATTCATAAAAAGCTTCTTAATGTTAACAAATGCCGTGCTCCACCATCTTCCATCATTTAAAGCTGGTTTGCTGCTCACTTGTATGCAGATCTTCTCTGCTGACCCTGCAGTTTGCATATAAGTGAGTGGCAGAATAGCTATGTATGCTACAGAGCAGCACTTCAGAACAGTGTGTTTATTTACATCATTGAGCTGTTTATCAGCTTCAGTATTACAACAAAGAGGTATTCGAAAACATTTTTTTTTCTTCAATAACTTTTCAGGGGCTTCGCCTTTGGGTGAAGGGCTTTTGCCGATTTGGAGTTTTACTGTAGATAAAAGACTGCGTGGAGGCCCAAGTGTTAACTTTGTAGGGGACAAATCTAGAAGCATTTACTTAAGTGGCCATGCCAGTACAATGGGAATGGAGACACTCGGCGGGGGGGGGGCAAGAGGGGAGGTCATCACATTATGAGAAAAAAAGAAAGTACTTAGGATAGTAATGTTTCTCCAAGGGATCCCTCACTATGCTTAACAACTGCAATTATTCCCCTAGAATGAGCTGCGCTGGGGTCTAGAATTACTGGTATATGCTAATTATGGACTCTTAGAATGAAATTCAAAACTCTGCTGTGTGGTCATGCTCACCTCTGGCCTTTAATGGCAGATTTATTTCTCAAACTTGGGTGAGCAAAGACCACTAAACTAGCTAAATGACTACCAAAAAAGAAAATAATTTAGAGTCCTAGAAGGCCATTAAATGTGGCAGATCAGATTTAAAAAGATTACATCACTGAGTATCAATTAAAAGGTACTATAACAAGTAAAGCCCAAGCAAACTGAAATCAACTGATTCTTGTTTGAATCTTTTCGAGGTTCTGGAAGGGGAGGTAAGGATGGAATTGTTTTTTTTTAATTGAATTTTCAAAAATAATGCATTGCACATCACAACTGCATCATTCTCTAAAAGCAAACTTCAGTACATGAACATACATATCACTTATAAATGAAACTCATTATAATATACATTTCTTAAAATGATAGTTAAATACTGAACTTTTAAGTTAACAGATACCTACCCATACAAAACTCATTGTTTAATCCAAATAAAGGGCATTTTGATTATTAAAAAAACTTAAATGTTATTTTAACCCATTATCTAATGTCTCTTCCTTTGATCTATTCGATTAATCCACAAGGAGGGAAGTGGGGGGGCATCAGGTGTACTGAATCTTTATATAAATCCCACTTGTTCCATCTATTCCTATATGTTTCCTCTCTGCGATTCACTGAAAAGGTAATTATTTCCATATTTTGGATGTGATCTATTATGTTTAGCCAGTTTACCATATCTGGGGGAGTTTGCTGTAGCCAATTGATTGTTCTTGCTTTTATGGCTGCTATGGTCAGGGCTGCCCATAGGTATTTGCTTTCCTTCCCTTTAACTACATTGGGAAAATAGCCTAGAATTATATGTTCTGGGCCAATATTGTTTTGGATACCAAAAAATGTCACCAGGTGTTGTTTTATCTGATTCCAGTAATTAAAAAGCTGAGGGCAGAACCAAAAAATGTGGGCCTGGTTAGACTCCTTCTCTCCACAACCCCTCCGACATAAAGAGCTGCTTGCCAGACTCATCTTTACCAGTCAGCCTGGGTAAGGAAGTATCTGATTCTAACCTTCCAGGCATACTCCTGCCAACCTGGCGAGGATGTGGTGTGCCAGCTTCCTATAAAGATCCCTTCCCATTGCTTTGTATTTATAGAGCCCCCCCAATTCCTGCTGCCATTTACTTTGTAATCTCTGTGTATTGTGTCCTTTGTCCATGATCAGATTTCTATATAACATGGTAATGGCTCCCTTCCCATGAGTAGATCCCCACATTATCTCAAAAACCTCTGGAAAAGGTCAGTCAACCAGAGTAGCCTCCTGTCTAAGTCTGTCATTCACATAGTCCCTTATTTGATAGAAGAGTGGAATTGTTAAAGAGCAGCTCTGCACTTCAGTATGTGCTTTCATAAATAAAATGTTTCAGCTATCACAGTTTACTAGGGAATGCATTTTTGTTTTAATTTTCGATATTCTTTTCCAAGATTTACAGCACATCTTGGTAGTCCATCTAAAAAGTTTGTATAGAAAACATTTGCCTCTCCCCTGTTAACCTCACAGTGCTCACCATGACAACAGACTGCAGCGTCATAAACAGCAAACGTGTGGTTAGCAGGGGAGAGTCAGATACATTTCTAAAGACTCAGTGAAATAATTGCTGCATTATCTACAATATTTAGTGGGCCAACAGTAGGGAAAAGTAAAAAAAAAAAAAAAACTAGAAAACAATAAAGTTAAAACAAGTTGTGTAAATCTAGTGTTTTGAGTTGCCCTCTAAGCAGGTTCCATGTAATATGGGTGACTGAATAACAGCGAGCCCATAATTGTGACTTCATTACAGCGAGGACAGAAATGGCGACAATACCGTTTCTGTCCTCGCTGTAATGCTTTGCCCCCCCTCCCCTTACTTATGTAACCAACTCTGAGGTCGTAGCACCTTGGGGAGTGGTAAAAGCATTTTCACCATAGCTGTCCTTGCTGTAATGCAGTCGCTGAACTTTAGGCTCGCTGTTATGCAGTCTCTGATATCACCGGACACCCTTTAAAGCATAGTGGAGGATCCCCTGGAAGAAACATTACTATGGTGAGTAATTTTTTCTTCAAGTCTCAGGAATACCTAACTATGCTGAACAACTTCAAACTACATAGGAGAACCTTGGGAGGCTGGGTACAAAACCTACTTAGGGAAGAGGTTCTGCAAGACAGCAGTGCCAAAGCTGGCATTCCTCCAGGACTGTATGCCCAGACAACAGTGCCTTGTGAAAGTGTGTACTGTTTTCAAGGTAGCTGCTTTACAGATTTCCTGCAAGGAAACATCTCGTGATGCTGCCACAGAGGCAGAGGTGCCCCTTGTGGAGTGAGCCCTAAGGCCTTCAGGTGGCAGCTTGCCAGCTTTGCCGTAACAGAACTATATGCAGGAGACTAATGAGAAATGTTTCTTTTGTGTGCTGGTTTACCTTTTCCAACTTCACCATAGGTGCCAAATATCTGAGTATTAGTGGGCCTTACCTCCCTTGTATTGTCTGAGTAGTAGCTCAGTGCTCTCTTAATATCCAGACTATGGAGCTTTTGCTTTCCTGAGATGGATTTTGCTGTAAGACACACCGGAAGTGTAATTAACTGATTCAGATGAAATTCAGATGCCACTTCAGGGAGGAATTTTCTGTTGGTTCTTACGACTACCTTATCCCTGTGGAAAATGATACAGTTAGGATTTGTGCAGAGTGCTTGCAGATCACTCGCCCTTCCGGCAGATGTTACTGCCACCAGGAAAGCTGCTTTCCAGGTGACATACTTTAAAGCAGCAGTGGCATGAAAGGAGGCTCCATCAGTGGGGCAATGCACAGATTCAGGTCCCAAGGGGGGACAGGATCACTTACTGGAGGGTACAGGTGATTATGGCCGGTAAAGAACTTTTTGAAAATGGAATGTGAGGCCACTGAATTGTCTTGTCCCGCTTGAAGCATATACTGACACTGCTGCTAAATGCATCTTCAGGGTCCGCGGCCTTTAGCCCAGGGACTTTAGGTGGACCAGGTAGTTCAAGATTGCAGGGAGGCTTGCCAGAAATCGACTGAGCTGCCTAGAGGAGCACTACAGGGAAAATCTTTTTCACTTTGAGCAGTAGATTTTCCTCGTTGCTGGCTTTCTGACAACCTTAAGCACATCCAAAACCTTCTCAGACAGGTTTAGAGTAGAAAACTCTTAAAGGAAAACTGTCCAAAACAGTGCTAGCAATTACCAGGGCTGCAAAAAAATGCCGGGTTAGCACAACCTTAGTATTTGAATATGATTGCAGCTAATCTTTGCTGAGTAATTTGTTACATTTCTTGTCTGTATGGTGGTTTCTTCTACTGTTTCTGATGCACCATTTGGAAATTGCCGCCATACTGGAAGACAGAGCATGACCTGCATAACTCCCTGATCTTCCTGCTGTGTGCCGGAACGCTTATTCCTGACGAGCGGGGCATATTTTCACGGAGTACAAAATAGTGTGGCATGTAGAGGTCATTCAGCTATACGTCTAGAAACAATCCCCGTTAAAAACAGAGCAGTGTAAGCAAGTTAAATTCTCCCCCCCCCGCCTCGTGCTCGCTGGTCCTCCCTCCTTCAGGCTCTGCAAGGTTCCCCTGACCTCTTTCTGTCCTTACCCGGTCCTCCTCTCTTGTCCCCAGATCGCAGACGACCCCCGGGATATCCCGGTGTATCCCTTCACTGGGCGGGTCCCTCTTCTCCGAGGAGGAAAGCACCGGGGGTGAGGGCAGCCCCAGCACGTCCTTCTAGGGCCCGGGGATGCTGCTGGGGAACAGGAGGCACCGGGAAGGCACTGGAGGTCCCCAGGAACGGATTCTTAATGAAAGTTCCATCTCCGGGGTTTGGGCATGCGCAGTAGCGCCAAAGCTCCGAGTTTGGACATGCGCAGTAGCGCTAGGCACTACTGCACATGCCTAAGCCCTGGAGCTGGAACTTTCATTAAGAATTTAACTTGCTTACACTGCTCTGTTTTTAATGGGTGTTGTTTCTAGAGGTACAGCTGAATAACCTGTACATGCCACACTATTTTTTTTCTTTTACTCCTTGAAAATGTCCCCCGCTCGTCAGGAACGAGCTTTCCAGCACACAGTAGGAAGCTCAGGGAGGCAATTAGCATAATAGTTACGGCTCTGGCCGCTACCCTGTGTGAAAAGGTGCCACTCACTCGGGAACATAAAATAAAGATTACGAATGAATATGTCCTACAACAGAAATGCCAGTCTCTCACTGCAAGTTGGCAGGTGAGTAGACACTGGGAGGAAAATGGGGATTAGGACAGTTTTCCTTTAACTTTTAAAGCACCATGCTCTGAGATGCAGAGTTCTCGGTTCTGGGATCGTTATACTGCCCTGAGACAAGAGCATCAGATTGTATCTCAGGGGAAGGGTGAGGGGACGTTTGATGGAGAGGAATAGGAGAAGTGAATACCAAGTCTCCCTGATCCAGTCTGGAGCTATTAGGATCATTGCTGCATACTGCCTTCTCAGTTTCAGGAGCACTCTGAGCACAAGTGGGAATGGAGGGAAGGCATAAAGAAACTTCCCTGTCCATTCAAGGACTAGGGCATCCTCTGGGACTGTACCCACTGAGGAGGACCTGCAACAGAACAAAGGGAGCTGGTTGTTTTCCCAGGATGCGAACAGATGTAGTGTACCCCACCTTCTGAACACTGTAGCCAGCACCTGCTTGTCCAGAGTACATTTGTGGTTTCCCAGGCTGATTCTGCTCAGGGAGTATGCCAGGTTCCAGATCTTCATTGTTTCTGTGCATAGCATTGACCATCTTGTTCCTCCCTGTCTGTTTCTATAGTACATGGTAGTGGTATTGTCTGTCCTGATCTGGATAGGCTGACCCCTGATGTGGGAGAAGAGAAGGCTTGCATTACCACGTACGCTGCACTGAGCTCCAGGAGGTTTATGTGCTCTGGAGACTCTTGTAGGCTCCACGCATCGCTTACAGTGAGGTCTTCCAGGTGGGTGCTCCAACCTAAGAGGGAGGCATTTGTGGTATGAATGACTGTGATTGCTAGAGAAAGAGGACTCCCTTTCTGAGGTTGTTGTCTTCCTTCCACCACTCTTGTGTGCTAAACAGACACCTTGAGACAGGCACTAGTTTCGATAGTGGGTCCCACCTTTGGGACTAATGACTTCCCAAGTGGTACTGGATGTCCATAATTTGGAATCTGGCAGCTGGTACTAGAATAGAAGAGGCCATGTACCCTGTCAACAGGAGAAAATCTCTTGCAGGCCTGGACTGACCTGCTTTAAAGGATTTTGAGGGTACCATCAAGTTTGCCACCCTTTCCCAAGGAAGGGAATGCCTTCCCTTGGTGGGCATCCAACTCTGCACCTATAAAGTCCAAGACTTGAACTGGTTCTGTTTGGGACTTTGGGGCATTTACCAGGAAGCCCAGATCCTCTAGGACATGATGTGTGAGAAGCAAGGAAGACTTGGCCTCCTGGTGTGACTTTCCTGATACTAACCAGTTGTCTACGTGGGGAAAGACTACACACCCCCTTGCCTCCTCAAACATGGTGCTATTACGGCTAGGCACTTTGTGAACACTATGGGTGCTGCAGATAGGCCAAAGGGGAGAGCTGTGAAGTGAGAGCGACAGTTTCCTACCCTGAATCTGAAGTACTTTTTGTGAGTGGTCCTGACTGGAATCTGAAAGTAGCCGTCTTTCAGATCCTGTGACCCCAGCCAGTCTCCCTATTGCAGTGATGGAGTTACCGAGCCCAGTGCTGCCATCTGAACCTTTCCTTTTTTAAGTTTTTGTTCAAGTATCTTGGTTCCAGAATGGGTCAGCACTCCCCATTTTTCTTGTGGGTCAGGAAGTATCTTGAGTAAAGTTCCTTCTCCCACTCTGATGGGTGGACTTTATACTCTGCGTTTGATGGCAGCAGCTTTTTTACCTCTAACTCCAGCAGAAGTTTTGCTGTTGGAGTATGAGGGGTAAAAGTTTTGTGACCCTGCAGTGTTGGAAATGTTTTGAACTGCAAGGTCAGACCTTGACTCAATATTTCCATGACCCATCTGTCTGTAGTAATTCATTCCAATGTCTAGAAATAGTGAGTCAGCCTTCCTCCCACTGACAGTGACTGGGTGACAGATGCAGACTTTTCGGGGTCTGCTTCACCTGGACTTTGTGGACTGGTGTTGCATCCGCATGCCTAGGGACCCATTCTGCCTCTGAAGAAATGTCTCTAAGGGGCAGAGTCATAAGTAATATAAGCACGGGGGTAGTATCTTCTGCCCCCACCTCCCGTTTTTTTTCCTGTTTATCCAGCTTCTTGGAATCCTTTTCCAGAGGCTGGGCAGAAAAGGGAGGGGGGTTCCTTGGCCTGATCATAGGCGGCAGTTTGGCCCACTCTGGCATGATCAGGGTGGGAGTACAGGTACTCGGCACCCTGCTTGTCCACTTTGTATTTCTTTTCTGTTTTTTGTCAATGCCAGCAGCTGGAGTGGGAGCTGACAGCACTTTGGAAGTGGCCTTTTTGAGAGATTTGTGGATGGGCAAAATCAGCCTTTTTGTGGGTGTTCAGCCCATCACATTCAAAAACTCCACCTCATCCTCCTCTTCAGCAGTCTTCTGCAATGAGAGATTGATAGTGTTGACTATTTGCCTTACAAAGGTGTAGTCGTCTGAAGGATGAGGAGGGGAACCAAACTTGGTTACACTTTAAGTGTTGGTTTCAGTGTAACCTAATCATTAATTATATGCAACAGAGTAACTACCCTGTAGTTACATGTTTGTTGCCTGCAGCTACATTGCAGTTACAGTGTAGTTAACTGACACTTAAAATAATCCTTTAAAAGGAAAATAAAAGGAATCCTTGCCTTGGCCCAGTGATTGCGAATTCGACCTCCGAAAGTCGGCAGCGCACATCCGATCTTCAGTGTGCGGTTTTCAGTCACACGGCGGTCCATGGAGAAACAAATATCGCAGTTGCCATATCATGTTCAGGGCCGAGGCAGGAAAGGCAGCGGTCATGCTAGTCCATTACAGAATAAAGGCAGCCACAGGGGCACCGACGCATATGGGTTGCCCTGTCTTCGACATCTTCTTGCCCCCCCCCGATGAGACATGACCGAACGGAAAAGTAAGTAAAACACAGTACTCGACACCGCTTATAAAAAGGAAAGATCTTACCGGTATTTCAAACCGACGTCGAGTAGGCAAGCAGAACCGAGGCAAAGAAACAGGTCAAGCACGATGGACTAGGCCGCAGATTAAGTCACAGTCTTGCACAGGATCCACACTTGATGGCAGGAGAGAAAGAACTGGGGCTGAGGCGGAGTCGACAATGGCTAACTGCCAACCCTCGAGCACCACGTGGACCATCGGCCTCGAGGGCGGCGTCAGCCCTACGTCGGCTTCGCCCATGGGGGGAAAAAAAGTCTCCCGCGGGGTCCTGGCTCCAGCACAGTACCCACATAGTGATGAATGGTGAAGATTGACACAGATAAGATATACCTAAGGTCCGTGGCATTGTGTCAACACTGTTAGTTCAGAGTCCTGCCCTTTGGGCTGTCCTCAGCGCCTCGAGTTTTTACAAAGTGTTGTGCAATTCTCGTGACGCATCTCAGGAAAATTGGAATACAGGTGTTGCCATATCTGGACGACCGGCTCCTAGGAAGTCCCTCCAGGCAAGAGACTCTGGAGGCCATGGCCACGGCCTCAGACTTCCTCACGTCCATGGGAGTCCTGCTAAATCTCGACACGTTGCACTTGTAGCCCTCCCTGAAGCTCCTCTTCATAGGAACTCTTCTGGACACCTCCTGTGTGAAGGCTTTTCTCCCAGAGGACAGAAGGAGCGATATCTTACAGATGGCCCGATACATCAGAGAACACAGCTCGGTTCGAGCCATCTCAATGCAACGGATGCTGGGCCTCATGGCATCCTTGGTGTTCACTGTACCCTTAGCTTGTCTCCACCTGAGAACCTCTCAGTGGATGCTCAGTACTCAGTGGTCCCCAACCACTCACCCTCAGTCCTTTTCCATCAAGGTGACAGAACCTCTGAAGAAGTCACTCGCCTGGTGGTCGCAGGAGGACAATCTTCTGGAATGATATCCCTTTGCTCCTCTGGATCATCAGATCTCCATAACCACGGATGTGTCACTTATGGGTTGGGGAGCCCACTGCCAGGATCTGCACACCCAAGGTACGTGGACTCAAGACAAGTCCCAGCTTCACATAAACGTCCTGGAAATGAGAGCCGTCCTCTATGCAGTCCAAGCCTTGTAGGACATACTCTGTCACAAGAACATTCTCCTTCAAACGGACAACAAGGCAGTGATGTACTACATCAACAAGCAGGGTGGTGCACTTTCTTACCCATTATGCAGGGAAGCAATGAGAGTGTGGGATTGGTGCCTGGAGCACAAGGCTCTGATCCCGGTGGTTTACCTGCCAGGAATACAAAGCGAGCTGGCAGACCGTCTCAGCAGAACGGAGACGGATCCTCATGAGTGGTCTCTCGACTTAACCGTCGTTCAGTCACTCTTCAAAGAATGGGGAACTCCAGACCTGGACTTTTTTGCGTCCCCACTCAACACAAAACTGCCTCTCTTCTGCTCCAGAAATCCAGGACCTGGCATTTTTTGTCAGGATGCGTTCAGGCTGCGGTGGACAAGACACTTTCTATACGCTTATCCTCCTCTTCCCCTAATTCAGAGGATACTACTCAAATTGGAGTCCCGAGGGGGGCAGAATGATTCTCATTGCCCCCTTCTGGCCTCAGCAGATATGATTCCTGCTGCTCAACAGTCGTCAGAACCTCGGCCCGAAAACGCTCTGCTCAGACAAACCTTCTGACCCAGGGTCCCGTGGTCCATCCTAATCTGAGGTCGCTTCACCTTCACACTTGGCTGTTGAAGAGATAGAGGTGAATAGGTTCAGTGTTTCTTGTAGCGTTTCAGATATTCTTCTGGCTGCGATTAGCTGGCCACTAGAAAAACCTACACAGCCAAATGGAAGCGTTTCTCTATGTGGTGTGCAAAATCCTCTTGGAACCCTTTTTCCTGCCCACTGAATAAAGTCTTGGAGTACCTTTTGGACCTCTCAAATACAGGTCTGCAGTACTCTACAGTCATAGTTCATCTTTGTGCCATTTCGGCATATCATGAGCCAGTACTTTCCGTGTCACGGGCTCAGTTACCTGTAGTTAAGAGGTTTCTTAAGGGTATTCTGCATACTAGACCTCCTATCAGATGTCCAGTCGCAGCCTGGGACATTAACCTTGTGCTAGACATGCTCACTGTAATCTTTTGAGCCTCTAGCTACTTATGACTTGAAGTTCTCACTTGAAAACGGCTCTGGTGGCCTTCACTTCGCCTGTAGAGTTTCTAAATACATGCACTGGTCACAGACCCCGCAGACACTGTCTTTCATAAGGACAAAGTAGTACTTAGAACTCATCCTAAGTTTCTCCCTAAGGTTGTCTTAGAATTCCATCTGCAGTAAACCAACCTTTAGTCCTTCCTACCTAATTTGCGAACTTCCAGAATGAAGGGGAGCTTACCCTTCATTCACTGGATGTTAAGAAAGTGCTGCGATTCTATCTAGATAGAACAAAAGAAATTTGCAAGGCTCAGCAACTGTTTGTTTCCTTCAACAAGACCCGGCTGGGTCAGCCTGTCACTGTTAGATGCATTTCAGCGTGGCTGGTGGCATGCCTTCGCCACTGCTATTTTATGGCACAGGTCAAGCTGGAAGGCAGAGTGTACGCTCACTCTACCAGAGCGTGCCCATTGCAGATATTTGCGATGCGGCTACTTGGAGCTCAGTGCATACTTTCATTAAGCACTACACCTTGGATGTCCATGCCAGACGACATCTGTTGTTTGGCAGGACCATTCTTAACGGACTTCTGTCCTAAGTATGTGAGTTCTTTATCTCCTGCCGCCCGTCTCGGGTATTAGCTTGGTACTCTCCCATTAATGTGAATGAGTGGTGGAGAGCTTATGTCCAGGGAAGATATGGAAATTATGTACCTACCGTAATTCTTGATCTTCTTAGACGAGGTCTCCACCACTCATTCACACACCTACCCACCATCCCCTGAGCTCACTCCTCTGTTTTTGGTCTTCACTCCCTCAATGGCTGAGCTTTGAAGACTTTATTGTTGACCCTTCTTACATGGGTCATTCGGACTATCTTATGCCCTATTTTTAGGTTAGTCACTCTAGGTTAGTTACGCTGCACCTCCTCGGGGTACTGAGGCAGTTGGAAGGTCGATGCCGAGATCGTCATTACCGCACGAGCCGGGGCTTGCGGTGCCGCTTCCTCACGGCTCCATCTCGGGCACCAACCCTCTTGAAAAAGTTTGCTCCCGCTGGGTCCTAGTGCCTCTGGTGAACTTCCATTAGTGTGAATGAGTGGTGGAGACCTCATCCAAATAGATTAAGAATTATGGTAGGTATGTCATTTCCATTTTTCACCTGTCGCCTTTGTGCTGCGTCACCGACATGGCACTATTCTGTAGTCGCTGTTATTGCAGTCACTACTTTTTTTTTTTTCGCTGTTATGACCTAGTACCTCTTTCTTCAGTTCCCTGGAATCGATGTGGAACTGGAAACTTAACAAAATACACCGTAACTAATGCAGAGTTATAGAAAACTAAACTACTACTTAAACTAAATGTAAATAGAAAGTAAAAAAAATGGCTCTGAAGTAGGAGAAATGATTTCAGGGAGACTTCTCTCAGGTGGAGAAATAAATCTGCTGTTAGACAGCAAATGTGAGCCTGACCCCATAGGAAGAGTTTTGAATTTCATTCTAAGATTCCATAATTAGCATTGCATTCTAGGCTCTGGGGCAGCTCATTCCAGGGGAGTGAATGCAGTTGTTAAAGAGCTGGTGACACGTTCAGGAACACTTTAACAAAACCTAATATTGAGACACAGTCCAGTGTGTATTTCTCATTAATGCTGTATTCCTCCTCCCCATTATTTATTACTGAGGTCATTTCTATGAAAACAGGATCTTTGCTCCTGAACAGTTTATCTATTCCTGCTGCTTTCTCCCTACCTGAAGTCATAGAGCACTCCTTGTGATATCACAGTTACTCCCATAGCAACAGATTGTGATGTCACAACAGAGGATTATGAGTTGAAGTAGGGAGTAAACTGTAGAGCCAGATGGGCTCTGAAGGAACTCTAGGGTAGAAAGATCATATATTCATGCAAATTTCCTTAGTAATAAATAATGGGGAGGAGAAATATACAAAATATAAATGGAATGCAGGCAGAATTGTACCTAATTATATTTTTTAAAGTTTTCTTTGATGCTTCAGCAGCTCATTAAGCATAGTGAAGAATTCCTGGGGCTTAAAGCAGGGTGTTATACAGTATATTGGAGAAGTGCCTGGATGGAAATGGGGTAACCTTATGAAGCACTTATAAAGGAACTCTTGTTGGAGGTTACCTGTAATGTTTTTGAGTCTGTTAATATGTAAACTGAGACCTCGCTAAACATCACAGTGGTGGTGAGTGATCTCACCCCATCAGATTGAGGGCTGTTGAACAACAAAGCCAAGATGATGAACTGATGTGTATGGAAATTTGATGCCAACTTAAGTAGAAAAAAATGGGTGGCAGCTTTGTCATTGTAACATACCATATAGTCAGGATCCTGTATATAGAGAGTCTAGGGATGTGGATATGATGTTCTATCCACACATCTGGCAGTGTGCTTTCCCTTTAAGAGCTTGCCGGAAAGTCTTCAAGCTGGCTCCTCCCACCCACCGGAGTAGTAACTCCCTCGGCTCCACCCCATAATGCCAGATCTTCCTTTCCGTTGGGAGAAGCAGGTTCCCACCTTACTACTCCTGCATTGAGTAGGCCCTAGCACTTAAATCTTTGGATTTACTTCCTAAAACTTGAAACACTCATGGGTTTCATCTTTAGCTCAATCTCTGATCATGACCATCATGGACAACAAGTCTGCTCCCAGGTTCCGCCAGTGCCCTTGCAAGCAGAAGATGTCCAGAATCGACCCACACGCCACGTGCGTCTATGGCCTGGGGCACGAGCATGATCCCCAGGCCTGTGACTTTTGTCATTTGTTTCACCTGAGTGTTCTGGAAGACCATCTCGCCCGGCTTAAACTGGGCCTCCTGGCACAATGGAATCCGTTGGTCAAATCCAAGGACACCTGTAGGTCCCCTAAACAGCTTCGGCCTTTGAAGAGGAGGTGGCCCAGGCCGCATCCCTCTCCTCTTCGGCTTCTGCCTTTGTGCTGCTTTAGCTGGGCTTGACTTTTTACAGGTTCTTTCAAAGAATTGTGCTAGTCTCTGCCGACCTTTGATCAGGGACCCTCTGGGCACAAATCCAAGAAAGAGTCAACAAAGAAAGATAAGGCTTGTTGTCAATCATGGGATCAGGAGTGCTGTCGGTCGGGAGTCTCTGATTCCCGCACTTCTCCAGGTCTGATTTCAGTCGAATCTTTAGCCTTGGCCGCTGGCTCCACGGTAACCCCATTGAGCCTGTCGGCCGAAACGCTGGTTGAGGTTCTGTCTGAAATTTCTCTCGAACTGACCGACCGGTTATCGATGGAAGAGGATGACACTTCTTTGTCCAGGACTTCGGTCCTGATGCAGACTGTTGGAGGGACAGATCAGTCTGCTGACCCGGCATCTCTGGTCCTAGACCCTGACCTGGAGGAGCCTCAGCATTCGCTGACTCCCTAAGCCCTGCTGCCAGTCCCCCCAGGTGGTCTCGGTCTTCCTCCTGTGGGTCGAGCTGCTCCCACTCTCGGCACCACAGAAAGCGGCGCCACCACTACTCTTCATCCTCCTCAGGTGAGGAGAGGCTTCGGAGTAAATTGGGTCAATGCTATGAGAGTCTTATGTGGCAACAGTCGGTGCTTACCGGCATCAAGCCGACTCCAGCTTCTACGTAGGCCATCACCTGGCTGTCGCCCGAAAGGCTGACACCATCTCCATTGATGGAGTCGACCAAAATGGTCCCAGCTTGGCTGACCCCAGTGTCTCCGCCAATAGCAGTGAACCACTGCCTAAACAGCCACCGACTAACGAGTCTTGGCCATCTAAGGGGTTTCCCATCGACTGTTGGTTATAGTCACCCCTGACCATCCACTGAGGGTCAGTAGGGACTCAGGCGGTCGACCACTCTTTAATGACTTCTTAGAGTCTGAGTGCTCCTTCCTGCACTTCCATCTGGTCGATGTGGAGTCTGTGGGGATCTCTCGATGGACAATGGCCCATCTTCCTTCATGGACCTTCTCCGCCTGATCTCTGAATCAACGGGTATGAAAATGGAGCCAGTCCAGAAGCGGGCTTGTTACCTGTTGACTGAGATTCTCGACCAGGGAGACACTCCGGAGGCTTTTCCAGTGGCAGAAGTCATTCTTGGCCCTGCCCTGGAGCTTTGGCAGCACCCCTCTTCATGCTTTGTGCCTTCTGACCAGATGGCCCGCAAATACGCAGTGCTTACCAGCACCCTTTCAGGATTCATATAGCACCCCTCCACCGAGGGGTTGGTGGCAGACTCTGTTTAGGCACTCCAGCAACACCAGGGAAGCTGACAAGGAGTCCAAGAAGTTGGACCATGCAGATAAGAAAGTCTACGCTGCCTCCTTGCTTGGATTCCGCCAGGCAAGCTCGGCCCTCCTCATGGCCCACTTCTTCCATGCCTTGCAGGGCACGCTAGATGAGGTGCTTCCTCATTTGCCTGCAGACATTGAGACCATGGTCAAACAGGTCTGGGACCAGGGCCGGGCTGTAGCCAAACCTCTCCAGACAGCCATGGACATTGGGGACTCCTGAGGATCTTGACCTTCACAGCGGACACTCTGCACAAGCTGGCAGATGTACCTTTCCTGGGCATTGACCTGTTCATTCCCAGGGTCGAGGGCCACCTCACCCATATCGAAAAGTCCAGTGTCACGTTGGACTCTGTGACATCTGCCCAGAAGGACCCAAGGGCTTCAAGCAGCAGCAGAAAAGGAAGCCCCTTCAGTCCACCTCCTCTCCTGCGGTCAGTTCCACCCAGGCTGGCCAGCAGGCTCAGGCTTGGCAACCTTGCCCAAGTCGGTGGCCTCGGTCGTTCATAAGCCTGGAGGGAGAGGCTCCAGTGGTGCCTCAGCTGGGCCCTCCTCTTCCTCCAAGCCTGCCCAGTGACTGGATGAGGGGTGCCTCCCTCATGTCCATCACACCTCCCCTGGGTCCTCCTTTGGTGGGGAGCCAGCTGCACTACTTCCTTTCTGCCTAATCTGCTGTCACCACAGACAGGTGGGCTCTAGAAGTGGTGGGTCAGGGTGTGCCTCTGGAATTTGAGCAGTACCCTCCTTGCCAAGACTGTGACCCACAGGAGGACTTGGTTTCCACAGACATGCTGTCAGCTCTCAGAGATGACATAGCCCAGCTCCTCCACAAGGAGGTCATGGTTCCTGTTGCAGATCCTCTGGAACACCCAGTGTTTGTCTTCAGGTACTTCCTGGTGCCAAAGCGTACGGGGGCTGGCACCCAATTCTAGATCTGCTCGACCTGAACAAGTTTCTCAGGTCATGCACCTTCAGGATGGTAACTCTGTCTCAGATCATACCATTTCTATAGCATAACATGTGGTTTTGCTCCCTGGAACTTCAGGACGCGTTCTTCCATGTCCTGATCTGTCCGTCTCACGAAGGTTCCTCCACTTCCGAGCAGAAGGAACCCTCTACGAGTTCCATGCCATTCGGCCTCTCCTCTGCCCCCAGGGTCTTCACCAAGTGCATTGCAGTGGTGGCAGCTTACCTGAGGCGCCGAGGGGTCCCGGTTTACACCTCTCTGGATGACTGGCTGACTGTAGGTCCCTCCAGGCAGAAGGTAGAGTGGTCCAGGGAACTAGCCCTCCAGACCTGCATCTCCATTGGCCTCCTGGTCAACAAGGCCAAGTCAGAACTCATGCCTTTGCAGATGATCAGCTTCGTTGGGGTGGAGCTCGTTTCTTGCAGAGCCAAAGCCTGTCTCCCAGCGGACAGGGTGGAGGCTGTATCCTCCTTTGCCCGATTTATTTCGGGTTGGAAAATTGCACCCTGCCTGGGACTTCCTGCGCCTGCTGGGCTACATGGCGACCTGCACCAGCACGGTCCATCAGGCCCTCTGGAGAATGCAGTCCCTGCAGTGGGAGCTGGCCAGACAGTAGTCTCAGCGCAAGGGTCGCTTCAACCAGCTGGTCACTGTGACCCAGCAGATGTGGGATGCCATCCATTGGTGGTTGGTCCCAGCGCATCTGCAGGAAGGGATCCCGTTTGTCTGCCCAGAGCCAACTGTCATCTTGATGACCGATGCCTCTCTCGTAGGCTGGGGTGCCCACCTGGCAGAACACAGAGTCCTCAGGCTCTGGACCTCCAAGAAGTCCTGATGCCACGTCAACCTGCTGGAGCTCTGAGCAGTCTGGCTGGCACTGACTGCATTCGCTCCGCACATCCGTGGTCAGGTGGTCCAGGTCCAGACGGATAACACCATAACCTACCTCAACAAACAGGGTGGGATGCACTCCCTGCCTCTATGCAGGGAAGCTCTCCATGTGTGGACCCTCGTACGCAGCCTGGAGGTGGATCTCCTAGCCATCCATGTGGTAGGGGCCTCCAGTCAGCTGGCGGATGCTCTCAGCCGGGTGGGTGAAGCGTGTCATGAATGGACTCTCCACCCAGAGGTAGCTCACAGCTTGTTCTCCTAGTGGGGCACCCCTCAGGTGGACCTGTTTGCCTCCAGGGAGAACGCAAAGCTGAGGCTGTATTGTGCGTGCCCCACTGAGCAGGGAACGCTGTGGGGGATGCCTTCTTGAGGCCCTGGACACAAAGGCCTCTTCTGTGCCTTCCCTCAGATTCCCTTGATCCACAAAGTGCTGCTCAAGGCCAGGAGGGACAAGGCACATGTGAGCCTGGTGGCTCCGAACTGGCCACGCCAGTTCTGGTACCCCGATCTTCTCAGTCTCAGCAGCAGACTCCTGAGGTGTCTTCCAGTATACCTGGACCTGCTTCCATCAGTCAGGGGAAGGTACTCTACCTGGACCTTCAATCTTTGCACCTGACAGCCTAGTTCCTGAGCGGCTAGAGTTCCAGGCCTTGGTCTCTCCAAAGCGGTCTTCACCATTGTGGAGGAATGTCGGAAGGAGTTGACCAGGAGGTGGTATGCCTTCAAGTGGAAGAGATTCTTCCTGTGGTGTCAGGGCAAGGGGTTGGACCTTTGTCCTGTCCAGTGGCTAACATTCTTGATTATATGTGGTCTCTCTCTGTCAGGCCTTCGGTCGATGACCCTTGAGGTGCATCTGGCAGCCATTCAAACCAATGCAAAGGTGTGACATGTCTTACCTGTTGTGGAAGACCGCCTTCCTGGTGGCTAAAATGTCAGCCCGAAGGATCAGTGAGCTCCAGGTGCTTTCGATGGAATCTCCTTACCAGGAACAAGGTTGTCCTGCGCCCCAACCAAAAGTTCCTCCTGAAAGTTGTATTGGATTTTCACCTTAACCAGGTGATTAATCTCCTGGTGTACTTCACCAGTCAGACCTCAGAGGTGGAGCACAGGCTCCATACGTTGGACCTGCAGCAAGTGCTAGCCTGTTACAAGTAGCGCACCTCTGGAGTTCGGGGAGAGGTTCGCCAGCTGTTTGTCAGCTATGCTGAAGCTGCACCTGTCAGACCTGCAGCCAAGCAGACGATTGGCAGGTGGATAGTATTCTGCATTGATCTCTGCTATAGATTGGTGGGTAGGGAGCCTTCCGGAGGGCTAAGGGCTCATTTCACCTGCCATACTGCTGCGTCAGTGGCTGCTTCCAGGGACGTCCCTATCCAGGAAATCTGCAGGGCTGCTACCTGGAGGTCAGCACACACCTTCATTTCTCATTACCACATTGACCTAGAGTCATGCCAGGATGCTGGTTTTGGGGCCTCAGTTCTCCAATCTCTGTTCCCTAAGTAGGGGGTGTGCACCTTGCCTCCTTCTTCTCAGACTAGAACTGCAAGGAGTCTGCCAGAAGTGTGGACAGAACATCATATCGACGTCCCTAGAAAAACAGGTTACTCGCCTGTAACAGTAGTTCCAGGAGTGGTATATGATGTTCATACACACGGACCACCCGACCTCCCCTGGCTTTGGCACACACAACTGCTTCCAGCGGCAAGATCTGGCATCATGGGGCTGAGCTGAGGGGTTACCACCTGGGTGGGTGGGTGGGTGGGAGGAGCTAGGTTAAAGACTTTCTGACTAGCTCTTAAAGAGAAAGGATACTGCCAGAAGTGTGGATGAACATCATATACGACTCCTAGAACTACTGTTACAGGTGAGTAACCTGTTTTTCCTGGATCTCACTTATTTACTTGACTCAGATTATGACCACCAGAAAGAAAATATTTCTCACCGCAGTAATAATCTTTCTTCCAAGGTGTCCTTTAGCATCAGCAACTATAGCAGTCAGCTGGATAGCTAGTACTGCCCTGGAGGTGGAATGTATGGTAATGAGATTTAGGAATTAGCCAATCAGATTAAAACTATGGAATATGCTGTGCAGTGAGAGGGAAAGAGGCTTCAGAATTTTTTCTCTGCTGGACTGAGCAACACTGCCTCTGAGGTGCTCTTTCTCCTGACAAGACAAAGTTGTTTTTTTGAGACCGGTAGCTATTTCTTAGTTTCTTATAAATTTTAGTGTGCTGAGTATTTTTATTTAGGTTTTAGCTGTTCCCCTCGGTTCTTGGGAACTGCAGAGTTTCTCTTGGTTCCGCGGTTCATTTTTTCTTTATTTTTAAAAAGTTTTAAGTTCTAGGCATGTAGATATGTTGTTCTTATCCACACTTATTAGCATGTCCCTTTAAATCTTCCCAGAAGGTCTAAAATCTGGCTCCTCCCACCCACCCACCTAGGTGGTATATGCCTCGGCTCCGCCCCATGATGCCAGATTTTCCTTTCCATGTCATTGCTTCAAGGACCCTGTGGCAACAGCTCATGCTGACTGGTCCGAAGTTGACCCCGGCTTCTTCTCTGGCCATCACTTGGCTGTTGCCCTCCAGGCCGACGCCGACTCCTCCAGAGCCGGTCGATATTGTCCCTCCACCCATGGAGCTGGTGAAGACCCTCCCGGCTTGGTCAAAGCTGGCCTCTCCACCTGTTTTGGTGGAGCCGCCACCTAAGCAGCCTCCCTGAGAGGCTCCTGCCAAGGAGTCTTGACCCGATCAGGGTCTCCCACACAGGCTGTCAGTCACCCTTACTCCCGACTGTCCTGGCCAGGTCGAGAATGACTCTGGTGGTCAGCCACTTTACCTGGACTTAGGGTCTAAGGATTTGGACCTGCATTGGCGTCCATGTGACAACGATTCCATGAGTCTGTCAACAGAGGAGGGTCCCACATCCTTCATGGGCATCCTCCGTCTCCTCTCTGAATCAGTGGGGATGCCTTTGGAGCCCGTCGAAAAACAGGCAGAATACCCCTTGACTGATATCCTCAGGAAAGGGGATTCTTCGTCTGAGGCCTTCCCAGTGGCCGAGGCCACAGTTGGTTTGGCCTTGGAGCTTTGGCAGCATCCCGCCTCCTGCCCTGTGCCTTCTGCTTGTATGGTCTGCAAGTATGCGGTTCCCCCTCTGGGTTTACACAGCATCCCTTGGCTGAGGGATTGGTGACCAAGTCTGTGTTCCGGTGCTCAGGCAATTCAGGAGATATGGATAGACCTACGAACAGAGTTCAAAAAGTTGGACCATGCAGCCTGAAAGGTCTATGCTGCTTCCTAGCTCGGCCGTCATTATGGCACACTTCTCTCGTGCCCTTTTGTGCTCTCTGGATGAGGTGCTTCCTCATCTCCCTGTGGACCTTCAGACCACGGTTAAGCAGGTCCATGGTCAGGGCCGGGCTGTTGCTAAACAGCAACTCTAGATGGCCCTGAACATTGGGGATTCTTGTGCCCGTTCAGTGGCAGCTGCAGTTGCCATGCATCGCAGGCCTTGGCTGAGGGTCTTGACCTTTACAGCAGACACCCAGCACAAACTGGTGGACATTTCCTTCTTGTGTACCGACTTGTTCGGTCCAGGATTCGATGGTCACCTCCAGCGTTTTGAGAAGTCCAGTACTACCTTGGACTCCATTACCTCCGCCCAGAAAGAACCCCGGGGTTCTAAGAAATCACAGAAGAAGAAGCCCTTTCAGCCTTCTGATCCTCCGGCCAAGCAGCCCTAGTACCAAACTGGGTAGCAGCAGCAGCAGGCTCAATCTTGATGCCCTCAGCCTAAGTCCAGGGCTTCGGTGAACCATAAGCCCAGAGGGAGAGATTCTGGTGGTCCCACTGCTGGCTTTTCATACACCAAGCCTGCATAGTGACAGTATGGGGGCAGCCACCCCCATGCCCATCACGACCACTCTGGGTCCTCTCGTGGGGGGCCAGCTCTGCCACTTCCTTTCCGCCTGGTCCACTGTCACAATGGACAGATGGGTCTTGGACGTGGTCGGCCAGGGTCTGCCTCTGGAATTTGAGCAGTACCCTCCAAGCTGAGCCTGTGTCCCACGGGAGGAAAAGGTATCCACCCATACTTGGTTGGCTGTCAGAGATGATATTGCCCAACTCCTCTGCAAAGATGTAGTGGTCAGAGTCAAGGACCCCCCCCCCCCCATCAACCCAGTGTTCATTTCCAGCTACTTTCTGGTCCCAAAACAGATGGGGGGCTGGCGCCCCATTCTAGATCTGCACGATCTGAATCACTTCCTCAGATTGTGCACCCTCCGGATGGTAACTCTGTCCCAGATCATACCATCCCTCAAGCAGAACATGTGGTTCTGCTCACTGGATCTACAGGACGCGTTCTTCCACGTCCCGATCCGTCCATCCCACTGGAGGTTTCTCCACTTAAGGGGGGAGGGAACCCTCTGTGAGTTCCAAGTCATGCCATCCGGCCTGTCATCGGCTCCCAGGGTCTTCACCAAATGCATAGCAGTGGTGGCGGCCCATCTACAGCGTCGAGGGGTCAGAGTGTACCCCTATCTCGATGATTGGCTAATAGCAGGCCCCTCTAGACTGGAGGTGGAGAGATCCAGGGATCTGGCCTTCCACACCTGCTTCAGCCTTGGCCTCCTGGTCAACAAGGCCAAGTCAGAACTTTCATCGGGGCAGAGCTAGACACTTGCTGAGCCAGAGCTAAGCTCTTGGTGGACAGGGTGGAGGTTCTCTCCTCTGTTGCCCAATCATTTCTGGTTGGGCACTTGCACACTGCTCGGGACTTCCCGCGACTTCTGGGTTACATGTCAGCCCTCACCACGATAAGCCCAGTGGCATATGCGCCCCCTTCAGTGGGAGCTGGCCAGCCAGTGGTCTCAGTGACACGGTCATTTTGACCAGCTGGTGACTGTGACATAGAAGATGTTGGACGCCCTCCAGTGGCAGACAGTCCTGGAACATTTGCAGGGACGGAACCTGTTTGTCCGCCCAGAGCCAGCGGTCAGCCTCACGATCGCATCTGTCACGGGCTGGGGTGCCTACATGGAGAAATAAAAATTACGTACCTACCGTAATTATGATCTTTCTGTGTATCTTCACCATTCATCACAGATGGGTACTGGCGGAGATCAGGACCCCAGGAGCCTTTTTTTTTTTTAAAGGATAGGCGAGCCGACGCAGATCGAGGTCACCGAGGCCGACGACACATGGCGCCGAGGATTAGCCGTTGTTAAGGGCCGACTCGCCTGCCTACCAATTCTGGAGAGTCACCGGAGAGGTAAGAGAAAGGGATGGAGGGTGGGACAAGGGAGTCCAAGGGACAGAAAAAGGAAGAGAAAAACTGAACTAAAAGGAGAAATAACGACTGAGAGGACAGCATAGAGGAAGGAAGACTAAGGGGATTGGGTAGGGGCCCCAATCTCTGGAAAAGGAAGAATGGAGGGAAGAGGGGGAGAGAGAATTTAAGAGAGAGTGAGAGGTAACAAGGATCCAGGACCCTTGTCCGTCACCAGACTGTATAGGAACTGCAAGGAGTAGCAAAGCTCATTTGCCAGAATTCAAGGCACAGAAGAAAAAATTACTCACCTTAGTAAGGTTGTTTCTTCTAATGGAGTCTTGCTATATTATGACAATTGCAGTTTGTCCCACCATTAGAACTGCTCCGGAGGTGAAAGGGGTTAACTCCCATTCTAAGAATGGAACTTGGAGGCGAGCTCGTTAGAGAAGCTCTGTCTGGGTTATTTCAAACCCAAACTGTCAGATCTTTACGAGCAAAACTCACTAAGGTCTGTGTGGAAGCTGTAACTCACACTAGCCAACTGGCTACCTGACTATTAACACATATTCCTGGTCCCAACACAAAGACTCGAGTCAGGGACCAGAAGTAATAATATAATATAATATAAGCTAAAATAAAACACCACACCCCAAAACCCCAAGAAGGTGAAAATATATAATGGGCATAACTAGCGCCACACTAGGCTGCCCACCCCATACCCAAGTAGAAGTTCTGAGAGGGGCAGGCTGGGAGGTTATAATATAGCAAGACTCCATTAGAAGAAACAACATTACTAAGGTGAGTAATTTTTCTTCAAACAACATAAAGTCTTGCTATATTATGACAATTGCAGACTACACAGCAGTACCTCCATGGAGGAGGGACAGAACCTCACTTAGGAATAGGCTTCCGAAGCACAGCTGTGCTAAACCGAGCATCTCTCCTGGCCTGGACATCCAGGGAGTAATGCTTGCGAGAAAAATTGCTTTCCAGGTAGCTGCTTGACATATCTCTAAGATAGGGATGTCTCTGGCAGCAGCTAGAGACGCGCTGTACCTCTGGTAGAATGAGCCCTCAGGCCAGAGGGGGAACTTTCCCCAGTTTCTGATAACAAAATTGGATACAAGAGACAATCCACCTGGCAACTGATCTCTTAGTGGCAGGTCTCCTTTCCGACCTCACCATAAGTGAGAAAAGTTGAGGATTCAACCTGTGACCCTTGGTCACGCTCTATATAGTAACCTAAGGCCCTCTAACATCTAACTGTGCAGTCTCCTCTCGCCAGAGGAGGAATGTTCAATGAAAACACTGAAGGGAGATAGATTGATTAAGATGGAAATCTGAAACCACCTTAGGCAAAACTTCCTGTTAGTCCTGAGGACTACCTTATCCCTGTGGAAAGAAATAAAGTCAGTTTCTACTGACAAGGCTTGCAACTCACTTATGCGCCTGGCAGAAGTGATAGCCACTAGGAAAACAGTTTTCCAAGTTATACTTAAGCTCTGCAGAAGACAGAGGTTCAAAAGGGGTTGCATTAACTGGGCAATGCAAACATTAAGGTTCAGGCAGGGGCCGGATCCCTAAAAGGTGGATTAGTATGAAGTAACTTTAAAAACTTGGAAAATACAGGGTGAGCGGAAGAGAGGAGGGCTTTCTGCTGACACGTAAGCAGAGACAGCAGCCAAATGTACTTTCAGGGTAGCTGGTCTCAGGCCCAAAGAATTAAGATGGACCATATAGTCCAAAACAATGGGCAAATCAGCAGATTCCGGGAAATATGTTTCCAGAACACCAAATGGAAAACCTTTCCACTTAGAATTATAAGTAGTTCTAGTGGAAGGCTTCCTAGAAGCCTTTAGGATTTCAAGAACACCCTGAGAAAGGTGTAGGTCAGCAATTCTAACTCCTCAAGAGCCAGGCCTTGAGGTTGAGGGATTTGAGGTTTGGATACCAAACTCTTCCCTGGGCACAAGGTAACAGGTTGTGATTCCTGGGGAGACACAGGGGAAGATGGACTGCTAGGGACAGAAGGAGTGGGTACCAGGGCTGCCTGGCCAATCTGGGGCAATCAGAATCACCCTGCAAGGCTGGGATCTGATTTTGACTAGCACCTTGAATAGGAGAGGGAAGGGGAAAGGCATAAAGAAACTTCCTTCCCAATCTAGGAGAAAGGCATCCAGGGGACTGAGCCCAACACTGGGGCCTGCAACAGAACAGTGGAAGTTGGTGATTGTCTGGGGCTGCAAAAAGATGTATCTGAGGGGTGCCCCATCTGGCAAAAACTATCCCCAGTACTTGAGGATCCAGAGACCATTCGTGATGGCCCTGGGAAATCCTGCTGAGAGTATCTGCTAGGACATTGTCCTTTCCTGGAAGGTGAACTGCTATGAGGGAAGTGTTCAGGGAATAGGCCAGAGACCACAACTTCATTGCCTCAGTGCACAAGGCCGAAGACCGAGTGCCCCCCTGTTTGTTGATGTACCACATTGTTGTGGTGTTGTCTGTTCTGACTTGTACCACTTTGTTCTGAACAGACGCAGAAAACACTTGAAGTGCTAAAAAGACAGCTCTGAGTTCCAGCAAATTGATGTGGAGCAGAGATTCCTGAGGGGACCACACTCCTGAGTGGAGAGGTCGCCATGTGGGCTCCCCACCCCAGGAGGGAAGCATCCGTGTGAGGGTCAAGGAGTGAGACAGAGGAATGAAGGGACCCCAGTCTTAAATTGCTCTGATCCTGCCACCACTGGAGGGCCTGGATCAGGGTTCGGGTCACTGGGACCAACTTGGAAAGGGGGTCTCTTCTCTGAGACCAAAAGGCTCTCAAGTGAAACTGAATGTCCCTCATCTGAAATCTTGCTCCTTGCACTACAGCTGTGGACGCAGCCATGTGCCCCAGGAGCTGCAAGAAGTGTCTTGCTGGTCGAGAGACCTGCAGAGGAGAGGAGGCCAGAGCCACCAAGTTCCTTACCCTCTAAGGGTAGGAAGGCTCTGGCCTGCTTTGTGTCCACTTCTGCACCTATGAAGGTGAACACCTGAACTGGTTCCAGAACTAACTTTGGAAGATTGAGCAAGAAGCCCAGGGAGGTGAGCAGCTGCTGGGTAACTTGCAGGTGAGATTTTACCTGTTCTGGGGACTGGCCTACAATGAGCCAGTCGTCTAGATAGGGAAAGACAGCAATCCTTTGCCTTCTTAAATGAGCAACTGCTACTGCCAGACATTTTGTGAATACCCTTGGGGCAGAGGTGAGGCCAAGGGCATTGCTCTGAACTGGTAGTGACCTGAGGGCAGTTCAATCTGAGGTACTTTGTGGGAGCTCTGATTAGGACGTGAAAATAGGCATCCTTGAGGTCCAGGGAGGCTAGCCAGTCCCTGGCCTTAGAGAGGGTAAAATCATTGCCAGAGTTACCATTCTGAACTTTGGTTTCAAAAGGTGTTTGTTCAGATATCTCAGGTCTAAAATGGGCCGCCATTCTCCTGTCTTTTGGGTAAGGAAATATCTGGAGTACAGACCCTTGTCCTGGTGTAGGGAGAAACCTTTCTACAGCTCTGAGAGCCAGGAGGTTGAGACTTCTGTTTCTAAAGTAAAGGTCTCTAAAGAGTTTATGGTGGGAAAGATCTGATTCTCATCTTTGGGAACTTTTGAAGCTGAGAACCAGACCCTGGCTTACTACTTCCAGGACCCACTTGTCTGAGTTAGAGACACCCAGTTCTGAACGGAGTAAGCCAACCTGCCCCCTACAGGTAAAGGAGAATCGCCCTGGGCACCCCATCAGGGTGTCTGTTTGGCAGGTGCTTTAGGCTGAGGGGTGGGAGCAGGCCTGCCCACACCCCGTCTGCCTCTCCTCTGAAGAACCCCTCTGAGCGTAAGCAGAGGAGGCCTGGGTTTGAAAAGGCCTGTGAAAAGGCCTACCTCTACCCCTGGGGTCTGCCTCTGAGGAGTGACTTGCCGCCTCCTTAGCCTGAGCACTCTTATAGGTAGTCCTATATTCATCCATTTTCTTCATATATCCTCTGTCTGCTCCCAAACAGAGAATTTCCAACCACAGGAAAATCCATAGCCTTAGTCTGGGAATCCTGTGACAAGCTAGTACACCTGAGCCAGGGCAACCTACTAAAAGCTACAGACGTAGCCATGACTCTAGAGGATACATCATTAAAATCACAGCAGCATGAAACTGCACCTTAGATGCCTCAATGCCATCAGCAGCCACCTGTTCCAGCTCATTAGCAAGCTGGCCAGAGGCCTGTTTGGCCAAAGCCATGACAGTGTCCCATCTAGATTTATGATACCTTGCTACATAAGCCATGTAATTTGCTTGCCTGAGTCCCAAGGACGCTGCCATGTATTGTTTTTTAGCCATGGCATCAATCTTCCTGGAATCCTTGTCAGGAGGATGTGAAGCCAAGGGAATATTAGCTTTATCACAGGCTGCAGCCTGAACCACACCAACGTGACTGCATTGCTGTGAAAGGAATTCAGATTGTGACCTGACAGAGTGTACCTCTGTCCATCTTTTGTCACAGGAGGCACAGAATTAGAGATTTTAAAATTTTTATTGTTTGTTTCTAAATGATTTATGCAAGGAATAGACAACCTCCTAGACTCTGGAATATCCATCATTTCTACAAAATCAGGTTCCTCTTGCTCATCCACAGCTTCCTCCAATGGGAGCTGGAGGGTTTCAGCAACTTTTGTAAAACATAAAGTGAGAGGGGACTCAGAAAGCTAGGGGAGATTCTAAAGGTCTGTCTGGGGAGATGTCCGTTTAATGGGCACACCAGACCTCTCCAAGTCACATTCATACTGTTCATAATCATCCTCCTCCTCTGGTTCATAAAACTCTTCAACATCATATTCTGAACCGTGGAACTGACCGAACCGACCTTTACCAGACAGTGGTGGTTCGGACGGAACCGGAGAAAGGACTGGACAATCTGAATAGCTCTTGCTATCTCTGCAGCAGTTGGAGAAGGAATTTTGGGCCCACACCTGCTGATTTTCTTGTTTTTTACTGAACTGGCCCTCCGAGCCAGCTTTACATTTGCCCGAGGAAGTCTCGCCTGGTCAGAGGGACTCTCTCCGGTTCGGTTGGCACCAAACCGGCTGGCCATCCGGTCAGCGGACTTTTGGCCTCTGCCCTGAGCCTGCCAACTCTCTTATCCAGGGTGGCTGCAGGGAAATTTTTACAAATCTGGCAGTCTGAATTGAGGTGGTCAAACCCCAGACAATATACCATGTGGTGTGGGTCAGCCTTTGGCAAAGACTTCCCCACAGACATCACAGTGTTGAAACCCAGTGGGCCCGGTTTTCTTGGGTTTCTAGACATAATGCCAGCCTAACCAAAAACTTGCCCTTTAAATGGCAGTGCTAGGCAAGACACCCTTATCTGTTCCTAACCGTGTTACCGGTCTTGAAAACCGTAATGAAATCCGTCTTTTTTAGAACCGATAAGAACTGGGAACCGCACTCTAAAACTTTCAATTTCAAGTTTTAAAACAAGCTAATCGGTTCAAAACCGAACCGATAACATTTACAAGTTCCACGCAGAAAATAAACTGTAATTACTTACGATACCACAGACAGAGCTTGAACCGATCGGTTTTGCAGTTAAAATAATAATATTCTCGGTTGATTTGAACCGAGAAAACACTGTTTAAACCGAGAAATGAACCGAGCAGTAGGAGAAATCTCCGGAGCGACTGTTCAGTGAGGCGGAGTAAAGAATCTGACAGTTTGGGTTTGAAATAACCCAGACAGAGCTTCTCAAACCGAGCTCGCGCTCCAAGTTCCATTCTTAGAATGGGAGTTAACTCTTTCACCTCCGGAGCAGTTCTAATGGTGGGACAAACTGCAATTGTCATAATATAGCAAGACTTCATGTTGTTTGAATAACTGGCAATACCCCAAAAGCAGAGTCGGCTATTCTGGAGAAGGACAGGGTACAGGGACTCAGTACTCTCTCTATAAAGATATTTGGTGAAAACAAGGGAAGTTCTTTTTTTTTTTAAAGTTAGATAGATAACAGAAGGAGGGCAACCACCAGCTCTCACCCCGTAGGAGTGAAGATATGTAGTAGAGAAGGAGTGCCACTCGAACTGTACCCCTTAGGGAAGAAACTACCCCCCTGTGAGTCCCAACTTTATCCCGCTCAAAAAAAGGGATATGCACAGAGGGAGGAGGATCCAAAGACTGGGGCCCCAGGGGGATGGCGGGTGGGATTGTGATGAATGGTGGAGATACACAGAAAGATCATAATTACGGTAGGTACGTAATTTTTATATCTTATCTGTGTCAATCTTCACCATTCATCACAGATGGGTGAGTACCAAGCCCCCAAGGGGTTGATACATTGCACCCTAAGGACAGAGAGTCCCTTAGCCTCAGTGGGTGACACACCTGGGGGAACCTCTGGGCCTGAGGAGGCCCGAGAGTGAGGAGGAGAGACGGGTCTCCGAGGGGAAGGAAGTTGCCCCGACAAACGTCGTCTTGCCCTACGGGAAAAGAGATAGGTTCCCTGGTGAGCGGAGCAAATCACCCTATGCCGGGCCAAGGATGACAACCGGGAAAGGCGAAGCCACGCCGATCTCCTGGTGCAGATCGCTGTCCCTACGACCCTGGTAGCTACCTCATTGGTGTCGTAAGATGCCCTTGCTTGGTGCCTTGCTAGCTCCAGGCCACGTGCAGAGTGTGTGATGGCTTGCCTGGTTTGCTCCGAGTCAGGCAAAGCAGCTAGGATCTGACCTAGCGCTGACCACAAGAACCTGTTGTAGGCTGCATAGTGGGCCTGATGAGCAGAGATGGAGAGAAGCAACCGTGCCGAGTAGAAAGTCCTCCTCCCCCAGAAATCAAACCAAGAGTCCTGGATCTGGGGCCGGTCACGGTGGAGGTGCGGCTCATCAGGGGTGTCCAGGTGCGGCCAATCCGACTGCGGATGAGGCATAGAACCTGGAGACTATGGGGAGCGCAATACCTCTGGCTGAGGTCCCTAGGGGCAGGAACTCCGGAGAAGGGCCTCTGCCAGAAACGATGGATGCCTCACGAAGGGAGAGCCAGGCGGCACCACAAGGGTGGCCGCACTGAAATCGCCTTAGAAAGGCATGGGCGCATGCTCAGGATTGCTGACCGACAGGGGAGAAAGGTGAAGGTCCTCTATCATCCTCATGAGGAAGCGCTGATACTCGGAGAGATCAGCGGCAGGAGAGGTATGGACAGATGGTTCCTCTCCCCCAGAAGAGGGGGATGAGGAGCTGGAGGTCACTATGTGTTCTGAGGGTGGTTGCTCAGGGGGAGGTTGAAAAACCTGGCTGTCCATGGCCCTAACGTAGGCAGGGAACCGAGCAGCCACCGCTCTGAACTGCTCCCAGGTGAGAGGGCCGCTAGGACCAAGAATGCCTGGGAGCACTGGAGAATGTGGCAGAGGGATAGGGGCAGAGCCGAGAGAAGAAGTCAGCTGACCTCTGCCAGGGCTAGAGAGCGGACCATGGACACCGGAGGAGGGTGTCCTGGAAGACTCCGCAGCCGACAGCTGTACAACCACGTTGGTACTGCCTAGGCTGCGCCCAGAAGAATCCCTCCAGTGAGGCGACCGGGGCCATATAGATCCAGAAGGACGGTCCCCTGCCTCCAAAGAATGGGACCCCCTCAAGGAACCGGAAGGGGAAGGGCGGAAGTCTGCACTTCGGCTTCGTTCAGGGCCGGGTGACCCCAGAGAAAGGCTGATGCGCCGACCCACACCCTCGACCCTCAGAGTCCGAGAGGTCCTGGTCCTCGAGAGGGCCAGCCTAGGTAGCTGGCAGCCTGGGCTGCCCCAAAGGGAGACCCAGGAGCAGCACCTCCCTCCTGTAGACTTCCGATGGGCCCCAAAGTTGGGCGATCGACACACTCACGGGAGGGGTACCACCCGAGGAGTCAAGGAACCTCCAAGGCCAGGTTGCATGGCAATGGTGGCACGATCATAGCCTGCTGGTCAGTACCACTGACCCCAACCTCGGGGAGAACTGACGCTCCTCAGAAGGGGGCTGGCTGCGACTCGTCGTCGAGACCACCAGCTCGCCCTCCTCTGCAGACAACCCCGAGGGGCGTGACTGCCCGTCCGACTCCAAGCCCGACTCCCAAGAGGTAGAGTCTGAGGCCCTAAGCCAAACGGTAGGAGGGCGAGGAAAGGCGACCTTACCAAGAAGCCCAGTAGCCAAAGCAGTGGCCGAGGCGGCACCCGTGCCCTCCACAGCCCCGCAAGCGGAGCTGACAGAAGGCGGCAGGGCAGCTGGGGCCAAAGGTCCTGAGCCAGGGCCAGCTGCGGCGCCATCAAGTCCACTGGCACCGGGGGCCGTACCAGGAACAGAGACGGCGCCGACGGCAGCCCCAGCAACAGCCTCGTGAACACCGCTAGGTTCAGCGCCGTGAACGGCACCGAGGACCGGGCGCGCCTAACGGCTCGAAGCGGACTCGCCTAACACGGCACCGCCAGGCCTCGGTGCTGCTAGCACACCGAGACTAACGGCGCCGAGGGCGGGCGCCGACAGATGACTCCAAGGCCCCATGGCATCAGGAGCCAACCTCGCCGAGGACGGTGCCGAGGCGAGACATGGCGATAGGCGACGCCGAATCCAGGGTCACGGTGCTGCGAAAGGCGCTGACAAAGCCCACGGCACCGAGAGACAAGTCAACGCTGTTGTCTGTGCCGACAGGGCCCACGGCACCGCAAACAGCACCGAAGGCATCGATGGCGCCGAGCGACGGCGTCGAGCACGGCGTCGACCCGGGCCTTCCGGACCGCGGGAGTGACACCGGGGGAGCCTTCATCCCCGAAAGGGCGATTGCCATAGCGGTGCCTCCCACCTGCTCCCAGGAGAAAGTGGGACGGCCTACTGCGCTGCGGGAGGAGCCTCGGCCAAGGCTAGGCTACAAGAAGCTGAGGCTCCCTCCTTCTCGGTCCGTGAGAGAACTGGGGGGACCCGGAGGAAAGACCGAGAGAGCGGCTTGCCCGATGAGTGCGAACCCTACTCCCCAAAGTCGGGCGAACTCGCCTTTACTTTAAACGCTGGCGCTGTCTAGGACGCCGCGGTCCATGGAGAAGCAGGCATCCACCTAATCCACATGTCAGAAGCAGGCGAAGACACGCTGAGACACCGTCATGCTGGTCGGTAACGGAGTACTTGCGTCGCATCGGCACCGACACATAGGGGGCCGCCCTGCCTTAGAAAGTTTCTTGCCCTCCGACCACGACATGACCTGCGGGGAAAAAACACCAAAAATAGACTCGACGTCGCTATACTTTAAAATAAATAGAAAGATCTTACCAGCGACGTCGAGTGGAGGCAGAACCCAGAACTAGCAGGAGACCGACGGACTGTCGAACGCACAAACGCGAAAGGCTAAGGCCTAAAAACTGTAAAACTTCTTCGGTTGGCTTCCCACGAGGCGACCTTGACAGCGGGAGACGAAGAACTGGTAGGCAGGCGGAGTCGATGCAGCTTAACGGCTAATCCTCGAGCACCACGTAGTATGTCGGCCTCGAGGGCCGCGCTGATGCTGCGTCGGCTCCACCTATCCTTTAAAAAAAAAAAAAAGGCTCCCGAGGGGTCCTGATCTCCAGCCAGTACCCATCTGTGATGAATGGTGAAGATTGACACAGATAAGATTTAGAGTCCACTAGCTCTGGACCACCGAGGAATCCCAATGCCACATCAGCCTGCTGGAGCTCCAAGCAGTCCAGCTGGCGCTGACTGCATTTGCTCTGTTCCTTAGGAGTCAAGTGGTCTAAGTCTAGACGGACAATACAATGACCATGTACTACCTCAACAAACAGGGCAGCATGCACTTCTGGCCCCTCTGCAGGGAAACACTCCGCATTTGAACCCTTGAGCGGACTGGAGGCAGATCTCCTAGCCATTCATGTGGCAGGGGCCTTGAATCAGTTGTGCACCCTTAGCCATGTGGGCGAGGCATTCTACGAGTGGTCTCTCCATCCAGAGGTAGCTCACAGTCTGCTCTCCCAGTGGGGCACCCCTCAGGTGGACCTGTTCACCTCCAGGAAGATCATAAAGCTGAAGCTATTTCATGCTGTCCCCCTCAGCAGGGCTCACTGCAGAGGGATGCCTTCTCAAAGGTCATGGACCCCAGGCCTCTTCTGTGCCTTGCTTCCACTTCCCTTGGTCCACAAGGTGCTCCTCAAGGTCAGGAGGGACAAGGCAAGGATGATCCTGGTAGTCCCAGATTGGGCCCGCCAGTTCTGGTATCCAGATCTCCTCAGCCTCAGCACCAGGTTCCCGAGGCGTCTTCCAGCGCGCCTCTACCTACTGTCCATCAAGCAGGGGAAGGTGTTCCATCTGGACCTTCAATCCCTGCACCTGACAGCCTGATTCCTGAGCAGCTCGAGTTTCAGGCTTTGGGTCTCTTCGACGATGTACTCAATGTACCTGAGGCACTAGGAAGGAGTCGACCAGGAGGTGCTATGCCTTCAAATGGAAGAGATTCCCCATTTGGTGTCAGGACAAGGGCCTGGACCCTTTGTCCTGTCCAGTGGCTAGCATCCTTGACTACCTTTGGTCCCTCTCCAAAGGAGGACTTCGGTCTACGACCCTTAAGGTGCACCTGGCAGCCATCTTTGCTTACCGGGTGTGAGTTGGTCAGCAGATGGTGTTACAGGAAAAGGTGGTCTGGCCTTTCTTTAAAGGCCTCGACCACATTTCCCCTCCAGTGCATGAACCACCTCCATGGGATTTACTGCTGGTTTTGACAAAGCTCATGGGCAAGCCATTCGAACAAGTGCACAGGTGTGAGATGTCACACCTGTCGTGAAAGACCGCCTTTTCGGTGGCTGTCACATCAGCCAGAAGGACTGGGGAACTACAGGTGCTCTCTGTTGAGTCTCCCTATCTGGTCTTCCACTGGGACAAGGTTGTCTTGTGCCCCCACCCGAAATTCCTTCCGAAGGCGGTGTTGGAGTTTCACCTCAACCAGGTGTTGACTCTGCCTGTGTACTACCCTAATTATACCTCAAATACCAAGTACAGGTTCCATACTTGGGACCTGAGATGAGCACTGTCTTATTATAAGGAGCGAATGGCTGAAGTTCGGGGAGAGGTTCACTAGCTGTTTGTCACCTACTCTGAAGCCGCACCTGGCAGACCTGCAGCAAAGCGGACGATTAGCAGTTGGATGACATCATGCGTTGATGTCTGCTATAGGTTGGTGGGTAAGGAGCCTCCCATAGGGATAAGTGCTCATTCTAGTTGCCATACTGCTGCGTTGGTGGCTGCTTCTAGGGACGTCCCTATCCAGGATATCTGCAGGGCTGCTACCTAGAAGTCAGCAAACACCTTCTTTACCCATTACCACATCGACCTAGAGTCACGTGGGGATGGATGCTGGTTTTGGGGCCTCAGTTCTCCAGTCTCTGTTCCCTAAGAAGGGGGTGTGATCCTTGCCTCCCTCTTCCCGGAGAACTGCTAGGAGTCTGCCAAGTGTGGATAAGAAATGGAAATTACGTACCTACTGTAATTCTTGATCTTCTTGGATAAAGTCTCCACCACTCATTCACACTAATGGCCTCAGTTCTCCAGTCTCTGTTCCCTAAGAAGGGGGTGTGAGCCTTGCCTCCCTCTTCTCGGAGAACTGCTAGGAGTCTGCCAACAAGTGTGGATAAGAAATGGAAATTACATACCTACCGTAATTCTTGATCTTCTTGGACGAAGTCTCCACCCCTCATTCACACTAATGGGAGTTCATCGGAGGCACTAGGACCCAGCGGGAGCAAACTTTTTCAAAAGGACCGGCGCCTGAGATGGAGCCGCGAGGAAGCAGCACTGCTAGCCCGCTCAGACGGTAATGACTATTCTCAAGGCCGACCCTCAAAACCGCCTCAGTACTTTTCTGGAGGAGGTGCAGCGAATCAACCTAGAAGGACTATTCAAAATCGACATAAGATAGTCCTAATGACTTGTGTAAGAGGGGTCACAACAAAGTCTTCACAGCTCAGCCATTGAGGTAGTGAAGACCAAAACAGAGAAGTGAGCTTGGGGGATGGGTGGGTGGGCGTGTGAAAGAGTGGTGGAGACCTCGTCCAAGAAGATCAAGAATTACGGTAGGTACGTAATCTCCATATCTTCCTGGACCTAAAGTCTCCACCACTCATTCACACGAATGGGAGAGTACAAAGCTAAGTAATCCCCGAGATGGGCGGCAGGAGATAAAGAGCTCACATACTTAAGACAGAAGTCCGTTAAGAATGGTCCTGCCAAACGACAGATGTCATCTGGCATGGACATCCAAGGTGTAGTGCTTAATGAAAGTATGCACGGAGCTCCCAGTAGCTGCATTGCAAATATCTGAGAGAGATGCCGCGACTGCCCTGGTTGAGTGTGTGTACACTCTGCCTTCCAGCTTGACCTGTGCCATAGTATAGCAGTGGCGAAGGCATGCCACCAGCCACGCTGAAATGCATCTGATAGTGACAGGCTGATCCAGCCGGGTCTCGCTGAAGGAAACAAACAGTTGTTGAGCCTTGCGAATTTGTTTTGTTTTATCTAGATAGAACCACAATTCTCTCTTAACATCCAGTGAATCAAGGGTACGCTCCCCTTCATTCTGGAAGTTCACAAAGTAGGTGGGAAGGACTAAAGGTTGGTTTAGATGAAATTCTGAGACAACCTTAGGGAGAAACTTAGGATGAGTCCTAAGAACTACTTTGTCCTTATGAAATATAGTGTACAGGGGGTCTATGACCAGTGCATGTATTTCAGAAACTCTGAGGGCCAAAGTAATGGCCACCAGGAAGGCCATTTTCCAAGTGAGGAACTTCAAGTCGCAAGAAGCTAAAGGCTCGAAAGGTTTACGAGTGAGCATGTCTAGCACAAGGTTAATGTCCCAGGCTGCGGCTGGACGTCTGATAGGAGGTCTAGTATGCAGAATACCCCTAAGAAACCTCTTAACTACAGGCAGCTGAGCCAGTGACATGGAAAATACCGGCTCATGGTATGCCAAAATGGCACAAAGATGAACTCTGACTGTGGAGTGCTGCAGACCTGTATTTGAGAGGTCTAAAAGATACTCTAAGACTTTATTCAGTGGACAGGAACAAGGGTTCCAAGAGGATTTTGCACACCAGATAGAGAAATGCTTCCTTTTGGCTGTGTAGGTTTTTCTAGTGGCCGGTTTACGCTCAGCCAAAAGAATATCTGACACTTTACGAGAAACATTGAACCTATTCACCTCTATCTCTTCAGGAGCCAAGCGTGAAAGTGAAGCGACCTCAGGTTGGGATGGACCACAGGACCCTGGGTCAGAAGGTTCATCTGAAGGGGAAGCATTTTCGGGGGAGTTTCCGATAGACAGTTGAGTAACGGAAACCATATCTGCCAAGGCCAGAAGGGGGCAATGAGAATCATTCTGCCCCCCCCCGAGGCTCCAATCTGAGAAGTACCCTCTGAATTAGGGGAAGAGGAGGAAAGGCGTAAAGAAAGCGTCTTGTCCACCGCAGCCTGAACACATCCTGACAAAAAACGCCAGGTCCTGGATTTCTGGAGCAGCAGAGAGGCAGTTTTGCGTTGAGTGGGGACGCTAAAAGGTCCAGGTCTGGCGTTCCCCACTCTTTGAAGAGTGACTGAACGATGGTTAAGTCAAGAGACTACTTGTGAGGATCCGTCTCTGTTCTGCTGAGATGATCCGCCAGCTCGTTTTGTACTCCTGGCAGGTAAACCGCCTGAATCAAAACCTTGTGTTCCAGGCACCACTTGCACACTCTCATTGCTTACCTGCATAATGGGTAAGAGTGTGCACCTCCCTGTTTGTTGATGTAGTACATCACTGCTTTGTTGTCCGTTTGAAGGAGAATGTTCTTGTGACAGAGTATGTCCTTCAAGGCTTGGACTGCATAGAGGACGGCTCTCATTTCCAGGACATTTATGTGGAGTTGGGACTCGTCCTGCATCCACGTACCCTGGGTGTGGAGATCCTGGCAGTGGGCTCCCCAACCCATTAGGGACACGTCCGTGGTAATTGAGATCTGATCCAGAGGGGCAAAGGGATATCCTTCCAGAAGATTGTCCTCCTGAGACCACCACGCGAGCGACCTCTTCAAATGTTCCATCACCTTGATGAGAAAGGATGGAGGGTGAGTGGTCGGGGACCACTGAGTACTGAGCATCCACTGGGGAGGTTCTCATGTGGAGACAAGTTAAGGGTACAGTGAACACCGAGGATGCCATGAGGCCCAGCATCCGTTGCACTGAGATAGCTCGAACCGAGCCTCATTCTCTGATGTATCGGGCTATCTGTTAGATATCGCTCCTTCTGTCCTCCAGAAGAAAAGCCTTTGCACAGGAGGTGTCCAGAAGAGTTCCTATGAAGAGGAGCTTCTGGGAGGGCTGCAACTGTGACTTGTTGAGATTCAGCAGGACTCCCATGGACGTGAGGATGTCTGAGGCCGTGGCCACAGCCTCCAGAGTCTCTTGACTGGAGGGACTTGCTAGGAGCCAGTTGTCCAGATATGGCAACACTTGTATTCCAATTTTCCTGAGATGCGCCGCGAGAATTGCACAACACTTTGTAAAAACTTGAGGCGCCGAGGATAGCCCAAAGGACAGGACTCTGAACTGATAGTGTTGACCCTGTGCCACGAACCTTAGGTATTTGTGGTGCTTTGGGTGTATGAGACTGATGGTAGGCATCCTGTATGTCCAGGGAGGCTAGCCAATCGTGTTGGTGAAGCAAAGATAGCAGGGTACCTAGTGATATCATCTTGAACTTCTCCTTGTGAAGGAACTTGTTTAGTTTTCTGAGATCCAGAATGGGGCGCATGCCGCCAGTTTTCTTTGGAACCAGAAAGTAATGGGAGTAGAAACCTGTGTTTCGTTGATACAGTGGAACCATTTCTACTGCCCTGTTTTTCAGAAGGCCTTGTACCTCAGAAGCAAGAAGGTCTGACTGTACTGCTGACAGCCTGGGCTGTTGTTTGGGAGGATGATCTGGAGGGGTTTCCGGAAGATTAAGAGAGTACCCCTTGCGGATTATCCGGAGGACCCATTTGTCTGATGTTATAGATTTCCACTGAATGTAGAACTGAGTCAGACGTCCTCCCACCGCTGAGGAGGAGTCCCCCTCGGACAGCTGAGGTGGGACCTGGGTCAGAAACTCAGAAGGGGGCACTGGGCGCTTTTCACAGTTTCATAGTATTTATACAAATTCAGGAGGCATAGCCTATTTATGAATTTGCCATCCGAGGATGGTTTTAATTTTCTATATATTCAAATTTTTTATTACCCATGAATTTGTCCAGTGTACTCTTAAATGTATCCATAGTTTTACTCTCTACAATTGAGACTGGTAATATATTCCAAAAGTTAACAATTCTCTGTGTATACCATTGATGTCTTTTTTTTGGTTTTACAGTGTACACGTTTTAATTTCATGGTATGAGATCTAGTATGCAATGTACCTGATTTTCTTACAATACCAAGATTCTCTAAAAGTCCTTCTGCTATGAAAGCGTTATAGAGTAAGCAAAGATCCCTCCTAAGCTGCCTATATTTTTATAGAATATAGACCAAGTGACCTCAGTCTATCACCATATGACTTACTAGTCATACCCTTAATTTTTTTAGTCATTCTCCTCTGTACTCTCTCCAATTGTTTCCTACTTCGAATTGTTAAGGGTACATAAAATGGGGCACAGTACTCCAGATGAGATCTCACCAAACTAGTATACAAAGGGAGAATAACTTGAGGTAATCTACTTTTAATATTCTTCCAGATACAACCCATGATTCTCTGACATTTCTTTACTTTAAAGATAGTATTATTCTCAAAATTTAACTTATTATCTATATTAATCCCCAAATCTTTTTCATTTCTGTCACTTGTATTTGTTCTTTGTTTAATATATACACATTTTTTAAATTGTTATAACCCAAGTGCATAACTTTACATTTCTGTTCATTAAATTTCATTTTATAATTAGTAGCCCACATTTCCAAATTACCCAGTTCTGCTTGCAATAGGCTGATATTTTCAGTGGTATTAACAACACAGCCTATTTTGCAGTCATCCACATATTTAGAGATCCAGATATTGTCAGATGTTTGCAATGATGATATCAGAATATTAAATAGAACAGGCCCCAACACAGAGCCCTGGGGGACACTGCTTGTAACACTCACCCATGATGACATGGCTCCTTTAACAGTTGTTTTTTGTCTACGGTTATGTAACCACGAATCTATCCATTTAATTAATTTATATGGAAATTTTAGTGTGGTTAAATGTTCAGTCAAAATTTTATGAGAGACACGATCAAAGGCCTTGGCTAAGTCCAGATACACTATGTCCACTGGTAGACCCTTGTCCAATTCCGCGCTTACGTTTTCAAAAAAGCTAAGTTGATTTGTAAGGCATGATCTTCCTTTTGTAAAACCATGCTGTGTATTGTCTTGTAATTTGTCATAGGAGATATAATCATCCATTCTACGTAGAATTAATCTTTCAAAAATTTTCCCAATGACAGATGTTAAACTTATACGCCGATAATTGGACACCATAGATTTTAGACCTGTTTTATAAATAGGGACTACTACACCATTCTCCAGTTTCAAGGGATAAATTAAATAATTTTCTGAGCGGTCCTAATATTTGTAATGCAATTTGTTTTAAAAAAGTAGGGTGTATTCCATCTGGTCCAGCTGATGACGTGGTTTTTAACTTTTGTATTTCAGTTAGAATTTCTTTTTCTGTAATGAGTTCTACATTAACTAAATTCGGATTTGCTATAACCTTATTAAAATGTTCCTTATAAGTAAATATATTATGAAAGTATTTATTAAATTCTTCTGCCATTTCAGATTCTTTTATTATAATTCCGGAATCTGTTTCTAGTGGGCCAATAGTTACTTTAGAACCTTTTAGGGAACCAAAATAATTATAAAACTTTTTTTTGTTATCTAATGTTTCAGTTGCCAATTTGATTTCCATATTTTTTTTTTGCTTTCCTTATTTCTAATTTAACTTGATTTGTACATTTTTTGTAGTGATGCCATTTATCTTGAGATGGATAAATTTTATATTTCTTGTATTTTCGACATTTTTTGGCAGTCAAACTCTTAATTTTATTATTCCACCGAAGGGGATTTCTATATCCCTTTTTGTATTTTATCCTATTTGGTACCCATTTGTCCAGACAATATATAAGCTTGGAAAAAATACAGTTCCAGATTTGATGTACATTACGATTTTCACATTCATAATTCCAGTCCCAAGAGTTCAGATATTCTTTAATTTGTGTATAATTGGCTTGTGTGTAATCCTTAGTTATAGTTATTCCTTTGGTCTCTGTAATCCTCGTCTGTATGAGGAATTGGATAATATTATGATCACTATTTCCCAGGGGTTCTAATATTCTAACATCATGAACTAAAGTTCCCATATTAGTCAACACGATATCAATGATGTTATTATTTCTTGTACCATATTGAATTATTTGTTCTAGGTTTTGATTAATCGTTATGTCAAGGAAATCTTTTTCAGTATTGCCCTTCCACGTGTGCTTGCTCCAGTCTATATTGGGAAAATTGAAATCACCCATAAGTATATAATATGATTTTGGGTCTAGATTATTAATAGATTTTATAAAATTAGTATTCTGTTCCTTATTTAAATTAGGTGATCTGTAGGCCAAACAAATACACAATTTAAATGATGGTAAAATAATTTCTGTCCATATTGGGGCCTTGTGCCTTCTGCTGTGCTTTCCTTTGTGGCTGAGGGTTGTGGTTTTTGTTAAAACCTCCCCTGCCTTTGCCGGGAAAGGACTGACGGTTGTGAAACTGATGCTTGTTCACACCTTCTCAGGAGGGAGTGGGTGTCGGTCTAGCCATCTTAATGGTAGACCTAGTCTTCTGTGTGGCCACCAGAGCTTGCTCCACCTGGGGCCCGAACAGATACATACCATCAAAGGGTAAGGTGATAACTTGCTGCTGGGCATCGTTCGAGAAGCCCGAAGTACATAGCCAAGAGTGGCGGCGGGTGCAGATGCCAGCCGACGCCCAGGAGGCAGCATCGAAAGCATCCATTGCAGCTTTAACCTGTTGGTTATTGGATTTGATACCCCTAGTTATGGTGTGAAGCAACTCTGAGCTAGCTTCTGATTCGGGCAGAGCTTCCACCATTTCTTTGAGGGAATGCCAAAGTATATACTCATATTGAGAAAAATAGCTCTGGTAGCTGGCAGTGCGCATCCCCAGGGTTGAGGCAGCAAAGACTCTCTTACCTAAGGTGTCTATCTTACGAGATTCTTTGTTTATTGGTCTAGCCATAGATCCTTGAGGAAGGACAGCCGTATGATTCTCTGCCAAGATCACAATGGCATCAGCAAAGGCTTGTGAGGCCAAAATAGGACGATCCTTGGGAGGAGCATATTTCCTATCAATGGACTTAGCCACGGAAGGAATGAGAGCCGGATTCTTCCATATCATCTGTGAGAGGGTCTTGAAAGAGGGCTGTACCGGAGGGGTTAAATCCATAGGGATCTCCGGGACATGACGATATTGGAGTCGTAGAAGCTTCCCAGGATCAATTTCTGAAGCTTGGAGAGAAAGAGTAGTGTTTACATTTTTGAGCAGAGACTTAAAGGAGAGGTCTTCCACCACAGGCTCTGCAGAAGGATTGATCCCTGCCCCGAGGGCAGTATCATCAACATCATCACCCAGGCGAAGATCTGGGTCAGACTCAAAATCATCTCCTGACAGTCCGGGGACTGCATAGACAGGAAAGGAGTGAACATCAGGAGGAAGAACAGAAGAAGAAGAAGAAAGAATCTGAGTTGAAGACCCCTGAAGACTGGTCAGTGCCAAGAACAAGGAGGGAGGCGCCTATGGACGCAACGCCGCACATGGAGCCGACAGTGCCCCCGGTGCCGTGAACTGCGTTGGCAGAGCCCCCGGCGCCGCTTGCAGTGCCAGCAGGGCCCGCGGCACCGTGCATGGCACAAACGAGCTCTCGGCACTGCAGATGGTGCCAAGAGTGTCCCAGAGGTCAGAAAACTGCGATTTGAGGTAAAAGAGGGGAAAATGGCAGGAGATAGAGGCATCGGTGTGGACCCCTGCGCCACAGCCATGTGAGGGGATAAACATCGGAAAGCGGAGTCGACGGCACCGAAGAAGGCGCCACATGACTAGAAAGCCCCAACCAGTCCCTCCGGAGCCGAATGGCCTGAAGGCCCTGGCGTCGGAGTGACCGGCTCGGGCAGCTGGACCAACCTCCGAGCCCACTGCTCCATAAGAGCAGCCCACTGGTGAAACTGCTCATCAGAAGCTCCTTGGAAAGGCGGAGAGGGGCTCCGATGTCGAAGAGATGGGCCATTGGAGATAGAAACCGGCGACTCTGATAGAGGTGGAGACCAGTGCCTGGCCCCAACAACTTACCGTCTATGAGCAGACATACCAGAGGGTGACCTCGAGTGATGCCTTTTTCTCTTCGACCTATGTGTTGAAGAGGAACTTGAGGCCGAACGGCGCCAAGAATATGACAGTTTCCTTTTATGCTTTTGGGAGGACTGCCCATCCCCCTGAGCATTGGACCATCCATTGTCAGACCCCCTTCCGGGGAGGGCGGCGGACCGGACCCAGCCCGGCTGACTGAACAGGTTACACGAAGCCCCTACTGCCACCTGACCCGCTCATGGTCGAATCTGTTAATGGTGGGCTGAAGACTTCTTGATGTACAATTTAAATATATATATATATAATCGGTACTGATTCGAAATAAAACTACAAAACAGTAAACTGAACTATTGCTGCTAGTGAAGTTTAACTCCCTGCGGGCGAGTGACATCACTGAAGCGCACTTAACGGCGGGGGAAAAGAACTGAGGCGGTTGGAGGGTCGATGCTGAGATAGTCATTACCGCACAAGCTGGGGCTCCTCACTGTGCTGCTTCCTCGCGGCCCCATCCCAGGCGCCGGTCCTCTTGGAAAAGTCTGCTCCCACTGGGTCCTAGCGCCTCCGGAGAACTCCCATTAGTGTGAATGAGGGGTGCAGACTTTATGTCCAGGAAGATCAACATATCCATATCCTTAGAAACACAGGTTACTCACCTGTAACAGTAATTCTAGGAGTGGTATATGTTGTTCATCCACACTGACCCACCCGACCTCCCTGGCTTTGATACACAACTTCTGCTTCCAGCAGGCAAGATCTGGCATCATGGGGCGGAGCTGAGGCATATACCACCTGGGTGGGAGGAGCCAGCTTTTAGACCTTCCAACAAAACTTAAAGGGAAAGGGACATGCGAACAAGTGTGGATGAACAACATATACCACATCTAGAACTACTGTTACAGGTGAGTAACCTGTGTTTATAGCGTGTAGTATTTCTGTGGTTCCCTGTTATTATTATTGTTTCTTTTTATTGCGATTCCCTTTTTAAGTGGGAACCGACGGTTTTATATATTTTGTACCTCAGAAAAGTTGCGGTTATTTACCACGAGGAAACCGACCATTGGACCTTAGATTTAAACAGTTCAACATTCTTTTTGGGGGTTGTCTGTTAATTGGGCATGTCAGAAACCCCGACTGGACCCACAGGTTCTAAAAACTGCTTGAACTACCATAGAATTTTAGCTAAAGCTGATACTCACGACCTGTGTTTAAAGCATTTAGGTCCAGATCATTATTGTGTTCTTTGCTCCAAATTCTGTTTCAAAACATTGAGAAATAGAGCAAAAAGGCTTAGAGAAATGGCAGAAGAAGGCTCTTCATCTGGTCCCAAACATAGACCCAAGGCTACTGATGAGGGGCCTATAAAAAATAAAAATAATGCAGGTGCTTGGTGAGGCATCTTTGAAGTCTACGCCTAGTATAGGTGCTGATGAAGTGCCTTTAAAAACACTAAGCCTGGCACTGATGAAGTGTCTTAAAAAAAATAAGGCTAAAGGGGCTGATGAAGTTTCTAAATCAAAAAGAAAACCTGATCAAGTCACTGATGAAGTGGTATCAAAAAGGATATGCAAGGGAAAAAATGATGTTGCTGCTCCAGGCAGTGCCATTAGTGAGGCTGCAGGGGAAAAAAGAATAAAGATAAGTCAAAGAATATTGAAACCCAGGAGGGCAGCCCTTAAGATTTTCAAGGGGACCTTCCCTCTATGTAGGATATGGCAAAAGCCTGGCACCTTTATCAAACTATCCAAGATATGGATTCTATTTTTTGTGCCTCTGATTTTCCTAGACAAACCCCTGCTAATGTTCCCTCTGCTGTAGGGACTGATGATGATGATGATGACTGTTATGAGCTCCCTGATGACACCTCTGAGGGTAAGGCCCCAGAACCAGATGGGTCACCTGATCCAAATTTTGGGGCTTCTCCTGACCAGGAGGACCATTCCTCTGTTTCCTTTTTTGCAAAACATGGCAGACACTCTTGATCTCCCCTCTCAAGAGTCCAGCCAAGATGAGGAGGAAGCCCAGCACTATAGAGAGATGAAATGTCTTCTCTCTCCTAAGAAATTGGTTATACCTGTTTATATACCCTTCAGGAAGAACACTGTGAAAATTCTTCAAAATCCCACTTTGGTACAAGAGGCCAAAAAAGGGCCTGACAAGAAATAGCAGTTTTCAAAAACTGATATTGAATTTCTGTTTGTGCACCCGAGTCATAAGAGAGTGGTGCAACAGGCAGCTTGTGATAAAGCTGGAGTTCCACTTTCTTCCTAGCCACCAGAAAAAGATTCTAAGAGACTGGATTTCATGGGTAATAAGGCATATACTTCAGCCTCTCAGCTACTTCGCCTGGCCCCTTACATGGCTTATACAGCCAAATATCAGAAGGCTCTGTGGAGCTCGGTGTTGGCAATTGTCAAACGAGCTTCAGATTCCGTGGCCAAAGATTTAGTGGAAATGGCTAAGACAGCCCTGGAGGCCACTAAATACCAGTTCCACATGGCAGATGATAGCAATGATGCTGCCTTGAGGGTTATGGTTCAGGCTATTCCCTAAGGTGCTTTGCTTGGTTCAGGTCTACAAACCTCTCACAAGACACTTGGTCCAAAGCTATGGACTTCCCTTGCGACAGAAATATTCTCTTTGATTCCAGGACTGAGGAGTATATGAAAAAGGTTGATGAGTACAAAGCAACATTACTAAGACTAGGCCTCGGGGGGCACAAACCTCAACATAGGGGTAACCGAGGTAGGGGCTACTTTCCCAAGTCTTTTTACTCCCTTCCTCCTCAGTTTGACCTCTCTCAGTTCAGGGGTTACTACAAAGGTAGAGGCAGGAGGGGCCACAGAAAGTCTACTTCTATCCCTGCTCCTGCCACCCAGTAGAAGCCCTGACTCCTCAGCCCAGGTCACTTCCCCTCTGCCTGTAGGGGGCAGGCTCTCCCACTACCTCCAGTCCTGGACCCTTATTACCACAGACAAGTGTGTCCTGGAGGTAATGGAAAAGGACCTGTCTCTTCAGGTCAGAAAGATGCCAGCCCTAAAAAGAACTCTGATTTCCAAACCTCTAACTTCAACAGAGAAAATTCTGTTGGAATTGGAAGTAAAGCATCTTTTTGAAGCAAACGTAGTGGAGAGAGTGCCTGTCCATGAAAGGGACAAAGGATTCTATTCCAGGTACTTCCTGACTCAAAAGAAGAATGTGGAGTGGCAAGCTATTGTAGGCCTCAGGTTCCTAAACAGGCACCTTCTGAAACCAAAATTCAAGATGGTCACTCTGAATTTAGTGATTCAGTCTTTGCAACAGGGAGACTGGCTAGCCTCCTTGGATCTCAAAGATGCTTACTTTCATATCCCCATCAGGTTGGCCCACAGGAAGTTCCTAAGGTTCAAACTTCCATCAAGGCACTACCAGTTTGCAGCCATGCCCTTCTGCTTGACATCTGCCTCAAGGGTATTTACAAAATGTCTAGCTGTAGTGGCAGCTCACTTTAAAAAAAAAAAAGGGGGGGGGGATATCAGTTTACCCATACTTGGATGACTGGCTCATAGTATCAAAGTCTCCTCCACTTCTGGAACAGGCCCTTTTCTTAACAGAGGAGTCACTACAATCTTTGGGCTTCATTATAAATGTAAAGAAGTCCCAGTTTGCACCAGCCCAAGTCCCCACCTTCATAGGGGCACAGCTGGACACTTTGCACAGCAAAGCCTTTCTACCTTTGGAAAGGATTCAGAATTTCCTGTCAGTGGCAAACTTATTTGTCCTGGGTCAGCCCAGGCCAGATAGGCATTTCCTGCAGCTACTGGGCCACATGGCATCTATGTCAGCGGTGGTCCCGGGTGTCAGATTTAGGATGAAGGATATTCAGTATTACCTAAGGTCTCACTGGTCCCAAAGCAAGGATTCCCTGTCCAAATTGATTTGAGTTACAAAAAACTTCCCAAAGTTTCTGGACTGGTGGAAGGATTTCATCAACCTGTCAGTAGGGGTTCCCATCCAGGTTTCCTCCCCTCAAAAATCATCACTACAGATGCTTCTCTGCTTGGATGGGTCGCTCATATGGTCGACTGTTCTGTCAGTGGCTCCTGGACTCCACAAGAGTCACAATCCCACATCAGTCTGCTGGAACTCAGGGCCATTTATCTGGCTCGCAAAGCTTTTGCTCCACAGATAAAGGGACTAACAGTTTAAATAAGAACAGACAACACCACTGCTTTGTTTTACATAAACAACCAGGGTAACACAATGTCCACCATCCTGTGCCTGGAGGCCATGAGGATTTGGGGCCTAGCCTATTCCCTGGGAGTCCGTCTCTCAGCCGTACATCTCCCAGGGAAAGACAATACCCTAGCAGATGCACTCAGTTGCATAAACCAGGGGCACAGCGAATGGTGCCTGAACAAACACGTGTTAGCCACAGTGTTCAGGCAGTGGGGCACACCAGAAGTGGATTTGTTCACCTCCCACTTGAACCATCAACTTCCTCTGTTCTGCTGCAGACCCCAGTACTTCCAACAGACGCCCTAGCACTGGATAGGACAGAAAGGTTCCTTTATGCCTTTCCTCCTTTTTCTCTAATTTTCAGAACTTTGTTAAAGCTCAGAGATCAGCCTGCAATGATGATTCTGGTGGCAACAGACTGGCCGAGACAGGCATGGTACCCTCTGCTGATGTCCATGTCGTGCAGCAAGCCTATTCGTCTTCCTCTGGGTCACTCCCTTCTGTCTCTTCCCCAGACAGGGGTGTCTTATCCAGACCTAAAACCCCTTCACCTCAAAGCTTGGCTCTTGAGGAACTAGAGTTTCCTAATTCTCAATACTCTGTGCAAGTGCTGAAGATCCTCAGGATGTCCAAAAAGCCTAGTACAAAAAAGACTTATGCAGCCAAATGGAAAAGATTTTCTATCTGGTGCAAACAGAAGCACATTAATCCTCTTAAGGCTTCGATTCCTGACATCTTGGATTACCTGGTATACCTACAGGACTAGGGTTTGAAGCCCTCTTCCTTGAAGCTTCATCTGGCTGTTTCAGCCTATCTTTCTGTGGGGAAGACAGTCAGTCTAGTCACAATCGGTTTTCAATCAGTTTTTCAGAGGTCTCCTTTATGCCCAGCCTCCAATAAGGGACCCAGTGCCCCCTTGGAGTTTGAATCTCTGTATTACCAAACTTATGCAGCCTCCTTCTGAGACCATGGCTATGGCCCGTATTAAGTATGTGACCTGGAAAACTGTTTTTTAGTGGCCATTACCTCTGCTAGAAAGATTTCAGAGTTGCAGGCCCTCTGCACTGAGCCAAACTATTTCATCCCACACAGGGACAAGACTGAGTTCAGGACTAACAGAAAGTTATTGCCTAAGGTCGTTTCTGAATTCCACCTTAAACAATCCATTACTTTACCTGTGTTCTTCAAAGAAAAATCCACTCCAGGGGAGCAAAAGCTCCATGGTCTGGATGTCAGAAGGGCCCTGCTCTACTACTTGGACCACACCAAGCAGTCCAGGGGCTCTTCTATACAGCTGTTCCTCACTTGTGGGGAGGTAAGTAGAAGAAGACGAGCCACTAAGAGAAATACCTCTCGCTGAATAGTCTCCTGCATTTGATTCTGTTATGACAAGGCTGGCAAGCAGCCCCCTGAGGGCCTCAGAGCCCACTCTACTAGGGGTACTTCTGCCTCAGTGGCAGCTGCTAGGGACATTCCCCTACTGGAAGTCTGCAGAGCAGCAACTTTGAAGACAATGCACACTTTCACTAAGTATTACTGCTTAGATGTGCAGTCTAGGTCTGATGCCAGTTTTGGTAGGGTGATCTTGCAGAGCCTTTTTCCTAAATAGGTTCTCTACCCGCCTCCCATCAGCACTGCTTTGTAGTCTGCTATTGAGGGCTTCCAGATCTACAGGGATTCCTGTATTTTGCCAGGATTTGGAGCCATCTACAGGGAAATTCTTTCTATAGAGTTGCATTGGTTATACAGGAAAACGGAGCAATTCAGCTTCCATGAGAAATAATGCAGTCTACAGGAAAACATGAGAAAATTGCCAGGAGTTGCAGGGAAAATGCCAGATCAATCTAGGAGCACTGGCTAAAGTTACTGATGCTAAAGGACTCCTGGGGTAAGAAGAAAAAATTACTCACTGTAGTAATCTTCTTTCTTCCAGGGTGTCCTTTAGCATCAGTAAGCTCCCACCCATCCTCCCCAGATAACCTTCAGAAGGAAGGCTCTGTCTTTTGCCTTAAAAAATTTTAATATGTTAAACTTTGGATTGCATTTTGAGCAAAGTTTTTATGGTTATGATTCTGGTTATTATAAATGTTTTTATTCCTGTTGGTTCTTTCCTGTGGGCATTTGCCCATCCTATCTTCGAAAAAATTCTGAAGCCTCCTTCCCTCTCACTGGTCGGCGTATTCCATAGCTTCAATCTGATTGGTTGATTCATAAATCTCATTACCATACATTCTACCTCTGAGGCAGTGCTAGCTATCCAGCTGATTGCTATAGTTACTGATGCTAAAGGACCCCTGGAGTAAGAATTATGTGTTTCAAGCTGGAACCATGCTAAAAAAGCACTAGAAAGATAATCAATGCAGCTTAACGGAACATTGTACTCTGTTTCAATGAATTTGTTTCTGAACTGATGCACAAATGGGCTGCAAACCCAATGAGGAACTCAAAATATCTTGCTTTCAGTTTTGTAGCAAACTCTAGTAGTTAATCGCAGTTTATGTCAGCTGCAAAAAAAAAAAAAAAGGAAAAGAACATCTATTGTGACTGATCTAGTATAAGCTGGGGTAGGATAGGACTACCTTTTCGTCAGTTTTGAAAATGACAAAACAACACAGTTTGGTGCCATGCTTCAATATAAGCATATTAAATAAAAGACTATTTTGTTATAAATATACCTCAGCAGTGAAAATAAGATAAAGGAAATTTCATAGTTCCATTGTTCTTGTTTAATGTCACAAGGTGAGACACTTTCGCCATTTCTAAAAATTCATACATTTTTAGTTCTGACCTAGTAGACTGCAGATTTGACCCTCAGTTTTTTATACCTGTGTGTCAGATTTGTCCAGGATGTTAAACACCCTAGTGTTTTGTTTTTTTTAAACTATTTTTTTATTTCAGTTGTTTTCATAAAAAAAAAAAAAAAAAAAAATACCACAGAGCATTATTACCAGAATAAGTGAATGTGGACAGTGAATTACATGCTACGCATTGTACAGAGATTACATTGATGTATAAACAGAATAAGCATTGTACCTTATGAATACAGTATATTCTATTAATAATGATAATCGTAAAGTATATGAATCTATCCTTAATGTACTGTATAGAAATAAAAAAATACAGATCTCTTGGTTTAGGTCTACAATTTCCTCATTGGGGGACTAGGGAAGTCCATGAGAGAACTTAATAGAGTATGTGTCCAAAATCACTAGCATCACTATAAAATATTAAGTCACAAACAGGATACGGGCAACCCATAGATAAAAGAAGGATGTTTTGGGGCTGGCCGGCACCCAAGAGGACCAGTGGGGAAAGTCTTATAAGCTATGGGGACAGTCCTATGCCAGCTGGTCTGGCCTTATTTGAGACATGTGAAGGAACCAGACATTCCAGCGATTCATTAATTCTGGGATTTTATTTTGTAACCTGGCTGTCATATGTTCTAATTGGTAGACATCGTATATTGTATCTTCCCAGGCTGTTATAGAGGGGGGGATCGGGACGGAGCCATAAATGTTTGATAATATATTGCTGGGTACAGCCAAAAAGTGTAAGTAAATAGATGTGGTGTGGGTTCTTGAAGTGACTTGGGTAATGAAGTAGAAGCCTGACAGCCGGGGTAAAATCACCCAGAGATGGGAAAAGATCAAGTATTCTTTTCCCTATCAGGGACCAATAAGATGTGAGTTCTGGGCAAAACCAGAAAACGTGGGCATGTGTGGCTACCTCACAGCCGCACTGCCTCCAACAGGAGCCTCCTCTAGTCAAAAATTTGGCAGAGACTTGGGGAATACGAAAAAATCTGGATACAATCTTCCAGGAAAACTCTTTCCATGTATACGAGTTTGAGGTTTTATACTGTCTTCGCCACATCCGGAGCCAATCTTCCTAGGACAATGCCAGCTGAAACTCAGCTCCCCAGTGAAACTGCACCAGGTCCATGGCCAGTGAGGGGGCCCCTTGCAGGGCTTTATATAAACGAGAGACCAAATGATTTCGGTCTCCACCCCTTGCAATCTGAATCAGTAAAAGGCAAACAGGTGACCACCTGTGCAGTGACATCTAAGCCAATTTTAGTGTCCAAGAAGTGTCGGATCTGTAGAGGTCAGACTTATTCAGAGAAATCTCCTGTTTAATCTGGTCAAATGACTTAAAGATGTCATTGTCATAGAATTGATACGCATGTCTTAAACCTTTGCGTGCCCAGGCCTGAAAAGTAGTATCTAAGCTTGCTGGGGTCCATGATGGATCTTCGGCAGGGATACCCATCCAGGAGGACAGGAATTTGTTAGTTGGTTGAGAGAGAAACTTCATTCAACTATGAAGTAAGACCTTCGTAAATCTAGAGCCCCACAGTACCTGAGAAATATTATGTGACTGAAACACACAGGAGTAATTTAGGGGGCAATCTGCCATAGATCTTACAGCTGTGAGCCACAATGGGGCTTGATTTGGGGGTAAAAACCCAACTGTTATATTCATAAGTAGGGCAGCCAGCCAATAATTAAAAATATAGGGGAGGGCCAAACCACCCTTCTCCTTAGGACGTTGGAGCTTACTAAGTGCTATTCTGGGTCATTGGTTTGCCCATAGGAACTTACTGGCAGTTCTGTCCCAGACCTGAACGTCCTTTGTGGTGAGGGGGAGGAGGATATTTTGCATTAGGTATAAAATCTTCGGCAAAGAGTTCATATGAATAGATTGAACTCTAGCCATCAGCGAGAGAGGAAGAGGGGTTGATCTGGTCAGATCTGATTTTATCCCAGACAAAATTGAGGTATAGTTCAGAAAATAGAGCTCTGAAAAATTCTTAGGTATTTTAATGTCCAAGTATGTTATGTGAGGTTTATCCCATCTATAGGGGTACTTCAAGACTAAGTCCGGAGGCAAAGGGGGCTGTACTAAATGGGCTGCTGATTTATTTGAATTGATAGTATAACCCGTGAGAGTCTCTATTTCTTTTAAAAGTATGGTTAGAATTTGTAATCATTCATCAGCACGTGTGATGTAGAGAAGGTCATCAGCATAGTACGCTAATTTATGATAGGAAGCTTCTGATACCCTATACCCATAGAGATTAGGAGTTTGTCTAAGGAGTTGTGCTATGGGCTCCACAAAAAGGGCAAACAAGTAGGGAGAAAGGGGACAGCCCTGACGTGTGCCCCTAAACAGGGGAAAACGTTCAGAATGGGAGCCGTTCAATCTCACAACCGCTTCCGGATCAGAGTATATACCGCCTATGGCTGTCATAAATAACTCAGGGAAGTTAAATTTTTTTAAGGGTGGCTTGAAGAAAGCCCCAAGAGACCATGTCAAAGGCTTTTTGAGCATCAAGACTAAGTATTAAAAGGGGGGATTTTGTAGATTGGGCATGATCAATAAGATACAAGGTACGTTTTATATTATCCATTGTCCGTCTGCCTTTAATAAATCCGGACTGATCAGAATCAATTAAAGAAGGGAGAATGAAATTCAGTCTGTGGGCTAAAATACTTGTGTAAATCTTGTAATCTTGATTGAGTACTGGTATGGGACGATAAGACTCGCAGAGATGTGGAGGTTTCAGAATTTTAAGAATTACGGAAATCGTAGCTTGTTTCCATGATATAGGGAATGAGGAAGTGAGATGACCGGCCTGTATAGCCTGCAAAAGGGGGGACTGTACTAATTCCCGGCTCCTTTATAAAACTCGGCTCCGAAACCATCAGGGCTGGGAGCTTTGCCATTTTTAAGCCCTTCAACGATTTTTTGAAGCTCCAGTTCAGAGATCGGAGCTGCTATCTAAGACTGTTGGGAGGCCGAGAGAGGTGGAAGGTGGCTCTGAGAGAGAAAGTCCGGAATTTTATGTGGTGCAAGTTCTGCCTGGGAGGAATAAAGGGACTGGTAATACTTAAATGCCTCAAGAATATGCTGAGTGGAGTACCGCATCTGACCTAGAGTGGGGTCTTTGATTTTAGAGATGGTGCATTGTTGTATTTGATTTCTGAGATGATAAGCCAGAAGTCTAGAGGCTCGGGCTCCACCCTCATAATATCGCTGCCTTAACCAGGCCAGGGCCAGTTCGGAAACACCCGGTGTTGCCACTTTTTCCAGGAAAGGAATTTGTGCTTTTTGGAACCTGTGGTCAGGTTATTATTGCCAGAAATCTAATGAATTGCTCCACTGAGTCCCTTAATCTTAGTTAGGGACTAGATTTAAATCCCTTGCTAGAGAGTCCTTCACTGGGAGGTATAAAAAGGTGGTTTGAGAGCAGGCATTTGCTAAAATAAGTTTAAACCATTTACATATATAAATTTCATTAACTGTTAATGTCTCGTAAATGGTTGACTGTGTCCCGCTTTCCTGGAAATTGGTGCTTTTATTTTGTTGTTTATTTGTGCAGTACAAACCACGTGAGATGTAAAATCTCATTTTCAGTGGGTTTCTGCTTATACACATTTTTACAGCAGAGAGGACAAGCACAGGGAGTTCAAAGGTACTTACTCAGGGTCAACCAGTGAGCCACTGACTGGTGGGGTTGAAACATGAGATCTGTTCCTCGAACACTGCCTTCTAATGATTGCTTATCCCCCCCACCATAAAATCTCACCCCACCACTTTTACTTGGGCATATTTCTGTTTATTTACATAGTTTTTTTAGTAGCCAGATAGGTTCACTTGACAATTGAATGCCTATTTTCGGCATGACCCAAAACACATTACATTACAGGACAACAGAAACTCGGGAGTTAAAATGGAATCTGGCCAATCCAGCTTCCTGAGTGGCCAAATCCCGGTCATATGAGAGAAAACTCTGCACAAGAAAGGAAAATTACGTACCTACCGTAATTCTTGATCTTCTTGGACGAGTCTCCACCACTCATTCACACTAGTGGGGATTGGCGCCGGAGGCACTAAGACCCATCGGGAGCAAACTTTTTGCTGGAGGGTCGGCGCGAGAGACAGCGCCGCGAGACACGGTGCCGCGAGCAGCGGCTCGAGCGGTAATGACCATCTCGGCGACGACCCTCCAACCGCCTCAGTACCTTTTTTACCAAGGAGGTGCAGCGCAACTAACGTAAAGAGTAAACCCAACATTAAAAAACGGACATAAGATAGTCCGTATGACCCGTGTAAGAAGGGTCAGCAAAGAAGTCCTCACGGCCTAAAGATTTGAGGGAGTGAAGACCAATACAGCGGTGAGCTCGGGGGATGGAGGTGGGAGATCGAGTGGAGATCGTCTCAAGAAGATCAAGAATTACGTGTAGGTACGTAATTTTCCTATCTTCCTGGACATAAGTCTCCACCACTCATTCACACTAGTGGGAGAGTACCAAGCTGATAATCCCCCAAAAGGGCGGCAGGAGAGCCAGAGCTCACGCGTCTAAGATAGAAGCCCATTAAGGATAGTTCTACCGAATGCGGAATGTCGCCTAGCATGAACATCCAGTGCATAGTGCTTAACGAAGGTATGCACTGAGCTCCAGGTGGCGGCGTTGCATATATCTGCAATTGGAACATTGCGAATTTCCGCTAGGGATGCCGCGACCGCCCTAGTAGAGTGAGCGTACACTCTACCTTCTAATTTAACTTGAGCCATGGAATAGCAATGACAAGGCATGCCACTAACCATGAAGAGATGATCCATAGCTGACAGGTTGACCCAGCCGGGTGTCGCTGAAAGAAACGAACAGTTGCTGAGTCTTATGAATATCCTGGTTCTATCTAAATAGAACCGCAAGGTTTCTTAACATCCAAGGAATGAAGAGCCTGCCTCTTCATTTTGGAAATTAGCAAGTAAGCGGAAGTACCAGAGGTTGGTTTAGATGGAATTTGACACAACCTTGGAAGAAATTTAGGATGAGTACGGAGAACTACCTTGTCTTTATGGAATACAGTATAATGGAGGGTCCGTAACCAGGGCATGTATCTCAGAGACCCCGCGGGCTGAGGTAATGGCCACCAGGAAGGCAGTCTTCCAGGTAAGAAATTTTAGCTCACAGGTAGCTAAGGGTTCGAAGGCTTCCGAGTGAGCATGTCCAGCACCAGGTTAATGTCCCAGGCTGCAACTGGACGCTTAACAGGGGTCTGGTATGAGAATCCCTTAAGAAATCTCTTCACCATAGGTAACTGAGCCAGAGTTAAGGAAGAAACCGCTCATGGAACGCTGAGATGGCACTAAGGTGAACTTTAACTGTGGAGTACTGAAGACCTAAGTTTGACAGGTCCAAAAGATACTCCAGAACCTTGCCAGGAGGACAGGAAAAGGGATTCCAAGAGGATTTTGCACACCAGAGAGAAAAACGCTTCATTTGGAAGCGTGACGTTGGGTGGCTGGCTTCCAGCAGCCAGAAGGATGTCTGAGACTCTACGAGACGTTGAACCGATTCACTCATCTCTTCAGGAGCCAAGCATGAAGGTGAAGTGATTTCAGGTTGGGATGGACCAACGAACCCTGAGTCAAAAGACTGATTTGCAAAGGAAGTGGTCTTGAGAGGCTGCCAACATACTGTTGAGTAGAGGAAACCATAGTTGCCGAGGCCAGGAAGGAGCAATGAGAATCATCTTGGTCCCCTGAGACTTGAACTTGAGGAGTACTCTCTGGATTAGAGGAAGCGGTGGAAAGGCGAAGAAAGCGCTTTTGTCCACCGCAGCCTGAACGATCCTGACAGAAAATGCCAGGCCCTGGATTTCTGGAGCAGAAGAGATGCAGTTTTGCTGAGTGGGGATGCAAAAGGTCCAGGTCTGGAGTTCCCCACTTTGAACAGGGACCGAGCTATGGCTGGATCGAGAGACCACTGTGAGGGTCTGCCTGCGTTCTGCTGAGGTGATCTGCTAGGTCGCTTTGTATACCTGGCAGATAAACCGCTGAATCAGAGACTTGTGCTCCAAGCACCACTCCCACACCTCATTGCTTCCCTGCAAAGGGGTAAGAATGAGCACCGCCTGTTTGTTGATGTAATACATCACTGCTTTGTTGTCCGCTTGAAGGAGAATATTCTGTGACAAAGGACATCCTTCAGAGCTCGGATTGCATAGAGACCGCCTCATCTCCAGGACATTTATGTGGAGATGAGTTTCAACTGAGTCCATACACCTTGAGTGTGGAGGAGAGACAGTGAGCTCCCCATCCCATTAGCGGCGCGCCTGTGGTGATGGAGATCTGATGATCCGGGGAGCAAAGGGAATCCTTCCAGGAGATTGTTTTCTTGAGACCACCAGGTGAGAGACCTTCAAGGGGCTCCGCCACCTTGATGGATAAGACTGGGGTGAGAGGTCGGGGACCACTGAGTGAGAGCATCCATTGGGTGGTTCTCATGCAGTCGGGCCAGGGGACAGTGAAGACCGAGGACGCCATGAGACCCAACATGCGCTGTATCGAGAGAGCTGTAACCGATTGGTTCTCCCTGATGTAACGGGCCATTCAAGGATGTCGAGTCTTCTGTCCTCTGGAAGGAAAGCCTTCGCTGAAGAGGTGTCTAGAAGCGCCCCTATGAAAAGGAGCCTCTGGGAGGGTTGCAGTGAGATTTTTCAAATTCAGCAGAACTCCCATGGACGTGAGAAGACGAGAAGTCGCTTGCACGGCTTCCAAAGTCCCTTGGACGGAAGGGCTTGCTAGAAGCCAATCGTCCAGGTAGGGAAACACCTGGAGTCCGACTTCCTGAGATGCGCCACGAGAACTGCACAACACTTTGTAAAACTCTCAGCTGAGGATAGCCCAAAGGGCAGGACTCTGAACTGATAATGCTGACCCAAAGCTACAAACCTGAGGAACTTGGCGGTGGGTCGGGTGGACGGGATATGCTGGTAAGCATCCTGCATATCCAGAGAGGCCAGCCAGTCGGTTGATGCAGCAAGGGTAACAGGGTACCTAGGGAAATCATCTTGAATTTCTCCCTGGGAGGAATCTGTTTAACTTTCTGAGGTCTAGAATGGGCGCATCCCCAGATTTCTTTTGGAACCAGAAAGTAATGGGAGAACCCTGTGTTTGCAGATGCGGGGCACCAGTTCTATTGCCCTGTTGTTCAGAAGGCCCTGATCTCCGCGGTGAGGAGGTCTGACTGAGAGGCCGACAACCTGGTTGTTGTCTGGGGAGGACAATTGGGGTTTCAAGAAATTGAGAGAATAACCTCAGCTAATTATCCCAAGGACCCATTTGTCCGAAGCTATGGACTTCCACTGGTTGTAGAAGTACATCAGACCACCTCCCATCAGAGGAGAAAGTTCCACCGGCAGAGTGGATGGAACTTGGGCCAACGACCATAAGGTAGCGCTGGGAGCTTTAGGCCCCTGCGCTTTCTGCGCTCTTTGAGGTTGGCAGGTTGGCTTTATGGAAGCTTCCCTGCCTCTGCCTCGAAGGACTGACGACTATGAAACTGACGCCTGTTCACATGCCCCGAGAGGGGCAGGCGGAGGTCTGGCCAACTTAATGGCTGATCTAGTCTTCTGAGTGGCCTCTAAGGCTTGCTCCACCTGAGGGCCAAAAAGAAAGGAGCCATCAAGGCAGCGCCATCACCTGCTGCTGAGCATCATTCGTGAAGCCTGAAGTACGCAGCCAGGAATGGCGCCAGTACAAATCCCGGCTGCTGAGCGAGAAGCAGTGTCGAAGCTGCCCATGGCGGCTTTGACCTGTTGGTTATTGACTCAATACCTCTAATAACGGTCAGAAGAAGCTCTGACTTGGAATCCGAATCTGGAAGAGCTTCAACCATTCTTTTCATAGAGTGCCACAGGAAATACTCATACTGGAGAAAATAGCCTTGATAACTGGCATACGCATACTTAGAGTGGAGGCAGCAAAGACTCTCTTACCTAATGTATCAATCTTACGAGACTCTTTGTTAATAGGTCGAGCTGTAGTAGTTTGAGGAAGAACGACCTTGTCATTCTCTGCCAGGACTACAATAGGATCCGCAGGCTTGGGATGCCAAAATGGGACGATCCTTGGGAGCTGAATACTTTTATCAATGGATTTAGCCACTGAGGGAATAAGAGCAGGATTATTCCATACCATTTGAGACAGCGTCTCAAGGAAGGCTGGATCGGAGGAGTCAAACGTGGGATCTCCAAGCATGAAGATACTGGAGTCTTAATATCTTCCCAGGATCGATGTCTGTAGTCTGGAGAAAGAGTGGATCCCAGGTTCTTCAACAGAGACTTAACAGGTCCTCACCACAGGCTCTGTAGCAAAGAAAGATCCTGTTTCTCCACTTCATCACCCAACCGAAGGTCTGGGTCAGGCTCAACATCATCTCCTGATGGTCCAGAAAGGACTGTTTGGACAGGAAAGGAGGAAAATTAGAGAGGAGGAAATAGCAGAAAAACAAGGAGAGTCCCTCTGGCTGCCGGGCGCCAGACGGCAAAACGGGCTGAAGACGGCATCGAGGAGGCGACGGCGCCAAGAGGCACGCTCCCCGCAGCGCCTCGCGGCGCCGCTGTTACATCGCGGCCGGGCGTTGCCGACGATACCGCTGCATGATGCCGGCAACGGGCGCCTGGACGCCGCCGGCGATAGGGCGCCGCGAATGGCGCCGCCTATCCAACGGCATTCACCGGCGGCGCGGCAGAGACCTCAGGGGCACCGGGGGACGGCGCCAGCAAGACCCAGCGTATCCGAAAACGGGCGCCGACAAGCCAACAGACCCTGCCAAGGCGCTGGAAAGCCCCAGGAACCTGGAAAGCTAGAGAAGGAAAACCAGGAGATAAGGGCATCGGTGAGGCCCCGCGCCGCAGCCATGTGAGGGGGGAACACTTGCACGGAGTCGCTGGCACCAAGAAGGCGCCACGCCGATCAGGAAGGTCCAACCGCTTACCTGATCGCCTTAGGGGCCCGAGGGCCCGAGGCAACCGAGCCAGGCAGAAGAACCAACCTCCGAGCCCATTGCTCCACAAGAGCGCCCACTGATGAAACTGCTCATCTGGAGTCCTACCTATAGGCGGGAGGGACTCGATGTCGAGGACGACGACACCGGAAGTTGGCGATTCAAGAAGGAGACCGCAACTAGCAACGACAACCGAAGGCCGACGCGAGACATACCAGAGGGCTACCGAGTGATGCCTTCTTTTGACCTGTGGGGTCAAGAAGAGCTCGAGGCCGAACGGTGCCGAGAATGCGACCGCTTATTTTATGCCGGCGGGGACCGCCCATCCCCCGGCATCGGACTGACCGCTGTCGGAACCCCGCTGAGGAGAAGGAGGCTGACCGATCCAGCCCAGCTGACTGAACAGCTTACACGAAGTCTCCCTACCGTCACCTGACCTGCTCATGGTCGACTCTGCCTAGTAGGCCGAGACTTCTTCAAGTAAAATTTAATATTAGAAAATTTAACTAAAATAGAATAAAATTAAGCGATACTACTTATCGAGATAAAGTTACAAAAAAAAACTGAAAACTATGCGCTAGTTTGAAGTTTGACTCCCGACAGGCGAGCGACGTCGTCACTGAAGCGCACTAGGCGGGAAAAAGGAACTGAGGCGGTTGGAGGGTGGTCAGCCGAGATGGTCATTGTCATGCGAGCCGCTGCTCGCGGGCATCCGTGTTCTCGCGCGCTGTCTCTCGCACCACCTCCAGCAAAAGTTTGCTCCCGATGGGTCTTAGTGCCTCCGCGCCAATCCCCACTAGTGTGAATGAGTGGTGGAGACTTATGTCCAGGAAGATCAAGGGGGCATGATATGAGGCTGAAGGGTGGAAGGCTCAGGGGTAATGTTAGGAAGTACTTTTTTACTGAAAGGGTGGTGGGGCCATGGAACAGCCTTCCAGCAGAAGTGGCAGGTGTGAAAACAATACGGGGGTTCAAGAGTGCATGGGATAGACATAAAGGTACCCTGGAGATGTGCAGAGCAGGAGAGCCGCAGACCAAATAGGATCTAGGGCTGCAACAGTGAGTAGGGAGATGGGCAAACTGGATGGGCTGTATGGTTGTTATCTGTCGACAGATTCTCTGTTTCTGTGTGGAGTGGGAAGGGAAGGATAGCAAACCTTATAAACTTGCTAAAACGCAGAAGAATCTGATTAACTAATGCACATTGTTAATTGTATAATTCATCATAATTTCATGGGGTTGGGGCTTCCTAGCCAAATACCAAAAATTTGTAAACAGATAAGTTTTTCCATACATATGTTCTTCGATTCAGTCCATCCTCTTCCAGCCAGGGTGGCAGGATCCATGATCTGGGACCAGAGTGTGTCCCAGCCATCATTCTGAAGGCTTTGAGGTTTTCTTTACAAGATTTTTGTCCCTTGTCTGCCCTGCACCCCTTGATAGCACTGTCATAGCTAGTTAGCATCGGATGCTGCTCAGAGCCTCTGCAGAAACAAGTTCCCTGGCACTCCACAGGGTTTGCTGCTGCAGCACCCTCCTCAGGCTGGAGAGCACTGTCCTTGTCAGCTCTACTTCCCTGCCCTGCTCATCCGAAATTCCAGTGTCAGCTCCTGAAAGCTGGCTGCCTGCGCAGCAACACATAGCCAACAGGCATTTTTTTAAATGTATTATTCTTCTTTTATAATATGGTTAAGAAAAATGAAGCTCCTAATTGGCTAACAGGCCATTCAAGGTGTGCAACTATGTTACCAGTATTGCACACCTTGTCACTGGGACTTGATAGTAGCCATGTCACACAATGAACAAATCAGTCCTGCTACACCCAGTACTGACCTTCCATCAGAAGCATGGCTGATGGCTTTACTCAAAAAAACTTCAACTAGGCCCTAAATATACAACTTCTTTAAAATAAAAAAACAAAACCTAAATGTTTTCCTGATCATCACCCTCTCATCAAATAAGCAAGTAAAAGAAAAAAAGTACTGTTCATAGTTTTTATTGCTAATCATAAAAAATTCCCCTCTGCTGCTTACCCTGCCACAGATAAAACAGAGGTTCTGGCTCATGAGGCCTTTGTTCTGTATGTTAGGAGGTGAAATACTCTACCATAGGAATTTCAAATTACCGTATTCCTTGGTAAACATTCCAGAAATGGAGAAAAACAAAACAGTGAGGAAGGGAGGCAGTAATACAAACAAAGACGGGGACTACAGGTAAATGGGCAGAGGCAGAGCCAATAGCAACACATGCATTCGAATCAAGGAAGTGTGAGCTTCTGTTTCCGGTGCCTAACAACACACTGGAGGCCTATAATTACACACCCTGTCTTGTCTTGTTGCTTGCTTACCCCCCCCCACCACCACCACCTTATGATTGAAGGGGGAGGGGGGTATTAATATAGTTCAGCTCACATTGTCTTGTGTTACTCCTTACATATACAGTATGTCTCTTTGCTGGAAAGAATAGGCTAATCAAATAAACATGTTTATTACACCTGGCCTGATTGTATAGTCAGATAAATTTACACTCATACCGTCCAGCCTAATTACGTACTCATGGCTACAAAGACTTTGACGGCAGATAAGAACCGCTTGGCCCACCCAGTCTGCCCATTTCCCTACCTGTTGGATAAGCTGCAGATCCTTGTTAACCAACAGCCTACTTCCTGCTCCCCAACTAGAATTGCCTTATGTGTCACATATATTCTTGAATTCCCCCACTGTTTTTGACCCCAGGAAGGCCATTCCATGCATCCACCACCTCTCTGTGAAAAAATACTTCCTCACTTTGCCCCCTCTATCTTCAGATTGTGCCCCCTTGTTCTTGCACATCTCGTTTTCTGAAAGATGCTACCCTCTTGGACTTTGTTGATTCCCTTGAGGTACTTGAAAGTTTATGTCATGTCCCTCCTTTCCTCGAGAGTATACATATTAAGCTCCTTTAGTCGCTCTTCGTATGGTTTCTGGTGCAGACGATGCACCATTTTAGTTGCCCTCCTCTGGACTGCATCCATCCTGTCTATGTCCTTGTGGAGATGGGGCCTTCAGAACTGCATGCAGTACTCTAGATGGGGTCTCACCAACTGTCTGTACAGACGGATAACAACTTCCTGTTTTCTCCCTATGCATCCCAGTATCCCCCAGCCATCCTTACTGCCTTCTCACATTGCTTGCCTACCTTAAGGTCGTCTGATATAACAACCCCAGGTCCCTTTCCATTTTTGTTGTTACTACCTCCCCCCCATTGTGTACTCGTCCCCTGGGTTTTTGTTTCCCAGATGCATTAATTTACACTTCTTTACATTGAATCTAAGCTGCCATACTTTTGACCATTCTGCCAACCTTGCCAAGTCCCTTCTCATCCTTTCCACCCCCCCTTGTGTATCAACCCTGTTGCAGATCTTTGTGTCATCTGCAAATAGGCATACCGTTCCTTCTAGTCCCTCCACAATGTCACCTATAAAGACATCAAAGAGGACCAGCCCCAATACTGAACCCTGTGGTACCCCGCTAGTAACCCCCCTTTCTTTATAATGAACTCAGTTTACTATTACCCTCTGTGTCCTGTTGTACAGACAATTTTGTACCCAGGCTACCACCCTGGGGCCCACTCCCAAGCTGGCTAACTTGTTTATTAATCTTTTGTGTGGGACTCTGTCAAATACCTTGCTAAAGTCTAGGTAGGCCATGTCCACAGCCCCTCCCTGATCTACTACTTTGGTCACCCAGTCAGAGAAATCTATTAGATTCGTCTGACATGACCGTCCCACTGTGAATCCATGCTGCCTTGGGTCCTGTGCCCGCTGACCTCTAGGTACTCAACAATTCTTTCTTTCAGAAGTGATTCCATCATTTCCCCTACCACTACGGTCAAACTAACAGGTCTGTAGTTTCCTACCTCTGCCTTGCTCCCACTTATGTGAAGGGGAATCGCATCCTCCCTCCTCCAGTCCTCGGCTACCACACCATCCTCCCATGATTTGTTAAAAAAGGGTAGTCAGTGGTGTCGCTAGAACTTAGTTCAAGAGGGTTCCTGCAGTAGGTCATCACATATAGGACTGCACCCTCTGGTGTCAGACCGCACGGCAAGCTTTTTCAGCAGTGTCTGGTGGGGGACCGCCCACCAGATGTTACGTGACGGACATCAGCGTGACCCTATATAGTTGGCGGTCACCACACCCGCCTTCCAGTTCTTTCCTGACGTCGACCTGTGCTAGTACCTCACAGTAGCTTCAGCTCAGTTGATCGCCATTTTTCTTATTTTAGAACTGTTTTCTAGTAATTGCTTTATGTCTTCTCCGCCACCGCCTTCTAAGGCAAAGAAGTGTACCAAGTGTGAGGCGCAGATCCCACATAAAGACGGCCACCGTCTCTGCCTCTTTAGTCTAGGCCTGGATCACAAAATCGCGGCCTGTTCTGTCAGCCTTTCAACCAGGCCACTCACAAACTCTGGAGGCCCACCTCCTCAAATCTAGGATGGATTCCCTTGAGAAGGAGATGTGAAGGATCCAGGACTCCGCTTCTTCCCCTTTGGATAAACAGAAGGAAAAAAAAGACAGACACAGAGAGGCACAAAGAGAAGGAGCATCATGAGGACCAGGACCAATCCTCATCCAACAAGCCTTTGATCAGCAAGGCCCTTTCCCCACTGCCAACCCTTGTGGTGACTCAGGCTGCTTCCAGGATGACCTCCAGTGCCACCATCTTGAGCCGATTACCGACAGTAAGTCGACCACTGGCTCCTCCAGCGGACGCCCAGTACTTGCGATGGGAATTGGACTGACTCCTCTGGGGCCCTTGACCGCCGATAAGTTGTGACTACCCAGAAGCAGCCAGTGGTCTGCTCGGCTTCTACAGATAAGCTAGTCAAGGGTCCTACCTCCACCGTCCAGTCGTTATTTTGCCTGGTAAGTCGTCCATCTCTGATGACCGCCCAGTCATTGCTGTCCCGTTGGGGACTCATGCCGCATCACCTGACATCCGGCAGAGCGATCTGACTTCTTCCAGTCAGCCCTCCCCCCGGGCCCTGCGCGGACAGGAGACTTCCTCCCCACCTCCCCCGGTGGTTCCCTTGACCAGCAGTCTACTCCTGGGACAGAGGAGGAAGAAGGGCACCTAGAAGTTGTTCTTTCCTCACCCACTTCTAAGACAATCCCTCAGTCAGGCCACCTCACGTCTGCTGCCCCTCTTATGACAGCAGCACTGTCAGGTACCTTATGTCAGCCCCCTCTGTCAGGGCCTACCAATAGGCCTCTCACACAGGATCTGACCTCCTTGGGGCTCATGTCGGCTACCCTTATGTCTGGGACCAAGATGTGTGTACCATTTTTGTCAGCTACCCTGACAACGGCTATCCCGACGTCCACTATCGTGATGTCGGGTATCTATCCTGGTCCGTCCAGACCCTTGGGTCAAGACCTACCATCCAGAATTTTTTCTGAACATCAGGCATTCCACCCTTCGCCGTCGGGTCCGTCGATGCCCCATTACTCCCAGGGCTACTTCCCTGGATACCAACAATGTTACTCATATTATCAAGGGTAACTCCCCTCAATTTGCAGGTTCGAGAGCTCATTTTTTGTTCACCCCCAGCTAACCCACCTCCTCCTTCTGAACCACAGGTGATCCAGTCATGGTGGAAGGATGCGAGGTCCCAGCTTTTTTCAGATCTGGAGAGTAGGCTGTCCACTCCGGTGGCAGTACCCCCCGACCCCTGCCCCTCTGTAGACAGTGCATGTCTCGCGTACTACCCCTCAAGACATTCCTTTTTCAGATTTTCAATGTCCAGAGGGTGAGGACCCACCCAACTCGGACGAGGATACGTCCGTTATCTTCATCGGACGAGCTATCCACCCCATCTAGGGACAAAAAGCCTCTTAAGTCTCCCCTGGAGGACCCTTTCTTTACGGGACTCCTCTACATTATTCAGCAGACCAGTGGCTGGCATGCGGAGGATATGAACCCTATGCGCCGGTATCTGGAAGAGCATCTTAATCTAGGTACTGCCACTCCCATTCCAGTTCCTCCCTGGATAGCTCCTCATGAGGACCTGAGGATCTTATGTCCACTATTTAGAAACTGCCACACTCCATGCCTGCTGTCCTAGAAAAGGCAGACAGGATCTATCGCTCCCCTGAAGGTGTTCCCTTCCTGGATTTGCACCCAAAGGCAGATTCAGTAGTAATTACTGCTGCTCATGATCGCTCAGCTAACCCCAAGCACATGAGTATGTCTCCCTCGGACAAGGAGTCCAGACCGATGGAGCAGTGTGACAAAAAGGTCTGTTCCGCAGCCACCTGTGCCCTATGCTCCCTGAACTATGTGGCACAGATGGTGTCTTTTCAAAAAGCAACTTTAACCAAGTTGGAGGACAAGATTTCCTCTTTGGAGAATTCAGACCTGAAGACAGACATCGCCAAGGATCTCAAGTCTTTCCAAAATTTCCTGTAGGCATGCTCTTAGGGCAAACTACGACTCTGTAGCCTGCTCTTCAGCTACGGGCATTAGCCTCAGGAGGCACGCTTAGCTGCTGATTTCTGGTCTTGCATCAGACGTCCAGGCAGCCATATTGGATGCCCCTTTCAGGGGATCGGTCCTCTTTGGAGGGGACACCAAGGACTTGATCACGGGCCTCCAAGACAGTGGGCAGGCCCTTAAGTCGGTCTGCTCTATGTACACAGCAGGTGCCCCAAAGAAGCAGCCCTTTCGGCGTCAGTTTAAATGTCAAGGGAAGCAAGCGGCCCCCAAGAAACAAAATAAAAGGTGAGCAGCTGGCTCTTCCTTTTCCTCTCCACCGGCTGCCAAAAAACAGAGATAGGCAGGAGGGCCTTTGCACCCCCCCCCCCCCAACTCCTGGCTTGCCCAGTCTTCCCTTCCCTCCACAACAAAGTGTGGAGCCAGTGGGGGGAAGATTCACACATCCCGTCCAGGCATGGGAGGACATCACCTCGGACGCATGGGTACTTCAGCTTGCCTTGCAAGGACACACGTTTGAGTTCCTTGAGCTCCCTCCAGATTCTCCTCCCGGTCACTCGCACTACTGCCCGCACCAAGCCCCGTTGGTCAAGGAGGAGATCGGGTCTCTGGTGCAAAAGGCCGCAAACGAACCCATGCCTGTCACCCAGAGGGGAAAGGGGTTTTACTCCCATTTCTTCCTGGTCCCAGAGAAGACAGGCAACCTCAGACCAGTCCTGGACCTCAGCAGTCTGAACCTCTTTGTCGAGTACAAGAGGTTCCGCATGTTGACTGTTCAGAGCATTCTGCCCCTGCTACAGCAGAATCACTGGCTCTGTGCCCTGGATATGCAGGATGCCTACCTACATATCCCGATCTTCCTGGGCCACCGCCGTTTTCTGAGATTTCATTTCCAGGGGGAGCACATAAAAGTTCACAGCACCCCCCTTTGGCTTGTCCTCTGTACCCAGGGTTTTTAGCAAGTGCCTAGTGGTGATGGCAGCTGCTTTACGCCGCCAGGGTATAGTGGTGTTCCCATACCTGTACGATTAGCTAATTTCAGCTCCATCCAGGGACAGCCTTCTGGACTCTAGCTCGGTTATCCTGGACCTTTTTTCCCCGACTTGGGATCACAGCCAGGTTCCCAAAGTCATCTTTAACCCCTCTCAGAACCTACAGCTTATAGGGGTGGTTTTGGATATGGTCCAGTGCAGAGCATTTCTCCCCTGGAGAGAGCAGAGACTCTCCGGGAGCAGGTCAAGCTGGTGATCCCGTCCAGATCTCTTGCAGCCAGAGCGTTGCTACACTTGCTAGGCCTGATGGCAGCCTCTGTCTCCACAGTTTCTTTAGTCAGGTTGCATACGGGGATTTTCCAGTGGACTCTTCGGGTCCAGTGGGATCAGCACTTGAATGATGGTCTCTAGAGCAGTTCAGAGGGATCTACAATGGTGGCTAGACCCTCTCAATTTGTCCAAGGGACTTCCATTCTGAAGTCCCCCCCTTCCCCATGGACCATCACTATGGATGCTTCATGCCTAGGTTGGGGAGCACACCTGTTGGACCATCGGACCCAGGGTTCATGGTCCCAGAGATGTCATTACACATCAACATTCTGGAGATGAGGGTGGTACTGTATGCCCTACAGGCCTTTCAGACCATCCTTTCAAAGGGAGCACTGCTAATCCAGACAGACAGTATGTCGGTAGTCTGGTACATCAACAAACAGGGATGCACCGATCGTATCCCCTATGCAGGGAGGCTATGTGGGTGTGGAATTGGGCAGTCCAGCACAACCTGTTTCTCACAGCCGTGCACGTTCCAGGCGTTCACAACGTCCTGGCGGACAGCCTCAATCAGATGTCGTCCCTCGCTCACAGATGGGAATTAAGTCAGGAGGTAGCAGACACTCCGTTTCAGAGGTGGGGTCACCCAGAACTTGGGCTGTTCGCCTCCCCATCCAGTGCAAAACTTCACAGCTTTTGCTTGCTAATTCCAGAGCATGGAGCTTTCTGGCACGATGCATCATCTCTATGTTGGACAGGGAAGTTCTTGTATGCCTTCCCTCCCTTTCCCATTCTTCAGTGCGTACTTCTCAAGTTACAGGCAGATATTGCTCAAATTATTCTAGTGGCTCCTCTCTAGCTGAGGCAAATTTGGTTTCCACTACTGCAGCAGCTCTCAGTGGAACCTCCAATTCCTTTACCTTTCAAACACTACCTATTGACTCAGGATCAAGGCAGGCTGGTACATCCCAGGACTCTGGACATTGCATCTTCATGCGTGACTTCTTCAGATATAATCAGAGCTCGCTTTGGGGTCTCCCATAAGGTTGCTCAGGTCCTGGTGGAAGCCAGAAAACCATCTACTAGATTCACCTACGCCATGAAATGGAAGCTTTTTTCCATTTGGGTGACTTCTAAAGAGTTAGATCCCTTTGCATGCTATGCTTCTCCGATCATGGAGTACCTCCTTCACCTGTCTGATTTGGGTCTGTCGTAATTGTCCCTTAAAGTCCACTTGTCAGCCATTTCGGCCTACCACATGCCGGTGGAGGGGAAAACCGTAGCTCAGTTGGAGGTCTCCAAGACCTTCTTGAAGGGGATCCTCCACCTAAAACCTCCCATTCCCTAAAACCCCACCTTGGGATTTGAATTTTGTTTTGGAGAAGCTTATGCTTCCTTCTTTTGAACCAGCGATGAGCTGTGACGTGCGCTACTTTTCTTGGAAGACACTATTTTTAGTTGCCATTACTTCTGCTCATAGGATTTCCAAGCCTCAGGCCGTGATGCATAAGGAGCCTTATTTGATTTTTCACAAGGACCTGGCGGTCCTGTGCACAAATCCTAAGTTTCTTTCTAAGGTGGTTTCTGAGTTCACGTTGAACCAAATGAAAAAATTACTCACCTTAGTAATTATGTTTCTTCTATTGGAGTCTTGCTGTATTCTGACAAGTGCAGTTAGTCCCAGCCTTTAAACTGCCCCGGAGAACAAAGGGTTAACCTTTCTATGCAGAGCATAGAATGCTGAGCTCGAGCTCGGTTGATGTCTCTGTCTGTTTCCCTTTGAACACTAACCGTCAGATTCTTACGAGCAACACTCAAATAGTATTCTATGTGGAAATTGTAAAACAAAATTTTTAATAGCCAACTGGCAACAGAAAGTTTTGGACTACCAAAAGAAGACTCAAGTCAGGAAACCCCAAAGCTCAAAACCCAAACCAAATAGGAATATAACAAAATAAACACCCACACAAAAGAGGGTGTAAAAAGAGCAACCCTGAGGTGCAACACTGCACCTGCCCACCCACTTCCCAAAAACCAGGTTCTGAGAGGGGAGGCAGGGAGGGAAGTCAGAATACAGCAAGACTCCAGTAGAAGAAACATAATTACTAAGGTGAATAATTTTTTCTTCAAACAACTTGAAGTCTTGCTGTATTCTGACAAGTGCAGACTACCAAGCAGTACCTCCATGGAGGAGGGACAGAACCTACTTTTGGAGTAGGCTCTGAAGTACTGCTCTGCCAAACCAAGCATCACTCCTAGCCTGGATATCCAGAGAATAATGCTTGGTAAAGGTATGGACTGTTTTCCAGGTGGCTGCTTGACAAATTTCTAAGAGAGGGATATCCCTGGCAGCAGCCAGGAAAGCAGCTGTACCTCTTGTGGAATGAGCCCTCAGGCCTAAGGGTGGAGTTTTTCCCAGTTTTTCATAGCAGAATTGTATACAAGACACGATCCACCTGGCAATATATCTCTTGGTGGCAGGTTTGCCCTTTGCTACTTCTCCATAAGTGAGGAACAACTGGAGGGAGGCAAACCTGTGACCCTTGGTACGCTCTATGTAGTAACTAAGGGCTCTTTTAACATCTAAACTGTGTAGCCTCCTCTCTTCTGAGGAAGAATGATCAGTGAAGAAAACGGGAAGAGACATAGACTGGTTTAAATGGAAGTCTGAAACCACTTTGGGCAAGAACCTTTTATCGGTTCTAAGGACCAGAGACAGCCACTAAGAAGGCTGTCTTCCAGGTCATAAGTTTCAATTTACAGGTAGCTAGAGGCTCAAAGGGTTTATGGGTGGGCAATCTAGCACCCGGTTAATATCCCATGCAGTCAGTGGTCTACTGACCAGGGGTTTAGTGTGTAGGATACCTTTTTGGAATCTCTTGTCTAACCGTAAGTAAGCCAATGACTTATTCTCTAATGGCTCAAGATAGGTCAAAAACGTGCAGAGGTGTACCTTCACTGCCAAGTATTGCAGCTGACCAGGCATGGAGATAAAGGAAGCGCTGGCTGGGATGGACCAAAGGTCCCTGCGACAGAAGGTCTGTTCATAGAGGAAGTTGCCTTGGGAGAACTTCTGACAGTCTGTTGATCAAAGGAAATCAAATCTGTCGAGGCCAGTATGAGGCGATGAGAATCATCCTGCCCCACTGTGCCTCCAACTTGAGCTGCACCCTCTGAACTAGGGGAAGAGGAGGCAAGTGTACTGGAAGTGTCTTGTCCACTGCTGTCTGAATGTATTCAGACAGAAAACACCAGGTTCTGGATTTCTGAAACAGGATAGAGGCAATTTTGTGTTGAGAGGGGAGCAAAGAACCAGGTCCGGACTGCTCCACTAATCGACTAGCGACTGTATGATGTCAGATTGATGCATCATGCTCAAGGCACCACTCTCGCATCCTCACGGCCTTTCTGCACAAAGGGTAGGATGGCGCGGCACCTTGCTTGTTGATGTAAAACATCACAGCTTTGTCGTCCATCCGAAGTGGGATCACTTCATGACAAAGGGCCTCAGTCAGGACTTGGAAAGTGTATAAGACAACTCTCATCTTTAAGACATTTATGAGAAGATGAGGCTCCTCCTGGCTCCACACCTGAGTGTGGAGGTCTTGACAGTGAGATCCCCAGCTGGTCAGGAGTGCAGCCATGGTGATGGTGATCTGAGATTTCAGAGGGTAAGGGTAGACCTTGCAGAAGCTTGCCTAACTGCATCTACCATGCAAGTGATTTTGTCTGAGGTTCTGTCATTTATGCAGAGGATTGCGGATGCATGGTCGAAGACCACTGCTTGCTGTGGATGATGCCATGAGTCCCAGCATCCACTGCATTGAAAAGGGCCCAAATAGAGTAGTTTTTCAGTAATGTAACAAGACATCTGAAGATGTAATTTCTTCCGTTCTTTGGAAGGAAGGACCCTCACTGTGGAGGTGTCCTGAAGGGTTCCTTGGAAGGGGAGCTGCTGGGAAGGTGAATCTGGTGCCTTCCCCAAATCAGAAAACCCCCTCCTGGAAGTGAGCCACTGAGAAGCTGTGGCAGCTGCTTCCTGTGCCTCCAGCCTGGATGGGCTGGCTAGGAGCAAAACATCCAGGAAGCGAAGACTTGAAACACCGAGGTTTTAGGGGATTCCACCCTGAACAGGTACTTGTTTAATCTTCCAAGATCGAGAATTGCGAGCATGCTACCTGTCATCTTGGAACCAAGCAATGGAAATTGGAACCTGTGTTCTGAACTGCCGTGGAACAACTTCTACTGCCCTGTTCCCACAAAGATCCTGTATCTCAGAAGCGGGATTGTCTAACTGAGAGGTGGATGGACTGGGCTGCCACCTGGGTCTGGGGAAATCTCTGTGAAATTGGGAGAATATCGCTCTCAGAGAATCCTGATGACCCATATGTCTGCTGAAATGGACTTCCACAGGCTGTAAAACTGAATCAGATGCCCCCCACCACCAAGAGGTGCCCACCTCATACAGACAGGGGGAGGAACATGGGGTGGATCCACAGAGATTGGTACAGGGTGCTTTCTGGCCCTGTGCCCTCTGCTGCGATTTCTTCACAACTGAGAAGTTGGTTCCTGACAAAGGCTTCCAGGCCTCTATCTTGAAAGGACTGTCTGTTACTAGAATGTCAACGGTTCCCGTCCCTCTGAGGGGGCAGCAGGGCCGGCCTGTTGTTTAAATGGCAGGTACAGAGAAGAGAAAATAGGGCAACTCGGTCACTGAAAAAAAGACCCACAGTGCTTGATCTCGTTTAAACTGTTTAGTTATAGTAAACTTAAAATGTTCATACGAACTGTAGCGCCCCTCTCCCATGTACACAACCAAAGTTTCTGTGTACCTGACTTTCTAGTAGAGGCACCGGTATTTGTTGCTAGCAGCCGCCTTTCTTTGGATTGTTTAAATGGCAGCCCTGATGTTCCGAGCGGTCTCCAGAGCTCAACTTGAGTGCCGAACAGGTAAGCACCGTCAAGTAGACGATAATCACATGCTGCCAATGGCAGCCGCCCAAGAGGCAGTGTCATAGGTGTCCATAAGAAAAAATTACTCACCTTAGTAATGTTGTTTCTTCTAATGGAGTCTTGCTATATTATGACATATGCAGTGAGTCCCAACCTTCCAACTGCTCTGGAGGTGAAAGAGTGAACTATCCATGCCAGGCATGGAACCTTGAGCGCGAGCTCGGTTGAAAACTCTGTCTGTTGATCTTCAAACTGAAACTGTCAGATCTTTACGAGCAAAAACTCACTAAGGTTCTGTGTGGAAGCCGAAAACCTACACTAGCCAACTGGCTACTAAATATAAGAACACATTTTCCTTGGTCCCCAAAACAAAGACTCAAGTCAGGGGATCCAAAAAGTTAAAACACAACACCCAAACACCCCAAAAAGGAGGGGTGAAAAATAAGGTGGGCATCTAAGTGCCAACACTGCCCTGCCCACCCACATCCTGAAAGTATAGGTTCTGAGAGGGGCAGGCCATAATATGTTAAGACTCATTAGAAGAAACAACATTACTAAGGTGAGTAATTTTTTCTTCAAGCAACATGAAGTCTGCTATATTATGACATATGCAGACTGCACAGCAGCACTCCATGGAGGAGGACAGAACCTACTTAGGAAATAGGCTCTGAAGCACAGCTGTGCTAAACCGAGCATCACTCCTAGCCTGGATGTCCAGGGAGTAATGCTTGCAAAAGTGTGAACTGCTTTCCAGGTAGCTGCTTGACATATCTCTAGGATAGGGATGTCCCTGGCAGCAGCCAGAGACGAGCTGTACCTCTGGTAGAGTGAGCCCTCAGGCCTGAGGGAGGAACCTTACCCAGTTTTTCATAGCAAAATTGGATACAAGAGACAATCCACCTGGCAATGGATCTTTTAGTGGCAGGTTTCCCTTTACCCACCTCATCATCGGTGAGGAACAGTTGGAGGGAGTCAAACCTGTGACCCTTGGTACGTTCGATGTAGTAACTAAGGGCTCTTTTGACATCTAAACTGTGCAGTCTCCTCTTGCCAGAGGAGGAATGGTCAGTGAAGTACACAGGGAGAGACATAGATTAAGGTGGAAGTCTGAAACCACCTTAGGCAAGAATTTTCTATTAGTCCTGAGGACCACCTTATCTCTATGAAAGGAGATAAAATCGGGCTCCACTGACAATGCTTGTAATTCACTTATGCGCCTGGCAGAAGTGATGGCTACCAAAAACACAGTTTTCCAAGTCAAGTACTTAAGCTCTGCTGAAGACAATGGCTCAAAAGGGGGTTGCATAAGCTGGGCAATGCAAATATTAAGATCCCAGGCAGGGGCAGGGTCCCTGAATGGAGGGTTGGTGTGAAGCAACCCCTTGAAAAACCTGGAGAATACAGGATGAGGCGAAAGAGAAGAGGGTTTACCTGCTGATAAAAAAAAAAAAAAAAGCAGACACGGCTGCCAGGTGCACTTTTAGGGTAGCTGGTCTCAGCCCCAAAGTATTCAAATGCACCATATAATCCAGGACTGTGGGTAAGTCAGCAGTTTCTGGGAAATATGCCTGCCAGAGCACCATATGGAAAATCTCTTCCATTTGGAATTATAAGTAGCTCTGGTGGAAGGCTTCCTAGAAGCCTTCAGGATATCCAATACACCTTGGGAGAGATGTAGGTCAGCAAACTCTAACTCTTTAAGAGCCAGGCCTTGATATTGAGAGATTTGAGGTTCGGATACCAAACTCTCCCCTGGGCACAGGTTAACAGGTTGTGATTCCTGGGGAGACACAGGGGAAGATGGACTGCTATGGACATAAGGAGCGGATACCAGGACTGTCTGGCCCAATCTGGAGCAATCAGGATCATCTTGCAGGGTTGAGATCTGATTTTGACTAGCACTTTGAACAGGGAGGAAGGGAGAAACTTCCTTCCCAATTGAGAATTAAGGCATCCAGAGGGACTGAGCCCAACACTGGGGGCCTGCAGCAAAAAAGGGGGAGTTGGTGATTGGGGCTGCAAAAAGATCTATCTGCGGGGTGCCCCATCTGGCAAATACTACCTCCAGTACTAGAGGATCCAGTGACCATTCGTGATGGCCCTGGGAAATTCTGCTGAGAGTATCTGCCAGGACATTGTCCTTGCCTGGGAGGTGAACTGCTGTAAGGGAGGTGTTCAGGGAATAAGCCAGAGACCACAACTTCATTGCTTCGGTGCACAAGGCCGTAGACCGAGTGCCTCCTTGCTTGTTGATGTACCACATTGTAGTGGTGTTGTCTGTTCTGACCTGTACGACTTTGCTCTGAACAGATGTGGAGAAAACTTGAAGTGCTAGAAAAACTGCTCTGAGTTCCAACAGGTTGATGTGGAGCAGAGATTCCTGTGGGGACCACAATCCCTGGGCAGTGAGGTCGCCCATGTGAGGTCCCCACCCCAAGAGGGATGCATCTGTAGTAAGGATTAAGGAGTGAGACTGAGGGGTTAAGGGGACCCCCTGTCTCAGATTGCTCTGGTCCTGCCACCACTGAAGGGCTTGGATCAGGGTTCGAGTCACTGGGATCAATTTGGTTAGAGGGTCTCTCTTTTGAGACCCAAAGGCTCTCAAATGGAACTGGACGTCCCTGATCTGAAATCTTGCACCCTGCACTACTGTTGTAGAAGCAGCCATGTGCCCCAGGAGCTGCAGAAAATGCCTTGCTGGTCGAGAGACCTGTAGGGTGAAAGAGGAGGCCAGAGAGACCAGGGTCCTTGCTCTGTCCAGAGGAAGGACGGCTCTGGCCTCTTTTGTGTTCAGTTCTGCACCTATGAAGGTGAGAAGCTGGACAGGCTCTAGAACTGACTTTGGAAGATTGAGAAGGAAACCTAGAGATGTGAGCAGTTGCTGAGTTACCTGAAGGTGTAGTTTGACTTGTTCTGGAGACTGGCCTACTATGAGCCAGTCATCTAGGTAAGGAAAGATGGCAATCTTTGCCTTCTTAAGTGAGCAACTGCTACTGCCAGGCATTTGTGAACACCCTCGGGCAGAGGTGAGGCGAAGGGCATTGCTCTGAACTGGTAATGGCCTGAGGGCAGTTCGAATCTGAGGTACTTTCGATGGGAGCTTCTGATAAGAACATGGAAGTAGGCATCCTTGAGGTCCAGGGACGCTAGCCAGTCCCCTGGCCTTAGAGAGGGTAAAATAATTCCCAAAGTCACCATTTTGAATTTTGGTTTTAAAAGGTGCTTGTTTAGGTATCTGAGATCCAGGATGGGCCGCCATTCTCCTGTCTTTTTTGGGGTAAGGAAGTACCTGAGTACAACCCTTGCCCTGGTGAAGGGTGGAACTCTTCCACAGCTCTGAGAGCCAGGAGGGTAGAAACTCTGTTTCTAGGGCACGTGCCTCTGATGGATTTGCAGGTGGAAAGGACCTGGTTCTCATCTTTGGAAATTTTTTGAAGCTGAGAACCAGTCCCTGGCTTACTACTTCCAGGACCCACTTGTCTGATGTTAAAGACTTCCAGTCCTAGACAAAGTAAGCCAGCCTGCCCCCTACAGGTAGTGGAGAATCGGCCCTGGCCACCCCATCAGGGTGCCTGCTTGGCAGGGGCTTTGGGCTGAGGGGGTGGAAGCATGCTTGCTTGTACCCCGTCTGCCGCTCCCTCTACCTCTGGGCAAAAGCAGAAGAGGAGGCCTGGACTTGGTAAAAAGGCCTATGAAAAGGCCTGCCCCTGCCCCTGGGATGCTGCCTTTGAGGAGTGGCCTGAGCACTCCTATAGGTGGTCCTATATTCATCCATTTTCTTCATGTAATTCTGTCTGTTCCCCAAACAGAGAATTGCCCATGACAGGAAAATCCATGGCCTTAGACTGGGTATCCTGTGACAGGGTAGTACATCTGAGCCAAGCCATTCTGCGAAGTGCCACAGAAGTAGCCATGACCCTAGATGACACATCATTAGAGTCTACTGCAGCATGAAATTGCACCTTGGATGCCTCAGTACCATCCGCAGCCAACTGTTCCAGCTCCCTGGCAAGCTGGTCAGGGACCTGTTTTGCCAGGGCCAGCACAGAATCCCATCTGGATTTCTGGTACCTAGCAGCATAAGCCATATAATTTGCCTGTCTGAGTCCCAAAGATGCTGCCATGTACGGTTTCTTTGCCATGGCATCAATCCTCCTGGAGTCCTTTTCAGGGGGATGCGAAGCTAGAGGAATATTTGCCTTGTCACAGGCTGCAGCCTGCACTACCCCAACATGGCTGCATTGTTGTGTGAGGAACTCTGTGTCCGAGCCTGATAAAGTATACCTCTTGTCCATCCTTTTATCAACAGGAGGTATAGAGTGAGGAGTTTTTAGAATTTTTACTGTCTGTTTCCGAAAAGATTTATGCAGAGGAATAGACAGTCTCCTAGACTCTGGAATATCCATCATTTCTACATAATCAGGCTCCTCTTGGTCATCAACAGCTTCCTCAACAGGGAGCTGGAGAGTTTCAGCAACTTTCTTATAGAACATAAAATGAGAAGGGACTCAGATAGCCTAGGAGGAGAAACCCTGACGGTCTGTCTGGAGATGTCCGATCAATGGGCACATCCAGACTTTTAAAACCACATTCACTCTCCTCATACTCCTCTTCTCCTCCGGTTCATAAAAATCCTCAAAATCATAATCTTGAACTGGTGGAACCGGCCAAACCGAGCTCTTCCCTGATGGTGTCGGTTCGGTCGGAACCGGGGAAAGTGACTGGACAATTTGAATTGCTTTAGCTATTTCCTCAGCGGTTGGAGAAAAACTTTGGCATACTAGCTGACTTTCTAGTCCTTTAGTTGAACGGCCCTCAGAGCTGGCTCTTCGCTTGCCCGAGGAAGTATCGCCTGGTCAGAGGGTATCCTCCGTTCGGTTGAACCGAACCGGGCTGGCCATCCGGGTCAGCGGACTTTTTGCCCTCCCTTTCCCTGAGCCTACCAACTCTCTTTTCTATGGTGGCAGCAGGAAAATTACTACATATCTGGCAGTCTGCATTGAGGTGGTCAAACCCCAGACAATACACACAGGTGGTGTGTGGGTCAGCCTTAGCAAAGGCTTCCCCACAAACACTACAGTGCTGAAACCCAGTGGGCCCGGTTTTTCTTTTGGGTTTCTCAGACATAGTGCCAGCCTAACCAAACTTGCCCGTTTATGGCAATCCGCCAAGCAAGACTCCCTTATCGGTTCCCAACCGTGTCAGGGGTCGTGGAAAACGTAATGAAATCCGTTTTTTTAGAACCGATAAGAACCGGGAACCGCACTCTAAATAAGGACTAGTAAAGTTTTAGAATAACCTGATCGGTTCAAACTGAACCGAAAGACGTTTTACAAGTTCCACACAGAATAAAATAAATGTAAGCCTATCTATTACTTACAATACCAGAGACAGAGCTTGAACCGACCGGTTGCGGTTTAATTTCGGTCAAAAAACCGATAAAATAATACTTTAACTGACAAAATGAACCGAGCAGAAGGAGAAATCTCCGGAGCGACTGTTCAGTGAGGCGGAGTAAAGAATCTGACAGTTTCAGTTTGAAGATCAACAGACAGAGTTTTCAACCGAGCTCACGCTCAAGGTTCCATGCCTGGCATGGATAGTTAACTCTTTCACCTCCGGAGCAGTTCGAAGGTTGGGACTCACTGCATATGTCATAATACAGCAAGACTTCATGTTGTTTGAAGAGCTTTTAGCAGATTATTGAGCTATATGCCCTTAGCAATGGAGCATTATGTTCCGGGAGTCTCTTGACCATTGAATTGAGTGCTCCACGGGGGTGTACTCGTACTGAGGAATGTAGGAACCCAAGATGTAAAAGTCTGCTTTGGTCTACAGATGAAGTCTGAAATGTTAAGGTGGACCCCATATCTCTGAGGGAAAAACTGGAAAGAGATCTTCCATCACAAGCTCTGCTGATACAGAAGAGTTGTATTACAGTCTCTAAAATGAGTCATCCGCTGTGTCTTCGACAAAGCAGGACAGGGAGAGTCTCATCCAGATCCACTTCTACCCCAGAAGAACCTCCAAAAGGCAGGTCTGGGCCAGGACCACGGGAGATGCCACTACTCAGATCAGCGTCAAGGAGTTTGGCACCACATGCGGTGCCAGCACTGCTGCTGGCTCTGGACCTGAAGAACGGGGGAAAAGAAAAGCAGTACCCATGCCAGTCCCTGCTGGGAAAAAGGTGAGGGGGTAGGCACGTTGAGTCGGCGTCGATGGCGTTAGCAGCAGAGAGGGCACTGCACACACATCCTGGCCCTACCGACCACCCGCGTTTCTGAGGCCCCGAAACCGGGTCCACCGGCCAGGACAGCGGGCAAATGCCATACCCACTGCTGTAAAAGAGCGGCCCAGTGGTGAAACTGCTCACTGGAGCCCCACTGACAGAGATGGGATCTGGTGTTGAAGATCGTGGCTGTTAAGAGCATAGCCACAGAGGACCCTACCACTCTCCACTAACTATGATCCCCGTGCAGATGTACCAGACAGTAACCTCGAGTGGTACCGATTATTCTTCCATCAAGAGGACGAAGACGAGGTTGAGTGGAGCTGGGTCCCCGATCGAGGTCGGAAACAGGCCCGCTACTTTTGTGCTTAGGGTGGATTGTCCCTCCCCCCCCCGAGCACCGGACTGCCCATGGTTAGACACCCACCTCCCCTGTAAAGGACGGTGAACCAGACACAGCCCAACTGACATCAAAGCTTTCAAACGAATTTTCCCTATCATCACCACTACTGTCTAAGGTCGACTCCATTGATGGCAGCCTGAGAATTTCTTTCTGTTCTCCTTTTTTTTTTTTTTAAATAAGAAAAGCCCATTAAAAGTAGGTAAGTTAAACAAAAATTGTACGGCTGTCGTATAGATGAAGACTTGACTCCCGGCAGGTGAGTGACGTCACCGAAGAGCACTCAATGGCGGGGGAAAAAAGGAACTGAGGCAGTTGGAGGGTCGACACCGAGATGACCTATACGGCATGAGCTAGTCTCATGGTGCTGCACATGCATGGTCCTATCTCGGTGCCATCCCGCCTGAAGATTTTTGGCTCCTGCGGGGTCCTAGCACCTCCAGTTTAGTCCCATTAGTGTGAATGAGTGGTGGAGACTTTTAGTCCAGATAGATCCCTGGTTCCCTTCATCACAGTGTAGCGTTCCACCAATAAGCCCTATATTTTAAGAGCTGAAATTAACTTTTAAAAGTAGTCAGCTGTTTTTTGTTTTGTTTTTAATATCAGTAGTACTGTTCTCTCTCAAACAGAAGGGTAGTTTCCCTTCCCAGTAGGAGAGGGTAGAAATAATAAAGTTTAGAAAAGAAATGACATCATCTTTAAGGCAGTGGAGACTCGTGGATTAGCGTAAGGAGGGAGAAATAAAAGAAAACCTGTTAAAAGTAATGAAATGAACCAATTATATTAATTTTGGAGACATTTATCTTAATGGTACCTAAGTTATGAGCCATCTTATTTATAAATTTATACTGTACTAGATCAAATTATGTGGTTTAGATCTTGGTTATCTTTGCTTGACTTTTAACATGATGCAAATTAACAGTATGGATAAATATTGTGTCAGGAATGTTTGAACAAGTTGTTACATGAATTACAGTTGATAATATTTATTGTATGATACACCATTGAATTCAAATAAAGTCGTGAGTATGAAAAAAAAGAAGTGCTTTTCTCGTTTCCCTATGGCTGATTAGATTATCTGCTTAGCAGCTTGGCTTCAATGCCAAGAAATGCAAAGTTGTGCATATAGGAGCCAAGAATCCTAGGACAGAGTACTACCTGGGTGGAGTCCGAGTATCTCCAACAGAGGAGGAGACGGATCTAGGAGTGTTGATCACCATACCTCTCAGCATTAAAAATCATAGCAAAGGGCCAGCATGTGTAGCACTTTCTTATTTTAAACAATAATATGTCTGCAGATAGTGGGCCCCATCTAGTTAGTGATTAGGAAATCTATCAACTTAGTTCAATGATTTAATAGTTTGTGTGTCAAGAAACAGCTCTAATATTATGAGGAACATTGGTAAACCTGTGCGAAGCAAGGATGAATTTGAGTGTGATATTTATAGCAGTTACATAGATACATAGACACTGTCGGCAGATAAGGGCCTATGGCCCACCCAGTCTGCCCATTTGAGCTTGTAAGTTCAGTTTGTTTTCCTAGAAGTCTGTTGCCCCTTGCCCCTGACCTCCAGAATTCCTTTATGTCTATCCCATGCATTCTTAAATCCCGTGATTGTTTCAGCCCCCACCACTTCCTCTGGCAGGGTGTTCCACTTGTCCACCACCCGCTCTGTGAAGAAATTCTTTCTCATGTTTCCTCTGAATCGTCCCTCACTCCAACTTCATCCCATGCCCTCTAGTCCTGGAACATCTTTTCGCTTAAAATAGTGTTTTCCTGCACCCTGTTCCTCCCTGTAAGATACTTGTATGTCTCTATCATATCCTCTCTCCTCCCTCCTCCAGGGAGCATGTTCAGTTCCTTCAACCTGTCTTCATAGGACTTGTGATGTAATCCATGCACCATCTTTGTTGCCCTCCTCTGAACCTTCTCTACCCTGTCTATGTCCTTACGTAGGTATGGTCTCCAGAACTGTACACTGTACTCCAGGTGGGGCCTCACTAGTGTCTTGTATAGTGGAATTATGACCTCCTTTTCCTGCTGGTGATGCCCCTGCCTATACATCCCAGCATCCTATTTGCTTTACCTGCTGCCTTGTCACACTGTTTCCCTACCTTGAGGTCATCAGAGATGACAACCCCAAGATCCCTTTCCTGCTTGGTGCACGCTATATCCTCACCCCCCAACTGATATATTGTGCCAGGGTTTTTGTGCCCCATATGCATTATCTTGCACTTCTTTGCATTGAATTTCAACTGCCAAACCCCTGACCATTCTTCAAGTTGAGAGGTGTGTTGATCACTAGTGACCTGAAGCACTCCATGCAGTGCAAGAAAGCAGCAGCAAAGGCAAACAAGATGCTGGGATGCATATCTAGGGGGATCAGTAGTAAGAGAGAGGAGGTTATACTGCCCTCGTACAGATCACTGGTAAGGCTGCATCTAGAGTATGGAGTTTAGTACTGCTGACCACACCTCAAAAAGGACATTAACCTGCTGGAGAAGGTCCAGAGGAGGACTACAAAGATGATAGCTGGTCAGCAGGGTAAGGCATACGAGGAGAGGTTGAGGGCACTGAACATGTACACCCTGGATGACGGGGGGGGGGGCATGATTGGGATCTTCAAGTACTTGAAAGGGATAAATAAGGTTGATAAGGAGAGTCTCTTTAAGCTGAGTGGCAACCACAACACGGGGGGCACAGTCTTAAGCTGGAGTGTGGGAGGTTTAGGAGGGAGGTTCGGAAGCACTTCTTCACAGAAAGGGTGGTGGACACTTGGAATGCGCTGCCAAAAGAGGTAATCTCATTGAAGACAATGGGCAGCTTTAAGAGAGGCTGGGACAGGTATGGGGGAGGGTAAGGGTTATGGGTGGGGAGGATGGAAGGAGTGGGGAGAGGGGGCAGGGACAGTAGCTCAAGCTGTGGACCCTGCAGCATGAGCAGACTTGATAGACCAAATGGCGGCCTCCTGCTGGCTTCTTTGTATGTATGATGTGTTGAACTGTACACTTTAACTGGATGCTGATATCCCTTCTTACCTAATCAGCATTGTGACCTCACTGCCTGTGACATCACAACTGACCTGAATAACCAATCGTGCCGGAATAAGTGAGGTGGCAGTGTTGATGAGGCATGAAAGGCAACAGAACTAGATATTTTTTATTTATTTAAGAGTTGGTGACCAGGAAAAGCATACTGAGCCAAAGCTCATTTCCAGGTGCGATGTACAATCGGTAAATATAGAACAACAAAGATAATGCAATAAACAGATTAGTACAGCAAAAATAAGAGAGCAAGCAATAAAATCAAAGAGTAGCAGGACAATATGAGATTACAAATTGCGAGGCAGTAAGTGCATAGGAGACCATACTGTGGAGTCAGTCACCTGGGACTTGACTAGGTGTAATGAGCTTAGGGAGGGGGTGGAGAAGGAGGAGGAGTGGCATGAGCATTTTTTTTCTGGGGAGGAGTCATAAAAGGGATTTGAAGGAGGTGATTGAAGGAGAGTGGCGAATGTCCCATGGAAGTTGATTCCAGAGGAAAGCGAGGCGATAGGAAAAGGCTGCCTGCCCTGGGCTAAATATGTCAGTCTTAAGGTAAAATAGTGAGTGCTCTTTACATCACACCTAATACTGTCAGGTAGAAAACCTTCTGAGAAACTGGAACGAGAAAACTGCTTCAAAAATAAGAAGCAGCAACTGGCTATTTTTAAAAATTATTAGCATCATCTGTTATTTTTACACTGTTAGCTCTTATGTTTTTAATTACGTCTTCTGCCATGTACCATATGTAATGTTTAAATAATTAATTTTTTTTTTCTTTAAAAGTCCTTCAAGGATCTAATCACTAAGAAGAAAAGACCTGTTGTTCTCGTCATCCACTGGTTGCTTCATGCCTATGGGATAATCTCTATCTCTAGACTGGAAAACCTTGAACGGGACTTGTCCCTGCTGCTGTTAGTGCTTGTTCCAGCTCTCTTTTACCTGTTTTCTGCAAAGTATACAGAACCTTCAAGGATACTTGCTGAAGGAGGAAGTGGACACTAGACCAACCATACTGTAGCTACATATACAATGGAGACCTCGAGTGCATTGATAGAAGGGGTGTTGCTTGGGTCTGGAAAAATGTGCCCTTCGCATCCACCAATAAAGTGACATAGTAAGAAGTTAAAGCTTCCTTTGCATCTGTAAACAGTGTTCATCTCCATTAAAACAGAAAAGAGGATTCAAACCCCAGGAAATCTTACTGTATTCTGACAAATGCAGTATGGTCTCACCATAGGACTGCCCCGGAGCCGAAATGGTTAATAGAACCTATGCAAATGGAATGCTAGGCTCAAGCTCAAACCACTGTCCCTGGTTGTACTTCCTGCAACCATCAGAGTCTTTACTTTGCTTGCCTCAGTAAGATGTCTCTGGAGAGCTCTCCTTCACTTTCTTGAAGGTATTTGTTTTTATTGAATTTCTAGTTACTGTTTATCTGTTTTTGTTTTTTGAAGCACTAGTTTAGATTTAGTGTTATATGGGTAAGTTTGTCGGTTCCTTGTCGGTTCTTCGCAACTGGGAAGGAACTGGACTTTCTTTAATCTGCCTTCTCTGGTGGCTGGTTTACTTGGGTATTGTTTTACCGAGCTAACCCTCAGTTGTTGTTTTGGTCGCTGAACCGACCAGAAAAAAACATTTTTAAGTTTTCCAGAGAAGTCACTTCTTTAGACTGGGGGTTATAAATCTACTGAAACACGGATTTTGGGTTTATTAGGCTATGTCTCAAGACACCCAAGAAAAAAACACCCTTACAGGTTTCCAGCGTTGTACCGAATGCGGGGAACCATTTGCTAAAGATCCACATTTAATTTGTGTTGTCTCCCTAGGGTTTGACCACCTGAATGTAGACTGTGAGATTTGTAAGAATTTTCCTCAGTCGACGCTTGATAGGCAACTTAACTGACTGAGGGAAAAAATGTCCAATAAGGCTGCTGACCCGACCTTGGATAAACCGGCCCCTCCTCACAGCAAAGATGAACCGGAGGAACAGCCCTCTGACAAGGGCAAAACTTCCTCAGGAAGGAAGTGCACTGCGGAACCAGCCGGTGAACCGTCTACCACAACCAAAAGAAAAAAGAAGGAAAAGCACACAGCGCATGAACCGCAACAGACAAAATTGTCGGTTCCCACTACTAAAGAGATTGCTAAAGCTATCAGAATAATACAGTCACAGCGTCAGCCCGGTGGCACTGAGGGTTGAGGCACTGGACGCCACACCTCACACCACGCCGGCAACCCGGGTTCGGGAATGGACTTGGGTTGTCGGGGGAGTAAGATAGAGCATCCCACAGACTGCTCTCCTCCTTCGGGAAGGATCGATGAGCCACTGGCTCCTGGCAGTGGCTAGGGGCCAGTGCAGGCTTGGGGATCACTGTGTGGGCTGGCATGGGCAGGCATCAGGCTGCATCATGGACGCAGCACATAAAGCGGAACGCCCTGATGCCACTGCACGCCGCCGCCATTGGGAGACCAAGGACAAAATAACAACAATCATCCGGCACGAATGACAGCAAACTCCATCGGCACCACGGCGGACCCACTCAAGATAGCTCCCCTTCAGCCCCTGGCCTCCAGTTCTCCACAGTGTGCGGGATAAATCCCTGCTGTGAAGTGACCTGGGATGGCAGGGCGTAAAGGGTCTGAGCTCTGACTGGGCAGCAGCCAAGGAAAGAAACCTGAAGTAGGGAACCATGGGACCACCCCCCCCAGCTGAGGTGAAAAGAAAAGTAAAAAAGAATAATACAGTCGCTACAATCCGGCATCCCAGTTCTGACTGAGCGACAAGTTCCGCATCAGACACCGGTTCAAACTTCGGGTTCCTCATTGGTTCACAGTTCCTTTGAACAAGGTCTTGAATATTATGATGATGAGGAGGAGGAGGATGACTATGGGGAACCCCCTGAACTAGATGTTTCTCCTGATCCTCAACGTCCTGATTCCCCTGAAAAGGGATCGGAGAAATACACCTCCCATTTTGCCTTCATGAAACAAGTGGCACAAACTCTGGACGAGCCAGTGTATATGGAAATGATGGATGTGCCAGCAGCTAAGAAGTTGCTACTTCCCATCGACAAGTCGCTTAAGAAGCAAATCGTAAAAATTTTGCAAACACCCACTTCTGTCCCTCCTGTGGACAAGAAGCTTGTGAAGAAGTACTGGGTGGCCAAGGGAGGAGCTGAGGTCATTTTTGGACATCCCAGCTATGAAGTTGTGCAGGCTGCTGCATGTGACAAAGCAGGTATACCACTGGCATCACATCCTCCTGAGAAGGACTCCAGAAAAATGGATTTTATGGCCAAGAAGGTTTATCTGGAGTCTTCCCTGGCCATTAGGCAGGCTTCCTATATAGCCGATGTTTCCAGAAAAATCTCTGGAACACCGTATTGGAGATTGCTAAGGCTGTTCCTGCCCCCATGGCATCTGAATTGACAGAGGCTGCCAAATGAGGCATAGAAGCTTCATAGTATCAGTTTCGGATGGCAGTGGATGCCAATGACACTGCAGCTAGACAGATGGCAACTTCAGTGTCTCTGAGAAGGTTTGCTTTGCTCAGGAATACTAATCTAACACAGGATACCCAGACAAAAACCTTGAATTTTCCTTGTGAGCCCATATCTCTGTTTGGAGAGTAAACAGAGGCTTACATGAAAAAAATGGACAAGTACAAGGCAGCTTACAAGAGCGCAACTTCTAAAGAAATGGTGTCCACACCCCACAAACACCAGAGTAGAGGTGGTAGGGGTAGAGCCCAATACAGACCCTTTTTTCCCCAGCCTATCAGCAGCAGAGGGAGTATTTCAGAAGGAGGGGCAGTGGTCATACCAGCCCCAACCCACAGCCTGCTGCACAGGCAAAACAGAACCTCTGATGTGCCTGTCAGGGTCGCCTCCCCATCTCCAGTAGGGGCAAGCTGGCTCACTACCTCCAGGCTTGGCAAATCATCACCACAGACAAGTGGGTCCTGGAGGTAGTGGGCCAGGGTCTTTCTCTCAGCTTCAAGCTTATGCGCAGGCTGAGGGCAAGGTTTTTCAGACCTGCCACCTCAACAGAAACAGCTCTGTTGGAAGAGGAAGTAACCAACCTTCTATTGCAAAAGGCAATAGAACTTGTTCCTCTGGCACAAAGGGGAAAAGGCCTATACTCAAGATGCTTCCTCACAATAAAGAAAACTGGGGAGTGGCGACCCATATTGGATCTCGGACACTTAAACAGGCATTAGACAAAACCAAAGTTTAAGATGGTGACCCTGACAACCATTCTCCCAACATTAAGGCAAGGAGATTGGTTGGCATCTCTGGACCTAAAAGACGCCTACTTTCACATCCCCATCAGGCAATCCCACAGAAAGTACCTCAGGTTCAGGGCTCTGTCTTCGGCCTGACTTCTGCCTCAAGAGTGTTCACAAAGTGGTTGTGGCACACCAAAGGAGAAAAGGGGTAACCGTGTTTCCTACCTGGATGACTGGCTAGTCGTAGGTCAATCACCTTAGTAGGTCAGGGATGCTCTGGTAGTCACACAGGATACTCTGCAGTCACTAGGGTTCCTGGTGAATCAAAAAAAGTCAGTGCTGGAACCAGTCCAGCTGCTGGAGTTTACAGCAGTGGAATTGGATACCTCACAGGGAAAGGCATTCTTTCGTCAGGGAAGAGCATACAGCTAGCCAGTTCCTTCCAGCTGCACGTTCCCAAGCCAGCAAGGCACTTCTTACAGCTGCTGGGGCACATGGCGGCAGCAACAGTGTCAGGGTCCAGGTTCCAAGTGAGAGACATTCAGTTTTAGCGCAGATCCCACTGGTCCCAGAAAAGGGACTCTGTCAGAGCTAGTGCCAGTTGCAGGAACTTTCCTTCAAGCACTACAGTGGTGGCAGGAATGAGACAACCTCAGGCAAGGTGTGCCATTCTTGCAGCAACCCCCTTCATTAATTCTAACAATAGACTCCTCCCTACTAGGGTGGGGCACCCACTTGGGGGAACACACTGCACATGGTACATGGCTCAAACAGGAGCCACTGCTGTGCGGAAACCTGTTGGGAACTCAGGGCAGTCTGGTTGGGCATACAGTCCTTTGCTATGATGCTACAGGGCAAGGCGGTACAGGCCAGGATGGACAACACAACCACCATGTACTACATAAACATGGGGGCACAAGGTCATCCCCACTGTGCACAGAGGCCATAAGAATCTGGAGTTTAGATTACTCCCTCAGAACCGCTCTCTCGGTAGTCCATCTACCAGGAAAGGACAATGTCCTAGCAGATGCTCTCGGCAGGATCAATCAGAATCATCACAAATGGTCACTCAACAGGCATGTCCTGCAGGTTGTTTTCAGGAGGTGGGGCACTCCAGAAGTGGACCCTCTTTGTAGCCCCAGACAACCACCAGCTGCCACAGTTCTGCAGGCCTCCTTTGGTGGGCACAGTGCCATTGAATGCTTTACTGCTGGACTGGACAGGGAAGTTTCTGTATGTCTTTCCCCCATTCCCTTTGTTGCTGAGAGTGTTGAACAAAATCGGGACTCTGCCAGCAACGATGATTCTCATTGCCCCAGACTGGGCCAGGCAGCCTTGGTACTCGCTTCTCCTGTCCTTGTCAGTAGCCAGACCAATCAGCGTCCCCAGGAGGCACAACCTACTGAGCTAATCTCAGGGGGAGATCCTTTACCCCAGTCTCCAGTCCCTCAGGCTCAAGGCCTGGCACGAGTGCGCCACCTTACATCTTTTCGAAGAGGTTTTGGCGGTTCTCAGGGTCTCTAGAAAACCCTCTACCAGGAAGACCTACACATCTAAGTGGAAAAGGTTTTCCATCTGGTGTCAGAAAAAAGATATAGACAAGAACCAGACGGATGTGCCAGTCGTCCAAGACTATCTGACACACCTCCATTTCCTTGACCTGAGACCATGTAACCGTAAGGTGCACCTGGCAGCTGTCTCTGCTTACCTTTCAGCAGGTAAGGGTTCATCCCTGGCTTCAAATACAGTATTCAGGAAGTTTTTCAAAGGGCTGTTGCACTTGCATTCCCCACACAGGGAGCCAGCTCCAGCCTGGGATCTCAGCATATGCATTGCCCAGCTCATGCAGCCATACCTTCTGAGCCCATACCTTCAGCAGAGCTTAAGTATGTGACTTGGAAAACAGTGTTCCTGGTAGCAGTCATCTCAGCCAGAAAGATTAGTGAGTTCCAGGTCTTGTCCACAGGGACAAAGTAGTTCTCAGTACCAATAGGACGTTCGTCCCCAAGGTGGTATCTTACTTCCACCTTAATCAGTCCATTACATTGCCTGTCTTTTTTACTGACTATTCCACTTCAGGGGAGCATAAACTGCATAGCCTAGATGTTAGGAGGGTTATCGGCTACTATCTGGACTACACAAAGGACCATAGGCAGGGCAATACTAAGCTTTTCCTGACCTATGGGGAAGTTGGGAAAGGAAAACCAGCTACAAAAAAGGTCCATTGCATGCTGGATTGTTGCCTGTATCCAGTTTTGCTATAGCAAAGTAGGTAAGGAGCCCCCTGCGGGTCTCAGGGCCCACTCTACCAGGGGAACAGCTGCTTCCTTGGCAACTACCAGGGATATTCCCCTGTTGAAAAGCTGCTACCTGGAAGACTCTCCATACATTTACCAAGCATTACTGCGTGGATACCCAGGCCAGAAGTGATGCCAGGTTTGGCACAGCAGTCCTACAGAGCCTGTTTCCTAAATAGGTTCTTTGCCCACCTCCAAAGGTACTGCTTGGGTAGTCTGCATTTGTCAGAATACAGTAAGAGTTCCTGGGGTTTGAAGAAAAAATTATCATAGTAATCTTGTTTCTTCTAAGGGAATCTAACTGTATTCTGAGCTCCCACTCTACCTCCCCTACTGGAACCTAATGAGCACTGCACTCCAGCTGTCCATATGTTATTGCAAACCTGTTGGTGTTACTGTTGATTGTTTTCATAGGCATCTGTGACTTGAGTCTTAGAGGTGCTCACGCTGTTTTAAGAAGGGGGTTTGTTTTTTAGGGGTGATTTAGTTATTTTTTTAGGATAGTTTAGTTAGCTTGCTCTTCTGCATGCTCTGTAAGAATCTGACGGTTGCAGGAAGTACAACCAGGGACAGTGGTTATAAAACCGAGCTCGAGCCTAGCATTCCACCATTTGCATAGGTTCTATTAACCATTTCAGCTCCAGGGCAGTCGTATGGTGAGACCATACTGCATTTGTCAGAATACAGTAAGATTCCCTTGGAAGAAACAAGATTATTATATGGTAAGTAATTTCTGTAAATAACTTCCATAAAAATATATAAAATGTGCCCCTGTAAAAAATTCAGTTCTGCTTTCACATTCCTACACTACGGTTTTCCATTGTAAGAATGCTGTGTGTTCTTTGACAGGTGGCTTAATTGTGTTCTGTGTCCTGAAGCAAAATGTTGGTCACATTATAGCAAGATAGGACTGGCAGATGTGTTATTCATGGACACGTGTTTGCTTTTGAGCTTAAAGAGCAACTGCCTCCTATGGTCAGGTACCTCATGGCAAGGAGCTGCCAGACCCCAGGACCTTAATTGACCCTTTGTTTAATTTTATATATGTTTTAACTCGGCATTAATAAGACATTTAATTTAACCACAGTCTCACTTCCATATCCCTCCAAGCCCACTGCAACTCCACCCCTTAAAACTATTTTGATGGCTAAGTATGGAATGGGCTGCAGGACTACTACTAATGGCTGTAGACAGTAATCGGGGGAGTAGTGCCCTGTAAATGCATAAAAGTTTACTTCTTAGCTTCTACACATGTTAAGGGGTATATAAATATAATACCCCCTTAACATGTGTGAGTGCCTACAAAGTAAACTATATGCATTTACAGGGCACCACTCCCCCGATTGCTATCCGTAGCCATGCAGCCCGTTCCCTGCTTAGCGTCATCAAAACACTGTTTTTAGGGGGTGGGCGCTGAGTGGCTTTGAGGGATATGGAAGCAAGATTGTGAGTAAATTAAATATCTTATTAATGTCTGAATAAAACAAATTCAAAATAGGGGTGGTTTAGGTCCTCGGGCAGGCAACTCCTTGCCATGAACTGCCTGAACCAAGGGCATAAAGGCGTCAGCTGCTCTTCAACTGTCTCGTAAAACTGAATGATACAAGTCAGCAGCTGAAATAAAAGTATCACATCAGTGTTTGTAAATATGTGACAGACTAGTTCTGTGGCTGCCATTTTTGAAACTGCTTAGTTTGTCTTATTGTATATAAAGTTGTATGTTACAAGATAAGCATGTAAATAGATATGTACATACTGTAATAACTGTTAATGATGTGTAATTATTCCAACAAATACAAATTGTGCATAAGTTTCTTTTCTTTTATGAGTAATAACATGGCACACTTTAATTGTACAAAATTAGTTCATTTATCGTGGAACATTTTCTTAGCTTCATTAAAGTTTGTTTTCAGTCTGATGAACCTGTGGAAAACAAAAACAAAATGTTAATACACAACCTTTAAACCAGAAATATCATATAATGCCATGTGGAGCTGCACATGGCTCAATCTCACAAACTTTCATTCTGTTTATTTCAGTAAATCCATTGTCTAATGAAAAATGGGTAGCTGTAAATAATTGTATAGTGCAACTGCCTAGAATACCACAAACAGAAAGATCAGGGCTAGGGGACTTTGAAATTTATCACCAAACCTGCTGCAAAATGGTATTGATCACCTAGTGAACAGGACGATAAAAAGAACAGTTACCTTAGAACCTACCGTAACAGTAGATCTTTAAGGGGATCTCAGTTATCAGATCACACCATTGGAACTTCATGTCTTTGAAGCAGGATCCACAAAGAAGATTTCAGCAGTACAACTGTCCATGCCGTCATCAGCCCTATAAAGGCATGAGCGGCTCTGCTTCCTCCTTAGTTCTTTCCCCCAGGGATAAAGAAAAAATTACTTACCATAGTAATCTTCTTTTTTCCCAGTGATGCTCTGACATTCATAACTTTGTGCAGTCACCCTGATGGGTTGGACTGCCCGGAGAGATGGAATACATGCAAATGATGGAATTCTTTGCACTGAGCATCTTTCAAATACTGCCTCTACCAACTGTAGTGTTCTAAGCCCTTCAGATTTGTAAGAAGCCTGGAAGTCAGGCAACATGGAAAAAACTTTCTATAAATTATTAACTAATTAATAAACATTTTAATAAAACATTTTTAGGATTAGCCTAATACACAACCTACTTGAAAAAACCTCCAAGGGAGGAGCTATATCTAAATATAATAGTGGTGTTCACCATAGATTGAGAAAAACTATTTTGAGAGACAGAAAACTCTGGCTAGTATAGAAAAATGTACCCAGAAGGATATGGCTGTGTGGCACTAGCATGCAGAGGCTTAAGTTCCGGAAGGGAGCGAGTTATGAATGTCTGAGCATCACTGGGAAGAAAGAAGATTACTATGTAAGTAATTGTTTCTTCTAACCCCAGTAATGCTCAGACCATTCATAACTTTGTGCAGACTGCCAAGCAGTACACCCAGGTGGTGGGCACAGAACTTATTTTGGAAACAGACTTTGCAGGACAGCTGTGCCAAACTTGACGTCACTTCTGGACAAAATATCCAAATTATAATGCTTTGTAAAGGTGTGTACTGATTTCCAAGTAGCTGCTTTGCAAATGTCCAACAATGGCGCCTCCCTAGCAGCTGCAATAGTGGCAGCTGTTCCTCTTGTTGAATGAGCCCTCAGCCCAGCTGGGGACTCTTTACCTGCTTTATTATTATAGCAGAATTGAATGCACTGCACAATCCACCGAGAAATGGATCTTGCCCATTCCAACATCCCCATATGTAAGGAAAAGTAGTTTTTTGTCTTGCCTATGGCCTTTAGTAGCTGTCATGTAGTAGCTGAGAGCTCTTTTCACATCCAGACTGTGAAGCCGCCTTTCACCAGAGCTTGCATGGTTTGTGAAGAAGACAGGCAGAGTGATTGACTGGTTCAGATGGAAATCTGAAACCACCTTGGGAAGGAATTCTCTGTTTATTCTGAGGACTGCTTTATTCCTATGGAAGGAAATATAGTCCTGGTCGACACACAGAGCCTGAAGCTCAATGATTCTTCTTGCTGAAGTAACTGCTACCAGGAAAACTGTTTTCCAGGTAACATACTTTAAATGGGCTGTAGCCATGGGCTCAAAGGGAGCCCGTATCAACCTTGCTATACATACATTAAGATCCCAAGCGGGCACTGGTGCCCTGTGGGGGGGGTGCAAATGCATTAGGCCTTTGAAAAATCTTTTGAAAATGGAATTTGATGCTACAGATACCCTTGTTCTAGCAGACAGGTATGCAGATACTGCTGCAAGGTAGACCCTCAAGGAACTGGGTTGCAGACCTTGTGAATGCAAATGAGTTAGATAATCCAACACCACTGAGACTCCTGCATCATTTGGGGTGAAGTTCCTAGTAGAGCACCAGAAAGAGAATCTTTTCCACTTAGCAGAATAAGTTTTCTTAGTTGAAGGCTTCCTGTAACCTTTCAAAATGTTTAATACAGCGTCAGAAAGGTTCAAGCCTGCATACTCTAACTCCTCAAGAGCCATGCTTTTAGGTGAAGAGACTTGAGATTTCGGAATAACAATGTTCCCTGATTGGAGGTTAGAAGATTGTGCCTGAGAGGCAAACTTATTGGCCTGCTCCCTGCCATGGAAAGCAGAAGAGAGTACCATGGCTGCCTGGGCCAATCTGGAGCTATCAATATCAGAGAAGCTGAGAGGGATCTGAGTTTCAGTAGCACCCTGAAAACCAGAGGGAAAGGGGGGATGCATAGAGAAACTTGCCCGACCAATCCAGCACCAAGGCATCCAGAAGGATTCTGCCCTGGGCTGGTGGCCTGCAACAGTACTGAGGTAACTGGTGGGATGCGAACAAATCTATCTCTGGAACGCCCCACCTGTTGAAAATTACCTGTACCACTTGCTTGTTCAATGCCCATTCGTGATGGGACTGATTGATTTGACTCAGTGTGTCTGCCAAGATATTGTCCTTTCCTGGCAGATGGATGGCTTGCAGGGATGCCTTTAAAGAATATGCCAGAGCCCAAATTCTCATGGCTTCTGTGCATAGGGGACCTGATCTGGTGCCACCCTGCTTGTTTGTGTAATACATTGTGGTGGTATTGTCTGTTCTGACCTGTACCACCTTTCCCATTACCAGTGAAGAGAAAACCTTAGTGCCAGCCGACTGCTCTGAGTTCCAGCAGATTTATATGCTGAGGGACTTCTCTGACCAGGTACCCTGAGTTGTGTGCTCCCTAGATGGGCACCCCGGTCCAGCAGGGATGCATCTGTTGTGAGGATTAGTGAGGATCCTCCTTCTGGAAGGGGACTCCTTGTCTTAGGTTGGATTCCTTTTTCCACCACAAGAGGGCTTGTAACAGGGGCCTTGTCACTGGAATGAGCTTTGAAAAGGGGTCTTTTTTCTGACTCCAGTGAGTCCTGAGGAGAAACTGGATGTGTCTCATGTGAAACCTGGAACCCTGCGCTGTACCTGTGGATGCAGCCATATGACCCAACAGCTGCAGAAATTGCCTGGCTGTTTTTTGACCATGCAATTTGAAGGAGTTTGCTATGGGCTGAAGGCTTTGCACCCTGTCTAGTGGTAAAAAGCCCTGGCCTGCAGGGTGCTGATTTCTGACCCTATGAACTGTAAAGTCTGTATAGGGGCAAAGACAGATTTTTTCTGGTTTACTATGAAACCCAGAGATTCCAGAAGATCCTGTGTAAGCTTTAGAGAGGTTGTGACCTGCTCTGGTGATTTGCCTACTATCAGCCAGTCGTCCAGGTATGGAAAGACAGTCACTCTCTGTCTTCGAAGAAATGCCACAACAACTGCTAGGCATTTTGTAAACACCCTTGGTGCCGAGGAAAGGCCGAAGGGTAGAGTTGCAAACTGATAATGACCTGATGGGAGTCTGAATCTGAGATATTTTCTGTAAGATTCCTTTATGGGGATGTGGAAATAAGTGTCCTGTAAATTCAGAGATGCCAGCCAGTCCCCTTTCTGGATTATTGGTAGAATCTGAGCCAAAGTGACCATTTTGAACTTTGGCTTTTTCAAGTGCTTGTTTAAAGCTCTGAGATCCAAAATTGGCTGCCACTCCCCATTTTTCTTTGTTGTTAGGAAGTATCTGGAGTAAAAACCTCTTCCTCTCAGGGTTGCAGGGACTAATTCCACTGCTTTGAGCTGAAGCAGCTTCTGGACCTCTGCCTCTAGCAATGAGATTTGTGTTAGAGGTGGGGGAGGTAGAAACCCTGGAGTTTTTAGAGGAAGAAATCTGAACTGCAGAGACAGACCTTTGCCCACTACCCCCAGCACCCACTTGTCTGTGGTGATGGTTGACCAGAGGGGGAGGTAATGGGACAGTCTGCCTCCGACAGGTAGGGAGGAGGTGGCTTGCATCTCAGGGGTTCTGCTTAGGCTGGGACTGAGGTTGTGGCTGAGTCCCTCGCCTAGAGCCCCTTCTACCCTTACCCCTTGAGTAGCCCTGAGGGGGATACTGCTGGTATTGGGGCATGGCTACTGGCTGGAAGAAAGGTCGTGATAAAAAGGGACGACCCCTAGCCCCCCTTCCATACGGCCTAGTGGATGAGGAAGCTCTGTCCCTAGAAGAGTTACTTCTCTATAAGTAGCCTTATATTCATCCACTTTTTTCATATAGGCCACTGTGGACTCCCCAAACAGCAGGTTTCCTTCCAGTGGGAAATCCAGGGCCTTTGACTAAGTATCCTGAGTGAGGTTTGTGGCCCTAAGCCAAGCAAACCTCCTCTGAGCCACTGTATTAGCCATCCATCTGGCTGCAGTGTCATTCAAATCAGCAGCCATTTTGAACTGGTACTTGGCCTCCTCTAGTCCAAACCTGGCAGTTTCTGCCAGGTCATCTGACAAGGGTGGGTTGGCCTTCATGGACATTGCCAGTACCGACTGCCACAGAGATTTCTGATACTGGACAGCATAAGATTGAAAAGTGGCCTGTCTCATGGCCAGTGAGGCTGACAGATAGCCCTTTTTGGCCATACTGTCCAGTTTTCTGGAGTCCTTGTCCGGAGGGTGTGAGGACAGAGGGACCTTAGCCTTATCACAGGCAGCTTGCTGTATAACCCCTTGATGATCCGGGTGGGAGAAAAGGAATTCAGCTCCCTCCTTGTTCAGCTGATATTTTTTATCTATTCTCTTATCAATAGGAGGAATAGAGGTTGGGGTCTGGAGGAGCTTCATAGCATCCTTCTTAAAGAATTTATATACTGGAAGGGGGAGGACTTTTGTGGGTGTTAAACCCATCATACTGAGGTACTCAATCTCCTCATCTTCCACTTGCTCTGTTGTGTTGATATCCAGAGCATCTGCCATTCTTCTTACAAAAGAAAAATGGGAGGAAAAATCCTCAGACACTGGGAGGAGAGCCAAATTCCTGCTCAGGGGAAACCTCTGGGGGAATAGGTTCATCCTCCTCATAAATGTCATCATCCCCTTCGAAATACTGTTGCTCCAGAGCAGGAGGCAACACAGAAGCAGCAACCTGGGGAGGGGCAGGAGGCTGAGGGATGATGCTTTGCAGAGCCTGGATAATTTTGAACGCCTGGGCTATGTCTTGAGCCGAAGGCATGACAGGCTGCTGTGCAGAAGTCCCTGGTTCAGCAGGAGAGGGTTCTGCATGTTTGAGCTTTTTTAATTTCTTTGAGGGAACCAGGGAGTCAGCCAGTTCTTTCCCTCTTTTTTGCCCGTATCAGGGACAGGGGTAGAAGCACTTGTCAATTCAACTGCAACAGACTGGGGTGTCAGCTCGTCAGAGCCTGAGGGACCCCTTGGAAACTTTTTGTGAAGCCTTTCAAGGCGTTTTTCAACAGTTTTTTCTGAGAATGTTTTGCATAATTCACATTCCTGGTCCAAATGTTCAAAACCCAGACAAGCTACACATAAGGTGTGCTTATCTGCCTTGGCAAACACATCTCCACACTTCAAACAGTTTTTAAAACCAGGTTCACCGGTTCTCCTTTTAGGTTTCTCAGTCATGGTGAAATATAAAATGAAAAACCTCAACCGCTAATACCAAAAGCTAATGCAGTATTAAAACAGCTTAAAAAGCTTTTACCTTTTTTTTTTTTTTGCGGTCGGTTCAGGAACCGATAGGGAACCGATGGAACCGAGAAAGGAGATGAAATATGAAGCGGTTCTATAACCGATGAAAAGCGGTTACAAATAAAAACTTTAAGGACCAAATTTAAATGAAAATGAATAGGTTCTTTAGTTAGAGAACCGAAACAGAGTTACAATTAGCTCGGATCCCCCACGGTTATACCGAACCGCGAGGAACCGAGAAAACAACAATTTAAACAATAATAACCAATATAACTAACAAATTAGTAGAGGCAATAAAAGAAACTAAAAATACTTATGTTTTTAAGCTTTTTTCTTTCTTCTTCACGCGAAAGAAGGCGACAGACACTCCGAGCGACCAGACTTTCAGGTGGAGAGAAAAATCTGAAGGGCTTAGAAAACTACAGTTGGTAGAGGCAGTATTTGAAAGATGCTCACGTGCAAAGAATTCCATCATTTGCATGTGTTCCATCTCTCTGGGCAGTCCAACCCATCAGGATGACTGCACAAAGTTATGAATGGTCTGAGCATTACTGGGGTTAGAAGGGAGCATAGCTCTAGCCATGGGGGACCGAGGAGAGAGAGGTGCCCAGGTCTATATGAAAGGTTGGATACACCAGACAATAAGAGCCCCAAGAAGGGGGATGGACCGGCGACTCGGGTTCGGAACAGACTCGGGCCGCTTGGGGGTCGACAGGGGAAGGAGGATCGAGCTTCCCCACGGATGCTTTCCTCCTTCAGGAGGATACCGGGTGTTTAACGACCCACACCCGCTGGAAGCCAGTGGGAGCAATCACCTCGAGCGCGCGGCCCAGTAGGAAGGGAGTCGAGTGGGGAGGATGCCATCCGCATCTGGCCGGTGTGCGTAGCACGCTCCGCCCAAGCCAGCATCCCCAGTGGGAGGGAGGGGGAAGGACAGAAAAACCCGCGGCACTCTGGATGACGGCAGCTCCAGCCACCCAGTCTGCAAACCATGGGCAGACCCCACTGTGCAAGGTGAAAAGAGGCAGGTGGGGGAGTCACCAGAAAAGGCACTCTAGGGGCAGACTCAGTGGGGACTGGAGGGCATTGAGCTAGCCCGAAGGAGTAGAGTGGCAAGGGCGACCAGGAGGATAAAGAGAAAGTTCAAAAAAAAAAAAAAAAAGAAGGGGAATGGAGGGAGGGAAAGCAGACCTGATGACCGTAATCCCCTTGAAGATCTACTGTTTGGTAAGTTCTTCCGTAACTATTTTATCTTCTTCGGGGGTATCTCAGTCATCAGGTCACACCATAGTAACGAGTCCCAAGCAGTTACAGGTGCAAAACAGACAGTCTGGGAGGAAAGCCAACCGTTAACTTAAGACAGGAGGCCCTGCAGCACAGCCCTGCCAAAATGTGCACAGGCTCTTGAGACAATGGACAGTACTCCAGGTGGCAACTGCACAGATGTCAGCGACTCAGACCCCTCGGAAACAAGCTACAAAGGTAGCCATGCCTCTTGTGGAATTAATTTTAACTGCTCCAGGCAATTCTTTCCCATACTTGTAGCAGGACACAATATAATTTGCAAACCATCTGGATAAACATTGCTTAGAAACTGAAGCACCCTGGAGTGAAGGAAACAAACTGCTTCAATTTTCTACATTCCTTGGTATGAAGCAGGTAGTATTTCAAAGTTTTGCACACATCTAACATATGGAGCCGTGCTTCCCCTGGATTGGCACGCTCAGGAAAATAAACAGGAAGGTGGACTGTTTGAATGTAAACTCGGAGACCACCTTAGGGAGCAACTTGGTATTTGTGCACAGACACCCTGTCCTTCTGAAAAATTAACTAAGGCTCCTTGCACCAGAGGACCTGAAGCTCTGAAATTCTTCAAACAGAAGTAATGGCAACTAAAAATAACACTTTCCAAGAGAAAAAGTGAAGCTCGCAAGTTGCAGCTGGCTCAAAAGGGGACAGGGTCAACTTCTTCAAACAAAATTCAAATCCCAAGCTGGGATGGGAGAATGGATTGGGGGTTTCAGATGCAGGATGCCCCTTAAAAAAGTATGGGACACATCCAGCTGAGATATTGTATGGTCACCCATGGGCTCATGAAAGGCCAAAATAGCCGAAAGGTGCACCTTGAGGGAAGAATACTGGAGACCTGAGTCAGAGAGATCAGGTAGTCCAAGATCTGACTCACTGGACAGGTGAAAGAGTCCAGATTATGTCTGGCAGCTCAGAAGGCAGACCGCTTCCACTTCTTGGCATACATGGCTTGAGTGGAAGGCTTCTGGGTGGCTACCAGAATGTCCACCACTCTGTTGGAGACCCCAAACTTGGTAATGGCTATATCCTCAGGGGCCAAACATGCAGATGGAGAGACCTGAGGTTAAGATGGACCAGGGTCCACTGAGCCTTTCCAGCCATTAGGATGCCGGCATTACAGCGCCAAATGCCGGATTCATTCCCCCCCCCCAAAGTTAGTATCCTTAGAAAGGAGTGCATGTGGTGCCGGCTCAGTGGTGCTGAGGCACTGGATTGCACACCTTTGCACCACACTGGCGACCCTTGTTCAGGAATGAGCATGGGCTGTCGGGGGTTGACAGGGGAGGGAGAGGATTGAGTGTCCAGAGGACAGCTCTCCTCTCCCGGGGAGGGAGGTCTGGCATTCCAGCCAAATGACTACCCCCAGGTGGAGGCTGGAGGGTAGTGTGGGTCAGTGGGGCCAGATATAGGGAGAGTGCTGTGGGACTGCAGACGTGAGTACACCTCTATGCACATGCCCCACCACAGGGGATGGGAGAAAAATGGAGGAAAATCAACTCTGGCTGCGGATGACCAACCTCCTGCAGGCTCCGCACCTGGCGACCAGGCAGAGGTAAATCCTGGTGATACCGGAGGGGGGGTGGTCTGAAGAAGACAGTACAGAAGCATACAATGTATATAGAAAAAGAAAGGTGTGTGTGGGGGGGGGCACAGCCCATCCCCACAAAAAAGAGAGGACAGCAACTTTTCCCACTTGGCACCGTAATGACTGGGTGCACTGCCACCGGCACTCTGAAGTGGTGGAACCTTCCCTGACCCTGGGTCAGCAGGTTCCTGCAAAAGGGGAGTGGAACCGGAGGTTCCTCCGCCAGCTGCTGCAGTAGGGGGAACAATATCTGGAGGGGCCAGAATGGCCCTATCAGAATCATGCTGGTCTCCCTTGTTTGCAACTTGATGAGAACCCTCAGAATTAGAAGAAACAGAGGAAAAATGTAAAGAAACCTCCTGCTCTAGGTGAGGGACAACGCGTCTCGTCAGAAAACTCCAGGCCCTGGATTAAGCAATCAAAAATTGGGAAGTTTCGAGTTGAGTGGGGATGCAAAAACTCCAACTCTGGATGACCTCATCTGCTGAACAACTCTTCTGTGACAGATGATGAGCTCCCACTTGTGCATGCCGGACTGAGTCTGTCCATCTCAGAGTGTTTAGCATGCCTGGGACGTGGACCGCTGAGAGTGTCAGACCGTGATCTAATGCCCAGTACCACTCTCTCATGGCCTCCCTGCAAAGGGGATACAAATGAGTCCCCCACGCTTGTTATTGTGGTTACGCTGAGATTGTCTAACTGCACTAGCAGCTGACCTGGAGCAAGGTGGTCCTGAAAGCCCTGCATAGCGTAGGGCACCGCCCGCATCTCCAGGACATTGATATGCAGGGAGGTTCGACCTGAGTCCAGAAGCACTGGGTTTGAAAGGGACCCAGCTGAGCTCTACAGCCCGACCCGGAAGCATCTGTAGTGAGGATCTGCTGTGGAGAAGAACTCTGGAATGGGATTCCTTGCAACAGGTTCAAGGGGTTTATCCACCACTAGAGCACTTTGCAGACTGGGGAGGAGACAACACCAACTGATCTAACTTGTCTGCGTTGGTCCCACTGCACTTGGAGAGTCCACTGGAGGATGCGCACATGGAGTATGGCCAGTGGAACAGTTTGGAGTGGCATCCGCCATCAGACCCAACAGCCTCAGGTACACCCTGGCAGGAATGAAACAGTTCTGGGTCACCTGAGCCTCAGCCATAAGGCACTCCGCCCTGTTCCGAGGCAGGAAAGCCTTCCCCTATGCCAAGTCTAGAATGTGCCCCTATGTACTGCAGTCTCTGGGACAGAACCAGAACTAGCTTGGGCAGATTGAGCATAATGCCCAAGGAGTGGAACAACTGGAGAGTTTTCTCCAGAGTCCACAAGAGCTGCTTCGTGGACGGGGCCTTTAGGAGCCACATCGTCCAGGTAGGGACAAACATACAGTCCCTCCCATCTGAGGGCTGCAGCAACTACTGCTAAGCATTTGGTAAAGACCCACAGCGCAGAGGACAAGCCAAAGGGCTGTGCCTTGATTTACTAATGCTCACCCTGAAAGAAAAAACTGAGAAACCTCCTGTGAGGTGGGGGAGACAGAGATATGCAGGTAGGCATCCTTCGTGTCCAGTGAACAGAGCCAGTCACCTGTTTTGAGAAGAGGCATCAGGCCTGGCAAAGTTACCATGCGGAACTGGAAGTACAGATTGAGGTTCTTTAGATCTTAAATGGGCCTCAGGTCTCCGGTCTTTTTGGGGACCAGGAAAAACCTGGAATAGAACCACTTGTTTCTCTGGTGCCTGGGTACTGACTTGATGGCCTGCTTGCGCAGAAGAGATTGTTCCTCCTCCCAGAGGACAGACAAGTGAGCCGGGGGGTAAGAGGGAGGGGTTTCTGGCAGCTACTCGATGAGCTCCAGTGTGTGACCTCTTTCTATGATTTGCAGAATCCAGGCATCCGAAGTGATGGTTCTCCATTGATTCAGATGGAGGGAGGCTTAGACCTGTCATGAACTGTCCTGAGGACCACTGAATCGGTCTCTGGCTGGGCAGCATAGTAAGGAAACCCCTAGGAGGCATGATAAAGTTTATTTGCCCTGCAGGGCATAGTGGGCACCATGTCTGACCAGTGGCAGCATTCCTCAGTGCATGAAGAATCATCTTTGAGGGGAGACCCTGGGATCTCCAAATGGTCCACCAGATCCTTTCTAGTGATGTCCACCTCCTCAGTATGGAAACCCATGGCTGAGGACAATTGTTTCATCACATTGAAAAATTTGGAGTCCTCAGGAGGAGACCTAGGGGTATGCTTGACAGAGCCCTCACTAACAGAGGAAGCTGTGGACCAGTCTGAAGTAGACCTTCTCTTCCTCCTCAGGAAGAATGAGGTCTTGGTGTTACTCTTCTTTGACCTCTTCCAAATCCAGGTCTGACGTCAGAGGTGCCAGTGATGGCTTGCAGGGGAGCTTCCCACAGTTGATGAGGTGTCGAGGCCAAGCCTGCCATCGTCGGCACTGGTGAAGCGAGCCTATATGCGTCCAATTGGTGAATGATCACTGAAGTAAATCTGGTGAGAATTTTGTTCAGGCTGATGAGCTTCAAAGGCTTTGTTGACGGTACAGGGATCGACAACCCACCTGAGGGGCCCCGCAAACCCGAAGAGCCTGTAGCCCTGGAAGGAGAAGGGGAAGGCCTCAATGGGAGGGCCTTGGAGGGATCAAAGACCTGGAGGTCGACTGCCGACCACCCTGTGCATTGGCGGATGTTCAGTAGGTATGGGTCTGGAGGGACTTGGACAGCGACGATGTGCGTCGGTGTGGCCGTAGCGAATGATGCGCACACACACACACACACACACACCCCGGACAAAGGAGAAGGGGGAATAGTCCGGATCTCGATCTTTCTTATGGCTTTCCCCTGAGGACTTGTCTCTGGCTTTAGAGCTCGAGGACCCTGTCAGCGATTGAGAGGCTGGGACCCCTTGCCTGGAACTGGCTGCTTGCTGTTCCATTAGGAAATTATTTAAAGCCTTTTTGTGTCACCTGAGGGTTGCTTGATTAAGCTTCTGGCAGAGCTCCCTGTCAGCAACTTCATGGTCAGGCCCAAGTCAGCAGACACACAGAGAATGTTTAGCTGTGGAGGCAATCTTCTTTCCACAGCGACAGTGGCGGAAAAAGAGGTCAAAGGATTAGCTCGACACATGAACAAAATAAATGAATCTCAAAAAAAAAAAAAAAAAAAAATTCTAAAAGTAATAGGTAAGAAAAAAAGCTGTAGGCAAAATGACGCAAAACTGCATCGAAGCATCCACGGAGACCCACATGAACAAGTCAATGGTGGGAAAGAACTGAGGAGGGAGCAGGGCCACTCACACCTTTATAGGGTTGATGATGTTGATAAGATGTCAACGGTGTGGGTGGACCCAGTTGTACTACTGAAAATCATCTTTTTGGATCCTGCTTCATCGATAGTGAAGTTCCTATGATGTGACCTGATGACTAAGATACCCCTGAAGAAGATCAGTGTGTTTTTTCCCCCTCCTGGATGTTTTTCTCCTTTTCCGGCCTATCCATGTTAGCCTTCGAACTGCCACCCCCTCACCTTAAATCATCTAAAGATGTCTCTAGTGATGCACTGATTTGTGCCCCAGGGGTATGTGTAAAGATCTTCAGGATGTGGTTACATTTCCAGTTCCACCTACCAGCAATGCAGTGCCCTTCCTAAATCACAAACACTTCCCTTTCAGCTGCAAATAATACAGTAGCCTGACTCCCTCCAGCTAAGTGAAACATCTTAAGTGCTTCCACATCCTATGCTTGGTAATCCTGGAAAGAGGGTTGCATGATGTGGCATGTCTTGGCCAGCTGACTTCCACTGATCAGGAGGCGGATCATTCCTTTGACATTGCCGCGGGTTGGGTTTTTGTAAAGGCATCCTTTGAAATTTCAGGGAGTGCCAATGGATAGAGGTATACACTGGTATGCCCCCGACAGTCTGGGAGGGGAGAGAATAATTTTGTGATGTTTTAATTCACTGTAGAGATTTGGAGCATTGCATTTATTACAGAGTGGCGGGAGATGGAGGAGTTGCATTACATTGCTGGGATATGAGCCATGCATTACATGCCAAAGACATCTCGGGATACGGTTACGGTAGGGGTGGATGGGATCAGGAGATTGATATGAACAGAGCGGGGGAGCATATAGTAGTTGAAGTTACCCACTATGTGAAATGCAGATGTTTTTGAGAAAAAAAATGCTGCAATTTTGCAAGATGGCCTATTCCTAATTGATATTTCGTTTCTTTAGTGATTTTATCTGCTAAAATTATGCAAATGTGTTTTCACATGTGACCAGAGTTTCAAAAATGACATAAAAACTATGAAGAAAATACCATGAATATAAACTATACATAACAAAGAATATACACAAAACATAACTAGCAAAAAAAAAAATCAGTTTTTACAATTAGAAAAAGATTGAACAGGTTCGTCTTAAACATGAGTAGCTCTGCATGTAATGTGGTAAAGTTCATGTTTTGAGGGGGCTTTTGCAGCAGGCAGCATCGGTAGGACTGAAGCCATTAGGCACCAGGACCACGTGGAAAACTTCTAGCTAGCAGTCTACAGTGGGGGTCCGCCTCCACCTACATCAGCACGCTGATGTCCCCCTATCCTATAAAGGGTCAGTCCCCCAGATCTTACTTCGAGAGGGCTCTTGCAATAGGTATTAACAGACTGGACTAAGCCACTAAGCACGGGGACCACACGGAAAACTTTTAGCTAGCAGTGTCTGGCAGGGACCACGCACCCGATGTCATGTGACCAAGTCAGTGCGGCGCTATATAGTGAACGGTCCCCACGCCCACCCTCCAGTTCTTTCCCGCTGTCGACCTGTGCACGTCGGACCTCATGGAGAATGTTGCTTCTGTTGATGCCATTTTGGATGAGTAGTCTACCCGTTTAATTCTCGTTTAACTTACTTTTCTCATAAAGTCTTAGTGTGTTTTCGCATTGTGCATGATGTCTCCGATGCCTCCCAATTCGCATAAACATAAGTGCAACTCCTGTGGGACTCAGCTCCTCCACAAAGACGGCCATTCCCTCTGCCTCTTCTGCCTGGGCCCAGAGCACAAGACTGAGGACTGTGAGGCCTGTCAAGGCTTTTTAACCAGGCCACATGGAAACGCCATCAGCAGACCTTGGAAACCCATTTACTAAAACTAACTAGCATTTGTCAATGCCGAATGTTTGCTCGCTGGTATTGGCATTGGTAGTGCAGGAGTTAGAGATGCATAATAGGAATGGCAGTGAAGTATTGAACTAACGCCAACTCCCACCCTGCAGAGACTGACAGGCATTGGGGGATGCCTTCGGGCATAACGATCATGCCATTCCACCTCACCCCACCCTGCAGACACCGTTAGGTGTCGTTTTATGCCGTGGGGACTTCGGCCCTTATGCTCACCCCATTCCATAAGAAAATAAGCTGAGATGGGTGCAGTATAGGAGAATGGGCTGAATGTTAGGGCTGAAGACCCTAAGACACACCTTAATGCCTGTCTCTGGCTGCAGGGTGGGGGTGGGGGAAGAATGGCATGAGCATTAATGTTCACGACCCCAAGTCACAACCCAACACCTGTCAGTCTCTACATGGTGGGGTATTACAGTTGAAAACCCCAACGCCCAGGGTATTTGCTGGTGTTTTTGCTCCAGAATTTCAACATGGGTTTCTTGGGACCCCACCTCATGAACGGAGGCCCTATCATTTCGTTACTTAATCACGAAAGGTGATTTCACACAGTGACTGCGCCATTCGGCACCACAGGTGCGAAAACACGTTTCAGGCAGGATGTGAAAAATGACAGCTGTACTGTTCTTGAGGAGGTGTGAAAAAAAATGGAAATTACGTACCTACCATAATTCTTGATCTTCTCTTGTATCTTCCCATTCATTACTGATAGGTGTAAGCTAGAGGCGGGTACGCACCTCTAGCTTACACCCGGCAGTAATGAATAGTGAAGATTGACAAGGGAAGATGGCAATGTTGAAAATCTGGAGTGAAAATATGAATTGAAACATCACAAAATTATTCCCCCCCCAGATTGTCGGGGGCACACCAGTGTATACCTCTATCCATTGGCACTCCCTGAAATTTCAAAGGATGCCTTTACAAAAACCCAACCAGCTGCAATGTCAAAGGAATGATCCGCCTCCTGATCAGTGGAAGTCAGCTGGGCAAGACATGCCACATCATGCAACCCCCTTTCCAGGATTAAGCACTTAAGATGTTTCACTTAGCTGGAGGTAGTCAGGCTACTGTATTATTTGCAGCTGAAAGGGAAGTGTTTGTAATTTAGGAAGGGCACTGCATTGCTGGTAGGTGGAACTGGAAATGTAACCACATCCTGAAGATCTTTACACATACCCCCGGGGCACAGATCAGTGCATCACTAGAGACATCTTTAGATGATTTAAGGTGAGGGGGTGGCAGCTCGAAGGCTAACATGGATAGGCCGGAAAAGGAGAAAAACGTCCAGGAGGGGGGAAAAAACACATTGATCTTCCTCGGGGGTATCTTAGTCATCAGGTCACATCATAGGAACTTCACTGTTGATGAAGCAGGATCCACACAGATGATTTTCAGCAGTACAACTGGGTCCACCCACGCCGCTGACATCTTGTCAACGTCATCAACCCTATAAAGGTGTGAGTGGCCCCGCTTCCTCCTCAGTTCTTTTCCACCATTGACTTGTTCGTGTGAGTCTCCACGGAAGCTTCGATGCAGTTTTGCGTCATTTTGCCTACGGCTTTTTTGTGATGTGCTACCTTTCATGGAAAGCACTCTTTTTAGTTGCCATTACTTCGGTTCAAAGGATTTCCGAGCTTCAGGCCCTGATGTGTAAGGAGCCTTATTTGATTTTTCACAGAGACTGGGTGGATGTGCGTACAAGTCATAAGTTCTTACCTATGGTGGTTTTAGAGTCCACCTTAAATCAGACCATTCAGTTGCCAATGTACTACCCTGAGCATTCCAATCGGGGTGAAAGAATTCTACATACTCTTGATGTACATAGAATTCTTCGTTATTACATTTACAGGACAAAGCCAGTCCATAAATCTGATAAGTTGTTTCTTTTGCACTCAAAAGTGAGGGCGCTGCTGTTTCAAAACAGTGTTTGTCCAAATGGTTGGCAAACTACATTACCTTTAATCAGAAATATAACAGACCACTTCCGGCGGAAGCTAAAGGGCACTCAACCAGGGGTATGGCTGCCTCTACTGCTTGTTTCAGGACTGTCTCTGCTGCAGATATATGTGCAGCTGCCACTTGGAGTTCTGTCCATACCTTTATTAAGCATTATAGTTTAGACATTGCTTCTAGGCGCAAAGCAGGCTTTGGTCTAGCGGTTCTTCAGAGACTTTCATCCTAAGATCCCTGTTTCCTGCAGACTTGTTTCTACCTCCCATGTCTCACACCTGTCTGATTTTGACTGCTGTGGACTCAGTCCTGTCTGTTAGTACCTACTGCAAGAGCCCTCTCGAAGTAAGATAGTGCAGTTGTGTAAGAACGCAACAGAAGATCTTTGAGAGAGGCTCTTGCAGTAGGTAACTGCTTTCCCTCCCACCTTCCCCCTGGGTTTCTTTTACTACTACTTCTTTCATAGCTCCAAGAGCCCACTCCTGTCACACCTTTCTAGTTTTCCGGCTGGAGAACTAGAGGGCGGGTGTGGGGACCGCTCACTATATAACGCCACACTGATGTTGGTCACATGACGGGTGGGAAGTCCCTGCCAGACACTGCTAGCTAAAAGTTTTCTGTGTGGTCCTAGCGCCTAGTAGCTTAGTCCTATCTGTTAGTGCCTACTGCAAGAGCCTCTCTCGAAGATCTACTGTTACGGTAAGTTCTTATGTAACTGTACTGTCCCCCCGTCAACCCGGCATGTCGGACCTCCGTGGACGCCTGCTTTAGTTGACTGTCATTTTCTTCTCATTTCACCCGCAATTTATTTCCTTTTCAGTGTACCGTAACATCAAATTTCGGTGTTTTTCTCGTTTATGTCTTCTCCAGCTTTGTCTTCTGAACAGCCTATGAAGTGGGCCTGTGACAAGCAGATACCTGCCAAAGACGGCCACTCTTTCTGCCTCCTCTGCTTAGGCCCTAACCACGACACTGAGGCCTGCAAGTACTGACAGGACTTCAACCAGGCCACTTGGAGACACTGCTTGAAGACCCTCCAGAACCACTTCAGCAGAAATTAGCCACAATGGAGGAGCATCAGGCTAAAAGTTCTTCTACTTCCCCTGCCTCTGGGGCTTCATCTTCTTCCCAGAAGGAGAAGTCAAGCGGGAAGCACAAGCATCAGGACCATCCTCTGTCAGCCTCTCGCTTGCAGTCACCGCACAAACTGGCTTATACTTCGGGGTCTTCCTTCCACAGGAGGTTGGCCCCTCTGGCCTCGGCAGTCCTTACTCACTCCAGGTTGCCAGTGGCCCTGCTGCCTACCCTTATCTCTGTCACGGGCGGCAGCTCTTCAGGGCAGCGGACTTCTTTCCCTGCCTCCCAGCCTCTGACGCTCAGGCCCTTAGTTTCCATGGGTCCTCAGCCAGGTGGCTTGACTGCCGTTGGCTCCTCTGGTGGCAGGTCCTTGCCCATTGCCCGCCCCGGTCATGATGTTGCCTTCATTGGTCCCTGACTCTGGGGCCGGCACCAGCCCTTCCAGGCATTGCCTGAAGCAAGCGTTTGCCACCTCTTTAACACAGGTGATGCCTCTGCCTTCATCACGGGGGGAGCTTCCCTCGCAGGCACCAGCCTCTCCTCTGAGGCTTATGTTGGCTTCTTCTCCGGACCAGTGCCACCATTCATCTTCTAGGCCAGTGCTGGCTCCACCGATGCCTAAACCATCGCCTCCACCCCAGCCTGTGCCTCAGCCATCACCTGGTGGCCCGGCTAGAGACTCCTAGCCGACACCTGCTGGACCGACGCCAGGGTACCGTACGCCACTTTCTTATCGATGTACCTGTACCCTCCACCTCACTATCCTTCTCCACTGTACAGTCATCCTCTGGTGGATTACAATGCCCTGTTCACAGCCTGGTGGGCCTTTATGAAGGACAAAGATACACCTAGAAGACCGCCCTCTTCACCACCCTTCCAGGGACCCAGACCTGGTGGAACTCAGCAACTGCCATATACGGGGCTTCTGGGAGTCATATGGGCACCTCCTTCCAATGTCTGGGGGACTGTTGCCCACCGACGCCGGTCCCAGATAGTGACCCTTCGGGGGATGATGATTCTTCCTCCTCAGAGTTGTTGGATGGCTCCGGGGACTCCTTGGATAATCAGGGGCGAGCCAAAGAGACCGTCAAGTCACCCCAGGAAGATCCCTCCTTCATGGATGTGATGTACCACATCCATAGAATTTGACAGCAGATAAGGACCGCTTGGCCCACCCAGTCTGCCCATTTCCCTACCTACTGGATAAGCTGCAGATCCTAGTTAACCAGCAGCCTACTTCTTCCTACCCCCATCCCCTAGAATTGCCTTATGACTGTCCCATGCATGCTTGAATTCCACCACTGTTTTTGACTCCACAACCTCCGGAGGAAGGCAGTTCCACGCATCCACAACCCTCTCTGTGAAAAAAATACTTCCAAATTACCTCTGAGCCACCCCTCTATCTTCAAATTGTGCCCCTTGTTCTTGCACACCTCTTTTTTTGAAAGATGCTACCCTCTTCAACTTTGTTGATTCCCTTGAGGTACTTGAAAATTTCTATCATGTCCCCCCCTCTCCCTCCTTTCCTCGAGGCTATATACATAGTAAGCGCCTTAAGTCTGTCTTCATATGTCTTCCGGTGCAGACCATGCACCATTTTAGTTGCCCTCCTCTGGACAGCTTCTATCCTGTCTATGTCTTTGCTGAGATTGGGTCTCAGTTCTCCAGATGGGGTCTCACCAGCTGTCTGTACAGAGGGATAATAACTTCCTGTTTTCTACTGGTGATGCCTGTCCCTATGCATCCCAGTATCCCCCCAGCCCTCCTTGCTGCCCTCTCACATTGCTTGCCCACCTTTAGGTCATCTGATATGACTACCCCAGGTCCCTTTCCATTTTTGTTAGTATCTCACCCCCCATTGTGTACTCTTCCCCTGGGTTTTTGTTTCCCAGGTGCATTACCTTGTACTTCTTAGCACTGAATCTAAGCTGCCATACATTTGACCATTACTCTAACCTTGCCAAGTCCCTTCTCATCCTTTCCACCCCACCTTGTGCATCAACTCTGTTGCAGATCTTTGTGTCATCTGCAAGAGACATCTTTTCCTTCAGTCCCTCTGCAATGTCAGCTATAAAGACATTGAAGAGGACCGGTCCTAATACTGAACCTGTCCCACTAGTAACCCCTTTTCTTCAGAGTGGACTCCATTTACTATTACTCTCTGTGTCCTATTCTCCAGCCAATTCTTTACCCAGGCTGTCATCTTGGAACCCACTCCCAGGCTGGCTAACTTGTATATTAATCTTTTGTGTGGGACCGTGTCAGATGCCTTGCTAAAGTCTAGGTAGACCATGTCCACAGCCCCTCCCTGATCTACTACTTTGGTCACCCAGTCAAAGAAATCTATCAGATTCGTCTGGCATGACCTTCCCGCTGTGAATCCATGCTGCCTTGGGTCCTGTGCCCCTCTGGCCTCTAGATACTCGACAATTCTTTCCTTCAGAAGTGATTCCATCATTTTCCCTATCACCGAGGTTAAACTAACAGGTCTGTAGTTTCCTGCTTCTGCCTTGCTCCAACCTTTGTGAAGGGGAATCACATCTGCCCTCCTCCAGTCCTCGCGTACCACCCCATCCTCCCATGATTTGTTAAAGAGGGTAGTCAGTGGTGTCACTAGCTCTACCCTTAGTTCTTTTAGAATTCTGGGATGAATCCCATCAGGCCCCATTGCTTTGTCCACCTTCAGTTTAGAGTTCTTTCATTACCCTTTCTTCTGTAAATGGGCTGGTATCAACTTCTGTATCCAGAGTGTTTCTACTGTTTGTTTAGGTACCTCCCCTCTTCATTTGTAAATACTGAGCAAAAATAGTTGTTTAGTATCTGTGCTTTTCATAGTCACCTTCTGCCACCCTCCCTCCCCTTTATTAAGCCTCACTAACCCTCCCTTGGTCTTCCTTCGCTCCCTGATGTACTTATAAAAGGTTTTATCCCCCTTCTTAACTGAGTTGGCTATCTTTTCTGTGGTTTGGGCCTTTGCTGTTCTGACTGCCTTCCCAGCTTCCTTTTGCTTTAACTGATACAGTTCTCTGTCCTGCTCCTTCTGTGATTCCTTGTACCTCCTGAATGCTTTCTTTTTCTCTTGAGCCTTCACTGCCACTTCCTTTGAGAACCATAGTGGTTTCTTACATCATTTTGTTTTGTTTATTTGCTTCACACAAAGGCTTGTTACCTCTGTGATGGCAGTTTTTATTACTCCCCATTGTTCTTCCATCTCTCCTTCTTTCCCATTTGCTAGTGCATTCCTTAGGCACTCACCCATTTTGGCAAAGTCAGCCCTCCTAAAGTACAGTACTTTTGTCTTTGTATGGCTTGACTCTATTGCTGTGTTTATTGTGAACCATACTGTTCGATGGTCGCTAGTTCCCAGATGGCTACCCATTTCTACATCTGTGATCCTCTCTCCATCCCCATTTGAGAGAACCAGGTCTAAGATTGCTCCCTCTCGAGTGGGCTCCAATACTAGTTGTCTAAGGCATGCCCCCTGTAGAGCATCTAGAATAACCCCACTCTTCAAAGTGGCTGCTGCAACTGCACTCCAGTTAACATCTGGCATATTCAGATCACCCATCAGCAATATCTCCCCTTTTTCTGCTATTCTGAGTATACTTTCTATCATTTCCTTGTCCATTTCCTCCCTCTGAGAAGGGGGTCTGTATACAACCCGTGTGCAGATTGTGGTGCCATTGCCTGTCTCCAAATTTACCCACAGTGCTTCTTCTCCTCCTGGTTTACCCTTTTGTTCTGTTGCTCTGATTCCTTCCCTTATGTAAAGAGCTACTCCTCCTCCTCTTTTACCCACCCTGTCCCTCCTGTAGATAGTGTATCTTGGTATGTTTACGTCCCAGTCATGGTTTTGTATGTACCATGTTTCTGTGACTGCCACGATATCCAGATGTTCCTTCTCCATCAAGGCCACTAATTCAGAAAGCTTGTTACCCAGACTACGGGCACTGGTACTCATTGCTCTCCATTTTTGATGGCTTTACCTTCTGTTGCAGCATCCCCCACTGACCTTTCTACCTCAGTCTTTTTTCTCATTTAGTACCCTGTTTTGTAGGGAGGCTGGGATTTTCTTGCTGCTTATCAGTGCCTCCCCTTGACTAGTTTAAAAGCTTGCCAATGAAGTATTTAAACCGACTGCTCAAAGACTTGTTCCTTCCTGGACAGATGCAGACCATCCTGCCAGTATAGGCTGGTGTCCCTCCAGGTGGAACCCCAGTCCCCAATGAAGCCAAACCCTGTCGTCACACCATTTTTCAACCATTCATTAAACTGCATGGTGCAAAGTACCTAGCCTCCACCCATGCCATTGACAGGCAGCACCTCTGAGAAGGATACTGTGTGCTACTTGTCTTAGGCCCCTCCCAACTCTACAAAGTCCTCCTGCACTGCTCTAATATCATGATGAGCCAAGTCATTTGTCCCTAGGTGGACAATGATGTCCAGCTCAGACTCCCGTGCAGCTGTTCTGTGATCCTGAGGATCAGCTTCCTGCCCCTCAAGCCATAGCACCAGGCAGGCACCTTCAGTTTTCCCTGCTCCCCCCCAGTTCTGTCCCCCTAATAATTGAGTCCCCCACCAGGAGCTGCTTCCTTTCCTATGGTGTCCTCTGCCTCCTTCCTGTGGGCCTCCCTTGTGACAGTTGTCCTCAGCCTCCTTAGTCTCCTCTGCGGGTGCATCCATAGGGGAGCTATGCTCCCCCAGAATGGTGTATGGATTGTGTAGTGGAAGAACTGACTGGGTGTGCCTCTGTTCCACCATCCTCACCCTCCCTGAGCCCACTGTGGTCCAACTGCTGTGCTTTCTTCGCAACCTCTGTGGTAGTGGTGGCGGCTCTGGTGCTCCCTGGATGGGGGAAGTTCCCTTCCTACTGTCCAGTGTGGCCTGGGGGAAGGTTCCCTTACTACTGTCCAGTGTGGCCTGAAGACGGGCAACTTCCTCCCTCAGGGCAGAGAGTTGTCTGCAAATAGGGCAGCATCTCAGCCTCCAGAAAGACTCCCAGAAGACTGCTGCCCCACAACCATTACATTGCACTACTCCCCACATGTTTATCTACTTTTTGTGTGTGTGTGATTGGTTTGTTATATAGACACATATATATTATACAATGTGTATGCTTATATTGTCAGTGCAGTGTGCTAGAGAGGATATGACAGTGATATGCACCTTGCACTCTTGAGGAAATGATGTCAGAACCCCAGGTATAAAGGAACTATTTCCAGGGGTAGGTGGGATGAGGGGTGGGGCCTAAACTGTGCCCTCACGAAACAATCAGCTAAAAGCTCTGACCCACCGTTGCGATGAGTGCCTTCCTGTCAGCAAGATGCCCTACACAACAACAATTTGACAGAGAAAATATCCTGCTAATCAGAGAAAAATCCAGATATCCAAGTCAGACAAAGGTAAACCTCCCCAGCCCCAAAACAGCCTGGTGGTTTGTGCTCTGAAAGCAGTCAGCCCCAAAATAAGTCAGTTGTGCTTTGAACCAGTCCCTCATGAGAAGAGATACTGAGGAACTTGACCTGGAATGCTGTTGCCTGGCACATTACTTACACAAGACAGAGACTCCTTCCATTTGTGGTTCCCCTCTTGATCGAGGCATATGATGCTGTTACCAAGGCGATGTGGAATCACCATTCTTACACCGCAGCCTTGGCTAAGAAGGCAGACTGTCTCTACCATGCACCAGTGGGCAAGTCTATGGTGAATAGCCAACGTCAGATTTAGTGGTCATAAATGCTGCCCACGACCATACTAAGAAGCCCAAACATTTGAGCACCCACCTCCAGACAAGGACTCCCACCAGCTAGACCAGTTGGGGAAAAGGGTATATTCTTCTACCCTGGCCATTTGGGTCCACACATGGTGCAGTACCAGAATGCCATTTAGGATCAGGTGAGGGATTTGGTGGCAGCCCTCCCCAGTGATTCCACCAAAACCCAGTTGGCCCAGCTTCTCAACTTTGGATTTGATGTAGACACTTCTGTACTCAGAGCAGCCTACAACACGATTGATGCAGCAGCGGCAGGAGTCTGCATTTGCCACCATTCCTGGTTCTGGGTTTGCGCCTGATCTTTAGGCCAAGATAATGAATGCCCCTTTTTGGGGCTCTGTCTTTTTTGGGGGAGATGCCCAGGATATGAAATTTACGTCCCTACCGTAATTCTTGATCTTCTTGGACGAGTCTCCACCACTCATTCACACTATCGGGATCTGCGCCGGAGGCACTAGGACCCATCGGGAGCAAACATTTTGCCGGAGGGACGGCGCCAGAGATGGAGCCGCGAGGAACGGCACCGCGAGCCTCAGCTCGTGCGGTAATGACTATCTCGCCGTCGACCCTCCAACTGCCTCAGTACCTTTTTTACCAAGGAGGTGCAGCATAACTAACCTAGAAGGATAGCCTAACCTAAAAACTGGACATAAGATAGTCCAGGCGACCCATATAAGAAGGGTCAACAAAGAAGTCTTCACAGCCTAAACATTTGAGGGAGTGAAGACCAACAACAGAGGTGAGCTCGGGGTACGGAGGGTGGGCGTATGAATGAGTGGTGGAGACTCGTCCAAAAAGATCAAGAATTACGGTAGGTAAGTAATTTTCATATCTTCCTGGACATAAGTCTCCACCACTCATTCACACTATTGGGAGAGTACCAAGCTAATAATCCCCCAAGAGGGCGGCAGGAGAGACCAAGAGCTCACGTTTCTAGGACAGAAGTCCACTGAGGATGGCTCTGCCAAAGGAAGAATGTCGTCTGGCATGGACATCCAGTGCATAATGTTTAACGAAAGTATGAACTGAGCTCCAGGTGGCCGTGTTGCAAATATCTGCAATGGGCACGTTGCGAATTTCCGCTAGGGATGCCGCGACCGCTCTAGTAGAGTAAGCATAAACCCTACCCTCCAACTTAACCTGCGCCATGGAATAGCAGTGGCGAAGGCATGCCACTAGCCATGCTGAGATACATCTGATAGCGACAGGTTGACCCAGCCGGGTCTCGCTGAAGGAGACAAACAGTTGCTGGGCTTCACGAAAATCCTTGGTTCTATCTAGATAGAAACGCAAAGCTCTTTTAACATCCAAAGAATGAAGAGATCGTTCTCCTTCATTTTGGAAGTCCGCAAAGTAAGAGGGAAGGACCAGAGGTTGGTTTAGATGAAACTCTGACACAACCTTAGGAATAAATTTCGGATGGGTCCGAAGGACTACTTTGTCCTTATGGAACACAGTGTACGGAGGATCTGTGACCAGGGCATGTATCTCAGAGACCCTGTGAGCTGAGGTAATGGCCACTAGTAAGGCAGTCTTCCAGGTGAGAAATTTTAGCTTACAGGTGGCCAGAGGTTCGGAAGGTTTCCGAGTGAGCATGTCTAGCACACGATTAATGTCACAGGCTGCAACTGGACGTCTTGTAGGAGGTCTGGTATGCAGAATTCCTTTAAGAAAACTCTTAACCACAGGTAATTGAGCTAGCGTTAAGGAAAAAAACGGCTCATGATACGCTGAAATGGCACCAAGGTGAACTTTGACTGTAGAGTACTGCAGACCTGAATTTGAGAGGTCCAAGAGGTACTCCAGAACCTTATCTGGTGGACAGGAAAGGGATTCAAAGAGGACTTTGCACACCAGAGCGAAAAACGCTTCCACTTAGCTGTGTAAGTTTTCCGAGTGGCTGGCTTCCGTGCAGCCAGAAGAATATCTGAAACCCTACGAGAGACATTGAACCGGTTTACTTCTACTTCTTCAGGAGCCAAGCGTGAAGGTGAAGTGATCTCAGGTTGGGATGGACCACCGGTCCCTGAGTCAAAAGGTTCATCTGTAGGGGAAGTGGTCTCGGAGGAACTGCCAACATATTGTTGAGTAGTGGAAACCACAGCTGTCAAGGCCAGAAGGGAGCAATGAGAATTATCTTGTCCCCCTGGGATTCGAACTTGAGGAGCACCCTCTGAATTAGAGGAAGAGATGGAAAGGTGTAAAGAAAGCGTTTTGTCCACTGCAGCCTGAACGCATCCTGACAGAAAATGCCAGGCCCTGGATTTCTGGAGCAGAAGAGGGGCAGTTTTGCGTTGAGTGGGGATGCAAAAAGGTCCAGGTCAGAAGTTCCCCACTCTTTGAATAGTGACTGAACTATGGTTGGGGTGGGAGTCGAGAGACCACTCGAGAGGATCTGTCTCTGTTCTGCTGAGACGGTCTGCCAGCTCGTTTTATATTCCCGGTAGGTAGACCGCTTGAATTAGAGCCTTGTGCTCCAAGCACCATTCCCATACCCTCATTGCTTCCCTGCATATGGGGTAAGAATGAGCACCGCCCTGCTTGTTGATGTAATACATCACTGCTTTGTTGTCCGTTTGAAGGAGAATGCTCTTGTGACAGAGAATGTCCTTCAACGCTCGGACCACATAAAGGACGGCTCTCATTTCTAGGACATTTATGTGAAGCTGGGACTCGACTTGAGTCCACACACCTTGAGTGTGGAGAGCCTGACAGTGAGCTCCCCACCCCATTAGGGATGCGTCTGTGGTAATGGAGATTTGATGGTCCAGAGGAGCAAAAGGATATCCGTCCAGGAGATTGCTGTCTTGAGACCACCAGGTGGGTGACCTCTTTAAAGGTTCTGTCACCTTGATGAGATAGGACTGCGGGTGCGAGGTTGGGGACCACTGAGTACTGAGCATCCACTGAGTTGTTCTCATGTGCAGACATGCTAGGGGTACAGTGAACACTGAGGATGCCATGAGGCCTAGCATCCAGTGCATCGAGAGAGCTGTAACTGAGCTGTTCTCCCCGATGTGACGGGCCATTTGAAGGATATCGTTCCTTCTGTCTTCTGGAAGAAAAGCCTTCGCACAGGAGGTGTCCAGAAGAGTCCCTATAAAAAGGAGCCTCTGGGAGGGCTGCAATTGCGATTTCTTGAGGTTCAGCAGGACTCCCATGGACGTAAGGAGGCAAGAGGCCGTCTCTATGGCGTCCAGAGTCCCTTGCCTGGAAAGGCTTGCTAGAAGCCAATCGTCCAGATAAGGGAACACCTGTATCCCGACCTTTCTGAGGTGCGCTGTGAGAACTGCACAACACTTTGTAAAAACCTGCAGTGCCGAGGATAGCCCAAAGGGCAGGACTCTGAACTGATAATGTTGTCCCAGAGCCACAAACCTCAGGAATTTGTGATGCTTCGGGTGAATAGGAATGTGCTGGTAAGCATCCTGCATGTCCAGGGAGGCTAGCCAGTCGTGTTGATGAAGCAAAGGTAACAGGGTTCCCAGATAAATCATTTTGAATTTCTCCTTGGGGAGAAATTTGTTTAGCTTTCTGAGATCTAGAATGGGACGCATTCCCCCGGACTTCTTTGGAACCAGAAAGTAATGGGAGTAGAACCCCGTGTTCCGTTGATGCAGCGGCACCACTTCTACTGCCCTGTTGTTCAGAAGGCCCTGAATCTCTGCGGCGAGAAGGTCTGACTGAAGGGTTGACAGCCTGGGCTGCCATTTGGGAGGACGATCCGGAGGGGTCTCCAGATGATTGAGTGAATACCCCTCGCGAATTATCCGAAGGACGCATTTGTCTGAGGTTATGGACTTCCACTGGTTGTAGAAGTGCATCAGACGACCTCCCAACGGAGAGGAAAAGTCCATCTTGGGCAGCTGAGATGGGACTTGGGCCAGCAATTCATAAGGTAGCGCTGGGCACTTTGGGCCCTTGCGCTTTCTGTTGTGTATTCTTTTGAGGCTGGGCAGGTTGGTGTTTATGAAAACCTCCTCTGCCTCTGCCTCGAAAGGACTGACGGTTATGAAACTGACGTTTATTGACATTCCCTCGAGAGGGGGCAGGAGGGGGTCGAGCCAACTTAATGGCTAACCTAGTCTTTTGTGTAGCTTCTAGAGCTTGCTCTACCTGAGGACCAAAAAGATATGCACCATCAAAGGGCAAAGCCATTACCTGCTGCTGCGCGTCATTCGTGAAGCCCAAAGTGCGCAGCCAGGAATGACGGCGGGTGCAAATACCAGCAGCTGCTGAATGGGAAGCAGTGTCAAAAGCATCCATGGCTGCTTTAACCTGCTGGTTGTTAGATTCGATACCTCTGGTAATGGTCTGAAGAAGCTCTGGCTTTGTATCCGACTCTGGTAGAGCTTCAACCATTTGGTTGATAGAATGCCCACAGGATATATTCATACTGGGAGAAATAGCCCTGGTAACTGGCAATACGCATACTTAGGGTAGAAGCAGCAAAGACTCTCTTACCTAAGGTGTCTATCTTACAAGATTCTTTGTTAATAGGTCGAGCTGTAGTAGTCTGAGGAAGAATGACCTTATCATTCTCTGCCAGGACTACAATAGGATCCACAAAGGCTTGAGATGCCAAAATGGGACGATCCTTAGGGGCTGAATATTTCCTATCTATGGATTTAGCCACCGAAGGGGTGAGAGCAGGATTATTCCATACCATTTGAGACAGCGTCTCGAAGGAAGGCTGAACCGGAGGAGTCAAATCCGTAGGGATCTCCGGGGCATGAAGGTATTGGAGTCTTAACAATTTCCCAGGATCGATGTCTGTAGTCTGGAGAGAAACAGTGGAACTCAGATTTTTCAGCAGAGACTTAAAGGACAGGTCCTCGACCACAGGCTCTGTAGCAGTAATAGATCCTGCTTCGTCCACTTCATCACCCAACCAAAGGTCTGGGTCAGGCTCAGTGTCATCTCCTGACAGTCCAGGAGGGACTGTATGGACAGGAAAGGAACAAAAATCAGAAGAGAGGGAAGAAGGAAACGAGTGAAAGGAGGGTCTTGAGAAGCAGAGGGCCCGAGAGCCCCCGGCGCCGAGGAGGACTGCACAGAAAACGGCGCTGAGGGCCACACGGCACCGAAAATGGCACAGAGAAGCCGCATGGCGCCGATGACGGCGGCGAGAAGCTGCACGGCGCCGAGCGCACCACTGACGCCGAGGGTGCCAAAAACACCCCCAGACTCCGAAAAACAGGTTTTGAAGGAAGAAGAGCAGGAGATAAGGGCATCAGTGTGGCCCCCTGCATCATAGCCATGTGGGGGGGGGGGACACCTAAGCACGGAGTCGACGGCACCGAAGAAGGTGCCGCCTGACCAGGAAAGTCCAACCGCCCTACCTGGTCTCCCAATAAGCCCGGAGGCCCACGAGTGACCAAGCCAGGCAGCTGAACCAACCTCCGAGCCCATTGCTCCAAAAGAGCGCCCACTGATGAAACTGCTCATCTGAAGACCTACCTGCAGGCGGGGTAGGGCTCCGATGTCAAGCCGTTAGCTACCAGAAGCAGAGGTTGAGCTCCGAAGAGAAGACCGACAACTAGCCCCGATAACCCCGAGCGTCTGGCGCAGACATATCAGAAGCGACCTCGAGTGATACCTTCTCTTTTTAGACCTGTGGGCGAAGAAGCCGAGGCGGAATAATTGCCGAAATGCGACCGTTTATTTTTATGCTTCCGTGGGGACCGCCCATCCCCCTGGGCATTGGACTGACCGTTGTCAGACCCCCCTTCCGGAGAAGGCAGCGGACCGGACCCAGCCCGACTGACTGAACAGCTTTCATACGAAGTCTCCCTACCTTCACCTGACCTGCTCATGGTTGACTCCGTCAAAGTAGGCTGAGGCTTCTTTATTTTTAAAATAAGAATAAACTAAGCGATGCTTTATCGAGATAATACTACAAAATAACAAAACTGAAAACTATGCTGCTAGTTTTAAGTTTGACTCCCGGCGGGCGAGCAACATCGTCACTGAAGCGCACTCGACGGCGGGAAAAAAAGAACTGAAGGAACGGTTGGAGGGTCGGCCTTGAGATGAGTCATTACCGCGAGCTGAGGCTGCAGTGCCGTTCTCACGGCTCCATCTCTGGCGCCGACCCTCCGGCAAAAAGTTTGCTCCCGATGGGTCCTAGTGCCGCCAGCGCAGATCCCAATAGTGTGAATGAGTGGTGGAGACTTATGTCCAGGAAGATATCATCTTCCACCTCCAGGAATGGGGTAAGGCCCTGAGGTCAGTACACTCCATGTACCGCTCCCAACCTTGGTCCTCCCAGTGTCAGCCCTTTCGTGGGCCCTCCCGCCAGCCTTCCAAAGGCCATCAGTCAAAGGGACCCTTTAAACACAAGGCAACTAGCCCACCTTCGGGAGCGAGCACCCTCGGCCTCTCTGACCACCATGTCTCCACTGTTTGACTCCTTGCCCAACTCCCCCCCCCCCAGCAGAGGCCTTGGGGGAAGCAGTCAGTTCTCCCTATACTTAAGTTGTGCACTGTAACCTCAGATCAATGGGTGCTTCAGATCATCCAGCAGGGTCACACCCTTGAGTTTCTGGAGACCCCCCAGAAAGCCCTTCCATTACCTGACAGCCTGCATCTCCCTCATCCAGGCCAAGATTCGGGCACTCCTGCACAAGAGGGCCATACAACCCATCCCCCCAGGTTAAAGAGATTCTACTCCCACTTCTTTCTAGTCCCCAAGAAAACGGGGGGAATCTGCGACCGATCCTGGATCTAAGCTGCCTGAATCTCTACACAGAGTACAAGTGCTTCAGGATGGTAACGCTTCAGGGACTGTTACCCCTCATTCACCAGGGGGACTGGCTCTGTTCCCTGGATATGCAAGATGCTTATCTCCATATCCTGGTTTTCCAGGCCCACCACCGCTTCCTCTGTTTCTGTTTTCAGGGGGACCACTTTCAATTCCGGGCCTTCTCTTTTGGCCTTTCCACAGCACCTCAGGTCTTCACTAAGTGCCTAGCAGTGGCCCTGTGGAGATGGGGATTTTATGTGTTCCCTTACCAGGACAACTTGCTACTGACGGCCCCCTTCCAAGGATTATTTGCTGCAGACCCAGGAAGGCACTTTTCAGCTCTGCCAGCTCATGGGGATAACTATCAACCTGCCAAAGTCTAGTCTCTCCCCAAACAAGTCAATGCCTACTGTATATAGGAGAGGTTTTGGACTCATCCCAGGGCAAAGCCTTCCTGCCGGTGGACAGGACAGAACACTTGAGGACGCAAGCCCAACTGGTCTTCTCCAGGCACCAGGTTCTGGCCAGAGCTTTTCTTCATCTACTAAGGCACATGGCAGCAGCCATAACCAAGGATCTCACTTCGAGGGTAGCTCTTGCAACAGGCTATACCATAAGGACTGAAGCCAGCAGGCACCAAGACCCCATGGAAAACTTCTAGCTAGCAGTCTATAGTGGGGGACTGCCCCCTGATGGCCAATGGTATAAAAGGGGCAGTCCCCCAACCTCGGTTCTTTTCCCATCATCAACCTGTGTGCATCGGCTCCATGGATGCCTTCTGCTTTAGACAACTACCATTTTTTCGCGATTACCCGCTCTTAATTATTTTACCAAAAAGTACCGATTTCTTCAGTATTTTCTCTGCATGTCTTCTTTTCTGATCTTGTCTGTAAAGCTGCGGAGGTACAAGTGAGCCTGTGGCAAGCAGCTTCCCTCGAAGGACGGCCGTGCTGCTTGTCTCTTCTACCTAGGCCCCGACAGAGGCCTGCCAGCACTAAATGAGTTTCAACTAGAGGACCAGAATCCGCAGCCAGAAAACTTTCAAAAGCTTCTTGCTCGAGAAGAAATTAGCTGCTATGGAGAAGGAGATCCAGGGGAAAAGTACCTCCTTCTCGATTTCAGGGGCCTCAACTTCTTTGGCTTCTCACAAGGAGAAGCCGTCCAACGGAAAGCTCAAACACAGGGACAAACCCCAGTCTGCTTCTCGTTTCCGGTCCTTACACCAGACAGCGACCGGCTGCGGGACTTCCTTCCACGAGAGGTCGGACTTTGTTTCCACGGCAGCCCTTACTCCCACCAGGCTCTTGGTGGTAAATCCACCTGCCCTCATCCAGACGTCGGGCAGTGGTTCTTTGGGGCTGGGAATTTTGTCCTTGGCCTCAGCCTCTCAACCCTTGATGCTCAGGCCCTTTCACCAGACAGTGGGTTCTCAGCCAGGTGTCTCGGCTGGTGGGTCTCTGCCCAGTGTCCGCTAAGTTGGCTCTGGGGCCGACGTTACCCAGTGATGCCAGGAGCATGCACTCACCTCCTCTGGGAGAGTGACACCTCTGCCCAATTTGGGAGCTAGCTCCCCTCTGCAGGCGCCTTCTAAGATGACACCAGCTGCTTCCCCCAGACCGGCATCAGTCTACGTCTGTCCATTTGATGGCTACCCCGATATTGACCCCAATGACACCCCTTCCATCATCGCTTGAACTCCCGATGTCGCTGGCTGACCCTAACACTACTCAGCTGACTCCAGGGGGTCCGACGACACATACCAGACTGACGCCACATGATCAGATGCTGCCTGGGTTGCCACCACCAACCGGACTGATGTTGGCGCCAGTTGATGTCTCCCCTCCAACGCTGGATAATCCTTCTGCACCCCAGAACCCATTGCTGGATCTCATGGCCCTCTTTACATCCTGGTGGAATGTGGTCAAGGTGATCTGATTCCAAAGAGGCTTCCCATGCTCCCATCAAAGGACCTTCTTCCCTAAGGGGCTAAGCCTCAGGCTCCTCCTCAGCAGCCTACGCCACCTCCTAAAGAGCCTACTCTGCAACCAGATCACACTGGAAAGGACCACTATAAACATCATGGTTGAAAGCACAGTCACTTATCCTCCAGGTCCTCGGACAGGTGCCACCGTAGGTTGCACGGCCGTAGACACCGTCATTCAACCTCACAGTCATCCTCTTCAGGGGAGTCGGACTGGCATTCCTCTTCCTCGTCGTCCTCTGACTTGAAGGTGTCTCCTCCCCGTTGGAGCTCAATGATACCCCCAGGTCTCCTCCCGATGATCCGACCTTCATGGAGGTCATGCGGCACATCTAGTCCAACGTGGGCTGGGAAACCGAAGACTTGGACCCTGAGAGGCACCGTTTGGCCATTTTCCTCTGTCAGGAGGATCCAAAACCTGTTGTGGTTCCTCCTCTGGTGGAGCCATTTAAAGATGCCACCAGATTTGCTTGGAAATGTCCATCTACTACCCCTGCAGTGTCCAAGAAGGCTGATCGCCTCTATAATGCTCCCCAAGATGCGCTTTTCTTTGGGAAGCAACCAATTAAAGACTCCAGGTTATTACGGTGGCCCATGATCAATCGAAGAGGCCTTGGCATCTAAGCACTCAGCCTCCAGACAAAGATTCAAAGCAGGTGGAACAGTCTGGCAGAAAAGTCAGTGCCTCGGCCACCAGTGCCATTCACTCCCTGAATTTCTTAGCCCACATGGTCCAGTACCAGAACACCCTGTATTAGAAGGCCACGGAACTAGTTCAGGCTCAACAGGATAGTCTTCAGAAAGCTGAACTATTGCATATTTTGAAATTTGGTTCAGACGTAGTTGTACTCATGTCATCTGTTCCTCCTAAGACACCGCAGATTCAGCTACCAAGGCAGTGGCCACTGGCATCTGCCTTCACTGTTACTCTTGGCTCCATGTCTCAGGTTTTACCCTGGACGTCCAGACGGGCATTATGGATGCCCCTTTTAAGGGTTCAGTCTTCTTTGGAGAAGAATTGGAAAAGATTATAACTCACCTTCAGGAATCTGGCAAGGATGTCAGATCTGTCCTTACCATGTACAGGTCTAACCAGAATCTCCTCCAGCTATTTTGTCAGTCCTCCAGCCAGTAGCCCCGAGGCCAACAGAGCAGAGGTGCCTTCAAACGTAAGGCCACTTCTCAGGTCTCAGGAGGTTCTGGTCCCAGAGCCCCCCCCCCAGCCCCTTTGCCTGTCCCCGGTTCCTCTGCCTGAATCCTTACACGACCCGGCAGAGTTCTTGAGGGAAGTGGGTATCACTTCTTTCTACATCTACAGAGATGGCACAGAATAACCACAGATCAATGAGTTCTTCAGCTGACAGAGAAAGGACATACTCTAGAGTTCATGTAGATGCCCCTGGACAACCTGTCTGTATCCTCCCATTACCCTCAGTCCCACATTGTTCTCATTCAAGAGGGTATTCAGACGCTCTTGCTGAAGCGGACCGTAGAGCCAGTCCCACCAGCTCAAAGAGGGAAGGGCTTTTATTCCCACTTTTTTCTGGTTCCAAAGAAAACTGGAGACCTACGGCCTAGCCTGGATCTCAGCTACCTGAAATGGAAATTACGTACCTACGTAATTTTGATCTCCTTGACGAGTCTCCACCACTCATACACACTAATGGGATCTCGCGGTGACACTTGGACCCAGCGGGAGCAAACTTTTTGCTAGAGGGTCGGCGCAAGAGATGGAGCCGCAAGGAGCGGCACCGCGAGCCTCAGCTCGTGCGGTAATGACTATCTTGGTGTCGACCCTCCAACCACCTCAGTACTTTTTTTTTCCCCAAGGAGGTGCAGCATAACTAACCTAGAAGGATAGCTTAACTAAAAACTGGACATAAGATAGTCTGGAAGATGCGTATAAGAAAGGTCAAAAAAGAAGTCTTCAGAGCCTAAAATTGAGGGAGTGAAGACCAACAACAGAGGTGAGCTCGAGGGATGGTAGGTGGGCGTGTGAATGAGTGGTGGAGACTCGTCCAAGATCATCAAGAATTACGGTAGGTACGTAATTTTCATATCTTCCTGGACATAAACCGGAGACCTACGGCCTAGCCTGGATCTCAGCCACCTGAAATGGAAATTACTTACCTACCGTAATTCTTGATCTTCTTGGATGAGTCTCCACCACTTATTTACACTAATGGGAGAGTACCGAGCTAATAATCCCCCAAGAGGGCAGCAGGAGAGACTAAGAGCTCACAATTTTAGGACAGAAGTCCATTAAGGATGGTCCTGCCAAATGAAAGATGTCGTCTGGCATGGACATCCAGGGCATAGTGTTTGACAAAAGTATACACTGAGCTCCAGGTGGCCACATTGCAAATATCTACAGTGGGCACGTTGCGGATTTCTGCTAGGGATACCGCGACCGCTCTAGTAGAGTGAGCGTACACTCTTCTCTCCAGTTTCACCTGCACCATGGAATAACAGTGGTGAAGGCACACCACCAGCCATGCTGAAATACATCTGAAAGCGACAGGTTGACCCAGCCGGGTCTCGCTGAAGGAAACAAACAGTTGTTGAGCTTTGCGAAAATCTTTTGTTCTATCTAAATAGAAACACAAAGCTCTTTGGACGTCCAAGGAATGAAGAGAATGCTCTCCTTCATTTTGGAGTTCGCAAAGTAAGTAGGAAGGACCAAAGGTTGGTTTAGATGGAATTCTGAAACAACCTTAGGGAGAAACTAAGGATGGGTCCTAAGAACTACTCTGTCTTTATGAAACACAGTATACGGAGGGTCTGTGACCAAGGCATGTATCTCAGAGACCCTGTGGGCTAAGGTAATGGCCACTAGGAAGGCCGTTTTCCAAGTGAGAAATTTTAACTCGCAGGTAGCTAGAGGCTCGAAAGGTTTTCGAATGAGCATGTCTAGCACAAGATTAATGTCCCAGGCTGCGACTGGACGTCTGATAGGAGGTCTGGTATGCAGAATTCCCTTAAGAAACCTCTTAATTACAGGTAACTGAGCCAGTGACAAGGAAAGTACTGGCTCATGATAAGTTGAAATGGCACAAAGGTGAACTTTGACAGTAGATTATTGCAGACCTGAATTTGAGAGGTTCAAAAGGTAGTCTAGAACTTTATCTGGTGAGCAGGAAAAAGGATTCCAAGAGGATTTTGCACACCAGAGCGAAAAATGCTTCCATTTGGCTGTGTAAGTTTTCCTAGTGGCTGGCTTGTGCGCAGCCAGAAGAATATCTGAAACTCTGCGAGACATTGAACCTGTTCACTTCTATCTCTTCAGGAGCCAAGCGTGAAGGTGAAGCGATCTCAGATTGGGATGGACCACAGGCCCCTGAGTAAGAAGGGGAAGCTGTTTCGGAGGGGTTTCCAACATACTGTTGAGTAACGGAAACCATATCTGTCAAGGCCAGAAGGGAGCAATTAGGATCATTTTGTCCCCCTGGGACTTGAACTTCAGAAGTACTCTCTGAATTAGAGGAAGAGGTGGAAAGGCGTATAGAAAGTGTTTTGTCCACTGCAGCCTGAATGCATCCTGACAGAACATGCCAGGCCCTGGATTTCTGGAGCAGAAGAGAGTTAGTTTTGTGTTGAGTGGGGATGCAAAAAGGTCCAGGTCTGGAGTTCCCCACTCTGCGAATAGTGACTGAACTATGGCTGAGTCGAGAGACCATTTGTGAGGATCTGTCTCTGTTCTGCTGAGACAGTCTGCCAGTTCATTCTGCACCCCCAGCAGGTAGACCGCTTGAATTAGAGCCTTGTGCCCCAAGAACCATTCCCATACCCTCATCGCTTCCCTGCATAAGGGGTAAGAGTGAGCACCGCCCTACTTGTTGATGTAATACATCACTGCTTTGTTGTCCATTTGAAGGAGAATGTTCTTATGACAGAGAATGTCGTTCAAAGCCTGGACTGTATAAAGGATGGCTCTCATTTCTAAGATGTTTATGTGAGGCTGGGACTCGTGCTGAGTCCACGTACCTTGAGTGTGGGGAGTCTTGACAGTGAGCTCCCCACCCCATCAGGGACACATCCGTGGTAATGGAAATCTGATGATCCAGAGGAGCAAAGGGATATCCTTCCAGAAGATTGTCCTTTTGTGATCACCAGGTGAGTGATCTCTTCAGAGGTTCTGTCACGTTGATGAGAAAGGACTGAGGGTGAGTGGTCAGGGACCACTGAGTACTGAGCATCCATTGAGAGGTTCTCATGTGAAGCTGTGCTAGGGGTACAGTGAACACAGAGGATGCCATGAGACCTAGCATCTCTTGCATTGAGATAGCTGGAACTGAGTTGTTCTTTCTGATGTGTCAGGCCATCTGTAGGATATCGCTCCTCCTGTCCTCTGGAAGAAATGCTTTCGCACAAGAGGTGTCCTGAAGAGTTCCTATGAAAAGGAGCCTCTGGGAGGGCTGCAGCTGCGATTTTTTGAGGTTTAGCAGGACTCCCATGGACATGAGAAAGTGTGACGCCGTGGCTACGGCATCTAGAGTTCCCTGCCTGGAAGGACTTGCTAGAAGCCAATCGTCCAGATATGGGAACACTTGTATTCCGATTTTTCTGAGATGCACTGTGAGAATTGCACAACACACTGTAAAAACTCGCGGCGCCAAGGATAGCCCAAAGGACAGGACTCTGAACTCATAATGCTGTCCCAAAGCCACGAACCTTAGGTATTTGTGATGCTTTGGGTGAATAGGAATATGCTGGTAAGCATCCTGCATGTCCAGGGAGGCTAACCAGTCGTGTTGATGAAGCAAAGGTAAGAGGGTTCCTAGCAGTATCATTTTGAATGTCTCTTTAGGAAGAAATTTGTTTAATTTTCTGAGGTCCAAAATGGGGCGCATGCCTCCGGTTTTCTTTGGAACTAGAAAGTAATGGGAGTAGAACCCTGTGTTCCGCTGATCCAGCGGAACTACTTCCACTGCCCTGTTGTTCAGAAAGCCTTGTATCTTGGAGGCGAGAAGTTCTGACTGAGGAATTGACAGCTTTGGCTGCCACTTGGGGAGACGATTCGGAGCGTTCTCTGAAAAATTGAGGGAATATCCCTCGTGGATTATCCGGAGGACCCATTTGTCCGAGGTTATGGACTTCCACTGGTTGTAGAATTGAGTCAGACGACCTCTCACCGCTAAAGAGTCCCCCTCGGGCAGCTGAGGTGGGACGTGGGCCAAAAACTCAGAAGGCGGCACTGGGCGCTTTGGGTCCTTGCGCCTCCTTCTGGGTATGCTTTAGAGGCTGAGGGGTTTGATTTTTATTAAAACCTCCCATGCCTATGCCCCTAAAGGACTGACGGTTATGAAACTAGCGTTTGATAACACCCCCTCGAAAGGGAGCAGGAGGAGGTCGAGCCAATTTAATGGCTGACCTAGTCTTTTGTGTGGCCTCTAGAGCCTGTTCTACTTGAGATCCGAAGAGATAAACACCATCTAAGGGCAACGCCATGACATGTTGCTGGGCATCATTCGTGAAACCTGAAGTGCGCAGCCAGGAATGACGGCGGGTACAAATGCCTGCCGCCGCTGCTTGGGAGGCAGTATCGAAGGTGTCCTTAGCTGCGTTAACCTGCTGGTTGTTGGACTCGATACCCCTGGTTATGGTTTGAAGAAGCTCTGAATTAGTGTCCGACTCTGGTAGAGCTTCAACCATTTGTTTGAGCGAATGCCAAAGAATATACTCATACTGAGAGAAATAGCCCTGGTAGCTGGCAATACGCATACCTAGGGTGGAAGCAGCAAAGACTCTCTTACCTAAAGTATCTATCTTACGAGATTCTTTGTTTATAGGTTGAGCTGTAGTAGTCTGAGGAAGGATGACCTTATCATTCTCTGCCAAGACTACAGTAGGATCCGCAAAGGCTTGGGATGCCAAAATGGGTCGATCCTTGGGAGCAGCATATTTCCTATCTATGGACTTACCCACAGAAGGAATAGAGCAGAATCATTCCATACCATTTGAGAAAGCGTCTCAAAGGAGGGTTGTACCGGGGGAGTTAAATCCATAGGGATGTCCGGAACATGAAGGTACTGGAGTCTCAAAAGCTTCCCAGGATCGATGTCCATAGTCTGGAGAGAAACAGTGAAATTCAAAATTTTCATCAGAGACTTAAATGACAAGTCTTCGACCACAGGCTCTGCAGCAGGATCAGAACCTGCTCCTTCCACATCATCGCCCAGTCTAAGATCTGGGTCAGGCTCAATATCATCTCCTGACAGTCCAGGAGGGACTGGATGGACAGGAAAGGAATGAAAATCAGGAAAAGAGGAAGGAAAAGAATTCAGAGAGGAGAGGCCCTGAGGATTGGTAGGCAAGAGCCAGGACTCGTGGCAGAAGAACAGAACGACCTTAAGCTGCTGGCCGAGAAAGCAGACGGCGCCAAAGACTGCACCAAAAAGCCAACGGCACTGAAAACCTACACGGTGCCAAGGACGGCACCGACAGGCCGCACGGCACCGAAGTCGGCGCCAAGCGACCCACCGGTGCCGAAACCAACCCAGGACCCCGAAAACCAGGATTTGAGGGAAAAAGAGGAAGAATATTAGCCATGTGAGGGGGGAAAACACCTAAGCGCAGAGTCGACGGCACCAAAGAGAATCGCCCTGCTTGATCGCCCAAAGAACCCCGGGGAAACCGGTCCAGGCAACTGGACCAACCTCTGAGCCCACTGCTCCATCAGAGCAGCCCACTGATGAAACTGCTCATCGGAAACCCTACCAGAAGGCAGGGAAGGGCTCCGATGTCGAAGAGGTCAGCGACCAGAACCAGAAACTGGCGACTCTGACAGAGAAGACCAGCAACTGGTCCCAATGACCGACCATCGATGCACAGACATATCAGAGGGCGAAGTGAGTGATGCCTTCTCTTTCTGTTCTCACGGGCAAGAAGAGCTCGAGGGCAATGGTGCCGAGAATGCGACCATTTTCGTTTATGCTTCTGGGGGACCGCCCCTCCTCTCGGGCGTTGGACCGTCCGTTGTCAGACCCCCCCTTCCGGAGAAGGCAGTGGACCGGACCCAGCCCGGCTGACTGAACCACTTTAGGCAAAAACTTAGGATTCATCCACAAGGATACCCTGTCCTTGTGGAAAACTAAATAAGGCTCTTTACACATCAGAGCCTGAAGCTTGGAAATCCTTCTAGCAGAAGTAATGGCAACTAATATAATATTATAAATAACGCTTTCCATGACAGAAAGCATAGCTCGCAGCTTTCGGCTGATTCTAAGGGAGGCAGCGTTTTTTCAAAAATAAATAAAAGGTCCCATGGGGAACATGGTCCCTGATGGGAGGTTTGAGATGAAGAACACCCACAAGAAGGTACAGGAAAGATCCAGCTGGGCAAGAGTCTTGCCCTCTACGGGTGCATGGTACGCAGAGATGGCTGATAAATGCACCTTAATAGAGAAGCAGCTCAGGCCTGAGTCTGATAGGGAAAGGAGATACCCCAATACCGTATTCACTGGACAGTTGAAGGGATCCAGGTGGTGAGTAAAGGTCCAAGTGCAAAACCCGTTCCACTTCATTGCATAAGTGGCCCTGATGGAAGACTTCCTTGCAGCCACCAAGACATCTGCCACTCGAGAGGAACCCCAAAACTGGGCAACTGCTAGGTCTGCAGGAGCCAGGCGTGCAGGTTTAGCGACTTGAGGTCCAGATGGACCAGGGTGACCTGCTCCTGGGACAGCAAGTCTGAATTCGGGGGCAGGGAGATCTGGGGTTCCACTGCCAGCTGCTGCAGTAGTGGGAACCAAATCGGACATGGCCAATGGGGAATGACTAGGATCATCCCCACTCCCTCCAACTGCAGTTTGGGAAGGACTCTCTGAAGTAATGGAAAGGGAGGGAAGGCATATAGAAACCTCCCTGTCCAAGAGAGGGACAACGCGTCTTGCCAGAAAACACCAGGCCCTGGATCTAGCAAGCAAAAACTGGGCAGTTTTGCACTGAGTGAGGATGCAAAGAGATCCAACTCGGGCCAGCCCCACCTGTTGAACAGCTCTTTGGCAACTGATTGAAGAAGTTCCCGTTCATGTGCCTTGGACTGAGACCAGCTTAAACTGTCGGCCGAGGTGTTTTGTATGACTTGGACATACATGGCAGTGAGTTCCAGATGATGCTTGATGGCCCAATACCAGACTCTCATGGCCTCCCTTCAGAGGCGGTAAGAGTGAGCGCGCCCCCCCACTTGTTTACATAGCAGACCACAGACATGTCCGTCTGAATTAATAGAGGGCCCAGGAGCAGATTCATCTGGAATGCCTGTAGGGTATAGAGTATCACCCGCATCTCCAATACGTTGATGTGGAGATGTTGCTCTTGGGGATACCAAGTTCCTTGGGTCTGACGGTCTGCCATATGGGCACCCCAGCCCTAGCCAGATGCATCCGTCGTCAAAATGTGATAAGGAGACTCCTGCCAAAAGTGTACCCCTGTGGAAAGATTGGAGGGGTTCAACCACCATGTCAGAGTCTGGCACACCAGAGTGGAGACTCACCAGCTGTTGCAATTCATGCGTTGCTTCCATTGGACTTGGGTCCATCGGGGAACCCTCATGTGCAGGCATGCCAGAGGGACAGTCACAATGGCCGCTGCCATGTGCCCTAGCATCCTTGAGAATAACCTGGATGGGATTTGGCGTGAAGAGGAAACCAGGTGAGCCTGCTCCTGAAGGAATCCCGCCCTGTCTGGAGGCAGGAAGGCTTTTCCATCGGCGATGTCCAGAACTACGCTGATGTACTGAAGCCTTTGGCTGGGACACAGGAAGGGCTTTGGGAGGTTGAGAGTGATCCCCAGGTCTCGAAACAAGGTAAAGGTGTCTTCCATGGTGCTGATCAGTTGATTCCCTGGAGGGAGCTGCTAAGAGCCAATCATCCAGGTAGGGGAAAATATAGTGGCCTTTCCTCCTGAGGGCTGCAGCCACCACAGCTAGGCACTTTGTAAAGACTCGGGGAGCCGAGGACAGGCCAAATGGCAGGGTGCAGAAATGGTAGTGGTTGCCTTGGAAGCGAAGGAACCTCCTGTGTGGTTGAAACACCAGAATGTGGAGGTAAGCATCCTGCATATCTAGGGAGCACAGTCAATCCCCCTGCTGGAGGAAGGGGAGCAGGTCTGGAAGGGTGACCATCCTGAAACATTTGTATTCTATATACTAGATCTTCCCAGACATAAAGTCTCCACCACTCATTCACACTAATGGGATCTGCACCAGAGGCACTAGGACCCAGCGGGAGCAAACTTTTTGCTAGAGGGTCAGCGCCAGAGATGGAGCCACGAGGAGCGGCACCACGAGCCTCAGCTTGTGTGGTAATGACTATCTTGGGATTAACCCTCCAACCGCCTCAGTTCTTTTTCCCGCCGTTGAGTGCGCTTCAGTGACGACGTCGCTCGCCCGCCGTGAGTCAAACTTCAAACTAGCAGCATAGTTTTCAGTTTATTATTTGCTAGCATTTTTTTTCAAATAAAGTACTGCTACAGTAATTTATTCTTCAGAAAGAAGTCTCAGCCTACATTGATGGAGTCGACGATGGACGAGTCAGCTGATGGTAGGGAGACTTCGTATGAAAGCTGTTCAGTCAGCCGGGCTGGGTCCGGTCCACTGCCTTCTCCGGAAGGGGGGGTCTGACAACGGACCTGGGGCCTGGCACACTGACGCTGCATCTAGAGGGGTGGGGTGGAGCAGATGCCTGATGGGGTGTGCTCATGGGAGCGTGTGCGGTGCCATTGCTGGCATCACTGCACACTCCACCTGGGGGGGGGGGGGTCCACAAGAACAAGGAAAAGGGCTCCTGGTGAGGCAGCATGATCTTCCGACCTCCATGGCCCACCACCCCCGAATGGTGCTTCCTCCGATCTGGATCCATATCAAGGTGAGTTGAGCTTGGGGGGGGCTCCTTAGCACCCTACCATGGAGGGCAAGCCATGGGGGATGCAGAGGAAGTCGGTCTGACATCAGGGTGCAGTCTGGAAGAAAAAAATTACTCACCATAGTAATCTTGTTTCTTCAAAGGGATCACTCATTATGATTAAACTTAATGCAGTCAGCCTCCTGTGTTGAACTGCTCAGAGAGATGGAATTTTATGCAAATTATGGAATTCTCATTTGGCTCATGCCACTTTCAAACTACTGCCCTAGCAACTGTTGCACTCTGAGTGCTTCAGATTCTTACGTAGCCTAACTGGTTAAAAGACCCACTAGCTAAAATTAACAACATAAATAACATTTTTGCCCTTTCACGTCAAAATATCCTTAACCAACAAACCTAAGAAACTTTGAGCTCACCTGGACACCAACTGATTAAACAAAGTGAGTCTCTACCTTAACCTATGTAGAAAGGAAAACAAACCTAAAGCAGGGATGCAGAGCAACTTCTATAGGTTCTAGTAGGGGAAGGTCTTTAATCATAATGAGTGACCCCTTTGAAGAAACAAGGTTACTATGGTGAGTAATTTTTTTCTTCTAACCCCAGGAATCACTCATTATGATTAAACTTAATGCAGACTACCAAACAGTACCTTTGGAGGTTGGGCAGTGAACCTATTTGGGAAACAGGCTCTGCAGTACTGCTGTACCAAACCTAGCATCACCTCTGGATTGCAAGTCCAGGCTGTAATGATTTGTGAAGGTGTGTGTTGTTTTCCATGTAGCTGCTTTATAGATTTCTAGTAGTGGAATTTCTCTTGAAGCAGCTGTGCCCCTGGTGGAGTGTGCTCTCAGGCCCAGGGGTACCTGTTTACCCACCTTACTATAACAAAACTGTATAATAAGTAAGTAAAAGTTTATTTCTATAAGGCGCCCTTCCCAAGCTCAGGGCGCCTTTACAAAATTCCACATACAACATTAAAATCCACAACAATAAATAGCATTTTATCCATAGCAGAATTTACATTTCTGAACATGTTTGATTAAATAAAAAGGTCTTAACAGCTTTTTTAAACCCCTCCACAGTCAGGCTATTACGTATCTGGCAAGGTAGAGAATTCCACAGGGTAGGAGCCATAAAGGCAAACATTCGTCCACCAGATGTCTTTAAGGTTACCGTGCTAATCTCTAGCAATCCCTCGCCAGAGGATCAGAGGGAGCGGGAGGGACTGTAAGAAGTCAGGAGTTCTTTCAGGTAGTGGGGTCCCAAACCATGTAGGGCCTTATAGGTCATTAAAGCGATCTTGAAAGGGATCCGCTACTGTACACGCAGCACAGGTGTTATATGGTTGGATCTCAGGCTTCCAGTCAACAACCTAGCTGCCGCATTTTGCACCAGCTGTAAGTGGTGGATATCCACTCCCGGCAGCCCTAGATAAAGGGCACTGCAGTAATCAAGATGACTGGCAACTAAGGCGTGGACCAGGTTGGGAAGATCCTCTGATGGAAAGTACAGTTACGTAAGAACTTACCGTAACAGCAGATCTTCGAGAACAGCTCTTGCAGCAGGTTACACCATTAGGACTGAAGCCGGCAGGCGCCAGGACCCCACGGAAATTTTCTAGCTAGCAATCTTCAGCAGGGACCACATCCGACGTCGGTCCCGCCCCTGACGTCGGGCGTAGTACATAAGGAGGCGGTCCCCCTATAATCCTCAGTTCTCCCGCCGGAGACTTCTGGCCGCTGGATGACATCAGAAGGGGAGACAGAGGATCTGCCATCAGATGGCAAAACAAGGAAAAAGGAATGTCCCATCTAATGAGATGGGTGCTTGAATCCGACCTACCTCCAGCAGGGATGATGGGAGGGAAGAAAAAATTACTCACCTTAGTAATGTTGTTTCTTCTAATGGAGTCTTGCTATATTATGACAATTGCAGTATGACCGCAGGTTAGAACTGCTCTGGAGGTGAAATAGTTAACTTTCCATGCAGGCATGGAACTTAGAGCGCGAACTCGGTTGAAAACTCTGTCTGTTGTGCTTCAAAGGTAAACTGTCAGATCTTTATGAGCTAAAACTCACTAAGGTTCTGAGTGGAAGCTGTAAACCTACACTAGGGCTACTAACATAAACACTCATTTTTTGGTCTAAAACAAAGACTCAAGTCAGGAGATCAAAAAAATGCAAAAACACAACACCAATTCACCCAAAAAAATTAGGTGAAAACAGCAAGGTGGGCATCAAAAAAGTGCCAACCCTGTACTGCCCACCCACATCCCAAAACAGAGGTTCTGAGAGGGGCAGGCAGGGAGGGAGGTCATAATATAGCAAGACTCCATTAGAAGAAACAACATTACTAAGGTGAGTAATTTTTTCTTCAAACAACATGAAGTCTTGCTATATTATGACAATTGCAGACTACACAGCAGTACCCCCATGGAGGAGGGACAGAACCTACTTAGGAAATAGGCTCTGAAGCACGGCTGTGCCAAACCGAGCATCACTCCTAGCCTGGATGTCCAGGAGTAATGGTAAAAGTGTGAACTGTTTTCCAGGTAGCTGCTTGACATATTTCTAGAATAAGAATGTCTCTGGCAGCAGCCAGAGAAGCAGCTGTACCTCTGGTAGAGTGAGCCCTCAGGCCTGAGGGAGGAACTTTGCCCAACTTCTCGTAGCAGAATTGGATACAAGAGACAATCCACCTGGCAATGGATCTTTTAGTGGCAGGCTTCCCTTTCCCAACTTCGCCATAGGTAAGGAACAGTTGGAGGGAGTCAAACCTATGACCCTTGGTACGCTCTAAGTAGTAACTAAGGGCTGTCTTCACATCTAGGCTGTGCAGCCTCCTCTCCCCAGAGGAGGAGTGGTCAGTGAAGTACACTGGAAGAGAAATAGATTGATTAAGGTGGAAATCTGAAACCACCTTAGGCAGGAACTTTCTGTTAGTCCGAAGGACCACCTTATCTCTGTGGAAGAGATAAACTCCTGCTCCACTGACAACGCTTGTAATTCACTTCATGCACCTGGCAGAGGTGATGGCTACCAAACACAGTTTCCAAGTCAAGTACTTGAGCTCAAGCTGAAGACAAGGGGCTCGAAGGGGTTGCATATTGAAACAGTACAACATTAAGATCCCAGGCAGGGCAGGATCTCTGAATGGAGGTTGGTGTGCAACAACCCCTTAAAAACTTGGAAAATGCGGGATGAGCTGAGAGAAGAGGATTTACCTGCTGAAATAAAAGCAGACACAGCTGCCAAGTGCACCTTGAGGGTAGCTGGTCTCAGCCCCAAAGAATTCAGGTGGACCATATAATCCAGGACTGTGGGTAGATCAGCAGAGACTGGAAATATGCTTTCCGGGCACTATATGGAAACCTTTTCCATTTGGAATTGTAAAGTAGCCCTGGTGGAAGGCTTCCTTGAGGGCTTCAATATTTCCATTACACCTTGGGAAAGGTGTAAATCAGCAAACTCTAACTCTTCAAGAACCAAGCCTTGAGATTGAGAGATTTGAGATTGGGTACCAGACCCTTCCCTGGGCACAGGTTAACAGATTGTGATTCTTGGGAAGGCACAGGGTAGGATGGACTGCTAAGGACAGCAGGAGTGGATACCAGGGCTGTCTGGCCCAATCCGGAGCTATCAGAATGACCTTGCAGGATTGGGATCTGATTTTGACTAGCACTTTGAACAGGAGAGGAAAGGGGGGAAAGGTATAGAAACTTCCCCTCCCAATTGAGGGCTAAGGCATCCAGTGGGAGAGAGCCCAACACTGGGGGCCTGCAGCAAAAAAGAGGAAGTTGGTGATTGTCTGGGGCTGCAAAAAGATCTATCTGAGGGGTGCCCCATCTGGCAAATACTACTCCCAAGACCAGGGGATCCAGTGACCATTCGTGCTGGCCCTGGGAAATCCTGCTGAGAGCATCTGCCAGGACATTGTCCTTGCCTGGGAGGTGAACTGCCGTAGGCGAGGTGTTCAGGGAGTAAGCCAGAGACCACAATCTCATCGCTTACGTACAAGGCGTGAGACCTAGTGCCCCTTGCTTGTTGATGTACCACATTGTAGTGGTGTTGTCTGTTCTGACCCGAATACTTTTGTTCTGAACAGATTTGTAAAAAACTTGAAGTGCTAGAAAAACTGCTCTGAGCTCCAACAGGTTGATGTGGAGCAGGGATTCCTGGGGAGACTACAGACCCTGGGTGGTGAGGTCGCCCATGTGAGCTCCCCAACCCAAGAGGGACGCATCTGTAGTAAGGATTAGAGAATGAGACTGAGTGACAAAAGGAACCCCTTGTCTCAGGTTGGTCTGATCCTGCCACCACTGTAGGGCTTGGATCAGGTTCGAGTTACTGGGATCAATTTGGTAAGAGGATCCTTTCTTTGAGACCAAAGGCTCTCAAATGGAACTAGATGTCCCTCATCTGAAATCTTGCTCCCTGCACAACCGCTGTGGAAGCAGCCATGTGCCCTAGGAGCTGCAGAAGTGCCTTGCTGTGGCCGGAGACCTGCAGGGTAAATGAGAGGCCAGGAGACCAGGGTCTTTGCCCTGTCTGGGGAAGGAAAGCCCTGGCTTCCTGTGTGTTCAGTTCTGCGCCTATGAAGGTAAGAAGCTGGACAGGCTCCAGAACTGACTTTGAGAGATTCAGAAGGAAACCTAGAGAGGTAAGCAGTTGCTGCGTTATCTGGAGATGTAATTTGACCTGCTCTGGGGACTGGCCTACTATAAGCCAATCGTCCAGGTAAGAAAAGATGGCAATCTTTTGCCTTCTTAGGTAGGTAACTGCTACTGCCAAACATTTGGTAAATACCCTTGGGGCAGAAGTGAGGCCGAAGAGCACTGCTCTGAACTGGTAGTGGCCTGAGGGCAGCTCGAACCTGAGGTACTTTCGATGGGAGCCTCTGATGAGAATATGGAAGTAGGCATCCTTGAGGTCCAGGGAAGCTAGCCAGTCCCCTGGCCTTAGAGAGGGTGGGATAATTCCCAGAGTCACCATTTTGAACTTTGGCTTTAAAAGGTGCTTGTTTAAATATCTGAGATCCAGGATGGGCCACCATTCTCCTGTCTTTTGGGGTAAGAAGTACCTGGAGTACAAACCTTTGCCCTGGTGTAGGAGGAACCCTTTCCACAGCTCTGAGAGCCAGGAGGGTAGAGATCTCTGCCTCTAAGGCAAGAGCCTCTGATGGAGTTGCAGGTGGAAAAGATCTGGTTCTCAGCTTTGGAAATTTTTTGAAACTGAGAATCAGTCCCTGGCTTACTACTTCCAGGACCCACTTGTCTGATGTTAAAGACTTCCAGTCCTGGACAAAGTAAGCCAGCCTGCCCCCTACAGGTAGAGGAGAATTGGCCCTGGCAATCCCATCAGGGTGCCTGTTTGGCAGGGGCTTTGGGCTGAGGGTTGGAAGCAGATCTGCTTGTACCCAGTCTGCCTCTTCCTCTAAAGAAGCCCCTCTGAGCATAGGCGGAGGAGGAGGAAGCTTGGGCTTGGTAAAAAGGCCTATGAAAAGGCCTGCCCCTGCCTCTAGGAAGCTGCTTTTGAGGAGTGGCCTGCCTTTCCTTGGCCTGTGCACTCTATAGGTGGTCCTATATTCATCCATTTCTTCATGTAATTCTGTTTGCTCCCAAACAGAGAATTTCCCATAACAGGAAAATCCATGGCCTTGGACTGGGTGTCCTGAGACAGGGTAGTACATCTGAGCCAAGCCATCCCGCGAGTGCCACAGATGCAGCCATGACTCTTGATGAAACATCATTAGAGTCCACTGCAGCATGAAATTGCACCTTGGATGCCTCAATACCATCCATAGCCACCTGTTCCAGCTCCCTGGCAAACTGGTCAGGGACTTGTTTTGTTAGGGCCAGCACAGTATCCCATCTGGATTTCTGGTACCTAGCAGCATAAGCCATATAATTTGCTTGTCTGAGCCCCAAAGATGCTGCCATGTACTGTTTCTTTGCCATAGCATCAATCTTCCTGGAGTCCTTCTCAGGGGGGTGTGAAGCTAGGGGAGTATTAGCCTTGTCATAGGCTGCAGCCTGCACTACCCCCACATGACTGCATTGCTGAGTGAGGAAATCAGTGTCTGAGCCTGATAAGGTATACCTCTTGTCCATCCTTTTATCCACAGGAGGTATAGTGTGAGGAGTTTTTAAAACTTTTACTGTCCGTTTCCGAAAAGATTTATGCAAAGGAATAGACAGTCTCCTAGACTCTGGAATATCCATCATTTCTACATAGTCTGGCTCCTCCTGGTCATCAACAGCTTCCTCAACAGGGAGCTGGAGAGTTCACAACTTTTTATAAAACATGAAATGAGAAGGGGACTCAGAAAGTCTTGGAGGAGAAACCCTAGGGTCTATCTGGAGAGATGTCCGGATCAATGGGCACATCCAGATCTTCAAAACCATATTCATTCTCCTCATATTCGTCTTCCCCCTCCCCCGGTTCATAAAAATCCTCAAAATCATAATCTTGAACCGGTGGAACCGGCCGAACCGAACGCTTACCAGAAGGTGTCGGTTCGGTCGGAACCGAGAGAGAGAGACTGGACAATTTTAATTGCTTTAGCTATTTCCTCAGCAGTTGGGGAGAGAACTTTTGGCTCTAAACTAGCTGACTTTCTAGCCCTTTTTGATGGAACCGGCTCCTCAGAACCGGCTCTTCGTTTGCCCGAGGAAGTATCGCCCTGGTCAGAGGGCACTCCCTCCGGTTCGGTTGGTACCGAACCGGGCTGGCCATCCGGGTCAGCGGACTTTTTGGCCTCCCTTTCCCTGAGCCTACCAACTCTCTTATCTATTGTGGCAGCAGGGAAATTGTGACAAATCTGGCAGTCTGAACTGAGGTGGTCAAACCCCAGACAACAGACACATGTGGTGTGTGGGTCAGCCTTAGCAAAAGCTTCCCCACAAACACTACAGTGTTGAAACCTAGTGGGTCCGGTTTTTCCTTTGGGTTTCTCAGACATAATGCCAGCCTAACCAACTTGCCCGTTTATGGCAATCCACCAAGCAAGACACCCTTATCAGTTCCCAACCGTGTCACGGGTTGTGGAAAAAACCGTAATGAAATCCGTTTTTTTTTAGAACCGATAAGAACCGGGAACCACACTGTAAAAAAGGGCTAACAGATTTAAATACAATCTGATCGGTTCAAACCGAACCGATAACAAATTACAAGTTCCACACAGAAAAAAGTAATGTAAAACCTATCTATTACTTACATTACCACAAACAGAGCTTGAACCGACCGGTTGCGGTTTAATTTCGGCTAAAAACCGAAAAATAACATTTTTAAACCGACAAAATGAACCGAGCAGAAGGAGGAATCTCCGGAGCGACTGTTCAGTGAGGCGGAGTAAAGAATCTGACAGTTTACCTTTGAAGCACAACAGACAGAGTTTTCAACCGAGCTCGCGCTCTAAGTTCCATGCCTGCATGGAAAGTTAACTATTTCACCTCCGGAGCAGTTCTAACCTGCAGTCATACTGCAACTGTCATAATATAGCAAGACTTCATGTTGTTTGAAGGTACCTGCTGCAAGAGCTGTTCTCGAAGATCTACTGTTACGGTAAGTTCTTACGTAACTGTACTATCTTACTTCGAGATACAGCTCTTGCAGCAGGTTACACCATTAGCACTGATTTCCAAGCAGTAATGGCAATCATGCACCATCGGGAGAAGGAAAGGTAAAGACCTCGAGGTAACTTGAGCCTAGGACAGAAGTCCTTGAAGGACAGCTAGATCGAACCCCGCTCTTTGTCTTGATGCAATGTCCAGACTGTAATGTCTGATAAAGGTATGCACAGAGCTCCAAGTAGCTGCAGCGCAAATAGCTGAGGTGGATACATTCTTTAACGCCACAAAGGAAGTAGCCACCCCTCTAGTGGAATGACCCTTGCCCGCGCCCAGTAAGGGTTTATTGCGCTTCTCATAACAGAAAGTAATGCACTGGATGAGCCACCTAGATAGTGACTGTTTAGAGACAGGAGCTCCCTTCATCCTATGGGCAAAGGAGATGAAAAGTTGGTCCGACTTTCGGTGCTGTTTGGTTCTGGTCAGGTAGTAGCTGAGGCACCTATGCACATCAAGGGTGTGCAGAAGGTCTTCTCCTTGATTAGACTATTTTGGAAAATACACTGGTAGATCGATGTCCTGATTAAGGGTGAGAGCTGAGACCACCTTAGGCAAAAATTCTGGGTTTGTCCTTAGGGATACCCTGTCCTGGTGGAAACCAAATAAGGCTCTTTGCACATAAGAGCGTGCAATTCTGAAATCCTTCTGGCAGAAGTAACTGCAACTAAAAATAATGTTTTCCATGAGAGAAAACGTAGCTTGCAATCCGCGGCTGCTTCAAAGGGTGGCAGCGTGAGCTGCTCCAGGACAAAAAGTAAGTCCCAGGGAGGGATTGGATCTTTAATGGGAGGCCTAAGGTGGAGGACACAAGAGGCATGAGTAGTGTCCAGCTGGGCCACCGTCCAATGGCCTACGGGGACATGGTAAGCAGAGATGGCACAAAGGTGCACTTTAATCAAGGAGTAAGCCAGTCCAGAGTGGAAGAGGGAAAGCAGGTAGTCCAGAACCAGCTTTTCTGGACAGTCTAATGGTGGAAAGCCACGCGCTTGAGCCCACAAACAGAATCTGCGCCATTTCATGGCATAAGTTGCGTGGGTAGCCAGTTTTCTGGCGGCAGAGAGTACATATGCCACTTCTTGCGAGACCTCATATTGCATCATGGCTATGTCTCTAGGAGCCAAGTGTGCAGGTTCAATGAGTGAAGGTCTGGATGGACCAATGAACCTGTCTCCTGAGACAATAGATGGGAGCTGATTGGCAAAGGAACTGGAGGTTCCCGGGGTAGCTGGTGCAAATGAGGGAACCAGATCTGTCTGGGCCAGAAGGGTGCAATCAGAATGAGCATCACTTGCTCCCTGCGAAGTTTTAAGAGAACTCTGTGGATCAATGGGAAAGGAGGAAAGGCATAGAGGAATCTGCCCGCCCAGGAGAGGGACAACATGTCTCGCCAGAAAACACCAGGCCCTGGATCTAGTGAGCAAACATTGGGCAGTTTTGTGTTGGATGGGGATGCGAAAAGGTCTATTTCTGGAGTACCCCATCAGTGAAACAGATCCTCTGCCACCTCCTGCAGAAGTTCCCATTCGTGGACTCTGGCATGAAAGCAGCTCAGGATGTCTGCGATGGTGTTGTCCACTCCCGGGACATGTACTGCAGTTAGGTTTGCGCTGTGTTGCAATACCCACTCCCACACTCTGATGGCCTCCCTGCAAAGTGGGTATGAGTGAGTGCCTCCTTGTTTGGTGAGGTAATACATCACCGTGGAATTGTCTGTTTGTAACAGAAGTGTACCCGGTGGAATCTCCGACTGGAAGGCCTGCAGAGCGTAAAGGACTGCCCTCATTTCTAGGATGTTGATGTGGAGATGAGACTCCTGGGCTGTCCACAGGTCCTGAGACTGAACACCATCTAGGTGTGCTCCCCACCCGAGCCCTGAGGCATCTGTGGAGAGAGTCACAGTCGGGGACGGCGCTGTGAAGGGAACCCCCACAGAGAGGTTCCCTGAATGTAGCCACCATTATCAATCTTGAATTACAGTTTTCGTGATCCGGATTGGATGCTGCAGATGGTCTTGCCTTTGGTCCCATTGCACCCGTAACATCCACTGGGTTACCCGCATGTGGAGACGGGCTAGTGGGACTGTTGCAATGGCCGCAGCCATGTGTCCGAGCAGGCAAAGGACCAGTCTGGCTGGGACGAACTTCTTTGCCAACAACTCCCTGATGAGGGATCTGATGTGTTCTGCTCTGTCCGCAGGAAGGAAAGCTTTCCCTCTGACGGTGTCCAGAACTGCTCCGATAAACTGCAGCTTCTGAGACAGAACCAGGTGTGACTTCTCGTAGTTGATGGGAATACCCAGTGACTGAAAAATGTGACTGGGTGCAGTGAATAGCCGTCATCAAGGCCTCCCTGGAGGGCGCCATGAGAAGCCAGTCGTCCAGGTATGGGAACACGTAGTGGCCCTGTCTCCTCAGAGACGCAGCTACGACCGCCATGCACTTCATGAATACACAAGGTGCCGATGACAGCCCGAAGGGAAGAGCTCAGAACTGATAATGGCAGCTCTGAAACTCGGAGTGCAGGAACCTCCGGTGCGCTTGAGCAATAGGAATGTGCAGGTAGGCGTCCTGCATATCCAAAGACACCAGAAAGGCATCCTGCTTCAGCATGGGAATTGGGCCCAGAAGGGTCACCATGCGGAAGCACTTGTAAGCGACCGAAAGGTTGAGGTCGCTGAGGTCCAGTATTGGACGGAGGTCCCCTGTTTTCTTTGGAACCAGGAAAAAGTGAGACTAGTACCCTAGTCCTCTCTGGTTCTCTGGGACGTGCTCTAAAGCTTCCTTTTCCAGAAGCGCGAGCACTTCCTCCTGTATGAGCACGGCATGCTGACCCAAATAACGGGAGAGCAGGGGAGGTCTTGTAGGTGGGCTGCCTACAAACTCTATATAATGGCCTTTTTTTACCAGCTGCAGAACCCACCTGTTGGTGGTGATCGATTGCCACCCTGGAAAGTGGCGTGCGATTCGACCCCCGACTTTCTTTTCCTGTTGATCCTGGGGAGGGGCGGGGGCCGGGAAGGAGTCATGCTGTGGCAGCGTTTGACCCAGCAGGCTGGGCCGACTTTGAAAATCATTGGCCTCTGCCTGGGGATGACTTGGCCTGGGCCTTGTGTGTGAAAGTGCCCCTCTGCTGCTGACTGGAACGTTGCTGTTGCCTTTGTAGCCGGCCACGAAAATGGCTCTGGTTCCTCTGAAAGGAACTAGGCCGAGACCTGTACATAGCTTGTACAGATCGGACTGCCTTTCCTGCATCCTGGAGTTTGGTGATCACTCTCTCGGAGGCTTCACCAAATAGGACCTCACCGTTATAAGGGACGTCTAGGACATTTTTCTGGACGTCCTGGGTAAATTCGGAGCCACGAAGCCAAGAGTATCTCCGGAGACACACACCGGAGGCTGCAGCTCTGGCTGAAGAGTCCGCAGAATCATATGTGGCTCTGAGCACTTGGGTCCCCACATCTGAACCCGTGCAGAGGAGGTTCAACAGCTCCTCCTTGTGATCACCATCGGGCATCTTCTTGACCAGGTCCTGACCCTGTTCCCACAGTGCATTCTGGAACTGAACCATGTGGGTCAGATAGTTCAGTGACCTGATGGTGCAAGTCGCAGCCGCGTACATGCGCCTTCCCAGGACGTCCAATTGCTTGGATTCCTGGTCCGGTGGCTGGGTGCTCAAATGCTGAAGTCTCTGAGACTGGTCATGCGAAGCAGTGATGACCAGGGAATCAGCCAGAGGATGGTTCGCCAAATACTGGTCCTCCCTAGGGGCCTTGTATAGGCGATCAGCCTTCTTCGGCACCGTGGGAGTGGAATGCGAATGTTTCCAGGCAGCCTTGGTGATGTCCGCGAAGGTATCCACCAAGGGCGGCACTACCACAGGCTTCGGGTCTTTTTGCCGAAGGTAGCAGGCAAGGCGTTGTCTCTCGGGGTCAAGCTCCTCAGCATCCCACCCCATGTTCTCCTGGATGTGCCTCATGATTTCTTCTGGCGAAGGAGGGATCATCTGGAGGAGACCTGGGTAGGTCGTGTGGGTCAGGAGAGGGAATGCTGAGAGGAGAAGGTGATCTGGAACACTCCGGAGTGTCAGACCTGGAATCCTCCCTGACGGAGTGTACCGGCGTCGTCTGGGTCTCTTGCGGCTGGGCAACCCTGAGGGGGATTTGGAGGTAGGCCTTCTCCTTTCTGAAGATCTACCCCTAGGAGGTGGCGTCTGCTCCTTGGGGGATGGAGGTCATCCCACGGGCCCCTTAGGTAGAGGAGGGGGCGTAGGCGGTGAAGGAGTGGGTGAAGGCGGAGTAGGTGTAGGAGGAGGACATGTGGTAACCACATCTTTTTTTGATGGTGTCCCACCAGAAGGTAAAAGCTCTTTTACCTCTGCCAGATTCATACCCGACGACGGGCCTGGCACCGGTGGCCTGTCGCCGGGGTTGGGCGTTGGGTCTCCAGGGGTCTCCCGCTCCAAGGAAGGTCTCTTGGGAGCCCGGCATCTCCAGTGTCACCCGCCTGGTCCTCGGGCTGTGTGGCATCCTCCTTGGTGGAGTCCCTCTGACCGGCATCCGGCGGCAACAGGGGTGCGGTCCTCTTCTCTGGGGTAGCCAACATTGGTCCCCTGGCTGACGTCTTCAGAGGCAAACACCTGGCCGGCGACGGGTGTCTGGCTGTCGTCGGCTCCTGGGAGCGCCGGTGATGTTTGGCCGACGTCGGGTGGACCGAAGTCGGGTCCGACGTCTGTTTAAGGGACATCAGGTCCTTGGTTTTAGGGCGCTGGATCCGAACCTCAGGGTGGCTGGGAAACTGACCTGGCATCGGTGTCCCAGCGACGGGAGGGAGATTTATGGTGCTCCCCCAACTTTGACGAGGCCTTGGAAGGAGTAGAGGAGGCCGAGGGCCTAGAAGTCTTCAGAGGCTGAAGAGAGGAGGAACTGCTGGATGACCTGACCTGGACTGGTGGAGGTTGCGACCGAGTCCTGGAGGGAGAGCGGTCCAATTTTGAGCTCTCCCCAGGAGGAAGGTTCCTTGTCAATGGTTTTGAGTTTCCCTTCCAGGAGAAATGCTTGAAGTGCCTTCTGGTGGCGGATCCTGGTGCGACTGTTGAAGCCCTGGCAGAAGGAGCAGGCCTTGGTGTCGTGGTCTGGGCCTAGGCAGCGCACACAGGCTGAATGGGGATCCTTGAAGGGGATCTGTTTGCTGCAGGCGCACTATGTATGGTGACTCTCTAAAGAAGTGGTTGGAGAGGACATCAGTTGTTCACAAGTCGAAAAATAAACGAAAATCGTTGTAGTTCTTATGGTCGTCGTGCGCTAGAAAAGGAGACCGAGAGGCCGATACTGGCGAGTCGACGGCAGGAAAAGAATTGAGGATTATGGGGGGACTGCCTCCTTATGTACTACGCCTGACGTCGGGGACGGGACCGACATTGGAGGCAGTCCCCGATGAAGACTGCTAGCTAGAAAATTTCCGTGGGGTCCTGGCGCCTGCCAGCTTCAGTCCTAATGGTGTAACCTGCTGCAAGAGCTGTATCTCAAAGTAAGATCCAAGTGTTTCACCCATGCTATATTCCTTAGATGGAAAAAGGATGATTAGACTACGGCCGACACCTGTGCCCTCAGGGTCAAGCCCTCGTCAAACATAACACCGAGGTTACGCACCTGACCAGATGCCATAAGCGGGGTCTCCCCCAGAAATAAACCTGAGGGTTTTCCCACCCATGGACTTAACATCCTTACCCCTGGTTCCACCACCAATACTTCTGTTTTTCCTGGGTTCAACTTCAGCCAGTTGGTACTCATCCAGTTCTGTATCGTCAGGAGGCAGTTGTTAAACAATGCACTTGACTAAGACTCCTGCCCGGGCACAAAAGACATGTAGAGTTGAGAATCATCATCATAGCAATGAAAATTCAACCCATACTGTCTTATAATGTCCCCCAATGGGAGCATATACACACCGCAAATAACATGGGGAACAACACCAAACCCTGTGGCACCCCACAGCGCAGGCAGTGAGAGGTCGAGGAATAAATCCCTGACACTACTCTCTGAGCCCTACCCTGCAGGAAGGATTGAAACCAACTGTGGACCACCCCCCTTAGTCCACAAAGAAACCACAGGCGTTCGAGCAGCACCCCATGATCTACGGTGTCAAATGCTGTTGAGAGATCAAGGAGAACCAAGATAGAATGAGTTCTCCGATCTCTTGCCATCAGGAGATCATTCAGTACCCATACAAGAGCCATCTCAGTACTATGCCGTTTCCTGAAGCCAGACTGAAGAGGGTCATAGATACTGTGGCTGGTTAAATGATCTTCCAGCTACAAAGCGACCACCTTCTCAATAACCTTCCCCAAAAAAGGGGAGGTTCAAAACCGGTTTGTAGTTTTCTGGGCAGTCGGGATCAAGGGAGGGCTTTTTCAGAAGGGGGCGCACCACTGCCTCCTTCAAGACATCTGGAAAGATCCCTCTCTCCAATGATGCCACCACTATCCCAGTAAGGATCGGGCCAATAACCTCTACACACCCGACAAGAAGGTGAGTAGGGCCTGGATACAAACTACAGTAGGTTGGACGCAAAGTCTGGATAATCCCCACTATATCTATGACTGCCGGTTGACTAAAGGTGAACCAAGTTAGTTGGGTGTTAGTACCCCTTTGATGGTCGCTGCAAGACCCAATGGGAAGGCGCTGGCTGATCTCTTCCCTGATAGTGGACACCTTATCAGTGAAGAACATCGCAAACTCCTCACACTGTAACTGTGACAAAGCTCGACCGGCTTGAAGACAGACTGGATTAGCTGGGCAGGTCTGTTCTTCGCTGTGGCAATTTCCCTGGATAGGAACTCTGCCTTCTTATGGGAAATTACTAACTGATAGATCTTATAATGATCCAACAGTCAAAGCCTGTCCACCTCCAGGTGAGTTTTCCGCCAGTGTCTCTCCAATCTTCAGCGCTCTCTCTTCAACCCACAGATCTCCCCGGTAAACCATGGAGCCCCTGGGTGGAGAGTGCAGGGACGAACGCAGAATGGAGTAACGACATCCAGGGCCCTCACAACTGCCCTATTATAGGCCAGCACTAAGTGCCCTGGGTCAGTGCTATCCATTGGCAATCCTGAGAAGTCCAGCTCCATCATTAGGCCTTCTGAGGTAACTCCTCCCAAGGGACGGAACTGTACTATCTCCTTAGGGGCAGACCTCTTTTGGGGGGCTGCAAAACTGAACCTCGGGGTGTGATGGTCAGACCAACTGATAGGTTCCACCTCCACACCAGAGACTCCCATCTCCAGATGGAATATCAAGTCCAATGAGTGTCCCCCTGGTGAGTTGCAGAGGTAAAAACTTGTGTCAGGCCCAATGAATCCATCAATTGGAGAAGGTTTTGTCTGAAAAGCAAGAGTTCATTATCGACCCAGGCATTGAAATCCCCCAGAATTAACCATCGGGGGACTCCAATACCCTCTCGGCGATGAAGTCCGCAACCTCCCTCAGGAATTCCCTCCCATCACCTGGTGGACGATAAATGAGAAGTATCCTGAAGCCTGCACCTGCACGCACGATAACCTCAAAGGAATTGGTACATCCAGCTGGCACCTCCCTGAGGTCCAGTTCCTGTCTAAAACAGACTGCAACTCCCCCGCCCCATGGTCCACTCTCGGGCGGTGAATCACCGAGAACCCGGCCGGAACCGCAGACCCCAAAATGAGGACTGCATTCTCATCCAGCCAGGTCTCGGTGATGCAAGCCAAGTCCACAGATACAACAAGATCTGCCAACAATGCGGTCTTGTTTCTGATAGACCTAGCATTGCTTAACACCGCCCGAAAGGGACGGGACTCCAAGGATGACTTCACCTCCTGCCTGACCAAGTCAGTGCCCTTGGGTATGGGTACAAGGCATGGTATACAAGCCACTATCCAGTGAGAAATTGTATGTTTTGTTGCAGCTCTGCCCTTACCAACTTTACCATAAGTGAGAAAGAGCTGTGATTGACCTGTCCTGTAAGACTTGGTTCTGTCAATGTAGTGGCTAAGTGCCCTTTTGACATCTAGAGAAAGAAGTCTCTTTTCTGAAGAACTGGAGTTGTCTGTAAAAAAGATAGGTAGAATGATAGACTGATTTAAATGAAAAGCAGATACCACCTTGGGAAGAAATTTTCCATTAGTCCTAAGGACCACTTTGTCCCTGTGGAATGAGATGTAGTCCACATCTGTGCACAGGGCTTGTAATTCGCTGATCCTTGCGGCTGAAGTAATGGCAACCAGGAAAACAGTTTTCCAAGTGACATACTTCAAATCTGCGGTTACCATAGGTTTGAATGGTGCATCCATGAGTTTATCAATGCAAATATTTAGATTCCAGGCCGGAACTGGTTCACTTAGGGGAGGGTGCAGAAGATTAAGGCCTTTAAAATATTTTCTAAATACTGGGTGAGAGGCTACAGACCTCTCCTTACCAACTGATAGATAAGCAGAGACTGAAACTAAGTGGACCTTGAGGGTTGAGGGCTTCAGACCTAAGGAATGTAAATGTGTAAGGTAATCTAGGAGAATAGCCAAATCAGCCCTGAAATGGCTCACATGTACCTGTGCACCATAAAGTAAATATTTTCCACTTAGAGGAGTATGTTTTCGTAGTGGAAGGCTTCCTGGAACCCCTAAGCACTGTCAATACCTGTTCTGATAGATTAAGGTTAGCAAATTCTAAGTCCTCAAGAGCCATGCCTTGAGCCTCAGTGATTTGAGATTGGGGTACAGGATCCTGCCCTCAGAGGAGGTTAACAGGTTGTGCCTCCTGGGCAGATGGATCGGGGGAACCACTGACAGAGACAGCAGAAGACAGTACCAGTGCTGTCTCGCCCAATCCGGAGCTACCAGTATCATTTTTGCTGATTAGGACCTCAATTTCAGTAGGGTCCTGAATATCATAGGAAAGGGAGGGAATGTATACAGAAACTTCCCTGTCCAATCCAGGGCCATGGCATCCAGGGGAATATTGCCCTTTAGATGAGGTCTGCAGCAGTACATTGGAAGCTGGTGGTTTTCTGTTGGGTCAAAGAGATCCACCTCTGGAATGCCCCATCTCCTGAAAATTGTACTGAGTACCTGAGTATTCAGGCACCACTTTTGGTGGTCTTGACTTGTCCTGATTAGAGAGTCTGCCAGCACATTGTCTTTCCCTGGAAGGTGTATGGCTGACAGGGATACTCCCATGGAGTATACCAAGGACCACAGTCTCATTGCTTCTGTGCACAGCAGATGTGACCTGGTACCTCCTTGTTTGTTGATGTAATACATGGTTGTGGTGTTGTCTGTTCTGGCTTGCACTACCTTGTTTTGCAGGTAAGGGGCAAATGCTTTTAGGGCCAGGTAAACAGCCCTGAGCTCCAAGAGATTTATGTGCAACAGGGACTCTTGGGGGGACCATGTGCCCCTTGCTGTGTGCTCTAACATGTGTGCCCCCCAACCTAGAAGAGAGGCATCTGTTGTAAGGATTACTGAAGGTTGTCCCCTTATAAAAGGTACACCCACCCTGAGGTTGTGCTCGTCCAGCCACCACTGTAAGGCTTGGACTAAACTTTTTGTTACTAGAACCAGTTTGGACATAGGGTCCGTCCTTTGAGACCAGTACTGTCTAAGATGGAACTGAATCTCTCTCATTTGAAACCTGGAGCCCATTAACACTGCAGTGCAGATGCTATGTGGCCCAGTAGCCTGAGAAATTCTCTGGCTGACTTGGGTCTCCTGGACACAAAGGATTTTGCAATTTGCAGAATGCTTGTCACCCTGTCCTGTGGCAGGAAGGTTCTGCCCTGTCTGGTGTTTAGTTCTGCACCAATAAACTCCAGCACCAGGAGTGGTACCTGCTGAGATTTTGATTTGTTTATCAGAAATCCCAGGGACTCTAATGTAGATTTTGTTAGTGCCAGTGACTGCACTGCATGCTGCAGAGACTGTCCTACTATTAACCAGTCATCCAGGTAGGGGAAGACTGTTACCCCTTGTTTTCTCAAAAACTCTACCACCACTGATATGCACTTTGTAAAAACCCTTGGTGCTGAAGACAGCTCAAAAGGGAGAGCTGCAAACTGATAATGGCCTGAAGCCAGCCTGAATCTCAAGAATTTTCTGTGAGATGGTCTGATGGGAATGTGGAAATAAGCATCCCTCAGATCTAGGGAGGCTAGCCAGTCTCCCTTTTGCAATGATTATTGCAAGAGTGACCATTTTGAACCTTGGTTTCAAAATGTGCTTGTTCAGAAGTCTTAGTTCCAAAATCGGTCGCTAATCCCCGTGTTTCTTCCTTATAACGAAGTACCTGGAATAAAAACCTTTGCCCCTGCTTATCAGAGGCACTACCTCTACTGCTTTAATTGCTAGTAGATGCTTTACATCTGTCTCCAGCAGAATCCTGTTTGCAGCTGTTGTTGGAGCAATGACAGTAATGAGCCAGTCTGCCACCTACTGGTGGTCCTGAAATAGGGGATGCGACCTGCACTAGCCCGTCAGGGATTCTGTACGGGCTGTGCCTGAACCTGTGGTGCAGGAGCCACTCTTCTCATGGCTCTCCTGCCCCTTCCTCTAAAATAACCTCTGGCCTGCTGCCGAGGCTGAGAGGCCAGCGCCTGAAAGAAAGGTCTGGGGTAAGAACTCCTACCCCTACCTCCCCTACTCTGGGGTCTATAAGAGATGGACGGCCTATCCTTGGAATTGCTCTGATAGGTGGATTTATATTCCTCCACTTTCTTCATGTATGCCTTTGTTTTATCCCTAAACAAAGAGTTGTTTTCCAAGGGAAAATCCATTGCTTTGGCCTGCGTGTCTGAAGTCAGGTTGGTGGCTCTAAGCCAAGCAAACTTCCTGAGTGAAACAGACAAAGCCATTAACCTGGATGCAGTATCATTGGCATCCACTGCCATATGAAATTGGTACTTGGTAGCATCAAGTGCAGCCCTTGCAGTATCCTGTAAGTCTACAGCCTCTTCACCTGGAACCTTATCAGCCAAAGTTAGAACAGTGTTCCATAGAGCTTTTTGGTACTGCACTGAATATGCCATGTAATTGGCCTGCCTAACTAATAAAGAGGCAGCCATGTACCCTTTCTTTCCCATAGCATCCATTTTTCTTGAATCTTTGTCTGGTGGATGGGTAGCCAAGGGGATCCTGGCCTTGTCACAGGCAGCAGCTTGTACTACTCTCTCAGGATCAGGATGAGTAAACAGAAAATCAGCTGTAGTTCTGTCCAGTTGGTATTTCTTGTCAGCTTTCTTATCCACACCAGGGATAGAGGTTGGAGTTTTAAAAATCTGTACTGTAGCCTTTTTTAAAGACTTATGCATGGGCAGAAGCAGACATTTCACGGGGGTTAACCCCATCATGTCCAGAAAATCTGCCTCCTCCATATCCTCTTCTGTTTCCTGAAGAGGGAGATTCAGGATTTCCACCATGCTCTTGACAAAAGCATAGTGGGAGGAGTATTCCTCACAGCCCCTAGGAGGGGAACCAAATTCTTGCTCAGGGGAGACCTCTGGATCTATAGGTTCACCTTCAAAGTCCTCCTCCCCCAACACTTCCAGCACTTCTTGCCTTGATGGGGCTGTAGGAGGAACCAGGGCAGTCGGTGTAGGAACCGGGATTGCACCCTGTAGGGCTTGTAGCATTGAAGTGCCTTAGCAATGTCCTCAGCCGAGGGCATAATATGCTTGTCTGCTGGGAGCTCCTCAGCTTTCTTGGCTGGAGGCACAGTGACATGTTTTTCTTTACACTTTTTCCTTAATGGAACAGGGTCTGAGCTTGTTTCCAAAGCCCTTTTTGTTTTACCTTGTTCAGATTTATCTGAATTCTTGTCAGGATCCTTGGCTTTGCCTCCATCATTTTTGTGGGAAGAGGAAGAAGCAGAATTAGCCACAACAGAAGCAGAAGCCATCTCTTCTAGAATTTTAGACCTTTTCTTTAATGTTTTATGGTAAAAGGTCTTACAAATATCACAACTGGCAAATATATGACTTGTACCCAAACAAGAAATACATAGAGTGTCTATCTGCTTTTGCTATAAGTTGCCCACAAGACTCACAACATTTAAAACTCGTGGGTCCTGTGCATTTTTTAGGTTCATCTAAATGGACCTCTGACATTGATAGACAAAAATATTACTTCACAATAAACCACTATTTAAAGCACCTCGGAACCAGAGGTTCTTTAAAATAACTACTGCTAACGCTTCCTGGAACCGATCGCTATTCAGTTCTTGAATAAAAAGGAAACTGAGAAATACAGTAATATAAACAAAAATAAAGTGGTTCAAGGAACCGATCGCTAAAAATATAAAATAAAGAAAAATTGAGGTAAAAACCTCTCAAATAGACGCAGGACCCTAGGTTCCAAGGAACCGTGAAGGAACCGGGAATAAAGACAAAAACTACTATAATACAGATAAACTATACTAAACACTGTTTCTAAGGCAGCAATTTGAAATGAAACTAAAAATGGGTACTTATCCACAGATAAACTTTATTCTGAAGACAGTTCAAGGACAGCTCTCCGGGATGTCCTTACTAGGAAGGCGGAGTAAAGAATCTGAAGCACTCAGAGTGCAACAGTTGCTAGGGCAGCAGTTTGAAAGTGGCATGAGCCAATTGAGAATTCCATAATTTGCATAAAATCCCATCTCTCTGGGCAGTTTAACACAGGAGGCTGACTGCATTAAGTTTAATCATAATGAGTGATTCCTGGGGTTAGAAGGAACAGCCGACCAAGAGCCACAAAAAAAAAAAAAAAAAAAAAAAAAAATTAGGGTACAGTAAGTAAAAAAAAAAAAAAAAAAGATACAGTTTATGAAACTGCTAATCAGGCCCTGCATCACACGGAGGTGGGGCCTGATCGGACGTGGACATTTCCCTTTCAGTACCTTCATTTAAATCCTGATGAATTAGGATAGTGCAATACAGGCAATTATTGTTCATGCCTATACACTACACAGGTAGAATAAAAAGGCTGAGGGGACCTTCCTTTTAAGACAAGTTTATGCTGTAAAAAAACTTGAAGACAATTACAGTCTCTTTGGACAATAAAATTTAAGTCCCCTTGGCTCTTCCCCTGCTTGAACACCACTGTGTCATCTGCATAATGAATCAAATCTGTGGCTGGACAAACATTAGGCATTTCTTTTCCCCAAAAACAGAAAAGTTAGGGGCCCAAGATGGAACAATGGTATATGCCACAATCTTTTTCTAAACTCTGAAAAGTTTTTTTTACCTATAGCTCAATGCACCCAGTTAGAGAAGTAGCTACTGAACCTATGTACGACCTCTGCAGAAAAATGTACTTGTAAAAGTGACGTAGAAGTTCATGATCCACCAAATCGAATGCCTTGGTGAGATTCACAAACATCGCTGCCACCAGGTCACCTAAATCAATGATCCAATGGAAGTGGTCAGTGAATTTCATTAGACAGTCTCCATATTGTGCTTTTTTTTCTAAAGCCATGTTGTACATATATAACTAAATCATATTTATTCAGAAACTCCATGGTTTGGTAAAAAAAATATATATACACATATACATTCACATATATAGGGGATACATGACGGGCACAAGTGTGATATGGAAAATATTTTCACTCCTCTAGAGTGACCTCTGGATATTCACTCATGGCAAAGCCACGAGTGAGTATCCAGAGGTTGCTGTGCAGGAGTGAAAATATTTTCCATATCACACGAGTGCACATCATGTATCCGATCTATACAATAGGGGCCCCTATTGTGGCAAAAGTTACCATTTGCGCAGCTTGCAAGCTGCCATTGAATAAATATAAATATTTTCACTGTGGTGACGTCATCACTGTGGTTATTCAATGGGAGTGAAGATATCACTATATATTAAAATGGTTATTGCTTCACCCCTACTGTATAAATATATATATATATATATATATATATATATACTATATATATATATACACACACACACACATACATATATATCAATAAGGGATATACAATGGTGAGCTGTCAGATAAATGATTTATCTGCACAAGTGCTGTTTGACCTCGGGTAACCACACGAGTAGCATAAGCCATGAGTGAGGTGTCCAAGGTCAAACAGCACAACTGTATATATATATAATTTATCTGACAGCTCACCATTATATATTTCATTTATGCATTAGGGATGCTTTCTGTCACAGCAGGTACATTTGCTTTTGACTGTTTTATCTTTTTTTTTTTTATGATAATTTCTTGGATTTTTGTTAACTTTCCTAGTGGATGTCCGCCTAGTGTAGTGGTTGTTATTAAATGAAACACCACTCACTTTGTAGAAAACTCTGTGCTGAACAAATGGCATGCTCACAGTACCATGCTATTTTTTCATTTTAAAGTTATTTGCATTTGTTTGTCAAAAAAGTGGATACAAAATTTAATTTTCTGCTGTTTGTTTTGCGAATTATAAAAAAACTAAAAGGTATTTATAAATGAAACACCACTCATTTTGTAGAAATGTTTGTGCTGAACAACTTCTATGCTCACAATACTATGCTGTTTTTCATTTTAAAGTTATTTGCATTTGTTTGTCAAAAAGTGAACAAAACAAAATTACATTTTCTGCTGTTTTTTGCTAATTATAAATAAATCTATAAGTTATCTATAAATAAAACACCACTGATTCTGTAGATAATTTTGTGCTGAACATCTTTTATGCTCACAGCACTATGCTATATATTTTTTTGTTTTAAAGTTATTTGCATTTGAATATAGTCAGTACTGGTACTGAGGCCGAACGTTCTAAATGAGTTTCGGTGTGATTGTGATATATCTACTATGGCCCGGATATTCAAATGGGTTGCGCCTGGTGCAATGGAGTTGCACCGTAGCAACTCGCATTGTGCTCAGTGGGATATTGAAAGGCTGCTTGGCGGCGCAAATCCCGATGCAGTGGGTGCAATGATAATGTATGTACAAAATGCAGGGCGTGGCCATGCATATGTGACACATCCTATGCTCAGCCCGGGATGTGCGGCGCACATGCCAGTGCACCCCTGCACTACGCTGCTTAGGGGGGCTCAAAGTTGAGCTCTTGCAAAGTAGGAGGAACTCCCGGCTTCCCACAGGTGGGCTGATGTATTGCAAGGTACAACACAGCAGCCCAGCTGTGGGTGGCAACCCGCCTGCCCAGAACACCGTCCGCAAGCACACACATTCCTGGCAGTCTAGTGGATCCCTGCCCATAGCCTCAATCACACAGTAAATGTATCTAAAGATAGCCCTGGTAGTCTACTAGCCCACCCCGGTCCCACATTTCCCGATGAGTATGCAACATGTCGAGCCCTGGTGGTCTAGTGGTCCCCCCTTCCACCCAAGTCCCCGATGCCCCAATGTATGCCAATATGACCAACCTGGCGGTCTAGTGGAACCCCCCCCATTGCTGCGATTGCAGAACCATCCCGTATCGCAATGCCCTGGTGATCCAGTGGCACCCCCACCCCACCCACACAGAACCCCTTGCCCACCCTGCTGGCCCCCCAACCATCATCGGTGGGTGGCTGCAACCCACTCACACACCGCCTGGCTACCCGCCGAATGACAGGTACAGTATGGGCTGCAAGCCCATTGGTCCCCAGTGTGGACCAATGGGCTTACAGGTTATACTGTATTAGATGGTCCCAAATACATGAATGACTCCATTCACATATTTGGGACCGTCTAGTAGTATGCCCTGCAAGCCCATTGGTCCACACTGGGAACCAATGGACTTGCAGCCATACTGCCATGTCATTGGTTGGTGATGTGAAGGCGGGTTGCAGCCGCCTGCTGATGACGGGGGGTGGGTGGAAGGTTCTGTGGGTGGGTGTGGTGGGGGTGCCACTGGATCACCAGGGCATTGCAATACAGGATGGTTCCACAATCAGGGCAATGGGCTGTGGGGTTTCCACTAGACCACCAGGGTGGTCATATTGGCATACATCGAGGCATCAGGGACTCAGGTGGGAAGGGGGACCACTAGACCACCAGGGCTCGACAGGTTGCATACTCATCTGGGACCGGGAGGGCACTTGACTACTAGGGCTATCCTTAGATACATTCACTGCGTGATCGCGGCTGCAGGGCAGGGGATACCCCAGGATCCCCACAGTACTCGTCATACTGTGCAGGGTGCCAAGTGCAAGTCGCCAGCCTGCCCTGTGTAAGGCATGCAAATGGGGCCAGAATCACATGCAAATGGCCCCATTTGTGCCTTGCATATATTATGGTCTCATTTGCATGCCCCTTGCTGAATATCGCGGGTGATGCGCCTAGCACAACTGCATTTGAGCTGGCGCATCCCCGTGCTCCCTATTGGTGGCTTGCATTGGCGCAGTGCCACTGCGCCATGCGCAGTATGTGCACCGCCCATGCCATATTCAATGGTGCTGCACCATGGTGCAGCACCATTGACTATCACCTGGACCTGGCCCCGGCGCATCACAGTTGCCCTGCGCCCAGGCTTGTGCCACTGTCTGGCGCAGTCTGAATATCTCGGCCTATGTGTATAAATCTGTGATGTTGCATCTACTATGTGTATAAATGTGAGATTTCACATTTATCACATAGTAGCTCAGATTTATCACATAGGATTTATGTCCATGCCTTTCCACAGGGCTTCTGCCCTTGCAGCTACGTGTGGGGGGGGGGGGTCAAAGATCTGCACCAAGCTCCTCTGTCCCTATTCCACAGGGCTTCTGCCCTTGCAGCTGCGTGGGGGGTCAAGGATCTGCAACAAGCTCCTCCATCCCTATTCCACAGGGCTTCTGCCCTAGCAGTTGCATGGAGGGTCAAGGATCTGCAACAAGGTATGCACACTGCAGAAAACGCACAGCTTTGGACAATTTCTTTCTTTCAAACCTGGCGCCATTTCTGTCTACCCTGCTGGCTTCACTCAGGATCGAATCTGATTTTAATGTGAATCTCCAGCTCTGGAGCTGAATTAGCACAGTAATCAGCACCTCCCAAGGCTTTTTTAATTTATTAGGAAAAGTGCTTTATTGAGCTGTATGCTGTGCAGTGTATTTAATAAAGAGTCAGCTGCACATACTGGGTGGCAAGGCAGGACCTAGGTTAGATCCAGTGAGACTGCAAGTATTTTACACTTACGCTGATACCAGTGGCTGCTCTCCTATGCACAGACTTTTTGAATTTTTGCACCTTTTTCTCCTGAGCCCTTTAATGGCTAACATCTCATGTGGCGCAGAAGTTTTACTGCTGGTTGCCTACTTCAGTACCAGTCTGAACTCAAAAGCCTTGAGTTTAAAATGTTTTTCTGCCGTGTTATAAATGCCTATAGCTAAGTGCTCTCTCTGCCTGTGCAGCCGAGATTAGCATATAGTTAGTAGTACACTGCTTAAAATGTTTATTGATTGTATTCTGAAACTGTTTGCTTGCTGTGACTAGTCTGACCTCTGTCTCCTAAAATCCTGCCTCCGTCTTTAAATCCCTCTGCAGTACCTGCACCGAATTAAAACCCTGTCTCTGTCCCTGCTCGAAGGCTAAAACTTGATTCTGTCCCTTCTCTGAGTTAATACAGTTTCAGCCTGTGCTCGGAGTTGAAACTCACATTTTGTCCCCTCTCTGTGTTATACCCTGTTTCTCCCTCCTACCACTATCATTTTTTATAATTTATTTTTTCCTTCCTCTATGTTTTCTGGCTCCCCTGCTCCGGGGTTCAACACTGTCCCTCCACCTTGCAGTTCAGGTGCAGTTTCTCTCTGTTCATAGGCTCAAACTCCAATCCCTGAAAGCTTCCTTGACCTGACATCAGCCTCTGTTCTTCAAGACGTGGCTGTCCCCCCCACTCACAAGTTTAGCTCCCCCTTCCCCCCTGTTCTCAATCCCTCTCCCCTAACTCCTGTTACCTGACTCCTGTAGCTTGCCCCCCCCACAGTTACCTCCCACAATGTAGCATCGCTCTTCAGCAATTTATTTTTCTCCACAGTTCCTCCATCCCTATTCCACAGGGCTTCTGCCTTTGCAGCTGTGTGGGGGCCAAGGATCTGTAACAAGGTATGCACACTGCAGAAAATGCACAGCTTTGGACAATTTCTTTCTTTTTAAACCTGGCGCAATTTCTGTCAACCCTGCCGGCTTCACTCAGGATCGGGTCTGATTTTAATGTGAATCTCCAGCTCTGGAGCCAAATTAGCACAGTAGTTGGCACCTCCCAAGGCTTTTTTAATTTATTAGGAAAAGCGCTTTATTGAGCCATATGCTGTGCAGTGTATTTAATAGTTAAAGTGTTGACTGCACATATTGGGTCACAGGGCAGCACCTAGGTTGGTCCCCGCAGATGCTATGCGGCTCCTCCCCGCCCGCCCCCAATACTCTCCCACTCTTAGCTGGCTTTGTTTATATAGGCTCTGGTTATCACGTGGGCTATGCTTGTTTTGTGGGCTATACTTGTTTTTTTTTTTTCTCTATCTGCTCACTTTTGCATTTGCAGACTATAAGTTTCCTCCTGTAGAGGTCGCCACTCCTACTCATCCAGCCCAGCACTCTCTTGTTGAGTTTTCTCATCTTTGATCTCAGCCTCAAGCTTAGACCCTCTATCTTCCAGGGCTGTTCCCCCCTCGCTCCTGCCTTCTTTGAGTAATTGATAGCTCCCTCCTATCCTTATTCAATTCTGGTCAGGCACTGCACTCTATTCCTCCCTCCCCCCTGCCCCCCCACTCTATCTCATGATTGGCTATCAGTTGGTTCTACCTTATTATTGCACCCCATCTGACTCTTGCCCTTTCCATTGGGACCCCTTCACATAGGTTCGAGGGGGCTCTTAATAATTTCACATTCTCCAACATATTAGCTAATAATTCCTCCTCGCCTATGCCTCAGGGGTACCTTACATACAAACTCATTGGGTTTCTGCTTAGGCTTCTTGTAGATAGTACACTTAAATCCCCCCGTGCCTGTCTTGGCCCATTGCAGTTGTCACGCTATGGGTTATCATGCTATCTCTTACCCTCGCTGGGGATATTGAGCTAAACCCTGGCCCGGCAGTCAATCCCAACCCAACTAATTGTCACTCCGGACCTCTTCTGCCCCCAGGCCATGGGCTTGACATTTGCCCACTTCAGTATCAGAAGCCTTATGCCCAATCTCCCTGAACCTGAAGCCTGGGTTCAGATCAACAACCGTGACATACTCGTCATTTCAGAAACCTGACTGAAACCTACGGTAACAGAACTTAGTCGCACTTTACCAGGCTATAATATGTACCGGGCTGACAGACCTTCCTCCAAAAGGGGGGAGTGGCTCTCTACTACAAATCTCACCTGTGCGTCTCTCTTCTACCCACTCCTCCTCTAATCAATGGCGAGGTTTTACATTCTCTCCTCTTACTCGGGGGTATAAAAAAGCTGCACATCTTTGAGGTATATATTCCACCTCGGAATAGCAAAGCTGGCCTTGAAGAGTTTATTGACCTTCTTCCTACGTTATCCAAGAAAAATGAGATGATATGTCTGGGGGATTTTAACCTAGACTAGCTAGGACCAAACTCTTCACTTCTAGCCTCTACCATCAGCGAGTCCAACCTCTACCAACTCATCTCTTCCCCTACCAGGATTTTTGCAGAATGGATCCTACTGTACTCTGATTGACTGGATCCTCCCTAACCGGAAAGATTGCTACTCCCCCACTGGGGTTTGCCCCGACTCGATTAGTGATCACTGCCCTGTCTACTGCGTGAGGGGTGCCTCCACTCCCTCTAATCCTCCCAAAGTTTTATCCTTTCCAAACTTTTCATACTTCGACCAGACAGCGTTCCTTAATGAATTAAAACTTACTGACTGGTCTCCCCTATTTATTACCTTGGATATCAATCTAGCCACTGACTATTTTAATAAAACTCTACTTGCCTTGCAAAACAAGCACATACTATTCTCGACATGTAGGGTCAGTGGGAAAATGACCAAGTGGCTCAAGAGGCCTTTACTACAACAACTTAAGCGCCGGGACATACTCTGGTCTGGATGAAAATCTTCCTCTCTCCAGGTTGACTTTCAAGAGTATCGTATACTGCGTAATACTTGTAAGAAGGAGATATGTGCAGCCAAAAGTGCATACTACCGTGAGCTCCTGAACTCCTCTAAATCTAACCCAAAGAAATACTGGAACCAGATTAATGAGATCCTGGTGAATGACAAGCCACATGCACCAAACTATATGCTTATCAACAATATACTTTGTAACAACCCCTTCAGTACTGCCAATGCCTGTAACACCCTCTTTACCAAGGTTCCACATAATGCCCCGCCTGCATCTAGCGGCCCCCTTCCCTGCCCTCCAGTCTCCTCCAGGGGCATCTCCCTCATTGATACTCTCCCTCGTCACTCGGCAGGAGGTACTTAAGTTACTAAGTACCATTCTGTCTTGTGGAAGCGCCAGGCCAGATGGACTTGAACCCAGGATCCTCAGACTTGCTGCGCCTCTTTTAGCCACTCCTGTTACGTGGCTGTTTAATCCATCAGCACCTCCTCAGTACCCTCAGCCTGGAAAGCTGCCAAAACTGTCCCTGTGTTCAAGAAAGGGGACCCTAGAATCCTATCTAAGTATTGCTCCATTGCTTTACTTCCTGCCCTTAGTAAGTTATTGGAGAAACTTATCCACTGCCAAATCTCAGCTCATTTACTTACCTTCAACCTACTATCCCCTGCTCAACAAGGGTTCAGGGCTGGACACAGCACCACCACTGCTCTCACCCTATTCACCAGTGAGGTAAAATCAAACATGGATAAAGGTCTACTCACCGGTTCTGTGTTCATTGCTCTAATCAAAACTTCTGACTTAGTCACTTCTTGCTCCTAGATAAGTTGCGGTCTCTCAGTGCATCAGAACCTACACTGGTCTGGCTCAACAGCTACCTCAAAAACCATTCCCAATCTGTATCCTTTTGCAAAGTTCTCTCATCCCCTGCCTCTGTCTCCTCTGGTGTCCCACAAGGGTCCATACTTGGGCCCCTACTCTTTTCTATATTCGTTAATGATATTCCTACTACTCCATCATGTATGCTGATGACATTGTACTCTACTCTGCTTCTCACTCCATCACTTAACATAATGACCACATCACCTCAGCATTCCAACAGCTGCAGACCTGGTTCTCCCTCAACTCCCTAATCCTTAACTTTCCTAAAACCCAGGCCATGCTCTTCGGGTCCACTAGGAAAACTCAGGCCTTGTCCCCCAGGTTTCGTGTGCTATGTCATGATGGGTCAAGTGTAAGGACCACGTGCTCCTTCAAGTACCTTGGTGTGACGCTGGATCCTGCACTTGATTTCACCGTTCACACTAATGAAATCTGTCGATCCGTTAACATGAGGATGGGGTAGCCTACCACATTTGTCACTCCTTAACCCCAGCTGCCAGTGTCTCTATGGCCAGAGGTGTCCTGCTCCCAAGACTCCTCTATGCTCTCCCTGTCCTTTCTCACACTTCTGCTACAAATCCCTGGAAGTGGGATACCACGTACAACAATATTTGTAGGTTTGCTCTGTCTGCCTCTCGCCCACCCACCACTGTCTTCTCTACACTGCCCTACAATGGCTGTGACCTAAATCCTGTCGCCTCTACTCGCTAGGCTGTTTCATCGATTCTATGACCAGATCTCCCTGCCCTCATGCTCTTAGATCCATGTTCAGCCCTCTGTTACACTAACACCCACTAAGGTCTTCTATTTCCCCTCTGCTCACTGTCCCGCGTTGTTCTACTAAAATGGGTGAGCAATCATTCGCACATTTTGCCCCTAAATTCTGGAATACCCTTCCCCCTTGTTTAAGGGGCCCCTTGTCCCATCCATCTTTCAAATCTGCGCTATTTTCTTACCTATTAGCACTTGACACCTGTGACTGCACCTAATCATAGCCTATCCTAACTGCCTTTACCCCTGATTTCAACTACTGTGCATACTACCTTTAATGTTTTGATCTGCCTAACTCACCCCTGTGTGGATGGTCCTGCTTGATGTATAAATCTGTCTATCCCTTCGTGGATATCTGGTGTATATTTTTGTTATGTTTTTCTTAAGACTGTAACCATGTACCTGAGTTCTGTTTGTAATTACTGCATTTCCTGTACTCTCCCGGGTCATGTCTGAAAATAGGCAGGTTTATTGCCTAATGCACTTACCCGGTTATCAAAAGCTAATAAATAAATATATTGCACCAATATACATATATATATATATATATATATATATTTATACAATGGGGGTGAGACATACTCCAGTGAAATAAACCACGTTATTTTCACTGCAGTGAAATAAATCTTGATGACGTCAGCAGAGTTAAAATAAATACCGTTTATTACACCCCCGAAATGAGCAAAACCCGCACAAATTGTACATTTTGCAACAGTGAGGCCCCATTGTATAAAAAGGACACATGATGGGCACATTGTGGAATATGAAAAATATTTTCACTCCTGCCTCGTGAGCACTGTATATTCCACTCGTGCCTTCGGCACTCGTGAAATATCCAGCCTCAGGCTGCAGGAGTGAAAATTATTTCCATATTCCACTCGTGCCCATCATGTATCCTATATATATATATATATATATAGATATATATAGATATATAGATATACACACATATACACACACACACATATACATATATATATATATATATATATACATACATACACACACACACACACACATTTGAATACCTAAGATGTAATGCATCTCTCTCATAAGCATGGTGATACAATATAGAAAAAAAAAATCTCCTTTCAGAATTACATATTGAGGGAGTGCTCCTTGTTGCGTGATAAGCCTAGATCCATTTATGTGGGTTCATACTGTATATGCTGTAATGTACTTTAGAATTAAGACACTGTCTCTTTAAAAGGCTTTTAGGAATGAAACTACAAAAATAGCCTTAATTGTTCTAATGGCTAGGGTGGATTTGGTATGTCTCCAGTTAAGGAAGACAGGTTTATGGACCCAGGAAATCATAACTCTTAGAGAAAACTGGGTATCTGGCTTTCTATGACCAGAAGAAGTCAGGGGTTAAGCCAAATGCATGGACCAGATGTCACTGGGGTTAACATGAAACCTAACATGGAACCACAGTGACACCTACTGGAAAAGATAAACTGTTGTACCCCATCACACTTGGGTGTGGCTCGAAGATGACCAGCCTGTATGTATAAGAGACACATTTTGAACTCAGAGCAGTTGATAAACAGTTTAGCTGGGGGGCAGATAGCCTGTCCAGCTGGCATATACTTGAAGACCAGAAGTATATGTGTAGGTCTGGAAAATCTCTAAAACCAGACCTGAGTGTGTGGAAATTTTGACTTTTCACACACTGAGCAGAAAATACTGATTTTAAGTAAGAGTTTTGGAAACCAAGACTTTTCACCAAGGAAGCACCTGAAGCCTTTTTTAAAAGGATATTAAGAGGAACTGACTTGGGATACAAACTTACTGCAAACTACGTCTTCTGTTGGCACACTTTGCAAACTGTGTGAGAGGCCTTTCGGCACCATGCATTTCTGCTTAAAGTTGAACCAGCATAATATTTTGTGGTGATTTGCATATGCAGCCCATGATGCTTTGCATTGTGGGGGCATGTGTGATTTTGTATTTCTTTGAAACTTGGTTTCCCGGCCAAATGCCCTTAGGGGTAACCATTGCCTCAGTGCTTGCGCACAGAGGTTCTTTGTCTTACTGCAAACTGTTGCTTAAGGACTCATCTCTACAAGGACATTTAAAATCTTGTCTGGACTCTAACATCAAAACCAGGTATTGTTTAGAATAACAGTATCTATTATTTTCTGTAAACTATCCAGTTTTACTTTTGTTATTGTCTGCATTTCAAAGTTCTTCTAAACTGTAGAATGTTCTGTATTGTTTTTATTTTAAGTAAACTTTTATGTTTTTTTTTATCAACCCTACCTGGGGGTCTGATTGTGTGATCTAACATTTTAACAGAAGGGTTTTGAAAAGACTATGTGCCTTGAAAGATAGTACCGCTCGGCTAGCATATCAAACTACTTAGGCAAGACGTAGCCAGTGGCCGTGGTGGGATTCAAATACTGAAAGTAGTGCAGAGTCAAGGGAACTCGAAACTAGTTTCCACCCTCCCACTGGGAAAATGAAAGTTGGTAAGTCTTCCAGATCCCTTATTCCTGCTCATGAGTTCTTGAAAATGGGGATCCTATCTGCAAACAGGAGGTCCTACCCAGCTGCCCGGGGTTTGGGGGCCAAGTGCCCACGACACTCCTGACCAACTGTAACGCTCCTTCCCTCTGCCCATGAGACACTCTTATTTTGTGAAGAGTGTCTCACGCGCAGTTGCTCTGGAAATGGACACATTCGGATGTTTTTTTTTTTTTAAAGGAAAAAGGGGATACTAAAGAGCAGAAGGGAAAAGAGGGTTCTTACTTCGAGAGTCAGCTCTTGCAGCAGGTAACACAATAAGGACTGAAGCTGGCAGGACCCCACAGAAAACTTCTAGCTAGCAGTCTTCGGCAGGGACCGCCCCCCCCCCGACGTCGACCTGCCCCTGATGTTACATATGGTATAAAGGGAGGGTGGTCCCCATCATCCCTCAGTTCTTTTCCCATCGACGACTCACATTCATTGGCTCCACAGATTACCTCTCGCTAGTTCGACCGCCATATTGTATCTGCCCTTTGGGCCATTTTTGTTTTTCCACCAAAAAAGTTTGATTTTTCTGAGGTTCAGTTTCCTGTCTGTCATTCTTATGGACATCTTCTATAGAAAGGCACTTCTCCAAGTGTGCCTGCGGCAAACAGATCCCTTCCAGGGACAGCCATTCTGCCTGCTTGCTGTGTCTAGGCCAAGACCACGAAACCCAGGTCTGCCAGCACTGCTAGAAATTTAACAGCAGGACTCAGATCCACAGCCAGAAGACTCTTCAGGCCTACTTAACCGAACAACGCCTGGCAGCCATGCAGAGAGAGAGTCCTCTCATGGGAGAGGTTTTTCCTACCACAAGTCCTCTGGGAAGCATAAGGACAAAAGAAAGGAGAGGGAAAAGGAGAGATCTCCCTCCAAATCTCATTCGTCCGACTCCCACTCTGCCTCCTGGGGCAGTTCAGACTATGCCTCCCAGGTGACCCATTTGCCCTCCCAGCTAACGGTTCTTAAACCTCCCACCCTGGTATGGGTGTCAGGAGAGAAAGGCCATGACTCAGGCTCCACCCTGCAACCTCTCAAGATCCGCTCGCCTGCTCAGACTACAGGCCGGCATCCAGAGCTTTCCAAGCCAATGTCAAGCCACTCCCAGATGGCATCAGTGGCAGGCGCCCACTCCCGGGACAGTTGCAAGGATTCGGGGCACTCTTTTGGGAAGTCAGCCTCTCAGCCCCTTAAAACTTCCAAACTGTCGACGGACAAACATTCATCGACCACAACCAAACCGTCATCGGGTGGTGACTCCCACCGATGACAGGTGACTAACGTCGCCCTGCTGGTGACCCTCTCCTTCAGCACTAATGACACAGTCCCCAGCATCGATGGTCTCGCCTCCACCACCAACTGACGAACAGTCAGGACTCAGCCCTCCTGAGGGCTGTCGAATGACAGCCTCAAACCAGGCGTCGACCACTAACGTCGGGTCTAACACCACTGCCCTGACGTCACCTCCTGTCTACCCGCTGGCACCAGATGACTCTCGGCCGGACCAAGGCTCTGGTCTGACGCTGGGCTTAACACCGGACACAGATCCTAGGCTTCACCTGTCCCAGGTGAAACACCTATTTGGATACCGGTGGTAGACAATACATTCAGACTTACTGCCACCAAAACTCCTGCAGACTGAGGACCCCCCAGCTGGTACGGGGCCCCTCCACCTTCTTCTCCTGTCCCCCCTTCAGGCAAGGACATGGGAAAGGAGCCCATCCCTCCTCGAGTAAAAGCAAGGGCAAAGCTCCTCGCAAGCACCGCTCTTGGTCTAGGTCCAGGTCAAGCAGCCTAAGCTCTTCAGGGTCCCCTGACTGTGGTAGACCAAAACACAAACATACCAGATCCAAGTTCTCCTCTTCATCGGTGGACTTGGACCAGTCCTCCGACATGTCTTCCTCTGACCAATTCGTCTATCAGGGATCTTTCCCCCCTAGACCCCAGAGATACCCCTAAGTCACCACCCGATGATCCCTCCACTATGGAGATCATGCAACACATCCAAGAAAATATGGGTTGGGAAACAGAGGACCTGGACCCAGAAAGACTAAGATTGGTGACATACCTACATCAAAAAGACCCTAAACCAGTGATCATTCCACCCCTGGTTGACACCTTCGCAGATGTCGCCAAGGCGGTCTGGAAACACCCCATTCATCCCCAGCCATACCCAAGAAGGCAGACCGCCTTTATAGGGGCCCCAAAAGAAGAACCCTTTTTGGGGAGCAGCCACTGACCGATCAGTGGTCATTTTGGCTGTACACGCCAGGTCACAGTGGCTGAAGCACCTTAGTACTCAGCCTCATGACAAGGAGTTTAAGCAGCTGGACTCCATGGGGCAGAAGGTCTATTTTCCTCCACCTGCACCATTAGAAGTCTGAATTTTCTGACCCACATGGCGCAATTTCAGAATGCCCGGTGGGAGCAGGGACTCGACTTAAGGAGCTCCCGGACTGCCCACAAAAATCAGAGCTCGAAAAGCTGATGCAGATGGGCTCAGACGTAGTTATACATGTACTCTGGTCAGCCTATGACTCGGAGGGGCGTGGCAGCATGGGCCGTGGCCACAGGTGTGCGTGTCCGACGGCACTCGTAGCTTATGGTCTCCCGCTCTGCCCAGGATGTACAAATATTCTGGATGTGCCATTCCATGATTCCGTTTTCTTCGGTGTGGACTTGGAACAGATAATCATCAAATTTGCAGGACTGTGGCAAAGCCATTAGGTTGGTACATTCTATGTACAAATGAAAGCAGAGGCCCTTTCGTAAACCTCACTTCCGAGGCAGAGGGGGACAACAACCTTGTTTTCAGCAGCAACAAGGAAATTATGGTCGCAACGGCCCCATCTCCAGGGCAGCTAAATCAGCCCAGGCTGCCCTCCTGCAACCGTCTGACTTCTTGCAGGACCCACCCCTCTCTCTTCACAGAGACCGGGGAAGCAGTCGGAGGCCGTTTTTCTCTCTACACCAGAGGGTGGTGGGAGATCACCTCCAACCAGTGGGTCCTACAGCTCATCGACAAGGATCACTTGATCAAGTTCCTTCAAAAGCGACCGGACAGGCCCCCCCTCCGTGGCTCCCAGGTGCATGCAGAGCTCATTTGAGCAGAGATCCAGATGCTCCTGACAAAAAGGGCCATAGAGCCAGTACCCACATCTCAGAGGGGCACAGGTTTCTATTCTCATTTCTTTCTGGTCTCCAAAAAGACCACGGACTTGTGCCTTATTCTTGACCTCAGCGACCTCAACCAGTTTGTAGAATACAAATGATTCCGGATGGTCACCCTTCAGGGGATCATGCCCTTAATTCATCAAGAGGACTGGTTAGCATCTCTAGACATGCAGGATGCATATCTCCACATAATGGTGGCAAAACTGCACAGGAGGTTTCTGCGGTTTGAGTTTCAGGGAAGACATTACCAGTTCAGAGCGCTGCCCTTCGGCCTATCCTCAGCACCAAGGGTTTTCACCAAGTGCCTGGTGGTGGTTGCAGCCACCCTCCAAAGGAGAGGGCATTATGTCTTTCCTTATCTGGATGATTGGCTCCTAACAGCCCCGTCCAGAGGACAGCTGCAGCACACGATTCAAGCCACCTGTTCTCTCTTCAGAGAACTAGGGATCACAGTCAATGTGGCAAAGTCTTCCTTGATTCCATCCCAGTCCCTTCAATTTATTGGAGCACTGCTCGACACCACCTGAAGGAAGGCCTTCCTCCCAGAAGAGGGCCCTCTATCTCTGGGGGTTGGCCCATCTAGTCTCGTCCCTCACAAGGGTCCCAGCCAGATTGATTCTCTGGCTCCTAGGCCATATGGCTGCCTCCACTATCACAGTCCCACTAGCCAGACTGCATGTGAGAATGATTCAGTGGACTCTCAGTCCAGTGGGACCAATAGTGGGATGACATGGATCTTCTGGTTTCCATGTCGGAACCAGTTCGCCGAAAGCTTGACTGGTGGTTGACGTCCCCTTCCTTATGAGAGTGGATGCACTTTCAGAGGCTGACCCCGACCCAAGTCCGAGCATCAGATGCCTTGGCATAGGCTGGGGAGCACATCTGGATGTTCACAGAACACAGGGCACCTGGTCAGCGGCTGAGGAAAATCTCCACATCAATATCCTGGAGATGAGGGTGGTTCTGTATGCCTTAACAAGCTCTGAGCTTGGCACTCCACCCGGGACACCTTCTGATTCAGTCAGACAACATGGCAATGATTTTTTACATCAACAAGCAAGGAAGCACACACTCTTACCCCCTCTGCCAAGAAGCCATGCAAGTCTGGAACTGGGCCAATGCTCACCGCCTGGATATTTCGGAGGTTCATGTCCCTGGGGTACAAAACACCCTGGCAGACTCTCTCAGTAGGACCTGGTCCAGAGCACATGAGTGGGCCCTTCTGCACTCAGTCGCTGACAATCTATTCGACAGATCGGGCAGGCCAGAGCTGGACCGCTTTGCTGCCCCTATCAATGTGAAACTGCCCAATGTTTGCTCACTAGATCCAGGGCATGGAGTTTTCTGGCAAGACGCATTGACCCTCTCCTGGAGAGGGAGGTTCCTTTATACATTCCCTCCCTTCCCGCATCTTCAGAAGGTGCTTCTCAAGCTGCATGCATAGGGGGCACAGATGATCCTCGTGGCCCCATTATAGCCATGACAGATCTGGTTTCCATTGCTGCAACAGCTGGCAGCTGAACCACCAGTTCCTCTTCCTCTGAGCACTCACCTGCTCTCTCAGGACAAGGGGAACCTGGTCCACCCGAACCTCCGGTCACTGTACCTCCATGCGTGGCTCCTGAGGACCTAGCCAGGTCATGCTTTAGAGTATCTGACAGGGTGACCACTGTTCTGGTGGCAGCTAGAAAGCCTTTCACCAGAGCCACTTATGCCATGAAGTGGAAGTGCTTCTGCCTCTGGACTTCTGCCTGCCACCTGGATCCCTTGGCCTGTCCAGTGAACTTAATCCTTGAGTATCTCTCATCCCTCTTGGACTCTGGTCTGGGCTACTCCTCCATTAAAGTACATCTGTCGGCCATTTCTGCCTATCATACTTCTGTCCAGGGCAGAACTGTGGCTCAGCTGGAGGTAGCCTGGACCTTCTTAAGGGGTATCCTTCACTTGAAGCTCCCCATTAGAAACCCCGTCCCTCCCTGGGACCTACTTTTCGTGCCGGAAAAGCTCACCTTACCCCCCCTTTGAACCAGCCGTGGACTGCGAGCTTCGCTTCCTTTCTTGGAAAGCATTATTTTTAGTTGCCACTACTTCTGCTCAAAGAATTTCCGAGGTTCAGGCCTTGATGTGTAAGGAGCCTTACTTGATTTTCCACAAGGACCAGGTGGCCTTGAGGACCAATCCTAAGTTTTTACCAAAAGTGGCATCTGAGTTGACCCTTAATCAAGACATCCCCCTTCCTGTATACTATCCTGATTACTCGAATAGAGGTGAGGCTCTTCACACATTGAATATTCATCGCATTTTGTGATTCTACCTCTCTAGGACAAGAGAGTTTCGATGCTGAGATCAGCTTTTTGTTTCTTTTGCCCCCAGGATCCGGGGAGAGCCTGTGGCCAAACAGACCCTTTTAAAATGACTGGTTAACTGTATTACATTCTGTTACCAGAAGTATGATAAACCCCTTGCTTGGCCCGGTGAAGGCTAACTCTATGAGGTGAGTAGCGGCATCTTTTGCTGCCCTACGAAATGTGTCTACAGCAGACATTTGTGCAGCAGCAACATGGAACTCTGTATATATATTTGTTAGACACTACAGTTTGGACATTGCCTCCAGACACAGAGCGGACATCAGTCTCATGGTTCTGCAGGGACTCCTCTCTTGAGCACACTCCTCTGCTGGCTCTCATATGTTTCTTCCTCCAAATTCCTGTCTGGGTCTCCTTTACTGCTTGGGACTCCATCTTTATTGTGTTACGTGATGCAAGAGCTGACTCGTGAAGTAAGATAGTACAGTTACGTAAAAACTCACCATAACAGCAGATCTTCAAGAGAAGCTCTTGCAGCAGGCATGGCTTCCTGCCCACCTTCCCCCTAGGTGACTCTCTACTGCACATGGTTTGCATTGGCAACGTTCTGGTTGCCTTCTGCAGTATTTGCCTCGGTTTGCTGTTCCTGTTCACCTTTCATCATCGATGTCAGAGTCTCTGGCAGGAGAACTGAGGGACGCTTGGGGGCAGTCCTCACCGAAGACTGCTAGCCAGAAGTTTCCCATGGGGTCCTGCCACCTGCTGGCTTCAGTCCTTATTGTATTACCTGCTGCAACAGCTTTTTTTGAAGATCTACTGCTATGGTAAGTTCTTACGTAAGTGTACTTTGTTGGACCTCAGTGACTCCCCTACCCTCACTCCACCCACTGTCTCTGAATTGGTGAGCTGAGCACCAAGTTAAGAATGGCTGACTGTCTAATGGGTTCCTTACCCAACTGCACAGCATGCAGTCCTGCAGTGTATCTAAGATTGCCTGACTTCTGGTGCACCTGGCTGCTGGAATGTCCCAGTCGATATCTAGCAGGTTCAGATCATCATGCACCACCTCCTCCCTTTGCCAGCTCCTTACTAAGCTTCCTATCTATCTCTCGCTTCTACTTGTCCTGGGTCTACAGATCACCCCCAGCCATATTTTCTGCCTGAGGGTGTTGTGAGGTGAACTCACAGTGACTCTGTTCCCCATTTTGTTTCCCCTGATGTGTCCATCCCCCACAGCCTCTGTGCTCTCCCTGACATATAGGGCTGTGCCATCCCTTTGCCTATCCCTTGACATAACAGTATGAACAGCACATTGATTTCCTAAGAGAGGCATAAAGTCATTGAATATTTTACTTGTAATTTACAGTATTGTTGTATTGCTTTAGTACATTTATGGATTTAACTAATCCTAATTGCATTTTGTTTTATTGTATTTATCTGCACCTTGTATATTCCTTTGGCATGTTTGTTAATTTATTATACTTTGGCACATTGTTATGCTGTCTGTTCTCCCCACCACCACCCCAGTACACATCTGGGAATGAGCTGTTACCAGCTCAGTATTTTGGTCCTAGTAAAACGTTTGACATCAATAAATACATTAAATTTACACTGGGATAGAAACTGAAGTCCTGCTGAGGGGTTACCTTAGGCTCTATAGGTTCCTTCTTATCCACCTTCTCCTGCAAAGGTGTCTGTTGTGGAACCAAGACCTGAGGAGGGGACAGCAGCTGTAACTAGGTTCCACAGTTTTGCATGACTTAGACAAACAGCCACATCCTAGTAATGTCCTGCATTGTGGGCAGAGCTCTGTTTTCCACTGTTTGCTCCTGGTCCCTTTTTTGGGGGGCAGGGGGGTGCGGCATAACTGTTGTATGCTTCTCCTTGTGTTTTTTCTTGCCAGCCATCGAGGGAAGTGGCTAGTCTGAAGCTCTTGAACTTTTCTTGCCATCATTAGCATCAGCGCTTCCCCTGTCACATGCCCTGTGCTCTAGAGTGTGATCGGAGGATGGTTCCGCCATCGTTTTAGTCTCCTTTGACAGAGATGACTGCCTGCAGCATTTGTCAGCCACTTTTTTCTATAGAACTTTTTCTCCACTGATGGTCAGGGTGACTGTTCAGCCCTGACCCATCTCCAGCGATACTGAAGCACTTCAGATCCCCACTTACGCAAATGTTTGTTTATGGAAAAATATATGAATAATTGACGTCAATGTGAGTGTCGCAGACACGATCACTGATCTCACATGCTGTTACCCCCTGGCTCTCCACTTGCCAATTTACAACAGTGATCCGTGGGCTGTGGGTTTTCTTGTCAGTTTATTTAAGTTGGGGGTCTCTGGCCCTTACACTCCCCTTTGCCACGGGGGTGGGGTGGGGGGCAATGTCCCCAACTCAAATAAACTAATAAAAATAGGGCTGATTGACAAAAATAATCACAATAAAATAACTGAAGCAGTTCATGATTTTACAACAGAGGTCCATGGGCTGTGGGTTGTCTTTGTCAGTTTGAGTTAAGGGGGCTCTTCTGCCCCCCACACCACCCATATTTTTTACCACAGGGGAATGTGAGGTGCAAAGCCCCCCAGCTCAAATAAATGGATAAAAATATGGCTCAGAATGACAAAAATAACTGCAATAAACACAAGGAGAGGAAGGAGATAAGGATATGATAGATGAAATACAAGGGATGGCTAACAAGGGCGAGGTATTTCTAGTGAGGGACTTCAGTCTACCAGATGTGGACTGGAGCCTACAGTACCTGCTGCAGCATCAGTTAGAAGCAGGAAAATCCTAGAATCCCTGCAGGGTGCGTTCCTCAGGTAACTAGTTAAAGAACCCACTCATGGGGGTGCTACTGGACCTGGTACTGTCAAACAAGGATAGTGTCACTGACATCACAGTGGGAGGCCACCTGGGGACCAGTGAGCATCATACGGTGTGGTTCAGCATAAGGACAGGGCCAGAACTGAGCCACACTAAAATGAGGGTCCTGGACTTCAGGAGTGCCGAGGGGAAGCACTAGCAGGAATAGGGAATAAGGGTGGGGTAGAGAAAAAGTGGGCAAAAATAAAGCAAGCCATTGAGAAGGCAATAAACCTCTGTGTCAAGCAGCAAGAGAAGAAAGAGACTGCTATGGTTCTTCAAAGAAGTAGCAGAGAAAGTAAAGGAAAAGAAGCAGGGATTCAAAAGGTACAACATGACACAGATGGAAGAGGATAGGATAAATTATCAGGAGAAGCAAAGGGAAGCAGGGAAGGCAGTTAGGAGAGCTAAAGCACAAATCGAGGAAAACACTGCCAACTCAGCAAAAAAAGGGGGATAAAACTTTCTTCAGATACATAAGCGAAAAGGAGAAAAGCAAGGTAGGGCTAGTAAGACTAAGATGGGATGGGGGCGTAGTGTGTACGAGGACCAGAAGAAAGCTGACATACTGAATAAGTATTTTTGTTCAGTATTTACAAAGGAATGGGTAGGCGATGGGCCACAGATAGTGGAGAGGGGCATTAAGGGAAGGGTGGTGGACATTAGCCCTTTTATGGAGGAGAGAGTTTTCAGGGAACTAGGAAAACTAAAAGTAGACAAGGCTATGGGGCTGGACAGGGTTCACCCTAGGATACTGAAGGAACTAAAGGAAGAACTGTCTGTGCCTCTGATAGCTTTGTTCAAGCTATCACTGGATACGGGGGAAGTTCCAGGGGACTGGAGGAGGGGAGATGTGGTCCCACTACACAAAAGTGAAAATAGGGAGCAGGAAGAAAACTATCGACCTGTAAGCCTGACTTTGGTGGTGGGCAAGGCTATGGAAACTCTGCTTAAAGAAGGACTGGAAATACCTCAACGCCAGTGGATTACAGGATCTGAGGCAGCATGGGTTCACAGGGGGCAGATCTTGCCAAACAAACTAGATAGAGTTCTTTGATTGGGTAACCAGGGAGGTGGATCAGGGAGGAGCGGTGGATGTGGCCTACCTGGATTTCGGTAAGGACTACAACACTGTTCAACACAGAAGACTGGTAAACAAGCTAGGCAGCATGGGAGGGGGCCCAAGGATAGTCAGATGGGTACAAAGTTGGCTAAGTAACAGAACTTAGAGGGTGGTAATAAATGGAGTTTACTCGGAGAAGGTAAAGTAACCAGTGGGGTGCCACAGGAGTCAGTACTAGGACCAATACTCTTCAATGTCTTTATTAGCGACGTCGCAGAGGGGCTGGAAGGAAAGGTATGTCTGTTCTTGGGTGACGCAAAAATCTGCAACAGAGTGGACACACCAGAGGGGGTAGAGAAAATGAAGGGAGATCTAAAAAAAAAAAGCTAGAAGACTGGTCAAGGGTTTGGCAACTGGGCTTCATCGCCCCCAAAAATTAAAATTATGCACATCAGGCACAAAACCCAAGGGCAAAGTATCATTTAGAGGGGGCAGTGTTAAAAAATGAAAATTACATACCTACCATAATTCTTGATCTTCCTGTGTATCTTCACCATACATCACTGTTGGGTGTCTGCTGGAGACAGGCACCCCGTGGGAGACTTTTTTTTTTTGGAGGACAGGCTGGCACCGTTGGTGCTGCCCACAAGGGTGACACATTGCGTGGAGCTCACGGGTTGCCCAGAAACGGCCGTTGGGTCTTCCTCCACCTCAGTTCTGCCTGATGGAGAGACAGAATGAAAGAAGTATAGAGAAAGAAGGGTGGGGCAAGGGAGCCCAAAGGACAGTAAAAGGAACAACTGAAAAAGAATATGCTGATGAGAGGACAGACATGAAGACAAGGGGGCCTGAGGGTTATGGGCCAGGAGGCCCCAGTTCCTGAACAACCAAGAGAGGAGAAGAAAGAGAGGAAGGAAGGCAAGAGAGAAACTTAGAGGGATGGGATGGGGGGGTGACTTGGCCCCATTCAGACGAGGTTTGAGGGAGCTCGCCAACTAAAATATGGTGGTTCTGGAGGGAAGGCCACCCCCATCTCCAATCCCAGTTACCCAGGGGATTGTCACACTCTGCACTCCTCTCCCCCTGTACACACCGCAAACAGGGTTTTGAGGAGAAGGGGGGAAGGAGAGAAGGGACCACTAGAACATACCCTCCTTAAAAGGGAGGGGAAAAAAGGAGAAAACAAGGAAATCCAGGGCAGCCCAAGGCACCCATCCTGGACTGGAGATGGACTCCCGGGGTGGAGGCCTCTCAAGGAGGTCCAGTATAGAGGAGGGGCCCCCTGTAAGACCCCAAGGAACAACCCCGAAGGGGCCTACACTCACTCATACCCAACCCTCCCCAAAGACTCTTCCCCCGGCGGCAATCGGGGAGTAGAGAATAACTTACGGGGGAAGGGGGGAAGGGAGGGTGAGAGGGAGGAGGCATGTCTCAGGGACAGAGGCCTTGTGAGGGGAAGGTGGGAGTGATTCTGTGATGAATGGTTAAGATACACAAGAAGATCAAGAATTATGGTAGGTTTGCAATTTTCATATCTTTACCTGTGTCAGTCTTCACCATTCGTCACTGTTGGGTGAGTACCGAGCACCCCCAAAGGGAGCCCAAGAAACCCTGAGGGGAAAACATCCCTCAGTCCCCCCTGAGGGCAGAACATGGGGGAAGAGGACCCTCCGCTAGCCGGTCAAGGCAGGGACTGTTCAGAAGGAGCTGGGGTCCTCTGAACCTTAGGGGAAGGAAGGCACCCCTGAAGCTCCCGTTTTGCCCTGTGGGAGAAGAGATGGGTCCCCTGGAAGGGGGAGGCTAGTAACCTACGCCAGGCCAAAGCTGTGAAGTAACCTCACTGGTGTCGTATGATACTTGTGACTGGTGCCTCACCAACTCCAGGCCTACAGCGGAGAGGGCTGTGCTTACCGGGTTGCCTCCAAATCAGGCAGCAATACTAAAGCTTGACCTAGCATCGCCCACAGATGCCTGTTATAGACAACATGGTGCACCTGATGTAAAATGATTGCCAACATGCTCTGCACAGAAGAAATAACTCTTTGCCCCAGCTGATCAAACTCTAGAGAGTCAGTCTCAGGGGGCATGTCGCGGACCGGGCACTGAAGCCTGAAAGGGGTGTCCAGTCATGTCAGTCCAGAAGGTGGATGAGGCAAAGCACCTGGAGACCCACGGGTCGCACAATGCCATCTCCGGAATTCCACAGGGGCTGGTTCTAGGGAGTATGGATGCTGCCAGGTGTTGTACAATGCCTGCTGGAAGGGGACTAGCCAGGATGGAACCACCAAATGGTGTGCCCCGTATTCACCCAAAAAGGTTTGCATTGCATGCTCAGTATTGTCCCTTGCATAACGGGAGATGTGCAAGTGCCTGACCAACCTCGACAGGAAGCACTGATACTGGGCCTGATCAGCGTCTGAGGACAGATAGACAGTAGGCTCCTCTTCCCCAATGGAGGAAGATGAGAAGGTTGAGGAACTTGATGAGTCAAGACTCTGGCTGGGGCGGGAGAACTGGTCAGAAGACCTGCTCGTCCATAGCCCTAATGTACTAAGGAAAAGCCGCAGCCAAATATCTGTACTGTTCCCAGGTCAAAGGTCCCAGAGGACCAACGTGGCCCGGGAGAAGGGGAACTGGGTGCAGAGGCACAGGCGAGCCTGTCACCTGACGTGATGTGCCTCTGCCAGGGCTAGCAGAATCCACAGGAGAACCTGGCATCAGAGGAAACCACAGGTCTGAAGATTCACCGTCCTGTCCTGGAAATCATAACAGTGAGGGCTTAATCCTGTAGGGTGAGCTACCTTATGAGGGGACCAGGGCCGCATGGATCCAGAGGGGCTGACCCGAGCCCCACCCAGAGAGACCTCAGTATGAGAAGACGAGGGGAGGAGAAAGGGATCAGCACTATGGCTCCTTCTCTGACAGGCCACAGAAGTGTGCCACAGTCCCTTGCCCCTTCCCTTCAACCCTGAGGACTCTGAGGAAGCTCTCTTCCCCAACCCCTGTGCCGAAGGACCCCTTGACTCCAACGCCCCCCCGGTGGGGCTGCAGAAGGAGGGGGCTCGATCTTGATCCTGAGCAGAGGAATGGCACTGGGAATGGCAGCCACCCCTTCGCTCAGAAACCTGATCGCCACCCCAGCAGCAGAGGGACTGCCAGTCTGCAGCAGATCCCCCAAGCCACCACTGGCTGGGGGGGGGGTCAGTATGGGCCACCGTCACCTCAGCTGTAGGAGGAGGCACCTGGGGAGGTACAAGAGTGCTAGGCCATGGGGTTCCTCTGATTCCGAAGAATCAGGCCTCCAATCCAGATCTGCCTCAGAATCGTCCACGTCCAAGGAGGAGACAACTATGAAGGGCTCCAGGTTTGCGGCCTCGAGGGCTCCCAAGTCATGGTGCCAGATCTCCAGCGCTGCATGCAGCTCCAGGATCTGAGGCGGCGCTGAGGAATGCCCTGCGCCAGGACCTGTAGCCATGGGCCCTGACAACAGGGAAGCCTGCACCTCTGAGGAGGTGACTGACAGAGCGGTGCTCATGGCTGAGCCCTGAACGGAGCCGGACTGGCCCTCCAGCACCACGGTAGCAACCTCCTCTATGGCAAGGCTGGAAGAAGAAGAGGAAGCCCCCTCTTCACCGAACCATATAGGCCCAGAAAGGGACCTGGAGGGAGAGCCAAGTGTCCTGCACTTGGGCCGATGTGAGTGATGATGCCCCCCCAAAAGTCGGCGGAGCCCTGCCGACTTTCAACGCACGGTGTTCTAAAATTCGACGGTCCATCGAGAAGCAGGTGTTGCAGGAATCCATGTTGTGCTGCAGTCCAAGGCAGGAAAGGCAGACGTCATGTTGGTTGGTAATGGAAATCTGTCGGCTACAGGGACACTAGCGCATAGTTGTGGCGACCAGTTTTTTGAACATTTTTGTCGACGACCAGACATGATGGTTCAGTAACAAAATTCAAATGAGCAAAAGACTCGATGCTGCACACAAAAAAGGAAAGAACTTACCGGTATATGGAGTGGCATCAAGTAACAGAATCAAGGCGGAATTGAAGGAAAGAGAACAGCATCGAACTATTGGTGTCGACTAAACTAGGCCGAGAAGAGAAGTCTCGAGCTGTAGATGCTGTCTCGATGGCGGAAGAAGCAGAACTGAGGTGGAGGAGGACCCAATGGCCGTTTCTGGCCAACCCATGAGCGCCACACAATGCGTGGGCCTCATGGGCGGCGCCAATGGCACTGACCCCTCCTCCAAAAAAAAAAAAAAAAGTCTCCCGCTGGCAGACACCCAACAGTGATGAGGGGTGATGATATGGAAATTACGTATGTACCGTAATTCTTGATCTTCTTGGACGAAGTCTCCACCACTCATTCGCACTAATGGGACTATGCTGGAGGTCCTAGGACCCCGCAGGAGCCAAAAATCTTCAGGAGGGCTGGCACCGGGATAGGACTGCGCATGCGCGGCGCCATGGGACTAGCTTGTGCCGTATAGGCTATCTCGGCGTCGACCCTCTAACCGCCTCAGTACCTTTTCGACCGAGGAGGAGCTGCATAAACTAACGAAAGAAAATCTAACCCAACTTCCGGGCATATGAAGGCCCGGATGACCCATGTAAGGAGGGTCAATTCAACAATGTCTTCACAGCCCAAACATCATGGAAGTGAAGACCAAAACAGAACGAGTGAGCTCGGGGGATGGTGGGTGGGTGGATGTGTGAATGAGTGGTGGAGACTTCGTCCAAGAAGATCAAGAATTACGGTAAGTACGTAATTTCCATATCTTCCTGGACTAAAAGTCTCCACCACTCATTCATACTAATGGAAGAGTACTGAGCTGAAAATCAAACCCTCAAGTAGGGCGGTAGGAGACAGAGTTCACTCAGGACAGAAGTCCATAAGGACTGTCCTGCTGAAGAATGTGAATTGTCTGGCATGGACATCCAGAACATAGTGCTTTTACAAAGGTATGCACTGAGCTCCAGCACACTGCCTTGCAGAAGTCTGCAATGGGTACATAATGAATCCCCACAATGAAACCTAAAACTACTCCGGTAGAGTAGTGTGACCCTTGCCTTCCAACTTGACCTGTGCCATGGATTAGTAATGTAGAAGACATGCAACTAACCAAGCCGAAATGCATCTCGTGGCAACAGACTGACCCAGCCGAGACATGCTGAAAGATACAATAGTTGCTCAGATGTGTATCTCTTTATTCTGTCAATGTAGAATCGAAGAACCCTCTTAGCTTCCAGAGAAATGAAGGGAGCACTCTAATTCATTCTGGAGCCATTGAAGTAAGTAGGGAGAAGTAAAACGTAACTAACGGTAACTGAGCCAGTGACATGCTGTCTACTGGCTCAATATAAACCGAAAACACGCAGAGGAGTACCTTCACTGCTGAGTAATGCCGACCTGCGTTTGACAGGTTCAAGAGGCATCCTAACATTTTACTTGGTGGGCAACCGGAGAGGACTTGCACCCCAGAAGAAGGGTTTCCACTTAGCCGCACAAGCCCTCCTAGTGGAAGGCCTATGCATGGCTTAGAAGATGTATGCGATGGTTTGGGAAACCTAAAACTTGCCCACTGCCATTTCCTGAGGAGCTGGCATGGAGATGAAGGAATGCAGGTTAGGATGGATTAAAGTCTCTGTGTCAGAGGTCCGCTCGTAGAGGGAGTCGCCTAGGGGGAACTTCTGACAAGTTGCTGATCAATGCAGTCATATCTGCTGAGGCCAGTCTAGGATGATGAGAATCATCCTGCACCACTGAGCCTACAACTTGTGCATCACCCTCTGAATTAAGGGAAGAGGAGGAAAATGTAAAGGGAGCATCTTGTTTACTGCAGTAAATACATCCTGACAGGAAACACCAGGGTCTGGATTTCTGGAGCAGGATAAAAGCAGTTTTGCATTGAAATAGGATGCAAAAAAGGAGCAGATCCGAACTGCCCCACTCGCCGGAAACAACTGCACGAAATCTGAACTATGCAGAGAGGGTGGGAGGGCACCCCACACCCCACCCTGCTTGTTGATTTAATACATCACAGCTCTGTCATCCGTCCGAAGCAGGATCACTTCATAGCAGAGGGCATCCTTCAAGACTTCGTTTATAAGATAGCTCTCATCTCTAAGAAATTTATGAAAAGATGAGGTTCCTCCCGGCTCTACACCTGAGTGTGGAGGTCTTGACAGTGAGCTCCCCATGACAGATTTGGTCTGAGAATCTGTCATTTTGAATGGAGGATTGTAGATGCATGGTCGGAGACCACTGCTTGCAGCGGGGGACGCCCTGAGTACCAGCATCCACTCAACCAAAAGGGGCCCAGAAGAGTCATTTTCCATGATGTAATGAAGATATCGTTTCTCCCATCCTCTGGAATGAAAAATGACGCCCTGGAGGTATCCAGGAGGGCTCCTAAGAAAAGAAGCTGCTGGGAAGATGAAACTGGCACCTTCCCCAAATCAGAAGACCCCCTGAAGAGAACTGAGAAGCTGTGGCAACTGCCTTCTGTGTCTCTTGCCTGGATGGGCTAGCTAGAAGCCAAATGTCCAGGAAGTGCGGAGGTTTTATTGAACTCCTCCTCCTTGAACAGGTACTTGTTTAACCTGCTAAGGTCAACAAACGGTGCATGCCACCTGTTAGCTTGGAACCAGAAGCAATGGAAATAGAAAGGTGTGTTCCATTCCACAGTGGAACAATTTCTACTGCCCAGTTCCCGAAGAGGCCCCGTATCTCAGAAGCAAGAGAGTGTGACTGAGAGGTGGACAGACTGGGCTGCCGTCTGTGTGGAAGGTCTGGGGGAAATCTGTGAAACTGGGAGAGTATCCCTCTCGGACAATCCTGATGACCCATATGTCCACTGCAATAGATTTCCACTGGCTGTAAAACCAAATTAGATGCCCCTCCTACCACCGAGAGGCATCCCCCTCAGACAGCTGAGGTGGAACCTGGGTTGGACCTGGGTTGGATCCACAGAGGTTGGTACAGGGCACTTTGGGACCCTGTGTTCTCTAATGGGTTGGTTCCCGCTAAAGGCACTTAGGCCTTTACCTAGAAAGAACTGCCTGTACGAGAATGGTGAAGGTCCTGCCCCTCTGAGAGGCAGCAGGTGCCGCCTGTTGTTTAAATGGCAGCCATATTGTTCTGAGTGGTCCCCAGAACTCAACCTGAGGGTCGGACAGATAAGCACTGTCAATGAGACATTAATCACCTGCTGCCAGCAGCAGCTGCCCTTAAGGCAGAGTTGTAGGCGTCCATAATAGCTTTCAGCCGATTATTGGGCTATAAGCCCCTAGTAGTGGAGCATTAGATTTCAGAAGGCTCTCGACCATTGCATTGGGTGTGTTCCACAGGGTGCACTCATACAGGCACTCAAGACGTAGAAGTCTGCTTTGGTCCACATACGAAGACTGAAATGTTATGGTGAACCCCATATCCCTGAGGAAAAAGAACTGGAAAGAAGATCTTCCATCACACTAATACAGAAGGCTTGCATTCCAGCCCATAAAATGAGTCATCTTCTGAGTCTTCGATAAAGTAGACTAGGGAGAGACTCATCCAGATCCACTTCTACTCCAGAAAAAAATCCAAAAGGCAGGTCTAGACCAGGAACACTGGAGGTGCCACCACCTGGATGGGAGAAGAGCTAAGCGCCATTCATGGTGCCAGATGCAGCACCAGACCAGGCACCAGACACAACGGCAGATACAGTGCCAGACCTGGCACCACACCTGGTGCCAGCACCGCTGCTAGACCTGAAGGGGAGAAGCGATACCCATGCCAGCCCCTGCAGGAAAAAAGGAGAGGGGGGTAGGCACGAGGAGTCGGGCGTCAATGGCAGCACCAGAGAGGGCACTGCGCACATCTTGACCCAACTGACCTGGCCATGGCCCAGCAGCTCCAAGGCCTGAAGGCCATGGAACCGGGTCCACTGGCCAGGACAGCTGGGCAGATGCTGTTCCTCTTGCTCTTAAAGAACGGCCCACAGGTGAAACTGCTCAGCAGAACCCCATCGAGGACAGAGATGGGATCCAGTGTCGAAGATCGTGGCTGTTAAGAGCAGAGCCATAGAGGAACCCACTGGAGTCAGTTCAGGCCTACCGCTCTCCACCACTGATGTTCCCCCGCACAGATGTACCATAGAGTGACCTCAAGCGGTACCAATTCTTCTTCCCCCAACAGGAGGAAGAAGAGCTCGAGATCAAGTGGAACTGAGTCTCGGAACCGCTACTTTTGTGCTTCAGGCGGACTGTCCTCCCCCTCGAGCACCGGACTGCCTGTGGTCGGACCCCCACCTCCACAGGGCGACAGACCGGACACAGCCCCACTGCCATCACAGCTTTCAAACAAAGTCTCCCTACCATCACTGCTACCTACTAAGGTCGACTCCGTTAATGGCAGGCTGAGAATTGCTTCTTTTTTTTTTTAAATAAGAAAAGAACACTGTAATGGAAAGGTAAACAAATACTGAACAGCTATAGTTACTGACGTATAGACGAAGATTTGACTCCCAGCGGGCGAGCAATGTTGTTGAAGCGCACTTGATTTCGGGAGAAAAGGAATTGAGGCAGTTGGAGGGTTGACGCCGAGATAGCCTACATGGCACAAGCTAGTCTTGCATGCATGGTCATATCCCAACGCCAGCCGTCCTGAAGATTTTTGGCTCCCGTGGGGTCCTAGCGCCTCCGGCATAGTCCCATTAGTGTGAATGAGTGGTGGAGACTTTTAGTCCAGGAAGACTGACACAGGTAAGATCAACAAAACAGGAAAGGGATCTGGGGGGGTCATCATATCTGATGACCTGAAGGTAGCAAAACAGTGTGATAAGGCAGTAGAAAAGGCTAGTAGGATGCTGGGGCGTATAGGGAGGGGTATCACCAGCAGAAAAAGGGAGGTAGTGTTACCCTATATAGATCACTGGTGAGGCCACAGCTAGAGTACTGTGTCCAGTTCTGGAGGCCCTGTCTCAGGAAGGACATAGACTGGGTAGAGGTGGTACAGAGAAGGGCAACCAAAATGGTGCATGGTCTCCATCAGAAGCCCTACGAGGAAAGACTCAGGGAATTAAATATGTGCCCATTGGAGGAAAGAAGAGAAAGGGAAGACATGACAAAAACATTCAAATACCTCAAGGGTATCAATAAGGTACAGGAGTGTGGCATATTGCACAGAATAGATGCTCAAGGGGGGGCATGATATAAAGCTGAAAGGGGGGAGACTTAGAGGGGATGTGAGGAAATATTTCTTCATGGAAAAGGTGACGGGCACCTGGAACAGCCACCAAGCAGAGGTGGTGGGTGCCGAAATGATAGCATGTTTCAAATATGCATGGGATAGACACAGGGGAACCTTAGTAACAGGGCTGGGGGGGTTAAGACCAGAGATCAATTAGGGTCTATGGTAACACAGTACGTAGGGAATTTAGGGCAGACCAGGAGGGCCAAGAGGTCCTTTTCTGCTGACAGCTGCTATGTAAAATAACAAATGCAAAGGGGGTCCCACATGCTACAGTGAGGACGTAGTCATTGACGTCAAAATACTGTAGGTTTCTGTATTCTCTAACATTAATGGAGAAGTTGCATAAGGGGTGTCTGGAGTGCTTCAGTATCATCCCATCTCCTCCCAACTAGAGTCTGCTGCCCCTGGGACCTACCTGGTCCATAACTCTTCCCATGGCTTGCCCCCCGTGGTGGTGCCAGAAGAGGGTGGCCGTGTCTTCCCCCCATCCACAAGTCCAGGTCTGGACCAGGTAGCCCACTCAGCATTGGGAGTTGGAGGTAGGCAGCAGGGCTTCATTAAGCCCCCACCATCACTTTTCTGTTTTCTTCCTGACTTCCCAATGCCACAGCAACACGGAAGGCACATGCCCGTGGAGGTGCACATTGACTCTGGAACTGCAGCCCCTTCCACCCATCCTGACCTAAGTCTGCTGCCACTCTGATCCGGAAAAGGAGAGCAGCTTGGCAACCAATCAATCCTCACCCAGCCCCCCACCCCACCCCACCAGCGCCCGGCAGCGGAGCTCATTCCCAGTCACCAGCATGGTGAAGGTAAGGAAACACAGTGCTTCAGCCATCTGCGCCACTGGGCTTTTTCAGTCACGTTTGAAATCAGCGGCCGTTGTGAAGGTGAGAGACCTTCTGATATGTGCTTTATGCCATCAGGGGTAACCCCCTCCATTACTGATCTTTTAAAGAAGAGCTTTGTAGTAACAGAGATGCAGACTGAGAAGCTGAAAAAGGCTCCATTAGATCAGCCATTTTCTTTTAAGTTTTAAGGCAAAAATGTTTGCAAAGGTCACAATTTTCAAAGGCCTGGTCTGGTCCCAGCAGTTAAACCCAACGTTGTGGCAGTCTACCTTAGCCAGGAGCTCTGAGCAGGATTTGCAATTTTTTAATCCTATAGACCCAGTTCTTCTATGCCTCTCAGTCATGCCAAATTGAGAAGGCTGTATTTTAGAAATTTCAGTTTCACTGCAAATCGGTTAAAACTTCTAAGTATATTGATTGATTAAAGCAATTTTTACAAATGTTAAATCATTTTCTACTTTCCCAACACCAACATTTAAAAAACATTCTAAGTTCCAGGACAATATTCCACATGTGGAGATGACAAAATAGTGGTGTAGGTGGAGAACATTGGACCCACCGCGGACCTACGCTATTAGCGTAGCATACAGATGTGGTGGAGAACACTGAACCATGTCTTGATGCTTTACAGTTTCATTTTTTTATTAGTTTATTTGAGTGGGGGGCTTTGATCCCCCCACATCCCCATGTTAAAAAAATAAGGAGGGGATGGGGGACAGAGCCCCCAACTCAAACAGACAAAACCTAAATCAGCAGCAAACATGCAACTAGTCCCACACCCCCCATGCTAAAAAGACAATGGGAGTGTAGGGGGGAGAGTCCCCCTACTTAAACACTCTTAGACATGTAGAAGTGGTGCTTTCAGGTAATGAGAGCAACATAGAATTGTAAGTGATTAAGATAGTGCAGTCCAATATAATTGTGGCTGTAATTTATTCCTCCCGAAGGACAAAACTTGAAAACTTTGGAAGGGGTTTTGTTAAAAACAGCAGACTGTGTCAAAGATAATTTTACGGTATTGATAAGGGAATTTTATTTTAATTGGTCCAACTCAAGAGGTAAGCAATTGAAGGAAATCACTGTAGGAATGGGGTTAAAACAATTAATGCAGTCATCTACATGTTTTACTAATACTACAACTCCTGGCTCAATATTGGATTACATTTTTATTTCTGACTCTGTCCAAACTGAGGCTTTTGGCATCTTGTCCCCTTTGGAGACCACAGTCCTATCTGGATAACATTACCAGTTAACATACCTCTCAACTGTACCACATTACGAGGAACGTTCCTCATTTTACTTCAGAAAAGGTCCCTGTTCCACATTGTGAGGACTCGTTCCACATTCAAAGTCAACCGTTTAAAGCAAATATCCATAGTAAATGATGGAAAAATAACTTACTCAAGTAATAACAGACATTCTCAACATAAATGCAACATTTTAATAGTGTTTTGAGCTTCTCAGGTAAAGATTTGATTAAGTGTTCCACATTTTGCCCATTTGTTCCACATTATGACAGGCAATGTTCCACATTTGGGGGACAAAAGGTTGAGAGGTATGCCAGTTAATGTGTTCTCATGTGCACTTGGAGCAAAAATGGTCCAGAGATATGAGAAACTTCTCTGAAAGTAAATTCTTACATAGTATAAGAGAGGAAAAATGGGAGAGCTGTTCTTTAATTCCTGATTTAGACCTTACAGTTGAATATTTACGTTTAAAAAAAATTTGTGATTTACATGCCCCAAAAGTAAAAACAATACTAAATACTTTGCCTAGGTTTCCTTGGATTACTCAAAAATTATTTAAAAAAATCAGGGTTAAAAACTGTATTTGGAAAACAGCAAGGAAAACACAACTGGTTACTAATTGGGAACAGTTTAAATTAAAAAGAAATGAGTGTAGGAGACTGACAAAAAAGCAAAAGTAAATTACTACAGGTGTAAATTGGATCAAAATGCTGATCCAAGAAGCTTTTGGTCTACTGTTAAACATTTATCAAATCCAGGAGGACAAGGTAGTCAGAAAAACTTAGCAATTAGATTCAATAATACTTTATCTGATGATCCAAAATTAGTTTCTAATGTACTAAATGCCTTTTTTATGGATCTTCCGGGGATAGAGGTCCAAGCCCAGTTGGGACTGGGTACCGAAAACGTGGATAACAAAACAACACTGGGACAACATCCTCCCTTTAGGGTCAAACAACTGACCTTATCTGAGGTAAAAAGGGAGCTATTAAGAATTAATATACACAAATCACCTGGCTTAGACAATTTGGAAGGACGAGTTATTAAAATGCCAGCACCATACATAGCTTTGCCTATGTTGTCCATATTTAACTGGAGCTTGCAGACTGGACCATTTCCATCATTATGGAAGGTGGGCAGAGTTATGCCCATTTATAAAGCTGGGGATTTAAGAGATCCAGATAACTATCATCCTGTAGCAATTTTGTCCATCTTGTCAAAATGTTTAGAGAAACTAGTCTCGAGGCAAATCGGTGACAATATGGACAAATAAAGGGTACGAACTCCTTTTCAATCAGGCTTCCGTAGAGACTACTCTACTTCTTCTGCATTAGTAGAGTTTAATGACTTGATTGGTTCCTCCCTAAATGAAGGTAATGGAACAGCTGTGATTTTTATTGGTCTGTGGAAGGCTTCTGACCTGGTGAACTACTCCATCCTGAGAGATTGTCTGACCTGGGTTTCCCTGAGGGCCCTCTTTTATGGTTTTCTTCCTGTTTAACAGGACATTCCCAAAGGAGTCCATATACATCAACATCTATCTGAACCATGGGCCATTCCTGGGGGGGGGGGCCCTCAAGGGTCCATATTGGGACCCCTTCTATTTTTGCTTTACCTTATGCTGATACAGCAATAGTGGCCTCAGGGAGAGATCCGGGGGGACCTTCATAGTAAACTCCAGGAAGACTTCATCAGGGTACAGGAGTGGTTCACCAGGTCACAGCTGCTGATTAATATTAAGAAGACCCAAGTACTGCATTTTGTCTCTAAGAGACATAGCAAATGTACACAGTTGCAGATATTTGCAGCTAATAAATCTCTTAGAGAATGTTACTACCTACAGTTAGTTGGGATTAATTTTTGATTCTACACTATTCTTTAGAGATCATATTGACACGACAATTAGCAAGGTAACAAAAAAATTAGGGGCATTAAAAAGGACAACTAGGTATAAAACTTTTAGACAGGAAAAAGATAGCTGAGCAGTTAATTTTGACTATTATAAAATATGGGGAATTTATTTACAGGTCAGCAAATAAACAACTGTTGAATAAACTTGACAAAATTCAATACAGAGTAGCCAAATAGGCCCTTGGTTGTGACTTCAGAACCCACCATTGCTTACTGCTGACCAAACTTGAGTGGTTACCCCGAGAGACAGGATACATAAGAAACTGGTTAATATTCATACATAAATACAAAACTATTCATACCGATCATAATATTTCAAAGATTTTATTTCTGGATACTGTAAATATAAATAAAATCTGTCTGGGTCTGTTCATCAAAACAAAATCCAACAGGATAAGTGTATAACAGATCTGGGGATTACACATTAAGATCTTTGGTAGCCTTGCATTGGAATGTACTACCTTCATTTATATGTGCTGAAACAGTTCATAGCACCTTCATTGGGCTGTTGAGAGATTATTGTATTTATACCTGTCAATGTGCGAGATAATTTTAAATTTCTTTCTATGCCCCTCCCCCACTACTATGTTTCTAATATACTTATTGATTGTATGAATGTATTGTTCATACTGTTTATTGTACATGTGTTACTTTAGGTAACAACAGGACTGTCTTGTGAACTGGATTGCTAAAATCCAAATGGCATGTTTCTGTATAAAAATACAATTTTACCATACCATACCAACTGACAAAACTTAGCTCAATACCAAACGTGCAACAAAAGTAGCCTAGCGCAGCTACAGTGCAGCACTGCAAGCACGCAACACTGTATTCACTATAGCTTTATGCTACACTAGTTTCGTAGTCCAATGTTCTCCACCTATGCCAAAATAGTTTGACAATATTACAATATTAACAACAAAATGAAGCCGACTAACACAGACTATTATAAAACTAACTAGTTTTACTGAAAATAAACATTATTTAAGACAAGAAACTTAGCCACTAGGAGTGGGACATGACTGAAGCATCTGCTCGTTTCAGCGGAGAAAATAAATCTGATGTTAGAACACTAGAGGGATTGTGACCAAAGTGCAGAGTTTGAAAAGGATTCCAAATTTCAGTTCTACCTCCAGGGTAACATCTGATGCAGGAGATGATGCAGACTTGTAGGACATCACTATCAGACTCCTGTTGGTAGAACTAACCAATAAACTCATTAAAGCTCTGAGCATACTCAATGAGAACTGTGCAGGTGATCCGAATAGGTATTAAAAATTATGAAACCCTAAACAACTTAAGTATAATTCAGTGAAACTAAGCTAGAACAGTAATAGTAAAAATGATTATGCCAGCATACCCGAATGCTTGGAGCTTGGTCTGTTCATTAGATGGGATGTCAGCTCACTAAACCCTTGCAGTAGTTTGCTATTAATGTCTCCTATCTTCTGCCCTCTCCGAGTAGTTTTTTCCTTCAGCTGTAGCAGAGCCTCCACAATACCATGGTCACGCTCTGAATAATCCTAAAAAAAAAAAAAAAAAAAGTGCACAAGAAAAATAGGTTACTCACCTGTAACAGTAGTTCTAGGAGTGGTATATGTTGTTCATTCACACTTATTGGCATGTCCCTTTCCCCTTTAAATCTTGCCGGAAGTCTTCAAATCGGCTCCTCCCACCCACCCAGGTGGTATATACCTCAGCTCCGCCCCATGATGCCAGATCTTAGCCTGCTGGAAGCCAGGTTGTGTGCGGCCGGGGAGGTTGGGTGGATCCGTGTGGATGAACAACATATAATACTCCAAGAACTACTGTTACAGGTAAGTAACCTGATTTTTTAGGATTGTGGATATGTTGTTCATCCACACTTATTGGCAGACTCCTAGCAGTTCTCTGGGAGGAGGGAGGCAAGGCGCACACCCCTACTTAGGAAACAGAGATTGGAGAACCGAGGCCCCCAAACCAGCATCCCAGCGTGACTCAAGGTCGATGTGGTAGTGGGTGATGAAGGTGTTTGCTGACTTCCAAGTAGCAGCCCGACAGATTTCCTGGTTAGGGATGTCCCCGGAAGCAGCCACCAATGCAGCAGTATGGCGGGTAGGATGAGCTCTTATCCCCCTGGGAGGCTCCTTGCCCACCAACTCATAGCACAGACCTATGCATGATACAATCCATCTTGCAATAGTCCACTTCGCTGCAGGTCTGCCAGAAGCGGCTTCAGCGTAGGTGACAAACAGCTGGCGAACCTCTCCACAAATTTCTGCTGTCTTCTCCTTATAGTAGAAGAGAGCACGTCTCAGGTCCAGAGTATGGAGCCTGTACTCGGCCTCCGAGGTGTAATTAGGGTAGTAAACTGGCAGAGTCAACACCTGGTTAAGGTGAAACTCTGACACCACCTTCGGAAGGAATTTGGGGTGGGGGCATAGGACAACTTTGTCCTTGTGGAAGACCAGATAAGGGGAGTCCACCAAAAGCAACTGGAGCTCCTCTGTCCCTTCTGGCAGACCTGATAGCCAACAGGAAGGCCATCTTCCACAACAAGTGTGACAGCTCACACTTGTGCATTGGTTCAAATGGCTTGCTCATGAGCTTTGCCAATACCAGCAGTAGATCCCACAGAGATGGAGGTTCATGCACCAGAGGGGATATATGATCCAGGCCTTTGAAAAAGTGCCCAACCACTGTCTCCTGCACCAATGTCGGCTGACCAGCCCACGCCCGGTAAGCAGAAATGGCTGCCATGTGTACCCTAAGGGTTGATGACCGAAGACCCCCTTTGGAGAGAGACCAAAGGTAGTCGAGAATGTTAGCCACAGAGTAGGATAAGGGGTCCAGACCCTTACCCTGACACTAAATGAAAAACCTTTTCCATTTGAAGGCATAACATTTCCTGGTCGATTCCTTTCTAGATGCCTCCACCACGGTGTAGACATCTTCGGAAAGACCCAAAACCTGGAACTCTAGCCGCTCAGGTACCAGGCCGTGAGGAGCAGGGATTGAAGGTCTGGATGGAAGACCTTCCCCTGGTTCAGAGATATCAGGTCTGGGCCTGTACAAAGCCACTCCGGGGGCCTGCAGTTGAGGCTGAGGAGATCTGGTACCAGAACTGGCACGGCCAGTCTGGGGCTACCAGAATCACCTTCGCCTTGTCCCTCCTCACCTTGAGTAACACCTTGTGGATCAAGGGAAATGGAGGGAAGGCATAGAGGAGGCCTGGGGTCCACGGCCTCGAGAAGGCATCCCTCTGCAGCAAGCCCTGCTGAGGGGGGGCGGGCATGAAACAGCCTCAGCTTGGTGTATTCTCTGGAGGCAAACAGGTCCACCATCGGTTTACCCCAATGGGAGAACAGGTTGTAAGCTACCTCTGGATGGAGAGCCCACTCGTGGGATGTCTGGCCTAAGTGGCTGAGAGTATCTGCCAGCTGGTTCGAGGCTCCTGCCATATGAAAGCTAGGAGATCCACCTCCAACCGGCCTACGAGGGTCCAGATGTGGAGCACCTCCTTGCATAGCAGACAGGAGTGCGTGCCACCCTGTTTGTTGAGGTAGTACATGGTCGTGGTATTGTCCATCTGGAATTGAACCACTTGACCCCGGAGCTGAGGAGCGAAAGCTGACAGTGCCAGTCTGACTGCTCTGAGCTCCGACAGGTTGATGTGGCATCGGGACTCCTCGGGGGTCCAGAGCCCATGGGCCCTGTTGTTCCCCATGTGGGCTCCCCAGCCCATGAGAGAGGCATTGGTAGTAAGAATGACCGTTGGCTCGGGTCGGACAAACGGGATCCCTTCCTGCAACCAGTCTGGGGAGGTCCACCATTGGCGAGCATCCCACATCTTCTGGGTTACAGTGATCAGCTGGTCGAAGAGACCATGATGCTGACTCCACTGGGCAGCCAGCTCCCATTGGAGGTGGTGCATGTACAACTGGGCCCAATGGACCACTGAGGTGCATGCCGCCGTGTAACCCAGAAGGTGCAGAAAGTCCCGGGCAGTGCGCAAGTGCCCAACCAGAAATGATTGGACAAAGGAGGACAGAACCTCTGCCCTGTCCGCCGGGAGCCGAGCTGTGGCTTGACAAGAGTCTAGCTCTGCTCTGAGGAAGCCCATCATCTGAGAAGGCATGAGTTCCGACTTGGCCTTGTTGATCAGGAGACCAAGCTGGGAGCAGGCTTGGAGGGCCAGATCCCTGGACCTCTCCACCTCCTATTGGGTGGAACCTGCCAGTGCCAGGAGCCAATCATCAAGGTAGGGGTAAATTCTGACCCCCCCCCCGATGACGGAGATGGGCCGCCACCACTGCAATGCATTTGGTGAAGACCCATGGAGCCGATGACAGGCCGAATGGCATGGCACGGAACTCGTACAGGGTCCCTTCGACCCTGAAGCGGATGAACCGATGACAAGATGGACGGATTGGGACGTGAAAGAACACGTCCTGCAGATCCAGGGAACATAACCACAATTTTCACTCCAAGGATGGTATAATCTGGGACACAGTGACCATCTGAAAGGTGCATGACCTGAGGTATTGATTCAGGTCATGGAGATCTAGAATGGGGTGCCAGTCCCCCCATTCGCTTGGGTACCAAGAAGTACCTGGAGTCAAAGCCTGGGTCTGCAGATGGATCCGCCATGAGAGCTACTGCCTCCTTGAGGAGGAGCTGAGCAATGTCGTCTCGAAGATCCAACTGGGTGCATGTGGAAATCCATTCTTCCCGAGGGGGGCGGGCTCAGCTGGCAGGGTACTGCTCGAATTCTAGAGGCAGTCCCTGACCGACCACTTTAAGAACCCACCTGCCGTAGTGATAGTGGACCAGGCGGAAAGAAAGTAGCACAACCAGCCCCCCATGGGAAGACCCAGAGCTGGCATGACGGGGATAAGGGGTGGCAACCCCCACCCGTCACTGAGCAAGCTTGGAGGAGGAGAAGGCTCCAGGACCTGAGCCTTGGCCTCCTTTGCGGGCCCATTGGGGTCCAGGCTAGCGCCAAGCTTTTGCCTGCTGCTGATGCTGCTGTCCTCCCTGGTAGGAGGACTACTGAACCGCAGGGGAAGAGTGCCAAAAAGGCTTCTTCTTTTTCTTCTGTTGTTTCTTTCCCGAAGAACTCTTGGCAGAAGTGGCGTCCAAGGTGGCACTGGACTGCTATATGTGCTGCAGGTGACTGACCACTCCTGGGCCCGAACAAGTTGTTCTCAAGGAAAGGCATATCAGCTAACTTGTGCTAAGTATCTGCCAGGAAGGAGGAGAGCCTCAGTCAAGCCCTGTGGCGAGAGGCAACTGCAGCGGCCATTGAGCGGGCACAAGAGTCCCTGATGTCCAGGGCCATCTGATCCCAGACCTGCTTAACCATGGTCTGCTTGTCCGAGGGGAGATGTGGGAGGACATCATCTAATCACCCGAGAAGGGCATGAGAGAAATGTGCCATGATGACAGTCGAACTTGCCTGATGAAGGCCCAAGGAGGAAGTCGCATAGACTTTCCGCGCTGAATGGTCCAAAAGCTTGGACTCTTTATCGGGGGGTTGGTCAGTGTCAGCAGAACTGCCAGTATGCCTGAACACAGAGGCAGTCACCAGGCTCTCAGCCAAAGGATGCTCTGTGAATCCCGCAAAGAACCCCATGGGTAGCGCATACTTGCGAGCCATGTGGGCAGAGGGTGCTGGGCATGAGGCAGGACGCTGCCACAGTTTAAGTGTTGGACCAACAATGGCCTCGGCCACAGGAAAAGCCTCCATCAGGGTATCCCCTCACTTGAGGATGTCCATGAGAGGGTACTCCGCCTTTTTCTGGATGGGTTCCAGGGGCATCCCTGTAGAATCAGAGATGAGGCAAAGAATTCCTTGGAAGTAGGAAGGACCCTCCTCCGTCCCTGTGCCAATGGACGACTCATCATCCCCAGGATGAGAGTGGAGCCTGGTGACATCTGAGTCCGATGAGTCGGGGTACAGCGGCATGCCTCCTAAATCACCCTCGACCAGCAAAGGGCAGTCCGGGGTGACTGTGACCGACAGACGTCTGGGAAACCTGGTATCTGGTCGGTCCTCTTTGGAAGGAGCCCCTCCCACAGGCTGTTTAGGTGGTGATTCCACCACTGTCGGTGGAGAGACCGGTATAGGCCGAACCAGAGGACGGGTTGGGCCCATGGGCGGTGGAACCGAAGGCTTCAGTTCCGAGGGGGTTGGTTTCAGCCTAGCAGGCAAGAGTCAGGTAATGGCCGGGGTAGGCAGCGAAGCCAGCTTAGGCCCAGATAAAATCAGCTGTTGCCACATAAGGTCCCCGTGGCACCGACGGAGTTTCCGCCGGAGCCTTTCCTCGTCAGAGGAGGACAAGGACGACCTGTGGCATCGCCTCTTTTTAGAGCGCTTGAGGCTTTTCCTCAGCTGTTCAGCTGAGGTGGTTCTAGACCTCGACCAAGATCGGGCAGGTCGACTTGGTTGCTCGGGAGACACTGGAGGAATCGGTGAAACCCATGGGTCCGGAATCGGGACCTCGATGGGGATGCCAGCAGGCTGGGTCTCATCATTGGGGAACACAAGGACCGGAGTCCTTTCCAAGGCATCGTTGGCCATGGCCAGCAACAACGGGTCAATTGAATCGAGAACGATCTTGACCTCATCGGCCACATCCTTGGTCTGGCCAGATGGAAGATCCGTGAAGCCTGCAGCTGAGGAAGTGATCTCGACTGACGTTGAGACCACATGCTCCTGGGACTGAGACCTCTCTTGGTCACAAAAGCGCTTTCGCCGAGACGAAGATGAGCTTTGTTCCTTATCCCGCTTTCAGGATCGGGAGGAGTGCGAGCCTGCGGGCACCTCTCCCCGGGTGGGGAGAGACTGGCACAACTCCTTGAAGGAACCTGAGAAGGTGGAGCCCAGGTTGTGTGGAATGAAAAAACTTCAACTGTCCGAAGTGCAGGCGGCGTCTTCTTCAAACACCTTCATGCATTCCAGCTGCTCGGCAGAACCCGCCGCCGTGGAAACTGCCCGCCTAGCCTCCTTGGACTTCACCAGAGGATTCCTTTTCTAATGTGCCAGGCGGTCGTCCAGGACGTTGGGATGGAAGGCCAAGCAATAGCTGCAGGATGCGGTGTCATGGCCAACACCTAGGCAGTAGACGCACGTGAGATGGGGATCGATGTATGACATTTTCTGGCTGTAAGGACACCGGCAAAATCCTGAAGAAGATTTCTCTTCCATGATCGAGGACACAAAAGCGCGATCGCTAACTTGGACGAGTTTTAATTTTGGTAAAACCAAAGTTATGAGAGCCAGGGCCTACGAAATGCGTGAGCACAAGGGAGGCAACCTGTATCTTCTGATGAAAGCCCAAGGAGGAAGCCGCATAGACTTTCCGCGCCGAAAGGTCCAAAAGCTTGGACTCTTTATTGGAGGGTCGGTCAGTGTCAGCAGAACTGCCAGTATGCCTGAACACAGAGGCGGTCACCAGGCTCTCAGCCAAAGGGTGCTCTGTGAATCCCGCAAGGGACCCCATGGGTACCGCATACTTGGTGTCATGGGGGCGGAGCCGAGGTATATACAACCCGGGTGGGTGGGAAGAGCCAGCTTGAAGACTTCCAGCAAGATTTAAAGGGGAAAGGGACATGCCAATAAGTGTGGATGAACAACATATCCATGACCCTAGAATTAAATTTTTTAAAGCAGTTTACAAATTTCCATAAAATGCAGAGACTGCAAACAGTCTTAGGTGCCTTACGTGAATAATTTTGTATATGTTTGGTGTTTGATTATATCTGTTGAATTTGGATATTTGTATGTATATTTTGTACTAATTTTTTTATAAAACTGCAGTTTGTAACTTGCAATGTATTGATGGTAAGGTCACCATTGTAAATGAGCTTGTGCTCTTTGGTCTTAACCTTAAATAAACAAACAAGATATACTGTACCACAATTTTGGATGAGAGCAGAAAAAAACTTACCCTTTCAACATAGATATCTTCTGCCCATGCCTTCAAAAGCTGATCTGCAATAAATGTGACATTTGAAAGCATCAGGGTGCAATACCTACATTATAAGAATGAAACTCCTATCTTATTCAATATTTTCATGTTGAAAAGCGAACTGGGATTAAAAGAAGTGCAAACAATCTAAAGCTACTAAAGTGATCCAATACCTGGATTGATGGGTTACAGTTTACAGACTGAGAGGGCCAAACAGTCCTTATCTGACAACAAAGTCTCTGTTTCTATGTAAATGTATTTGATGCAACATAGAAAATACCTTTTAAATAGTGATATGGTGGCCCTGTTAGACATCCATTTTGTAAAGTGGGCGTTCATTCATTCATTTTTATTTGTAATGTGTTTACCAGGAAGGGCAAACAAAGCTGTAATAGCTTGTTTCCGGGTGCGTCCTTGGTGGTGGGTTAAATGGAGCTGTTTTATTGATGGGGAAGCTCTCCTACCCTGTGTGAAACAGACTTTTACAGACCTGCAGGAAATGATGGGCAGGATGGTCTCCCTGCAGGATGAGACTGCTAATGTCAGGTGTGTAGAGGGGGCCCTAGAAATCCAACCAGCCACTGTAGACTCCACTGAATCTGTTCTGAGCTGGGATATTGTGAAGTCTGCTCAGTCATCCCAATCCAGGGAGACTGTGCCAGCATCTCTACTCTTTGCAGTGCCGGAGCCTGAACAGGCTGCACCACCTCATAACTCGGATTTGAACATGGACACTGGTGGTGAACCTGGCCACAATGTGGCCTCAAGGGGGGATCCGGGAATCTTCCTGAACTGCTGAATCTACTGCTGAGGGGAATATACCTGGATTCTGTAGACCCTGACTGAGCAGACCAGGACCATGGAAAGGCTTTGGCCCTCATTTGTTTTCAGATTTTACTCTAACTCTGCTGAGTCAGCTAAGAGATGTAATGTAGTGCATCTTTGATATAAAAGGGGCATGGCAGAGGCTCCAAACAGGGCATTTGAGGGTCATACTCTTAAAGGATAGCCTCAAATCATTTGCTAATAAGATATTTGCACTGATTCACACTGCAGAGACTACAGTGTTTGACAAAATATTTAAAACTGTGACAGGATTGTAAAGGTTTTGGAAGGAATACTATGAGGGTATGCATGCCCATTGTGGTCCCCTTTTTTCGCGATTCCCCTATCTAAGCCAGCCTTTAAAACAGTGACCATTTTGCTTAAAAATGAGGGGATCATTATTACTGATATACTGCACTGGCTAGAGTCCAAATGTACAGTTCTAGAGTTCCCAGAGCCCATTATGGACTCTGAGAATCTCTGGACAGGGGGGTGGAGAGTAAGGATGTGGCTACCACAGACGGAAGAAGGTTTACAACACGTACCTAATTGTTTTTATTTAGGTAAAGATCATGGATTAGTTTTTTATAATGGCCAACCTAAAACGTGCTTTCGGCATGGCACTAGATTTCACCTGAACAATGCCTGCAATAGGGTAAAATGTGGACAGTGTGGTGAGGTGGGTCCTGTCAGTATCTCATTAAGTGCAATCTAGGTGATGAAACAGGGCATGCTTTTAAACCCTGCCTGTGGCCTGCTCACAAAAAAATGATCCTGTGGACTAGGCCGAGCAAGATTTTTATGTGAACATGGCCCATAAAACTGGTTTTAGGCATAACAACAACCCAGTCATCCCACGGGAAGACCGCCACCACCATCACCTCCAGCAGAGAAATTTGCCCTTCTTGAGTAGTGCTCGGCTTGAGGATGCCACAGAGGAGCTACTGGATCCAGATCTGTCTGGAGCTGCACAACCTGTAATTTGTATTGAGGTGGATAATGACAACCTCGATGAACCCATTACAGAACCAGTGACACAGTTCCCGGGAGAAGTGGCCCTCCAGAACACAGCATGGAGAACGCTAGAACCTACCTCTGCTACTCCCCCTGCACCTCAAAAAGAGATGCCCCCGTCCACTCCAGTCATTGTGAAATTTCATACAGTGATGAGGAGAAGAGGCAGAAAAGGTCAGCTAAAGCCAAACTAGTGACATTTGACACTACAGAAACATAGAAACTGATTGCCGATAAGGGCCAATAGGCTCATCCAGTCTGTCCATTTTTCCTACCTACTGCAAAAGCCGCAGACCCTACTTGATCTCCGGCTTTACCTTCTCTTTCCTATCACTAGGGCTCCCCATGCCTGTCCCATGCACTGTTAAATTCCCCCACTGTGTTGGCCCCCACCACCTCCACTGGGAGTCTATTCCATGCATCTCCCACCCTTTCCAAGAAGAAGTACTTCCTCAAGGCACCCCTAAGTCTACCCTCTTCCAAACTCATGGTATGTTCCTGAACATCTCCTTTTCTGAAAGATGCTACCCTCCGGTACCCTGTTTATGCCCTTTAGAAATCTGTAGGATTCTATCATATCTCCCCTGTCTCTCTTCTCCTCCAGGGTATACATATTGAGGTCTCCCAGTCTCTCCTCATATGACTTTTGGTGCAGGCCCTGCACCATCTTTGTTGCCCTTCTTTGAACTGCCTCCACCCTGTCTATATCCTTCCGGAGATGTAGCCTCCAGAACTGGACACAGTACTTCAAATGAGGCTTCACCAATGATCCATTCCGTGGCATCACCACCTCTTTTTTTTTTGCTGGTGATACCTCTACCTATGCATCCCACTGACTCTCCCCACAGTCTTGGCAAATTGTTTGGCCGTCTTTAGGTCATCAGATATGATTACCCCCCAAAAAATCCTTTTCCTGTTTAGTGACCATCAGTATCGCCCCCCCACCCCCAAATCATGTAATCCTCCCCTGGGTTCTTGCACCCCAAATGCATGATTTTGCACTTTTTTTGCACCGAATCTCGGCTGCCACACTCTAGACCATTCCTCCAGTTTATTTAGGTCCCTCCTCATTTTTTCCACTCCTCCTGGAGTGTTCACCCTGCTGCAGATCTTAGTGTCATCTGCAAAGAGGCACACCTTCCCTTCCAGCCCCTCTGCAATGTCTATGACCCTTTCTAATCAATTTGAAACACTGTCTGCACATAAAAATTGGGAAGACACAGAGGAGAACTCAGACTGTTCCTCACTTGCCTCTTCTCAATTAGAGTGCTCCTCTTGGACAGGAGATGGAAGATAAAACAAAGGAAGGAGTCGTGGTATGACAAGCAGATAACTGTAATGAAAAGCCTGTGCTTACTCCTTTAGTTTATTGGTGTCCTAACTTTACAGGTGTCCTCTCTGAATGTGAACAGTATTAAGAGTCAGCATGAACTATTAACTACATTCTCTGTTTTACAGCCTATGTCGAGTGATTTTAATTTGCTACAAGATGTACAATTCCATACTATGCCATTTCAAGGAAGTTGCGAAAGCAAAAAAGTATTGGTTCAAGGGCCCTTTGTTTTGGTCACTGGAGAGGGACACCTGCTCAGGGTGGGAGATCTTATTTGGCTCACCAGAGGTGAAATGATGTAGACTGGTAGTTCTTATACCAGGTGGAGTTCTTATTTTATATACATATTTTTTTACAACAGGAGTTTCAGGTAATTAATATAGATGCCCCACAAAGACAGCTAGGGTTCCACCCGATACAGCCTTACTTATATACCATCAAAGAAGTATTACTGGGGGGGGGATTATAACAGTGATCTCTCTTTAAAGGATACGGGAGGAAACACAGAAAAAATCCGTATAATTTCATTGGACAATTTAATAGATGTTTTTTCAGTAAATCAGTTTGTGAGGTGCAAAATGGTGGTCGACTGCGGTAGAGGAGTCTGTGGAGCCGATACTAGCAGGTCAACAGCGGGAAAAGAACTGGGATGGTGCCGGAGGACTGCCCCCTTTAATACATAGGGGACATCGGGGCGGGGCCAACATCAGGGGGTGGTCCTCTGCCTTGGACTGCTTGCTAGAAGTTTTCCCTGGGGTCCAAGTGCCTGTTGGCATAGTCTGAATGGTGTTACCTGCTGCAAGTGCTCCCCTTCGAAGTAAGATCACATCTTTTTTAAGGGACCTTCTCTACCAGAACTGATTTTTGTTTGCATTCCCCTGGCTTCCTGTACATCATACGGTTACAATTCCACTGGAGACATCTGGCCATAAAATAATTCCAGTAACACTTGGACAACCATTAAATCAACCTAGTAAATCCTAAATTTGGAGACAGAATATCTCTCTAGTGGTTCTTCCTGATCTCCATGCAAAATTAATGGCCTTTCTGCATGCAAGGCAGTCAGTATTTGAGCTTTATGATGACTCTCTGTCATGGTGGGAGGATACTTTTTTTTTCAGAAATCTTGCTCCAAAAACAGACTGAGACATCTTTAAAGTATTTAAAGTTAAGGGGGCAACTGCAACATCTGTTGTCATTGACAGAAGAAACTGAGTCTAACTATACCACCCAAATTCAGAATATTAAGAAGGAGATGAGGGATTTTGCAGGGTGAAATCCTTACTGACTAAACAAAAATATGGCACTCAAGGGAAGGACTTTCTAGGTAAATCCTTTTGAGAGCTGTAGGGATCAGGTGCAGAATAGGAATTTTTCAGCATTAAGAGATTCAGAGGGTATGCTATATCTGGGACAACCTAAACTTCTGGAAATAGTTTGATCATATGTACATGAAACAGTGGGTTTGTACCCTGAGTTAGTTGATGCTTTTGACGACTTTAGATCAGAGACAAATCTTCCTGCACTTTTGTACTATGGTCTATGGAACAGATATCCTTAACAAAAGAGGTCACTGCTGTAGAAGTATAGGAAGCCATAAAATCATTACACACTGGTGCATCTCCTGGGGAGGATGGGTCGCCAGGAGAACTGTATAATAAAATGATACCATTTTAAGGCTTTGGGTGGAGCCTACAGCCATTGTGGGATTGACTGTAGCTTACAAAAATGTCAGATCATGGAAACCTCCATTGGATTTTTGGAAGTATCCTTTCAAAAGTCCAATGGAGCTTGAAACACTCCACCACGATCGGCCGCTATGGAATAACAGCCACACTATTTTGGCTGTTACTTCCACATTCCAGGGCAAGAACTGCGCATTTGCGACTCACACGCATGTGCAGTTCTGCTGGTGTGGCCATGTTGTGAATGGCAACATGCTGTTCACTGCAACTACGCATGTGCGAATGCCACGTATGCGCAGTTCTATCGTCGCCACCATCTTTCGGATGGCACTCCTTCTGCTCCCTCCCAGCACCGGCAGCAAAGAAGACCCTCCTGCACCCTCCTACTGCTGCTGGCCTCCCCGCTCCCTCCGTTCTCCATCCCCACACCAACATCAAGATGCCCAATCCCCGTGTCAGCATTATGTACCCCCCAACTAATGTGGCATGGTGGGAGCCCACCCCAGTGTGTTAAAATGTATGTTTTTTTCCCCCTGTGCTCGGGGTGCCCAATCCCCATGTCGACATCCTGTAACCCCCCAAATCATGTGGCACACTGGAGACCACCCCAGTGTGCTCCAAATGTATGTTTTTTTCCCTGTAAATAAAGAAACCGCCCTCCAACTTTTGTTTTTTTTTTTCTCGCAAAAGAAAATGGTCCTTGTCACCACCCCGCCACCCTCCCATCCCGCCCTCCGCTCAGCATCCACCTCCCCACACTTCCCCTTACCCCATGGGAGGCAGTATAGCGCAGTGGTTTAAGGCTCTGAGTTGCAAATCTGGAGACATCCAGTAAACCAGACCTGGGTTTGAATCCCACAGCCTTCACTTGCATACTGTGTGATCCTAAGCAAGTGTCTTAACTTCCCTGTGCTCCTAGATCACACCTGTAAACAAGCTTTCAGCTTAGTGTGCTGCTCCTGGTTAAACAACTAAAAAAAATAAATAAATATTTCCCTCCGGAGATCAGTGCTGTCATCTTCTCTGGATCGGGACATGTCTGCACTCTTCAAAGCTGAATCGCAAACTGAAGAATCAAAGGTAAGCATGCTATACTAACAGTGAAAGGGGTTTTCAACTTATATTGATAAATCGGGCATTTTTTTGAATTTTGGCCCCAAATTTTCAACATGGGGTTCTTGGGACCCCACCTCGTGAACAGTGTCACTGTCATTTCGTTACTCGGTCCTGAAAGGTGATTTCAAGATCGTTGAGTGGAATCACCTTTTGGAACCAATTAATAAACAACAGTGCCACTGTTCATGAGGTGGGGTCCCAAAAAGCCCATGCTGCAAATTTGGTTAACAAATTTAAAAAAATGACTGCATTTTGAGCAAGCATTACGCAGTTTCTACACACGCTTCTAACTTCGCCAATTTTTAATATTTTCACTCCAGATTTTCAACATTGCCATTTTTGCATACCTCCTTATTGACAGTACAGCTGTCATTTTTCACACCCTGCCCAAAACATGTTTTGGCACCTGTGGCACAGAATGGCACAGTCGCTCTCCAAAATCACCTTTCGGGACAAGTGAACAAAATGACACTGGCACTCTTCATGAGGTTGGGTCCCAAAAAGACAATGTTGAAAACCTGGTGCAACACATCCAAAAAATGGCCAGCTTACACCCGGGCGTTCAATATTTTCTGCACACATGTGTACCTTAGGTCTTTTGACAGCTCATCACAACAATATCGGCTCTGGCTAGAGTTTATTCACTCCTGGAGCTGGTGGCAGTCTTTAACAGGCTATTGGGGAGGGATTAATAGCACACTGCCAAAAGGGATTCTTATATTTTTATATAAAAAAGGTCTGAAAGAGGGCATTAGAAACTAATGTCCTATTAGTTTATTGAATATGGACTGGAAGATTCTTTTTTTTTTTTTAAACTTAAAGTTATTGAAGTTTTCAAGAGCTCAGGAAACCAGTGTATGACAACTTTAATTATGCCGACTGTTACAGCAGAAGCATCAGCCAGGTTACATATAGTGCAAAGACAGGAATAAAATTACAAAGATATACAATCATTCCATATGAATCTTTTTCAATATTCATTTTCCACAGACAATTCAGGAATTAATCTGTGGCAGCAGCCTGCTTCCTCCCAGAAGAAACAATTACTCACTGAAGTAATATTACTTCTTCAAGGGTATTCTTCAGCATTATTGACAGGTGCAGTATGCCAGCTGGGTTCAGCTTCCCCAGAGAGGAGGAGTCAATGCAAATGAGGAAGGCATTGGCTAATCCGGATACAGATAGAGGAGAGTGCTGCCTGCAGTCAGCCTGAGGGACCTCAGAATGAATTTCAGACCTGAAAAAGAGCAAAAACTGTGCACAACGGGGCAAAAAGTTGCTAGCAATAAACAAATCATCTAGTCTAAACCACTATTGTGAAAACCTTTTTATCACGCCAATTAACAACAGTTAGCAAATTTGGCTAACTTCCATAACACAGCCTCTGACAAGGTTTCTAGGGGAGGAAGGGTGTGTGTGTCAATAATGCTGAAGAATACCCTGGAAGAAGTAATATTACTTTGGTGAGTAATTCTTTTTTCTCACCCCAGGAATTCTTCAGCATCTATTGACAGGTGCAGACTTCAAAGCAGGGAGGAGGGCAGAGAAACCTACTTAGGAAAGAGGCTCTATAGCACTGCCCTGCCAAATCTGGCATTCGATCGGGACTGCACATCTAAGCAATAGCTCTTAGTGAATGTGTGGACCGATTTCCAAGTAGCTGCTCTGCACACCTCTAGCAAAGATATGTCCCAGAAAGCTGCCACTGAGGCAGCTGTTCCCCAAGTAAAGTGAGCTCTGAGCCCAAGAGGAGGCTTTTTGCCCACCTTGTTGTAACAGAACTGAATATAAGAGACAATCCAATAGGAAATGGTCCTCTTGGTAGCCGGTTTCCCTCTGCCTATGTCACTGAAGGTGAGGAAGAGCTGAGATTGTCCATCCCTGAACTGCTTGGTTCGTTCTAAGTAGAAGGATAGGGCTCTCTTTACATCCAAGCTGTGCAGCTTGCACTCACCTGGAGAGGACTTGTCTGAGAACAATACTGGCAGAGAGATAGACTGAGTGATTAAGGTGGAATTCAGAGACCACCTTGGGGAGGAATTTCCTATTCATCCTAAGGACTACTTTGTCCTTATGGGGAATGATGTAGTTAGGGTCCGTACAAAGGGCCTGCAACTCTGAAATCCCTCTGGCAGAGGTGATGGCCACCAGGAAGAATGTCTTCCAAGTTACATATTTCAAGTCAGCCATAGCCATAGGTTCGAAAGGAGGATCCATGAATTTGGCTATGCAGAGGTTAAGGTCCCATGGGGAACTGGTTCCCTTAAAGGGGGATGAAGATGAAGAAACCCCTAGAAAAACCCTCTTGAAAATGGGTTGAGAAATAATGGATTTCTCTTTTCCCGTAGACTGGTAGCCTGAAATGGCCGCTAAGTGAACTTTTAAGGATGATGCCTTCAGGCCTTCACCTGAAGGTGAACTAAGTAGTCCAGCAAGCAGGGGGGAGAAGGCCTGTAAAGGATCTATGCCCTTGTCCTTGCACCATAGAAAAAAAGTTTCCATTTGGAAGCATAGGTTTTCCTTGTGCTAGGTTTCTTGGCCATCCGTAGAATTTTCAGGAATTGCTCAGAATACATGGAGTCTGGAAATTCTAACTCCTCAAGTACCAGGCTTTGAGGTGAAGAGACTGGATGTTGGGAAACACTACTCCGGTCTGAGGAAGAGTAAGAAGGTTGTGGCAAGAAGGCAGTCTGACAGGCTTCTTGACCGACTGGGACAGTATCGGGGGTACCATGGCTGTCTCGCCCAATCAGGAGCCACCGGGATTATGGTGGCCGGTTGATCCCTTAGCTTGAGAAGAACTCTGTACAGCACAGGAAAGGGAGGGAAAGCGTAAAGAAACCTCCCTGCCCAGTCTAGAGTCAAAGCGTCCACAGAGATGGTCACCAGGACTGGGGGCCTGCAGCAGTACAGAGATAACCGATGGTTCAGACTGGAAGCGAACATATCCAAGTCTGGAATCCCCACCTTTTGAACACTGTTTCTAGAACTTGTTTGTTGAGGGTCCACTCGTGGTGGCCCTAAATGATGTGGCTTAGAGCATCTGCCAAAGTGTTGTCTTTGCCCGTGAGATGGATGGCTGACAATTACACGTCCAGGGAATAGGCTAAGGACCAAATTCTTATAGCCTCTGTGCAGAGTTTGGTTGATTGTGTGCCCCCCTGCTTGTTGATGTATAACATGGCAGTCATGTTGTCTGTTCTTACTTGTATGGACTGACGCCTGAGCTGAGAAACAAAGGCCCTGATGGCAAGGAGCGATGACTCTTTTGGTGCCCAGGTTCTACTTATGGACAGGTCCCTGAGATGGGCACCCCATCCTAGAACGGAAGAGTCTGTAGTCAAAATTTGAGAGGGTTGGGGAGTTTGAAAGGAAACTCCAATCATGAGATTGTCTGTGTTTTTCCACCAGTCCAAGGTTTGTAGAAACATTTCCGTGACTGGTACTAGCCTTGCAAAGGAGTCTCTTTTCTGGGACCAATGAGATCTGAGGTAATACTCAATGTCCCTCATCTGGAATCTGGCCTCTGGGACTAAGGCAGTCATTGAGGCCATATGACCGAGAAGTTTGAGGAAGTGGCTGGCTAGCCTTGGATGGTCTGGACTGAATGAATTTAGCAGAGAGAAGAAAATGTTGGCTTTGTCTGAGGGGAGGAAGGCCTTCCCCTGCAGGGTGCTGAGCTCTGCCCCTATGAGCTACATAATTTGGGCAGGCTGAAAATGTGACTTTTCCTCGTCGATAAGGAGGCCCCGGTACTCTAGGGTAAGCCTTGTCCAGATCAGGGCCTCAGAAACAGACTGGGAAAAGTTGGCCATGATCAGCGAATCGTCCAGGTAAGGATAGACTGAAACTCTCTGTCTTCTGAGATGAGCTGCTACCACTGACAGGCACTTGGTGAATACCCTGGGAGCAGAAGTGAGCCCAAAAGGCAGGCTGCAAACTGATAATAGCCTGAGGGCAGCCACATTCTGAGGAACTTTCTGTGGGATTGCCTTATTGATACATGAAAATAGGCGTCATTCAGATCCAGGGAGACTAGCCAGTCCCCTTGCTTTAGTGACTGGATGACCTAAGTCAAGGTTACCATTTTGAACTTTGGTTTCATCAGGTGCTTATTCAGGTACCTTTGGCCCAGGATAGGTCGACATTCCCCATTTTTCTTTAAGGTCAGGAAATATCTGAAATAAAGTCCCTTTCCCCATTGGGAAAGTGGTACTCGAGCCACAGCCTTGGCCCTCATAAGATTCTTGACTTCTCCTTCCAGCAGCAATTTTTCTGCAGGAGAGGAAGAGTTCAGGTGTAAGGACCCGAGAAGAAGGGGACGTTTTTCTAACTGAAGGGATAGGCCCTGCTCCACCACCTCCAAAACCCACTTGTCTGAAGTGATTTGACGCCAACGGTGGAGGTGGTGCGAGAGCCTGCCCCCATAGGGAGAGGAGAGGAGAGGCTACCAGCAAGGAGTCAGGAAGACTGCTGTCTAGACAGAGTAGAAGTAACAGGAGTGGGATTAGCCATTCTGTGGCCCCTCCTGCCTCCTGAAAACCCCACTCATCTGAGAGAAATCCATGTGAGATGGCATAGGGAAGAAAGTCCCAGGAAAATAACCCCTATGCCTACTTCCTCTGTTGTGAGCTTTCTGGAAAGAAGAGAGTTTTTTTTTAGCAGAGTTACTTTTGTATGTAACTTTGAACTCGTCCATTCTCTTCATATAGGCTTCAGTTTGGTCCCTGAAGAGAGGGTTGTTCTTGAAGGGACAATCTAATCCCTCAGCGTGGACGTCCTGGGTGAGACTGGTAGTTCTCAACCATGCAAATCGTCTGAGGGAAATAGCCTGAGCCATGACCCTCAAGGTTGTGTCATTATTATCTATGGCCATGTGAAACTGGTACTTTGTGGCTTCCATGGCCCACTTAATAGTTTCGGAAACATCCTTGGGCATAGTGTCCCCCCCCCATGTTGCACTATGGCCAGGATAGATTTCAATAAAGCCCTCCGATATCAGACTGCGTATGCCATGAAAGTAGACATGGGCAACAGCAGAGAGGTGGTAGCATAGATTTCTTACCCATGGTATCTAATTTCCTAGAGTCTTTTTCTGGTGGGAGAGCAGAGAGTGGCACATAGGCTTTGTCACAGGCTGCTACCTGCACTACCCCTTTGTGGTCTGGATGTGTATACAGAAAATCAGCAGCAGACTTACTGAGCTGATATTTCCTCTCAACTCTTCTGTCCACCCCGAAGGAAGTCGAGGGGGTTTCAGGAACTTTAAATATACTTTTCTTCAAAGAATTATGGACTGTGAGGATAAGCTTCTTAGGAGGGGAATAACCCATCATCTCTACGTAGTCATCCTCCATCTCCTCATCGGTGTCATCCTGGAGAGGCAAGTCCAGGGTGTCCACCATCTGCTTCAGAAATGTGAAAAAGGAAGAGACTTTTTCATTAGTATCAGTATCATCAGTCAAATCAACCCCAGGGTTGCTGTCTAGATTTACAGGATCCCCGTGAGGCAATTCATCACTGGCATCCTCTCCATCATCATAATAAAAACCCCAGCTGTAGGGGTCCTCATGGAATGGAGCACTCGGTCCCGCAGGAGCCGAGCAAATATCACCCATGGATTGTAAAGTCTGATACAAATGCCAAGCTTTAGCCAAGTCGTTTGCAGAGGGCACATCTTTATCAACTACTGTTGCATCCGTAGGCCTTTCGCGGGAGGGACAGTAGTGTTGTTATCTTTCTTAGTCTTTTTAGCAGGGGCAGGATCAGAACCCTGCTCAATAAGTCTTTTAGAGGCTTGGCTAGAATTCTTACTTCTACCAGACTTAGTTTCATTAGAGTCCCTAGAGGACTTGTCATTAGTTTTGTGTTGACTTGAGGTACCTTCCTCAGGGCTTTTAGAGGAGGGGGTAGACTGAGAGGCCATGATAGAGAGAGTTGGGCCAAAAGCTAACCAAATTAAAATTAACCTTACCAGAGATATTTTTTTTCCACAACAGTGGAGAAGAATAGTAACCATCTCCACACCTCTTGCCAACAAGAGCCCACTGCACAGTAGAAAAGACGGTCTCACCCCAGATAGGGAAGGGATTACCCTTCCAATATAATGAAGTTTTAATTGAACTAGATAAAAAAGGGTTCCAGAAATTCATGTGGGTGCGCAACCGCAATTTAGCGCACGAGCACAAAAAAACAAATCAATGATTTTAGCGCAAAAGCAGTAAAAAACATCGACAAATACTCAAAACTAACAATTTAAATAAAAATGACACAATATAATCGCACATGCAGGCAAGTTTTACCTCAGAAAAACCGCTGAAGTGGGAAAAACACAAAACAATCCTGCGACTGCGTGGAACCCAGTACAGTTGTGGTAAAAAGGGGTAAAATGGAGAAAATATACCAAATACCTCAAAAAGGAAGAAAACGGCACAGGAAGATCTCTGAAGAGAAGAGCTCCATGGTAGTGTTGCCAGTTTAGCAGAGAAAAAGTTCTGAGGTCTCAGGCTTTCTGCAGGCAGCACTCTCCTCTATCTGTATCCTGATTGGTCAATGCCTTCCTCATTTGCATCGACTCCTCCTCTCTGGGGCAACTAAACCCAGCTGTCATACTGCACCTGTTAATTGATGCTGAAGAATTCCTGGGGTGAGAAGTCCATATTAATCTGGACCTCCCCTGCTCCACCTCCTCATCCTCCAATTACAAACAAGTCTTAGTGGTAATATGTGGAACTGATGCATGCCATACCAAATCTTTATTTATGTAATGATATTCGGCCTCCAGCTGTTTCAGCTGTGAGTAAGCTCAGACTGGGAAATGTTGACAAAAATAATGGGGAAAAGCCTAACTGCTGTGGTTGAAAAAACTTGTTAACCCTGCACAATCCTGCCCAGTACCAGGCAGAAAAATGTTGGATAGTCCGTTTATGATCAGAGAATTTATCAACACCTGTACTAATGAGAAATAAGGACTACTCCTGACATTGGATCAGGAGAAGGCCTTTGATCATATTTTGCACGGTTTCTTATCCTCAGTACTGAGAAAATGTGACTTACCATCTGCTTTTGTGAAATGGACAGAACAAATTTATGCAGCAGCCACAGTAAAACCTTTAGTGAATGAGACATTGGGGAGGCCTGTCAGGTCTGAAGGGTGGTCTGTCAGGGTTTCCCACTTAGCCCTCTTTTGTATGTCTGTGGTCTGGACACAGCCTTACACAAACTAAGTGAGGATCAAGAAATTCAGGGGGTATAAGCATCTATCAGACCATTTCCACAAAAACGTGTTGCATATGCAGATGAAAGCTGCCTTCTGTCCCTGGGTCTGCACTCCGGTGAGAAGGTTTTGTTCTGGTTAACTGAATTTGGGAAAATTGCAAAATGAAGATGAATCTTCAGAAGAGCAAATGTATGTCTGTGGGACCTGAAAGATCATAGGTATCTGACATCCAAGGGGTTAGATTGGAGGAAGGCCCATTCCCTGTCCTGGGGATTACCTCTGGCAAAGGGGAAATGGCAGAACTTATCTGGAAGGAGAAACTACAGTTAGCTGAAAATAAAGTGGAAATCCTGGCCCATGACTAGGCATAAGAGAGTTTATCTGTGTAAAACCTTAGATTAATCTAGGGAAGTAGGTTGAAGACAAGTTACATTACCCAGTAACAGACTGGGGCTTGTCTATAGTCAGTACAGTGTTTTTTTTTTCTGTGAAAATGTGCGGCCTACCCTAGTGCAGGACAATAGACTCTGGACCCCCATTTTTATGTTGGCTCACACATGTGCAGCCAACATATTGCGGTATTAGCAGATTTGGAGGCGAGGTCACTGTTGGGCGAATGCAGGGCACGCATCAGTTGGTGTGTCGCTCATTCCCCAATAAGCCTGCATGCCAGCGCCATACCATGAATACATAATGTGGCGAGCACATCTAAGGAAAGGTCCGCTGCAATAAGAGCAAAAGCTCGTCATCATAGCGGACCTCCGGCATCTTTCCCTGCTGAGAAAAAGCATTTAACATTCGCACACTGCCTGCCATATTAAGCTTGAGGTGCACAATCCCGTCGGCATGCCTACTGATGTATGTGCCGACCGGAAACCCACTCCCGTCGGCATAATGCACCCATTTGTTATGTGCCGCGGGAGTGTCCAACTCCTGGTGGCTACAGCACACCCCCCCACAACACTTAGGTGGCACACTGAGCCCACCCCAGCATGCCAAATCTGAAAATAAAACCGTCCCGCAATGTTTTTTATCCCTGTGAAAAAAACTGTCCTCGCCATCTCCTACCCCTCCAGCAACCTGCACCCACTCTCGTGCCCTGTTTCCCACCCCCTCACTTCACATTTACCTCTGAGTCTGGCGACGATCTTTGGTGGATCGGAAGCGTTTGCACTCTTCCAAAGCCGACCGCGAACTGAAGAAATGCAGGTAAGCTGTATAATGGCATAAATAGGTTTTTTTCAACTTTGGTGCATATCTCGGGCATTTTTTGGAATGTTTACACCAAATTTTCAACATGGGGTTATTGGGACCCTTCCTCATGAATTCAGTCACTGTCATGGCGTTATTCTGTCCCAAAAGGTGATTTCACAGTCTCTGCGTGGAATCACCTTTCAGGACAGAGTAACAAAACAACAGTGCCACTGTTCATGGGGGGGGCTCTCAAAAAGCCTATGTTGCAAATTGGGTGAAAAACATCCCAAAAATGGCTGTTTTACAAGTGTGTGTTGAGCTGTTTCCACACATTCTCATAACTTCGTGAATCTGTAACATTTTCACTCCAGATTTTCAAAATTGGCATTTTTCCACACCTCCTGATGAACAGTACAGCTGTCATTTTACAAATCCTGGCCGAAATGTGTTTTCGTACGTCCGGCACAGAATAGAGCAGTTGCTGTGCGAAATCAGTTTTTGGGACAGTTTGAGGAAATGATGGTGACACTGTTCATGAGCAGAGGTCCTAAAATGCCTATGTTGAAAATTTGGTGCCGAAGGTCCATAAAATGACTGTGTTACAAGCGTGCGTTGCGCAGTTTCCACGCTCCCTTTTAACTTCGTAAATTTGCAATATTTCCATACCAGATTTTCAATACTGGCATTTTTTCACACCTCCTTATGAGCAGTACAGCTGTCATTTTTCACATCCTGCCCTAAATGTGTTTCCGCACCTGTGGCGCAGAATGGCGTGGTCACTGTGGGAAATCAACTTTTGGGACACATTAATAAAATCACAGCGCCACTGTTCAAGAGGAGAGGTCCCAAAATGCCTATGTTAAAAATGTGGCTAACAAACTCCCCCAAATAATTGGGTTACAGGTGTGTGTTGCGCAGTTTCTATGCATACTCATGACTTCACCAATTGTTCATATTTTCACTCCAGATTTTCAATGTTGCCATTTTTTACGCCTCCTCATGAACAATACAGTTGTCATTTTCCGCATCCTGCCTAAAATGTGTTTTCATCCCTGTGTCGCCAGATGGCATAGCCACTGTGCAAAACCACCTTTCAGCTAACAAACTGATTGTGCCGTTTTTCATGAGGTGGGCTCACAAAAAGCCCATGTTGAAAATTTGGAGTGAAAATACCAACACATGCCTATGGTGTTAGGGTTTCCAACTGTAGCATCCCACCCTGTAGAGACAGACAGGCATCAGGGGTGTGACTTGGGATCATCAGCTCTAATGCTTATGCCATTTAGGGTTGCCATCTGTCAGGTTTTTTACCTGGTGATCAGGTTTTCAGGGTCCCTGTCAGGTGATCCGGTTTTGCTCTGTGCTGGTCAGGTTTTTGAACCATTTTGAGTACTCACATGCTTTTGAAACAAATGTTGTCATACCATTCATTCTTTCAGCTACATGTCCAGGTTACAAACAAGTTATGTTGTCAATATAGCCCTTTGTTTGTGAAAGCAGTCAGCCTAGGAGGTGAAAAGTATGGCCATTAACACCATTAGCACTTACTTAACCTAATATTTCCACTGCATCTTAAAGTGGCATAGCAGCACAGCTGCCCCCACCTTTTGTAACAGTAACAGAGCCAGTTGTCTTCCACTTTCATTTGCTGGTAAACATTTTCATCTCTAAAATAATTCAGGCATTTTTAAATGCTTAAACTTATTTTTTTTCCTCAAGAAAAACGTATGGTCACTTCTTTGGCTTTGAAATAGTACTTTGGATATGAACAGGGAATGGATCCAGAAAAAGATAAAAGTACACATTACAGAAAACTATTTCTTTATTATATGTTATTATATACCATGTATACTGGTGTATGCTATTTAAAGTATGTCCCTTGTCTCCCCCCAGATCATATCTGTAAATGAGATTTCTTTTATCTCTGTATGTTTGTCTGGTAAACCAATGTCAATAAATAAATACATTAGTAAATGAATGACTAGGAAGAAACTAGGAAAGTAAATTTAACAGGTAACATTTTTGTTTAACTACTGCTTTGAGTGTTTTTTTATTGATAGAACAAATGGCTTTCTAGGAGGAGCAATGCATGATGAGTCATGAAAAGGGGTGGGGCTAGGGGTGGAGCGTAGGATCCGATTTTTGCCTCATCCAAAGGTGGCAACCCTAACGCCATTCCATCCCCAACCCCAACCTGCAGCCAGTGACAGGCATCATGGTGTGTCTTGCACTGTTCGGCCACAAAGTTCACCCCATTCTCCAATACCGCACCCATCTCAGCGTATTTCCTTATGGAATGGGGTAAGTATAACGGCCAAAGACCCCAAAGCACACCACGACACTTGTCAGTGTCTACAGGGTAGGGTGAGGTACAATGGCATGAGCGTTATAGCTGACGACCCAAAGGCACACCCCATTGCCTGTTAGTCTCTACAGGGTGGGGGTGGGGTTGGCGTCACTTCAATACTTCACTGCCATTCCTATTATGCGTCTTTAACTCTGGCAATGCCACTGCCAGCAAGACAACATTTGGCACTGACAAATGCTTATTTTACTATGTTGTAGTTAATTTTTAAAGCGGAACTGTCAGCATTCCCCAGGCAAAAACACAGGACCTATAGATCCTGATTAGGTAAAACACACTAGTAGTAATGTTTTTAAATACTTGCAGAGCTGCTATTTGTAGTTTATCTGGTTGATCCTGTGATCCTCCGCCCGCCATTATTGTTCCAGAGTCCCCCATAGCAGGCTCTTTGATGACGGGATCAATGGGCTAAGATGTCGGGGACGCCTATGAACTAGTACAGCTGTCAAAAAATATTACAAGCTATGCAGTCCATGTTTGTGCTTCTATCTCTGGTACTGATTGAGAAAACGAGTAGTATCCCTGGTGTCTGGTAGCACTCCCCACCCCATATCACCCGTTCCTTATTATGTATAGCTATCCCTGGTGTCTAGTGCCCCCATACACCCCTGATCACCCTCCTTATTATGTATAGCTGTCCCTGGTGTCTAATGGCACCTTACCCCACTCACCTGTTCCATGTATGTGTACTTATCCCCGGTGTCCAGTGGTCCCCCTGCTCCGCCAGTCACCCTTTGACATTCTCCTTACCCCCCCGATTGCCTGTTGACATAAGTAAATGTAATTATTGGTGGTCCAGTGTCCACCCACCCAGCCCAGTCACATACCACCATCCATCACACCTCCTCCTAGCAGGATGCCATGGTGACATCCAGCAAATCCCGATATGGTGACTGGCACAGCCCTCCACTCAACTCCTTGACCAGCTGCTGTACGAGTCATCAGTGAGTGCATGAACAGTATAAATCCTGTATGCAAGCTCAGTGATAGCTCATATAGTGGTTGGTCAAGGAAGTGAGAGGAGGGCTGTGCTGGTCACCATACCAGGACTTGCTGGACATACCATGGCAGCCTGGTAAGGGCGGGGGGGTGATGGGTAGTAGTAAGTGGCTGTGAGTGATGTGGAGGATGGTGGACAACCAATAATTACACTTACTTATGTCAACAGGCAATTGGGGGTAAGGAGAACCACTCGGACATCAGGGATAAGAATACATAATATGGAAAGGGGGATCGGGGGTTGGGGAATGCCACTAGACACCAGGGAAAGGTATACATAATATGGTACAGGTGATCAGGGTGGGGGGGTGCCACTAGACATGAGGGAATTCTGAAGACACACAACAGAATGGATGCTAATGGACTGATGCACAGAGGCAAATTTATCTATTCAAGTCTCGGATTACAACCTTCAAGCTATGAGCTAGTTTGCAGAGGTTCCACGTCAAGTAGGACAATATAAAATTTACACAGAGTGACATCCATAAACCTTTTTACAAGGTTATCTTGAATACAAGATACAGGCAAACAGCGCTTTGTAGGGTATAAACTCATTTATCAGAAACAAAATTAGGAACACATTGAGCATAGAAGTAAAACTGAGTATCGGTGGATAAGACAAGGTAGTAAAGGGTAAGAAGAGGCAGGGAGCAGGTAGGTCAAGTTCCCATTGTCAATGGTAATAGAAAATTAGGAAAGTGACAGATACAGGAGAAGATTACATAGTCTTGAGGGGGGAAGGGGTGGAGTTTGGGGGAAACGGTGTGGGGATGAAATGGGATTAAGCAAAAGGAGGAGGAGTAGAGGGAGATAGAGGGGCAGAGAGGCAGGGAAGGGAGACAGGAAAAAAATTTGAGGCTAGGGTAGGGAGAGGACAAGGTGCAGTTAGTAGACTTGACTGGGGATTTAAGCTCCAGGAAAGGAATCGGTAAGCCACAGTCAGTAAATTTCATACTAAGAGCAGGAGCACATCATAAAACTGGATAGGTGGTAGCGAAGCTTAGCTTTAAATGGGCCAATTCTAGTTACAGTATGGAGGCTGCAAGGTCGGGAGTTTAGCAGGTTTGGGGCATGGAAAGCAAATGACCGCTGGCCTTTAGAGGTACAGTGGAACGGCACCTTATATAGATGACTATATGTTCCTCGGGTCAGTTGAGTTGGTGCCGAAGGTGTTAGCATTGTCTGGACCCCAGGGGAAGGTCATGCCTAGGGTAGCCTTTTTGGCCAGGCGGCAGAGTTGGTAGTTCATCCTGTTGTCAAGGTCCAGCCAGCTTGTGAGGGAGTAAAGGTCACACATGTGTGAGGCGTGGGGCTCCCAAGAATAGCCTACAGGCTTTATTGAGTGTCAGGGCAATTCTTTTTAGGGCTGTGACGGATACTGCACTGTAGACAACAAGCCCGTAATCAATGACAGAGGAGATGGAGTTTGTAATGGCTAGTTTTAGAGCATTTTCTATAAGGCAGTGCCTATACTTATACAGTTACCCCGATTTTCCTCTTCGCAGCCTTTGAGACAAGGTCTATATGGAGTGAGTAACTTGGGGAGCTATCCAGCGTAACTCCTAGTTATTTGAAACAACGTACCATGTCAAGAATTTTATTTTGTTTGTTTCGGATGGTAAGTTTGGCTGTTTTGTGTCTTCTTTGTGTTGAGGCAAACAACATAGTTTTAGTTTTCCTGTAGTTGAGCAGCAAGCGTGAGTTAATGAACCAGTCTTCTACTTGAGAAAAGTTGCTTTGCAAACTATGCTCCAGGGTTTCGATATCCGGGTGACTGGTAAATAAGACAGCATCATCTGCGTAAAGGAGGCTGTGGTCTTAGCATACTAGTGGGAGATGGTTTAGAAACAGACTGAACAGGAGGGGGGCCCAGAATGGATCCTGTGGCACACCTGTGCTAACATCAAGGCTGTTCGAAAGGGTGTTGCCAATTTTCACTTGCTGGACTTGACCCGAGAGGTAGCTCCAGAACCAGTACAGTGATGTCCCGTAAATGGTAGTTGCACCTAACAGTGCAAGTGGTAGTTCATGATTCACTGTATCAAAGGCCTTAGTGAGGTCAATAAAGGTTGCTCCAACTAAGTGCTGTAGATCAAGTGCATCGTGAATGAACCCCATAAACTCGACCAGAGCTGTTGTGGTACTATGTTGTTTTCTGAAACCATGTTGCTCATTGCTCTGCAGTTGGCATTTGTCAAGGTGGTCGATTACATGGTGGTAGACAATTCTTTCCCGGGCCTTGGGGATCGGGGGTAGTATGGAAATCAGCTAGTAATTAGTGTGGATTGTCTTTTCCCTGCTTTTAAAGACTGGGCTAACAGCAGCTGATTTCCAGATTTTGGGGAACTGACTGGTGATAAGGGAAAGGTTGAGTATTCTTGTTGGGGGAGCCAAGATTGCATTGATGGTGAGGGTAATGAGCTTTAGGTCTAGGTTGTCACTGCTGTGTCTGGTTTTACCTAGAGCTTTCTGTAGATATTTTTTTGCCTCAGATTTTGAAATTATACAGCGGTAGAAAGGTGGGACAATGTTAGGGGTGGGGGCGGAGATAAATGTGCTCCTTTGTTCATTGTTGAGTGGGTCAAGATAGTTGGATGGGAGGACCCCACTGAGGTCTGTAAAGGCCTTGTTAAATGTATTTGCTACGATCTTAGGATCCTCGGTTATTTCCCCATTTAGGGTAAGCATAGTAGGCAATGATTTGTCCAGATTTCCTGTTATGGCCTTGATGTTTGCCCAAAATTTATGGCTGTCACCCCAGGAGTTTACAAGTTCATCCCTAAAATATTGTCTTTTTGCCAGTCAAATGGCCTGGGTACAGTTGTTATAGGCCGTCTTATAGTTTTGAATGTCATGAGGTGAGCCTGTGCTTTTTGCTTTCTGCCAAATATTATCCCAGGCTTGCAGTTGGGCAATGAGGGAAGGTGTTATCCACGACTTTTGGGTACCTTTTATCTTTCTTTTTTGTAATCGGGGCAAAGATGTTGTAGGTTGCATTGAACATCTGGATGAAGGGATCAAGGGCAGTATTGACGTTGACTGCCGAATACATAGCGGACCAATTTAGCTGTCTTAGGTGTTCCCTTAGTGGACCTAGTTGCCCCTTTTTAGTATGCGTGTTGTGACCACTTTTGCTGGGAATTTAGGTGACTTGCTGGATCAGGTACAGAGTATGGGGGAGTGGTCGCATATTGCATCCAGGAGGACATTTGTACTGGAGATATGTTCTGGATGGTTCGTTAGCAACCAGTCCAGTAATGTACTGGTCCCTGTCCAATAGTGCGTGTGGTGTAAGCAACTAGCTGGTCAAAGTTTATAGATGCGATAGTATCTTTGTATGGGGAAGCACTTTTAGACAACCAATTTATGATGAAGTTGCCGACCACTATATGACCTTGACTGGCAATATTTGCATTTTACTACCCGATTTAATGGATGGGAGGAGATGTCCCTGAAGATGTTCCTTAATACAGATAATGCATCCACCACCTCTCTTCCCAGAATGATCCAGTCTAAAAGACGTATAGCCATTGAGCTGGATTTCAGTATCGTTGTTTCTAGGTGTGAGCCAGGTCTCTACCACACATAGCACATCTGGCTTGTGTTGTGCTACCCACACTTGCAGCAAGTCTAACTTAGTTAGCAAGCTGCAGATGTTTATTGATGCAATGGAGACAGTTTCTTTGCACAGAAGGGGATGAAAACATAGCCATAGGACCTGGGTTTGGGTGAATATTTCCCAAAAGAAGCAGCAGGATCCAAATCAACCTTTTTACCTGTGCCCTGAGATGCTTTAGAGTCTGAGAGTGGTTCATGTGAATTGTGTGTTGCTTTGTGTGCTTTTTAACAAATAAAAGCATTTTATTGATAGGAGGAAGGAGGGGGTAGACAGTGGTTGGCATAACTAATACCAGGTCAAGGTTTTTATTTATTATTTATTGAATTTTGGTCACCGGGTAGGCCCACTGAGACAAGACAGTCCCTTTTTCTTTTAGTCTTTTTATTTAATTCATAAATGCAACAATTTTACAGGCAGCAATACATCACTTATTAATACCAGTTGATAACATCACAATACATTACATGTATACTTGTAGCAGTCATATTAGGGGAAAATAAATTAACATCTTGTTACTTCAGTATCCAGAGAATCATAATTACTCATTTTAAGTTCAGTCTGTGATCCATTCAAATCAAATCAGGCATAACACGGTGAGCCCTCCCCTTTCCCTCCCAGATTTTATTCCCATTCAAATTCAAGGAGCATCACAGATCATATCCCAAGTATTTTTTCAGTGCAAAAGAAGAGCAAAATTACATGTTCAGTACATAGCTTAAGGTACAAAATCATCATAATGATTTAGTTGGTATGATATCCACTTTTGCCATCGCACATCAAATTTTTGAACTTCGTCCATCATCTTGGCCGAGAGTCGCTCAAGGGCATATATCCCTGGACAAAACAATCCAGGCTTTTTTAGTGGGTATTTTATTTGTAAACCACAGTCTAGTGATAATTTTGTGGGCTGCTGTTATAAATTTTAAAATTTGTTTCAGCAAGTTTTTGTCAATTTACAGACCTTTTGGTTTAATAAAAGCCAATATAAATGTGGGAGTGAATAAATCAGTGGTGTCATAAATTGCACTCAGCTCCTCGAGGATCTCCTTCCAAAACTTGAATAGCTTAGCACATGACCAAAGGACATGGCTCTGATTTGCTCTATCATCTCTATATTCTCTCCAACACTGTCCCTCCCCCAGTTCTCCCACTCTAGCCAGCAAGGTTGGTGTGCGGAAAAAACGAGAACGGAGTTTCCACATGTATTCACGCCAGTATGGTGAGAAAAATATTTTTATAGTTGGTAAAGCAGTCATTCCATTCCTGCTCACCAACTGATACCTGCAATTCTTGTTCCCATCTAAACCTGACTGAGTTGGTCGAGTCTCCCTGTCTTTCATTTGAGGCCTTATATATCTTACTAATCAGGTGATCCGAGGTCGTTCCTCTGATATGAGCTTGTAACAGTTGTATTATTTGGGTAAGGTTTTCACTTAGGGCCGCGAGTGCCCGTTCAGATGGCTGAAGGTATGATTTAAGATGTAAGTAAGCAATTAAATATTTATGGGGCAAGTGATATTCCTTCTGAAGGGAGACAAAGGGAAGGAGACCGGTTCTGCCCACTAATTGGAAAATTAATCAAATGCCATATCTCTGCAATTGAACTACATAGGGACCTGAGGGACCTGCTGTCAACTTTGCATTATACTTCAGTGTTCCCAAGAACAATTTTTCAGGGAATGTAAAATAATCATTACTGACCTTAAGCCATATTTTTAAGGGTTCCCTGGTGAACTTCGGATAATTCATTATCCCTTGGCACTTGGGAAGCATCACAAAAAGGAGCTCCTGAGTGATGCATAGGTCTCCCCAGGTTGACAGTCCCTTTTTCAGTGGCAAACAGTAAGTGCAGTACTGTAGAACCCCAGAGTTAAGAACACCAGAGATATGGACTAAACGTTCAACCGAAAGCTCTGTCCTCACCCACCCACTCCATCAACTGTAACCAATTAGATTACCTCTCTCATGTGCCTCTCTTCCCTCCCATGTTTTGCTCTTTTCTGTTGTTGGCTTGCTTCTCCTGCTGTCTGTCTCCAGGCAGATTTTTCTCAGTGGCTTGTTCTGTCTCCCCGCTCCTTTCCTCTGCCGTCAATCTCCCTCTGTTTCTGGAGCCTTCCCTCTGTCATGTTCCTTTTGGTACTCACCACGCTCAACTTCCTTCTGGCCATGCTCTCACCCCTCACTATGCCACATGACGTCTGACCACTTTACTACTGCAGCCCTAATCCTATCTCCTTGTCCAGGGAGCGCCTGTGCAAACCATCCCTCGCTGCACCGATCCTACTTCTCCCGTACTTGCCTTGATAGTTTCTCCACCTTGTCAAAAAACCCACAGCTCACCCTGGATATAATACCAAATGTACCTGTTCTACTAAAATTTTCTGTCACTGTGAGCTCCCTCTGCTTTGGACTGGCTGTCACATAACGTCAGTGTGTGTGTGTGTGTGTGTGTTACATGATCCTAGTGGGTGATTACAGAGATTTCAGAGATACAAATTTTTCACAGTTACGAAGAAAAAATTACTCACCTTAGTAATTGCTTTTCTTCTCATGGAGTCTTGCTATATTATGACTATATGCAGTCAGCCACTGCAGCTGAACTGCCCCGGAGAGGAAAGAGTTAACTCCAGAGAGTCTGGAGTTCCACAGCGCGAAGGCGCTATACCAAAGCTCTATCTGGCCAGTTTCAAATGAAACTGTCAGATCTTTACGAAGCTAACACTAAGCAACAAGTCTGTGTGGAAAGCTCTACACTAGCCAAGTGGCTACCTACTAGTAGGAATAACAACAATATAAACAGCAATAATAATAATAACAATGAATAATAGTATTATTAGTTTCTCCCTAACAAGCACTATTAGACCCCCTTCCCCAAGACTCAAGTCCAGGAAGGGGCCAACATATTACTTAAAACAAAATACCTAATTCCTAACCCTAAATAAAGGGGTGAAGGGAAGAACTAAAATGGCATGACACAGTGCTTGCACTAATTTGCCACCCTACCCAAGTAGAAGTTCTGAGAGGGCAGGAGGGAGGGTGGTCATAATATAGCAAGACTCCATGAGAAAGAAAAGCAATTACTAAGGTGAGTAATTTTTCTTCAAACACCATGAAGTCTTGCTATATTATGACTATATGCAGATACACAGCAGTACCTCCATGGAGGAGGTCAGAACCTACTTAGGAAATAGGCTCTGAAGCACAGCTGTGCCAAAGCGAGCATCTCTCCTGGACTGAATATCCAGGGAATAATGCTTGGTAAAAGTGTGAACTGTTTTCCAAGTAGCAGCTTGACAGATTTCCAGAATGGGAATATCTCTAGCAGCCGCCTAGAGATGCAGCTGTACCCCTGGTGGAGGGAGCCCTGCGTCCTAAGGGGGTTCTCTACCTAGTTTTTGATAACAAAATTGGATACAGAGACAATCCACCTTGCAATTGTCCTCTTAGTGGCAGGTTTCCTTTGCCAACCCTCGCCATAGGTAAGGAAGAGTTGGAGGGATTCGAACCTGTGACCCTTGGTGCGCTCCAAATAGTAGCTTAAGGCTCTTTTGACGCCCAAGCTGTGCAGACTCCTCTCACCTGAGGAAGAATGTTCAGTGAAAAATACTGGAAGAGAGATGGATTGGTTCAGGTGGAAATCTGAAACCACTTTAGGCAAAACTTTCTATTAGTCCTGAGGACTACCTTATCTCTGTGGAAAGAGATAAAATCTTCTTCCACTGACAGGGCCTGTAGTTCACTTATGCGTTTGGCAGAAGTGATAGCCACTAGGAAAACAGTTTTCCAAGTCAGAAACTTGAGCTCTGCTGAGGACAGAGGCTCAAAGGGGGGTTGCATTAACTAAGCAATGCAAACATTCAGGTCCCAAGCGGGAGCTGGTTCTCGAAAAGGAGGGTTGGTGTGAAGTAACCCTTTAAAAAACTTGGAAAGCACAGGGTGAGAAGAAAAGGAAGCAGGCTTCCCTGCTGACAGAAAAGCAGAGACAGCTGCCAGATGAACCTTTAAGGTAGCTGGCCTAAGGCCTAAGGAATTTAAATGGACCAAATAGTCCAGTAAAATGGACAGATCAGCAGATTCTGGGATAATCTGCTTCTCAGAGCACCAGATTGAAAACCTTTTCCACTTAGAATTGTAAGTGGCCCTAATGGAAGGCTTCCTTGAAGCCTTTAAAATATCCAAAACACCTTGAGAAAGGTGTAAGTCAGCAAATTCTAACTCCTCAAGAGCCATGCCTTGAGATGGAGGGATTTGAGGTCCGGATACCACACTCTCCCCTGTGCACAGGCCAGTAAGTCGTGGACTCTGGGCAAGCTCAGGGCAGGGTGGACTGTCAAGGACAGAAGCAGTGGGTACCAGGGCTGCCTGGCCCAATCTGGAGCAATCAGAATCACCTTGCAGGGCTGAGATCTGATTTTTACTAGTACCCTGAAAAGAAGGGGAAAGGGGAAAGGCATACAGGAACTTCCCTTTCCAATCCAACTGAAAGGCGTCCAGGGGGACTGATGATCCCAGCACTGGAGGCCTGCAACAAAACAAAGGAAGTTGGTGGTTGTCTGGGGCTGCGAAAGATCTATCTGAGGGTGCCCCATCTGGCAAAGACTGACCCCAGCACCTGAGTTCAGAGCCCATTCGTGATGGCCCTGAGAAATCCTGCTGAGGGCATCCACCAGGACATTGTCCTTCCCTGGAAGGTGAACTGCTATCGGGAGGTGTTCAGGAGTAAGCCAGAGACCACAACTTCATTGCTTGGTGCACAAGGCTGATGACCGAGTGCCCTTGCTTGTTGATGTACCACATTGTTGTGGTGTTGTCTGTCCTGACTTGAACTACTTTGTTCTGGACAGAAGCTGAAAACGCCTGAAGAGCTAAAAGGACAGCTCTGAGTTCCAAAAGATTGATGTGGAGCAGAGATTCCTGGGGAGACCACACTCCCTGAGTGGACAGGTCACCCAAGTGAGCTCCCCACCCTAACAGGGAAGCATCCGTGGTGAGGGTGAGGGAGTGGGAAACAGGAATGAAAGGAACCCCTTGTTTTAGATTGCTTTGATCCTGCCACCAGTGTAAGGCCAGGATCAGGGTTTGGGTCACTGGAACCAATTTGGAAAGGGGGTCCCTCCTTTGAGACCAATAGGCCCTCAAATGGAACTGAATGTCCCTCATCTGGAATCTTGCTCCTTGCACTACAGCTGTGGAAGCAGCCATGTGCCCTAGGAGTTGCAGAAAATGCCTTGCTGGTCGAGAGACCCGCAGGGTAAAGGAGGATGCCAGGGCAATGAGTCTGTCTACCTTTTCCGAGGGGAGAAATGCCCTGGCTAACATTGTGTTCAATTCTGCACCTATGAAATTTAGTACCTGAACTGGTTCGAGAACTGACTTTGATAAATTCAGCAGGAATCCCAGGGAAGTGAGAAGCTGCTGGGTGACTTGCAAGTGGGATTTTACCTGATCTGGGGACTGACCCACTATGAGCCAGTCGTCCAGGTAGGGAAACACAGCAATCCCTTGCCTTCTTAAATGAGCCACTACCACAGCTAGACATTTTGTGAATACCCTTGGCGCAGAGGTAAGGCCGAAGGGCATTGCCCTGAACTGGTAGTGGCCTGAGGGTAGTTCGAATCTGAGGTACTTTCGGTGAGAAGGCCTGATCAGAACATGAAAATAGGCATCCTTGAGGTCCAGGGAAGCTAACCAGTCCCTGGCCTCAGGGAGAGCAAAATCATTATCAGAGTTAACATTTTGAACTTTGGTTTCAAAAGATGCTTGCTCAGGTACCTTAAATCTAAAATGGGCCACCATTCTCCTGTTTTTTGGGTAAGAAAGTATCTTGAGTACAGCCTTGCCCTGATGGCAAGGAGGGACCTTTCTACTGCTTTGCAGTCCAAAAGAGAAGAAACCTCGGCTTCCAAAGCAAGGGCTTCTGAAGGATTTGCAGGTGGAAATGTCTGGCTCTCATCTTGGAAACTGTTTGAAGCTGAGAACCAGACCTGGCCTATTACCTCCAGAACCCACCTGTCCGAGTTAGGGACACCCAGTTCTGGCTGAAATAAACCAACCTGCCCCCACTGGTACAGGAGACTGTCCCTGGGCACCCCATCAGGGTGCCTGCTTGGCAGTAGCCTTAGGCTGAGGGAGGGGACGTTTACTTGTGCCCCTTCTACCTCTGCCTCTAAAGAAACCCTCTGTGCAAATGCAGAGGAGGCCTGAATGGTAAAAGGCCTGTGGAAAGGCCTGCCCCTACCTCTGGGAGCGTGCCTCTGTGGAGTGGCATGCCTCCTTAGCCTGGGCACTTTGTAGGTAGTTCTGTATTCATCCATCTTTTCTATATAGTTTCTGTTTGTTCCCCAAACAGAGAATTACCCACAACAGGAAAATCCATAGCCTTTGACTGAGTATCTTGGGACAGATTAGTGCATCTGAGCCATGCCAACCTACGGAAAGCTACAGAAGTGGCCATGACCCTAGAGGAAACATCATTAACATCAACAGCAGTATGAAATTGAACTTTAGAGGCTTCAATGCCATCAGCAGCCACCTGTTCCACTCACCAGCCAGCTGGCCATGGGCCTGCTTGGCTAACTGCAATACTGTGTCCCACCTAGATTTCTGATATCTAGCCACATAAGCCATATAATTTGCCTGCCTGAGTCCCAAAGAAGCTGCCATATACTATTTTTCGCCATGGCATCAATCTTCCTGGAATCCTTATCAGGAGGATGTGAGGAAGAATATTAGCCTTGTCACAGGCTGCAGCTTGTACCACACCTACATGACTACACTGCTCGGTGAGGGAAGTCTGTATCAGAGCCTGACAAGGCATATCTTCTGTCCATTTTTTATCTACAGGAGGACAGAATGAGGATTTTTAAAATCTTTGTTGTTTGCTTCCTAAATGACTTATGCAAAGGAATAGACAACCTCCTAGACTCTGTTATATCCATCATTTCTACATAATCAGCTCCTCTTGCTCATCCACAGCTTCCTCTAAAGGAAGCTGGAGGGTTTCTGCAACCTTTTTGTAAAACATAAAATGAGAAGGGGACTCAGACAGAATAGGAGGAGATTCTAAAGGTCTGTCTGGAGAAATGTCCGGTTCAATGGGCACGTCCAGACCCTCCCAGCCACACATGTAATGATCAAATTCGTCCTCCCTCTCCTGTGGTTCATAAAATTCCTCAACATCATACTCCTGAACCACTGGCACTGAACGAACCAACCTTTTACCAACTGTAGGTGGTTCGGCAGGACCCTGAGACAGTGACTGGACAATCTGTATGGCTTTAGCTATTTCTGCAGCAGTTGGAGAGACAATTTTGGACTCCAAACCTACTGATTTCTTAGTCTTTCACTGAGACTGGTTCCCTTGAACCAGCCTTCCTTTTGGCCGAGGAAGTCTCGCCCTGGTCAGAGGGCACTCCCTCTGGTCCAGTGGGTACTGGACCGGGCTGGCCATCCGGGTCAGCGGACTTCTTGGCCTCTCGTTCCCTGAGCCGGCCCAATCTCTTTTCCAGGGTGGCTGCAGGGAAATTTTTACACACCTGGCAGTCTGACAGGAGGTGGTCAGCCCCCAGACAATAAACACAAGTGGTGTGTGGGTCAGCCTTGGCAAAGGCTTCCCACAGACATCACAGTGTTGAAACCCAGTGGGCCAGTTTTCTTTTGGGTTTCTCAGACATAATGCCAGCCTAACCAAAAACTTGCCTTTTGATGGCAGTGCCAGGCAAAGACACCCTTATGGTTCCTAACCGTGTCACGGTATTTGAAAAACCTATTTTAAAAGCAAGTTTTTTAGAACCGATAAGAACCGGGAACCGCCTCTAAAAGCCCAACCACACTTTAAAATGTTAAATTAAGCAAACCGATCGGTTCAAAACCGAACCGATAATTGAATTTCCACACAGACTTTAAATTTTCTACTTACGGTTTACCAGATAGAGCTTTTAACGAAATGCGGTAAAATAAATACTTTTGCGGTTCAAATGAACCGAAATACTAAGCTGAACCGAAATGAACCGATGTGAAGGAGCTGATCTCCGGGCGACTGTTCAGAAGCGAAGTAAAGAATCTGACAGTTTCATTTGAAACTGGCCGAGAGGGAGCTTTTGGTATAGGAAGGCCTGGCTGTGGAACCCCAGACTCTCTGAGTTAACTCTTTTCTCTCCGGGGCAGTTCAGCTGCAGTGGCTGACTGCATATAGTCATAATATAGCAAGACTTCATGGTGTTTGAACAACTGATTTCCCATGCCGTTCCTAACTCTGGGGTTCTACTGTACATTGATAGTGCAATAGTTGACAGAGGAAACCATACCGGTATGACAATTGCAATAACAAGACCAACTAATATAGTTACAGGAACATGTCGCAATACAACACAATTAAGTCATACAAACATTCACAACTAGCATAAAAAAAATGTACAGGGAACATAAGTACTACAGTATACTATGGCAGTAGCATAATCAATAATCCCTATTTACAGATAACACTGCACATAATTCATATTGTACAGATAACATTGTACCTAACTGAGAAATCCAGTGAAGCTCAACACACAGGCAGTGGAGAGGTAGAAAGCCCAGCGGTCATCGATATCAGACGCAAGGTGGGATAGCTAGATGAGCTTGCAACGAGCACAGAAACTGAGAAAGGGAAGTGTAAGCCAGGACTGAGGAGAGTAATGAGTTCCAGGAGGACACAGCAGAAAAGGCGAATGATCTCCGGGCTACAGAGAGACACTGGTTTGGCACTACGAGAAAGGGTAGGGAGGCAGATCTGAAAGTATGCCGGGGGAGTCGACATTGGATGATATCAGCTAGGCAGGGAGGTGTGAATTGATGTACTAGCTTGTGAACAAAGCTCAGGGTGGCACAGCACACTTTGGCCTCATAGGGCAACCATCCCAGGGCAGATAGGGCATCACAATGATGATGGCGAGCGTGGGTTCCCAGAGCAAACCTACCCACTCTGTGGTAGACCTGCGAGAGATGAGATGATGTGGTTGCAGAGGTTGAGAGAAGCAACAGGGCACCATACAAGAGGACATGCAGGAGGGCGGAATCCGCAATCTTGCGACAGGCAGTTGAAGTAAGGAAGGGATGAATGCCGTAAAGGACTCCATCTTTTTTGGTTAAGGATTTTGGTGAGAGCTGTTACATGTGCATCCAGTGTAAGTGAGGGATCCAAGGTGACCCCCAGGTATTTAAATGACGCAACAGATTCAAGGGCAGTCCCAGTACATGAGAGCACAGCCAGATGGGGGAGGATGCGTGCAGGTGATCTAGAGAACAACATATACTTAGTTTTTTTAGTGTTAAGCACCAGTTGCTTTTGAACAAACCAATCCTTGAGGGTGTTAAAGGCGGATTCCAGCTTTGCGTTGAGCCAGCCAATGTCAGAGGAGAAGCGGTAGAGGATAGCGTTGTCTGCATAGAGGTGGACTGAGGCTCCACCACAATTATTAGGGAGATTGTTGATGTATAAAGAAAAATGTAGAGGCCCAGTATAGAGCCCTGGGGAACACCGAGGGTTATGAATCGTGGAGCTGATTGGGATCCCGACCATTTCACATGCTGAGTGAGGCCATAGTGGTAACTTTGAATCCAAGCTAGGGCAGAAGAATCAAGGCCAAGTATGTTCAGCTGGTGCAGCAGCAGGTCATGGTTGACTAAATCAAAGGCCTTGGTCAGGTGTACGAATATGGCACCCGTGGCATGGTCAATGTCCATGGCATAGAATATGTCAGATGTGACATTGACCAGGGCTGTCAGGGTACTGTATTTTTTCCTAAACCCATGCTGGAAGGTTGCAAGCAGCTGGTGTAGGTCTAGGTAGTCCTGCAGGTGATCACAGATTATTCATTCCTGTATCTTGGCTAGTGGGTATAAAATACAGATTGGGCGGAAGTTTTCCACTATGGAGTTGGGACCTCCCTTGTGGACAGGGACAACTACCACCACCTTCTATTTCTCTGGAATGATACAAGTAAGGAATGATCTGTTAAATAGAACCCAAACTGGACGGGCAAGGGCATCAGCTCCTAGCTTAAGGAATTTTGGTTCCAGTGTGTCATGCCCAGGGGAACTGTCAGCCTTCAAACTGTGGAGCAGACGACAGACTTTATCAAGGATGGCTAGTTTTAGGTCGAAGTCAGAACAAGCCAAGGAGTTGGCTGATTGCAGAGGGCCAGAATGGGGAGGGGGGGGGAGAAGAACTGTCAAAAATAGCTGTATATTTATGAAGATCTGCGAAGAACTCATTAATGCTAGTTACTATGGAGGGAGGGTCTCTAAGAATGGAACCCTAAGCATCAAGGGAGCTGGGGATCTCAGAGGTATTCCCCTTTAGAAGGGAGTTAACCTGTCTCCAAAATTCTTTTGGATTGCTGAGGTGCTCGGTCTGGAGATTCCTAAAATGTAGGCGCTTTGCGTTCTGGACGGCGTTCTTGCAACTGTTCCTTAGCTTCCTATAAGTTTGCCAGTCAGTAGGCAATCCACTACCCTTGTGTCTAGGCCAGGCTTTATCATACAAGGAGATGAGCTGCCTCAGTTCTTTAGAGAGCCAAGGAGCATTGACACCTTTTTATCCGGCATCTCTTCATAGGGGCGTGGCAGCCAATAATACCAGTGAGTATAGTCACAAGGTAGTCTACAGCTGAACTGACATCCGGTAGGGTATTTATTGGGACCCAGTCAGTATCTTGGATTGCATCTGTTAAAGCTCTGGAGTCGAATTTTGTCATGTCCCGGACCATTACAACCCTAGGTGGGGGATTAGGGAAGTTATTACCCAAATGCAAATAGCTGGAGAGTGGTCATTTGTACTGTCTGAGAGGACCTCTACAGATTTTATCTTCGAGGCACAGTTAGTGACCACCCAATCGAGTATGGTATGGTTGCCCGACTTTGTGTTAAGGTGCGTAGGGCCGCAAACCATTTGAATCAAGCTGGAATCAGCCGGTTGAAGTCTTCCCCCAAGCACCAGGTCATGATGCAACAGGCTAGAAAGGGAGGTGATGAAGTAGGGTAGGCAAGAGGATAATACTTTAGGTGGCAGGTATACACACCCTACCACTAGTTTTTTTACGGAGCCAAGGGTGAAAGAGAGGAATATCGATTCCACCTCGGAGGGTCCAGGTCCAGGGATTAGGGTAGTATCAAGGCCATTCCTGACGTACATAATGACACCCCCATCCCTTTTTTTCAGGTGATCCAATCTGAAGCATTTGTACCCAGGCAGCGCCACTTCATGTTGCCTGATACTTGGTTTTAGCCAGGTCTCTGTGATGTCTAGAATGTCAGAAATGTGAAAATTGGTCTATGAACCCAGCTCTGGCATTTTAGGTGTAAGACTTCGCACATTTAAGCTGGCAATTTTCAACCCTTTCTGTACCCGCTGAGATATTGCGGGAGGGTGGGGAGCAGAGGTATAATTAGCAGGGCCAAGATTATGCTCAATGTCGCCTGCCAGGATTATTAGGAGGAGAAAAATTAGTAATGGCCTGATTGAAGAGGCAAGCCATTTTTTTAGATATCTGGTGCAAAATGGAGACATCTGCAACTTTCTGAGTAGCCAGGATCCTAGGCAGGCAACTCCACGTTTTGGCAGATAAGGGACAAGGACATACACTGACAGGGATTCATGAGTCAAATGGTGGTGGAGGGGGGACTGATTCACAATGCAATGAGGGTGCGTTAGGGATAGGGCCATGAGGTAGTCTGCTACAATGAGAAGTTCCAGGCTGGATGTAGTGCACAGCATTGTTAACTTGGCCATCATGAATAGTTAAGCTTTAGCTTGCAGCACTATGGTAAGGTTTTGGATGCTGTTCGAGAATATAGGAAGTACGAGGCGGATGTAGAGTTTGGGATGTTAACACATTGTGATAGTGGAATGTTACTTCCATTTAGCCTTACTGTGGTGTGATGGGAGATGGATGGTGTTAGTGTTAACACCATGAATGAGTGCATTAGCAGCATCATAATGGCCATATTTTAAGGTGGATAGTAGTTATTTAAGGTAGAAGTGCAAAGGTTCCAAGTAGAGTCTTGGTAATATTGCTGTACAGAAGCAGGAAATGTATGACACTTTAAGAGGGATGGAATCCTAGTACCAAGACAGATGAATTGGGGGGCTGTCACTGTTGATCAAAAATGGATTTAAAGAGTGTTGGAGGGCTGGGGTGGTCGCGTGGGAGAAAAATTCAACCACAGAATCACTTTCCCCGATTCTACAGTGCACTCATAAGTTTAAATTTACAGCAGAGCCAGAATAGACCAATTGAGAGAGAGAAAGTGGCAGTCATGGCCAATCAAGAAACAGCTTCAGTCTCTGGTAGCCAATCCAATTTGTGAATTTCATGCCAGGCTTTCACCAAAATGCTGGACTGTACTTGGGAGCTGCTTGGGCGAGCGGGCTGGGAAGAGGAGTGCAGCCTGCCAGAATTGGGGCTGGGCCGCTTGCTGCAGTGGAGCCCGATCAAGGCTGTCCCTGGAAGAGAAGTGAGAGAAGTGGGCAGGTTATTAAAATGGCAAAGCAACAAAAGCAGGGTTATTCAAAGGGCGGGCCTTGATGTAAAACAACAGTCAGAGGGGAGTAGGTGAGAAAGAGGGGCGTAGGTAGTGGGAGGCTGAGCAAAGAATGCCTAATGGGTTGTCTGGGATTGTGGCGCCACAGGCACCGAGTGTGACAAAGGGAGAAAAGGAATAGAGGTTGGGGGGAGACAGAACAGTGGGATCAGGTTTTCTGTATTGAGGGATTAGGTCTTTGTGGGCTGAGGATGGCTGATGGAAAGAAAGAACTAGCAGTAGACCGAGAGGACAGGGGTTGGTGGAAAGAAAAAAGAAAGTTACCCGACTGTGCAGTTACAGCCTGAGGTAAGATCTGGTATGTTTTGAGGGCCTAGAGAAGCCAGCCGTGCAGCAGGCAGGTAGTGAGGCGAGAACCTGGCAGCTTGTGGGCCGACGGTGGCCAGACAGCAGATGGGTATGAAGGAAAAATAAAAGCGGGGGTTACAGTTTAAGGAAAGGACGGCTGCATCTAACAGATTGTGGGCTGAGAGCGGCCGAGCAGCAGGCAGTAGGGAAAACCACTTTGAAATCTGGTTAGTTTCTGTGGGGTGAAGCATTTGTTGATATCATATGTATTTTAGATAAATTTAGAAGGGTTAATCCAGTATGATTAGTTATGCGGTTAGTGCAATAGTCCTTGATAATAAGAGAGAAAGTTACTTTTTAAGGGTATTAATAATTGTAAGGGCATAAAATAAAGTTAGGTAATATAATTTATACTACGGCTGTGTTTTAATAGCTTTTAGATGCTGTAAGTTTTAATTCTATAGTGCAAGCGTGAGTGGCGTGCATCACTCCTTAGAGGAAAGCCTTAGTCTTTTGATTGAAACAAAGGAATGCCCTTTTTATAGTCATTAGTAGGCAAGAACAGGTTACTCACCTGTAACAGTAGTTCTAGGAGTGGTATATGTTGTTCATCCACACTTCTTGTCATGTCCCTTTCCCCTTTAAACTTGCCAAAAGTCTTCAAGCTGGCTCTTCCCACCCACCCGGGTGGTAAATATCTCAGCTCCCACCCCATGATGCCAGATCTTAGCCCGATGGAAGCAAGGTTGTGCGCCTAAAGCCGGGGAGGTCGGGTGGGTGTGTGTGGATGAACAACATATACCACTCCTAGAACTACTGTTACAGGTGAGTATTCTGTTCTTCTAGGAGCGTAGATATGTTGTTCATCCACACTTCTTGGCAGACTCCAAGCAGTTCTCTGGGAGGAGGGAGGCAAGGCGCACACACCCTACTTGGGAAATAAGGATTGGAGAACCGAGGCCCCAAAACCAGCATCCCGGCGTGACTCAAGGTCGATGTAATGAAGGTGTTTGCTGACTTCCAGGTAGCAGCCCGATAGATTTCCTGTATAGGGATGTCCCTGGAAGCAGCCACCGATGCAGCATTATGGCAGGTAGAATGAGCTCTTATCCCTCTGGGAGGCTCCTTGTTCGCCAACTCATAACACAGACCTATGCATGATGTAATCCATCTTGCAATGGTCCATTTGGCTGCAGCGTAGGTGACAAACAGCTGGCGAACCTCTTCCCAAATTTCTGCCGTCCTCTCCTTATAATAGGAGAGAGCACATCTCAGGTCCAGAGTATGGAGCCTGTACTCGGCGTCCGAGGTGTAGTTAGGGTAGTATACCGACAGAGCCAACACCTGGTTAAGGTGAAACTCTGAAACCACCTTCGGAAGGAATTTCGGGTGGGGGCGGAGGACAACTTTGTCCCTGTGGAAGACCAGATAAGGGGAGTCCACCAAAAGCGCCTGGAGTTCCCCTGTCCTTCTGGCTGATGTGATAACCACCAGGAAGGCCGTTTTCCACGACAAGTGTGACAGCTCACACTTGTGCATGGGTTCGGATGGCTTGCCCATGAGCTTTGCCAAAACCAGCAAGAGAGCCCACGGAGGTGGAGATTCATGCACCGGAGGGGATATGTGATCCAGGCCTTTGAAAAAGCGCCCAACCACTGTCTCCTGAGCCAAAGTCGGCTGACTGGCCCACGCCCGGTAAGCAGAAATGGCTGCCAGGTACACCCTAAGGGCCGATGCCCGTAGACCCCCTTTGGAGAGAGACCAAAGATAGTCAAGAATGTTAGCCACAGAGCAGGATAAGGGGTCCAGACTCTTACCCTGACACCAAATGGAAAACCTTTTCCATTTGAAGGCATAACATTTCCTGGTCAATTCCTTATGAGATGCCTCCACCACGGTGTAGACATCCTTGGAAAGACCCAGAGCCTGGAACTCTAGTCACTCAGGTACCAGGCTGTGAGGTGCAGGGACTAAAGGTCCACATGGAATACCTTCTCCTGGTTCAATGATATCAGGTCTGGGCATGTACAAAGCCGCTCCGGGGCCTGCAGCTGAGGCTGAGGAGATCTGGGTACCAGAACTGGCGCAGCCAATCTGGGGCTACCAGGATCACCTTCGCCTTGTCCCTCCTCACCTTGAGTAACACCCTGTGGATCAAGGGAAATGGAGGAAAGGCGTAGAGGAGGCCTGGGGTCCACGGCCTCAAGAAGGCATCCCCCGGCAGTGAGCCCTGCTGAGGGGGGCAGTTGGTGTTTTCCCTGGAGGCAAGCAGGTCCCCCAACCGGAGAACAGACTGTAAGCTGCCTCTGGATGGAGTGACCACTAGTGGGACGTCTGGCCTATGCGGCTGAGAGCATCCGCCAGTTGGTTCGAGACTCCTGCCACATGGATGGCTAGGAGATCTGCCTCCAACCGACTTACGAGGGTCCAGATGCGGAGCGCCTCCTTGCACAGCAGACGGGAGTGCGTGCTGCCCTGTTTGTTGAGGTAGTACATGGTCATGGTATTGTCCGTCTGGACTTGAACCACTTGACCCCGGAGCTGAGAAGTGAAAGCTGACAGTGCCAGTCTGACTGCTCTGGGCTCCAACAGGTTGATGTGGCATCAGGACTCCTCGGGGGTCCAGAACCCGTGGGCCCTGCTGTCCCCCATGTGGGCTCCCCAGCCCATGAGAGAGGCATCGTCGTCAGGATGACCATTGGCTCTGGGCGGACAAACGGGATACCCTCCTGCAACCGTTCTGGGGTGGTCCACCATTGGAGAGCGTCCCACATCTTCTGGGTTACAGTGATCAGCTGGTCGAATTGACCATGGCGCTGAGTTCACTGGGCGGCCAGCTCCCACTGGGGGGGGGCGCATGTGCAACCTGGCCCAAGGGACCACTGAGGTGCATGCCGCCATGTAACCCAGAAGGCGCAGAAAGTCCTGGGCAGGGCGCAAGTGCCCAACCAGAAATGATCGGGCAAAGGAGAAAAGAACCTCTGCCCTGTCCACTGGGAGCTGAGCTCTGGCTTGACGAGAGTCGAGCTCTGCCCCGATGAAGCCCATCACCTGAGAGGGCACGGGTTCCGACTTGGCCTTGTTGATCAAGAGGCCGAGCTGGGAGCAGGTTCGGAAGGCCAGATCCCTGGACCTCTCCACCTCCTGAAGGAAGGAACTTGCCAAGAGCCAGTCATCGAGATAAGGGTATATCCAAACTCCTCGACGTTGAAGATGGGCCGCAGACAGGCCAAACGGTGTGGCTCAGAACTCGTACAGGGTCCCCTCGACCCTGAAGCAGAGGAACCGCTGATGGGACGGATGGACTGGGACATGAAAGAACGCGTCCTGTTGATCCAGTGAACAGAACCACATGTTTCGCTCCAGGAATGGTATGATCTGGTTCAGAGTTACCATCCGGAAGGTGCGAGACCTGAGATATTGATTCAGGTTGTGGAGATCTAGGATGGGGCACCAACCCCCCGTCCGCTTGGACACCAGGAAATACCTGGACACGAAGCCTGGGTCTGTAGGAAGATCCGGCACTGGAGCTACCGCCTCCTTGCAGAGGAGCTGAGCGATGTCGTCTTGAAGGGCCGACTGAGTGCAAGCTGAGATCCTTTCCTCTCGAGGGGCATGGGCTCGGCTGGTAGGGTACTAATCGAATTCCAGAGGCAGTCCCTGGCCGACAACTTCCAGAACCCACCTGCCCAAAGTGATACTGGACCAGGTGGAAAGAAAGTGGCGGAGCCGGCCCCCCACGGGAGGACCCAGATCTGGTGTGACGGGTGTAGGGGTGGCAACCCCCGACCCGTCACTGAGCAGGCTTAGAGGAGGAGGAGGCTCCTGGACCAGCACCTCGGCCTCCTTTATGGGGCTGTTGGGGACCCTGCTTGGGCCTGGGGTGCCAAGCTTGAGCCTGCTGCTGCTGCTGCTGGCCTCCCTGAAAGGAGGGCTGCCTAACCGCAGTGGAAGAGTGCCGAAAAGGCTTCTTCTTGAGCTTCTGCTAGTTCTTGCCCGAAGAACCCTTCGCAGAGGTAGCATCCAAGGTGGCATTGGACTGCTCTATGCGCTGGAGGTGACCAGCCACTCCTGGACTGAAGAGGTCAGTGCCTAGGAAGGGCACGTCAGCTAACTTGTGCTAGGTATCCACCGGGAAGGAGGATAGCTCAGCCAAACCCTGTGGTGAGTGGTCACTGTGGCTGCTAAGGAGTGGGCACAGGAATTTCCAATGTTCAGGGCCATCTGGAGCTGCTGTTTTGCAACAACACAGCCCTGGTCACGGACTTGCTTCACAGTGGTCTGCATGTCTGCTGGGAGATGAGGGAGGACTTCATCTAATGACTTTAAGAGGGTGTGAGAGAAGTGTGCCATGATAACAGCCGAACTGGTCTGACGAAGGCCTAAGGAGGAGGCCGCATAGACCTTCCGGGCAGAATGGTCCATATTCTTGGACTCCTTGTCCGGGGGGGGGCGGTCAGTGTTGGCTGAGCTACCACTGCGTCTGAACACAGAAGCAATTACAAGGCTTTCGGCCGAGGGATGCTCTGTGAACCCTGCCAGGGACCCCATGGGTACTGTATACTTGCGGGCCATGCAGGTAGACGGAGCTGTACAGGAGGCAGGATGTTGCCAGAGCTCAAGGGCTGGGCCAACAATGGCTTCCGCCACTGGAAAGGCCTCTGTCGGGTATCCCTCCTTTTGAGGATATCCATAAGGGGGTATTCCACCTTCTTTTGGATAGGCTCTGGGGGCATTCCGGTAGATTCAGAAATCAGGCAGAGGATGCCCTGAAAAGAGGAAGGACCTTCCTCCAAACCTGCCACTGATGACTCGTCATCCCCCAGATGCAAGTGCAAGCCAGTGGCATCCGAGTCCGAAGAGTCAGGATATAACGGTCTCCCGCCTATGTCTCCCTCGATGCGCTGAGGGCGATCAGGGACAACAGTGATGGACAGACAACAGGGCAGTCTGGTGTCTGTCCAGTCCTCTTTCAAGAGAGCCCCTCCCAGAGGCTGCTTAGGCGGTGGCTCCACCAAAATCGGTGGGGAGACCGTAATAGGCCGAGCCGGAATACGAGCTGGCCCCACGAGTGGGGGAACCAAAGCTTTCGGTTCCGAAGGGGTCGGCGTTGGCCTGGGAGGCAGGAGCCAAAGAATAGCTGGTGCTGCCGGCAGAGCCAGCTTTTGACCGGTCAGAATCAGCTGTTGCTACATGAGATCCTCATAACGTCGACGTCTCTCCTCGTCCGAGGAGGATGAGGATCGATGGCGACGCCTCTTTCTGAAGTGTTTGTGACCTTTCTTTGGTTTTTCGACTGAAGGGGTCCTGGTCCTCGATCGAGACCGACGGGGTCGGCTGGTTCGATCGGGGGACACCAGAGTTGGGGAAAAACGAGGCTCTGGAACAGTTTCCTCAATGAGGTTACCCAAAGGTACAGTCTCCTCGTCAGGAAAAGAAAGAACTGGGGTCCTTTCTAAGGAATCGTCGACAGGAGTCGGCGATAAGGGCTCGATGGGATCGAGCATTAGCTCAGCCGGTTTGGCCGTTTCCTTGGTCTCGGTGCCTTGGCCCGATGGAAGATCCGTAAAGCCGGCGGCCAAGGATGTGATCTTGACCGAAGTCAAGACCGCGTGTTCCTGGGACTCGGACCTCTCTCGGTCCCAGGAGCATCTTCTTCTGGAGGAAGAAGACTCGGGGTCCTTATACCTCTTCCGAGGGCGGGGGGAGTGCGAGCCTGAGGGCGCCTCACCCCTGGTGGGGACAGACTGGCAGAACTCCCGAAAGGAGCCCGTAAAAGTCGAGCCGAGGTTGAGGGGAATGAAGAAGCTTCGACTGACAGAAGCTTGAGCCACTTCCTCCTCGAATGCCTTCATCTGTTCCAACTGCTCAGCGGATCCCACAGCCATGGAAACCACTCATCTTGCCTCTTTGGATTTCACCGGCGGGTTCCTTTTCTCCGGTCTCCCCAGTTGAAGGCGCACCTTGCGGTCATCCAGAACATTGGGATGGAAGGTCAAACAAATTGTACACGACCAGGTGTCATGTTTGATGCCGAGGCAGTACACGCATACTAGGTGGGGATCGGTGTGTGACATTTTCTGCCCACAGGGACACCAGCGAAATGCGGGGGGACGATTTGTCCTCCATATCCGAATCGGAATTGCGAACTCTAACGAGTTTGATAGCGAATTGTGGTAAAACCGACGTTTTGAAACCAGGGCCTATGAAGTACAGAAGTAGCACGAGGGACCTGTACCTTCCAGCGGAAAGGAAGATCTGGCGTCATGGGGCGGAGCTGAGGAGGTATTTACTACCCAGGTGGGTGGGAATGCCAGCTTGAAGACTTCCGGCAAGTTTAAAGGGGAAAGGGAAATGCCAAGAAGTGTGGATGAACAACATACCCACGCTCCTAGAAGTAGTTTTTATTCTGTCATGATATTTCTGTCTTTTTTGGGTTAAAAGGTGGGACTGTGATTGGTGTTATTTGCTATACTTAAATAAGATAGTAGACAATCTGCCCAGTAGCAATGTTTTGGTTAATTTTTCTGGTTTGTTTCATCCTACCACATAACTATTCTGTCTGTCCCATTGTTGAGTTGGGAGGATCTTTTTTCCAAGTCAAAGTTAATACTAACTTCAGTTGGTCTCCCACATGGGACAGAGTCCCTCAAGGGAATTTATTTGCCCTGTTCTTTGTATGGAGTGGCTTCCCCTATTACTTTTACTCCCTCTTTTTGTGCTAACGTCTATCTCCCTCATGTTAGTATTAAATCAATTAAGAGTAGTCTTACAAGGGAGAGATACTATGAGAATAAAATGACTACATAGGCTTTTAGTCCTATTGCTGTTAATCTCTGGTACTGTTCATCCACATCCGGGCCCCGTTTACCCTGGCAATTCTGATTTTATTTCTGCTCCTATTTATAAAAATGCTTCTTCCCAGTTTGTTCCAACTTTAAAAACTGTGCACTTGAATATACAAATCTTACCAGCGAAATTGACTCAATTTGTTGCCTGGGTTGAATATCAAAGTTTCAACATTATTACTTTGTCTGAAACTTGGTTAAATGGCAAAATTAAAGATACAGATATATCTTTGGTGGTTTACAATCATTGTAGAAGTGATAGGATTAGTAAATGGGGGGGGACCCTGATTTATGTTAAAAGTAGATTTAATTTTGCTATTAGTAAGTATCCCTCTCACAATTCTGGATGTGACCTAACTTCTGTGGATTTATTATTTGGTCAGGATAAGCATGTTGCAGTTAGTTCTATATATGTTCCCCCGGGAAAATTTGAATCTGGACTGGAACTCATTGCTGGGGTTAAACATGTTTTACCTGCACATAGAGAGTGCTTATTGTTAGGTGATTTTAATTGTAACTGGGTTGCTGACACTAGTAATGGAGCTAGAGAATCCTTCATGGATTTAGACTTTTTTCAATTAATTGATGAGGTAACTAGGCCCAATTATAAGTCAGGTATAGGGACTTTACTTGATTGAGTAGTGGTCACTCATTCTGATAGGACTGTCAACTCCGGAGTGCTTCCAGACGTTCTAAGTGACCACTGTCCAGTCTTTTGTGAGTGGTCAGTTAAATTCATTAAGCGTCCACCCAAGTATATATAATTTAGAAATGTGAAGCATTTAACCCCAGAACTGGTTGAGATAGCCTATATGGAAACTGACTGGATTAAACTTGATTCCATCAATAATTTGGATACATTGTTAGACATTTTTATTTCCTTTTATTATACTATAGTTAATAAGCTTGCACCATTAAAGAAAATGAGGATTAGGGCTAGTAAGCAAAAATGGTTATCCCTGATTATTGCACTTAATGAGAACTTGAGATAAAAGTTGGAAACAGTATAAAATTACTAATGATTCTCTCTCTCTTCAGAAATACAAAGCTTTAAGAAATAAATGCAAGTCCGAAATTCAAAAGGCAAAAATTAAATTTTGCCTTTCTGAACAAAACAAACATTTGGTAATCCAGAAAGAATTTGGGAAACTCTTAACAGTTTAACTGGGTGTGGAAAAAAAAGACTACTATTTCTGTACAGGTTGGGGATCAATTAATTAGTGACACCTTCCAGGTCTCTGAAGCTTTTAACAAGTTTTTCGGAGATCTGGATAGCTACAGAAAACCTTTACAGGGTACTTCTTCAAGTGTCACTTTACAGGTTAATGAAAATGTCCACGCTAAATTTTATTTTAAACAAGTTACACATGATATTGTTAAAAAATATGTTCAGAAATATGATCCTCGGCCCCATACCTTTCATGATGGAATAGACTTCTGAATTATTAAATTGAGAATAAATTCCTTTTCCTGCCCTCTGTTATTTTTAATTTTTCTTTGTGTCATGGTGTTTTCCCAAGCTGCTGGAAGTTGGCTACTATTATTCCAGTATTAAAATCCAGTATTCCATCTTTGTTATCTAATTATCGCCCAATCTCTCTGTTATTACCTCTCTCTAAAATTTTGGAGGGAATAATACTGGATCAAACCCTTGAACACCTAGAAAAATATTGTTTGCTTACGGATTGCCAACATGGTTTTAAGCCATTACATAACACTGAGACGGCCTTGGTGGGGTTCACAGGTGCCATTCAGGGAGCCCTTGATAAAGGGCAATCTGTCACGGCACTGTTTATGGACCTCACCAAGGCCTTCGATCTGGTCGAACACCATCTGCTTGACGGTGTTCTTTCTAATTTTCATTTTTCTGGTGATGTTGTCACCTGGTTCCATGACTATCTCACTAATAGATTTCATTGTACTAGAATTGGTGTTAGTGTTTCCCTCTTGAGCTCCATTAAGTGTGGTGTACCCCAAGGGTCTATCCTTGGTCCTCTTATTTTTTCATCATACAGGAATACTGCTCCTTCCGTTTTTTCTTGAACTACCATGATTTCATATGCAGATGATACAGTTATTTATAGTTTGGCTTCAAGACCTAAGAAAGTTTTGGAAGGGGTACAATTTGATTTTGATTTGTTTCAGAATTGGCTGTCTTCTAATCACATGGTTCTTAATTCAAACAAAACTAAATTTATGCTTTTTTTTTAAAAAAGTTAAGCATGAGAAACTCCACACTGTTGTAGCTCAGGATGGGAATCCCATTGAACTGGTATATAGTTTTAAATATCTGAGGATATTAGAGTTTACGATAACATGGTAACCCTCAGAGTATTCTAGAGGTTTACTGTAGCCCCAGCAAACTACTTAGAGGTGATTTCAGTGTGGTTGTCACCTGATCCCCAGCCATCATCTTTTATAGTGTATGGTAAAAAAAAACACTGTTTGCATTCTATGTGTGAGAATTATGGAACTCTGGTGCATTCTTTTTTGTTATGCCACTGTTTGGAAGTTCTAAAGTGTGGTTAACAACTTTTAAAATTCTAAACAGTGCATAACAAAGCTGTATGACTGCTGATTATGGTGGTTAATAGGCACTTACCATACATTATATTTGACCATGAGCTATCTTTTGAACCTCATATTAATAATTTAAGAATGTCTCTACATTAGAGACTGGGCTCACTCTATAAGGTTAAGCAATTTCTGACATGTGAATCTAGGAATCTACTTGCCCAGTTTTTTGTTGAGTGCAATGGATTATGGCATAGCTATATATTCAGCTGTTTCAGGTAAATTATTTGATAGACAAGGGTTACTTATAACTCTATACTTTGTTTCATGCTTAATGTTCCTTTTCGAACTCACCACTGTCTTCTGTTCAAAAATTCTAAAAGTCTGTCTCCTGAAAATAGAATATCTCACAGACTGGGTACCTTGATGTTTAAAATAACGAACTGCCTTTTTTCACCTGCAGTTTCTGCCTCATTCCCTAGGTTTTTTAACCCCTTTGGTACTAGGTCTCAATCTAAGTTTACTTTTAAACTTCCTTTGTTTAAAAAAGGTTTTGGACAGAGATCAATATTATATAAGGCACCTTTTTCTTTTTAATACCCTGCCTAATGACGTTACTGAATGTAAAACAGTTTGGTCTTTTAAATCAAGGTTAAAGCACTGGTTGATATATAATGATGTTTGCACATGTTTAACATAACAGCCTGTGTTTTTATTGTATTTTGTATTTTTTGTATTCATTGTATTTATGATGGTCTGTCCTACTGCTGTCTTTGTTTCTTAATTGAGCAAACTTGTCGCTCATGAAAATGGGCAGTTTTGCTCATCCAGCTCACAAGTATAAAAAATAAAAATGAAAAATTAAATGAAAATGACAGTGTAGTGGAGGTACAGCAGAGTGAAATAAGGATTTCAGACTGATCTGATAATTAGAATACAATAATTGACGCTCGACTGAACAAGCAAAATGCTCTAATAATTACTGTATATGCTGAACATGCAAACTTAAAGGGGAAGTCTCCCACAGTTTCATACCAATATTTTCCCCAACTCCTTATGTGTAACTGTTGTGTGCCTCCTCCAGTTGCCAGCAGTCTTATTGCTGTCCAAATCTAGATTATAAATAAAAATATACAGCCCCAGAAATTATCAATGTGTTTGTCCTCCATTTTGCCATCAGTGCTGTGAGGATGATCTCATCAGAGCAACAGATAATGGTGCTGCACTAAATGCAGTTCCACCAGTAAACCAAACCCACAATGTTTGGTTCCCCACTTGAGTAATGGAGGAACCCTTTAAGTGTTGTGCACATCCTGAAGTGCAGGTCTAATAGGAACTAGGACCATAAGAGTGTGATGCAGCACTGATTTGAGGTATATACAGTATTCATATAAGGAAGTGCCTGTATGTGTTGTGTTACTGTTTGTTAGCAAAAACAATTTACCCAATAAATGACTCTGGGTACAACACGAGTTTTAAGTGGTATTGTATAGCTGTTGTATTATGTTCTGTGTGTGTTAACATTCTCTTTTTTGATTGACACCAGCAGTGAGACACAATCTTGCAAAAATGCCCCTTTCCCTTTGTAACTAGGCAGTCAGTGATGGGATGGCTTATGTAAGGCAATAAAGAGTTCAGCTATAACAAGGAACAGGATACCAGGGAAGCATCAGCTGTAGCATATGTAAGAAGTGTAATCTAGTAGTTAAAGCACAGGAACAAGAACTGGGAGACTCTGGTTCAAATCCTAACTAAAGTCCCTTCCTCTCTAACCCTTAACAAGTTCCTCTAACCTCCTTGGGAACTGTGATGGCCCCTCAGGTCCATGACTTTAAAAGTGTCCCCATTCCCATTATAAATCATTAGCAGTGACGTGAGAGCTAGATCACTTCACTTTGAAGTTACTGAAGACAAGCTGTGGCAGCTCCCTCCCCCTTTGTAATGCCAGCATTTGAAGTAGGATGTCTCTAACAAATCAGATGCTACACTTTAGCTGTTGTAGGTAAAGAAAATGAAAATTACGTACCTACCGTAATTCTTGATCTTCTCTTGTATCTTCACCATTCATTACTGATTGAGGTTAAGCGACGGCGCTTCCCTTCTGGGAGTTTTTTTTTTAGGTTGGCTCTAACGGCCGTCCTCGAGCGGCCTTGCTGCGTCGTCTTGTGAGGGGACGGCCGTTAGGAGCCACGGACTCCTCCTCCGTCTCAGTTCTGTTAGCCGGAGAGGCAAAATAAAGTGTGAGAAAAAGAAAGCGAGGCAAGAGAGCAAGGGATAGAAAAAGAAGGAAATAAACTGAAAAGGAATAAGCCGATGGAGAATAGACAGAGGAGAGAAATTCCTACCTAAGGGACCATAGGGCCTCCTTTCGAAGCGGCTCTAGGGGAGGAGCAGAGAAAGAGAGGGGAAGAAGAAAGAGAGGAATGAAGGAAGAAGAAGAAGAAAGAGTGGCATGTTGAGAAGGAGAACAGTGCCCGTCGAGCATTGTTGGTTGAGAGGCTTATAGGCTCGAAATTAATGAGGGAGCAAGAATCCCCATTGGTAGGACTGAGGAGAGGTTCCACCAAACCTGCTAAACAGACCAAGAGAGGGCAGAGTCTCTGGACTCTCAACATGCCAAGTCTCTTCATCCCAGTTGAGGGCTCCTGGACTGACTGAGCAGAACCTGTTCCGGAAGAGCGCCCATCCAGGAAGAGGACAAAGTTCCTAGCACCTTGATAAGTGCTACCATAGAAGAGTATGGAAAAACTAAGCCTTCTCAAGGCAGTTTGTAAGAAAATAGAGAGGGACTCAATCAGACTTGCTATGACAAGGCAGACAGAGGCTTGAAGCTGACAAGGTCAGCCAGCAGCTGCAAAAGCTTTTTGGAAAATAATGCCTGCCAAGGGGATCATAAGTTGAAGGTGCCGAGACAGGGCATGGCCACCAGGCTGTGGAACAACATGACCTGAGGAGACAAAGAATTGCACCGTAGGGCAGTCAGAAAGAGTTCCCTCAGAATTAAGAAGTTTGTAACCGTACTCGTTCCTCTTTACCTTGAGGAAAAAAGGGGGTCCAGGGTTTTAAATAATTGATTAGCAGTTTTTTGTTTTTTTTCTTGGGACTATATTAACTGTACAGACAGTGTTTACACAGAGTTCCTAGAAGTGCCGCGCCTGCCAAACACAGCGAGGCAAGAGCCATGCATCTCCCCAACGACTCAGCACTTTTATGAGCAAAACGCCAATCAATCTTAGAGTGAAGTAAATCCCTGGGATCCATTCACCAAGAATGGGAAAAACAGAAATTTTTTTTTTTGCATAAAGGCCAAGGGAGTAAGAGGAATGAGGTGGGAGGGGGAGACCCCACAGAAGGAGGCCACTGAGGGGAAGGTGGGTGGGTATCAGTAATGAATGGTGAAGATACAAGAGAAGATCAAGAATTACGGTAGGTATGTAATTTTCATATCTTCCCTTGTCAATCTTCACCATTCATACTATGAGGAAGAATACCAAGCCCCCCCTTAAAAAGGAGGGAGTAGAACCCTGAGGGAACAAGACCCCCAGCCTTCTGCTGGTGAGAAACAGAAGGGGAAGACCCTGGCTAGTACAGAGAGAAGCCTATGTGGGAGAAGAGCTAGGAGGTGTCTCCTGAGGATGGGGAGACGGAGGAAGCCCCTGCAAAAGTCTCCTAGCTCTGAAGGAAAAAAGATGGGTCCCCCGGGAAGCGGAGCGCATCACCCTACGCCGGGCCAGGGGTGACAACCTTGAAAGACGAAGCCATGCCGTCCGCCTAATGCAGATCGCTGTCCCCGCAAGCCTGGAAGCCACCTCACTGGCGTCGTAAGATGCCCTTGCTTGGTGTCTTGCCAGCTCTAGGCCTATAGCGGAGAGGGCAATAGCTTGTCTGGTTTGCTCCATATCAGGCATTGATGCTAGGAGCTGGGAGAGCATCGACCACAGATGCCGATTGTAGGCAGCGTGGTGAGCCTGATGTGATGCAATACAAGCCACCGCACGAGAAGAAGAGAACACTCTTCGCCCCCACCGGTCGAACTGTAGAGAATCCGAATCTGGTGGGAGGTCGTGCGCCCGGAAGGAGTCTCTAGGTACACCAAGCCCGAGGGCGGGTTGGGAAGAGTACCCAGGGATTCCGAGGGGGCACAATACCTATGACGGCAGTCAGCCGGGGCTGGAGAAAGGGCGGCTGGCGACTGCCAGGAACGGATAGACGCCTCCTGGAAGGGGACAGGCCAGGAAGGTACCACCAGGTGCTGGGCACTGAATTCTCCAAGGAATTCACGCGTCTCCCGTTCGGTATTGTCTCTCCTTACATAAGAGATTCGAAGGTCCCTCACCATCCTCGAGAGGAATCGCTGATATTCAGTGAAATCAGCGTCGGAAGAAAGATGAGCAAGGGGTTCCTCTCCCTCAGAGGAGGAAGACGAGGATGATGGAGAGCTCGAATGTCCAGAGGATTCCTGCGGCGGTGGGGAGAGTCGAAGACCGCTCATGCATACATCTAGCATTATGAGGGAAGGCATGCGCAGAACCCCTGAACTGCTCCCCAGGATAACGGACCCGTGAGGGACCGACATGGCCTGGAAGCGTGGGGGTGGAAGCAGAGGTACTGGAGAAGGGCACCTACGAAGAGGCAACTGACCTCTGCCAGGACTCTGAAATCCGGGGAACGGAGCCCGAGCTGGCGGGATCCCGGACAACAAACCAGGCCGCAAGACGGAACCCTGAGAAAGCGATGCCTGGAAGAGCCCAGGAGGGGAACCTCCCCTGTGACGAACCTGGGACTGCATGGTTCCAGAAGGGCAGTCCACAGCAACGCCACTGGAGGCCACCCTAGAACCCAGGAGGGAAGGGCGGGGTTCGGCGCTACGGCTCCTAGCCACCCCACCAGAGGCTGCCGACAGAGACCGGGACCCCCGTCCCCTGCCCCTCAACCCTTCGGACTCTGAAAGAGCCCTCCTCCTCGACTGCAGCATCCCCACACCCCCAGAGGAGGCAACAGCACCCGGGAGGGCAGCTGTCACAGGTCCCCTAGGAGGGGGAGCCTCCTCCTCAGTCCCCACCACATCACCCCCCTGGGACCCAGGGCCATCCCCAGCCCGAGAGCCCTCAGGGGAGGACGGGAGAGGGGACAGTGGAAGGGGCCCGCTGCGCCGCCTGGCACCCTGTGCCACTGACTCCGAAGAGTCAGGGTGCCAGGATGGGTCCACATCCGAGTCATCGGCCTCCGAAGAAGACGAGACCAGCAGAACCTCAATGCTGGCAACTCCGGGAATCCCCGGGGCAACGACACCGCGAACGGTGCCGGTGCCAGGGGCGGTGCCGGACGACCCCCGCCCACCCGCGACAGCCAGGCCCGGCCCTACCTCCCCTGCGGTACCAGCCAGGCCCACGGCACTGCTCCCGGCGTTGGAACCTGACCCGCCGCCGCCAGGAGAACAGACCGGGCCCACGGCGCCGTGAGCGGCACCGGGGGCCAGGGCGGCGCCGCCTACGGCGCCGTCTCGATCACTGGCACCGCAAGTGGCACTGGGATCCGAAACAGCGCCGGAGGGCGGTGTCGAGGGTCCACCGGTGCCCGGCCCAGAAATCATGGGCCTCGACACTGGGGGAGCCTGCACCTCCGAGGAGGTGACTGCCGGCGGTGTCACCGTCCACGGCCCGGGGAGGACCACGGCGTTCCCCGACACGCGAGGAAGCTTCCTCTTCGGCAAGAGAAGAGGAGGAAGCTCCCTCCTCCGCGGACCGTATAGGCCCAGGAGGGGACCCGGGGGAAGGGCCTAGAGACCTTACCTGGGAATCCCTGGAGCGACACCGTCCCCTGAAGGTCGGCGGGGCCTTGCCAAGCTTGAATGCAGCGGACTTCGAGGACACGACGGTCCAGGAGAAACAAGCGTCGCACACGTCCATGTCGTGGTTGGGTCCCAGGCAACGGAGACAGACATGCCGGTCCGAGATGGAAAAATGCCGGCCACAGGAGCACCGACGCATAGGGGCGCGGCCCGCCTTCGACTCACGCCTTGCTCCAGAACCGGACATGATGCGGAACTGAGGAAAAAAGTAGGAAAACACTGCTACCGTAGATAGAAATAAAAGGAACGTCTTACCGTATACGCGCCGGCGGATGTCTGAGACACGCTATTGAGGAGTCGGGACGAATCAAGAACGAACACTATACCGCCACTGCTAGCAGGTGCAGCCTCGATGGCGGGAGAAACAGAACTGAGATAGAGGAGGAGTCCGCGGCTCCTAACGGTCATCCTCATGACGACGAAAGCGCCACCTCGAGGACGGCGCCTGCTAGAGCCAACTCTAAAAAAAAACTCCTCAGAAGGGTGCGCGCCTCTGGCTTAACCCCAAGCAGTAATGAATGGTGAAGATTGACAAGGGAAGATCTAATCAGTCTCAGTGTTTGTAGTGTTCTGTATTTGCTTAGCTCATTCCTCCCATGTCATATGCATTCTGTGTCTTGGTATTTCCAGTCAGAAACTCAGATTTAAGGAGCATTTGAAATGTAAAACAATACACTTTATAAATTAAGCGATCTAGCTCTCCACTTTCAGGCTGCTGAAAGGGGGGTGTATAATTTGTGCAAAGGAGGAATTCAGCCTTGTGTGATCCTTTGGGAAACTGCTCAGGCCCACCTTGTAAATGAATCTTCTCAAGGGTGTTCACCTGGTTCAATACTGATTGACTCACTGACTGCTAGACTGACTGCTTGATTGTCTGACTGACTGATTCTTTCTGCTGCTCTCCACAACATGTTGCAACTGTCTCACAGAGAGAAATGAGCAGCACAAAGAAACAGATTATGTTTCCTGTGAATGAAATACTACTAGATGTATTATTTGCTCTACACATACAGTATTAAGGCTACAAGTACTACTCCCTGTGTGAGTTGCATGACAGAACTGTCTTAAGTCATTGCAAACAAACTAAAATCAGGATAGACAGCATTGATACCCTTATGTGTTCTTCTGCACTGTTGCTGCAGTGACATCAGGGAATGGGAGGGGCTGTGTTACAAGTGACCCATTTGCATGTAAATGGAGGCTTGCTTGACACGTTGCTACCTTGTGTTAGAGCCTCAGACTCTAGATATGTGTTGCAACAGCAGAAATGACTGATCTCTTATTGACATATGTACAGTAACTGATGAAATGTATAATACATCAGACATATCCAAATCATAAATTTACAGGAGTCTTCTCTTTTAAGAACACAAGCACTAATAGTTCAGGTTTAAATTATCAACAGCTGCAATAATAAGTGGTAAGCAAAGAATTAAAAAATTCAACCCCAGAATCACTTTCCCCGAAATACTACACTTTCCCTAATCCTACAGTGCGCTCGTAAGTTTAAGTTTACTGCAGAGACAGAATAGACCAATCGAGAGACAGAAAGTGGCAGCCGTGGCCAATCAAGAAACGGCTTCAGTCTCTGGTAGCCAATCCAATTTGCGAATTTCAAACTGGGCTTTCACCGAAATGCTGGACTGTACCTGTGAGCTGCTTGGGTGGGCTGGGAAGAAGTGTGCAGCCTGCTGGAAGTGGGGCCAGGCCACCAGCTGCAGTGGAGCCTGATCAGGGCTGTCCCTGGGAGCTGCTTTGGCGGGTGGGCTGGGAAGAGGAGTGTGGCCTGCTGAAATTGGGGCCGAGCCGCTTGCTGCAGTGAAGCCTGATCAGGGCTGTCCCTGGGAGCTGCTTGAGCAGGCAGGCTGGGAAGAGGAGTGCAGCCTGCCGGAATTGGGGCCAGGCCACTAGCTGCAGTGGATCCCGATCGGGGCTGTCCCTGTAAGAGGTCAATAATGGGCACATAAATGGCCCCTTAGCATCTTGCATGCCCAATGGGCTCATTTGCATGTTGCAGCAGAATACAACCCAATGGGGTCTTAGTGCTATTTGTTTAGGGCAGTGCTATTCCCTGTAGGCTATATATAGCCAAAGTCTGTGTCGGGACAGTGCAGTTTCACTAAGTGCTGCCCCAACACAATTTGGTATTCAGTCGAATAGCAGTGGACCACTATTCAACTGAATATAACAGCCACTGGGCTGGGCGCTAGTGCACGTGCAGCCCAAATATTTGCACTGCACTTGCACTCCTTTTTATGGCTGTGAGGGGAGCCTACAGCCATCCTGCTTTCACTTGGAAAAAGGTATTTCTGTGGAACACATCTTTTAGGAGTTTTCAGTGTATCCTTCCATTTTGCAAATCTCCATGGTAGTTATAGAAATACTCCCTTCTTTCTCTTTAGGGTCCAACATATCTGAAAGAACTTCTGGTGCCTTACTGCCCCGGCCGATCGCTCCGCTCGGCCGACGGGGGGTTGTTAGAGATTCCAAGAGTGAATTTAAAATCTTCAGGTAGCAGAGCATTTTCTTATGCCGCACCCACTCTTTGGAATTCTCTACCATGCCAGTTAAGGGAGTGCACCTCCGTGGAGATATTTAAGAAAGATCTAAAAGCCTACCTATGGGGTTTAGCGTATCTTGATGATTAGTGGAAACTATTTATTATTATCTGTTATTGGTTGGATGATTGTATGGATTGTTCTAACTAAATGTTGTTTTAATGTATTTTTGTATGTTTTAAATTGTTATTTTATACTGTGCTTGATGTAAAGCGCCTTGATATTTTTGAAAGGCGCTTTAGAAATAAAGTTATTATTATTATTATTTAATTAGAATGATGGACACAGAACTCCAAGCTGCTTTTCTTTGAGAGCAAATGTGTACACCTTCCAAACAAATCTAAATATCTTTAAAACTATTCAAGGTGCACAAAAACAACCAGCGTGAACGTTGTTCAGGGCAAAAAGACCTTTCTCATGAGGGTAGTCACTAATCTCAATTCTTTATATTTTGTAAAATATGGTCTTCCAAACAACCTCATTTTTTTCTCTCTGAGTGAACACAGTAGGAGTCATGCCAAACAAATGTAAATATCTCAGAAAGTATACAAGTTACCAATCTACAACTAACATAAAAATTGTTCACGACGAAATTACTTTTCAAATGAGGGTAGGCACTAATCTGAGTTCATTAGATTTTTTTTAAATATAGCCATCCAAAAAGTGAAAATTGTGATGAAAAATGAAAATTCAGGTACTCAGATGGCCATAGTTTAAAAAATATAATCAATGCAGCTTAATAAGGCAGTATATAATGAGGCAATGAGGCTTGAGGCAGTATAGAGCAGTGGTCTAACGCTCTGAGCTGCAAATTTGGTGACAACATCCAGCAGATCAGACCTGGGTTTGAACCCCACAGCTTCCACTTGCATACTGTGTGACCCTGAGCAAGTCACTTAACCTCCTTGTGCTCCCAGGTCGCACCTGGAAACAAGCTCCGGCTTAGTGTGCCTTTCCTGGTTAAACAATTTCCCCTTTCCCTTTAATGAATGGTCTCATTTGAAAGGTCTTGTTGTCCTGAACAACTTACTACCTGTAAGTTGTATACTTTGAGATATTTATATTTGCTTAGCATAACTCCTATACTTCTAAACAGCCTCAGTTTTGCAAATTACATCACCAAGACAGGATTAGTTCCACCAAAAGAAAGCTATCCCAAGGTCAAATTTCACTGACTTGGAAGTTCAGTCCCTGACACAAGCTATAAACCAACTGAAGTTTCATTTTAAAACAATCTGTGTGTGTCTGTGCTAGCATTAGTAAATGACAATGATTAAAACACAAGGAAAAATGCGCTTAAAGAGCAGCTGACACCTTCAAGAAAACTTTAACAAAACATAATATTTAGATAAAGTTCAGCTTGTATTTCACATTAGTTCTTTATTCCTCCTCCCCATTATTTATTGCTGAGGCCATTTGCATGAAAACAGGCTTTTTGCTCCTGAAGGGTTCATCTATTTCTGTTGCTGTTTCCCTACCCGAGGTCATAATGCACTGCTTATGACCACACAGTTACTCTCATGGCAACAGATTGTGATGTCACAACAGAGCATTATGACTTGAAGTAGGGAGTAAGCTATAGAGACAGATTAACTTTAAAGTAACTGCAAGGGATACAAATCATGTATTCATGCACATTTCCTCAGTAATAAATAATAGGGAGGAGAAATCTAGAATATATATGGAATACAAGCTGAATTTTACCTAATTATTATGTTTTTCAAAGTTTTCTTTGAGGTGTCAGTAGCTCTTTAAACAAAACATAGTAAATAATGTTAAAAGTCTTATAAATATGAAAATATATATGTGTTAAGTAAAAAATAGGTTAGAAGACAACCTGCCCTACTGTAAGTTAAGCATCCACCAGCTGTTTCACACAGTGCTGTCAATCAAATTTTACACAGTGTACGGTTCAGATACATTTTTCTTAAACTCTGTGTACAGTAAGTCCATATTACTCATGAATAGTCATACTTATACTATCTTAAACATGATATATCTGCAATTCTGTAACAAGTGACTAGTGTATGTGTACATTCAAAACCCAAACCTAACACAGACCACTTGTAATTGAGATACTGTTATCCTAATATGTCCATGTATCATCATGGCAAGGCAACTTTATTTATAAGGCGTCCAATCCAAGAGGCTCTAGGCACTGAACATGAACAAAAGATACAATAAATTAAAGCATATAACAGACCCTCATTAAAACCATAATAAAATTAATATACTGCAACAATGAAAAGGTTTCCAGAAGTCATACTTCAAGGGACTGGCCAGAACTAAGGATGACAACAGTCAAAAGCTAGACTGAAGCAGTGGGCCTTCAGCCTCCCCTTAAACACCTCTATTAAGGGAGCCTCCTGGACTGTAGGTGGAAGCGAATTCCACAGGGTCGGCCCAGAGATGCTAAAAGCATGATCTCCCGAGGTCTTGAGCCAGATCCTGGGAATGTCCAGGAGGCTCCTCAAAGAGAAGCAGAGGGAGCGAGCAGAGGACACTGGTGTCAGGAGCTCAGACAGGTAACCAGGACCCAGCCCATATAGGGCCTTATACCTAATCTGCTGTTGTGGTGAATAACAGTTCTATAAATCTAAAAACAAAACACAACTGACAGCTTCAGCTTTTATTCAGGTACAATTAAAATAGGGATCCTTTAGAGGTCTGAATATAATTTATAAAAATAGAGACATTTCAAACAGCTGCACATAAGAAACAATTACTCAACGAAGTAATATTACTTCTTCCAGGGGATTCTTTAGCATTATTGACAGATGCAGTATGCCAGCTGGGTTTAGCTGCCCCGGAGAGGAAGAGTCAATGCAAATGAGGAAGGCATTGGCCAATCAAGATACAGTTAAAGTAGAGTGCTGCCTGCAGTCAGCCTGAGGGACCTCAGAACGCATTTCGGAGCTTAAAAAGAGCAAAAACTGTGCCCGCTAGGGGCAAAACACCTGTTAGCAATAACCCATCATATATTCTAACCCACAATTATGAAAAAAATTTATTTTTTTATTTATTTTCTTTTAATCACACAGAAGCAAATTTCAAATAAGTGGTCTGCACACTTCTAGTAAGGATATAGCCTTGAACACTGCCCAGGAGGCACATGTTCTCCAGGAAGTAGGTCCTAAGCACGAGAAGGGCTGAATGCCACCCTTGCTGTACCAGACCCGAAATATGGGAAAACAGTCCCGTGGGAAAATACTCTTGGTCACTGGTTTCTCCTTTTCTGCAAAAACGCAGGAAAAGAAGGGATGATAATGACAGTACCTGAACTGCTAGGACCGCTGACACAGACCGGCAGGACTAATTCATGCCCCATCCAAGCAGCTTGAGATAGCCTAGACAGGACTTGCCTGAGAGCAGTACAGGCAGAGAAAAAAGGGTTGATGAAGGTGGAAATGGTAGACAGTTGGGAAAAGGATTTCCTATCTGTCCTGAGGACTAAATTGTTCTTAAAGGCACTGAGAAGATAAGGCCTAAAAGAAAAACCTGAAACTCTGCAACCCGTCTGACAGAGGAAAAGACAAGCAGAAAGGTTGTCTTCGATGTTACTTGCTTCAGGACAGAATTGCCACAGGTTCAAAGGGACACCCATGAACTTGAATATACAGAGGTTTGTGTTCCATGGGAAAAAACTCCGGTCCCTAGAAGGGTCTGGAAGTAAAAATGGACCCTTGTGGAATTCTTTGAAATGGTCTGAGAAATGACAGATTTCTCTTGCCTGACAGAAAAAGAATCTGAGTAACCACTTTGTGTACTCCCAAAAAAGAGGCCTACTGTCAGTAAAAAGAAAAAATTACTCACCTTAGTAATTATGTTTCTTCTAGTGGAGTCTTGCTGTATTCTGACAAGTGCAGTTAGCCCCAGCCTTTAAACTGCCCCGGAGAACAATGGGTTAACTTTTCTATGCAGGGCATAGAATGTTGATCTCGAGCTCGGTTGATGTCTCTGCCTGCTGTATTTTGAACTGCAACCGTCAGATCTTTACGAGCAAAACTCACTAGGTGTTCTGTGTGGAAACTGTAAAATTTTTACTAGTCAACTGGCAGAAATATAATCTTTTGGGTCTCAACGGAAGACTCAAGTCAGGAAACCCAAAACACAAAAACCAATAAAATTGAAATAAAACCTCACCCCATGAGTAACAGAAGGTGTAAGGGGGGCACTCCTGGGGTGCCAACACTGCGCCTGCCCACCCACATCCCAAAAATCCAGGTTCTGAGAGGGGAGACAGTGGGGGGGAGGTCAGAATACAGCAAGACTCCACTAGAAGAAACATAATTACTAAGGTGAGTAATTTTTTCTTCAAACAACATGAAGTCTTGCTGTATTCTGACAAGTGCAGACTACCAAGCAGTACCTTCATGGAGGAGGGACAGAACCTACTTTGGGAATAGGATCTGAAGTACTGCTGTGCCAAACCGAGAATCACTCCTAGCCTGGATATCCAGAGAGTAATGCTTGGTAAAGGTACGGACTGTTTTCTAGGTGGCTGCTTGACAAATTTCTAAGAGAGGGATATCCCTGGCATCAGCCAGGGAAGCAGCTGTACCTCTTGTGGAATGAGCCCTCAGGCCTGAGGGTGGAGTTTTTCCCAGTTTTTCATAGCAGAATTGTATACAAGACACAATCCACCTGGCAATAGATGTCTTGGTGGCAGGTTTGCCCTTACCCACTTCTCCATAAGTGAGGAACAACTGGAGGGAGTCAAACCTGTGACCCTTGGTACGCTCTATGTAGTAGCTAAGGGTTCTTTTAACATGCAAACTGTGTAGCCTCCTCTCTCCTGAGGAAGAATGATCAATGAAGAAAACAGGGAGAGACGTAGACTGATTCAGGTGGAAATCTGAAACCACTTTAGGCAAGAACTTTCTGTTAGTTCTAAGGACCACTTTATCTCTGTGAAAAGAGATGAAATCAGGTTCCACTGACAGGGCTTGCAATTCACTGATACGTCTAGCAGAAGTAATGGCTACCAAAAACACAGTTTTCCAAGTCAAGTACTTAAGCTCTGCTGAGGACAAAGGCGCAAAAGGGGGTTGCATAAGCTGAGCAATGCAAACATTAAGATCCCAAGCAGGAACAGGATCCCTAAAGGGGGGATTGGTGTGAAGCAATCCCTTGAAAAACTTACAGAATACATGGTGGGATGACAGTGAGGAAGACTTGCCTACTGACAGGAAAGCAGAAACAGCCGACAAGTGTACCCTGAGAGTAGCTGTTCTGAAGCCCAGGCTATTAAGATGGACCACATAATCCAGAACTGTAGGCAATTCAGCAGTATCTGGGGAGATATGCCTCTTGGAACACCAAATGCTGAATCTCTTCCATTTGGAGTTATAAGTCTTTCTGGTGGAAGGCATTCAAGAATCTTTGAGAATATCCAGAACTCCCTGAGACAGATGTAAATCTGCAAACTCTAACTCTTCAAGAGCCATGCCTTGAGATTGAGAGACTGAAGATTGGGGTACAAAATCCTCCCCTGAGAGGATGTTAACAGGTTGTAATTCCTGGGAAGAGACAGGGGAAGACGGACTGCTAGGGACAGCAACAAGGGGTACCATGGCTACCTGGCCCAGTCTGGAGCAATCAGAATCACTTTGCAAGGTTGTGACCTTATCTTGACAAGAACTTTGAACAAAAGAGGGAAGGGGGGAAAGCATACAGAAATTTCCCTTCCCAGTTCAGAATCAGAGCATCCAGGGGGACTGAGCCCAAGACGGGGGGTCTGCAACAAAAGAGAGGAAGTTGGTGATTGTCTGGGGCTGCAAAAAGATCTATCTCTGGAGTGCCCCATCTTGAAAAATTCACCTTCAACACCAGAGGATCCAGGGCCCATTCGTGATGGCCCTGAGATATTATGCTCAGTGCATCTGCTAGGACATTGTCCTTCCCTGGGAGGTGAACTGTTATCAGAGAGTTTTGCAGGGAATAAGCCAGGGACCATAACTTCATTGCTTCTATGCACAAGGCCATAGACCGAGTGCCTCCTTGCTTGTTGATGTACCACATGGTGGTGGTGGTGTCTGTTCTGACCTGAACCACCTTGTTCTGTACTGATTGGGAAAAAGCCTGCAATGCCAGAAATACTGCCCTGAGTTCCAAGAGATTGATGTGTAGAAGAGATGCCTGAGGCGACCACAGTCCCTGGGTGGTGAGGTCCCCCAAGTGGGCTCCCCAGCCCAGCAGGGATGCATCTGTGGTAAGGACCACTGAATGAGACTGAGTGGCAAATGGAACCCCTTGCCTCAAATTGTCCCATTCCTGCCACCATTGCAGGGCTTGGATCAGAGTTCGAGTTACTGGGATTAGTTTGGTAAGGGAATCCTTTCTCTGGGACCAAAAAGCTCTTAAGTGGAACTGAATGTCCCTCATTTGGACTCTTGCACCTTGGACCACTGCTGTAGAAGCTGCCATGCGGCTCAAGAGCTGAAGGAAGTGCCTTGTTGGTCGAGACACCTGAAGGCTGAATGAAGAAGCCAGCTCCATGAGAGCTCTTGCCCTTTCCAGGGGAAGGAAGGCTCTTGCTTTTACTGTATCCAGCTCTGCCCCTATGAAGGTGAGGAGCTGCACTGATTCGAGAACTTACTTTGGTAGGTTGAGAAGAGATCCTAAAGAAGTGAGCACTTGCTGGGCCACTTACAGGTCTGACTTGACTTGGTCTGGGGACTGGCCTAGTATGAGCCAGTCATCCAAATATGGAAAAATGGAAATCTTTTGTCTTCTTAGGAAGGCAACAACTACTGCCAGGCACTTTGTGAAAACCCTTGGAGCTGATGTTAGGCCAAAGGGCATTGCTCTGAACTGAGAGTGGCCTGAGGGCAACTCGAACCTGAGGTACTTTCTGTGGGAGCACCTGATGGGAATGTGAAAACAGGCATCTTTGAGGTCCAGGGAGGCTAACCAGTCCCCTGGCCTTAGAGAGGGAAGGATAATTCCCAGAGTTATCATCTTGAACTTTGGCTTTAAAAGATGTTTGTTCAGATATCTTAAGTCCAGGATGGGTTGCCGCTCTCCTGTCTTTTTGGTGGCCAGGAAGTACCTGGAGTACAGTCCTTTGCCCCAGTGTAGGGTAGGTACTCTCTCTAGAGCTCTTAAAGCTAGGAGAGAAGAAACCTCTGCCTCTAGGGCAAGGGTTTCCGAAAGATTTGCAGGTGGAAAAGATCTGGCTGTCATCTTTGGAAATTTATTGAAGCTGAGAACCAGTCCCTGGCTTACTACTTCCAGGACCCACTTGTCTGATGTAATAGACATCCAGTCCTGGACAAAGTAAGCCAGCCTGCCCCCTACTGGGATAGGAGAGTCTACCCGGGCAGACCCATCAGGGTGTCTGCTTGGCAGGGGCTTTAGGCTGAGGGGTGGATGCAGGCCTGCTCATCCCCTTTCTGCCTCTCCCTTTGAAGAACCCCCTCTGTGAAAAGGAAGAGGAAGCCTGAGCTTGGTAAAAAGGCCTTTGAAAGGGCCTGCCCCTGCCCCTAGACTGCTGCCTTTGAGGAGTTGCCTGCCTTTCCTTGGCCTGAGCAGTCCTGTAAGTGGTCCTGCATGTGTCCATTTTCTTCATGTAATTCTCTGTCTGCTCTCCAAACAGAGAATTACCCACTACAGGAAAATCCATGGCCTTAGCCTGGGTATCCTGTGAGAGGCTAGCACATCTGAGCCAAGTCATTCTTTGAAGATCCACAGATGTAGCCATGACTCTTGACGACACATCATTAGAGTCCACAGCAGCATGAAACTGAACTTTTGATGCCTCAATCCCATCTGCAGCCACCTCCTCCAGCTCCTTGGCAAGCTGGGGGGAAGCCTGTTTAGCCAGTGCCAGTACAGTGTCCCACCTGGACTTCTGGTATCTGGCTGTATAGGCCATATAATTTGCCTGCCTGAGTCCCAAGGAAGATGCCAAGTACTGCTTTTTTGCCATGGCATCAATCTTCCTGGAGTCCTTGTCTGGGGGGTGTGATGCCAAGGGAATGTTTGCCTTATCACAGGCAGCAGCCTGTACAACTCCAACATGGCTGCATTGCTGATAAAGGAACTCCGTATCTGAGCCTGAGAGTGTATACCTCTTGTCCATTCTTCTATCCATAGGAGGTATGGAATTGGAAGACTTCAGAATTTTTTGTGTCTGTTTCCCAAAAGATTTGTAGAGGGGAATAGACAGTATCCTGGACTCTGGGATGTCCATCATCTCTACATAGTCAGGCTCCTCCTGATCCTCCACTGCCTCCATAGGAAGCTGGAGGGTCTCAGCCACCTTTCTGTAAAACATAAAGTGGGAAGGGGACTCAGAAAGCCTAGGAGGAGAAACACCTGAAGGCCTGTCTGGGGAGATGTCTGGGTCAATAGGCACATCCAGACTTTCACCATCACCATATTCATCTTCCAACTCTCCTTCCTCCTCAAACTCCAGTTCATAAAATTCTTCCAGGGTATAATCATGAACCAGGGGAACCGACTGAACTGAGCCCCTGCCAAAAGGTGCCGGATCAGTCGGAACCGGGCGAAGCGATTCCACAATACGAATCGCTTTGGCTATTTCTTCGGCGGTCAGAGCATGAGATTCTGGATCTGAACCGGACAATTTTTCTTTGAGTTTCCTTTTTGACGGAACTGACACCTCAGGATCGGATCTCCTTCTGCCAAAAGAAGTATCGCCCTGGTCAGCGGGCACTCCTTCTGGTTCGGTCAGAACCGAACCGGCTGGCCATCCGGGTCAGTAGACTACTCTGCCTCCCTTTCCCTCAGTCTACCTAATCTCTTTTCAAGGGTAGATTTGGGAACATTTTTACAAATTTGGCAGTCTGAATTGAGGTGGTCAAACCCCAGACAATAAACACAGGTGGTGTGGGGATCGGCCTTAGCAAAGACCTCCCCACACTCACTGCAGTGTTGAAACCCAGTGGGCCCGTTTTTTTTCTTGGGTTTCTCAGACATGGCCAACCTAACTAAACTTAACCTTTTTTCGGCAACCGCCAGACAAGATTCCCCTATCGGTTCCTGACCGTGTCACGGGTCTTGGAAAAAACATACTAAAACACGTTTTTTTTAGAACCGATACGGACTGGTAACCACACACTAAAGTAAGATACCAAATTTACCTGAACGATCGGGTCAGCTGAACCGATCCACACTTTTTACAAGTTCCACACAGAAAACAGAACAAAAACCTATCTAGTACTCATGGTACCACAGACAGAGACTTGAACCGACTATGCGGAACTAAATTTCGGTAGAAAACGGACCGAAAACTGACACTTCAACCGACTTCGAACCGAGCTGCAGGAGAAATCTCCGGAGTGACTGTTCAGTGAGGTGGAGTAAAGAATCTGACGGTTACAGTTCAAAATACAATAGGCAGAGACATCAACCGAGCTTGAGATCAACATTCTATGCCCTGCATAGAAAAGTTAATCCATTGTTCTCCGGGGCAGTTTAAAGGCTGGGGCTAACTGCACTTGTCAGAATACAGAAACACTTCATGTTGTTTGAAAATAAAACCCTTTATATTTTTACAGGAAACAAGTCACAAAGATCAAGCTAGTTCCATGCACAAGACAGTAATGCCTGGATATGAACTAAACAATCCAGTCATGAGAGGAAAGAGGATTGAAAAACTCTCGGCTCCTGTCCTTTTACCAAGGGGAAAAAACACTTCCACTAGGAAACTGAGGTTTTCGTGGTACTAAAATGTTTTTTTTCCATAGATATTCCAGGCCTTGTTTGGATACAGGAACTCTAGGAGATCTAGCTTCTCAAGAACCATGCCTTGAGGAGAAAAGACTGAGAGCTGAGAAACGTTACTCCTGTGTGAGAAAGGAAGTAGCTTGTGGAAATAAAAGCAGCCAGAAGGCTGTTTAACTGAAACATTTTTTATCAGAAAGTACCAAGGCTGTCCAGAGTCATCGGGATCATGGTGGCTGATTCCTTAACTAGAGAGGTACTTAGGAAACAAGGGATATATGGGAGAGAGAAAATGCCTCTGACCAGTCTTGAGATAAGTAAGTCCGTTGGAAGGAACCCCGAGCTAGGGCCTGCAACAGGAAAAAGGAAAACTGGTGGTTCGGGCTGGAGGTGAAAATTCAGATCTGGACCTGACTTTACCCCCTGAATGATGTGGCTAGGACTTGTGTGCTGAGGGCTCACTTGCGGTGGCCCTGAATAATGTGGATTAAAGGATCTGCCAAAGGGCACACTTGTGGTGGCCCTGACTAAGCCAAAGTATTGTCCTTGCCTGACAGATGGATGAGTGACTAAGACACCTCCAAAGAAGCCAGCTAGAGATCAAAACTCATAGCTATTGCAGAGAGATCGGAAACCTTGTGTCCCAAATGCTCGTTGGTGTGATACAAGGCAGGAATATCATCCGGTCCTCTCTGTACCAAATGACCTCTGGACTGAAAAAATGCAGGCCTGATAGAGATGCTCTGAGATTCAAGGGACTGATGAAAGAAGGACTCTCTCAGAAACCAAGACCCAATGATGGAACCCCCTGAAGGGAAGCACCCACCAGAAGGAAGCCTCTGTACCAAAGATTTGAAGGGGAGAGGTGTGAAGTTCACTGTTTCCTTACACCAGTCCAGCTTGCAACAGAGTTCAGGCTTCACGAAAAATTATCTTATTTGGAATCTGACCTAGAAGTCTAGCCCCTGGGACTCTAGTGACAAAATTATGCACCATATTCAGGGAACGAATTTCCCCTGACAAGAGATGAGCATTGCCCCTAAGAGTTGCCGAGATTTAGATGGTTAGGGAACTTTTTTCTAGTAGGTACAAAAAATCCCAAGACTGTAGGAAATAATATGTCAAACTTAGGGCTTGAAAACCAAAGTCAAGGGGAACTGGCTAAGGATGGCCAAGCCTCTGAGAAGGGAAACCAGAGATTCCCTGTCTTCAGCAGAGAACCGCCAACCTACCCAGATACCTGGAGAACAGCCTGATTTGTACTCCATATCTGAGAACACTCTGGAGGCAGTCTAAATGGCATGGAAGAAAACTGGTAGCCACCTGAGAAAAACCCTGGGCTAAGGAACTGAGAATATAGAATGTATTGAGGGAGACAAGAAAATCCCCTGCATTTGCAAAAGAAAGACCTGAGTCAAGGAAGCATCCTGACCCCAGGTTGTGAAACTTGATAATGATTTGCTGTTCCCTATTTTCCTTTAAAATTCAGGTAATAACCCAAAAAAAGGTCCAACTCCCAAGGAGAAGGGAACCCTTTCACGACTTTGACCCTCACAAGGTTCTAGTGCTGTAGTTCCCACTGCTGACATGCTACTGGAGAAAAACAGAGAATGCAGCACTTGGAGGTAAACTTTAGTTATTTATTTACTTATCATGTACATAGCTATATATATATTTATATGTCTATATCTGCATACATCCATCTCCATTTATTTATTTATTTTTTACACCAGCCAAAGAAGGGGTTAAAACCTGAACCAAGAAGAAAAGTAACTGAAGAAAAAGGGATTACCAGGAATGGAAAGCGCATTCCTGCCTACACCCCTGGAAAAATTAAAATTACGTACCTACCATAATTCTTTATCTTCTCTTGTATCTTCACCATTCAGTACTCATTGTGTTCAGCCGGAGGTGCGCACCCGCCATAGGATTTTTTTTTGTAGAGGAGTTGGCGCTGATGGCGCCGTCCCCGAGAGTAATGCACCACGCGGTGCGCGAGGGGCGGCTGTTAGGCGCTGCAGACTCCTCCTACATCCCAGTTCTGTTAGCCAGAGAGGTGAAATAAAGGCAAGAATAAAAAGAGCGAGGCAAAGGAGCCGAGGGATAGAAAAAAAAAAGGATATAAACAGAAAAAGGCATAAGCCGGTAGAGGACAGACCACGAGAGAGGGGATCTACCTAAAGAGGCCACAGGGCCTCACTGCTGGGGCAGCTCCAAGGGAGGAACAGATAAGGAAGGGAAAGCAAAGGGGAAAAAAGAAGAAGAGGAAGAGGAAAAAGAAGACAGAGGGATGTTGGGAAGGAGAACTCTGCCAAATTAGAGGTTGGTTTGAAGCTTATAAGCGCGGAACCAAGAACCAGGGAGCAAGGATCCCACTGGACGGAATTTTCAGAGAAGGCTCAACCAAGCTGTTTGAACAGTTTGGATACAAAGGCAGATTCTCTACATCTCCTGTCATCCCCAACCCTTTAAACTGTAGCTGAGAGCTCACAGACTGCCAAAGCAGAAAGTCTATTTGAAAGAAGAGCACCCAACTTAGCAAGGGAAAAAAGCTAATCTAGCACTTTGTTAAGTGTGAACACCAAAGTGTGTGTGGTGTGTGTGTGTGGGGGGGTAAGGCCCTAAGACGGCACCCATTTAGATAAAGAAAGAATGAGAACTCAATCGGACTCCCTGAAGACAAGCGAAGATCGCCAACTCAGAAGAGTAATGTCAGGACAGAGAAAGTATCAGAGACTGACATAGGAGATCAGGGCTTGCCAGAGGGGATCTTTAAAGAAGACAGAGCAAGAAACTGGCTGGTCTCCTAAACTGTGAATTGAACAACATGGCCAAGAGAAAGACCAATAAGTCACCCCTAGGGTAGTCAGAAAGAGTTCTCTGAGGGTAGCATAAGTCCCACTTATTCCCCTTCTCCCTCAGAAAAGGTATCTGTTAAGATGAACACACACGCAGGTTTTTGTTTTTTTTTGGAGTAAAGGCCAACAAGGAAGAGGGGAGGAATGAGCAGGGAGGAGGAAACACCAAAGTAGGAGGCCCTAGAGGGGAAGGTGGGCGGGTATCAGTAATGAATGGTGACGATACAAGAAAAGATCAAGAATTACGGTAGGTACATAATTTTCATATCTTCCCTTGTCAATCTTCACCATTCATTACTGTTTGGGTGAGTACCAAGCCCCCTGACAGGGGGACAAGAAAAACCCTGAGGGAACAAGACCCACAACCTCCTGTTGGTGGAAAACAGAAGGGAGAGACCCTGGGCTAATCAAACGAAAAGCCTAAGGCTGAGGAGAGCTAGGAGATGTCCCTCAAAGACTAGGAGATGGAGGAAGCCTCTGTAGAAGTCTCCTAGCTGTGGTGGAAAACAGGTGGGTCTCTCGGAAGGCAGAACGAATGACCCTACGCAGGGCCAGGGGTGACAACCTTGATAGACGAAGCCATGCTGTCCGCCTAATGCAGATCACTGTCCCTGCAAGCCTGGAAGCCACCTCACTGGCATCATAAGATGCCCTTGCCTGGTGCCTAGCCAGCTCCAGGCCTATAGCAGAGAGGGCAATGACCTGTCTAGATTGCTCCGAGTCAGGCATTGATGCAAGGAGCTGAGATAGCATTGACCATACATGCCTGTTGTAGGCAGCATGGTATGTCTGATGAGATGTGATGCAGAGAATCACACAAGAGGAAGAGAAGAAAAAATTACTCACCATAGTAATGTTGTTTCTTCTAATGGAGTCTTGCTGTATTCAGACATAATGCAGTTAGCCCCAGCACTTGAACTGCCCCAGAGAGGAAAGCATTAACTCTATGCAGGAGCATAGAACATTGAGCTCGAGCTCGGTTTTCAAACCTCTGTCTGTGGTACTTCCCAGTGTAACCATCAAATTCTTACAAGCACACTAACTAACATACTATAGTATGGAAATTGTTCAACATATAGCCAAAGGGCAAAAAATTATTTTTGGGCCCAAAAGACTCAAGTCGAGAACCCAAGAAGGAAAGGTAGTGACAATATTTAAGTATAAAAAAAACCTCTCTCTGTGGTACTTCCCAGAGTAACAGTCAGATTCTTATGAGCAAACGAACTAACTAACTAAGTACTATAGTATGGAAATTGTTCAAAACATATAGTCAAAGGGCAAAAGATTTTTTGGGTCCAAGAAGACTCAAGCCGAGAACCCAAGAAGGAAAGGTAGTGACAATATTTAACTATAAAAATACAAGAAAAGTAACAATAACATCCACCCCACCCAAGAGGGAGAGTACAAGGTACACCCCTGAGGTGCAACACTGTACCTGCCAGCCCACTTCCCAAAAACCAGGTTCTGAAAGGGGAGGCAGGGAGGGAGGTCCGAATACAGCAAGACTCCATTAGAAGAAACAACATTATTATGGTGAGTAATTTTTTCTTCAAACAACATGAAGTCTTGCTGTATTCAGACATAATGCAGAACACCAAGCAGTTCCCTATGGAGGAGGGAATGCAGAACCTACTTTGGGAAGAGGCTCTGCAGTACTGCTGTGCCAAACCTAGCATCACTCCTAGCCTGGATGTCCAGGGAGTAATGCTTGGTAAAAGTATGTACTGTTTTCCAGGTGGCTGCTTTACAGATCTCTAACAAAGGTATATCTCTGGCTGCAGCTAGAGAAGCAGCTATACCCCTAGTCGAATAAGCCCTCAGGCCTGAAAGGGGCATTCTACCCAACTTGTCATAACAGAATTGTATACAAGAAACAATCCACCTGGCAATAGTTCTTTTAGAGGCAGACTTACCTTTCTCCACTTCACCATAAGTGAGAAACAATTGAAGACAGTCAGTTCTATATGCCTTAGTATGCTCAATGTAGTAGCTAAGGGCCCTCTTAACGTCCAGACTGTGTAACCTTCTTTCACCTGAAGAAGAATGATCAGTGAAAACACAGGGCGAGATATAGACTGGTTCAGATGAAAATCCGATACCACTTTGGGCAAGAACCTCCTATTGGTTCTTACGACCACTTTGTCCCTATGGAAGGAGATGAAGTCGGGTTCAACTGACAGAGCCTGTAACTCACTAATCCGCCTGGCAGAAGTAATAGCTACCAGAAACACAGTTTTCCAGGTCAAGTACTTCAATTCGGCCGAAGTCAGAGGTTCAAAGGGTGGCTGCATAAGCTGAGTTATGCAGACACTGAGATCCTAAGGTGGAGTGGGCTCCCTAAGGGAGGGTTAATGTGAACCAGACCTTTGAAAAACTTTCTGAAAACAGGATGAGATGCCAGGGAAGAGCCCTTCCCTGCTGAAAGGAATGCAGAGACAGCTGCTAGATGAACCTTCAGAGTGACAGCCCTAAGGCCTAGACCATTCAGATGAACTAGATAGTCTAAGGTTGTGGAAATGTCTGCAGAATCAGGCAGGATGCCTTTCTGAGAGCACCAAATACTGAACCTTTTCCATTTGGAGTTGTAAGCTTTTCTAGTGGAAGGCTTCCTGGACACCTTCAGAATATCCAGAACTCCCTGAGAAAGATGGAGTACTGCATATTCTAACTCTTCAAGAGCCAGCCTTGAGATTGAGAGACTGGAGAGATGGGGTACCAAGATCCGCCCCTTGGAGGAGGACAGGAGATTGTATGTCCTGGCAGGAGACAGGGGGCGTGAGCACTGACAGGGACAGCAGTAGAGGATACCACGGTTGTCTGGCCCAATCTGGAGCTACCAGTATCACTGTGCAGGGTTGAGTCCTGATCTTGATCAGAACTCTGAACAGCAGAGGGAAGGGAGGGAAGGCATAGAGAAACCTGCCCTTCCAGTCCAAAAAGAGAGCATCCTGGGGAACCATTCCCAGGACTGGAGATCTGCAACAAAACAGAGGAAGTTGATGATTGTCTGGTGCTGCAAAGAGATCTATCTCTGGAGTGCCCCACCTGGAGAAGATGACCTTCAGGATGTGAGGATCCAGGGAACATTCATGATGTCCCTGTGAAATTCTGCTCAGAGCATCTGCTAGTACATTGTCCTTCCCTGGAAGGTGAACTGCTACCAGAGAAGCCTGAAGAGAATAGGCCAGAGACCACAGCTTCATGGCCTCTGTGCACAGAGCCAGGACGAGGTGCCTCCCTGTTTGTTGATGTACCACATTGTGGTGGTGTTGTCTGTCCTGACCTGGACCACCTTGCCCTTGAATGAATCCATGAGCTCTGCAGGGTTAGGAAAACTGCCCTGAGTTCCAGGAAATTGATATGAAGGAGAGACTCTTGTGGGGACCAGACCCCTTGAGCTGTCAGGGCTCCCAGTGGGGCTCCCCACCCTAGGAGAGAAGCATCCATGGTTGGAACTACTGATGGGACTTGAGGGAGAAATGGAACCCCTTGTCTGAGGTTGTCCTGGTACAGCCACCCCTGAAGAGACTGGACCAGAGTCTGAGTCACTGGGATCAGTTTGGTAAGTGAATCCTTCTTTTGAGACCAAAAATACCTTAGAAGAAACTGAATGTCCCTCATCTGGAACCTTGCTCCTGCCACATGCAGTGGAAATTACCATGTATTTGGGAGTTGGAGGAACTGTCTTTCTGGGCGGGGGCCACGAGGTTGAAAGGGGGAAGCGAGATCCACTAGGGCCTTCACCCTTGCCAGGGGAAGGAAGGCTTTGCTTGTACAATGTCCAACTCTATGCTTATAAAGGTGAGAATTTGAACTGGTCTGAGGACAGACTTTGTAAGACTGAGAAGAAACCCCAAAGAGCTGAGTAGGTCCTGGGTAGTTTGAAGAGCTGACTTGACCTGTACAGGTGACTGACCCACTAAGAGCCAGTCATCCAGATATGGGAAGATGGTGATACCCTGTCTTCTGAGGTAAGCCACCACTACTGCAAGGCACTTTGTGAACACCCTTGGAGCTGATGTTAGGCCGAATGGCATAGCACTGAATTGGTAATGGCCTGAAGCAACTCGAACCCGAGGTATTTTCTGTGGGAGCACCTGATAGGAATATGGAAGTAGGCATCCTTGAGGTGCAGAGATGCTAGCCAATCCCTGGCCTATAGAGAGGGAAGGATTATTCCAGAGTTACCATTTTAATTTGGGCTTTGAAATGTGTTTGTTCAAATACCTTAGGTATAGGTTGGTGGTACTCCCTGCTTTCTTTGGGTAAGGAAGTACATGGAGTACAGTCCTTACCCCTGTGCTGAGTAGGACCTTCTCTATAGCTCTGAGAGCAAGAAGAGAAACCTCTGCTCTAGGGCAATGGTTTCGAGGAGCGTCTGAGTGGAAAAGACTGGCCCTCTTTTTTGGAAATTGTTTGAAGCTGAGGGCCAGTCCCTGGCTTACTACTTCCAGGACCCACTTGTCTGATGTCACAGACTTCCAAGCCTGGAAGTAGTAAGCCAGGCTGCCTCCTACTGGAAATGGGGAGTTGACTCAGGCTGACACATCAGGGTGTCTGCTTGGCAGGAGTCTTAGACTGAGAGGAGGAGGGAGCAGCTCTGCTCATCCCCCTCCTGCCCTCCCTCTGAAGAACCCCCTCTGTGTGAAGGGAGAGGAGGCTTGGGCTTGGTAAAAAGGCCTTTGAAAGGACCTTCCCCTGCCCCTAGACTGCTGCTTGTGTGGAGTGGCTTGCCTTTCTTTGGCCTGTGCACTTCTGTACGTGGTGCTGCATTCATCCATTTTCTTCATGTAAGCCTCTGTCTGCTCCCCAAACAGAGAGTTACCTACTAAAGGAAAATCCATAGCCTTAGTCTGGAGTATCCTGTGAAGGCTGAGTACATCTGGGCCAAGCATGTCTTCTGAGAGACACAGATGTAGCCATGACTCTAGATGTCACATCATTGGAGTCCACAGCAGCATGAAATTGCATTTTGGATGCCTCAATTCCATCAGCAGCCACCTCCTCCAGCTCCTTGACTAGCTGGGGAGAGGCCGGTTTAGCCAGTTCCAGAACCGTATCCCATCTGGATTTCTGGTACCAGGCTGTGTAGGCCATATAAGTAGCCTGCCTGAGTCCCAAAGAGGATGACAAATACTGTTTTTTGGCCATTGCATCCACTCTCCTGGAGTCCTTATCCAGGGGGTGTGAAGCCAAAGGAATGTTAGCCCTGTCACAGGCTGCAGCCTGCACTACCCCAGCATGGCTGCAATGACTATAAAGGAACTCCACAGCTGAGCCCGATAACAAATACCTCCTGTCCATTTCTCTTATCCACAGGAGGTATTGAATTAGGGGTTTGTAAAATGTTGTGTGTTTGTTTCCCCAAGGATTTATGAAGAGGGACAGACAGCCTTTTGGACTCTGGAATGTCCATCATTTCCACAAAATCAGGCTCTTCATCCTCCTCCTCTGCAGCTTCAACCAAGGGAAGCTGCAGGGGTTTCTGCCACCTTTTTGTAGAACAAAAAATGTGAAGGGGACTCAGAGAGCCTGGGAGGAGAGACACCTGAGGGCCTGTCTGGGGAGATATCCAGTTCAATGGGCACATCCAGACCCCCCCGGTCATCGCCATCATCATCATCCTTGGGATAGTCTTCGTCTCCCTCCCACTTCTCATAATAAGCATCTGGTTCATAATCCGGAGGAGACGGATCCGATTGAACTGACCGCCTTACCGGCGGTACCGGTTCGGATGGAACCGGTCTAAGCGATTGAACAATGCTAATCGCTTTGGCTATTTCGATCAGCGTGTTTGGAGAGTGCGATGCGGATCCGAACCAGCAGACTTGCAGCATCTTTTTTGATGGAACCGACCCCTCTGGAGTGTCTCCCCCCGCCTGAGAAGTATCACCCTAGGTCAGTAGGCACCTCCTCATGTTGGCTGCAGCCGAACTGGGCTACCAGGCGGCTCTCACGGACTTCTCGGCCTCCTTTCCTTCAAAGCCTACTCAGTCTTTTTGTCTAGAAGTGGATTTAGGAAAGATTTTACAATTGGCAGTCTGACTTGAGGTGGTCAAACCCCAGACAATAAACACAGATGAGGTGGGGGTCAGTCTTAGCAAAGGCCTCCCCACACTCAGTACAGTGCTGAAACCCAGTGGGACCGGTTTTCTTCTTGGGTTTCTCAGATATGACCAACCTAACAAATGGCCCTATTGCAGCTTTCAAGCCAGGTAATACAATAACCGATCGGTTACAAACCGTGTCACTGGCTTTTTAAAAGGACCGGCTAAAAACCCCAGTTCTTTTGAAACCGATCGGTACCAGAACACCACTCTAATCCCAGAAATAAATTTAAAAAGAATGGGTCGGTTCCAAACCGGACCGACCAGAAAGAAACCGAAGAAAAATGAAAATGATGTACCTACCATAATTATGATCTTTCTGTGTATCTTCACCATTCATCATAGATGGGTATCTGCCGCTGCCCTGAGGCGGCGCTTGCGTGGCTCAGCAGGTTGGCCATTAGGCTGTGTCGACTACGCTCTGCCTGCCAGTTCTGAGTCGCGAGAGGTAAGAGGAAGGAGGAGGGTGTCACAAGGGAGTCAAGGACAGAAAAAGGAAAAGATGTATGAACTAAAAGGAGAAATAATGACTGAGAGGACAGAAAAAAAAGAGGTTAGAAACTAAAAGGGGACTGGGAGGGCCCCAATCTCTGGGAAGAAAGAAGGGGGAGTAGGGTGGGAAAATAATTTAGGAGAGAGGGAGAAGGATAAGACATCCCGGACTCTGGTCTGTCTCCAGATTGTATAGGAAATGCAAGGAGTAGCAAAGCTTTCTGCCAGAATTCAAGGCACGGAATAGCTGGCAAACACTCCAGATAAGCAAAGTCGGCTATTCGGATACAGGGATTCAGCACCCTCTCAAGGAAAGATTTTTGATGAAATAAAGTTTTTTGGTTTTTTTTAGGAGAAATAGGTTGGACGGAAACAGGGAGGAGGAGAGAAGGAGGGCAACTACCAACTCCCACCCCACAGGGGTGGAATCAAGGTACTGGAGAAGGAGTACCACTTGAGCTGTCCACTCTTCCTGGAAAAATACCCCTCTGTGTGTCCTTATTTTACCCCACTCCTAGGAGGAGAGTCACAGAGAGGGGGACCCACAGACTGAGGCCCCAGGGGGATGGAGGAGGGTTAGATGAATGAGAAGATACACAGAAAGATCATATCACGGTAGGTACTAATTCTTCATATCTTATCTGTGTCAATCTTCACCATTCATCACACATGGGTGAGTACTGAGCCCCCCAAAGGGGGTTTTCTTTTACACCCTAAGGGACACAGTCCCTTAGCCCTCAGTGGGTGACACACTAAGGGGGGGAACCTTCAGGGCCTGGAGAGGCCCGAGAGTGGGGAGAGAGAGACGGAGTCCCCCGGAGGGGAAGGAAGTTGCCCCGACAAGCGCCGTCTCACTCTGCGGGAGAAGAGGTAGGTTCCCTGGTGGGCAGAGTTAATCACCCTACGCCGGGCCAAGGGTGACAACTGGGAAAGACGTAGTCATGCCGTCCGCCTAGTGCAGATCACTGTCCCTACGACCCTGGTAGCTACCTTGTTGGCATCATAGGATGCCCTCGCTTGGTGCCTTGCTAGCTCCAGGCCATGTGCAGAGAGTGCAATGGCTTGTCTGGTTTGCTCTGTGTCAGGCAATGAGGCTCGGAGCTGATCTAGCCTGGACCACAAGAACCCATCGTAGGCTGCATAGTGGGCCTGATGTGCAGAGATAGAGAGAAGTAACCGTGCCGAGTAGAAAGTCCTCCTACCCCAGAAATCAAAATTCAAGGAGTCTTGGTCTGGGAGCCGGTCACAGTGAAGGGTGCGAAGCCCATCAGGAGTATCCAACTGCGTCAATCCAGACTGTGGATGAGGCATGGAAACTCCGGGGGTGTGCAATACCTCTGGCTGAGATCCCTTGGGGCAGGAACTCCGGAGAAGGGCCTCTGCCAGGAACGCAACGACGCCTCCCGAAAGGGAGCCGGCCAGGGCGGCACCACAAGGGTGGCCTTGTCAAAATCGCCTAGAAAGGCGTGCTCCGAGTGTTCAGGATTGCTAATAGTGGAAGGAGTAAGATGCAAATCCTCCAACATCCTCACGAGGAATCGCTGATACTCAGAGAGATCAGCAGCCAGAGAGATGTGGACAGAGGGTTCCTCTCCCCCGAAGAGGGGGATGAGAAGCGGAGGTCACCGTCTGTTCAGTGGGTGGCTGCATGGGGGGAGGTTGAAAAGCCTGGCTGCCCATTGCCCTAACGTAAGCAGGGAACCGAGCAGCCACCGCTCTGAACTGCTCCCAGGTGAGAGGCCCACTAGGACCGAGGGTGCCTGGGAGCGCAGGAGAATGTGGCAGAGGGGTGGGGACAGAGCCAAGAAGAGATGTCGGCTGACCTCCACCTGGGCTAAGGAGCGGACCGTGGGCACCTGCGGAAGAAGGTGTCCAGGAAGACCCCACAGCCGACAGCTGAACAACCACATCAGTACTGCCCTGGCTGCACCCGGAAGAATCCCCTCTGTGAGGCGACCGGGGCCGTATAGGTCCAGAAGTATGGTCCCCTACCTCAAAAGAATGGGACTCTCAAAGAGACCGAGGAAGAAGAGCAGAGATCCGCACTACAGCTTCTCCCAGGGCCCGGGTGGACCCCAGAAAAAGGCCGACGTGACAACCCCACACCCCTTGACCCCTCGGAGTCTGAAAGAGCCCTCCTCCTCGAGAGGGCCAGCCTAGGTAGCTGGCATCTGTGGGCAGCCCCCGAAGGGGTTATCCAGGGTGCAGTACCCTCCCCACCATAGGTGCTTCGATTGGCCCCAAAGTTGGACGATCAAGGCACACCACTGGAGGGGGTACCACAACTGAGGAGTCAGTGAAACCGCCAAGACCAGGCTGCAGAGCTATGGTGGCCCGCACCACTGCCTGCTGGTCAGCACCCCTGACCCTAGTCTCGGTAGCCACCGACCTCACCTCAGAAGGGGGCTGACTCCGACTGGTCGAAGAGATTACCGTGCTGCCCACCTCAACAGCTAACCCCAAGGGGTCAGACTGCACGCCCGACTCAGAGCTCGACTCCGTCTCCAAGGAGGTAGAGTCCGAGGCCCTGTGCCAAACCATGGGAGGGCGGGCAGTGCCATCTTTACCAACAGGCCCAGAGACCACAGCTGTGCCCGAGTTGGTGCAAGTGCCTCCCGCAGCCCCGCAAGTGGAATCTGAGGGAGGCGTTGCCCCAGCCCGAGCCAGAGATCCAGAGCCAGGACCAGTCACAGCATCATCCGGTCCCATGGTGCCGCGAGCAGTGCCGAGGACGGAGATGGCGCCGATGACAGCCCCGGCGGCACTATCGGCACTGCCGACGGCGACGCCAGGCTCCCTGGTGCCACGGGCAGGGGTGGCCTCGAGGACGGCTCCGAAGGTGGACACAGCGCTGAGCATGGCACCACCCAGCTCCCCGGTGCCGCGAGTGGAGCCGAGGCAGGGGTGACGCCGAAGATGGTGCCAACTGAGGAAAACGAAGGCCTCATGGCGCCGAGCCTCAAGGACACGGTGCTGTGCTCAACCTCGGTGCCGAGGCAAGACATGGAAAAGGACGGCGTCATAGTAGATCTCATGGCGCCGCGAGCAGTGTTGGCGCCGCAAATGGCTCCGACAGAGATCACGGCACTGTGCGACAAGTCAGCGCTGATGATGGCCCGTCAGGGCCTGCGGTGCCGCGAACGGCGCCGAGGCCTCCGATGGCGCCAGCCGACAGCGTTGAGGATGGCTCGGACCCGGGCCTTGCGTAGCTACGGGAGCGTACACCAGGGAGCCTTCACCCCGGAGGGGCAACTGCCATGGCAGCGCCCCGCCCGCCTCCCGAAGGAGGGACGGGCCTCTGCGCTGCAGAAGAAGCCTCGGCAACGGCTAGGCTACAAGTAGCCGAGGCTCCCTCCTCCTCAGTCCATATAGAACCGGGAGGGGACCCGGAAGAAAGGTAGAGAGAGCGTGGCTTGGCCCAACGAGTGCGCACCCGACTCCCGAAAGTCGGTGGAGCTCACCCCACTTTCCACGCGCGTTGTTCGAGGACCTGGCAGTCCATGGAGAAGCAGGCGTCACACGAATCCATGTCATGAAGCGGGCCAAGACATGAGAGACACCGGTCGTGTTGGTCGGTGACGGAGAAATTTCTCAGGCCGCATGGGCACCGTCATATTGGGGGCCAAATCTGCCTTGAAGATTTCTGCCCCTCTGACCGAGACATGACCTACGGGCAAAAACACCAAAACAGACTCGACGTCACAAAAAGAATAATAATAGAAAGATCTTACCGGTGACGCCGAGTAAGCAACATACAGAACCATCAAGAATAACCGACGGATTTCGGCACGATATACTGCGTAACGGAGAAACTACGAAGCAGGCCTCAAATTTCTTCAGCTTCCACACGAGGTGACCTCTATGGTGGGAGACGAAGAAATGGCAGGCAGGTGGAGTCGACACAGCCTAACGGCCAACCCACGAGCGCCACGCAGTGCGTCGTCCCAGAGGGCGGCGCCGATGGTGTGTCGGCTCTGCCTACCTTTAAAAAAAAAAAAAAAGCTCCCGCGGGGTCCTGACAACCGGCAGATACCCATCTGTGATGAATGGTGAAGATTGACACAGATAAGATGAACAATTTCCAACTTTTTCACAGAATAAAACACAGTCACTACCTATCTACACACTACCTGTACCTTAGACAGAGGCTGGAAATCCGAAAACAACAAAAAATTATACGGTTTAAACCAAACGCTTTACTTTTACAGAACAGAGCAGAGGAAATCTCCAGAGCAACTTCACTGTTAAACGGAGTAAAGAATCTGACGGTTACACTGGGAAGTACCACAGACAGAGGTTTGAAAACCGAGCTCAACGTTCTATGCTCCTGCATAGAGTTAACTCTTTCCTCTCCGGGGCAGTTCAAGTGCTGGGGCTAACTGCATTATGTCTGAATACAGCAAGACTTCATGTTGTTTGAACACTCTTCTCCCCAACCGGTCAAATTGTAAAGAATCTGAGTCCAGCGGTCGGTCGTTCGCCAGGTGGCGGCACCTGGAAGGAATCTCTAGGTATGCCAATCCCGAAGGCAGATTGGGGAGAGAACCTAGGGACTCAGAAGGGGCACAATACCTCCTCCTGCAGTCTGCTGGGGCTGGAATAGGGTCGGCTGGAGACTGCCAGGAGCAGATAGACGCCTCCTGGAAAGGAATAGGCCAGGATGGCACCACCAAATGTTGGTCACTGAATTCACTGAGGAATTCACACGTCTCCCGCTCAGTATTATCTCGTCTAACAAATGAAATGCAAAGATCCCTCACCATCCTCAACAGGAAACACTGATATTCAGTGAAATCAGCGTCGGAAGAGAGGTGAGCAGAGGGTTCCTCTCCCTCCGAGGAGGGAGACGAGGATGATGAGGAACTCGAGTGTCCAGAGGACTCCTGCGGTGGTGGGGATAGGTGAAACACCCTCTCATGCATGCACCTAACGTGTAAGGGGAAGGCCACTGCAGAGCCTCTGAACGTCTCCCAGGATAATGGTCCTGTAGGACCAACATGGCCTGGGAGAGAGGGGGGTGACTGCAGAGGAATGGGAGGGGGCACCTACGAAGAGGCAACAGTCCGCTGCTAGGGTTCTGGAATCCAGAAAACAGAGCATGAGCTGGTGGGATCCCGGATAACAAAACAGGTTGCAGAACGGAACCCTGGGGTTGCGAACCTTGGCAGAGCCTGGAAGGGGGTCCTCCCCTGTGATGTGCCTGGGACTGTATGGATCCAGAAGGACAGCCCACAGCAACACCACTGGAGGGATCTGCCGAACCCATGAGGGAGAGGCAGGGAGAGGTGCTATGGCTCCTACCCACACCCCGAGGGGTGGCAGGCAGAAGCCGGCTTGCCTCATCGTGCCCTCTCAACCACTCAGACTCAGAGGACACCCTCCTCCTCGATGTCAGCGACAGAGCCCATCAATCCAGGAGTCTCCCCAGGGACCCCCCCCTGAAGACAGGGCCCTGAGTCCACCCCGAGAGGGAGCTGCAGCACCGGAAACGGCAGCTGCCACAGCCCCCTGCTGGAGAACAGCCCTCTCCCCAACCTCCATGCCATCTCCTCCCAAAGGCTCCCGGCCACCCCCAGCCTGGGAGTCCCCGGAAGAAGACTGCTGTGGAGACTGAGGAATGGGCGCACTGGGCCGCCTGACACCATGTTCCACCGAAGACTCTGATCCCGAAGGATAGGTGAGCCAGGATGGATCCACATCCGAATCCTCCACTTCTGAGGAAGAGGTGATCAACAGGACCTCAATACTGGCCACCCCAGGAGTCTCCCGGGAAACTGCACTGCGAGTGGCACCGGTCGACACCCCAGCACCCGAGGCAACGCCCGAACCCAGTCCCGACCCATCTGCAGCCCCAGTCAAGTCCCTGGCACCGCCCTCAGCGCCGGGACCCTACATGACGTCGTCAGCGGAGTCAACCAGTCCCACAGCGCCGCTCGCGATCAACGGCATCGGGATCTGAGATGGCACCGGAAAATGGCGTCAAGGGCCCACCCACGCCAGACCACAGGCTGCGACACTGGGGGAGTCTGCACCACCAAAGAGGTGACTGCCGAGGCAGTGTCTCCACCGCGGCCCCGGGAGGCACCACGGTGTTCATCCAACACCACAAAAGAGGCCTCCTCCTTGGCAAGACTTGAAGATGAGGAGGCCTCCTCCTCTCCAGACCATATACACCTGGAAGGGGACCCGGAGGAAGGGTCTAAAGTTCTTACCTGGGAGGCCCGAGAGCGACGCCATCCTCCAAAAGTCGGCGGGCTCTTGCCGATCTTGAATGTGCGGTCTTCGAGAACACGGCGGTCCATCGAGAACCAGGCGTCACATCTGTCCATATTATGGTTAGGTCCCAGGCAACGAAGACAATCATCATGTTGGTCCCTGATGGAAAAATGCCGGCCACAGGAGCACCGACACATTGGGGCACGGCCCGCCTTTGACTTACGTTTAGCTCCCGAACCAGACATGATGCAAAATTAACACTCTAAACAGAAAAGCTCCTGTCGTCATCAGTAAAATAATAAAGAACGATCTTACCAGGAAACGACATCAGGAAAAACTAACTAGGATGCAGAACACGGCATTGAAGAATGACGAAACACAGGCCTAGTGATGTAGTGCGTTTTCTCACTCCGGCGTAGCAGGTGCAGCCTCGATGGCGGGAGAAACAGAACTGGGATGTAGGAGGAGTCTCGGCACCTAATGGCCGCCCCTCATGCACCACGTGGAGGCCACTGGGTGGCGCCATCAGCCACCACTCTCTACAAAAATTTATGGCGGTGCTGCCTCCGGCTAAACCCAAACAGTAATGAATGGTGAAGACTGACAAGGGAAGATCTTCACATTTGGAAAATTCCAAATGTGTTGGGATAGAGAAAAAAGTTTAAAGGGAGAATAATTCCTACCCAAAGCCCCCCTATCCTGAGACTTCTGGGGAAGGGACGCTTATCTTTAACTGAGTACTGGAGAGTTAAACTCGTCCATACATGCCTGTTAGCTTTAGTTTGCCACAAAGACAAACCAAAATTTGCACCAAAGCATAACCCAAAAGGCTGGAACTTTTCAAACAGGCAAGCTTGAGGGAAATTACCTACGCCAAGACTCTAGAAGCTGTAACGTTACGACTTAAGGCAATGAGAGCATAGTGCTACCATATGCCACTTGGGTATTTCAGCAAACCTTCTTGTGAATAGTGCTCCAGAGCTGTCGCACTATGACAAGGATAGGATACAAAACTCTTAATATATAATACTGTATGCTACAAAGGTAGGAGGCATTACATAAAATTTTTCTTACACATGGTATATGATTATCTAGAATCTATCTCTGGAGGAAAAACAGACAGTGGTACAAGGCTGAGAAGCAGGCCGCTGTTTGCACTAACTCTCTTTAATCTGAAAGTGTACAGATAAAAACGGCAGAACACTTACCGAGGTGGTATTTCTTCTGAATGCTTCTGTCAACCCCGAAAGAGAGGCAGGGGTTTCCAGAACCTACCTGTAGGTGTCTTCAGAGAGTTGTCAACTTCTTCGGAGGACAGCAACCACCAGATCTACGAAGTTGTCATCCTCCACCTCTTTATTGGTGTTGCCCTGGAGGGAAAATTCTAGGGAGTCCACCGGTTGAATATAAATGCCTCATTATATCATAACCTGACAACCCCAAGGTGACCGACTGGAATTAGTGGGTACCGAGAGGAGTTCAATAAGGAAAATCCTTTCCTAAATTACTACTACTACTACTAATAATAATAACAATAATATCCTTGGGCGTAAGGATTGACATGGAGAGGAATACTCGGACCTGAAGGAGCCAAGAACATGCCCAGAAATATAAAGTTTGGAATAATTGCCAAGCTCGCAGAAATTCAGTTGCAGAGGGCGTAATTTTATCAACCCCTGTTGATTCCCTAAGTCATTTATGAGGGAGGATCAGAGGAGATTAATCTGTATCTTTGTTCAGGGAAGAGGGCACCCTGCCTATTTTCAAATTAAAGGCTTGGATAGAGAAACAACTACTACAGAACCAGACTTGTAATAATAGAAGTCCCAAGGGGACTTGTCATTTCTTTTGTGTTAACTTGAGGTACACTCCTCAGCACTTTTAGAGGAGGGGGAGGTAGACTGAAAACCCAGATAATAATAGTTAGGCTAAAGCTGAGACAAATCAAAATCAACTTTAAGGGACTTTTTTTTCACAGAGGAAAAAACAAAACCACCTCCACACCTCTTGTCAACAAAGCCCACTGCACAGCAAACAAGAGAGTCTCACCCCAAAAGAGAGGAGATTACCCTTTAAATATCATTTTTAATTTAAATAGAGAAAAAAGGGTTCCAAGGATTTGCGCTGGTGTGCAACGGAAAAATTGCACACATGCACGAAAAAATAAATCAATGATTTTAGCGCAAAAGCGTTAAAAACCACTGATAAATACTAAAAACTAACAAATTAAATAAAAACAACACAATTTATCATGCACATGGGCGAACTTTACTTCAGAAAAATCGCAGAAGCGGGAAAACATGAAAAAATCCCGCAAGTGCACGGAACCCAGTGCAGATGCGGTAAAAATAGATAAAATGAAGAAAATATACAAAATACCTTAAAAGCAGCACTCAAAAAGAAAGAAAATGGCACAGGAAGATCTCTGAAGAGGAGAGCTCCAGGGCAGTGTTGCCAGTTCAGCGGAGAAAAAGTTCTGAGGTCCCTCAGGCTGACTCCAGGTAGCACGCTACTCTAACTGCATTTTGATTGCCCAATGCCTTCGTCATTTGCATTGACTCCTCCTCTCCGGGGCAGCTGAACCCAGCTGGCATACTGCATCTGTCAATAGACGCTAAAGAATTCCTGGGGTGAGAAGTAATCGATTTCTGTCCCCTCTAACTAAGGGGTAATTTCTAAAATGTACAAATGAGCACGGGGGCAGACCACTTTTTTCAGAGCAAGCCACCACTGGCAGCAACTACTTCAAGACTGCTACTACTTTCTCCTAATAGAATCAGGGGAAAGCCAGAAGTAGTCTACCAGCACTGAGATCAATATGGTTAAGGCACATTTACCAGAAATTACTGCCTAGAAAAGAATGAGAAAGTGACTGATGACAAGCAAATCCAAGACCAGATCTCTAGCTGTTAATAGTCTCCCCCTGAGTCTGATTTTTACGGTTGTGTGAGCCAAGCTCCACAGATGTTATGCCATCATCAGATTTGTAAAAGAGCACTATGGAAGCACATAACCAGACCACTGTCTGATGTTCTGCCCCAGTGCTCCAGTATAGCTTCCAGTGATTCTGTTTATGCAGCCCTTCCCCTCTTCTGGCTGCATAAGCACCCACTTCCTGGTGCACTACTTTTCCTTTCTGCAAGTGTGGACATGACGGCCGCCGTATGCAACATGGGGGGCACAGACTTACACTGTGCATGCACAAGTATCGTGCATATGTATGTAACCCCCACACCACCTTTGGCTAGCTGGTACCCCCCTTAAAAGAACTACTGACAACTACGTGGCATACAATTTTCTTTTGGGAGAGCTACACTCATGGTACCACCCCTAGTCCTGGAGTGTATACCAGGCTCATCTAGAGGATGGGGGTACATACTAAAATGGACCTTTTTATTTACAACTGGGTCCAGGGGAGAGGATGCTAGGCATATGCTAGACCTAACTGCTGAGGAGCCCCAATAACATTCACACTAGAAGCAATAAGCGGAATGTCCAAAGCATTAACTGGGATTTTGCAGTATGGCTTTATTTACAGATGTTACTTAAAGCAAAGGTGGTCCCTCAAATGTTTATCATTGCAATACAGGCACACTTTCTTTTGCAGGACATTTTTCTAGGCAGTACTATTTTCCACAAAAAACATCTCTAGCTCTTTTCCAAACAGCATATCTGTGGGATGTGCCACACACTTTAAAATCCTCCTGGTGCATGGTCGTTGCCCAGGGAACACTGGTGCCCATCCACAAACCACTCAGCCCTGCCTGAAACTCCAGATGGCATTCCTCGCCCTTTACCCCAAACAGCCTCTGCCATTCTTTCAGGGTTACACCAAACTAGTCACCAATCCCCAATGAATTGCTAAGGACTCCCAACTTTAACTTTCAATTCAGCACAGTTGTGTTGAAAGGGGTCCTGACTGGTGTGATCTAGCCTTATCTAGGGCACACACACTTCAGACAACTCCCTCAGAAAACAGTCTCAAATTCTGTACTCACGGATTAGTTGTTCCTTCCTCCCAGTCATGGAAAGAACAAAAGGCACCTTTCTTTCTCTGGTAACTGTCAGACTGTACTCAGGAACTTCAGGGGATTGCCCCTTGGATCCACAAGAACTGTATTCCCTCTCACTCCTCCTGGAGTGAAACTTAAAAGTCCTGCAGGCAAACTGAAGATTTTACCAAACTAGGGTGAGAAATACCAGGGCTCCCTTTGACAGAGCCCCAATGGCAGGCCTCTTGCCAGTCTAACTGCCACACTTTAACTTACTGATGAACATTCTAAGCTCCCCAAGAACAGCTGACTCTAAAATGGTTATGCTGCTGTGAGAGTTCTCAATGACATAATTGTCCTTCTCTCAGGCTAGCTGAGTAAACAATGATGTCATTATGTAGAAAGCCCCTAATGATCTCCCCACCAGCTGCCTTTTCCCTACCTGCCTAAGACTAGTACTAATGGGATTCTAGTAACCAGAGGGGACTGGATTGTTACACATAGTTACGTCAGCACCGCTATGTTACGCAAGGCTGACTCCAGGGCAAACTGCACATGTGTGAGTATCACACATACACAGTACTGTAGTCGCTGCAGTATTATGGCTGACTTCTGTGCAGCGAGAGCACCGCATATTCTGTTCATGGCTCTTGCTGCTCCTAAAAGCTCTCCACAGCCATACTGGCTCTGACCCGATCTTGTTAAATATTGTGGCGTTTATATTATGATTTTGCACTTACTTTTGATGACACACGGAAATGTGTTTTTCTTTGTACTCTTAATATCTTTTCTGTATCCTATATTAATGCTTTGATTACATGTGATATTTAAGGTATTTTCCTGTATCAGTTTTATTTTTAATAAAACAATACCCATATTCTGGGAAGCTGAATATGCCTAATCTGTTGATTTTTTTTTACCTGATCTAGTCCAGTCTTGAAATCTTCAGCAAAATTGCGGGTACCAAGGATTAGGAACCACATTAATTTTGTACTAAGTGAATATCAGGTTTAAAATGAAGAACAGGAGACCTCAGATTTTTACCTGCTTATATGGATTCCTGTTTTGATACAATCAAGCAGTGGGACATTTCTTGCCAACAACTTCTGGAACTCTCTAGAATATCATTATACTGTATATAGAAATTCTTTCCAGTCACCATTCCAACCAGTCTAATTTTGCCAGAAAGTTGGAATTTCGGGGGCTGGATATTCCATGGGAGGCACAAGCGTAGCACAAAGGCTTGCGCTGGTCCAACCATTAGCTGCTATATTCAGTCAGCCAACCGGTGCTATCTGACTGAACATCAGTCTGAGTCAGCACAGTGCTAACTGAAACTGTGCTGACCCGACATGTTTCTTTTGGTAGCAAACCTATTTTTTGTGCTTTGAGTGGAATTGTGATGGCTTTTTGCTGGCTTCACTAGTTGCAAAGTTTAGTGCATAGTGGGGGAAGGGTGCTAATGGTCTCACCAGGGGCGTCAGCTACCTGATTGTTTCTAGAAGGCACGGGCTGGTCCCACTCTCCCTGCCCCTTGCCCCACCCTCCCCAGGTCTGTGATTTCCTTTATATCAGGGATTCTGACATCACTTCCCCAAAAGGGCAAAGGACATGCACCTGTCATAGCAGAAGCAGACATCAAGGAAAGGAACAGCAGCAAGTGAAGAGGTGACTGCTATCTCTGTGGAAGGGAAGTAACTGCAAAACAAGGAGCTTTCATTGTTACTTCTTTGCATTGCTATTTGCATCGTGGAAAGGAGGAGTAGGAGTTTGAAGAAGGTTGTGCAATAGTTACTTAAAGTCTCTTTTTGGGTGTAAACAGGAAGGATAGGAATGTAAAAAGCAGATGCTCAGTCTATCTAGATGTGTACAACAAAGGGGGTAAGGGAAATTAACAAAAGGAGAAGAATGTTTTGCACTGATAGAGGAGGGAGAGGGGAGACTTGGGGGAGTGTTTGGTATCCTTCATCTGGAAGGGTGGGGGGTCGCTGGTGGGCAACGAGAGCAATGGGTAGGGTGGTAGGCTGCAACAAATGGAAATTACGTACCTACCGTAATTCTTGATCTTCTTGGATGGGTCTCCACCATTCATTCACACTAATGGGATCTGCGTCGGAGGCACTAGGACCCAGCGAGAGCAAACTTTTTTGCTAGAGGGTTGGCGCCAGAGATGGAGCCACGAGGAGCGGCACCGCGAGCCCCAGCTGTGCGGTAATGATTATCTCGGCGTCAACCCTCCAACCGCCTCAGTACCTTTTTTCCGAGGAGGTGCGGTGTAACTAACCTAGAAGGATAGCCTAACCAAAAACCAGACATAAGATAGTCCGGACGACCTGTATAAGAAGGGTCAACAAGGAAGTCTTCACAGCCTAAAGATTGAGGGAGTGAAGACGAACAACAGAGGTGAGCTCGGGGGATGGTGGGTGGGCGTGTGAATGAGTGGTGGAGACTCGTCCAAGAAGATCAAGAATTACGGTAGGTACATAATTTCCATATCTTCCTGGACATAAAGTCTCCACCACTCATTCACACTAATGGGAGAGTACTGAGCTAATAATCCCCCGAGAGGGTGGCAGGAGAGACCAAGAGCTCACAGTTTTAGGACAGGAGTCCATTAAGGATGGTTCTGCCAAAAGAAAGATGTCGTCTGGCATGGACATCCAGGGTATAGTGTTTGACAAAAGCATGCACTGAGTTCCAGGTGGCCACATTGCAAATATCTGCAATGGGCATGTTGCGGATTTCCGCTAGGGATGTCGCAACTGCTCTAGTAGAGTAAGCGTACACTCTGCCCTCCAGCTTAACCTGCGCCATGGAATAACAGTGGCAAAGGCATGCAACCAGCCATGCAGAAATACATCTGATAGCGACAGGTAGACCCAGCCAGGTCTCGCTGAAGGAAACAAACAGTTGTTGAGCTTTACGCAAGTCTTTCGTTCTGTCTAGGTAGAAACACAAAGCTCTTTTGACATCCAAGGAATGAAGAGAACACTCGCCTTCATTTTGGAAGTTCGCAAAGTAAGATGGAAGGACCAGAGGTTGGTTTAGATGGAATTCTGAAACAACCTTACGGAGAAACGTAGGATGGGGCCTATGAACTACTTTGTCATTATGAAACACAGTATATGGAGGGTCTGTGACCAGAGCATGTATCTCAGAGACCCTGCGGGCTGAGGTAATGGCCACTAGGAAGGCTGTTTTCCAAGTGAGAAATTTTAACTCACAGGTAGCTAGAGGCTCGAAGGGTTTTCGAGTGAGCATGTCTAGTACTAGATTAATGTCCAGCTGCGACTGGACGTCTTATAGGAGGTCTGGTATGCAGAATTCCTTAAGAAACCTCTTAACCATAGGTAACTGAGCCAGTGACAAGGAAAGTACTGGCTCATGATAAGCTAGAAATGGCACAAAGATGAACCTTAACTGTAGAGTATTGCAGACCTGAATTTGAGAGGTCTAAAAGGTACTCTAGAACTTTATCTGGTGGGCATGAAAAAGGATTCAGAGAGGATTTTGCACACCAGAGTGAGAAACACTTCCATTTGGCTGTGTAAGTTTTCCTAGTGGCTGGCTTGCACGCAGCCAAATGAATATCTGAAACACTGCGAGAGACACTGAACCTGTTCACTTCTATCTCTTCAGGAGCCAAGCGTGAAGGTGAAGTGACCTCAGATTGGGATGGACCACAGGCCCCTGAGTCAGACAGTTCATCTGAAGGGGAAGTGGTTTTGGAGGAGTTTCCAACATACTGTTGAGTAGTGGAAACCATATCTGTTGAGGCCAGAAGGGAGCAATGAGGATCATTTTGTCCCCCTGGGACTCGAATTTGAGAAGTACTCTCTGAATTAGAGGAAGAGGTGGAAAGGCGTATAGAAAGATTTTTGTCCACTGCAGCCTGAACGCATCCTGACAGAAAATGCCAGGCCCTGGATTTCTGGAGCGGAAGAGAGGCAGTTTTGTGTTGAGGGGGGATGCAAAAAGGTCCAGGTCTGGAGTTCCCCACTCTGCGAATAGTGACTGAACTATGGTTGAGTCGAGAGACCATTCGAGAGGATCTGTCTCTGTTCTGCTGAGACGGTCTGCCACTTCGTTCTGCACTCTCGGCAGGTAGACCACATGAATTCGAGCATTGTGCTCCAAGCACCATTCCCACACCCTCATCGCTTCCCTGCATAAGGGGTAAGAGTGAGCACTGCCCTGTTTGTTGATGTAATACATCACTGCTTTGTTGTCCGTTTGAAGGAGAATGTTCTTGTGACAGAGAATGTCCTTCAAAGCCCAGACTGCATAAAGGATGGCTCCCATTTCTAAGACATTTATGTGAAGCTGGGACTCATCCTGAGTCCACGTACCTTGAGAGTGGAGAGTCTGGCAGTGAGCTCCCCCACCCCATCAGGGATGTGCCCATGGTAATGGAAATCTGATGATCCAGAGGAGCAAAGGGGTATCCTTCCAGAAGACTGTCCTCTTGCAACCACCAGGTGAGTGATCTCTTCAGAGGTTCTGTCACCTTGATGAGAAAGGACTGAGGGTGAGTGGTCGGGGACCACTGAGTACTGAGCATCCATTGAGAGGTTCTCATGTGGAGGCGTGCTGGGGTACAGTGAACACCGAGGATGCCATGAGACCTAGCATCCGTTGCATCGAGAGGAGCTGTCACCGAGCTGCTTTCTCCGATGTATCGGGCCATCTGAAGGATATTGCTCCTCCTGTCCTCTGGAAGAAATGCTTTCGCACAGGTGGTGTCCAGGACAGTTTCTATGAAAAGGAGCCTCTGGGAGGGATGCAGCTGCGATTTTTTGAGGTTTAGCAGGACTCCCATGGACGTAAGAAAGTGTGAAGCCGTGGCTACGGCATCTAGAGTTCCCTGCCTGGAAGGACTTGCTAGAAGCCAATCGTCCAGATATGGGAACACTTGTATTCCGATTTTTCTGATATGCGCTGAGAGAATTGCACAACACTTTGTAAAAACTCGTGGCGCTGAGGATAGCCCAAAGGGCAGGACTCTGAACTGATAATGCTGTCCCAAAGCCATGAACCTTAGGTATTTGTGATGCTTTGGGTGTATAGGAATGTGCTGGTAAGCATCCTGCATGTCCAGGGAGGCTAACCAGTCATGTTGATGAAGCAAAGGTAACAGGGTTCCTAGTGATATCATTTTGAATTTTTCTTTGGGAAGGAATTTGTTTAATTTTCTGAGGTCCAGAATGAGACGCATGCCCCGGTTTTCTTTGGAACCAGAAAGCAATGGGAGTAGAACCCCGTGTTCCATTGATCCAGCGGAACTACTTCCACTGCCCTGTTGTTCAGAAGGCCTTGTATCTTGGAGGCGAGAAGTTCTGACTGAAGAACTGACAGCCTGGGCTGTCGTCTGGGGGGACGATCTGGAGGGGTCTCCAAAAGATTGAGGGAATACCCTTTGCGGATTATCCAGAGGACCCATTTGTCCGAGGTTATGGACTTCCATTGATTGTAGAAGTGAGTCAGATGACCTCCCCACCACTGAGGAAGAGTCCCCCTCGGGCAGCTGAGGTGGGACTTGGACCAACAACTCAGAAGGCGGCACTAGGCGCTTTGGGTCCTTGCGCCTTCTGCTGCATTTTCTTTTTGAGGCTGGGGTGCTTGATTTTTATTAAAACTTCCCCTGCCTTTGCCTCAAAAGGACTGACGGTTATGAAACTGGCATTTGTTAACACCCCCTCGAGAGCCTCTAGAGCCTGTTCTACTTGAGGGCCGAAGAGATACACACCATCGAAAGGCAACACCATTACCTGTTGCTGGGCATCATTCGTGAAACCTGAAGTGCGCAGCCATGAATGACGGCGGGTACAAATGCCCGCCACCGCCGCTCAGGAGGCAGTATCGAAGGCGTCCATAGCTGCTTTAACCTGCTGGCTGTTGGACTCGATACCCCTGGTTATGGTTTGAAGAAGCTCTGAATTAGAGTCCAATTCCAGTAGAGCTTCGACCATTTGTTTGAGCGAATGCCAAAGGATATACTCATACTGACAGAAATAGCCTTGGTAGCTGGCAATATGCATACCTAGGGTGGAAGCAGCAAAGACTCTCTTACCTAAAGTGTCTATCTTACGAGATTCTTTGTTAATGGGTTGAGCTGTAGTAGTCTGGGGAAGGACGACCTTATCATTTTCTGCCAAGACTACAATAGGATCCGCAAAGGCTTGGGATGCCAAAATGGGTCGATCCTTGGGGGCAGCATATTTCCTATCTGTGGACTTAGCCACAGAAGGAATGAGAGCAGGATTATTCCATACTATTTGAGAAAGCGTCTCAAAGGAGGGCTGTACCGGAGGAGTCAAATCCATAGGGATCTCCGGAACATGGAGGTATTGGAGTCTTAACAGTTTCCCAGGATCGATATCTGTAGTTTGGAGAGAAAGAGTGGAATTCAAGTTTTTCAGCAGAGACTTAAATGACAGGTCCTCGACCACAGGCTCTGCAGCAGGAACAGATCCTGTTCCTTCCACATCATCACCCAGCCTAAGGTCTGGGTCAGGCTCAAAGTCATCTCCTGACAGCCCAGGAGTGACTGTATGGACAGGAAAGGAGTGAAAATCAGAAGGAAAAGAGGAAGGAAAAGGATTCAAAGAAGAGGAGCCCTGAAGACTGGATGATGCCCTAACAGGTCTCGGCGCCGAAGAGCACTGTGCCGAAAACACGCATGGCGCTGAGGAGCCACACGGCACCAAGGACAGCACCGAGAGGCCGCACGGCACCGAGAACAGTGCCGAGAAGCCACACAGCACTGAGGACAGCGCTGACGACACGCATGGCACCAAGGATGGCCCCGCGAGGCCGAGAAACTCAACGGCGCCGAGGACGGTGCTGACTGACGTGTCGGTGCCAAGCATGCCATCGATGCCGAGGGTGTCAAAAACATCCCAAGACTCCGAAAAACAGGATTTGAGGAAAAAGAAGGATGAATACCAGGAGATAGAGGCATCGGTGTGGCCCCCTGCGCCACAGCCATGTGATGAGAGAAACACCTAAGCGCAGAGTCGACAGCACCGAAGACGGCGCCGAGCGACTAGGGAGGCTCAACCGCCCTACCTGATCTCCCAGAAAGCCCGAAGGTCCCTGAGTGACCAGGCCAGATAGCTGGACCAACCTCTGAGCCCACTGCTCCATAAGAGCAGCCCACTGATGAAACTACTCATCTGAAGACCTACCAGAGGATGGGGTAGGGCTCCAATGTCGAAGACATAGGCTACCAGAAACAGAAACCGGCAACTCCAAAGGAGGAGACCAGCAACTAGCCCCAATAACTGACTGTCTATGCGCAGACATATCAGAGGGTGACCTCGAGTGATGCCTTCTCTTTTTTGACCTGTGGGCTGAAGAAGAGCTCAAGGCCGAATGGTGCCGAGTGCGACCGTTTACTTTTATGCTTCGGACCACGCCCACCCCTATGGGCATTGGACTGTCTGTTGGCCGTTCTCGGAGAAGGCGGTGGACGGACCCAGCCCGCTGACTGAACAACTTTCATATGAAGTTTCCCACCATCACCTGACCTGCTCATGGTCGACCAAATGTAGATGGAGACTTCTTCCTTAAATAAGAATAAATAAACTAAGCTGATACTTTATTTGAGATATTACTACAAAACAATAAAACTGAAAACTATGCTGGTTTGAAGTTTGACTCGGCAGACAAGCGACGTTGTCACTGAAGTGCACTCAACAGTGGGAAAAAGGAACTGAGGCGTTGAGGGTCAATGCCGTGAGATACACCGCACCAGCTAGTCATGGTGCTGCTCCTTGTGGCTCCATCTCTGCCGCTGACCCTCTAGCAAAAAAGTTTGCTCCCGCTGGGTTCTAGTGCCTCCGGTGCAGATCCCATTAGTGTGAATGAGTGGTGGAGACTTTATGTCCAGGAAGATCTGCGGTGCACAAATCTTTCTAAAAATTGCCTGGAGGGTGGGGGGATATTTAGTGTGCAACCACATAGAGAAACTAAGAAAGGAGATCAATGGTCTGCTGGAGGAACTGAGACAGGCAAGGCAGACTGGAGGCGGGTTTAGCCCAATACTGGAGGGAGGGAGGAGGGGAGATGAGAGAGGGCAATTTGAGCGAACAGTGGTGAGGAGAAGCTCAGAAGAAGGGAAACGGAGACAAAGGGGCCCAGGCTAGGAAGAACAATTGCTGGGGAAACCAGTTCAGGAGACAAAAGACAAATGGAAGGAGGAGACAGGGACTTGTGAGGGGAGGAGAAGAAGTGGCAACAGTCATGGAGTGCAAAGGACGGAACAGATTACTATGAAGAGAAAGGAAGCAGGCATTTGTGAAGGATCTTCAGAAAATAGTTTTGCAATGCTAGAGGGGAAGAAGGAGGAGGGAGGTGATGAAATTGGAGGAGTAATTGATAAATGCCTGGACCAAACTGGAGTGGGGGGAAGTTCTGCTGTGAGAATTGCAACAGGAAAAAAGGTGGAAATGATGTTCAGGAGGAAGAAGAGGAGCAAAGAATGAGAGAAGAAGATGAATGGAGCAAGCAGGGAGTAAGAGGGGGTGGAATCTTAGTGCTGGGGGACTCAATACTAAGAGGAGTCAGGTGGGGTAGCAAGGGGGATAGGTATAGTCACATATGGGTGGAGGCCATGCCAGGGATGACAGCGGAAAGGGTGGGACAATCTGTTCTGAAATATGCTAGAAGGGGTAGGGACAAGCCTCATTTAATTATACATCTTGGGATGGACGACCTGGCTGACAAGACAGTAGCTATAGTCCAGAGGAGGTTTGAGGAACTAGGATAATTATGTGAGGGGGCAGGAAGAAAAAATTACTCACCATAGTAATGTTGTTTCTTCTAATAGAGTCTTGCTGTATTCTGACATAATGCAGTTAGCCCCACCACTTGAACTGCCCTGGATAGGAAAGAGTTGACTTTATGCAGAAACATAGAATGTTGAGCTCGAGCTCGGTTTTCAAACCTCTCTCTGTGGTACTTCCCAGTGTAACAGTCAGATTCTTATGAGCAAACGAACTAACTAACTAAGTACTATAGTATGGAAATTGTTCAAAACATAAAGCCAAAGGGCAAAAGATTTTTTGGGTCCAAGAAGACTCAAGTCGAGAACCCAAGAAGGAAAGGTAGTGACAATATTTAACTATAAAAATACAAGAAAAGTAACAATAACAGCTACCCCACTCAAGAGGAAGGGTACAAGATACACCCCATAGGTGCAACACTGTACCTGCCAGCCCACTTCCCAAGACTAGGTTCTGAGAGGGGAGGCGGGGGGGGGGAGGTCAGAATACAGCGAGACTCCAATAGAAGAAACAACATTACTATGGTGACAAATTTTTTCTTCAAACAACATGAAGTCTTGCTGTACTCTGACATAATGAAGACTACCAAGCAGTTACCTATGGAGGAGGGAATGCAGAACCTACTTTGGGAAGAGGCTCTGCAGTACTGCTGTGCCAAACCTAGCATCACTCCTAGCCTGGATGTCCAGGGAGTAATGCTTGGTGAACGTATGTACTGTTTTCCAGGTGGCTGCTTTACAGATCTTTAACAAGGGTATATCTCTGGCTGCAGCTAGAGTACCAGATGTACCCCTAGCTGAGTGAGCCCTCAGGCCTGAAGGGGGTGTTCTACCCAATTTGTCATAGCAGAATTGTATATAAGAAACAACCTGGCAATAGTTCTTTTAGGTGCAGGCTTACCTTTCCCCACTTCACCATAAGTGAGAAACAATTGAAGACAGTCATTTCTGTGTGCCTTAGTATGCTCTATGTAGTAGCTAAGAGCCCTTTTAACATCCAAACTGTGTAATCTTCTTTCCCCTGAAGAAGAATGGTGAGTGAAAAACACGGAGAGAGATATAGACTGGTTCAGATGAAAATCCGATACACTTTGGGCAAGAACATCCTATTGGTTCTTAGGACCACTTTATCCTTATGGAAGGATATGAAGTCAGGTTCAACTGACAGGGCCTGTAATTCACTAATCCACCTGGCAGAAGTAATAGCTACCAGGAACAGTTTTCCAGGTCAAGTACTTCAATTTGGCCGAAGCCAGAGGTTCAAAGGGTGGCTGCATAAGCTGAGCAATGCAGATATTAAGATCCCAAGGCGGAGTAGGCTCCCTAAAGGGAGGGTTAATGTGAACCAGACCTTTGAAAAACTTCCTGAAAACAGGATGAGATTCCAGGGAAGAGCCCTTCCCTGCTGAAAGGAATGCAGAGACAGCTGCTAGATGAACCTTCAGAGTGGCAGGCCTAAGGCCTAGACTATTCAAATAAACTAGATAATCTAAGGTTGTGGAAATGTCTGCAGAATCAGGCACAATGCCTTTCTGAGAACACCAAATACTGAACCTCTTCCATTTGGAATTGTAAGTTTTTCTAGTGGAAGGTTTCCTGGAGACTTTCAGAATATCCAGAACTCCATGAGAGTGATGTAGTGCTGCATATTCTAACTCGTCAAGAGCCAGGCCTTGAGATTGAGAGACTGGAGATTGGGGTACCAGATCTGCCCCTGGGAGGAGGACGGGAGATTGTATTTCCTGGGAAGAGACAGGGGACGTGACACTGTCAAGGACAGCAGTAGAGGATACCAAGGCTGTCTGGCCCAATCTGGAGCCACTATTATCACTGTGCAGGGTTGAGTTCTGATCTTGATCAGAACTCTGAACAGCAGATGGAAGGGAGGGAAGGCATAGAGAAACCTGCCCTTCCAGTCCAAAATGAGAGCATCCAGGGGTACCATCCCCAGGATTGGAGGTCTGCAACAAAACAAAGGAAGTTGATGATTGTCTGGTGCTGCAAAGAGATCTATCTCTGGAGTGCCCCACCTGGAGAACATGACTTTCAGGATGTGAGGATCCAGGGACCTTTCGTGATGTCCCTGTGAAATTCTGCTCAGAGCATCTGCTTGTACATTTTCCTTTCCTGGAAGGTGAATTGCTACCAGGGAAATCTGAAGAGAATAGGCCAGAGACCACAGCTTCATGGCTTCTGTGCACAAGGCCGAGGACCGAGTGACTCCCTGCTTATTGATGTACCACATTGTGGTGGTGTTGTCTGTTCTGACTTGGACCACCTTGCCCTTGACTGAATATGAGAAGCTCTGAAGGGCTAGGAAAACTGCCCTGAGTTCCAGGATATTGATATGAAGGAGATACTCCTGTGGAGACCAGACCCTTTGAGCTGTCCGGGCTCCCAGATGGGCTCCCCAACCTAGGAGAGAAGCATCCGTAGTTAGAACTACTGATGGGACTTGAGGAAGAAATGGAACCCCTTGTCTGAGGTTGTCCTGGTCCAGCCACCACTGGAGAGCTTGGACCAGAGTCTGGGTCACTGGAATCAGTTTGGTGAGAGAGTCCTTTCTCTGTGACCAAAAGGACCTTAGGTGGAACTGAATGTCCCTCATCTGAAATCTGGCTCCCTGTACCACTGCAGTGGAGGCTGCCATGCAGCCCAGAAGTTGGAGGAACTGTCTCGCTGGACGAGAAACCTGAGGTCGAAAAGAGGAAGCAAGATCTACTAGGGCCTTCACCCTTGCCAGAGGAAGGAAAGCTTTTGTTTGGATAGTATCCAATTCTATCCCTATGAAGGTGAGAAGTTGTACTGGTTTGAGGACAGATTTTGGAAGATTGAGAAGAAACCCCAGAGAACTGAGCAAGTCCTGGGTGGTTTGCAGAGCTGACATGACCTGGTCTGATGACTGACCTATGATTAGCCAGTCTTCCAGATATGGAAAAATGGTGATACCCTGTCTTCTGAGGTAAGCCACCACTACTACAAGGCACTTTGTGAACACCCTTGGAGCTGATGTTAGGCCAAATGGCATGGCCCTGAACTGATAGTGGCCTGAAGACAACTCGAACGTGAGATATTTTCTGTGGGAGCACCTGATAGGAATATGGAAGTAGGCAGCCTTGAGGTCCAAGGATGCTAGCCAATTCCCTGGCCTTAAAAAGGGAAGGATTATTCCTAGAGTTACCATTTTGAATTTGGGTTTTGACGTGTGTTTGTTCAAATACCTTAGGTCCAGGATGGGTCGCCACTTCCCTGTTTTCTTTGGGGTAAGGAAGTAGCTGGAGTACAGGCCTTTTCCCCTGTGGTAGAAACCTTCTCTATGGCTCTGAGAGCCAAGAGAGAGGAAACCTCTGCCTCTAGGGCAAGGGTTTCTGAGATTGATGCAGGTGGAAAAGACCTGGCCCTCCTTTTTGGGAACCATTTGAAGCTGAGGGCCAGTCCCTGGCTTACTACTTCCAGGACCCACTTGTCTGAGGTTACAGTCTTCCAGGCCTAAAAGTAGTAAGCCAGTCTGCCTCCTACTGGGATTGGGGACTCAACCCGGGCTGACACATCAGATTGTCTGCTTGGCAGGGGCCTTAGACTGGGAGGTGGGAGCAGCCCTGCTCATCCCCCTTCTGCCCCTCCCTCAGAAAAAAACCCTCTGTGGGAAAGGAGAGAAGGCTTGAGCTTGGTCAAAAGGCCTATGAAAGGGCCTGCCCCTGCCCCTGGACTGCTGCTTTTGTGGAGTGGCCTGCCTTTCCTTGGCCTGTGCACTCCTGTATGTGGTCCTGTACTAATCCATTTTCTTCATGTAAGCCTCTGTCTGCTCCCCAGAGAGTTACCAACTACAGGAAAATCCATAGCCTTAGTCTGGGTATCCTGTGAAAGGCTAGTACATCTGAGCCAATCATGTCTTCTGAGAGACACAGATGTAGCCATGACTCTTGATGCCACATCACTGGAGTCCACAGCAGCATGAAATTGTACTTTAGATGCCTCAATTCCATCCGCAGCCACCTCCTCCAGCTCCTTGGCTAGCTGGGGGGAGGCCTGTTTAGCCAGTTCCAGAACAGTATCCCACCTGGACTTCTAGTACCTGGCTGTGTAAGCTTTATAGTTTGCCTGCCTGAGTCCCAAAGAGGATGCCAAATATTGTTTTTTGACCATGGCATCAACTTTCTTGGAGTCCTTGTCCGAGGGGGGGTGTGTGAAGCCAAAGGAATGTTAGCCCTGTCACAGGCTGCAGCCTGCACTACCCCAACATGGCTGCAATGAGTATAAAGGAACTCCGTACCTGAGCCTGATAACATATACCTCCTGTCCATTCTGTTATCCACAGGAGGTAAGGAGTTTGTAAAATCTTTTGTGTCTGCTTCCCTAAGGACTTGTGAAGAGGGACAGACAATCTTTTGGACTCTGGGATGTCCATAATTTCCACAAAATCAGGCTCTTCTTCCTCCTCAGCAGCTTCAACCATGGGGAGCTGGAGGGTTTCGGCCACCTTCTTGTAGAACAAGAAGTGTGAAGGGAACTCAGAAAGCCTAGGAGGGGAGACATTAGAGGGCCTGTCTGGGGAGATGTACTGTTCAATGGGCACATCCAGACCCCCAGGTCATCATCTTCATCTTCATCATCGGGATAATCTTCGTCTCCCTCCCACTCCTCATAAAAAGTATCTGGATCATAATCCGAAGGAGATGGATCCAACCAAACCGACCGCCTAACCGGCGGTACCGGTTCGGATGGAACCGGGTGAAGTGACTTAAACAATGCTAATCGCTTTGGCTCACTCGTCCGCGGTTGGAGTATGCGGTACTGGATCTGAACCAGCAGACTTTAATTTCTTTCTTGATGGAACCGACCCTTCAGAGTCGGCTCTCCTTTTGCCTGAGGAGGTATTGTCTAGGTTAGTAGGCACCTCCTCAGGTTTGGCTGCGGCCGAACAGGGCTGGCCATCTGGATCTATGGACTTCTCGGCCTCCCTTTCCTTCAGCCTACTCAGTCTTTTTTCTAGAGTGGCTTTGGGAAAGTTCTTGCAAATTTGGCAGTCTAAATTGAGGTGGTCAAACCCCAGACAATAAACACAAATGAGGTGGGGGTTGGCCTTGGCAAAGGCCTCCCCACACTCAGTACAGTGTTGAAACCCAGTGGGACCGGTTTTCTCCTTGGGTTTCTCAGACATGGCCAACATACTAAATTACCCTAGAGCAGCTTTCAAGCCAGGTAATAAATAACCGATCAGTTACAAACCGTGTCACGGGTTTTGAAAAAGAACCAGCAAAAGGCCCAGTTCTTTTGAAACCGATCAGTACCAGAACACCACTCTAATCCCAGAAAAATTCAAATTTTAAACAAAGTTGAAATAAGGTCGGTTCCTAACCAGACCGACCGAAAAGAAACCAAAGAAAAGAACAATTTCCGCACTGTTACCACCATAAAACACAGTCACTACCTATGTATTACACTACCTGTACTGTAGACCGAAGCTGGAAATCCGAAAAACAACAAATAGTAAGATTTAAACTGAACGCTTTTTAAAATTTTACCGAACCGAGCACAAGAATCTCCGGAACGACTTCACTGTTAGGCGGAGTAAAGAATCTGACGGTAGCACTGGGAAGTACCACAGACAGAGGTTTGAAAACCAAGTTCGAGCTCAATGTTCTATGCTTCTGCACGGAGTTAACTCTTTCCTATCCGAAGCAGTTCAAGTGCTGGAGCTAACTGCATTATGTCAGAATACAGCAAGACTTCATGTTGTTTGAAGATCAGTAACTTTTTCAGAGATACTTCCAGTGCCCAAGGCAAGCACAACAAGAAAGCTGAAAATAGAGGGGGGAAGGTAGTTACCCTTAATGCTAGGAGCCTTGGGAGGAAAACTGCAGAGTTACAGGTGCTCATGGCAGTGGGAGAGGTGGACACTGCAGCCACAGAAACATGGGCCACCCAATACAATGACTGGGACCTGTCTGTACCAGGGTACAGGTTATTTTGTAGGGACAGGGTAATTGGGAAAGGGGGGGGGGGTGGCATATATGTGAAGGAAGGACTGAAGTGTGTAAGGGAGGAAGGGGAGAAGGGTAGTACGGAGTCACTTTGGATGCAAATCCAGGATTCCAAGAATAGGATTCTCAGAATGGGAGTGGTGTACAGGCCACCCTCTTAGATGAAGGAGTTAGACAGGGAACTAGTGGGACAGATCAGGAGGACCTGTGAGAAGGGTAGTGTGGTGGTTGTGGGGGACTTCAACATGCCAGGAGTAGACTGGAGTACCCCAACAACCAGGAATAGAAGGGAGCAGGTACTGCTGGATGCCTTCCAGGACAGCTTCCTGCTTCAAATGGTCAGTGAACCAACCAGGATAGGGAATATCCTTGACCTTATGCTGGCAAATGTGGAGTTTGTAAGAGAACTTACAGTGGAAGAACCGCTGTCAGGGAGTGACCACCACTCAGTATGGTTCACACTGGATATGGGCAAGGAAGGAGAGGACTCTGGCACAAGAGTGCTGAACGTCAGGAGGGCCAACTTTGGGAGGATGGTGGAAGTGGTAAAAGGGTACCTGGCCAGAATTCAACCTAGTATGGGCATTAACCAGAGGTGGGAGCTCATAAAGCTGGGGATAGTGGAGGCAACCAAAACCTGCTACAAGACCCAGAGCAAGAAGGCTGTGGCTAAGAAACCGAGCTGGTTGAGCAAGGAGGTCATGGAAAAGGTAAAGAGGAAAAGAGCTGCCTTTAGGCAGTACAAGAAAACAGGGAGAGGGGAAGACAGGGAGGAGTACCTGACGGAATTGAAGAAAGTGACATGGGCAGTAAGGGGAGCCAAGGTATCTACGGAGCTCAGGCTGGCACAAGGCATTAAGAAGGGCGAGAAGGACTTCTTTAGGTACATCAGGGAGAAAAGGCGCTGTAAGGACAACATAGTAAGGATTAAGAAGGAGGGGGTTGGGTGGAAGCAGGGTGCGATAAGGCAGAAGCGCTAAATGATTACTTCTGCTCAGTATTTACTAAGAAGAGGGGGTGATACCCAAGGGGGAAGGAATGGCAGAAACAGGGGGTCAGGGGGTGACAGATGGGGAAATCATGGAGGGCAGAGTTTGGGAGGGGTTGAAGGCACTGAGGGTGGACAAGGCGCCAGGCCCAGATGGCATCCACCCCAGGGTACTGAAAGAGCTGGCAGAGGTCCTTGTGGGACCTTTGGCAGACCTATTTAATGCCTAACTACACTCAGGGTGTGTACCTCAGGATCGGAGGATGGCTCATGTGGTGCCCCTCCACAAGAGTGGCCCCAAGGATGAACCATGGAACTACAGACTCACATCCGTCCTGGGTAAGCTGATGGAGACTATCCTGAAGGAGAGGCTGGTGGTCCTTCTAGAGGCCAAAGGACTACAGGACAGCAGACAGCATGGCTTCATACATGGCAGATCCTGCCAAACCAACCTGGTAGAGTTCTATGACTGAGTAACTAGGCAACTGGACAGGGGTTATGTAGTGGATGTCCTGTATCTGACTTCAGTAAGGCATTCAACTCGGTGCTGCATGGGAGGCTGGGAAGTAAGTTAGAAGGCACAGGGGCAGGTGCAAAGCTGGTGAGATGGGTAGGGAACTGACTTCAGGGAAGGCAACTGAAGGTGGTTGGTGCGGAGCTCTCACACCCAAGGGTAGTGACGAGCGGTGTTCCACAGGGCTCGGTGTTGGGACCAGTGTTGCTTGGGATATCCATTGCAGATATGTCATTGGACATCAAGAGCAAGACCAGTCTGTTTGCTGATGATACCAAGATGGGAGCGGTGGTGGATGACTTAGGAGGATAGCAGGGGTTGCAGGAAGATCTGGCAATGCTTGAAACCTGGTCAGACACCTGGCTACTGGGGTTTAATGCCAAAAAGTGCAAGGTGCTGCATTTTGGGGTGAAGAACCCAAGGAGGAGTTACCAGCTGGGGGGAGTGCAGCTACCCCAGACAGAGGAGGAGAAGGATCTGGGGGTGTCTATTACAGGGTCAATGAACAACTCGGCACAATGTAGGAAGGCAGCCACAAAGGCCAACAAAATGCTGGGTTGCATTGCAAGGGGTATATCCTCAAGGAGGAAGGAGGTGATTCTGCCACTGTATAGGTCATTAGTGAGACCACACCTGGAGTACTGCGTGCAGTACTGGCGCCCGTATCTGAAGAGGGACATTAAGTTACTGGAGGGGGTGCAGCACAGGGCAACAAAGATGATCAAGGGGCTGGGGGACTTATCATACGAGAGGGCGCTGAGGGAGTTGAACATGTACTCGATGGAGGAGAGGAGGTATGGGGGGGAACATAATTAAAACCTTTAAGTACATGAAAGGAATAAACAAGACAGGTACAGAGGGGCTGTCCAAAGTAAGGGAGGGGAAGGACACCAGGGGCCATGATATGAGACTGGAGAGAGGAAGGTTCAGGAGGGAAATAAGGAGACACTTTTTTACAGAGAGGGTGGTAGCTGGGTGGAATGCCTTACCTGCAGAGAAGCAAAAATAAATCAACAATCCTATAATGTTACTGTATGTTGCTGCTCTGTCCTGACTCCTCTTGTTTTTCTTTCTCTTCCCAACCTCTCCACCATCAAATGATTTCACTTCATGGGTTCCATGCTCGCTCACAGCAGAGGGGTGGGAGGCTGGCAGCAAGGGGCAAGCTGTGGGGGGACAGAGAAATCTCTCAAGTCACTGGATGCAGCCCAGCCCAGCCCCTCACCATCAAATAAGGCCATTCAATACAAACAAAATTAAATAGCTTACCTCACTCCTTTTATAATAAAGCCAGGCTGGTTATTCTGATTGTTTTGTTGACGCTGATCGTCCATCTAACTCACCTGGTCCCAACTGAGTCCCAAGTCCCAACTCCCGACTGGAGAGCTGACTGCTTTTGTGCTGCACGGCCCATACCAGAAAAAGAAAGGGCCTGCAGCAAAAAATTAAAAAAAAGGAAAACCGTACAAGACACCTCAAACGAAGCCCTGAGTTCAACTGCCACCTCGGAGTCACACCAGAACAAGATTAAAATTGGCCAGCCAGGCCCCAAAAAAGCAACCTCCTCAAAGCTTCTTTGCGGCAATCCCACCAGAAAAAGAATGGTCCATACAATCAATCAATCAATCAATCAATTAATCAAAATCTTTATTTAGTCAGGCGAACATCATTGAGCGTAGCTCATTAACAAGATGGACCTGAGTGGTCATACAAATAAGAGTACAAGTATTTTTACATAGACAAGAATAACATAAACAGTAGTACAATGACATAAAGTGATAATATACAACAATTTACATATATACAAGGCACAGTAAAACCATTTAACCTGTAAAAAAAAGGAGACAATGGGTATAGCAGGCATAATATATAAATTATAGGCCTAATTGGCTTTTATGAGAGTATATCAGGTGACTGGAAAATGATAGAATAACATAATGGAACACGGAAAAGGGGTGGGAGGTAGGTAGGAGTGAGGATTAGGCCTTATAAAAGCAATTGCAGAGCTCTGGAAATAAGGTGAGAATAATCTTTTGAAGGATGTTAAAGGTAAAGAGGCTATTTAGCTTCATGATTTTTGGAGTGAGTTCCATGCAACTGCTAGTGAGTGGCTGATAGCCCCCAAACCGGATGCAGTACTTGGAGACCTTTTAGTATGATGAGTTTACTGATCCTTAGCGAATGGCCTAGAAGTAATCTGGTAAAACAGTCTGTGACATAGGTGGGTAGTTTGCCTGATAAAGCTTTGAATATCCAGATTGCAGCATTCCTATTTCTTCTGTGTTGTAGTGATGTCCAGTGGACTGCCATATAAAGAGAGCAATGATGGGTGCTGGAGGGAAGGTCAGTAATAAATCTGATGGATCTATGATACAGGGTGTCCAGCTTGTTTAAGAGGGGAGGAACAATGGCCACAGAGAAAGTCAGCATAATCAATGAGGGATAGGAATGATGCCTGGATTAATCTTTTTGGAGTCTCTGTTAAGGTAGTGTTTTATTCTAAAAATGACCAAGCCTTTGTCTCAGTTTTTTAGCAGCTCTAATATGGACAGAATAGTCAGGTTCTATTATCAATCCAGATCCAAAGGTATTTGAAGTTATCAACAAATTCCAGCCTTCCAAGTAGGGTGGATAATTGTAGGGTGGTGGGTGATGGGGTAGTGGCAGAGCAAATCTTTGTGGCAAAGAACATAGCTTTTGTTTTTTTGGCATTTAGAAGTAGTTTTTTTTCCAGTAGATTATGTTGCAGGATGGAGAATTCAGATTGTAACAGCTCACAGGCTTTAGGTAATGAGGGATTGCTGACATATAATACAGTATCATCAGCAAACAGATGAATGTTAGACTGAGTGAGGTTGGCATTGATATTATTAATATAAATGGCAAAGAGGATGGGGCCAAGAATAGAGCCTTGCGGTACACCTCTTAGCAGTGGTTTCAAGGTGGATAGGTAATTTCCATTTTTACCAGTTGTGACCATCTGATAGGTAGCACTTAAACTAGTCGAGGAGAGAGAATCCAGTCCTAGTGAGCTAAGGAGGTGATTAATGATTCATGATCCACTGTGTCAAATGCTTTACTCAAATCCAGGAACACAGCACAGGTACTGTTCTTCTTATCCAAGGCAATCTGCCAATCGTTAGTTACTTTGGCTGGGGCAGAAATGGTGCTATGCCTTGATCTAAATCCTGATTGTGCTGAATTTAGGAGGTTATTGTTATCCAGATAGTCCCTTAATTGTGAGTTTACTAATTTTCGAGCATCTTGGATAGTACTGATAGGATGGAAATGGGCCTGTAATTGTTGAGGTCCATGGATCACCAGATTTAAGTAGTGGAACTACCAGCTGTTTTCCAAGTGGAGGAATGGATTCAGTAGTTAGAGAAAGATTGAAGAGATGAGAGAGGGGGCAGATAAGACGTGTGATGCAATTTTAAGGAAGTAGGGATCCAGGAGTCTGTACCTGCACTAGAAGTATCTAAATTAGAGAGGAGGTCTTCTACTTCTTTCAAGGATATTGGGTTGAAGGAAAAGTTGAAGTAGCCTTTTGTCCCACAGTGGATTGAAGGTTCAAGGAAGATCTCAGGAGATTTGCAGGTGATGAGTCAAATGCTAGGCCAGCTGTGGTGAAGTGGTCATTGAAGGTATTTAGGATTTCTTGTTTGCTCGTAATTTCTGTATCATTTAGTAGCAGTTTGGAGGTTAAGGCAGGAGTAGAGTTTTGGCCCAGAATTCCTTTTATATAGTACCCCAGAGTCTGGTTGAGTTATGTAGGAGGCATCCAATTCAGCTCTGTAGTAGGCAGCTTTGGCAGTTCTTATTTGTTTTGTACATGAATTCCTTGCTTTTCTGAAATTTAGCCAGTCTCTGGTATCCTTTGTTATTCTTGCCTTTTTCCACAGTTTGTCTCTGGTTAACAAGGCTGCTTTAAGATCAGTAGTAACCAAGGGCAGGATCTTGCTTTAGTTCTGATACTGGTGATTGGTGCATGAATATTGAGAACATTAGTGATAATGTCCTTAAGGTCTGAGAGCTGTTTCAACTGAGGTTGTAAGGTAGAAATCTTGCCAATATATTGTAATACTCAAGTCATGAGGTATCCTGAGATGTTGAATTTTTTTGACCTTTGAGGACAAATTCTGCAGGATTGGGTGGTTTGAGGTAGATCTTATGCCAGCTATAGGACAATGATCACTTACATCACTCAGTAGTACTCCTGCATGTGAATATAAGTGAGGCTTGTTTACCAACATAATATCCAGGAGTGAGCTGTTGCTAGAGTTTTTAGGTTAACCCTGGTTGGTCTTTAATTAGTTGTGTAAATCCATAGGTGTCACAAAAGGTTACCAATGGTGCAGATACATTAGATAGCCAGTTTAAATTCAAATCACCAAGGATGATGCGTATCTTCAGGGCCTAGACTGAGTATTGACCCTAGGTGAGATACTAGTTGAGGCCTGCAGAGGGGCCTATAGCAGCCAATCAATTTAAATGAAGACAAGTTAGGAAGGATATTTTGATGACAAACATTCAAATTCCTTTGGTCTGGATGTATTGATGAGGCAGGTTGCAGAGATGGTGTCCTTAATGTATATGGCACCCTCACCACCCCTGGAAGGGCGATCTGCTCTGAAGAGCTGATAGTTGGGAAGGTTTACAACACTGTCTTTGTTGTAGGTCTGAGCCAAGATTCAGAGATGACCAGGAAGTCAGGTAGAGTATGTGCCACCCAAGCCTGTATTAAGGAGAACTTTTTAAGAGGCTGCAAGCATTGAAATGTAGGAAGCTTAGGCCATTTATGGAGGATAGATCAGCAGGGAAAAGAAACTTTAATGGGGCCAGGATTTATTTCAATAGTACCAATGCAGATCAGAAGGAAGAAGATTAATTTGAGGAGGGCACCAAGGGACATGGATAGTGAGTGGTCGAGCAGCTTCCTCTTCTTCCTGGTGCCCGCTGTGTGATGGGAGAAGGTCCTGTTATATAGGTGTGAATTTTATCGTAACATAATAATCTGATGGACAGGCATAGTGGGTTAATATAAAGCCAGGATACATGTAAGGTGCTAGGGGAGTGTTGAATTTTTAGAGAGGCTTTATGTGGATACCCCAGGTTGCAGTGTAAAAGTGGTTCGAAATGAATAAGGAATAGGTGGTTGTCCATTGTGGATGGCAGGGTGGGCAGATCGTATTCACTAACTTATTCATCATGACAGGGGTATATCATAATTATCATAAGGGATTGGGGAGAAGAGAGGCTCAGGAGCAAAAGGAAGCAAAGTAGCATTGTGGAGGTTAGGTATGGGTTAGAGAGGAAGGGAAATAGATGTGGGCGGATTAGAGAAATGGCGGGGAAAGTGTATAAAAGAATCAACCGAGATGGGGGAGGGGCAGGCAAGTTGCGGCTTTGTCATTACTTCTGCCTGCTTCTCCCGACCTACTGGATCCCTCAGTGGCTAGACGGATGCCGCCCGGCCCTGGCGCTCGGAGCCCTCCGGTCTCTGGATCTCGAGGGCTTTGCCGCTGCAAGGTAGGGACAGAGGAGAAGGCAGTGAGCAAGGTACTTTATTGCAGGCAATCTGCAAAAGTGCAAAGATCTGAATCCTATAACAAAAGACTGGGAGGGTATGGGGGGGTTAGCCTGCCGCCTCAGCCCACACAGAACACAAAAAGGCTGTAATCACAAGCTAACAAGATATCAATACAACCCTCAAATCGGGCACATTAAAGAGTAAACAGCTCTTTTGGGTGAATTTAAGACTAAAATAAAATAACAGAAATCCCGCCAGAATAGTGTTGCAAAAGTCCAGCTAAAGTCTATGGGAAAGGCACACCAATCGGAAGCAAGGCAGAGTCAGCGATTAGCTTTCTGATTGGTTTTACGCCTTGCTCATACCTTCTGCCTGCTCTCACGGCCTCCTGATCCCTCGGTCAGCTAGACGGGCCTGCTCAGCTGGCAGCTCGGAACCCTCCGTCTCTGGATCTCGAGGGCTGTGCCGGCTGCAAGGTAGGGACAGAGGAGAAGGCAGTGAGCAAGGTACTTTATTGCAGGCAATCTGCAAAAGGTGCTAAAGATCTGAATCTGCACAACAAAAGACTGGAGGGTATGGGGGTTAGCGCTGCCGCCTAGCCCACACAGAACACAAAAAGGCTGTAATCACAAGCTAACAAGATATCAATACAACCCTCAAATCGGGCACATTAAAGAGTAAAACAGCTCTTTTGGGTGAATTTAAGACTAAAATAAAAATAACAGAAATCCCGCCAGAATAGTGTTGCAAAAGTCCAGCTAAAGTCTATGGAAAGCGCACCAATCGGAAGCAAGGCAGAGTCAGCGGTCGCTTGATTGGTTTGGCGGCTTTGCCCGTACTCTTCTGCCTGCTTCTCCCCGCCTCCTGGATCCTCGGTCGGCTAGACGACGCCGCCGCCCGCTGGCGCCGGAGCCCTCCGGTCTCTGGATCTCGAGGGCTGTGCCGGCTTCGCCTGCTTCTCCCGCCCTCCTGGATCCCTCGGTCGGGTTAGACGGACGTCGCCCGCCTGTTGGTGACTCGGAGCCCTCCGGTCTCTGGATCTCGAGGGCTGTGCCGCTTCTGCCTGCTTCTCCTGGCCTCTGGATCCTCGGTCGGCCTAGGACGCCGCCGCCCGCTGGTGGCTCGGAGCCCTCCGGCTCCTGGATCTCGAGGGCTGTGCCGCTTCTGCCTGCTTCTCCGGCCTCCTGGATCCCTCGGTGGTTAGACGGATGCCTGGCCCGCTGGCGCTCTCGGAGCCCCTCCGCCCTGATCTGGTGGCCAGCCGGCTTCTGCCTGCTTCTCCCGGCCCCCTGGATCCCTCGGTCAGCTAGACGGACGCCGCCGGCCCGCCTAACCAGCTGAAGCCACGCTGCTTTCTCCAGGAGACATTGTGATGTACGGAAGGTGTACATGCTGCATGTGTGCAACACTGCAACGCATGTGCAGACCGCATGATGCGATGTTCCACTCCCTGAATCCTTCCATGAGCATGGCAAAATCAGCAGCTGGTAGCTGGTGAGAGATAGCCAGTTGGGAGTCCAGAGGAGTTCAGGCCCATTGCCAGGATTTTTTAGGGGAGGGGGTTCTTTCTATAGAATGTCTTTTTTTTTTTTGTGAGCAACACACGCGGAAACATTTTTTTAACAATGTCAGGGGGCTGGGAGCCGCCAGGCCCCCAAAAGCCCTGGGGTACTAGATGCTCTGTGGTGCATTTTGTGGCTTATATTGAAGCTAAAAGTAGTTCATCTAAGCGCTTTTTTAACCCTTGCTGTAAAAAAAGGGATAAGGTAAGGAATGGAAAACATAACCACACTGGACCTGAGGTTTTGGCACTCGGTCTTGGCCTGATCCAGGAAGACTGGTGACAGGGCTCACAGGTCCAGGGGACATGAGTGTGAAGGGTGAGTGTAGATGCAGGACATTTAGAGGGCAACCTAGATTTGTGGTCTGTAGCAAAGTGGCAGGAGATGGGCACTGGTGAGGTTAAGGATAGTGGTCTGTGATAAACATACATAATAGGAATAGGGTCTAAGACTTAAATTCTGATTATTTCAGAATAATAATGGTTTGATTTTTTTCTGAGCTGACTGCACAATAAAATAATTTCTCATGTAATTTACTTATATACAACATGTCCTTAATAACTCCCAGAGTGGGAGTTATACCTCTCAACCTTTTGTCACTGAAATGAAGGACACGGATATTCATGGACACTCAAAAATGAAAATTACGTACCTACCGTAATTCTTGATCTTCTCTTGTATCTTCACCATTCATTACTGCTTGGGTTAAGCTGGAGGCGCGCACCCGCTATGGGAGTTTTTTTTTTTTTTTTTAAATCGGCTCCAACGAGGATGACGCACTGCCATGCACGAGGGGCGGCCAAGAAACAGCCACTCCTCCTCCATCTCAGTTCTGTTAATGGAGAGGCTAAATTAAAGTGTAAGAAAAAAGAGAGGAGGCAAGAGAGCCGAGGATAGAAAAGGAAAGGAAATAAACTGAAAAAGGAATAAGCCAATGGAGAATAGACAGAGGGGAGAGAATTCCTACCCTAAGGGACCGCAGGGCCTCATTTCCGGGGCGGCTCTAGGGGAGGAACAGAGAGAGGGAGAGGAAGTAGAACAAGAAGAAGAAAGAAAGAAAGAAGAAAGAAAGAGGCATGTTGAGAAGGGGAACAGTGCCCATCGAGCATTGTTGTTTGAGAGGTTTGTAGGCTCGAAACTAACAAGGGAGCAAGAATCCCAGTTGTTAGGACTGCGGAGAGGTTCCACCGAACCTTCTGAACAGATCCAAAAGGGCAGACTCTCTGAATTCTCAACGTGCCAAGTCCCTACATCCTAGCTGAGGGCTCCTAGACTGTCCGAGCAGAACCTGTTCCGGAAGAGCGCCCATCCAGGAAGAGGACTAAATTCCTTAGCACCTTGTTAAGTGCTACAATAGAAGAATATGGAAAAAAAACATGCCTTCTCAGAGGCAGTTGGTAAGGAAAAATAGAGAGGAACTCGATCCAACTTGCCAAGACAAGGCAGACAAAGGCTTTGCAAATAATGCCTGCCAGGGGGATTCCAAACTTCGAGGAGGCCAATACAGGGCATAGCCACCAGGCTGTGAAACTACATGACCTGAAGAAGGTAAGGAATCACACCATAGGGCAGTCAGAAAGAGTTCCTCAGAATTAAAGAATTTGCAACTCGCACTGCTCCTCTCTACCTTGAGGAAAAGAGAATCCATTCAAGAGAATGGGGTAAAAAATAAACTTTTTTTTTTTTTGGCATAAGGCCAAGGAGAGAGAGGAACAGACGGGAGGGGAGACGTCACAGAAGGAGGCCACTGAGGGGAAGGTGGGTGGGTATCAGTAATGAATGGTGAAGATACAAGAAGATAAAGAATTACGGTAGGTGCGTAATTTTCATATTTTATCTTGTCAATCTTCACCATCCATTCTTGGGTGATACTAGCCCCTCCCCTTGGCGAAGAAAAGGGGGGGGTAGAACCCTGAGGGAACAAGACCCCCAGCCTCCTGTTGGTGAGGAACAGAAGGGGAAGACCCTGGCTAACACAAAGGAAGCCTAAGCGGGAGAAGAGCTAGGAGGTGCCTCCCGAGGACGGGGAGACGGAGAAAGCCCCTGCAAAAGTCTCCTAGCTCTGGAGGAAAAAAGACGGGTTCCCCGGAAAGCGGAGCACATCACCCTACGCCGGGCCAGGGTGACAACCTTGATAGACGGGCTACGCCGTCCGCTCAATGCAGATCACTGTCCCCACAAGCCTGGAAGCCACCTCACTGGCGCCATAAGATGCCCTGTTGCGTCTGCCAGCTCCAGGCCTATCAGCGGAGAGGGCAATAGATTGTCTGGTTTGCTCCGTATCAGGCATTGATGCTAGGAGCTGGAAGAGCATCGACCACAGATGCCGATTGTAGGCAGCGTGGTGAGCCTGATGTGATGCAATGCAAGCTACCGCACGAGAAGAAGAGAACACTCTTCACCCCACCGGTCGAATTGTAGGGAATCCGAATCTGGTGGGCGGTCGTGCGCCAGGCGGAGGCGCCCGGAAGGAGTTTCTAGGTATACCAAACCCGAGGACGGGTTGGGAAGGGTACCCAGAGATTCTGAGGGGGCACAATACCTTCGACGACAGTCTGCTGGGGCTGGAGAAAGGGCGGCTGGCGACTGCCAGGAACGGATAGACGCCTGGAAGGGAATAGGCCAGGAAGGTACCACTAGGGTGCTGGGCACTGAATTCTCCAAGGAATTCACGCTCTCCGCTCGGGTATTGTCTGTTGAACGTAGAGATTCAAGATCTGCCACCATCCTCGAGGAATCGCTGATAGTCAGTGAAATCAGCGTCAGAAGAAAGGTGAGCAAGAGGTTCCTCTTCCTCAGAGGAGGAAGACGAGGATGATGGAGAGCTCGAATGTCCAGAAGATTCCTGCGGCGGTGGGGAGAGTCGAAAGACCCGCTCATGCATGTACCTAACGTATGAGGGGAAGGCCACCGCAGAACCTCTGAACTGCTCCCAGGATAACGGCCCTGTAGGACCGACATGGCCTGGAAGAGCGGGGGGTGGATGCAGAGGTACTGGAGAAGGGCACCTACGAAGAGGCAACTGACCTCTGCCAGGGCTCTGAAATCCGGGGAACGGAGCCCGAGCAGGTGGGATCCCGGACAACAAACCAGGCCGCAAGACGAGACCCTGAGGATGCGATGCCTGGAAGAGCCTAGGGGGGGAACCTCCCGTGACGAACCCGGGACTGCATGGGTCCAGAAGGGCAGTCCACAGCAATGCCACCGGAGGGAACCCCGGGGCCCAAGAGGGAAGGATGGGGTTCGGCGCTACGGTTCCCAGCCACCCCAGGAGAGGTGGCTGGGAGACCGGCACCTGTCCCCTGCCCTCAACCCTCGGACTTGAGAGAGCTCCTCCTCGACTGCAGTGTTCCCCAACCCGAGAGGGGCAACAGCACCGGGAGGCAGCTGTCATAGGACCCCTAGGAGGGGAGCCTCCTAGTCTCCACCACATCACCCCTGGGACCCAGGCCACCCCTAGCCCAGGGGCCTCAGGAGGACGGAATGGGGACAGTGGAAGGGGCCCACTGCGCGCCAAGCACCCAGTGCCACTGGGACCCTGACCCTGAAGAGTCAGGGTGCCAGATGGGTCCACATCCGGAAATACGGCCTCCAAGAGGACGAGACCAGCAGAACCTCAATGCTGGCAAACCCCAGGGGTCCCCAGAGCAACGGTGCCGCGAACGGCGCCGGTACCAGGGATGGCACCGGATGACCCCTGCCCACTCACGACAGCCAGGCCCGGCCCTGGCTCACCTGCCGCACCAGTTAGGCCCATGGCGCTGCTCCCGGCACGGAACCCAACCCGGCGCCTGCTGGGCAGAGACCAAGCCCACGGCGCTGCCTGATTACCGGCACCGGGCAAGCGTGCCGGATCCAAACGGCGCTGGAGGGCGGTGTCAAGATTCACCGTGGCAGGCCCAGAAATTGTGGCCTCGACACTGCAGGAGCCTGCACCTCCGAGAGGTGACTGCCGAGGCGGTGTCCCTGTCTGGGGTGTCCCTGGGGGACCTACGCACGCTCCCGACACCGTGAAAGAAGCTTCCTCTCAGCAAGAGAAGAGGAGGAGCTCCTCCTCCGCGGATCAGAGAGGCCCGGGAGGGGACCCGGGAAGGCCAAGAGACTTTACCTGGGAATCCTTTGAGCAACGCTGCCTCTCAAGGTCGGGCGGGTCTTGCCGAGCTTGAACGCGGCGTTTTCGAGGACACGCGGTCCATGGAGAAACAAGGCCGCACCCGCCCATGTCATGGTTGGGTCCCAGGCAGCGGAGACAGACATCATGCCGGTCCGAGGCGGAGAAATGCAGCCACAGGAGCACCCGGCGCGCCAGTGGCGCCTTGATTCACGCCTTGCTCCAACCAGACATGATGCGTAACTAAATGAGGGAAAACAGGATAAAGCACTCGGCGCCGCAGGATAGAAATAAAAAGAACGGTCTTACCGGTATACGGCGTCGAGTGAAAGTCTGAGAGGACACAAGGAGTCTACGGAACAGTCTTCAGCTGTGAGGAAAAAACACGATACTATTGCTACCGTGCAGCAGGTGCAGCCTCGATGGCGGGAGAAACAGAACTGAGATGGAGGAGGAGTCGACAGCAGACGGACGGCCGCCGCATGACGTGGTACGTTATCTTCGAGGGCGGCGCCGTTGGAAGCCGATTTAAAAAACAACTCCTCAGAAGGGTGCGCATCTGCTTAACCTGGCAGTAATGAATGGTGAAGATTGACAAGGGAAGATTGAGGGACACAGACTCTCATGAGGATCGCATCCTCAAAAATGGAGATACACGCTCGGAACACTGTGGAAACCCTTGTGTTTACTTGTACAAATTTTATTTTTGATTTAGCACTTTAGAATATTATGAATTTCTGCTTTAAAGTCTAAATATACAGCACATTCAGTGAGGGCAGCACCCTTTTCCATGAGGATGGATGAGGGACATAGCAATTTTGAAGGGTAAAATAAGGGACATCCCTCATAATCAGGGACAGCTGAGAGGTATGGCTGGAGTTATTAAGAATATGTTTATTTACAGAGCACCTTTTTCAATAGCAAAGACATTATACAGGAAGCTCCCTTACCTTATTGGGAGTTCCTCCAGGCTAGTCTCATCTTTTCTTACTCAGCCTGAAAAAGAAGGGAAGGGATTGTAATTTGTCCCTGAGGAGCTGACCGCACGATCCCTCTCCACTTCCAGATTCTCCAATACATCCCCGCGCTCCAACCTACTATGACGTTTTTATAGCTCGAGTGCGGGGATGCTCTCCATTCATTTGGGTGCAGCATCTTTTTCAAATGTAATTTCCTGAATGTAGATCGGATTTTGGTACGTATTGATGCCAAGGTTCGACTAACAAGGCTCTTGTTATTTTTATTTAGTTTTTGTTTACCGGGTAAGTACACTAGACAAGTTTTATGCCTATTTTCAGGAACGACCCGGGAGAATACAAAAGGGTACAACAGGTACATTGATACAGTAATTGGTTCAGACGAATACATTCAGGTACAAAAACAGGAGAAAAGACAATTTTTACAGTTTTTACATTTACGTGTAAGGTACACCCAGATACAGTGCTGGGGCAAGGTATAAGTTAGAGATAAATTCAATGACCAACAGGGCTGGTGAGGATTATGAGCACAGTAACATCATAGCGTCGGTCAAGCAAGGAGGGGATTTGGGCGAGGGACATAGTGCAGGAGTGGTGACGCCAGAGCAGGAGAGAAGAAGCCGGCACCAGTGGACACCGGGAGGCTAAGGAGGCTTAGGACATTCACAGCGAGAAGCCACCTTAAGATGATCCCACAGGGAGGTCCGGAAACTCTTGTGAGAGGAGGCAGTACGGACTCTTTCAGGAAAGGTTAGTCGAACCCTGGCAGCAATAGGTACCAAAACCTGATTTATAACTGGGAAATTACATTTGAAAAAAACGCTCCATTCAAGTGAATTGAGTGCGGCCCCATGTTTGACCTATAAAGATGTCACTGAAGTCAGAGCGCGGGAACCCATCGGAGAATCATGAAATGGAGAAGGATTGTGTGGCCAGCTCCCTCAGGGACTAATTACAATCTCTTCCATTACTTTTCTGGCTGAGTAAAAAAAGATTAGATTAGCCTGGAGGAGCTCCAGATAAGGTACGGGAGCTCCCTGTAGTAATATTTTTTATATTTAAATATATTGCAGAAAGGTACTATTTAAGTATATTAGTTAAGAGCATAGATACTAATCAGTGGCCACTTTCAAATACAGCAATAGCATACACTTCCTCCGCACTTCTACTTATAATTCAAAATTAAGAATGATAAAGGTTACAAAAAGGCATGTAGCTTGGGGCAGCCTGGTGACAAAACAAAAATGTTATTGAAAGTGTTCCCGCCTGCTTCTTGGCTGATGCCGTCAGCAGTGGTGGTCCTTAAGTTGTAAGAACGGACAAAGATTTCCCAGTGATTTCACATATTCTCAAAGAAATAAAGAAGTGGTGAGAGAGGACAGTGAAGAGTTTGCTCAGCATGAGCATGGGGGGAGGGACAGAGAAACACTGCTAGCTGCGAAAGTTACCATTTGTGAATACACGGTATGTGAAACTGAGCTCCTCCCCCCTCCCAAACATACTACAACCAGAGAAATCCTTCTGCAGTAGCAATGAGTTGCTAAAGATCTGCTTGTTGCAAAATTAAAATGTGTTCAGTGGCTGAAAATCCTGGATTGCTGATCTGTTAAGGGACAGAGCGGGGAGGGAGGGAGACCTGCTGGATATTCTGCTCTGCATTCTGTACTGTATGTGAAATGGACCCCCCTCAACATTGCAAACTGAAAAATCATTCAGTGGTTGTAGCTGAAGATCGTTGATCACTGATATGGTAGGGGAGAAGATGGGAGGGAGAAATAAGAAATGCTGCATGCTGCAAACGTCCTTCTAGTTGGACCTGCTCGGCTGAGTACTTCATTGTCCATGACTCTACCCGATCCTCCTACAGACGGAATTTCTGGGGATCTAATCCACTTATTGAAAGTTCATCTCTGTATTCCCTTAAAAATCATGTTTGATACTAGTTTAAACACTAGATTGGTTCCAATTGGTTGGAAAATGGCTAATGTAATTCCTTTATTTAAAAAAGGAATAAAAAGTAATCCAGACAATTATCGTCTGATCAGTTTGACATCAATTTGTTGTAAACTCTTGGAATGTATTATTAAGGATGATTTAACACCAGTAGTCTCTAGTTTGGATGAAACTCAGCATGGATTTGTTAAAGGCAGATCACGTAAAACGAACTTGCTTTGTTTCTATGATAATATCAGTCAAAATCTAGATGTGTGTGTTCCATGTGATGTTATTTTTTTGGATTTTAAAAAGGCTTTTGATTCCGTTCCACAGTGGGCCTTGTTAAAAAAGTTACAGATATTCAATATTAATCCGATTTATGTTAGATGGATTTCGAATTGGTTATTAAATAGAAAACAGAGGGTTATGATTGATGGTCATTTTAGTGATTGGAAAGATGTAAAAAGTGGTGTTCCTCAAGGATCCGTTTTGGCCCCCTTAATTTTTCAGGTCTTTATATCTGATTTATCTATCAATATTGATAGTACCATTATCAAATATGCAGATGATTGCAAAATCTGTAATATTTGTGAAAATGAAGATGACAGTGCGGTTATTCAGAAAGACTTAAAAACACTTGCAATTTGGTCAAAAAGGTGGAATCTCACTTTCAATACATCAAAGTGCAGCATTTTACACTTTGGCAAAAAGAACATAAGATATCAGTATTACCTATATGACAAGTTATTAACTTGTAAAGATAGTGAAAAAGATCTTGGTGTAACTATTGATGTTGAGCTGTCTTTTGATTCCCATATTACTAATACTATAAAAAAAGCAAATAAGATTTGGTGGGCCATTCGTCACAATACGAGTTCAAAAAATCCAGATGTACTTCTACCTTTATATCGTGCATATGTTAGACCTCATCTGGATTTTGGGTTCCCCAGTTAATGAGTCCATATAAAAGAAGGATGTGGCTAGATTAGAGAAAGTACAGAGAAGGATAACTAAATATTTAGTATCTTCTAAAACAATTTCATATATGGACAGATTGGCGAAATTTGATTTAATGTCACTTGAAGAAAGAAGAATGAGAGGTGATTTATTACTTTTATGGGATTTACATAATGATGAATATTTATTTGTACACAGTGGTCTTGATTATAAGCAAATCAAGATTGATACTAGAGGCCATCCGCTTCAATTATCTAGTAACAAATATCGTACTAATAAAAGGGCTTACTTCTTTTCTCAAAGGGTGGTTTCATTATGGAATAAATTACCAACTAGAGTTGTAATAAGTGACAATAAATTAACTTCTAAAAACAGACTCGATGCTCTTAGGAATGAGAATAATTTCTCAAAAAGTTAATTGTAGTTATGAGGCCAATATTGGCAATTCTTGCTTTCGTACCTCTTACAGTATCTTAGTATGTATCTTAATATGTAAGTCTGTAACAAGCATGCTTTTTGCTGCTATTTTTAGGCCCTTTCTGATGCGTCTCACTAACTGGCCAGCAGGGAGCTGGCAGAGGGGGCTGAGAAGGCAGGTGCACTACAAGATGTACGTCCGTACCACTAAAGAGTGATATTTTAAAGCGCCAGTTTGAGGCAAGGGTAGAACCAACAGGAAAAAAAAAGTAAGGAAATAAAAGGGGGATTCAGTGTTAAATGTGCATGTACCAACTCCAACAACATAAAAACAAATCATTGAAGCATTTAAAGAGCAGGTTCCTAGTAAGGTTCCCCCAGCATGGTCGATAACTGACCTGCACAGGACTCCGCTGATGAAATGTGGCAAATGAATTCCTCCTCAAATAAAAGTTATTCTCCTCATAAACTTTGTTTTTGGCATAGCCCTGAAAAAAGGACAGACTTTCCGGTCCAAAAACCACACCCCCATGCCGGCCCATGCAGCCCTGTTTTGTGATGTCACAAAATGAAGGCTGGATGAGCGCGCCCCACTGACTTCTATGGGGCGATATTTTCATACATTTTTATATTTATTTATTTAGTTAGTTTTTGTTAATCGGGTAGGTGCACTAGCCATGAAGTAAAAATTACTCACCATAGTAATCTTGTTTCTTCAAAGGGATCACTCATTATGATTAAACTTAATGCAGTCAGCCTCCTGTGTTGAACTGCCCAGAGAAATGGAATTTCATGCAAATTGTGGAATTCTCAATTGGCTCATGCCACTTTCAAACTGCTGCCCTAGCAACTGCTGCACTCTGAGTGCTTCAGATTCTTACAGAGCCTAACAGGGTAAAAATGGAAATTATGTACTTACTGTAATTGTTGATCTTCTTGGACAGTCTCCATCACTCATTCACACTAGTGGGACAGCGCCGGAGGCGCTAGGACCAAGTGGAAGCCTTGAATTTTCTGAAGGGTCGGCGCCGAGACAAGACCATGTATGCGAAAGAAAAGTCACAGACCAGCTCGCTGTGACGCGAGGGCTATCTCAGCCGTCAGCTTCCAACCACCTCAGTAACTTTTCGACTGAGGAGGTGCAGTGTAACTAATGAGAATAACTCATCCTGAGTTTCTGGGCCTGAGAGGGCCCAGGTGGCCTTTGCAAGAAAGGTCAAAGAATAATCTTCTCATAGTCTGAACCATAGGACCATAAAGACCAGGAAAGAAAACGAGTGAACCCTGGGGATGGTGGGTGGGCGTGTGAATGAGTGATGGAGACTGTCCAAGAAGATCAACAATTACAGTAAATACATAATTTTCATATCTTCCTGGACTAAGTCTCCATCACTCATTCACACTAGTGGGAGAGTACCGAGCTAAAACCAACTACCCTGAGTAGGGTGGTAGGAGATAGGGTTCACTCAGAAAAGACAGCCAAGGACTGTCCTGTTAATAAAAAGAGCTGTCTTGCAAAGAGCAACTAGAACATAGTGCCTACAAGATAAGCGCTCGAGTTGTAACTCACCACTTTGCAGACAACTGCAATGGACACAAAATGAAAGTCTGCCAGGAAGCCGCAACCACTCTAGGAGAGCGGCAAGAACCTGGCCTCACAATTTGGTCTAGGACCAAAATTAATAGTGTCAAAGACACGTACTAATGTCATGTAAAGGGACCTCAGGAACTGAAAGAGTCGGAGGTAAAATCTACTGGTTCAGGGTAGACCGGAAAGAGCAGATGGAAAACCCCCACTATCAAGTATGGCTGACCTGTAATAACCGGTCCAGGAGCACATGAACCCCTTACTTGGTGTGCAAGGGGGTCCCGGTGGGGTTAACCCATCTAGGAGAACGGTCTCCACTTAATCACAGGAACCTTCCTGATGGAAGGCCAAGCACGACTTAGAAGCCTCTCGTGGTGGTCTAGTAGAACCAGATCCTACCCACTGCATATTCCAAAGGAATCATCCTGCCCCTGTGTGTACAACTGTAGTAGCAGTCTCTGAACTCAGGGAAGAAAGGAAAAAGTGTACAGGAGGACGTGTCCACTGCGGAAAAAAACATTCCGACAGAAAAAAAAATAGGGGCTGGATTTCTAAGGCAAACAGAGGCAGATGTGCGTCGAGGAGGGACACAGCAAGACCAAGTTGGGGCTAACCCATTTGTCGAAGTGACTGAAAGAGGCAGTGACTCAATGCGGTGAGGCAAACCCCCTCTGGTCTCCCTGAAGGGAGTAGGAAAGGATTCTAATTTGTTTGCTGAAAAACAAACATCATAACTCCATCACGCACTTGAAGAGGATAGCTTCGTGAGCGACTGGGATGGACCAGTGCGCAGGAACCAAAGGTGTGAATATTTGAGAAGCTACCTCAAAAAAAAGACCTACTTGACCTTCCGTCAAGAAGGAGAAAATCGCCTGTTAAGTTAAGCACGCAAGGAAGTAGGAATCTGAGTTCCAACTCGGTGGAGAGTCGCTTCTGCTGCTGCAAGGCTCTGCTCAAGAGAAGAAAGCCTGATAAAAGGAAAGGGAAATTAACAGACTGGGCAGTTGTCTAGGTCTAGGAACTGTCTCTGAATGAGAGAAATCACTCTTAGAGAAAGGGATGACCCATACCACCGCCGGATCGGACTCCCCCAGTGGAAGAAGAAGTCAGGTACTCTTTACCGTACTCTGGAGACAAGCGCCTCAGGGCTGAGGCGGAACCTGACCAGATCCAAAATGGGGAGTATCGGGTAATTTTGGCTAGATCCTCTGAGCCTAACAAGGCTTTCAGGCTGCTATTTCGCAAGGATTGTCTTGATACAAAATGACGAAGATGTTCTCCATCTGAGTGCAGAAGGAACCTGAGCATCCATACTGAAATTATGACCGGACTAATAATCACAGCTGGAGAGATGTTAACCACCTGTGCCGAAGAAGTCACCGAAGGGGCAATATCACAAGGGGGCTATATACCCCCTATCAAAGGAGCAGAAGAGCCAGAGCGGCTCCCGACCATTAAATCAGAATGTTCCACAGAGTGTAACTGTCTTGACGATTGAAAAAGTCTAGACGCAGAAGTATATGGTCCACAGACGCAGTGTGAAATACTATAGTGGACCCCATTACTGAGGAACTACTGAAAAGATTTTCCATCATGGACTCTGATGACAGAGAGGATGTGCCCTTCAGTATATAAAATGAGTCATCCGCTGTATTACTGACCAGAAGGACAGGGAAAGACCCATCTAGATGCACTTCTACCCTAGAAGGACCTCCAAGAGAGGTCTAGGTCAGAGCCACTAGAGACTCTGCCACCAGGAAGGATGTCGAGGAGCTTGGTACCACGTAGGGAGCCGAGAAAGTGCTGAGCAGAATGAGATTCCGCTGGCAGAGCAGTACAGCAGAGTTTCATCAGCAGAAAACTGCTGGATGACACAAGATCCCACGTAGACCGCCACTCACTAAGATGTGTGGAAAAAATAATCCTCAGAACAGGAGTTCATTCTGTGATAAACATCCCACCACAAGTTCTGTGGAAAGGAAGTCCGAAAAGGAAAAATGTGCCACTAATTCTGCCATACAGCACCCACTAGCACCCGTGCGGCACCAGCATCACTCGTGGCACAGGAGGGCACCAAGCAGTGCTTATGCCAACCTCGGCGATACCTGAGGACAGCCGCGGCAGTACCTGCAGGCACCCAAGTAGCAATGGCACCCGAGGGCACCCTTGACACCCATGGTACCATGGCAAGAATGGCACCCGAGGGCACCAGTGGCACCCATGGGCACCTGTGGTGCCACCTGCAGCACCCACAGGTGTCCTCCAGTGCCACCCATGGTACTCATTGCACCAGTGGCACCCATGGCACCCACGGGTGCTCTTGACACCACCTATGGCACTTGCGGTAGCCTGCGGTGCCACCGGCAGCTCCCGTTGGTGCACGGCGCCATCTGCATCTGCTCGGTGCCACCTGCGGGTGCTCGGGTACCACCCACGGGTGCCCAGCGCCACCCGCGGGTGTATGGTGCCACCCAGACACCTGTGGCACCACAGATGGTGCCGATAACCAATGGCAGCAACAAGAGCATCCAAGGCACCGCTGGGTGATGGCATCGACCCACGGCACCAAAGGCAAGGTGCCGACCAGAGCTACCAGGCCGGCACCCGGCGGGCACCGAGCCTGGCGCCAGCACAAGGCACCGAGCCACAATGCCAACCACGCGCCAAAGGAAAATGCCAATGAAAACCTGAGACGGGAGAAGGAAAAAGGTAGCGCCTGTGCCGGCCCCTGCATGGAAAAAGGAGAGGCGGTAGGCGCAAGGGGTCGACATGATGGCAAAGGCACCAAGAGGGCACCTCGCCCATCATGATCCAATTGACCAGGCTCCAGTCCAATGGCTCCAAGGCCCGGAGGTCCCGAAATCAGGAACAGAACCAGGAAAAACTGGAAAGTCAAACCCCCTGCTCTATAGGAGCAGCCCAGAGGTGAAACTGCCCACCGGAGCTCCAACGAGGACAGAGATGGAGCTCGGAGTCGAGAATGCAGACGTTAAGCGGGGCCAAAGGAACTCACCAAAGTTGGTTCAGACCCATCGCAGCTCTGACAGAACAATCCTCGTAGACGTATCAACGGGCAACCTCGAAGCGGCACCGATTCTTCTTCCCAAACGAGAAGAGGAGCTCGAGGTTGCCGGAGCTGGATCCCTGGAACCGCTAGATTTGTGTTGAGGACTGTCCTCCCCGAAGCACAGGGACTGTCCATAGTCAGACCCCTGCTAATTAAGGGCGGCGGACCGGACACAGCCCTCTGCTACATAACAACTTTCAAACGAAGTCCTCCTACCATCACCACTACCATCTAAGAACGACTCCGTTGATGGCAGGAAAGCATTTCTTTTTCTTCTTCATAATCTTCTTCTTCTTGTTCGTAAAATAAGAAATTGCTACTTAAAATATTAAATTAAACGTTAAAAGCTGCTGTCATATAGACGAAAACTTAGACTCCGGCAGACAAACAACGTCGACATCCAAGCGAACTCGACCGTGGGAGAAAAGGAACTGAGGCGGTTGGAGGGTTGATGCCAAGGTAGCCTACACAGGCACAAGCTAGTCTCGTGGTGCCACGCATGCGCAATCCTATCTTGGCGCCGACCCTTCAGAAAATTTTAGGCTCCCGCTCGGTCCTAGTGCCTCTGGTGCTGTCCCACTAGTGTGAATGAGTGATGGAGACTTAGTCCAGGAAGATGACCCACTTGCTAAAATTAACAACATAAAATAACATATTTGCCCTTTCAGGTCAAAACATCCTTAACCAATAAACCTAAGAAACTTTGAGACCACCTGGACACCAACTGGCTAAAGCAAAGTGAGTCTACCTTAACCTATACAGAAAAGGAAAAAACTCTAAAGCAAGGATGCAGAGCAACTTCTATAGGTTCTAGTAGGGGAGGTAGGGATGGTCTTTAATCATAATGAGTGATCCCTTTGAAGAAACAAGATTACTATGGTGAGTAATTTTTTCTTCTAACCCCAGGAACCACTCATTATGATTAAACTTAATGCAGACTACCAAGCAGTACCTTTGGAGGTTGGGCAGAGAATCTATTTCAGAAACAGGCTCTGCAGTACTGCTGTACCAAACCTAGCATCGCCTCTGAATTGCAAGTCCAGGCTGCAATGCTTTGTGAAGGTGTGGACTGTTTTCCATGTAGCTGCTTTACAGATTTCCAGTAGTGGAATTTCTCTTGAAGCTGCCCCTGAAGCAGCTGTACCCCTGGTAGAGTGTGCTCTCAGGCCCAGAGGTACCTGTTCACCCACCTTACTATAACAAAACTGTATACATGCCACTATCCAGCATGTAACTGTACGTTTTGTTGCAGCTCTGCCCTTACCAACTTCACCATATGTGAGAAAGAGCTGTGATTGACTTGTCCTGTAAGACTTGGTTCTGTCAATATAGTGGCTAAGTGCCCTTTTGACATCAAGAGAATGAAGTCTCCTTTTTGGAGAACTGTAGTTGTCTGTAAAAAAGACAGGTAGAGTGATAGACTGATTCAAGTGAAAATCAGATACCACCTTGGGAAGGAATTTTCTATTAATCCTAAGGACCACCTTGTCCCTGTGGAATGAGATGTAGTCCACATCTGTGCACAGGGCTTGTAATTCACTGATTCTTCTGGCTGAAGTAATGGCAACCAGGAAAACAGTTTTCCAAGTGACATACTTCAAATCTGCAGTTGCCATCGGTTTGAATGGTGCATCCATGAGTTTAGCAATGCAAATATTTAGATTTCAGACTGGAACCGGTTCCCTTAGAGGAGGGTGCAGAAGATTAAGGCTTTTAAAATATTTTCTAAATACTGGATGGGAGGCCATAGACCTCTCCTTACCAACTGACAGGTAAGCAGAGACTGAAGCTAAGTGGACCCTGAGAGTGGAAGGCTTCAGACCTAAGACATGTAAATGTGTAAGGTAATCTAGGAGAATAGCCAATTCAGCCCTGAAAGGCCAGTACACTATATAGTAAATCTTTTCCATTTAGAGAAATACATTTTCTTAGTAGAAGGCTTCCTGGAACCCCTAAGCACTGTCAGCACCTGTTCTGCCAGGTTAAGGTTAGCAAATTCTAAGTCCTCAAGAGTCACACCTTGAGCCTCAGTGATTTGATATTGGGGTACAGGATCCTGCCCTGAGAGGAGGTTAACAGGTTGTGCCTCCTGGGCAGATGGATTGGGGGAACCACTGACAGAGACAGCAGAAGACAGTACAAGTGCCGTCTCGCCCAATCCGGAGCCACCGGTATCATTTTTGCTGGTTGGGACCTCAATTTCAGTAGGGTCCTGAATATCATAGGAAAAGGAGGGAATGCATACAGAAACTTCCTTGTCTAATCTAGGGCCATGGCATCCAGGGGAATGGTGCCCCTTAGAGGAGGCCTGCAACAGTACATTGGAAGCTGGTGGTTTTCTGCGTAGGCAAAGAGATCCACCTCTGGAATGCCCCATTTCCTGAAAATTGTACTGAGTACCTGAATATTCAGGCACCACTCGTGGTGGTCTTGACTTATCCTGCTTAGAGAGTCTGCCAGCACATTGTCCTTCCCTGGAAGGTGTATGGCTGACAGGGATACTCCCATGGAGTATACCAGGGACCACAGTCTCATTGCTTCTGTGCACAACAGATGTGACCTGGTACCGCTTTGCTTGTTGATACAATACATGGTTGTGGTGTTGTGTGTTCTGACTTGCACCACCTTGTTTTTCAGGTAAGAAGCGAATGTTTATAGAGCCAGGTAAACAGCCCTGAGCTCCACGAGATTTATGTGCAACAGAGACTCTTGGGGGGACCATGTGCCACTTGCTCTGTGCTCTAACATGTGTGCCCACCAACCTAGAAGAGAGGTATCTGTTGTAAGGATTAGTGAAGGTTGTTCCCTTATAAAAGGTATACCATCCTGAGGTTGTGCTCGTCCAGCCACCACTGTAAGGCCTGGACTAAACTTTTTGTGACTGGAACCAGTTTGGACATAGGGTCCATCCTTTGAGACCAGTGCTGTCTGAGATGGAACTGAATATCTCTCATTTGAAACCTGGAGCCCATTACCACTGCAGTGGCAGATGCCATGTGGCCCAGTAGCCTGAGAAATTATTTGGCTGATTTGGGTCTCCCGGACACAAAGGACTTTGCAGTTTGCAGAATGCTTGTCAGCCTGTCCCGCGGCAGGAAGGCTCTACCCTGTGTGGTGTTTAGTTCTGCAGCACTTGGAGTGGTACCTGCTGAGATTTTTCTACATTTATCAGAAATCCCAGGGACTCTAGTGTAGATTTTGTTAGTGCCAATGACTGCACTGCATGCTGCAGAGACTGTCCTACTACTAACCAGTCATCCAGGTAGGGGAAGACTGTTACCCCTTGTTTTCTCAAAAACTCTACCACCACTGATAGGCACTTTGTAAAAACCCTTGGTCCCGAAGTTAGCCCAAAAGGGAGAGCTGCAAACTGATAATGGCCTGAAGCCAGCCTGAATCTCAAGAATTTTCTGTGAGATGGTCTGATGGGAATGTGGAAATAAGCATACCTTAGATCTAGGGAGGCTAGCCAGTCTCCCTTTTGCAATGAGGGAATGACTATTGCAAGAGTGACCATTTTGAACCTTGGTTTCAAAATCTGCTTGTTCAGAAGTCTTAGATCCAAAACAGGTCACCAATCCCCATTTTTCTTCCTTATCAGGAAGTACCTGGAATAAAAACATTTGCCTCTGCTTATCAGAGGCACTACCTCTATTGCTTTGATTGCTAGTAGATGCTTTACCTCTGCCTCCAACAGAATCCTGTGTGCAGCTGTTGTTGGAGCAAAGGTTCTTCTCAGCTTTGGAAGTGATTTGAAACTGAGGTCTGGTGTAAGAATAAAGCTGAAACTGTACAGCGAGCAGTAGGGTAACAAATAAAAATAATATAAAAATTAGAATTTACTGGTTTGTTAATTTGGTGAGGTTGCACCACCCTGTAAACCTATGGATGAAATCAATTATAGGCTTCTACAGTTTAACAGCTATAATCTATCATTCTAAGTAAACTGACATTGCTTTTGAAACTAGATCATGTCCCTCAAACAGTATAATCATTTACCACAACGTCTAAAGTCCACAATGACTTCTGGTCTAATCATGCGATAAAGTCTGGATTAGCTACATTTTGATAGAAGACCCAATGTCTCCACATTTCCTCCGCTCACCTCTGTCCTGTTTCTAATCAAAGCTGTGAACAGTTCCACCTTTTAAATATTATTAACCAGGGCTATCCAGTAAGACCATTGAGGAGCTAATTTCAGCAACCACAACTTGGTTATAGTCTTTTTAGTTGCCAACATTAGAAGTAAGACAGTTTTGCTCAACAAAAATAGTATTTAATACATCATTAACTTCCTGCCAGAACGGTATTACCATAGGGCAGGCCCAAAACATATGAGTGTGGGTGGCTAAAGCCTCACCACAACCTTTCCAACATGTCCCCCAGTGATTATCCATATATTTGGCCTGTATAGTAGGGATGCGGAAATAGCGCATACGGCACTTCCGTGAATAATCTCACCAACAGTAAGAGGCAGTTAATCTATAACTAATTGAGGCATGTTGGAACCACTCCTCAACAGTCACTGCGCTATTTAATTCCTTATTCCACTGATCTAAGATAATAATGGAAATATTAGGCTGTAACTCCTGGAGGCCTTATACATATTTCCAATAAGATGTGCCCCTAAAGCCCCTTGCTGATGATCTCTGAAGAGAAAAAAGTAAAGGAAGGTTGTTGGGAAGCCATTAAAATTGTGCCCCCAGGCCCATTAAATAAGATCTGACTTGTTAATAACAAAATTGTGCCTGCTCGGGGAGTGAATATGTTGTCTGTAATTCACAGAAGGTGTAAAAACATTGTGGTGAATAATATTGCTAAACATATCATAATCCCAGAGAAGCCCACTCCAGCAAGGTTCTATCCAGGGTGGAGGAAAAGTTTTGTCATAAGCTAGAGATCGAAGCTATAGAAGGACATTGGGTGGGAGAAAACTAGAACAAAATTTTCTCCAAACTTCAAAGTTATTGCTGTATAACAGCTAAAGTTGGATAAGGGGATCGCCATCAAGGGGTGTGCAAAAACATACTCATCTATTTCAAATAGATCATTTAAAGTAAATTCAAGCCAGCCTGGTAGTGCTGAGGGTTGAGGCGCTGGATGCCACACCTTGCGCCACGCCAGCGACCTCAGGTTGCCAGGGGTCAGCAGGGAAGGAAGAGGATTGAGCATCTGACAGACTGCTCGCCTCTCTCGGAGAGGGCGGTCATTCCACTCCTTGGCTACCCCCTAGTGGAGGCCAGAGGGCAGCGTCGGAGCAGGAAGGCACAAAAGCGCAGGTACATGGCATAGGCGTGCCTCCATGTGCGCACTCTCATTATGAGAGGGAGGGGGCGGAGAGAAAATGGAAAAAGGGTGGGTCTGGCAGGCTCTATGATGGCCTGACCACCTCCGATCCCAGTCTCGGCCCGGCTTCTGGATTGTGCTCGGGGGACGGTGCTCCTTTCTCCAGCCCCACCACGGGGGTTAATCCATGGGGAGCTGCTAGGGACAAGCAGAATTAGGGCTCTGAATGATAAGCCCTCTGAGGGGGCCGGAGCCACCAAACAGTCCCTGAGGAAGGAGGAGGATGAATAGAATAAGAAAAAAAAATTTAATTCCAGAGTTTTCCAATGGGATGTATTAGATATATGTATAAGAAAGCCAATAACAAATAATTCTAAGTTGCGAAGCCAAAGCATAATAAAATAAATGAGGCAACTTTAACCCTCCTCCATCTTTTGGCAGCTGTAAAATACGGTATTGTACATGGGGGTTTCCTCCATTCCAGAGAAATCTAGAAATAATGTGATTCCAGTAATTAAAATACATTTTATCCGGAACTATGGGTAACAACTGAAAAAGATATAATAGCCTAGGCAAAACATTTTGTTGGATAACCTCAACTTTTTCTAATAATGAATATGGAAGTAACTGCCTTTTTGTAAGTCACTAGTAATTTGCTGGGTAATTGGCTCATAATTCGATAACTCAAGAATATTAGAATCCTTTACTAAGAATACCCCCAAATATTTAATTGTATTTCGATTCCATCTGACTGGCTGTTTAGCTTTTAACTCAGGTGAAGGCTGAAAATTGAATGCCAGAAGATCTGTTTTAACAGTACTGATCCGAAATCCTGATAAAGAACCAAAGTAGTCTGTGATATCCCAGGCTTCTATAATAGACTGAGCAGGGTCCATAAGGGTCAAAATAACATAATCTGCAAATAGGGCAATGTTACCATCTGAAATTTCTTGTATTCTGTGAAGAGGTTCAGGTCCCTGAGATCTAGCACAGGATGCAGACCTCATGTCCATTTTTGGACTAGGAAATATCTGGAATAGAACCCTTTGTTTCTCGGTCATGGAGGAACTAGTTCTATAGAGCATTTTTGGAATAATGCTGAACTTCTTCCTTCAGAAGGGACAGATATCCTGGAGGATAACAGAAAGGAGGCAGAGGATGGTCTGGAGGGGTGTCTGGTAGCTCCAGAGCATGCCCCCTTACGATTATCTCCAGGTCCCACTCATCTGTTGTAATTCTGTCCCCCACAACCACCCTTGAAGGCATTTGTGGAACTGGTTCCAGGTACAAGTCAGGCAGAGCTGGTGGGGGAACTGCCACCTACACCTACTTTGGGTGCTTTTGGGTGGGTACCTGGGGGCAGGGGACCTGGCAGGGGATCAGCTCCCCTACTTCGGCCTTCAGGTCAGAAATCACATCCACCTCTGGCAGCAGGCTGATGAAGGATCCCCTCCCATGCCCTGTAGCATGTGTGGGATACACAGATTTTACAGACCTCAGATTCATCTTGGATGTCTGAAGGCCTCTGAGGGCTTCTTCAAAATCATATCCAAAAGGTTTTGTCCCTCTGAAAGGGGCATTCAAAATGGCCTGCCTATGGACAATTCCACTACTCTGAGCCATGAATATCTTCTCATATAAATGTTAGAGGCATCAGAGACATCATATGCTGAGCGGAGCAAATGCTTGCCCACTTCAGCACCCAACATTAAAGTCTTAATCAACTCATTTTTGGCTGAGTCTTTAGGAAAAACTTGAGCTGCAGTCTTGGCAGCTTTCCACGGGCTATTCTGATATTTAATCATATGAGCCTGATAATTTGCAATCCTAAGGCCCAGTGAAGTAGAGGCATAAATACGCTTGCACCTCACATGCAGCCTCCTAGATTCTTTATCAGGACATATGGTACTCATATGTTTAGATGCCCTAGTTCTATTATGAACAGCCATGATGACTCCAGAGTCAGTTTCTGGCTAGTTAGAGTAATAAGGCTTAGCAGATAGAGAGCAGGATACTGCTTATCAGCCTTTCCAGGAACTGCAGACAGTGATTTAGATCTGTACCATGCAGCAATGGTAGCATTCTCTAATGCAGGATATATAGGTGGAATTATTATAGAGAGCGAGATAGGGACCTCCAGGAATTCCATCATGTTCTTCTTTGAGGAATCGTTTTCTTTCACAGCAAAATCCATGGTAGCTTGCATTTGCTGCATCATGGTTTAAAAAGTGGCATCCTCAGGGAGATCTCAGGGTATACACCACCGAGTCCTCACTGCAGGATGACAGGGTAAAACTAGAGTGGGGAACCACGTAGTGTTCCCCCTCATATTCCTCCTCTAAAACCATGAGCTCAGGATTTTATTCCATCTTGGCATCAACGTCTCTGTCAAAGATGGGAGCCCCAGAGTGCACTGGAGACACTGGTGGAGGCTGAGAGGCAGAAACCTGTGATGTGCTGGTAGCTGTGTCAACGCAGGTTGAGTGCCCACAGTCCCCATCGATGATAAAGTCACCTATATAGATAATCCAGGAAGTATGCATTGTATCATTTCTAAAATTTCATTTCAGCACAGCTTGAGACTTGATGATGCCCTTGTCAGGGGCTGTGATTAATCGTGGTGGTGATGATGGGCCTTGGCCTGACAACGATGATGTCATACCTCCGATAGTAGGTATAGCAGCACCTAAGCCAAGCCCCAACCTTGGTGTGTCATCAATGGTCAGGAAGGGGACCGTCATAAATGCCGCTGGAGCTAGCAATGATGCTACTGATTTACCATGTCTTAGCGACTGGGGCCTCGCCGGTGAAGAAGACAGAACAGTTATGTAAGAACTTACTGTAACAGTAGATCTTCGAGGGGATCGCAGTCATCAGGTGACACCACAGGAACTTCACCGTTGGTGAATGGGAATCCACACGGAAGATTTTCAGCGGTACAACTAGGGCCGCCCACACTGTCCATCTCAGTCGATGTCACCAACTCTATAAAGGCATGAGCGACCCCGCTCCCTCCTCAGTCCCCCCCCCCCAGAGACCAAGGAAGCAAAGTTCTTTCCCCTGGGGACCGAGGAGAGAAAAGAGGTGCCCAGACCCAAAAGAAAAAACTGGATACACCAGATAGCCAGTTCCTAGACAGGTGTCCCAAGAAGGGGGATGGTGGGAGGAAAAATATTCCTGATGACTGAGATCCCCTAGACAATCTACTGTTACAGTAAGTTTTTACGTAACTGTTCCATCTTCTTCGGGGGTATTTCAGTCATCAGGCAACACCGCAGGAATGAGTATCAAGCAGTTACAAGTGCAAAACAGACAGCCTGGGAGGAGGGCACTCCACAAACTTAAGACAGGAGTCCCCATAACACAGCCCTGCCAAACCCTGCATGGGCTCTTGAGGCAATGTCCAGACTAGTGCTTGGTGAAAGTATGGACTGTACCCCAGGTGGCAGCCACACAAATGTCAGCGGCTGAGACCCCTTTGAAACAAGCCACTGAGGTAGCCATTCCTCCGCTGGAATGAGCTTTGACAGTACCAGGCAATTCTTTGCTGTACTTATTGCAGCAGAATACAATGCAACTTGCCAACCATTTGGATAAACATTACTTAGAAACTGAAACGCCCTCTCTACCCAGGGTGAAGGAAACAAACAACTGCTTTGACTTTCTAGACGCCTTAGTTCTAAGCGAGTAGAGCTGCCAAGTTCTACACACATCTAACATAGGGAACGGTGCTTCTAGATTGGCACGCTCAGGAAAATAAACAGGAAGGTGGCTAGACTGATGAGAGTGTAAACTCGGAAACCACCTTAGGGAGAAACTAGGACATGAGAGCAAAAACACCCTGTCTTTCTGAAAAATCAATAAGGCTCTTCACACCAGAGGGCCTAAAGCTCCGAAATTCTTTGAGCAGAAGTAATTACAACTAAAAACAGCGCCTTCCAAGAGAGAAAGAGCAAATTTTAAGTTGTGATTAGCTCAAAAGGAGACACGGTCAACTTTCTGAAATTAAAATTCAAGTCCCAAGCCGAGACAGTTGAACGGGTTGGGGGTTTCAAATGCAGGATGCACCTAAGAAAAGTACGGGAGACATTCAGCTGAACAATCGTGCGGTCACCCACGAGCTCATGAAATGCAGAAATAGCTGAAAGGTGGACCTTGAGGAAAGAATGCTGGAGGCCTGAGTCGGATAGCAAGATCAGATAGTCCAGGATATGATTTATCAAACAGGTGAAATGGTCTAAGTCATGTTTGGCAGCCCAGATGGCAAACTGTCTCCACTTCATGGTATATATGGCTCGAGTGGAAGGCTTCCAGTTGGCCACAAGGACGTCCACCACCCTGTTAAAGACCCCAAACCTGGCGATGGCTATGTTCTCAGAAGCCAGGCATGCAGAAGGAGGGACCTGAGGTTGGTATGGACCAGGGTCCCTTGATCCTGGGTCAGCAGATTCCTGCAAAGAGAACAAGGGACAGGAAGTTCCTCCGCCATCTGCTGAATGAGAGGGACCCATATCTGATGAGGCAAGAATGGAGCCAATAGAATCATGTGGGCCCCCTCCATCTGCAGCTTGATGAGCACCCTCTGGATCACAGGAAATGGAGGGAAAGCATAAAGAAACCTCCCACTCCAAGAGAAGGACAACACGTCTCACCAGAAACTTCAGGCCTTGGATCTAGTGAGCAGAAATTGGGCAGTTTTGCATTGAGTGGGGACACAAAAGGGTCCCACTCTGGATGACCCCATCTGTAAATCAAGTCTTCTGCGATGGATGCGAGGTGCTCTTATTTGCGCATGCTGGACTGAGTCCTGTGAGAATGTCTGCCAGGGTGTTTAGGATGCCTGGCATGTGGACCGCAGTGTATGTCAGACTGTAATCCAGCACCCAGTACTACACTCTCATGGCCTCCTGGCAAAGGAGTATGAGTGAGTTCCCCTTGCCTGTTGATGTAGTACATTATACTTAGATTGTAGGACTGCACCAGCAGCTGACAGGGAAAAAAAGCGTTCCTGAAAAGCTTGCATGGCATAGAGCACCGCTCTCACCTCCAGGACATTGATATGCAGAGAAGTTTCTATTGGGACCTGGAGCCCTGGGTTTGGAAGGTGCCCGGGTGTACTCCCCAGCCCAGACCTGATGCATCAGTGGTTAGCATTTGATGTGGGGAAGAGATCTGGAAAGGGACGCCTTGAAGCAGATTCAAGGGGTCCCATCCACCACTGCAGTACCTTGTGTACTGGGAAAGAGATTAGGACCGGTTGGTCTAATTTGTACATGTGCTGGTCCCACTGTACCTGGAGTGCCCACTGGAGTGTACGCATATGGAGTCCGGCCAGCAGGACGGTGGGTATGGCAGCTGCCATCAGACCCGGCAATCTGAGATATACTCTGGCAGGAATGTACCAGCTGTGGGCAACTTCCTGAACTTGGGCTATGAGACACTCTGCCCTGTTTTGGGGTAGGGAGATCTTTCCCTGCACTGAGTCCAGAACCAGCCATATATACTGCAGTCTTTGGGATGGTACCAGAACTGACTTGGGCAGGTAGACGGTGATGCTCAGGGAGTGGAAGAGCTGTAGAGTTTGCTCCAGAGCCAGCAAAAATAGTTCCTTGGACAGGGCCTTTAGAAGAAGACATACAGTCCCTCTGTTCTGAAAGCTGCTGTGACCACTGCCAAGCACTTGGTAAAGACTCGTGGCACAGAGGATAAGCCAAAGAGCAGCACTTTGAACTGATAATGCTCGCCCTGAAGACAAAACAGAGAAACTTCCTGTGCAGAGGGAAGACCGAGATGTGCAGGTAAACATCCTGCATGTCCAGTGAACAGAGCCAGTGCCCTATTTTGTGGAGGGGCATTCTGCCTGGCAAAGTTATCATTCGGAAATGAAAATGATGTACCTACCGTAATTCTTGATCTTCCTGTATTTCTTCACCATTCATCACTGGTGAGTTATACACCGGAGGCGCTATGACCTCGCTGGAGCTTATCAGCTTACACATTTTTCTAGGGGGAGGAGCCAGCACCAGGGGTGGCGCAGCCCATGAGGGTGACACAGCATGCTACTTGACGCTGGCCAGTAACCGATGTCGACTCCCCCCTTGCCTCAGTTCTGTCTGCCAGAGAGCATGAAAGAAAAAATTACTCACCTTAGTAATTGTGTTTCTTTTAATGGAGTCTTGCTGTATTCTGACATATTGCAGTTAGCCCCACCCAGCACTTGAACTGCCCTGGAGACGAAATAGTTAAATTTTATCCAGAGCATAGAATGTTGAGCTCGAGCTCGGTTCAAACCTCTGCTGCTGCACTCTGAAGTGTAACCGTCAGATTCTTACGAGCTAATACTAACTAACTAACCCACTATGTGAAAATTGTAAAACTTCTACTAGCCAAATGGCAACCAAGTGTTTTGGATTCCCCAAAAGACTCAAGTCGAGAAATCCAAAAACAAAAACCAGGTAGTGAATAACTAATGACTATTAAAAATAAAGATCATAACCCACTCCCCCTCTCTAAAAAGAGGGAGTGCCCAAATACACCACTGGGGTGCAACACTGCACTTACCCGCCTACTTCCCAAAAATGAAAATTACGTACCTACCGTAATTCTTGATCTTCTTGGACGAGTCTCCACCACTCATTCACACTAGTGGGATTAGCGCCAGAGGCACTAGGACCCATCGAGAGCAAACTTTTGCTGGAGGGTCGGCACGAGAGAGCGGCTGCCTGAGAGTATGCCATGAAAGCAGCGGGTTCGAGCGGCAATGACCATCTCAGTGATCGACCCTCCAACCGCCTCAGTACCTTTTACCAAGGAGGTGCAGCGAACTAACGTGAAAGAGTAAATCTAATCCTTAAAAACGGACATAAGAAAGTCCGTGACGACCCGTAAGAAGGGTCAGCAAAAGTCCTAACGCCTAAAGATTTGAGGGAGTGAAGACCAACACAGCGGTGAGCTCGGGGATGGAGGAGGTGTGAGAATGAGTGGTGGAGACTCGTCCAAGAAGATCAAGAATTACGGTAGGTACGTAATTTTCATATCTTCCTGGACATAAGTCTCCACCACTCATTCACACTAGTGGGAGAGTACCAAGCTGATAATCCCCCAAAAGGGCGGCAGGAGAGCCAGAGCTCACGCGTCTAAGATAGAAGCCCATTAAGGATAGTTCTACCGAATGCGGAAAGTCGCCTGGCATGAACATCCAGTGCATAATGCTTAACGAAGGTATGCACTGAGCTCCAGGTGGCGGCGTTGCAGATATCCGCAATTGGAACATTGCGAATCTCCGCTAAAGATGCCGCGACCACCCTAGTAAAGTGAGCGTACACTCTACCCTCCAATTTAACTTGAGCCATGGAATAGCAATGTCGAAGGCGTGCCACTAACCATGATGAGATGCATCTAATAGCGACGGGTTGACCCAGCCGGGTGTCGCTGAAAGAAACAAACAGTTGCTGAGTCTTGCGAAAATTCTTGGTTCTATCTAAATAGAACCGCAAGGTTCTCTTAACATCCAAGGAATGAAGAGATCGTTCCCCTTCATTTTGGAAATTAGCGAAGTAAGAGGAAAGTACCAGAGGTTGGTTTAGATGGAATTCTGACACAACCTTGGGAAGAAATTTAGGATGAGTACGGAGAACTACCTTGTCTTTATGGAATACAGTATACGGAGGGTCCGTCACCAAGGCATGAATCTCCGAGACCCCAGTGGCTGAGTGTAATGGCCACCAGGAAGGCAGTCTTCCAGGTAAGAAATTTTAGCTCACAGGTAGCTAGGGGCTCAAAAGGCTTCCGAGTGAGCATGTCCAGCACCAGGTTAATGTCCCAGGTTGCAACTGGACGCTTAACAGGGGGTCTGGTATGAAGAATCCCCTTAAGAAATCTCTTCACCATAGGAAGCTGGGTCAGAGTCAAGGAAGAAACCGGCTCATGGAACGCTGAGATGGCACTAAGGTGAACTTTAACTGTGGAGTACTGGAGACCTGAGTTTGATAGGACCAAAAGATACTCCAGAACCTTGTCAGGAGGACAGGAAAAGGGATTCCAAGAGGACTTTGCACACCAGAAGAGAAAAGCGTTTCCATTTGAGCGTCGTTTTGGTGGCTGGCCTTCCGAGCCAGAAGGATGTCCGAGACTCTCTGACGAGGACGTTGAATCGATTCACTTCTACCTCTTCAGGAGCCACGCATGAAGGTGAAGAGATTTCAGGTTGGGATGGACCAACGAACCCTGAGTCAAAAGGTTGATTTGCAAGGGAAGTGGTCTCGGAGAGGCTGCCAACATACTGTTGAGCAGAGAAACCATAGTTGCCGAGGCCAGGAGGGAGCAATGAGAATCATTTTGGTCCCTGAGACTCGAACTTGAGGAGAACTCTCTGGATTAGAGGGAGCGGTGGAAGAGGCGTAAAAACGTTTTGTCCACCGAGCCTGAACGCATCCTGACAGAAAATGCCAGGCCCTGGATTTCTGGAGCAGAAGAGAGGCAGTTTTCGTTGAGTGGGGATGCAAAAGGTCCAGGTCTGGAGTCCCCACTCTTGAATAGTGACCGAGCTCACGGCTGGATCAGAGACCACTCGTGAGGGTCTGCCTCCGTTCTGCTGAGGTGATCTGCTGGGATCGTTTTGTATACCTGGAGATAAACCGCCTGAATCAGAGACTTGTGCCCAAGCACCACTCCCACACCCTCATTGCTTCCTGCAAAGGTAAGAATGAACCGCCTTGCTTGTTGATGTAATACATCACAGCTTTGTTGTCCGTTTGAAGGAGAATGTTCTTGTGACAAAGGATATCCTTCAGAGCTCGGATCGGTAGAGGACCGCTCTCATCTCCAGGACATTTATGGGGAGAAGAGTTTCGAACTGAGTCCATACACCTTGAGTGTGGAGGGAGCGACAGTGAGCTCCCCATCCCATTAGCGATGCGTCTGTGGTGATGGAGATCTGATGATCCGGGGGAGCAAAGGGGAACCCTTCCAGGAGATTGCTCTCTTGAGTCCACCAGGTGAGAGACCTTCAAGGGCTCCGTCACCTTGATGGGATAAGACTGGGGGTGAGAGGTCGGAGACCACTGAGTGGAGAACATCCATTGGGTGGTTCTCATGTGCAACCGGGCCAGGGGTACAGTGAACACCGAGGATGCCATGAGACCCAACATGCGTTGCATCGAGAGAGCTGTAACCGATTGGTTCTCCCCGATGTAACGGGCCATCCGAAGGATGTCGAGTCTTCTGTCCTCTGGAAGGAAAGCCTTCGCGGAAGAGGTGTCTAGAAGCGTCCCTATGAAAAGGAGCCTCTGGGAGGGCTGCAGTTGTGATTTTTTCAAATTCAGCAGAATTCCCATGGACGTGAGAAGACGAGAAGTCGTTTGCACGGCTTCCAAAGTCCCTTGGCTGGAAGGGCTTGCTAGAAGCCAATCGTCCAGGTAGGGAAACACTCGGAGTCCGATCTTCCTGAGATGCGCTGCGAGAACTGCACAACACTTTGTAAAGACTCGCGGTGCCGAGGATAGCCCAAAAGGCAGGACTCTGAACTGATAATGCTGACCCAGAGCTACAAACCTGAGGAACCTGCGGTGGGTCGGGTGGATGGGGATATGCTGGTAAGCGTCCTGCATATCGAGGGAGGCCAGCCAGTCGTGCTGATGCAGAAAGGGTAACAGGGTACCTAGGGAAATCATTTTGAATTTCTCCCTGGGGAGAAATTTGTTTAACTTTCTGAGGTCTAGAATGGGGCGCATTCCCCCAGATTTCTTTGGAACCAGGAAGTAATGGGAGTAGAACCCTGTGCTTCACAGATGCGGAGGCACCAGTTCTATTGCCCTGTTGCTTAGAAGGCCCTGGATCTTGGTGGTGAGGAGGTCTGACTGAGAGGCCGACAACCTGGGTTGTCATCTGGGAGGACAATTCGGGGGGGTTTCCAAAAAATTGAGAGAATAACCCTCGCGAATTATCCGAAGGACCCATTTGTCCGAAGTTATAGACTTCCACTGGTTGTAGAAGTACATCAGACGACCTCCCACGGAGGAGAAAGTTCCACCTCGGCAATATGGATGGAACTTGGGCCAGCAATTCATAAGGTGGCGCTGGGGGCTTTAGGCCCCTGCGCTTTCTGCTGAGCTTTCTTTTGAGGTTGGGCAGGTTGGCTTTTATGGAAGCTTCCCCTGCCTCTGCCTCGAAAGGACTGACAACTATGAAACTGACGTCTGTTCACATGCCCCCGAGAGGGAGCAGGCGGAGGTCTGGCCAACTTAATGGCCGACCTAGTCTTCTGAGTGGCCTCTAAGGCTTGTTCCACCTGAGGGCCGAAAAGAAAGGAGCCATCAAAGGGCAGCGCCATTACCTGCTGCTGAGCATCATTCGTGAAGCCAGAAGTACGCAGCCAGGAATGGCGCCGAGTACAGATACCTGCGGCTGCTGAGCGAGAAGCAGTGTCGAAAGCATCCATAGCGGCTTTGACCTGTTGGTTATTGGACTCAATACCTCTAGTAATGGTCAGAAGAAGCTCTGACTTGGAGTCCGAATCCGGAAGAGCTTCAACCATTCTTTTCAAAGAGTGCCACAGGATATACTCATACTGAGAAAAATAGCCTTGATAACTGGCAATACGCATACTTAGAGTGGAGGCAGCAAAGACTCTCTTACCTAATGTATCAATCTTACGAGACTCTTTGTTAATAGGTCGAGCTGTAGTAGTTTGAGGAAGAACGACCTTATCATTCTCTGCCAGGACTACAATAGGATCCGCAAAGGCTTGGGATGCCAAAATGGGACGATCCTTGGGAGCTGAATACTTCTTATCAATGGATTTAGCCAATGAGGGAATAAGAGCAGGATTATTCCATACCATTTGAGACAGCGTCTCGAAGGAAGGCTGGATCGGAGGAGTCAAATCCATAGGGATCTCTGAAGCATGAAGGTACTGGAGTCTTAATATCTTCCCAGGATCGATGTCTGTAGTCTGAAGAGAAAGAGTGAAACTCAGGTTCTTCAACAGAGACTTAAAGGACAGGTCCTCGACCACAGGCTCTGTAGAAAAGAAAGATCCTGTTTCCTCCACTTCATCACCCAACCGAAGGTCTGGGTCAGGCTCAACATCATCTCCTGATGGTCAAGGAAGGACTGTTTGGACAGGAAAGGAGTGAAAATTAGGACAGGAGGAAATAGCAGAGAAACAAGGAGAGTCCCGAGGGCCCCTGGCGCCGAGAGGCAAAGCAGGTTGAAAACGGCACACATGAGGGCGGCAGGCGCCGCCACAGGCGCCGCCCGATAAGCCAGTGCGACCCAGCCACAGAACCAAGTGGTGGCGCCCAGATCATGGCGCGCCACAGACCCAATGGCGCCGCAAGACCACGTGGTGCCGGATGGCGCCTGCAAGGCCCAGCGCACCGACAACGGCGCCGACAAGCCGACAGACCCAGCGGAAGGCGCCGGAAACGCCCCAGGAACCTGGAAAGCTAGAGGAAAAAAAACGGAGATAAGGGCATCGGTGTGGCCCCTGCGCCCGCAGCCATGTGAGGGGAAACACCTGCGGGAGCCACCGGCACTAAAGAAGGCGCCAGCGACTCAGGAAGGTCCAACCGCCTACCTGATCGCTGGAGGAGCCTGGGGGCTCCATGGCAACCGAGCCAGGCAGGAGAACCAACCTCCGAGCCCATCGCTCCATAAGAGCGGCCCACTGATGAAACTGCTCATCTGGAGCCCTACCTATAGGCGGGTGGGGCTCCGATGTCGGCTGACGATGATCACGGCAGTTGGCGACTCGAAGAAGGAGAGCGGCAACTAGCGACGATAACCACGACGTCCGGCGCGCAGACATACCAGAGGCGACCTCGAGTGATGCCTCTTTTGACCTGTGGGCGCAAGAAGAGTTTCGAGGCCGAACGGTGCCGAGAATGCGACCGCTTATTTTATGCAGACGGGGACGCCCATTCCCGGTCATCGGACTGACCGCTGTCGGAACCCCGCTGAGGAGAAGGAGGCTGACCGGACCCAGCCCGGCTGACTGAACACCTTTCATACGAAGTCTCCCTACCGTCACCTGACCTGCTCATGGTCGACTCCGTCCAATAGGCCGAGACTTCTTCAAGTAAGTTAAATTTAAAATTTAACGAAAATAGAATAAATTAAGCGACACTACTATCGTGATAATGTTACAAAAAAATAAACTGAAAACTATGCGCTAGTTTGAAGTTTGACTCCCGACAGGCGAACGACGTCGTCACTGAAACGCACTCTACGGCGGGAAAAAAGGAACTGAGGCGGTTGGAGGCGTCGCGAGATGGTCATTGCCGCCGAGCCGCTGTCTGGCACCATGCGCGGCGCCTCTCGCTACCGACCCTCCAGCAAAATGTTTGCTCCCGATGGGTCCTAGTGCCTCCGGCGCTAATCCCACTAGTGTGAATGAGTGGTGGAGACTTATGTCCAGGAAGATACCAGGTTCTGAGAGGGGAGGCAGGGAGGGAGGTTAGAATACAGCAAGACTCCATTAGAAGAAACACAATTACTAAGGTGAGTAATTTTTTCTTCAAACATGAAGTCTTGCTGTATTCTGATATATTGCAGACTACCAAGCAGTACCTCCCTGGAGGAGGCATTCAAACCTATTTTGGGAATAGGCTCTGCAGTACTGCTGTACCAAACTGAGCATCACTCCTAGCCTGGTTATCCAGAGAGTAATGCTTGGTGAATGTATGGACTGTTTTCCAGGTGGCTGCTTTGCATATCTCCAGTAAGGAAATCTCCCTGGCAGCAGCCAGGGAAGCAGCTGTACCTCTAGTCGAATGAGCCCTCAGGCCTGAGGGTGGTATTTTGCCTAGCTTCTCACAGCAGAATTGTATACAAGAGACAATCCACATGGCAATAGTTCTTTTAGTGGCAGGTTTGCTCTTACCCACTTCCCCATAAGTGAGGAACAACTGGAGGGAATCAAATCTGTGAGCCTTAGAACGCTCAATGTAGTAACTAAGGGCCCTTTTAACATCCAAACTGTGTCATCTTCTCTCTCTCTCCAGAAGAAGAATGATCAGTGAAGAATACAGGGAGAGACATGGATTGGTTCAAATGAAAATCTAAGACCACTTTAGGTAAGAACCTCCTGTTGGTTCTAAGGACCACCTTATCTCTATGGAATAAGATAAAATCAGGCTCCACTAACACAGCTTGCAACTCACTAATACATCTGGCAGAGGTAATAGCAACCAGGAACACAGTCTTCCAAGTCAAGTACTTAAGTTCTGCTGAAGACAAAGATTCAAAAGGGGATTGCATAAGCTGGGCAATGCAAACATTAAGATCCCAGGCAGGGGTAGGATCCCTAAAGGGAAGATTGGTATGAAGCAATCCCTTGAAAAATTTACAGAAAACAGGATGAGATACCAGTGAGGAAGACTTTCCCACTGACAGAAAAGCAGACACAGCTGACAAATGTACTTTTAGAGTAGCTGGTCTGAGGCCTAGACCATTGAGGTGAACCAAATAATCCAGAACTGTAGACAATTCAGCAGTATCTGGGGATATCTGCTTTTTGGAACACCAGATGCTGAATCTCTTCCATTTAGAGTTATAAGTTTTTCTGGTGGCAGGTTTTCGAGAAGCTTTGAGAATGTCCAGAACCCCTTGACATAGATGCAAACTTACATACTCTAACTCTTTAAGAGCCATGCCTTGAGGTTGAGAGACCGAAGGTTGGGATACCAAATTCTCCCCTGAGAGGAGGATAACAGTATGTGATTCCTGGGAAGAGACAGGATTCAAGATGGTGGCCACACTGGGCCAGGCATAATTTTAGCTCTGCAGTTTCTATTTTAATTTTTTTTTATCTGTTTTTATTTTATTATTATTTAGTGTCTCTGTGGTGTTTACTGCGTTTGGAAGTTGGGGCTGTGAGCGTCAAACAGCGTTAAACGGCAAATGGCATTAGCGGGACTAAGTGTGCAGTCATTTTTATTTTTAATCTGATTGCCGGCTGGTAAATGTTTTGTTCGCTACTTTTATCAGTTGGGCTTACCTGCGCCGGCGTCTGCAAGTGGTGTGGTTGCGGTGTGGACTGTGGTGCTCGTATATGGCACCGAGGTGGTTTTCGGCTGCCTAACCCTGGGAGCTGGTGAGAGAGCGGGTCATTGCGGAGGCTGACTCCAGGAGTGACTGTAGGACCATGTTTAAGAGTGAGAGAGTCGTGGACCAGTCACAATTGGGGTGATCTGCCTGGCCTCTTAGGACCGGAGTGCCGGCTTGGAGTGGAGCGGGAGGCAGCCGCTTCAGTGAGACCATCGGGCCGCCTTTCCAAGTGATTTTTTCCCAGATGCTGGGAGCTGTACCACGAAGGGCTTTTGTTGTGGAGTGCAGAAGACGAGCTTAGCTGGACCGGCTTGCCCTGGGGATTTAATCGGGACCTGTCATCATTGGTGACTGGGGACCCACCTGGAGGGATGGAGGTTTGTTCAAGCCTGACAGCCTGCATCCATCCTGGAGGGGAATCCAAGCACTCAATGATAAGTTTAAATGCTACATTGACAAGCATTTAAACTAGCAAAGGGGGGGTGGCAGGCCAGCAAGGAGGGTACCTACTTGCTCACCCCCCACAGCTAGCAGTGGAACCAGTGAACCAGAGGAGTGGCTATCTCTGCAAAGCAGTGTGCAAAAGATGGAGATTAGTGCCCAAGAGGCGGATAGGCAGAAAAGGGGCAAAATTCAGCAGAAGGGCAGACAGCAAGGAGAACCAGGGATAAAGGACAACCAAGGAAGGAGCTGGAGTAGAACAGCGAAACAGTCTAGGGAGGTCAAATCATGGAAAGCCATGTGTGCAAATGCCAGGAGCCTTAGCAACAAGATGGAAGATCTGGAGGCTGTCATGGTGCAGTCAGACCTGGACATCGTGGCCATCACTGAAACCTGGTGTAATGATAACCATGACTGGGAGATGGCCATACCTGGCTACAACATATTCAGAAGAGACAGAGCAGGCAGGAAGGGAGGAGGAGTGGCACTGTATGTGAAAAATAACATAAGGGCCACAGAGATCCAGGAGGAACAAATGGGGAGAGATACTGTGGGTTAAGCTGGAAAGGAAAATGGGGACAGCCATCCGCACAGGTGTGGTCTACAGACCACCAGCTCAGGAGGAAGAAACAGATGAGGAGTTGATGCTAGCCATCCAAAGGATGGCAGACAAGAGTGAGGTAGTACTGGTTGGAGACTTCAATATTCCAGACGTGGACTGGAGCATCCCAGCAGCAGCATCAACTAGGAGCAGATTTATCCTGACTCCTTCAGGGTGCCTTCCTCAAGCAACTGGTCATGGAACCAGCTCAGCAGAAGGCAATACTGGACCTTGTGCTCACAAACAGGGACAGTGTGATGGGGTAACAGTGGGGAGCACCTGGGAACAGTGACCACCAGTCATTGTGGTTTGAAATCACAGAAAGAGCAGAACAAACCACACAAAACACTATCCTAGATTTTAGGCGGGCAGACTTTGGGAAAATGGGAGATACTTGAAAGAGGCATTAAGGGAATGGGACAGGAATCAGAGGTTGTGGAACAGTGGGCAGTATTTAAATGGGGATTACAAGAACAACAGAATTATGCATTAAGCAGGTTAGCAAAGGAAAAGGAAGAGGAGACCATTATGGTTTTCCAAAGAGGTAGCAAAGAAAGTGAAAGCCAAAAGGTTGCATTCAGGCAATACAAAAAGACACAGGCAGAAAGGGATAGGGAGTAGTACCAGGAGACAAGGGAGGCAGGAGGTCAGTAAGGGAAGCCAAAGCTCAGACAGAAGAACACATTGCAAAATCAGTGGGTAGAAGGGACAAAACCTTTTACAGGTACATAAGTGAAAAAAGAAAGACAAAGGGAGATAGTGAGACTGAAGGGGGAGGACGGGGGCCGCATGGAGGATGACAACAGTAAACCTGACATATTGAACAGGTATTTCTGCTCAGTCTTTACTGAGGAAGAGGAGGGTAATGGGTCTGAAGGGAGTAGAAGGGGTGAGAATGGTGCAGAAATGGACATAAGTCCCTTCACGAGAAAGGGTCCTGAAGGAACTGGAAGTAATAAGAGTTGATAAAGCAATGGGGCCAGATGGTGCACCCCAGGGTCCTTAAAGAACTAAGAGAGGTGGTGGCTGAACCTCTGGCTATCCTGTTTAGCCGATCACTGGAAACAGGGAGATACCCAAAGACTGGAGGACAGCAGATGTAGTCCCCTTATACAAAAGCGGGAACAAGAGAGGCGAGGGAACTACAGACCAGTCAGCCTCACTTACGTAGTGGGGAAGATCATGGAAGCACTACCGAAGGAGAGGTTGGTGGAACATCTGGCTGTCAATGGACTACAGGACCCAAGGCAGCATGGTTTCACCAGGGGGAGGTCATGTCAGACCAACCTCGTTGAATTTTTTGACTGGGTGACTAGGGAGGTGGATCAGGGGAGGGCAGTGGACATGGCATATCCGGACTTCAGCAAGGCCTTTGACACTGTGCCACATAGAAGACTATTACACAAACTGGGGAATATGGGTGTGGGCAGGACAGTAGTGTGGTGGGTAGGTAACTGGCTGGGTGGCAGGACACAGAGGGTGGTGGTAAATGGCTGTCACTCCACAGAGGGAAGAGTGACCAGTGGGGTACCACAGGGATCAGTGCTGGGAGCGGTCCTATACAACATCTTCATCAGTGACATTGCACAGGACCTAGAAGGCAGAATTTCACTGTTCGCTGATGACACAAAGCTCTGTAACAGAGTAGACACACCAGAGGGTGTAGACAGAATGAGAAGGGACCTGCAGAAACTTGAAGAATGGTCAGGGGTTTGGCAGTTGAAATTCAATGCAAAGAAGTGCAAGATAATGCATATGGGGCACAAAAGCCCTGGCACAATATATCAGTTGGGGGTGAGGATATAGCATGCACCAAGCAGGAAGGGATCTTGGGGTTATCATCTCTGATGACCTCAAGGTAGGGAAACAGTGTGACAAGGCAGCAGGTAAAGCAAATAGGATGCTGGGTATATAGGCAGGGCATCACCAGCAGGAAAAGGGAGGTCATAATCTGCCATACAAGACACTAGTGAGGCTCCACCTGGAGTACAGTGTACAGTTCTGGAGACCATACCTCGTAAGGACATAGACAGGGTAGAGAAGGCTCAGAGGAGGGCAACAAAGATGGCATGGATTGCATCACAAGTCCTATGAAGACAGGTTGAAGGAACTGAACATGTACTCCCTGGAGGAGAGGAGGAGAGGGGATATGATAGAGACATACAAGTATCTCACAGGGAGGAACAGGGTGCAGGAATACACTATTTTTAAGTGAAAAAGATGTTCCAGGACTAGTGGGCATGGGATGAAGTTGGAGGGAGGATGATTCAGAGGAAACATGAGGAAGAATTTCTTCACAGAACGGGTGGTGGACAAGTGGAACACCCTGCCAGAGGAAGTGGTGGGGGCTGAAACAATCACGGGATTTAAGAATGCATGGGATAGACATAAAGGAATTCTGGAGGTTAGGGGTAAGGGGCAACAGACTTCTAGGAAAACATAAACTGAACTTACAAGCTCAAATGGGCAGACTGGGTGGGCCATAGGCCCTTATCTGCCGACACTGTCTATGTATCTATGTATTTATGTCGATGGCAAAGGAGGTGTTCTGGACAGGATTGTTCTACATTTTTCTGTACTTTTTTGATCCTGGCATTGCGCTTGTGATGTTTTTCCTACTTGTATTAAGGGACCTGATCCTGTTTGCTGTTGGAATTGTGGGCTCCTTTGGGGATCTCGGGGGTTTCTGGCTCTCACAGGGTTGGGGAGTGAGGCCGGTCGGAGAACCGGTGTTCTGTTCCCCTTCCCTAGATTTGTGGGGCGGTCAGCCAGAGGACTGTCTTGGCCCATGGTTGTAGTGGTGTGCCATTGATCCTCTGAGATATTTCCCCTTTATTTAACAGCTGAAGAAATTTGTGGGTCTTGGGAAGATCTTGGTTGGAAATTTCTGAAAGTGACAATCTGGGATTTATCGATTCCTGATCCTGTTGGATATTCGCTCTGGCACTTTGAACTTCATGAATGACTGACTGAAATTAATGTGTTCAACGCTTTGGCTCCTTGTACTCTTCTGGACAGCAAGTACTTTTATTCTTTGTGTATTACCAGCCTGAGTTTCCCCTGTCGTCAAGTTTTGTATTTTATTTTATTTTATTTTTGGAAATTAATTTGAGCAGTGAGAGGGTTCAGTAAAAATCTGTAATTCCACCCTCCTTTAGATAAGTGTGAGAGACTAATCTGGGGGATGGATTATAAAACTATTTTCCTTATATTTATTTTTGATTGTTTAGTTTATTTTTGTATGTTATGTTTATTTATTTATTCCTTAACTATCTGTATTGATCGTCCCCCATTGATATTTGTGAGAGATTTCTCTGGAGGGCGACCTTTCCGATTATTTTTATTTTTATTTATGTTTTATGTTTTCATAGTAGTACCAGGAAGTGAGAAGCCTGGGTGTGTTAATTAAGCAATAATGCTCGACAGGGTGTGTGTCGTGCTGGGATAACGTCACGCCTCAAGCCAGGTGCGTCCAATAACTGAGGCGTGATGTTACACCAAATGACACACACCCTGGAGGGCATTACTGCTATTATACAATGGCTCGTTGTAATACAGAATGAAAAAAATCATTTGAAAGATGTTTTTGTGTGGAAAAATATTTTTGCTTTTTAAAAGAAGATGAAACAATGAAGCACATCATCAAGCAGCACATAATCAAGCAAAAAATCATCAAGAGGTTCACAGTGAGGCTGAGACTAGACCCGTGATGTTGTACTGGGATAACATCACGGGTCCAGCCCAAGACTGACCAATCAGAGTCCAGGATTTTTTCTTGCCATTGTATAATACTGGTTCTTTTATACTTTTGTTTCTCAGGTAGTGAGAGGACCTGTGGCGGAATTTAGGTTATTATAGGAAGTTAGGTTGTTATACTTTAAGTTATTTAAGTTAGTTATTTGTATTTTTGTTGTAGTTATAGTTAGTTGAGGGACGGGAGGTGATACTCAAGAGTGGTTGATTTTTAGGGGTATTATATTATTGTTTTTAGATTGTTTAGTTTTTGAGTGTAGGGCTAGGTTGTGGGCCTGGGATATGTTTACCCCCCCCCCCCGGTCGTGCGCTATTCAGCCTCCACTCTTCATGCCCTCTGCCCTTTTACTCCCTCCTTTGGCTTTCTCCACCTATCAAGCTGTTGGGCCTGCATGTCTGTGAGGCGGAGGTGAAGGGTGGGGAGTGAACAGTGGAGGCTGGAAGAGTAGGCGCCTCATTAGAGTGGTTAAGCTTCCAGGAGATGCCCTGGGCGAAGTGGAGCTTGGAGCATGGGCCATCTTGTTTGGTCCCCATACTCAAGGGCACCATCGTTGGTGATAGGCAGGTAGCCAGGGCAGCCCAGGAGTTCTGTCCAACCCGGGCATTGTTGTACAATGCTAGATCTGTCCGGAACAAGACCACTGTGATTTCCGATCTTGTTGGCTCGACAGATCTGGCTTGTATCACCGAGACCTGGTTGGACGATAATGCGGGCCCAATACTTGAGGCCGCAATTCCAGCCTGGTATACGGTGATACATCGCCTGAGATTGGACCGCAGGGAGTGGGGGTTGCGGTCTGTTTCAAGACCGAATTGGAACTCACTAGTGTTCCAGTTGAGGAGACCATCTCTTTTGAATGTGCTATTGTAGCAGGTGTGGGCTATCGAATTGCTGTCATCTACCGTCCACCCAGAGATGGGAAGCAATTCCTTAAGGAAGTGGCAGACTTCATCGTCGACATGGCATTTGAGTCTTCCAGGCTGATGGTCCTGGGTGATTTTAATGCCTGCATCAACGACAAACTCTCGCAATTTGGACAACACTGCCTCCAGTTAATGGATTCACTGGGCCTAACACAGGTGGTTACCACTGCTACACATAAAGGTGGCCATTCTCTTGACTTGGTCTTCTTTCTGGGGATCGAGGCTTCTGACATGGGGGTGGAACCAGTCAGTTGGTCCAATCACTACACTGTGAGATTCAATTTTGGCACCCCACCTTGTAGGCCGACCCCTGTGGAGATGGTCAAGTACTGCCTTTTACGGAATATTACTTCCGATGGCCTTGCTGAGGTCCTTGACCTATCACAATTTCCTGTGCATTGCAATGATCCAGAGGCATTGGTTTTGGCTTATAATAATGCCATTACCTCTGCCCTGGATTCTATTGCTCCAGTACGTGTGCATCCTCTCTCCCTTCGACCTCGGGCTTCGTGGTTCGATGAAGTCGTGAGGGAGCTGCGGTGACTAGGACGCAGGTTAGAATGTTGTTGACGGAAATCTGGCTTGTATGCCGACCATCTTAGACTGTTAGAACATTATTGATTCTATCAGTCAGAAATCTCTCGTAAGAAGGCAGAGTTCCTGTCCGGGGAAATTTCTGCCGCTCAGAATCAACCAGGCCAGCTTTTCAGAACTGTGGACAGATTGTGCAACCCAACCTGTCTACAGCTCCGAAGAGCGTTTTCACAATCACAGTGTGATGAACTTGCTCGGTTCTTTGCTGATAAGGTGGTGGACATTAGGTCGGAGATCCACTCGACACATTCTATGTGAGTTGCTAGAGATCAGGGCTTGGTCATCACCCCTCCGTTTTCCTGGAGTACCTTTGACCGCCCGTAAATCGTGGATGTTATGCGGATTGTCCAAGGGATGTGCCCTACATGCTGTAGTTTAGATCCGGGTCCTACATCCCTGATTATGGGATGTGGGGATTCTATTCTCCCAGTTCTAGCACAGATCGTCTGGTGCTCCCTTGACTCGGGTGAATATCCCTGCTCCTTGAAAGAGGCGGTGGTGACACCCTTGTTGAAGAAAGCTTCTTTGGACCCAGACTCTCTTGCAAACTACAGGCCTATCTCAAATCTCCCCTTTGTGGGGAAGGTGATCGAGAAAGTAGTGGCGGCCCAACTGGAGAACCACCTGACCATCCATAGCATCTATGAACCTTTCCAATCAGGTTTTCAAAAGAGGCATAGTACCGAGACTGCGCTGGTTCAGGTGCTCAATGATCTCTTGATGGCGAGAGACCAGAGAAAACTGTCCATTTTGGTACTATTAGACCTGTCATCAGCATCTGACACCGTTGACCATGGGGTTCTACTTGAGCATCTGAGATATATTTGTGGGTTTTCTGGGGTGGTCCTCAGATGGTTCACTTCATACCTCACCGGAAGAACTCAGCAGGTGGTTTCAGTTTTTTTTTTCCTCTAATCCCACCTCTCTGTTTTGTGGGGTTCCTCAGGGCTCAATATTGTCTCCCATGTTGTTTGCAGTGTACGTGCTTCCCCTTGGAGACACTGTGAGACGGTATGGGCTGAGGTTTCATTGCTATGCTGATGATGCCCAGCTATACCTGTCTTTTGCCCTCGACCAGGAAGGAGCAGTCTCTGTATTTAATAGCTGCCTCAATGAAATCCAGGATTGGATGAGGTCCAGCTGGCTGAAGTTGAACTCTGGGAAGACGGAGGTGTTGGTTTTGGATTCTGATCGCTGGATAGGGGGACCTGGGGCTGGCTCCCCATCTGGATTGTTTCTTGGGGATGCCGAGCTACAGGTCTCTGAATGGGTGTGAGACCTAGGGGTGATATTGGAAGGAGGGCTGATACTCCGGACACAGGTGTCAGCTGTGGTTAAGTCATCTTTCTATCACCTAAGAAACATCGCTAGGATCAAGCACCTTGTTCTGCCCGGTGATCTGCCAACTTTAATCCATGCCTTTGTGACCTCGTGTCTAAATTACTGCAACTCTCTATACTTTGGGCTTCTAGGGGTTGATATCCGCTGCTTGCAGCTGGTGCAGAATTCCGCAGCCCGGTTCTTGGCGAGTATTTCTAGATCTTCCCATATTACACCGGTGCTACGGGAACTGCACTGGCTGCCAGTCCAGTCATGGATCACCTTCAAAGTCGGACTGCTGACTCATAAAGCCCTGCACGAACTGGGCCCTGATTACCTGAAAGAGCTTCTGATCCCTTACCACCCTGTGAGACCGCTTCGCTCAGCCGACGAGGGGTTGCTAGAGATTCCAAGGGTGACTTTAAAATCTGCTGGGGCCCGCGTTTTTATGTTCGCGGCCCTTTCCCTTTGGAACTCTCTACCCTGTCGGATTAGGGAGTGCACAACCGTGGGGAGTTTTAAACAGGCCCTAAAATCTTTTCTTTGGGTAAAAGCTTATGGCCGTGTTGACTGCTGATCTGTATTGTTATTTATGATGCTGATTCTGTTGTATTTTACTGTTTTATTGTACTGCGCCTTGATATTTGAAAGGCGCATAACAAATTAAGTATTATTATTATTAAGATGGACTGCTAGGGACAGCAAAAGGGGATACCAAGGCTGCCTGGCCCAATCTGGAACAATCAGGATCACTTTGCAAGATTGTGACCTTATCTTGACCAGGACCTTGAACAACAGAGGAAAGGGAGGGAAGGCATACAGAAATGTCCCTTCCCAATTCAAAATCAGAGCATCCAGAAGGACTGAGCCCAAGACTGGGGATCTGCAACAGAATAGAGGAAGTTGGTGATTGTCTGAGGCTGCAAAGAGATCCATCTCTGGAGTGCCCCACCTTGAAAAAATCACTTTTAACAGCAGGGGATCCGGGGACCATTCGCGATGGCCCTGGGAAATCCTGCTCAATGCATCTGCTAGTCCTTTTCTGGGAGGTGGACTGCTACCAGAGAGGTCTGTAGGGAGTAAGCCAGGGACCATATTTTCATGGCTTCCATGCACAAGGCCGTAGACCGAGTGCCTCCCTGCTTGTTTATGTACCACATGGTGGTGGTGTTGTCCGTCCTGACCTGAACCACCTTGTTCTTTACTGACTGTGAAAAAGCCTGTACAGCCAGGTAAACCGCCCTGAGCTCTAGAAGGTTGATGTGGAGAACAGACTCCCGAGTGGACCACACTCCCTGGGCTGTGAGAGCCTTCAAGTGGGCTCCCCAACCCAGGAGAGAGGCGTCTGTGGTTAGGACCACAGAATGAGACTGAGAAATGAATGGGACACCGTGCCTGAGACTGTCCTGATCCTGCCACCATTGAAGAGCTTGGATCAGAGTCTGAGTCACTGGAATCAGTTTGGTCAAGTGATCTTTTTTCTGAGACCAAAAAGCCCTCAGATGAAACTGAATGTCTCTCATCTGAAATCTGGCCCCCTGGACCATTGCAGTGGAAGCTGCCATGCGGCCCAGCAACTAAAGAAAGTGTCTTGCTGGTCGAGAGACCAGAGGGTGGAAGGAAGAAGCCACCTCCAGGATGGCCTTCACCCTTACCAAGGGAAGAAATGCTCTTGCTCTGACAGTGTCTAATTCCACCCCTATGAAAGTCAACAGTTGTACTGCCTCAAGAACTGACTTGGGAAGATTGAGAAGGAAACCTAGAGAAGAGAGCACTTGCTGGGTCACTTCTAGATCTGATTTGACTTGGTCTGGAGACTGGCCTACTATGAGCCAGTCGTCTAGGTAAGGGAATATGGAGATATTTTTTCTCCTTAGGAATGTCACTACTACTGCCAGGCATTTTTTGAACACCCTTGGAGCTGATGTTAGGCTGAAGGGCATTGCTTTGAACTGGTAATGGCCTGAAGGTAGTTCGAACCTGAGGTACTTTCTGTGGGAGCACCTGATGGGAATGTGAAAGTAGGCATCCTTTAGGTCCAGGGAGGCTAGCCAGTCCCCTGGCCGTGGAGAGGGAAGAATTATTCCCAGAGTCACCATTTTGAACTTTGGTTTTAATAGACGTTTGTTCTGGTATCTTAAGTCTAGGATGGGCCACCACTCCCCTGTTTTCTTTGGGGTAAGGAAGTACCTGGAGTACAGACCTTTGGCCCTGTGGATTGTAGGAACTCTCTCTATGGCCCTTAAGGCCAGAAGAGATGAAACCTCTGCCTCTAGGGCAATGGTTTTGGAGATGTTTACAGGTGGAAAAGATCTGGCTCTCAGCTTTGGAAACCTTTTGAAGCTGAGAGCCAGTCCCTGGCTTACTACCTCCAAGACCCACTTGTCTGAGGTAACAGACTTCCAGTCCTGGAAGTAGTAAGCCAGCCTGCCTCCTACAGAAATGGGGGAGTCGACCTGGGCTGACACATCAGGGTGTCTGCTTGGCAGGAGTCTTAGACTGAGAGGTGGATGCAGCCCTGCTCAACCCCCTTCTGCCTCTCCCTCTGAAGAACCCCCTCTGGGAAAATGGAGAGGAGGCCTGTGCTTGGTAGAAAGGCCTCAGAAAAGGCCTGCCCCTGCCCCTAGCTTGCTGCCTTTGAGGAGTTGCCTGCCTTTCCTTGGACTGTGCACTCCTATAGGTGGTCCTGTATTCATCCATCTTTTTCATATAATTCTCTGTCTGCTCCCCAAACAGAGAATTATTAACTACAGGGAAATCCATTGCCTTAGCCTGGGTATCCTGAGATAGGCTAGTACACCTGAGCCAAGCTAGTCTCCGAAGAGCCACAGATGTAGCCATGACTCTAGATGACATATCACTGGAGTCCACAGCAGCATGAAACTGAATCTTTGATGCCTTGAACCCATCAGCAGCCACCTCCTCCAGCTCCTTGGCAAGCTGGAAGGAGGCCTGTTTAGCCAGTGCCAGCACAGTGTTCCACCTGGACTTCTGGTACCTGGCTGTATAGGCCATGTAATTAGCCTGCCTGAGTCCCAAGGAGGATGCCATGTATTGTTTATTTGCCATGGCATCCAGCTTCCTGGAGTCTTTATCTGGGGGTGTGTGAAGCCAAGGGTGTGTGAGCCTTATCACAGGCTGCAGCCTGCACGACCCTAACATGGCTGCATTGCTGATAAAAGTACTCCGTACCTGAGCCTGACATCATGTACCTCTTGTCCATCCATCTGTCCACAGAAGGTAATGAGTTTGGAGTCTTCACCAACTTTTGTGTCTGTTTCCCAAAAGACTTGTGATGGGGAACAGACAACCTCTTGGACTCTGGGATGTCCATCATCTCCACAAAGTCAGGCTCCTCCTGTTCCTCAAGAGTTTCTTCCATAGGGAGCCGGAGGGTTTCTGACACTTTCCTGTAAAACATAAAGTGGCAAGGGGACTCATAAAACCTAGGAGGGGAAACACCAGAAGGCCTGTCTGGGGAGATGTCCGGTTCTATGGGCTCATGCAGACCTTCCATTCCATCATTATCATCACCATCATCATCATCATAATCATCATCTCCATCCAGATCCGGTTCATAAAAATCTTCAGGGGCATAGCCTTGAACCGGAGGAACCGACTGAACTGAACGCCTGCCAGAAGGCGCCGGATCGGTCGGAACTGAACGAAGTGATTCCACTACACGGATTGCCCAGGCAATTTCCTCGGCGGTCAGATGATGCACTTCTGGATCTGAACCGGCCAATTTGTCTTTTCTTTTTCTCTTAGATGGAACCGACCCCTCAGAATTGGTTCTCCTTTTGCCCGAAGAAGTATCGCCCTAGTCAGAGGGCACTCCTTCTGGTTTGTTCAGAACTGAACCAGGCTGGCCATCCGGGTCAGCAGACTTCTTGGCCTCCCTTTCCCTAAGCCTGCCCAATCTTTTGTCCAGGGTGGCTTTAGGGAAATTCCTGCAAATTTGGCGGTCTGATTTGAGGTGGTCAAACCCCAGACAATAAACACAGGTGGTGTTGGGATCAGCCTTAGCAAAGGCCTCCCCACACACACTGCAGTGTTGAAACCCAGTGGGTCCGGTTTTCTTTCTGGGTTTCTCAGACGTAGCCATTCTGAATCAAAACTTACCCTTTACTCAGCTTCAGTCAGGCAAGACACCCTTATCGGTTTCTAACCGTGTCATGGGTATTTGAAAGAAACCACAAAACATGGTTTCTTTTAAAAAGGATAAGGACCGGTACCACACCACTCAAAATAAGTAAGAATTAAACACAGTCAAGCAACCGGTTCAGCTGAACCGGTTGAAAAATTTACTTTACAATTTCCACAAGTTTTCTGACTTTAGTCCACTACCTTCATACTTATGTACCACAGACAGGGATCTGAACCTGAAAAACATTAAACTTATCGGTAAAACCGACGACTTTGACTGAGAACCAATAGCAGAGGAGAAATCTCCGGAGCGACTGTTCAGTTAGGCGGAGTAAAGAATCTGACGGTTACACTTCAAAGTGCTGCACACAAAGGTTTGAACCGAGCTTGAGCTCAATGTTCTATGCTCTGCATAGAATTTAACTCTTTCCTCTCCAGGGCAGTTCAAGTGCTGGATGGGGCTAACTGCAATATGTCAGAATACAGCAAGACTTCATGTTGTTTGAAAACAAATAGAGAGACGAAAGAGGGCAGGGCAAGGGAGCCCGAGTGATAGGAAAAGACATAAAACAGAAATAAGAACAAAGCCGACATGAGGGGAGGGAGGCTACCTGAGGGCGTGGTATAGGGAGGCCCCAACCACTGGGCAGTCCCAAGGGGATAGAGAAGTCGTGGGGGGCAGGTTAAGAAAGAGGAGGAGCAGAAAGAAAGAAAGAAAGACAGACCAAGTGGCACCCTACCCCCTTAGGGATGCCAGGGAGCATCTTGGTACTAGAAGGAACAACACCCTCCTCCATTCTCCCTAACCACCCCACCATGATGGGGAAGAGAAGATCAGAACAGTCTGTCATTTAGAAGAATGTCAAGACCAATTGAACATGGCAGGCGCTTCAGAGAGAAGTTGGAGGCAGAGTCAACTTAGAGGTCGTACTCCTCCGACCCACATAGGGTAGGTGCCAGGGTCTCTCAAGTCTGTCCCAAGGACACGGAGGTGGGGACAGGACCCACCCTGGGGCAGGATCCCTTTTCGCTCAACCCAAGCCTTTCAGCAGAAAGGCCTAAGATTTTTTTTTTTTTTTTACCAATTCCGAGGCAGTGGGCAAGGAAGGAATGGGTTGACCAAAGGGGTTCTTCTCGAGGAGAAGAAAAGGGAAACTGCTCCAGGTTAACCAGCCAGGCTAACCAAAAAGGAGAAATGGAAGGGAGTCCCCAGAGCCCCTAAACTCCTCCATGATCTGCAAAGGTCCCAAGTCCAGGACACCGGTCTGGACTCTGGTCTCCCCCTTCACACAAGGGAGAGCGAAGCCCCAAGGGGGTCCTCATTTGGATTGCGTAGAAGGGAGCCCAAGGGCAAGCAGCCTCGCTTTCCCTCCCCCCAAGGAGGGTCACTGATGCCCAATCGAGGGACCAGTGAACCCGCAAAGCCAGCAGGACTCTGATCACAACTGACCTCAACGGGGGGAAAGCAAGCAGGGAGGAGGCACAGCCCAAAGGTTGAGGCCCAAGAGGGGAAGGTGGGTGGGAAGCAGTGATGAATGGTGAAGATATACAGAAAGATCAAGAATTATGGTAGGTACATAATTTTCATATCTTCCTTGTATGTATCTTTACCAGTCATCACTGGTGGGTGAATACCAAGACCCCGAAGGGGATCTGGCACCTCTCTGAGGGAAAAACTTCCCTCGGCCTCCTGTGGGGAAGAATCACAGGGGGAAGAAGCCCCCTATGGGCCTGGTGAGGCTTGCAACTGCTCAGGGTGAGATGGGGACTCCCACTGCCTAGGAGAAGGAAGACACCCCACTAATTCCTGTCTCACCCTGTGGGAGAAAAACTGGACTCCTTGGAAAGGGAAGGCAATCACCCTACACCTGGCCAAGGGTGATAACATGGAAAGGCAAACCCATGCCATCCACCTTATGCAGACTACAATTCCTGCCAGCCTAGAAGCTACCTCATCAGTATCCTATGACGCTCTTGACTGGTGCCTCGCTAGCTCTAGGCTGTTAGCAGAAAGGCAGATGACTTGCCTGCTTGCCTCTGAGTCAGGCAGGGTGGCTAGGAGCTCTCCTAACACTGTCCATAAGTGCCTAGCACAGGCAGCTATATGGGCCTGATGAGGTGAAATACAGAGGAAGAGACATGCTGTGGAGAAAACACTCCTCCCCAGCAGTCAAACTCAGCTGAGTCAGACTCTGGGGCGGTCATGTCTCGGGCGACGATGCCCAGAGGGGGTATCCAGTAGCTCTATCCCAGAAGTGGGGTGAGGCATGGAACCTGGAGACCCGTGGGGTGCACAATATCTGTGCTGGCAGTCCCTCGGGCAGGGGAGGGGGCAGAGGGATTCTGCTAGACCTGATGTGATGCCTCCAGAAATGGGACAGGCCACAGAGCAATAACAATATTCTCAGAGGAGAACTCCCCAAGGAGACAACGCATCACATGAGCAGGATCGCAGCTTGCAAAGTGAGATATGTGTAGTTCTTCCAAGAACCTCGACAAAAACTTCTGATAACTGGTGATATCAGCATCTGAGGACAGATGAAAAAATTACTCACCATAGTAATGCTGTTTCATCTAATGGAGTCTTGCTGTAGTCTGACAATCTTCAGTTATCCTCAGCACTTGAACTGCCCCGGAGAGGAAAGGGTTAACTCTATGCCAAGGCATAGAACGTTGAGCTCGAGCTCGGTTTTCAAACCTCTGTCCCTGGTACACTTCAGTGTAACTGTCAGATTCTTATGAGCACTAATACTAACTCATAGAATAGAAATTGTTTTCATAAAAACTTTTAAAATCCAAAGGCAACTACAATTGGCATCCGAAAGACTCAAGATCAAGTTCAAGAACCCTCAAAAAGAAAACCTTATGTAGATAGTGATAATAACCAAACACTGTGTAACCCCCCTGCAAATGGGGGTTCCCAAAAGACTTCCAGGAGCTTGCTTGAATGCTCCAAGCCTGAATGGTGTTTGGCATTTAAGCCATTTATCAGTGAGTGTTTTTAGAGCCTCTGGTACTGTCTCTTTAAGAGCTGTCTGCTTGCAGACATAATTAGTTTGTATGGGGGGACTGTGTGCTTCTCTGAGTACCACTTGAGCTGCTGCCAATTCACTTCATTTTGCAGTCACTAGGAGTGCAAAGGAACCTATCTGAAAGATGTAACTGTTTGCCAGAAATTATTTAGAGTAATAATGAAATTACAGTTTGTCTAACCTGCTTTCTTTGCAGTCAGAACTGTGTCTGCTAGTTCCCATTCTAGTTTGAACTGCTGAACTGGACCAATCAGTGTGGAGTAAGCTAGCTCTAAAATGGTGCCTTGGACGAATCAGAACTTGGACTCATAATCTGAGCCAGCCACAAGAGGATTGTATGGGCAGTGACTCTGGGAGATGTAGTTTAGACTTCAGTGCCTTTTTGGACCAACAGCAGCAGTCTATTGTGAGTGACAGCCAATCCAGTCAAGAACTGGGAGGAACTCAAAGGAAGTGCCCGGTTTTGTCGGTTGGAGTTTGAGTTGAGCTTTGGCAGTGAAGAAGGAAGGAGCCCTGTGCTTTTTCAGTGTGCAGTTTTAGTCAAAAAACGTGTGTAAGGCCCAGAGTTCCAGTCTGCAGCTTATGTAACAGCTTATTAGGACTGAATCCGTCCTGTGAAAAGAATCAAAGGATCTCTGAAGAGTAGAAACCAGGCTCACCCTGTAGAAGACTGGAGGAATTGCTGAAAATTGCATTCGGTCTGTCAGGAACTGAATCTGCTGTGTGTTCTCCCGGGTATTGTGCAGTAATTGCAATCGGGATACAGATGCAGCCTGCCTGGTATAGTGCTTTCTTTTATATGGATGTGTGAAGAGGTTTGTGTACCTCAAGTGAGCCCTGCTGACATTGAAGGACCCTATCTTATTTGGAGGTCGTGAGTACTAATTCAGGGTCGCTCCCTGTTGAATTGCCACATTAAATCCAAATGGAATTACTGTACTGCTGACTGTTTAATTCTCCTTTTCTCTGTGTGAAAGGGCCCCTACCAGCTGCCACGGTTTGGACTAGCCACTAGGGCTTGGGTACCCAGGACAGTAACTGATAGGGATAGGCCGTGCACAGAGCCATAGGTAGATTATTAGAGTGATAAGCTAATTAACCTGATTTCCGTCCTTGTTATATCCCCTAAATAAATCAGAGCTGCTTGTTTCAGCAAAGTTATACTGCCTGAGGTATTTGTCTATGTTAAAGTACTGTACTGTGATTGTTGCACTGTATCTCATTTCACAGGAGGTCCCAGTGCGGAACCAGACCTGGGGGTAAGTGTATACTGTGAAGGTAATTCTGATATATTGTGTGGGCCACTAGTGGGAAGAAAGGGGGTTGCAGTGTCCCAGAGGGCTGTGACCAAGCTAGTTTAACTACTGCAAACCCTGACCTCTGGGTGGAGGCACCCGCATTGGATCCAGGCCCCTCAACCTGTTAGTGGCAAATCAGGCAGGGGTAGTAGCCCCTGGGATAGCGCCATCTAGGGGTTACATCTTGAGGCTCACCGCTGGGATTGTGTGTCCTCTAGTGGCCATATTTACGAACCACTGTTAAGAAAAAATGGGTACTCGACAGAAGTGGCTGTGCACCGCTAGTGGAGTGGTGTACTGGGGAGGAGATCGACCCCAAAATGCTATGCTTATCCTGGACATCCCCTGGGTATCAACACGGACACTGTGCAGGAGTACTTTCCAAGGTGGAAGGTTTACAAAACCCTGTGGTGGTGGGTCGGCATGCTAATCTGCTCACCCACACTTTCCTGGCCCTAGTAGAGTTTAAGGATCCCATAGATAGCTCCAAAGTGCCACAGACCATTACCCCAGAGGGCCCTCACTGCTTGGAGAGTGATAACTAAGGACAGTAAAGACCCGGGGAATCAGCCCCACCACTATCTGAAACTTTTGAGGAGAAATTTGCTGAATGGTTGCTGGGAGAGGGAAAACTGTGGAGGACTTGAAGAAACTATTCTTGCCACCTGGGGTGTTCCTCCCCAACACCTCTCCTGCTCCAGTGCCCGTAATGGTGGCTGAACCAATGCAGACTCCTATTTCTGCACCTGCCATTAGTCACGACTCTTACCGAAGGTTGAGGATCTTCTCTGGCACCTCCCCACCCCCAAGGGAGGATGACTGGGAGACCTGGATAGACTATGTTGCCCCCAAGTGCTAGAATGGCAATGCTCGGAAGGCGAAAGCGAAGAGGGTTAGTGAGAGCCCAGGTCCTGCCCTGGCTACCATCCTACTAACGGGCCAGTAACGCTGAAGCGACTGCACAGGCCTATCTTGAGGCCTTGAGAATGTGTATGGGAGCCCAGATTCTGATGAGGACCTATGGTGGAGAGTAAGAGATGCACAACAGTACCAAGGGAGTTGTTGTCTGTGTATGTATCTCGGTTGGAAAAATTGTTGCAAGAATGCCTCAGAAAAGGTAGTTTGCCAGCGACTGAACTGGACCCGAACCAGGCTGGACAGGATCCTTAAGTCTGCCCCTTCTCAGAACTGCTGTTGTCTTCAGTTACGCCTGGCAGATCGACTGGAATCCCACCCTCCTATGATGAGTTAATGAGAGAAATTGAGGAGTTGAGAAAGACGCACTCGGGAGGACCTGCACCAATAGCTGCGGCTACGACCCGAGTGACTGAGGGTGACCCATCAAGTGAAGTTCAGGGGCAGAGGTTGGCAGTCAATGAGTGCTCTGACAAGGAAAAGATATGCCACAATGGGGCGAACTGTTGAGAGAGATCCGAATTCAAAAACAGTCCTTTATGAAGGCCACCCTGCAAGCACGGGCCCTGACCTATATCCGACTGCATCTGCTATGGGGTGGGGTACCACCCATGTATCTCCTGCTGATAACAGCTCCGAACTCGATTCCTTGACCATGGAAGTGGAGAAACTGACGAGATGTCTCCAAATGCTTATCACGCAGCAGACAGAGATGGCACCAAGGTTTCCAGTTAGTAATACCCCTGCCCTGGCTCCCAGTGTGGCCTCGCCAGCTCAAACTCCAGAAAGTATGTTTTGCTATAACTGTGGGAAAGATGGGCACATGAAAGGGAATGCCAGTCCCCAAAAGACACTGACAAAGTTGCATATAGGCTACAAGGAGAGCTTGGAGAAGAAATCAGTGGTTAAGAGGTGCACGACATGATCCCAGTGAGGGCACCAAAATGCTAATTCACGTCCTTTTGTGGCAAGGTCAGTTGCCCAGGCCCCCACTACCGCCTCTCCAGACTGGTCCAGAATAGTGGGTCCCTCCATGGAGACCACTGTAAAGGTGAATGGAGTGTCTACAAGAGCTGTATTAGACAGTGGCTCCCAAGTGACAATTATGTTCCAGGATTGGTATCAGAAGCATTTGTCAGACGCACCTTACAACCATTAGAAGGACTGCATGTATGGGGTTAATGAGAAGGCCTACCCTATTCCGGTATATCCGATTTGGCGTCCTTTCCCACCTCCGTGGCTGGAGTGGCCGAACAAGTAGAGACCCTAGCCTTAGTGTGTCCTCCACTGACTGTATGATGGTGTCCCTTTGTTGATTGGAACAAATGCTCATATGTTCGAAGGCTGGCACAGTTGTGTTATGAAAAACAGGGGTCAAAGACTAGTAGAGCTTTAAGAGTTCCGCTTTAATTAAGAAGGCCTATGAGGCACAGAGAAATGCTGAAAAACAGAACCAGAGGAACGGTCGGAATTTTATGGAAGAAGGATCCTGAGTCTCTGATCCCTGGCGCAAATGCCCAGTGTACCTTACAGGGAGGATCCGTATCAGAAAGGATGTTAAGAATAAAATATTAATGTTGGATGCACCAGGCGATGGAAAATTGCCAGAGGGACTGCTGGTCAAGCCTAGTATTTTGCCCGCTAGAGCCCATGCTTATGCCAGAAGGGTAATGGTCCAAGTTCATAATGTGTCTGAAAGAGACATTCGAGTAAACAGAGGTTGCATCCTGGCTAATGTGCATTGTGCAGACACTGCAGTGCTACCCAGCAGCAAGAGTTCAAGGAAGAATGACAGAGTAACGCCTGACTTGTTTGATTTCGCGACTCCCCTGCCAGCCGAATGGAAAGTGAGGATCAAGAGAAGCTTGCCCAGAGAGACCAGGTGTTTTTTTAAAGGAATGGGATGTAGGATGCGGCAAGGAGCTGAGCACAATATCCGCTGCATGACGAAAGACCATTTCGTGAGAGGTCTCGGCGCCTGGCACCTGCTGACATAGATGATGTGAGACGGCATCTGCAAGAGAGATGTTAGCTGCTGGTGTAATACAAGAATCCAGAAGCCCTTATGCTTCCCCATTGTGGTAGTGAGGAAAAGAATGGAACAGTAAGGATGTGTGTGGATTATCGCACCTTAAACCGGCGGACTATCCCTGATCAGTACACAATGCCCCGCATTCAGGATGCTTTGACTGCCTAAACGGGAGCAAGTGGTTCTCGTGCTGGATCTCCGCAGTGGTACTACCAGATCCCGATGGCCCCAGAGGACCGTGAGAAGACGGCCTTTATCTGTCCACTTGGCTTCTATGAATTCATGAGGATGCCTCAAGGATTTCAGGTGCCCCAGCCACTTTTCAACCGATTGATGGAGCGTGCAGTGGGGACATGAACTTACTAGAGTGCCTGGTATACCTAGATGATGTTATTGTATTTGGCAGCTCACTGGAGGAACATGAGAGCAGATTATTTAAGGTATTGGACCGACTGGAGGACTTTGGCCTTAAACTGTCCATTGATAAGTGTCAATTCTTCAAACATCAGTAAAGTATTGGGACACATAGTATCCACCGAGGAATAGAGACCGACCCAAGTAAAGTTGAGGCCTTGACCACCTGGCCACAGCCCAAAAATCTAAAAGAACTGCAAAGATTCCTGGGATTCTGTGGTTATTATCACGCTCATCAAGGACTATTCAAGAGTGATCCGCCTTTACTTAACCTTACTCAAGGGTATCCCCAACCCACAAAAATACCAAAGTCAGCGTCCCTCAAGACTGAAAGAGTGTATTTTCATCCGAGTGAAGTATTTGGGGTCCGCTGGACTCCTGATTGTGAGACTGCTTTTCATGAGATCATATATCAACTTACCCATGCTCCAGTGCTGGCCTATGCCGATCCAAGAAAACCCTACGTCCTGCACACTGATGCTAGCTTGCAAGGGTTGGGGCTGTGTTGTACCAAGAGCACGAGAATGGCCTGAGACCAGTGGCCTTTGCCAGTAGAAGCCTGACCCCATCCGAAAAGAACTATCCTGTACATAAGTTAGAGTTCCTAGCTTTGAAGTGGGCTATTGTTGACCAATTCCATGAGTACTTGTATGGGGCTAAATACTAGTGAAAACTGACAATAATCCTTTGACCTATGTGCAGACCTCAGCTAGTTGGATGCCACTGGCCATAGGTGGCTTTCTGCATTATCTACATATGACTATGCTCGAATACCGAGCAGGTCTGAACCACATAGATGTTGATGCTCTCTCCCGAGGCCTGTTCCCAGAATGATTGGGTCCGATTGGCAGAACCTGACATTCGGGCACTCTGCCGGAAGTTTGACAGGAGGAACAATGTCCACGGACGAGTGGACTGCATGGTGGATTGCTTGGGAGCTCTGAGAATTGCATACCTGCTGCTTATTGCCACTTTTCTGCAATAGACATTGGTGCACTGCCTCAGCTGGACAATGACAGTATTCGGGCGGGCTCAATCCTCGCGATCCCATGATCAAAGCAGCTTTAGAAGCCCTCTATGCAGGAAAAGATGTGTCCAAATTACGCCCACTGATTTGAGAACTGCACTGTTATACAAAGAAGGTCCTAAGTTGAAACTGATCAATAAACTGTTATACAGAGAAACAGTAGACAGAGGGGACAAGTAGACAAACAACAACTAGTGCTGCCCACTGCCTTTCGAGACTCAGTACTGAGGTCCTTGCACAACCACATGGGGCACCTTGGTATAGACAGAACACTTGACTTGGTGAGATCCAGATTCTATTGGCCTAAGATGGGGGCTGATGTGAGCAACACATTCGAACTTGTAGTCGCTGCTACAGAGGAAAGCTTTGTCTCAGAGGGCTGCCCCCTTGTTAACATAACCACCAGTGCACCCATGGAGCTGGTCTGTATTGATTTTCTAAGTTTGGAGTCAGATCAAAGAAATATCAGTAATGTGCTGGTGGTCACTGACCATTTCACGAGATATGCCCAAGCTTTCCCACCAAAGACCAGAAAGCATCCACTGTAGCCAAAGTACTTGTAGAAAACTTTTGTTCACTATGGGCTCCACAAAGAATCCATTCTGATCAAGGAGAGACTTTGAGAGTCGTCTTATCAAAGAGATGCTTTCTCTGTGGGGAGTGAAAGTCCAGAACCACTCTTACCACCCCCAGGGGACCCACAGCCTGAACGTTTCAACCGACTTTGCTAGATATGCTAGGCACCTGCACCCAAAGGACAAGCCTAGATGGAGCCAACAAATTAGCACCCTGGTACATGCTTATAACTGCACCAAAAGTGATGCCACTGGATTCTCCTCACGCCTGATGTTTGGAAGAGAAGCTCGACTACCAGTAGATGTGTGTTTTGGGGTCTCTCCTGATGGGGTTCAAGCTGACAACTATTTACAGTATGTGCAAAGTTAAAGGCCCAGCTAACTCATGCGTACTCAACTGGCTCAAACCATGGCTGCCAAAAGAAATCTGGCCAACAAAGAAAGGTATGATAAAAGGTGAAAGCATTGAACTCCAGGAGGGAGATCGGTATTGCTAAGAAATCTGGGACTGCATGGCAAGCACAAGATTGCTGACAGATGGCACCATCTCCTCACATTGTAGTGGGCAAACTAGATGATCTGCCAGTGTACAAAGTAAGGCCTGAGAATAATTCAAAGATGTAAAACAATGCATAGAAATCATTTACTGCCCATTGGACAAATCCTGATTGAGTCTGAGCCCCCAGAAGATGCCCCTCTAGACCAGTGACTAGAGCTGCTGCTAAGAAAAGACCAAGGAAGTCTGCACCTACAGAAGCAGAGTTAAAGTGTTCCCCTGCACAAGTCCCAGTTGAGCATGACTGTCAGTCCATATCAGAAGAAAGTGAGTGACTTTGAATACTATCCTTCTTACGAACTGAGTCAATTGTTTCGGGCAATCCCCTAGTCAATACTGGAGACAAAGCTGGGCCTTCTGGACTGTCTAAGCCCCCAGCTTCATCCCTGAGCCAATGCTCCCAGAAAGTGAAGTGCAAAGCATCAGATCAGATGAAATGGAATCATTGTGCATGGTTGAACTGTTTGAGCTTTCAGGAGGAAATGATAGATTGGGGCAGACTGGTGATACACCCAACAAGAAGAGTATTTTGAGTGCCCTGACAGTCCACTGCCAGTGTCCGAAAGCTCTCCATGAGAGCCAAATGTTGTGGACTCAGAAACTGTAACTCCTGGAGCTGAAAGTGCCCCAAGTTCTAGCCTCTCTACCCCATGGAGACTCCCTGACAAGTGAGGACAATGCTGAAAATGAGGCTCAGAGTGCAGAGACTATAACAGTTCCCCTAGAAAGACTGGTCGAGCTGTAAAGCCTGTGGTGCACCTCAGTTATGATTCACTTGGGAGGCCTGTGGACTTGCTCTCTCAATGTTGTCCATAAAGGAGTGTATGTGTCCTCGAGCTCATTGCCCAAACTGAGCATCAGTGCTAACTCCAAGTTACTTGTGTTGCCCTCTCAGTATGGTGCCCTTGCCCCATCCAGCCCCAAGGTAACTGATAGGAAGGGCCCCTCTTCAGGTTTCATGTACAAGAGGTAATAACTTGAGTTATGGTACAATGTGTATGTAATACTGTGTAAAGAGTGACGTACTGCAATGTTTCAGAAATGTGTTCTTGGTAAAATGATATATTGACTGATGATTACATGTACGAGCCTAATGCAAATGTATATGGTTGCAGTTGAAACTTATGGGGGTACTTGCTTGACGCGGACGTCAAGCTTTCCCAGGCCAGGAAGGGTGTAACCCCCCTGCAAATGGGGGTTCCCAAAAGACTTCCAGGAGCTTGCTTGAATGCTCCAAGCCTGAATGGTGTTTGGCATTTAAGCCATTTATCAGTGAGTGTTTTTAGAGCCTCTGGTACTGTCTCTTTAAGAGCTGTCTGCTTGCAGACATAATTAGTTTGTATGGGGGACTGTGTGCTTTCTCTGAGTACCACTTGAGCTGCTGCCAATTCACTTCATTTTTGCAGTCACTAGAGTGCAAAGGAACCTATCTGAAAGATGTAACTGTTTGCCAGAAATTATTTAGAGTAATAATGAAATTACAGTTTGTCTAACCTGCTTTCTTTGCAGTCAGAACTGTGTCTGCTAGTTCCCCATTCTAGTTTTGAACTGCTGAACTGGACCAATCAGTGTGGGGTGTTTAGCTCTAAAATGGTGCCTTGGACGAATCAGAACTTGACTCATAATCTGGAGCCAGCCACAAGAGGATTGTATGGGCAGTGACTCTGGAGATGTAGTTTAGACTTCAGTGCCTTTTGGACCAACAGCAGCAGTCTATTGTGAGTGACAGCCAATCCAGTCAAGAACTGGGAGGAACTCAAAGGAAGTGCCCGTTTTGTCGGTTGGAGTTTGAGTTGAGCTTGGCAGTGAAGAAGGAAGGAGCCCTGTGCTTTTTCAGTGTGCAGTTTTAGTCAAAAAACGTCTGTAAGGCCCAGAGTTCCAGTCTGCAGCTTATGTAACAGCTTATTAGGACTGAATCCGTCCTGTGAAAAGAATCAAAGGATCTCCGAAGAGTAGAAACCAGGCTCACCCTGTAGAAGACTGGAGGAATTGCTGAAAATTGCATTCGGTCTGTCAGGAACTGAATCTGCTGTGTGTTCTCCGGTATTGTGCAGTAATTGCGATCGGATACAGATGCAGCCTGCCTGGTATAGTGCTTTCTTTTATATGGATGTGTAAGAGGTTTGTGTACCTCAAGTGAGCCCTGCTGACATTGAAGGACCCTATCTTATTTGGAGGTCGTGAGTACTAATTCAGGGTCGCTCCCTGTTGAATTGCCACATTAAATCCAAATGGAATTACTGTACTGCTGACTGTTTAATTCTCCTTTTCTCTGTGTGAAAGGGCCCTACCAGCTGCCACGGTTTGGACTAGCCACTAGGGCTTGGGTACCCAGGACAGTAACTGATAGGGATAGGCCTGTGCACAGAGCCATAGGTAGATTATTAGAGTGATAAGCTAATTAACCTGATTTCCCCGTCCTTGTTATATCCCCCTAAATAAATCAGAGCTGCTTGTTTCAGCAAAGTTATACTGCCTGAGGTATTTGTCTATGTTAAAGTACTGTACTGTGATTGTTGCACTGTATCTCATTTCACAGGAGGTCCCAGTGCCGGAACCAGACCTGGGGGTAAGTGTATACTGTGAAGGTAATTCTGATATATTGTGTGGGCCACTAGTGGGAAGAAAGGGGGGTTGCAGTGTCCCAGAGGGCTGTGACCAAGTTAGTTTAACTATTGCAAACCCTGACCTCTGGGTGGAGGCACCCGCCATTGGATCCAGGCCCCTCAACCTGTTAGTGGCAAATCAGGCAGGGGTAGTAGCCCCTGGGATAGCGCCATCTAGGGGTTACAACTGTAATAAAACAAGAAAAAACAATCTAAGCAGAATGGGATCCAAAAGGCACACCTCTGGAGTGCAATACTGCACCTACTAGCCCATAACCCAAAACACAGAGGGACCTCAAGCTAAAGAGGAGGTAATCAAGGTACACCTCTGGGATGCAGCGCTGCACCTGCCAGACCACATCCTAAGACAACTAGGTTCCAGGAGGAGAGGCAGGGAAGGAGGTCAGAACACAGCAAGACTCCATTAGAAGAAACAACATTACTATGGTGAGTATTTTTTTCTTCAAACATCATGAAGTCTTGCTGTATTCTGACAATCTGCAGACTACCAAGCAGTACCTCCACGAAGGAGGGAACTACAGAACCTACTTAGGAAAGAGGCTCTGCAGCACTGCAGTGCCAAACCTAGCATCACTTCTGCCTTGGGTATCCAGACAATAATGCTTGGTGAACGTGTGAACAGTTTTCCAGGTGGCTGCTTTACAGATTTCCAGGAGGGGAATATCCCTAGCTGCTGCCAAGTTGGCAGCAGTACCCCTGGCACAGTGTGCCCTCAGGCCTGAGGGAGACTCTTTGCCCAATTTAGTATAATATAACTGGATACAAGAAACAATCCATCTGGCAATAGTTCTCTTAGTGGCAGGTTTACCCTTTTCTACCTTACCATAAGTGAGAAACAACTGAAAACAGCCACCTCTATGGACCTTGGTATGGTCAATATAATAATTCAATGCCCTTTTTACATCCAGACTGTGCAACCTTCGCTCACCTGAAGAAGAGTAGTCAGTCAAAAACACAGGCAGAGATGTGGTCTGGTTAAGATGGAAATCTGACAGCACTTTAGGGAGAAATGTTCTATTTGTCCTAAGGGCCACCTTATCTCTGTGGAAGGAAATAAAGTCAGTTTCCACTGACAAAGCCTGTAACTCACTGATCCTCCTGGTGGAAGTAATGGCTACCAGGAATACAGTCTTTCAAGTCAAGTACTTTAGCTCAGCTGAAGACAAATGCTCGAAGGGGGGCTGCATAAGCTGTGCAATACAGATACTCAGGTCCCAAGCCGGAGTTGGTTCCCTAAAGGGAGGACTGAGATGAACCAGACCCTTGAAAAACTTACTGAACACAGGATGAGAAGCTAGGGAAGATCCCTAACTTGCTGAAAGGAAAGCAGAGACAGCTGTTAGGTGAGCCTTAAGAGTAGCAGGCCTGAGGCCTAAAGTATTCAAATGGACTAAATAGTCCAATGCTGTGGAAATGCTAGCAGAATCTGGCTGTATAGTCCTCTGAGAACACAAAATGCTAAACCTCTTACACATAGAGTTATAAGTTTTCCTGGTAGAAGGTTTCCTAGAAATCTTCAAAATATCCAAAACTCCTTGTGAAAGATACAATCCTGCAAACTCTAACTCCTCAAGAGCCAAGCTTTGAGTCTGAGAGACTGGAGACTGGGATACCAAATCCTCCCCTGGGAGGAAGACAGAAGGTCGTGCCTCCTGGGAAGACAGAGAGGGATTGTTACTGCCAATGACAGCAACAGAGGGTACCATGGTTGCCTGGCCCAATCCGGAGCCACCAGGATTACTGTGCAGGGTTGGGACCTGATCTTGATAAGTACTCTGAATATCAGAGGGAATTGAGGGAAGGCATAAAGAAACCTGTTTGTCCAATCCAACAGGAAAGCCTCCTGAGGAACAGACCCTAGGATTGGGGGTCTGTAACAGAACAGAGGAAGGTGATGATTGTCTGGGGCTGCAAAGAGATCTATCTCTGGAGTGCCTCATCTCTGAAAAATGATCTGCAGGATCTCACAGTTCAGGGCCCACTCGTGATGACTCTGAGAGATCCTGCTGAGGGCATCTGCTTGCACATTGTCCTTCCCTGGCAGATGCACTGCTACCAGGGAGGTCTGAAATGAGTTCGCCAACGACCATATCTTCATGGCTTCTGTGCACAAGGCCATGGATCAAGTGCCTCCCTGCTTGTTTATGTACCACATGGCAGTGGTGTTGTCCATCCAGACCTGCACCACTTTCCCCTGAACTGAGGCCGAGAATGCTTGAAGGGCCAGAAGCACAGCCCTGAGTTCCAGGAGATTGATGTGGAGAAGAGACTCCTGCTGAGACCAAGTGCCCTGTGCAGTGAGGTTCCCCAGATGAGCTCCCCAACCCAGGAGGGATGCATCTGTTGTGAGAACAACTGAAGGGACCTGGGGAAGGAAATGAACTCCCTGTCTGAGATTTTCCTTGTCCAACCACCACTGGAGAGCCTGGGCAAGAGTCTAAGTTACTGGAATCAATTTGGTGAGTGGATCCCTTCTTTGTGACCAAAAAGACCTGAGGTGATACTGAATGTCCCTCATTAGGAACCTGGCTCCCTGCACCACTGAAGTGGAAGCTGCCATGTGGCCTAGAAACTGAAGAAAATTCCTGGCTGGCCGAGACACTTGAGGTTTGAAAGAGGATGCCAAGTCTGTGAGGGCCTTCACCCTTGAAAGAGGTAGGAAGGCTTTTGCCAGAATGGTATCCAGCTCTACTCCTATGAAGGTGAGTAGCTGGACCGGTTCCAGCACTGACTTGGAAAGATTGAGGATAAACCCTACAGAACCCAGAAGCCTCTGAGTAACAGCCAAAGCTGACTTGACTTGGTCTGAGGACTGGCCTACAATGAGCCAGTCGTCCAGATAGGGACATACAGAAATGCCTTGTCTTCTGAGAAAAGCCACTACTACTGTTAGGCACTTTGTAAAGACTCTGGCAGCTGAAGTCAGGCCAAAGGGCATTGCTCTGAACTGGTAATGACCTGAGGGCAACTCAAACCTGAGGTACTTTTTGTGGGAGCATCTGATAGGGATGTGAAGATAGGCATCTTTGAGAGCCAGAGAAGCTAGCCAGTCTCCTGGTCTCAGAGAGGGAAGAGTAATTCCCAGAGTCACCATCTTGAACTTTGGTTTTAAAAGATGTTTGTTCAGATATCTTAGGTCTAGGATGGGTCGCCACTCCCCAGTCCTTTTTGGGGTAAGGAAGTATATTGCGTACAATCCTTTGCCCCTGTGTACTAGAGGCACATGCTCCACTGTTCTTAGGAGCAGCAAAGCCAAAACCTCTGCCTCTAGAGCAGCTGTTTCCAGTGATGAGGAAGACTTGAAGGACCTTGCCCTTACTTTGGGAAATTTCTTGAAACTGAGAGCAAGTCCTTGGCTTACTACCTCCAGGACCCATTTGTCTGTTGTCACAGACTTCCACTCCTGGAAGAAGAAAGCCAGCCTGCCCCCAATGGAACTAAGGAGGTGACCTGGTCTCACACATCAGGGTGTCTGTTTGGCAGGGGTCCTAGCTTGAGAAGTGGATGCAGCCCTGCTCATGCCTCTTCTCCCTCTCTCTCTAAACAACCCCCTCTGCTGAAAAGTAGAAGAAGCCTGAGCCTGGTAGAAAGGCTTTCCCCTGCCAGCCCTAGATTGCTGCTTTTGAGGAGTGGCTTGCCTTTCCTTGGCCACTGCACTCCTGTATGTGGTCCTACACTCGTCTATTTTCTTAATGTACTCCTCTGTTTGCTCCCCAAACAGAGAGTTCTGAGTGACAGGAAAATCCATAGTCTTAGCCTGGGTATCCTGTAAGAAGCTAGTACATCTGAGCCAGGCGAACCTCCTTAGGGAGACAGATGTGGCCATGATTCTTGAAGACACATCATTCGAGTCTACAGCAGCATGGAACTGAACTTTAGATGCTTCGATGGCATCTGCAGCCACCTGTTCCAGCTCCTTAGCTAGCTGGAAAGGGGCATTCTTGGCTAACTCCAGAATTGTATCCCACCTTGACTTCTGGTACCTAGCCACATAGGCCATATAAGAGGCCTGCCTGAGTCTCAAAGAGGATGCCAAGTACTGTTTTCTAGCCATGGCATCCACTTTCCTAGAATCCTTATCTGGGGGTGTGAAGCCAAGGGTGTGTTAGCCTTCTCACAGGCTGCAGCCTGTACTACCCCAACATGGCTGCAATGGTTATAGAAGAATTCTGTCCCTGAGCCTGACAGCATATACCTCTTGTCAATCTTTTTATCCACAGGAGGTATGGAAGTAGGGGCCTGTAAAATTTTCTGAGTCTGTTTCCCCAAAGACTTATGAAGGGGAATGGACATTCTCTTGGACTCTGGGACATCCATCATCTCCACAAAGTCAGGCTCTTCATCCTCATCCGAGGCTACCACCATTGGAAGCCAGAGGGTTTCTGCCACCTTTTTATAAAATAAAAAGTGTGAGGGGGAACTCGGACAGTCTCGGAGGGTAAATATTGGTAGGCCTGTCTGGGGAGATGTAAGGCTCTACTGGCTCATCTTGGCCACCAAAGTCGTCGTCATCATCACCTTCATACTCTGGATCTCCTTCCCAATCAACCTCATAGAAAGCCTGTGGATGATATTCTGACAGGGCTGGAACTGACTGTCTTTCAAAACCGGTCGTTTTGGTCGGAGTAGGGCGAAGCAACTCAACTATACTAATCACTCTCGCAATCTCCTCAGCGGTTAGGATCTGTGGGTTTGGATCCGAACCAGCCGACTTCTTCCTATGCTTTGCAGAACCTGATTTCTCTGAATCGGACTTTCTTTTGCCCAAGGAAGTACTGCCTATGTCAGTAGGCACTTCTTCGGTTCGGTTGGAACAGAACCAGGCTGGCCATCTGGTTCAGCAGATTTTGGGTCTCCCTTTACTTAAGTCTAACTAGTCTTTTATCTAGAGTGGACTTAGGGAAATTCTTACATATTTGGCAGTCTGTATCGAGGTGGTCAAACCCCAGACAATAAACACAGATGAGGTGGGAATCAGCTTTAGCAAAAGCCTCCCCACACTCGGTGCAGTGCTGAAACCCAGTGGGACCGGTCTTCTTTTTAGGTTTCTCGGACATAGCCACAACTATTAAGTTACGCTTATCGGCGTTCAAGCCAGGCAACAACAACAATTTTCAGCCACCACCTGGTTCAATGGTCATGGAAAAAAACAGAATAAAAAACTTTTTTTTTTTTTTTTTTAGGCTGAAAGATACTGGACACCACAGCAAAGCGATAAATAAACAACAATGAAGGATCAAGTCGGTTCCACACTGGATCAACTGGAATGAAACCGAGGAAAACAAAACAATTTCTTTTCTTCAGAAAAATACCACGTTCTACCACTAAACACTATACTGTACCATGGACAGAGATCTGATGACCGAAAAGAAATAAATCAGATGAGATTTAGAGAACAATGTACTGTATTGAACCGAAGCAGCAAGGAGAAACTCTCTGGAGTGTCTTCACAGCAGGGCGGAGTAAAGAATCTGATGGTTACACTGAAGTGTACCATGGACAAAGGTTTGAAAACCAAGCTCGAGCTCAACATTCTATGCCTTGGCATAGAGTTCACTCTTTCCTTTCTCGGACAGTTCAGGTGCTGAGGCTAACTGCAGATTGTCAGAATACAGCAAGACTTCATGTTGTTTGAAGGACTGACGAGTCTTCTTCCTCTCGGGAGGAAGACAAGGAAGTTGAAGAGCTCGATTCAGACTCCAGCGCAGCAGGGGCTTCTAGTCTGAAGATGACCTGGTCCAGAGCTCTTAAGTAGCGAGGAAACGCTGCAGCCGAGACTCTGAATTGGTCCCAGGACAAGGGCCCCATAGGACCAGAAATGCCCGGTAGAGTAGGAGGTCGAAGCAGTAGATCCGAGGAAGGAGGAGAAGTCTGGTGAGCCAGAGGAGGATCCCTGCTAGGGCTTCGAGAATGTGCAGGCGACTTCTCCCGAAGGAAGGGGTTGTGCAGAGTGCCCACTGTAGGTTGCCCAATCGTACAGGAGCGGCCCAAGCGGTGCCTTAAAGAAAAGGCCCCACAGTGAGGAGATCAGGGCTGGTCTAGCCTTTGTGGGCGGCCCCTAGTCGCAACTTATTTATTTATTTATGACATTTTGATAACCGAGTGAGCCCACTGAGACCAGCAGTTCCTTTTCAGGGGTGACATGAAATCAGTTACATACAGTGCAAACAAGAAGTTCATGACATTTCAGACTACATAATAAAGAAAAGATACATCAATGAAGTTGTGGGGAAAAAACATGCTTATGCACAAGAAAATTAGTTACAAACATTATATGCACTTTAGCAGCAGCAAGATAAGTGAGATTCATATGCTAACAAGCAAGTCATAGGTACACCTTTAACCTAAAATCACAGATCCCCATTAGGGTTCAGTGATAGCAGCTGCAAAGACAGCGTTCCAAGATATAGATCTTTAGCCCTGCCTTAAACTCTTTAATAGAGGTGACTTTGGTTAAGTTTTCAGGAAGGGAGTTTCAGTGGTAGAGGCAGAGTAAGTGAAATACCTTTTTACTAGGTTGGTCCGTACCCTAGGGATCTCCAGTAAGCTGGTATTTGATGAGCGGAGGGTACACCTCATGGGTTTTGGGGCCAATAGACCATGTAGGTGGGGAGGGGTATAGATCTTGGTGAGTTTGAAGGTGTGGCATAGGAGAGGTTGAATGAGCCTGTATTCCAGTGTAGGCCAGTTCAGACCAGAGAGTATCTCACAGTGATGCCTCCTGGGCAGTGAACTCGATGCAAATCAACTGATCTTGTACAGGACATTCAGTTTGAGGGCTTCAGCCTCCCGGAGGAACTGTAATACACGGACACTGTAGACCAGGGAAGGGAGCAAGGCACTAATTGCAATTGTCCTCTTTCAGTCAGCAGTCAGTGATTTTCTCAATCTGTATAGCAGTCCCAGTTTCTGATGCACAACCTTGGTGATGTGATCAACGTGTGGCTTGAAAGTCAAGTCTTGGTCAAGGTATTTATCAAGGTACTTTACCTTTTCCATTACATCGATCTGAGTCCCTGTCATTGTAAAAAAATGGAAGTAGATTTTGTCTGTCTATTACCAAGCAACTTGGACCAAATAAGACTGTTTTGGTTTTCTTGTCGTTCAGGACCAACAAGTTGGCGGCAAACCAGTTTTCAAGTGCATTCTGGCTATGGGCCAGTTTTCCCGTAAGTGAGCAGGAATCAGTGTCACTCCAGCAGATCACAGTGTCATCAGCATAGGAGAGCACTTTCACATCACTGCAGTGATTGCTGATGTCATTAATAAACAGCAAGAATAGTAGGGAACCTAGAATGGAGCCCTGGGGGACTCCATCCATGACCCCAAGGCAGCTGGAAAGTGCCCCTTTCCATTTAACCTTTTGTGGTCTGCCAACTAGGTAGCTTGAAAACCAGGACAGTGAGTGTTTATCCAGACCTAACACTTCCAGCTTACCCAGGAGTAATCCTTGGTTGACCAAGTCGAATGCCTTTGTCAGGTCTATGAATATGACTCCTGTCGATATCCCTTTGTCCATTGTATATAAACTGAAAAAGGATTAAGCCGGTAGAGGACAGACAAAAAAGAAGGAAATGCCGACCTTAAGGGACCGCAGTGCTTCACTTCTGGGGTGGCTCTAAGGGTGGAACAGATAAAGGAGAGGAGAAAAAGGAAGAAGAAGAGAGGGAAGAGAATGAGGGATGTTGGGAGGGGAGAACTCTGGCAACTGAGAAATTGGTTTAGACTTATAAGCTTGGAACCAAAAACAAGGGAGCAAAGAACCCACTCGATAGGACTAAAGAGAAGGTTCAACCGAACTGCTTGCACAGATTGGACACAAAAGGCAGATTCTCTATACCTCCCATCATCCCAACCCCTTAAACTCTAGCTGAGAGTTCACAGACTGCCAAGGCAGAAATTCTGTTCTGAAAGGAGAGCGCCCAACTAGAAAAGGGAAAGAAGCCCCCTAGCACCTTGTTATGTGCTAACACAGATGTGCATGGGGAGGGGGTGAGCTCTACAGAGGACACCCCATTATGTAAAGGATAGAGTGGGAACTCAATCGACTCCCTGAAGGCAAGGCAAGAACATCAGCTCAAGGTAACTGTAGTGCCAGGACAGCGCCAACCAGCAGAAACTGACCAATAGGAGATTAAGACCTGCCAGAGGGAACCTGGAAAAAGGGGACCGAGCCATAAAAGGGACGGTCTCGTTGACTGTAAACTGAACAACATGGCTAAGAGCCAAGAGGTCACCCCTAGGGGCAATCAGAAAGAGTTCCCACAGGATAGAAACAAATCCTACTCGTTCCCCCTTATCTTCAGGAAATAGGATCCATCCAGAGAAGAACGGAAAAATCAAGACAGTTTTTTTTTGGCTTAAAGGCCAACAAAGAAGAGGGAAGGAACGAGCAGGGAGGAGGAGACGCCGAAGTAGTAGGCCCGTGAGGGGAAGGTGGGCCGGAATCTGTAATGAATGGTGAAGAAACAAGAGAAGATCAAGAATTATGGTAGGTACGTAATTTTCATATCTTCCCTTGTTAATCTTCACCATTTATTACTGCTGGGTGAGTACCAAGCCCCCCAGAAGGGGGCCTGGATAGACCCTGAGGGAACAGATCCCTCAGCCTCCTACTGGTGGAAAGCAGGAGGGGGAGATCCTAACCAGTAGACTGGGGCAGTCTAAGGTTGGTGAGGACAAGGAGGTGTCCCCCGTGGGTGGGGGAAGGGAGTGTGCCCCTGAAGAAGCCTCCTCGCCCTGCGGGAGAACAGGTGGGTCCCCCAGAAGGCAGAGGTAGTCACCCTACGCCGGGCAATGGGTGACAGTCTGGAGAGACAAAGCCATGCTGTCCGCCTAATGCAGATCGCTGTCCTTGCAAGTCTGGACGCCACCTCGTTGGCATCGTAGGATGCCCTCGCTTGGTGCCTTGTAGCTCCAGACCTTGTGCAGAGAGGTCAATGGCTTGTCTAGACTGCTCTGTGTCAGGCAAAGAGGCTAGGACCTGAGATGGCATTGACCACAGATGCCTGTTGTAAGCAACGTGGTGTGCCTGATGTGAACTTATGCACATCAACACATGACTTGAAGAGAAAACCCTTCCTCCCCACCAGTCAAATTCAGCAGAATCCGGATCCAGGGGTCTGTCATGCGCCAGGCGCCGAGGCCCAGAAGAAGTGTCTAGGGACGTCAAGCCTGAAGCTGGGTGAGACAGAGAACCTAGAGGCCCATGAGGGGCACAATACCATCTCCTGAAATCTGCCAGGGCTGGAGAAGGAGTGGCTGGAGACTGCCAGGTGCTGATAGACACTTCCTGGAAAGGGATCAAACCAGGAAGGCACCACCAGGTGGTGAGCACTGAATTTGCTAAGGAATGCACGCGTCTGCCGCTCGGTATTGTCCCTACAGATGTAGGAGATACGAAGCTCCGAAACCAGCCTCGAAAGGAACCACTGATAGTCAGTGAAATCAGCATCAGAGGAAAGGTGAACAGAAAGTTCCTCTCTCTCAGTAGAGGAAGTCGAGGAGAAAGTGGAGCTCAAATGTTTAGAGGACTCCTGTGGTGGGGGGGGGACAGGCAGAAAACCTGTTCGTCCATGGCCCTGACATAAGATGGGAAGGCTGCCACAGTAGCTCTGAATGTCTTCCCAGTTAACAGTCCTGTGGGACCCACATGGCCTGGGAGAGAGGGTGGTGGTTGCAGAGGGATGGGTGAAGGGCACCTAAAAGCACGTGCCTGGCCTCTGCCAGGGCTCTGAGATCCAGGGAGCGATGCCACCAGGATTGGGGACACTGAGATCATGCCGGGTTGTGAAGAGGAAAGAGAGGGAGGCAAACCCGGAAAGAGCCCAGAAGGGGAATCTCCCCTGTGACGCGCCTGGGATTGCATGAGTCCAGAAGGGCAACCCTCAGAACCACCACTAGAAGGAGCTTTGGAGACCTTGAGAGAAAGGTGGGGATCAGCTGACTCTCCCTACCCCGCAGGGCAATGGGGATACGCCGCCGTTCCTCACCCTGACCTCTCAATCCCTCGGACTCCGAAGCAGCCCTCTTCCTCGATGTCAGTGGGGGAGGTCCCTGCTGAGCGAACCCCCGAAGGGAACCTACTGTGGCAGAGTCATCCACACTCTCTCCAGAAGGACCCCAGCAGCACCAGAGATGGCAGCTGCCCGGGACCTCCGAGAAGAGGGCATCTCCTCCCGATCTCCTGAAGGGTCTGCCGCAGAAGACTCAAGACCAACCCTAACTGTGGACTCCTCTGGGCTAACCAACTCCGGGGACTCGGAGAGAGGAACACTGAATCGCCTGGCACTACGGCCTATAGGAGGTTCCGAGTAAGAAGACTCAGGACACCAGTGCGGGTCCCCTCCCCCGAGTCATCCTCCTCAAGAGAGGTCGAGCAGACTAGACTCCAGCGAGGTGACCGCAGGAACCTCACCCAAAACGGAAACAGGTTCGGCGCCGCCGAAGGCCACAATGCCAATGGTGCCACTGGAGTTGACCGTACTGCCATCAACACCGGGAACCCTAGCAGCACCACAAACTGCACCGTCTGAGTCACCAGTGCTGCAGACGGTGCCAAAACCCATAACGGCACTGCCAACGGGTGTCACCCAAGTCCCCGGCACCGCAGATGGTGCTGAAACCCAAAGCAACACCGCGAATGGCACCGTGGATGACGCCGGCACTCAAAGCAGCACCACCAACGGTGCCGCCCGAGTCCCCGGCACACCAGATGGCGCCGGACCCCACGGAAGCATCACCAGGCAATATCGAGGGTCCACCATAGCCGGGCCCTGCAACCGGGGGTCGCAACACTGGGGGAGCCTCCACCTCCGAGGAGGTGACTGCTGGGATGGCGCAAATGGTGCGACCCCGGGAGGGATCACACTGTTCCTCTAGCGCCGAAGAAGACACCTCCTCCTTGGCAAGGTTAGAAGTGGAAGAGGTTCCCTGCTCACCGGGCCGTACAGACTTGGGAGTGGACCTGGAGGAAGGGTCGAGATATCTGGCCTAGGAAGCCCGCAGGCGGCGACGTCCTCCAAAAGTCGGCAGAGCCCTTCCAACTTTAAATGCACGGATTTCTAACACACGGCAATCCATGGAGAAACAGGCATCGCAGTGGTCCATATCATGGTAGGGTCCCAGGCACCGAAGACAAACATCATGCTGGTCCGTGACGGAAAACTGCCAGCCGCAGGGGCACCGATGCATGGGGCATGGCCCGCCCTAGACTTATGTTTTGCCCCCGAACCTGACATGATGCGAAAATAATAATTTAAACAGCAAAGCTCCTGGTCTCGTCAAAAAATAAAATAAAAGGAACGGTCTTACCAGCAGACGACGTCCGGAAATGAACCAGGATGAAGGAGCGGCGTCGAAAATTGACATATGGCCTATTATGCAGGAACTAAACACTATTACTCTGCGCAGCAGGTGCAGCCTTAACGGCGGTAGAAACAGAACTGGGATGGAGGAGGAGTCTGCGGCGCCTAACGGCCACCCCTTGCACATCACGTGATGCGTCACTCTCGGGGGTGGTGCCGTTGGCGCTGACTCCTCTGGAAAAAAAAAACTCCCATGGCAGGCGCATGCCTCTGGATTACACCCAGCAGTAATGAATGGTGAAGACTGAGAAGGGAAGATTACAGGTTTCCTTACCTAGGCAATGTAGTCTCTCTCTTCTCAGAGAAGCTACGTATTACAAAGGGCCGTATACCCTGATAATTACTATAGCAACGGCTAAGGAAGATACATATAATGCATATAATTGGACAAACACAGGTGGTCTGAGTAACTGTCCTAACTAGTGTAAAAAGTTGGACAGCTTGCAAACATAACAGCACAATGATGTTACAGATCTCCAAGGTCAGTTGTACTGATGCACAATTACTAAAGATGGCACTGTTGCCTCACATATGAAAAATACAGTAAGAATAGAGCAAAAAGCATTTTTCATAGCTGGACATCAGTGAAGCATAATATGCATCAGTAAAACATAATGGAGCATAATTGAACACAGATACTGACACTTATGCTTATACGATAAGTGTCTTCGCCCTAATGGGAGTACATATACCTACATATAAGTTGCTGTCTGTGAGGTGGGGGCACCATCAGACCCTATCAATCCTGTCAGAACCATCCCCGAACTCACCCCTGTAGTGGAGTCTGGACCGGTACTACCCCAAGTGCCAACGCCAGACTCGGCAGCAAAGGTGGTGTCAGCACCGGACTTGGTTCTGGGAGCGGTTCCCTCCCCAGATCTGGCGCCATCCCTAGAGCCAGCACCGCCCTTGGCACCACCCCCCTCTTCGGTGCCAGGGTTGGCACCGTGAGAGGCCCCAGCACCACCAACGGCATCAGAAGACTCAGAAGAGTTGGCCCCAAGGTCAGGCACAGCCAGGGAGGCTGAAGATGAAGATACCACCGGAACCTCGCCACTAGGCCTAGGTAGGATACGTGACTTCTCGGAGCTGGGTAACCACTTTGGGTCAGTCCCATCATCCTCCTCCAAAGAAGAGGAGACTAGGATGACTGAGACAGAGGCCACCCCATTACTCTACTGGGTCTGGTGCTGCTGGTGGCATCGGATGTATGCCTAGCTCGAACCGTGACTCTGCACTGCTCACCAACCCCTGGAATGGAGCTAGGAGCCTGAGTGGAGTCGGCAGGCAGTGCCAAGGGCCCCACTGATTCAGGTTCAGCGTATAGCTTCAACTGTGACACCAGGGGTGGTCGCGCCTCCGAGGAGACTGATGACAGAGTGGTGCTCAACCAGCTCCTCGGAGGGGGCTGACTGCATACCAAACCCTTCTGATGAGCTGGAGGTTCCAGCAAGACCAGAACTGACCGCAGCCTGCTCCCCACCAATACGTATAGTATCAGGGGGCGACCCGGGGGAAGGGTCCAAAGTTCTTGCCTGGGCATCCCTGGACCGACGCTGTCCTCTGAAGGTGGGAGGTTTCCGACCCTCCTTCAGCACGCGCGTTTTGAGACCCCGGTGATCCATGGAGAAGCACTCATCACAGTTGTCCATGTTGTGTTGAGGGCCCAGGCAAGATAGACATCAATCATGGTGATCCGTTATGGAGATGGACTTGCCGCATGGTCACTGGTGCATGGGGGCACGTCTCACCTTCGATTTTGACTTAGGCCCCAGACCTGTCATGATTGACTGCACACAAAATAAAACTACAGAATGACTCAGCACTGTAGAAACAAGAAATAATATAAGAAAAGGAACGGTCTCACCCACGTGAAGATCCACTGCATCGAGTAACGATGAACAGAACTTCAGCGACAACTCAAACTACAACTACGTAGTAACGGCTCTTCAGCTCCCACGAGGTGCACTCTCAATGGTGGGGAAAGACAGAACTGAGGTGAGAGAGGAGTCGGCGTCGGTTACTGACCAGCGCTTGAGCAGCACGCTCTGTGTTGCCCTTGTGGGCATCACCGTCCCTGGCTCCTCCCCCTAGAAAAATTTCGAAGCTGATAAGCTTCCGTGGGGTCATAGCACCTCCACAGTATAATCCACCAGTGATGACTGGTGAAGATACATACAAGGAAGATCTTTTTCTACTGGACAAACAGGTTGACGTCGTTCAGATCTAAAATGGGCCTCAGATCTCCGGTCTTTTTGGGGACCAGAAAAAACCTGGAATAAAACACCCTGTTTTTCTGGTGTATGGGCACTGCCTCAATGACCTGCTTGTGCAGAAGAGACTGCCCTTTCTCCCTGAGGACAGACAAGTGAGCCGGGGATAGTTGGAGGGTGGAGGTGGGGTGTCTAGAGGCTGCTTGGTGAGCTCCAAAGTGTGATTCTTTTCCATGATTTGCAGAATCCGAAATTATGGAAGAATCAAACTCAGACCATCACCTTCAGGTCCGAGACAAGAAGAGGGTGGGGCCCAGCAAGCAGTCCAGCTGGGTGAAGCCAGCTATAGGGGCTGATCCAACCCTTCTGGGGTGCTTATCCACCACTCCAGTGTTGACAAAAAGGAGGCAGTCCTCTACTCCTTGGTTGGGTAAGATCGAGGAAGGGGACCAAATGGAGGGCTCTGCCTGAGGCTTGCAGATCATTCATGATATCCTGGACATCAGGGCCAAACAGCCTGATGCCTGAAGAGAGGTGCCCTTAAGCAAGTTCTACTGCCCATCGGTTGCAAAACTGGATACCAGGAGTGCCAACGCAGGCACAAGCCTTTGGCCTCAACCCTAGTAATGGTGCTGGCCTTGTCTCAAAAAGGGCAACTGCCCAGTTCTTTCACCTATGGGTATCCTGGTACTTTCTCAGGCTGGATATGCCATAAAGGTCTACGATGGTTAAAAAGGTGCCGTCGATGACAGGAGGGTTGGTAGCAGCACCGACGATGGTGAGACATGGTGTGGGAAGGCATAGCTGACGGCATGATGGCACAGGCAAAAATGTGTCTAGGGAGCCAAAGGGCTTGTCAACGGCAGAGACATCATTGAAGGCACAATACCACAGGGCGCAGACCTGTTGATGTGCTAGCTAGCCAAGGATTCAACGATGGAAAAGACATTGTCGACGGAAAAGGCACAAGGGTCCGTTGGTGGGAAGGGCGTTGCTGACAGAAGAGGCATCATTGGAGGCATGATGGCACCAAGCAAAAACCTGTCAATGTGCAAGAGAGCCCAGGGTCCGTCGATGGAAGAGGTACTGTCGAAGGCACACTGGTACAGAGCACAAGCCTGTCGACGAGTAAAAAAGGCAAGGATCCATTGATGGACCAATGGATGAGGCAAAGTCGATGGCAGTAGGATCAATGGCACAGACAGCAAACTCATCGATGGGCTGGAGGCCTCGAAAGGGCAAAGCTGAAACAGGAAGGCAGCCATCAATGAACCCATCATTGACAGGAAGGGGTCGCTACCCTAAGGCCTATGACTTGCCACCCAGTGGAGCGGGCAGCAATGTTGTCAGTATGGGTCTGGAGAAGAAAAGACCTGGACAGCGACCCTTGACGAGGCCAGAGTAATTGACCAGGGACCCCCTGCAGAAGAAGAGGCCCTATGAATGGGAACGCTGGGGGAAGGCGGACCTGAGTGGCCAGTAGCTGCCACTCACAAAGCGAGCGACTATGCTGTTGGTATGGGTCTGGTAGGGCAAAGACCTGGGCAGTGAACCTCGTCAAAGCTGGAGCCGTTCACAAGGATACAACCTCTGAAAAAAAGGAGCCCTTGGGGGTCCGGGTATGCTGATGAAGGCAGACCCAGATGCAGGCAACTGGGAAGTGAATCCCTGAGAGATGGTCCTGGGCCTGATGGTCTGTGAGCTTGAAAATCAGGCCGGCGAGAAGGAGGAGGAACCCCGGAGGGTCCCTGTCAAGGACTGCACCAAGCAGGGAGGCTGAGGAGCCATCTTCTGCACTGGAAAACACAAGTCAAAATGCTGTCTAAGCTTAAAAGTCCAGTCGAGGAAGAAGGTCCGAGACAGCAAAAAAGTCTAAAATAAAAAGTAAAACCAAAAAGAATCTCTACAAGAAGAGATTCTGAAAATGAAAGCAAGAAAAAGACAAAAACTGCATCTGTGTTTCTGAGGAGACGCATGTTGACCAAGTCGACTGCGGGAAAGCACTGAGGAGGGAGTGGGGCCACTCACGCCTTTATAGAGTTGGTGACATCAGGTGACGTCGACGGCGTGGGCCGCCCCAGTTGTACTGCTGAAAATCTTCTGTGTGGATTCCCATTCACCAACAGTGAAATTCCTACGGTGTTATCTCATGACCAAGATACCCCTGAAGAAGACCTTTCTTTATCCTTATGCTGGTGCTTGTAAACTGATAACAAACATGGCCTCAACGTCAATCTTCATTTGTCCTGGTGCTTTCATTTCGGCGCCTGTTTCTTGGCCGACATAGAGGGAGACAAAGATGCTGGGCCCTGGTCCTTCTCCATGGAAGTTAATCTTTTAAAGAAAAGGACATTTTCTAGAGCTTTCTTGTGGCATTACCTTGTAACCTGATTGAAGCTCTGGCAATTGTCACAAGTCCTCATGTTGTGAGACAGGCCCAAACAACAAACACAGAATTCGTTGGTGTCTGCTATAGATTTTATCTCCACACCTACAACACCAAAATAAACATTTTGGCAGTATGCCGAGACAAAAAAATTCACTTAAATATAAAATAAATGATAAATGACAATAGCTAGTTGATGTTTCCTTTAGCAGGTCCAATGAGGATGATCAACAGCAGGAAAAGAACTGAGGAGAGATGGGGCCACCTACGTTTATATAGATGCTGATGCATGACATCGTCATGGGTGACCCCCAGGTATCAAACGTTTCTGTGTAGTCCTAGCGATGATGCAGGTATAGTTACAAAGGTGTGGACAAATAGAAGAGATATCTTTGAAGAAGATCTAAGAGACTGGACCCGCACTGGGACCAAGTGTTGAATTAAATTCAATATCCGACAATGATTCGGCAACCACTACCAGTGAGCACTGAGATCTGGAAGGTTGCATGGCGGTAGAATCAGAAGGGTCCCTGCATTGTGGCCACTCCTCAGCACTAGGACTACAATAATTTCCACCTGATTCAACTAGGGGCCTAATTATTTGAGGATCAGTGCCGATGGAAGGCTGACATCCAAAACAGATAGTCCCCACTTGGTTATCAGCTGGAATCAAGAGAGGTGGGCTTACCTGATGGTGATTCCACCAACTTCTTGGTGCAATATTCCTTTGATTTCTTGGCCATCATGGAGCAGTTGGGGCAATCTGGGAAATTTTTGGGATGGTCAAGGCCCAGATAATTCAGGCAATGACTGTTATTATACTTAGTTTACTTCTCAACTCTCCTGAAGAAATCACTTGCAGGAAGGCCATGATGCTTAAGGAACCTTCAGTAAATAGCACGAAGCCACAAAGAAAAATATAGGCACACTTGTTAAAATTGTAATCATCAATATGGAAACAGTGTCACAACTGAACTTGCACTGAAATAGAACCGAGAACAAAGTAGAAAACTGATTAAAGAACTAAAGGCACATGGGGCAGTGAAAAGGTGTAGCTGATCTCTTTCATGCAAAGAAATTATGTAAAGGTTGGAGGGAATCGTGTACGAGAAGTAGAGGCATGATTGCAGTTGCCGTTTACACCTAATAGGGCAGTTTCTGTGTTTTGGCTCCTTGAACCAGAATGATGCAATATGTGTAGTTATCGATGAAAACCCATGTTCATAACACACTTTTAACAGAGAGGCAGATTTGTTTTCTGAAAGAAGGAATAGTGGTACAAGAGGAAAGAGCAAGTTTAGTTGCTAGCAATGAAAATCAGCTTATGAGGGACAGCTTGTTGGGTCAACTGATATTTTCCTGTTCGGATACTTATTAACTTGTGTTCTTGTGTACCTGTTGTAGAGACTGATTAAAAAAATACTATTTTACTCAGAAATAACCGAGTTGAAATGACATTAAACATAGTAAAGGAGCATCTGCATACTCACCATAAAGTGACTGTCGCTGGTTCTTTAATCGCTCTGTTTCAGCCAACTGTTTTTCTGTGTCATCTTTAAGTGTGCTGATGTCGTCTTTTAGCTTTGTGTTACACTGTGAATCAAGATTTAGACACGTGTCTTAGATTTTTTTATGTGACATAAGTGAAGGTTGACAGGGTATGATACTAAACAATAATTCCTATATTCTGTATTCCTAGACTGGCTTCTGGCACTCCAGAAGGAAAAGCTCAAAAAAGGAGTTTAAGACTTCTCTTCCATTGGGATGGAAGGGTTCCTCAGCACAGATCAAGTACGAAGAGTGAGTCTCTGTAGGTAGGTGTATTTAATTATTTGTTTATTTGTAACATATTTTACCAGGTAAGCAAGCACAGACCAGAGGGGCTTGTTTTCAGATGTAGGATGGGGAACAACAAAGAGAGGGCATAGGGATGGGGAACAAGAAGAAGATACAATGCAGACATTCCAATGGAAGCAAGGAAAGAAAAAATTGCTTACCATTGTAATCTTGTTTCTTCCAAGGTATTCTCCAATATTCCTAACTCTTGCAGTCAGCCTTTAAGATATGTAACCCCCCCTGCAAATGGGGGTTCCCAGAAGTCTTCCAGGAACTTGCTTGAATGCTCCAAGTCTGGAGGTGTTCAGCGTTTAAGCTGCTTGAGTGTGAGTGCTTTTAAAGCCTCAGATACTGTCTCTTTAAGAGCTGCCTGCTTGTGACCATAATTAATTGAGGAGGGGGGACTGTGTGTTCTAATGCCTGAATGCTGCCCGGGCTGCTGCCAATTCGCTCCATTTTTGAAGTCGCTAAGAGTGCAAAGGGAGCCCATCTGAAAGCTGTTAACTGCCTGTAATCATTTAGCAGCATTTATGAGACTGCAGTTTGTCTAACCCGCTTTCTTTGCAGTCAGAACTGTGTTTGCCTAGCCCTCCATTCTGGTTTTGAACTGCTGAACTGGACCAATCAGTGTGGGGGGGACCTTTGAAATGGAGTCTGCTTCTGGCAAATCAGAACTTGGACTCTCATTATGGAGCCAGCCACCTATGTACTGTATGGCCAATGCCTCTGGGAATTGTAGTTTGGACTTTGGTGCCTTTTTGCACCAACAGGGGGAGTCTGATTGTGAGTGACAGCCAAACCAGCCAACTGAACTGGGAGGAACTCAAAGGAAATGCCCGGCTCTGTCTACTGGAAAGATCAGATGAGGTGAGACAGTGAAGAGAAAAGGAGCTATGTGCATCTGCTGTGTATAGTTTTAGCATGGTAAGCGCGTGTAAGGCCCTGAGTTTCGGTCTGCAGCCTGTGCAAGCACCTGTTCAGACTGAATCTGACCTGTGAAGAGAATCAAGGAGATCTGAAGAGCAGAAACCAGGCTCACCCTGTAGAAGACTGGAGAAATTGCTGAATTGCGCTCGGTCTGTCAGGAACTGAATCTGCTGTGTGTTCTCCCGGGTATTGTGCAGTAATTGCAATCGGGATCGAGAAGCAGCCTGCCTGGTATAGTACTTTCCTTTTACATACAAATGTGTGTAGTGCTTGTGGGGAATCGCATTTAAAATCCCATGTACAGTGAATTGAGTGCATGAAGCTGGAAGTAAACCCCAGCTTAATCCAGACTACATCCATTTGCTCTAAACTGCAGTGGGGTCCAGTAACAAGTACCTTGTCCACATGGTCTGCTCCTCCTGGCAATCCAGGACAATCTGCCTTCCGTCCAGTTCCCAGCATTGAGTTTGTGAGTACAAAGCAGGGTAGCTCCCTGCCATCTGTTTATCGAATTGCAAGTATGTCATCTAATTGTTGCTTTTTTCATTTCTTCACGAACTGAGCCCTCCGGTTTTGGATTACAATTGGGTATTATACTAACATACTAAAATGCCAGCAGAATAGGCCTAACGGTCTTTCGAGTCTGCTCGATTTGTCAGCCCCCACCCTGGGTGCTGACCTTGCTGCCCCCCTCGCCTTCTCTGGCTTCTCCCTTCCCAGTTCCGGATATTCTTGCTGCATTGGATTTTGCTTCCAGAACCCTTCCCCTGTACCTGTCCCAGCCCCTCTTGAACCCCTCCACCGTCTTTGCCTCCACCAGCCCCTAGGCAGTGCATTCCATGGCTCCACCACCCTCTCAGTGAAGTAGCACCTCCTTCTTTCTCCCCTGAATCTTCCCCCCTCCAGCTTCCACCCATGCCCTCTTGTGGCCCCCTCCTCCTTCCTTCGAAGAACCCTGACTGTTCCTCCCCTATATTCTTCATGTACTTGAAGACCTCTATCATGTCCCCCCGGTCCCTTCTCTCTTCCAACGTGTACATATTTAGCTCTTTGAGCCTCTCCTCATAGGTCCTGTCCCCCAAGCCCCAAATCATTTTGGTTGCCCTCCTCTGGACCCTCTCCAGGAGTTTAATGTCCCTCTTTAAGTGTGGCCTCCAAAACTGTACACAGTACTCAAGGTGTAGCCTCACCAAGCAGTTATACAGAGGGAGCATCACTTCCAGTCTTCTGGAGGTGATCCCCCTAGCGATGCATCCCAGCATCCTGTTGGGCTTGGCTGCTGCCCTCCTACAAGTCTCTGAGTTGTTCATTTTGACATCCACCATCACCCCCAGGTCCCTCTCAGCCATCGAGACTTGTAGCATTTCCCCCCCAAGGGTGTACACTTGGCCTGGGTTTCTGGCCCCCAGGTGGAGTACCTTGCATTTCCCTGCATTGAACCTCAGCTTCCACTTTCTAGACCATCTTTCCAGAGCCTCCAGGTCCCCTGTAGGGCCACCCTCCCTCCTCCCCATCCACCACCTGCCTCAGTTTTGAGTCATCCCAAAGAGACTCATCTCACTCCTGATTCCTGTCCTATGTCAGAGACGAGATGCTGAACAGGAGGCCCAAGGACTGATCCCTGTGGGACCCCACTAATGACCCTCTTGGGGATGAGACTATCCCGCTAACTCACGACCCTCTGGGTCCGGTCCTGGAGCCAATTGCCTATCCATCTGATTATCTGGTTCCCACCCCCATTTCTCCCAGCTTATCCAACAGGCCCATGTGAGAAATAGAGTCAAATGCCTTGCTGAAGTCTAGAAAGAGGACGTCCACTGGTCTACCAAGGTCCAAGGCACTCGTCACCCAGTCATAGAACCTAGGTTTGTCTGACACGATTTCCGAGACGAATCCATGCTGTCTATCGTCCAGGCACCCTGACTTTTCCAGGTCCCCCCCTAGCCTCTCCTTGACAATGCCCTCCATCACCTTGCCCACCACCGATGTCAGGCTGACAGGCCTGTAGTTCTCTGCCACCTCCCTTGATCCCTCCTTGTGGACAGGCACTATATGCGCCACCTTCCAGTCCTGGGGCACCCACCCTGTCCTCAGAGAGAGATGGTGAAAAGCTCCGCCAGGGGTTTCGCCTGGACATCCGCAAGTTCCTTCAGCACTCTGGGATGTAATTTATCCGGCTCCGGTGCTTTCTCCGTCTTAAGGGAGCTGTGCAAGTGTTTTTTCCATCACAGGGCCCCAACCAGCTACACCGATCCTGGCTAGCCTCCCCCCCCATCCTGGGTACCCAGTGAAAGTGACAATTTGGGACTCTGAATATGCGCACAGTACTGTGATTATTAATGTGTTTAACCTAATTAACCTGATTTCCCCCTTCCTTGTTACAGCTCCTTAAATAAATCAGATCTGTTGGTTTTCAGCAAAGTTACACTGACTGAGGTATTCGTTTATGTTAAAGTATTGTACTGTGGTTTTTGCACTGTATTATCTTGTTTTACAGGGGGTTCCCAGAGTCCAGTCCACAGAGCCAGTCCTGGGGGTAAGTGTACATTGTGAAGATATTCGTAATGCATTGTGTGGACCACTAGTGGGAAGAAAGGGGGGTTACAGTGTCCCAGAGGGCTGTGACCAAGTTAGTTTAACTACCGCAAATCCTGACCTCTGGGTGGAAGCACCCGCCATTGGACCTAGGCCCCTCAACTTGTTAGTAGTTAAGCAGGCAGAGGTAGTAGCCCTTGGGATAGCGCCACCGAGGGGTTACAGATAGAACTGCCCGGAGATAGAACGTATGCCAATGATAGAATCATCATTGGCTCGTGCCACTTTTCAAATGCTGCCCTTATCAACTGCCAGTGTTCTAACCCTTCAGATTTCATGGAAGCCTGCAAAGACAGGCCCCACGAGGAACTATATCTAACAGTAATAAAAAAACAACACTAAACTATTTCATAAACCTCCAACTGGAGGAAAAAACACAATCCCCCTCCCAAATGTCAGAATCACCTGAAGAAGGGGGAACCAATGCCCAAAGGGCTCAAGAAACAGATATGTCAGTGTGTGGCACCCTCACACATAGTTTCTCAGCTTGGAGTGCAGAGGCCACTGGTTCTTAGTAGGGGAGGCAGTGTGAGAGAGTTATGAATATTTGAGAATACCTTGGAAGAAACAAGATTACTGTGGTAAGTAATTTTTTCTTCTCACCCCAGGAATTCTCCAATATTCCTAACTCTTGCAGACTACGAAGCAGTACCTTTGGAGGTGGGCACAGAACCTACTTTGGAAACAGACTCTGCAGGACTGCTGTGCTGAACCTGGCATCACTTCTGGACTGGGTGTCCAGGCTCTAATACTTCGTGAAGGTGTGCGCTGTTCTCCAGGTAGCTGCTTTACAGATCTCCAGTAATGAGACATCCCTGGCTGCTGCTATAGTAGCAGCTGTACCCCTTGTGGAATGGTCCCACAGCCCTGCCGGGGTCTCTCTTTCAGCTCTGGAGTAGTAAAACTGAATACATTGAACTATTCAGCATGAGATGGACCTCTTAGATGCTGGATTTCCTTTCCCCACATCCCCATAAGTCAGGAACAGTTGCTATCTGTCCTGCCTATGATCTGTAGTGTGAGTCATGTAGTAATTCAGGGCTCTCTTGGAATTGAGACTGTGGAGTCGACGCTCACCTGAACTAGAGTGTTCAATGAAAAAGACTGGTAGGGTAATGAATTGATTCAAATGGAAATCAGAAACCACATTAAGGAGAAATTTCCTGTTTGTTCGCAGGACTACCTTGTTCCTGTGGAATGAAATGTAGTCCTGATCAATGTACAGAGACTGGAGCTCACTGATTCTTCTGGCAGAGGTCACTGCCACCAGGAAAACTGTTTTCCAGGTGACATATTTCACCTGAGCTGTCTCAAAGGGGGGGACCAATGATCTTGGCTATACATACATTCAAGTCCCAAGCTGGCACTGGTTCCTTATGAGGGGGGTACAGATAAGGCAGCCCTTTGAAGAACCTCCTGAAAATAGGATTTGATGCCATAGAGGCATTCTTTCCAGCTGAGATGTAAGCAGATACTGAAGCCAGATGGACCTTCAAAGTAGTGGGCTGCAGGCCCAGGGAGTACAATGGGTAAGGTAGTCCAGCAAAGCTGGAATCCCTGCCTGCGCTGGTACCACATCATTGGTGGCACACCAAATCGAAAACCTTTCCAATTTTGAAGTATAGGTTTTCTTAGTAGAGGGTTTCCTGTATCCCCTGAGAATGTCCAGAACACTTTCTGAAAGGTGCAAGTCTGCATACTCTAAGTCCTCAAGAGCCATGCTTTGAGTCTGAGGGATCTGAGGTTCGGGTACAGGATCCTCCCTTGGCTTGCAGTTAACAAATTGTGCCTTCAGGGAAGGTGTATTGGTTCTGCTACAGACATGGAGAGGAGCAGAGAGTACCTTGGCTTATTGGCCCAATCTGGTGCTGTCAAGATCATTGATGCTGGCTGGGATCTGAACTTGAGCAGGACTCTCAGAACCAAAGGGAAAGGAGGGAAGGCATATAGGTGCTTCCCTGACCAATCCAAGGCCAGAGCGTCCAGGGGAACTGTTCCCTGGGTTGGTGGCCTGCAACAGTACTGTGGCAGGTGGTGGTTCTCGCGGGATGCAAAGAGATCTATCTCTGGAGTACCCCACCTTCTGATAACTGCTTCCAACACCTGTCTGTTGAGGGCCTATTCATGATTGGCCTGGTTGATTCGACACAGTGCATCTGCTAGGGTGTTGTCTTCTCCTGGCAGATCGATGGCCTAAAGCAAAACTCTGAGAGAGTAGGCCAGGCTCCATATTTTCATAGCCTCTGTGCATAGAGGGCTTGATCTCGTTCCTCACTGTTTGTTTATATAGTACATTGTGGTGGTATTGTCTGTTCTGACCTGTACCACCCTTCCCTGCACTAGTGGTGTGAAGGCCTGTAGGGCCAGTAACACTGCTCTAAGTTCCAGAAGGCTGATGTGCTAAAGTGACTCTGCACTTGACCATACACTGTGGGTGGTGTGATCCCGCAGATGAGCCCCCCACCCTAGCAGTGATGCATCTGTTGTGAGAACCACTGATGGGGACTCTTGCTGGAAAGGAACCCCTTCCCTTAGGTTGGCTTCCTCTTTCCACCACTGGAGGCCAGTAGTAACGTTTTTGTTACTGGAATCAGCTTTGAGAGAGGGTCCCTCCTTTCGCACCAGTGTGCCCTGAGATGGAAATGAATGTTTCTCATCTGGAACCTGGAACCCCAGGACTGTGCCCGTGGCTGCCACCATGTGGCCCAGTAACTGGAGAAACTGTCTTGCAGTTTTTGGTCTGTTCAACCTGAAGGAGCCTACAATCTATACAATGTTCCTCACCCTGTTCAGAGCAAGTATGCCTTGCCCTCCAGGGTATTCAGCTCTGATCCAATGGACTGCAGTACTTGTATAGGTACAAGGACAGCCTTTTTTAGATTTATCAGAAACCCTAAGGACTCTAAGTGTTCCTGGGTGAGCTGCAAATGTTCCCTTACCTGTTGTGGTGAATCTCCTACCACCAACCAGTTGTCCAGGTATGGGAATACTGTGATACGCAACCTTCGCAGGTGTGCTACCACCACTGCCAGGCACTTTGTGAACACTCTTGGAGCTGAAGTGAGACTGAATGGCAGGGTTGAGGACTGGTAATGACCTGAAGGGAGTCTGAATCTGAGGTATTTTCTGGGAGTCTCTCTTATGGGGATGAGGAAATAAGCATTTTCTAGGTCCAAAGATGCCAACCAAGCTCCTTTTTGGAGTGTTGACAGTATTAGTGCTAAGGTCAGCATCTTGAACTTTGGTTTTGCCAGGTGCCTGTTCAGTAATCTTAAATCTAGACTAGGCCACCACTCCCCGTTTTTCTTTGTTATGAGGAAGTGTCTTGAATAAAAACCCTTTCCCTTTTGCTGTGGAGGAACAGGTTCCACTGCCTTTGACAGCAGCAGGTTTTGTACCTCTTTTTCCAGAAGCTTCCTCTCTGTGCTGGAAGCTGGCTTGAACACACTGGTTCTGAGAGCTGGGAAGGATTTGAAGTTCAGGGACAAACCCTGACTCACTACTTCCTGGACCCACTTGTCTGTGGTGATGTTTTTCAATGCCTGGAAAAAGTGAGCCAGTCTGCCCCCTACTGGTAGTGGGGAGGTGGCCTTGGCAAACAGGTCAGGGAGTCTACACAAATGGAGTGCGCACATGGTCTGTGGTGCTAAAGGAACCACACAAAGTATACCTGCAATAATTTCCAAGCACACACAAAGCCTCTCAGAAGGACGCCATACTTAAATAGAAAAAATGAAAATTACGTACCTACAGTAATTCTGATCTTTCTGTGTATCTTCACCATTCATCACCTTTGGGTATTGACCAGAGGTCATGACCCGCGGGAGCTCTTTTTTTAATTTTTTGGATGGACGGAGTAGACGCACCATCAACGCCGGCCTCCAGGCCGACGACTGCATGACGCTCGTAGGTTGGCTGTTAGGTACTGTCGACTCCGCCTCCCGCCAGTTCTGAATTGCCATAGAGGTGAAAAAGAGGGTTGGGAGGGTGGGACAAGGACGTCCAAGGACAGATATAGGAAAAGATATATAAACTAAAAGGAGAAATAAACGACTGAGAGGGCAGAAAAAGTTTGAAAGACTAAGGATTGGTAGGGGCCCCAATTCTGGAAGTAGAAAGGGGGTGGGTTAGGATTTTAGAATAAGGATGGGGGAATTGGAAAATATACCCTCGAACCTTGACCTGTCTCCAGATTGTATAGGAATGTGAAGGAGTAGCCAAGAGGCTTACTGACAGAATTCAAGGCACAGAATCACTGGCAATAACTCCAACAAAAGCAGAATCGGCTATTCTGGAAGAAAAGACAGGATACAGGGATATTCCCCGGCCCCAAAAGGAAATTTTGGTGTAAGAAACCTAGTTTCTTAAATTAACTGAGGTTATGTCTAAGGACAAGGAAACGAAAGGATTGACAGGGAGAAGGAAAGAAAGGAGGGCAACTGCCAACTCCCACCCCACAGGGGGTGGAGCCAAAGCACTGAAGAAGGAGTGCCCCTCTTCCTGACCACTCTCCCCCCCCAGAGGAATTATCCCCCTCTGTGCCCAAAGTTATCCCACACCTGACTGACAGAAAGGAGAGGGAGAAGAGAGAGTGCACAGAGAGGGAGGGGGACCCAGAGACTGAGGCCCCGGGGGATGGAGGGTGGGATTGTGATGAATGGTGAAGATGCACAGAAAGATCAGAATTATGGTAGGTACATCATTTTCATATCTTATCTGTGTCAATCTTCACCATTCATTACCTTTGGGAGAGTGCTGAGCCCCCCGAAGGGGGCTTCAACCCTAAGGGACTGAGTCCCTTTGCTTTCAGTGGGTGACACTAACAGGGAGAACCTTCACGGGTGTGGAGAGGCCCGGGAATGGGGAGAGTGAGACGGGGACCTCTGAGAGGGGGTAGGAAATTGCCCCAACAGACGACGTCTCACCCTACGGGAGAAAAGATAGGTTCTCTGGAGAGCAGAGTTAATCACCCTACGCCAGGCCAAAGGTGACAACCGGGAAGATGCAGCCATGCCATCCGCCTAGTGCAGATCGCTGTCCCTACGACCCTGGTAGCTACCTCATTAGTGTCATACGATGCCCTTGCTTGGTGCTTCGCTAGCTCCAGACCACGTGCAGAGAATGCAATGGCTTGTCTGGTTTCCTCCGTGTCAGGCATCGAGGCTAGGAGTTGACCTAGCCTGGACCACAGGAACCTATCATAGGTAGCATAGTGGGCTTGATGTGCTGCAATAGAGAGCAGCAACCATGATGAGTAGAACGTCCTCATTCCCCAGAAGTCAAAATCTATGGAATCTTGATCTGGGGGCCGGTCACGGCTAAGGGCACGAAGCCCATCAGGGGTATCCAGTTGCATCAATCCTACCTGGGGATGAGGCATGGAACCTGGAGACTCTGGGGGGGGGGCACAATAGCGCTGGCAGAGATCCCTAGGGGCTGGGACTCCGGAAAAAGGTCTCTGTCAGGAACGCATCGACGCCTCCTGAAAGGGAGCAGGCCAGGGGGGCACGACAATGGTGTCCGCACTGAAATCACATAAAAAGGCACGCGCCGAGTGTTCTGGATTGTGTTGAGGTGGTGGGGTGATGTGCAGTCCTCCAACGTCCTCACGAGGGATCGCTGATACTCAGCGAGATCAGCAGCTGGGGAGATGTGGACAGACGGCTCCTCTCCCCTAGAAGAGGGGGATGAGGTTTCAGAGGATTTCAAGTGTTCAGAAGCTGGCTGCTCAGGGGGAGGTTGAAAAACCTGTTTGTCCATAGCCCTAACATAAGAGGGAAACTGAGCAGCCACTGCACTGAACTGCTCCCAGGAGAGAGGACCACTAGGACCAAGAATACCTGGGAGCGCCGGAGAATGTGGCAGAGGAGTGGGGGCATAGCAGACAAATGAAAATTACGTACCTACCATAATTCTTGATCTTCTCTTGTATCGTCACGATTCATTACTGCTGGGTTTAAGCCAGAGGCACGCACCCACCACAGGAGGTTTGTTTTTTTTCAGAGGAGTCGGTGCCGATGGCGCCACCCCAGAGAGTGACGCATTGCGTGATGCGCAAGGGGAAGTCGTTAGGCGCCGCAGACTCCTCTATCCCAGTTCTGTTAGCCGGAGAGGAGAAATAAGGATAAGAAAAAGAGAGCGAGGTAAGAGAGCCGAGGGATAGAAAAAAGGAAAGGATATAAACTGAAAAAGGAATAAGCCAGTAGAGGACAGAAAAAAGAGGAAATGCCTACCCTAAGAGACCGCAGGGCCTCACTTCTGGGGCGGCTCCAAGGGAGGAACAGATAGAGAAGAGAAAGAATAAGGAAAAAGGGAAGAGAGGGAAGAGAAAGAGGGATTTTGGGAGGGGGGAACTCTGCCCATTGAGAGATTGGTTTAAGGCTTATAAGCTTGGAACCAAAAATAAGGGAGCAAGGATCCCACTTGATAAAATTGGAGAGAAGGTTCAACCGAACCGCTTGCACAGCTTGGACACAAAAGGCAGATTCTCTACACCTCCCGTCATCACTAACCCTTTAAACTCTAGCTGAGAGCTCACAGACTGCCAAGGCAGAAATTCTGTTCCGAAAGGAGAGCGCCCAACTAAGACGGGAAAAGAAGCCCACTAGCACCTTGTTAAGTGCTAACACAGAAGTGTGTGTGTGGGGGGGAGCCCTACAGAGGGCACCCCTTTACATAACGGAAAGAGTGGGAACTCAATCGGACTCCCTGGAGGCAAGGCAAAGAACACCAACTCAAGGTAATTGCAGTGCCAGGACAGCACCAAACCAGCAGAAGCTGACACAATAGGAGATTAAGATCTGCCAGAGGGGACCCAGAAAAAGGGGACCGAGCCATTTAAGGGACAATCTCTTTAACTGTGAATTGAACAACATGGCTAAGAATGAGCCAAGAGGTCACCCCTAGGGGCAATCAGAAAGAGCTCCCTCAGGGCAGATAAATTCCGCTCGTTCCTCCTTTTCCTAGAGGGAAGGGATCCATTCAGAAGAATGGAAGAAAAACCAAGACAGGGTTTTTTTTGTTTGTTTGTTTTTTTGGCTTAAAAGCCAAGGGAGAAGGGGGAGGAACGAGCAGGGAGGGGGGAAGATACCGAAGAAGGAGGCCCATGAGGGGATGGTGGGCAGGAATCAGTAATGAATGGTGAAGATACAAGAGAAGATCAAGAATTACGGTAGGTATGTAATTTTCATATCTTCCCTTGTCAATCTTCACCATTCATTACTGCTAGGTGAGTACCAAGCCCCCCGGAAGAGGGCCTGAATAGACCCTGAGGGAACAGAACCCTCAGCCTCCTACTGGTGGAAAGTAGGAAGGGGAGACCCTAACCAACAGACTGGAACAGTCTAAGGTTGATGAGGATGAGGAGGTGTCCCCTGTTGGCTGGGGGAAGGAGGTTTCCCCTGAAGAAGCCTCCTCGCCCCGCGGGAGAACAGGCGGGTCCCCCGGAAGGCAGAACTAGTCACCCTGCGCCAGGCAATGGGTAATAGTCTGGAGAGACAAAGCCATGCTGTCCGCCTGATGCAGATCGCTCTCCCTGCTAGTCTGGACGCTACCTCGTTGGTGTCGTAGGATGCCCTCGCTTGGTGCCTTGCAAGCACCAGACCTTGTGCAGAGAGGGCAATGGCTTATCTAGACTGCTCTGAGTCAGGCAAAGATGCTAGGGCCTGTGATAGCATCTACCACAGATGTCTGTTGTAAGCAGCGTGGTGTGCCTGATGAGAACTGATACACATCAACACTCAACTTGAAGAGTAAACCCTTCGTCCCCACTGGTCAAATTCAGCAGAGTCCGGATCTGGGGGTATGTCATGTGCCAGGCGCCGAGGCCGGAAGGAATGTCCAGGGATGTCAAACCCGAAGGTGGGTGATGCAGGGAACCTAGAGACTCATGGGGGGCACAATACCGTCTCCTGCAGTATGCCAGAGCTGGAGAAGGAGTGGCTGGAGACTGCCAAGTGCGGTTGGATGCTTCCTGGAAAGGGATCGGCCAGGAAGGCATCACTAGGTAGTGAGCGCTGAATTCGCTAAGAAATGCACGCGTCTGTCACTCAGTATTGTCCCTACGAATGTGGGAGATGTGGGCTCTGGAACTAACCTCGAAAGGAACCGCTGATATTCAGTGAAATCAGCGCCAGAGGAAGGGTGGACAGAAAATTCCTCTTCCTCAGATGAGGAAGTCGAGGAGGAAGTGGAGCTCGAATGCTCAGAGGACTGCTGTGGCAGAGGGGACAGGCGGAAAACCTGTTCATCCATGGCCCTGACATAAGATGGGAAGGCCGCCGCAGTAGTTCTGAACGTCTCCCAAGTTAACGGTCCCATGGGGCCCACATGGCCTGGGAGAGAGGGTGGTGGTTGCAGAGGGATGGGTGAAGGGCACCTAATAGCACGTGCCTGGCCTCTGCCAGGGCTCTGAGATCCAGGTAGCGCCACCGCCAGACTTGGGGACCCTGAGATCATACCGGGTTGTGAAGAGACAAGAGGAGAAGACAACTCTGTAAAGAGCCCTGGAAGGGGATCTCCCCTGTGATGCACCTGGGATTGCATGAGTCCAGCAGGGCAACCCTCAGAACTGCCACTAGAAGGCGCTCTAGAGACCTTGAGAGAAAGGTGGGGATCAGCGCTGCGACTCCTCCCCACACACCGCAGGGTGGTGGGGGCTCACTGCTGCTCTTCACCCTGACCTCTCAATCCCTCAGACTCTGAAGCAGCCCTCTTCCTCAATACCAGTGTGGGAGGTCCCTGCTGAGCGAGCCCCTGAAGGGAACTCACTGTAACAGGATCCTCCACCCTTCCCTGAAGGACCCCAGCAGCACCAGTGATGGCAGCTGCCTGGGGCCTCCGGGAAGAGGGCATCCTCTCCAGGCCTCCTGAAGGGTCCACCACAGAAGACTCCAGGCCACCCCGAACCATGGAATCATCTGGGCTAGCCAGCTCCGAGGACTCGGGGAGAGGAATACTGGATCGCCTAGTGCTGGGGCCCACCGGAGGTTCCGAGTCAGAAGACTCAGGTAGCCGGACAGGGCCCTCCCCTGAGTCATCCTCCTCCGAAGAGGGGTCAACCAGAGCAGACTCCGTCGGAGGAACTGGAGGAACCTCCGTCAAAACAGCACCAGGCCTGGCATCGTCGAAGACTGCAACGCGACAGTGCCAGAGGAGTCAGTCGCATCTTTGTCGGCACCGGAAACCCATGCAGCACCGCGAACGGCGCCACCCTGGTCACCGGCACCGTGGATGGCACCGAGAACCAAAATGGCGGCACCAACGGCGCTGCCCAAGTCCCCGGTGCTGCAAATGGCGCCGGAATCCAAAGCAGCAATGCGAGCGGTACCGTCCGAGTTCCCAGCACCGCAAATGGCACCATAACCCAAAGTGGCACCGCCCGAATCACCGGCGCCGCGAATGGTGCCAAGACCCACAGCGATGCCGCCAGAGTCCCCGGTGCCGCAGATGGCACCAGACTCCACAGCAAGGTCAGGCGACATTGAGGGTCCACCAGCGCTGGGCCCTGCCACCTGGGCCGCAACTCTGGGGGAGCCTGCACCTCTGTGGAGATGACTGCCGGGAAGGCGCCAACAGAGTGACCCCGGGAGGAATCACCCTGTTCCTCCAGCGCCGAAGAAGAAACCTCCTCCTCGGCAAGACTAGAAGTGGAGGAGGTTCCCTCCTGGCCTGGCTGTATAGACCCAGGAGAGGACCCGGAGGAAGGGTCAAGAGATCTGGTCTGGGAGGTCCTCGGGGGACGCTGTCCCCCAAAAGTCGGCGGACCTCTTCCGACTTTAAATGTGTGGATTTCTAACACGTGGCGATCCATGGAGAAACAGGTGTCACAATGATCCATATCATGGTAGGGTCCCAGGCACTGAAGACAAACATCATGATGGTCTGTGACGGAAAACTGCCATCCACAGGGGCACCGACGGATAGGGGCACGGCCCACCTTAGTCTTGCGTTTTGGCCCCAAACCTGACATGATGCAAAATTAATACCATAAACAGCAAAACTCACGGCGTCGTCAAAATATTAAATAAAGGAACGATCTTGCAGTCGGCCGGCGTCAGGAATGAACCAGGATGAAGGCGTCCGAAAAACGCTATCGCGACCTGGTGGAAACACCAGTGACTCTGCACCGCAGATGCAGCCTCGACGGGCGGGAGAAACAGAACTGGGATGGAGGAGGGAGCCTCAGCCTAACGGCCGCCTCACATCACGAATGCGCCACTCTGGGGAGGCGCCATTGGCACCGACTCCTCTGAGGAAAAAAAAACAAAAACTCCCATGGTGGATGCGTGCCTCCGGCTTACACCCAGTAGTAATGAATGGTGAAGACTGACAAGAGAAGATCAGGAATGAGCTGACCTCCGCCTGGGCTAGGGAGCACACTAGGAGCCCTAAGGAAAGAAGGAGCTCCAGAAAATTCCACAGCTGAATACTGATCAACAAAATTGAATCTGTCTAGGCTGCGTCCTGAAGAATCCCCCCTGTGAGGTGACCGGGGCCATGAAAGTCCGGAAGGACGGTCCCCTACCTCTAAAGAACGGGGCCCTCTCGAGGAAACTGAAAGGGAATGGCAGAGATCCGTGCTATGACTTCTCTCAGAGCCTGGGTGGGCTCCAGAAAAAGGATGCTGCATGGACCCCATACCCCTCGGAATCCGAAAGCACTCTCCTCCTTGAGAGAGCTAGCCTAGGCAGCTGGCAGCCCTGGTTGGCCTCCGAAGGGGCTATCCAGGGAGCAGCACCCTCCCCTCCTGTAGGTGCTCTGATCGGCCCCAAAGTTGGGTGATCCAGGCACACCACCTGAGGGGATACCACCACTGAGGGGTCAGAGAACCCTCCGAGCCCAGGCTGCAGGACAATGGTGGCCTGCTGGTCAGCACCTATGACCCTTGACCCAGAAGTCACTGTCCACTCCTCAGAGGGGGGCTGGTTCCGACCTGTCGAGGACACTACCAAGGTGTCCACGTGAGCAGCCAACTCCAAAGAGTCAGACTGCCTGTCCGACTCAGAGTCCAATTCCCCTTCTGAAGAGGTGGAGATAGAAGTCCTGTGCCAAACAGTGCATGGACACCCGCTACCATCACGACTGAAAAGGACACCAGATCTAGAGATTGCACCAGAGTCGATATCGACGTCCTCAACTGCACCGTGAATGGTGCCAGAAGAGGACACGGTTCCAACAAAGGCAGCAGCCTCGGAGCCGGAGCCTGTTACAGTGCTGCAAGTGGCACAGAGGACAGAGACGGCGCCGACGACGGCCCCAATGGCGCCATGATCCGAAATCCCCACGGCGCCATGTCCTCTCTTGGAGCTGTGAGCGGCTCCAGAGCTCGACATGGCACTGTGCTCAACCACGGCGCCAGGGTGAGAGACAGTTGAGGCCAACGGCAGCAATGGTGCTGAGCAACGGACCAGCGCCGCTGATGGTGCCATCAGGGCCCACGCGAAGCGCCGAGGCCCAAGACGGCACTGACAGACGGCGTCAAGAATGCCACCGACCCAAGCCTTCTGAGCCGAGGGCATGACACCAGGGGAGCCTTCACCACTGAAGGGGCAATTGCCAAGGTGGTGCCTCCCGCCCATCCCCCGGGGGGACAGACTGGGCCTCCTGCACCACGGAAGGGGCTTCTGCCACGGCATGGCCAAGAGGAGCAGAAGCCCCCTCCTCCTCAGTCCGTACTGAACCAGGAGGGGACCTGGAGGAAAGGCCGAGAGAATGCAGCTTGGCATAATGAGTGCACACCCATCCCCCAAAAGTCGGTGGAGCTCATCCAATTTTCCACGTGCGTTGTTCGATGACACGACGGTCCATGAAGAAGCAGGCATCACATGAATCCATGTCGTGAAGTGGGCCAAGACACGTGAGGCAGCGGTCATGCTGGTCGGTGACGGAATACTTATGGCCGCATGGGCACCGACGTAAAGGGGGCCGTCCCGTCTTCACAGATTTGTTTGCCCCCCAACCAAGACATGACCTATGGAAAAAACAAAAACAAAGAAGACCCGATGTCGCAATAAAGAAAAAAAGGAACAATCTTACTTTAATTTCTCAGGCGACGTCAATTGAGCGCAACAGAACCGGCAGGTAAATGAATGGAGTCGACGGACTCGAATGGAGCCAAAGGCTTCAGAAATTCTTGCAGGCCTCTCAATAGCAGAGCTTCCATGAGGTGACCTCGACGGCGGTAGACAAAGAACTGGCGTGAGGGCAGAGTCGACAGCACCTAACGGCCAACCCACGAGCGCCACGCAGTGTGTCGGCCTCGTGGATGGCGCTGATGGTGCGTCGACTCCGTCCATCCACTACAGGACCAGGAAGTACCTGGAAACGAACCCTGGGTTGACTGGAGGATCTGCCACTCGAACCACTACCTCCTTGAGGAGCAGCTGGGCTATGTCGTCTCTCAGAGCCAACTGAATGTATGCTGATGCTCTCTCCTCCCGTGGGGCATGGGCACGGCTGGGAGTGTACTGCTCGAATTCCAGAGGCAGACCCTGACCGACCACTTCTAAGATCCACCTCTCCATGGTGACAGTGGACCAGGTGGAAAGAAAGTGGCAAAGCTGACCCCCCACGGGAGGACCCAGAGCTGGCGTGATGGGGATAGGGGTGGCCACCCCATCCCGTCACTGGGCAGGCTTGGAGGAAGAGGGTCCAGGACCTGGGCCCCAACCTCCTTGTTTGCGGGCCGGTGGAGGCCTGGACTTGGGCCGAAAGCGCCAAGTCCATGCCTGCTGTTGCTGCCCATCATGATAGGAGAGTTGCTGGACCACAGCAGCAGGGTGCCAAAAAGGCTTATCCTTTTTCTGCTGCTTCTTGGTGCCAGGAGTGCTCTGAGCAGAAGCAGCTGAGTCCAAGGTGGTGTTTTACTGCTCAATTTGCTGAAGGTGAACATTCACACCTGGGCCGAAGAGATCAGTGTGAAGGAAAGGAACATCAGTGAGTTTGTGCTGGGTATCCACCATAAAGGTGGAAAGCCTCAGCCAAGCCCTGCAGTGTGAGGGAACTGCGGCTGCCACCAAACGGGCGCAAGATTCCCCCAGGTCCAAAGTCATCTAAAGCTGCTGCTTGGCAATGGCACACCTCTGGTCCTGGACCTGCTTGGCCGTAGTCTGAAGGTCCATGGGGAGGTGCGGGAGAACTTCATCTAAGGAGCCCAACAGGGCATGAGAGAAGTGCGCCACGATGATGGCCGAGCTTGCCTGGTGGAGGCTTAAAGAGGAGGCTGCATAGACCTTCCTGGCAGTGTGGTCCAGTTTTTTGGACTCCTTGTCTGGGGGTCTATCAGTGTCAGCTGAGCTGCCCATGCATCTGATCACAGAAGCGGTCACCAACCCCCTTGGCCGAGGGGTGTTCTGTGAACTGTGAGAGGGACCTAATGGGCACTGCATACTTGCAAGCCATCCAGGCAGATGGCACTGGGCAGGAGGCAGGATGCTGATGGAGCTCCAAGGCCAGGCCAACAATGACTTTGGCCACAGGAAAGGCTTCCGTGGGTGTATCCCCTCTTTTAAGGATATCTATAAGAGGGTATTCTGCCCTTTTCTGGACAGGCTATGGGACATCCCGTGGATTCGGAGATAAGGTGGAGAATCCCCGGAAATGATGAAGGGCCCTCCTCCATCGACAGACTACCGATAGACAAATCATCCCAAGGGTGAGAGTGCAGGTCAGTGTCATCCAAATTCGAAGAATCCAGATAGATCGGTTGGCCACCAAGGTCCCCTTCAACACGCCTGGGGCAATCAGGCGTAAGGGCGACCGAAATCCTGCATGGGCGTCCCGGAACTGTCCGAGAATCATTCACAGAAGCCCCTCCCAAAGGCTGTTTAGGCAGCGGCTCCACCACAATCAGCGGAGAGACCGATTTGGGCCAAAATGGGACAGGTTTGGCCAGCTCCACGGGCAGGGGAACCGATTTATAGAAACACAGACGCTGACGGCAGATAAGGACCGCAAGGCCCATCCAGTCTGACCATTTCTTTTTCTACCTTATGAATGTGCCAGCAGTCTTTGCTCTGTCAATGGCCATCTATTCATACTCATTTGTATTGCTCCCTTATGCCTGTCCCATTCCTATTTGAAGCCCTGCACTGTATTCATATCCACCACTTCCTGAAGTAGGCCATTCCATGCATCTACCATCCTGTCTGTGAAAAAGAACTTCCTCACATTACCCCTTAATTGGCCTCCCTCTAATCTCATGCTGTGTCCTCTTGTCCTGCTATTTTTCTTACATTGAAACATGCTAGACTCTTTCACCTTGTTAATGCCCTTAAGGTGTTTGAATGTTTCATTCATATCATCTCTCTCCCTTCTTTGCTCTAGGATATACATATTGAGCTCTATTAATCTGTCCTCGTATGTTTTCTGATGCAGTCCCCGCACCATTTTGGTTGCCCTTCTCTGGACTGCCTCAATTTGGTTAATGTCCTTGTGAAGATGTGACCTCTAGTACTGCACGTTATACTCCAGATGGGGCCTAACCAGTGTCTTGTAAAGCGGGATCATTAGTTCCCTCTTATGATTGTGACACCCCTACTAATACACCCCAACATCCCCCTAGCCTTACCTACTGCTTTAGTGGTCTGCTTGGATGATTTCAGGTCACCTGTGATGATGATGCCCAAGTCTCTTTCTTCTCCTGTGACAGCCAGCAACTCCCCTCCCAGCCTATAGGTGGCTTCAGGGTTTCTCTTCCCTATGTGCATGATCTTACACTTCTTTACGTTAAACCCCAGTTGCAACTCTTCCGACCATTTTGCCAGTTTATCCAGATCTCTTCTCATTCTGCCCACCCCATCTGGATCATCTTCTCTGTTGCAGATCTTGGTGTCATCTGCAAACAGACAAACCTTACCCTCCAGTCCATCTGCAATGTCACTGCTGAAGATATTGAAAAGGACTGGCCCCAGGACTGATCCCTGAGGTACCCCACTTGTGACTTGCATCTCTTCTGACGGTATACCATTTACCACCACTCTCTGTTTTCTGCCCGTCAACCAGTTTGCCATCCAGTTGACCAACCTCTGACCCACCCTGAGCCTACCCAGCTTATTAATCAATCTTCTATGTGAAACAGTATTGAAAGTTTTGCTGAAGTCAAGGTAGGCGACATCAACTGCTCCCCCTTGGTCCACTACTCTGGTTACCCAGTAAAAGAAATCTATGAGATTAGTTTGACAGAACCTTCCTGTTGTAAACTCAAGCTGTCTTGGATCCTGTGCTCCTATGGATTCCAGGTGTTGCACTATCCTTTCCTTAAGGAGTGCCTCCATAATCTTGCCCACTACTGAGGTAAGACTGACTGGTCTGTAGTTCCCTGCCTCCTCCCTGCTACCACTCTTGTGGAGCTGAATCACATGAGCCCTTCTCCAGTCTTATGGGACCTCTCCTGTGCTCAGAGACTCACTAAACAGTTCTGATAATTGCTCTGCTAGTTCCACCCTTAGCTCCTTTAGTACCCTGGGATGTATGCCATCAGGTCCCATTGCCTTGTCCACCCTGAGCTTATCGAGCTCTTGTAGGACCCTTTCTTTTGTGAAAGGACTAGTGCACATCTCCCTCCCCCGTGTCCATGGTGCTGAGCTGTGGGCCCTGCCCTACCTTCTCTTCAGTAAATACTGAGCAGAAGTATCTATTTGGGATAGATTCTTTTACATGGTCCACCTCCTCACATGCCCCCTTATCTCCTTTGATCTTAGCAATACCCCCTCTGGACTTTCTCCTTTCACTAATGTATCAATAAAGTCCTGTCACCTTCTTTTACTGTTCGTGCTAGAGTTTCCTCAGTTTGGGCCTTTGCCTGCCTTATTGCCTTCCCTGCTTCCCTTAGGGAAGTCTGGTATGCCTCCCTATCTTCATCTTGCTGCTTTCTCATATATTTCCTGAAGGTCAGCATTTTGGCTCTGACCTTTTCTGCTACTGTTTTTGAGAACCAAAGTGGTTTCCTTCTTCTTTTGCACTTCCTTTTCTCTCTAACACAATGAGATGTTGCTTCAAGTATTGCATATTTAATGCTTGCCCACTTTGCCTGTACCCTCTCACCTGTATTTCTTTTTGCCAGGGCTAGCTTAACTCTGCTGGCCATCTTATCAAGGTCAGCTCCTCTGAAGTCCCATATTTTTGCCTTGTAATGGGATGATTTAGTTCTAGTGGCCAAATTGAACCATACCATGTGATGGTCACTGGCCCCCAGGTGACCTTCTACCAGGATGTCTGTTATCCTTTCCCTGTTAGTCAGCACTAGATCTAGGATAGCCCTGCCTCTTGTGGGCTGTTGTACCAGTTGTTTGAGGCCCTCCCCCTGCAGGGAATCCACTATGTGTTTAGTTCTGACAGGTTCCAGAGGAGTCTGCTTCAGCCTGGGAGACGAAAGCCAAGTAATGGCTGTCATAGAAACCGTGGCTGGCTTCTGTCCGGACAGAATCAGCTGCTGCCACATTAAATCCTCATAGTGTCGATGGAGTTTCCGCCGAAGCCTCTCCTCATCCGAGGATGACCGGTGGCATTGCCTCTTTTTGGAGTCTTATCGCCTTCTTGGCCTGTCAGTCGAAGGGGTCTGAGATCTCGACCTCAACCGGATTGGCCAATTTGGTATTCGGGAGACACCGGGGAAACAGGTGATTTACCCGGATCAGGGACTGATTCCTCGATGGGCTCTCCAGCTACCTAGGTCTCCTCATCAGGAAGAGGCAGGACCGGAGTCCTAGTCAAAGAGTTGTTGGCTTGTTGGGCGACAACGAGTCGACAAGATAGAGAGTGATCTCAACCTCATCGATCGAGACCTCAGTCGACTGGCCAGATGGCAAGGCTGAGAAGCCAGCGGCCGAGGAAGCAATTTCGACTGAAGTCGAAACTGCTGGCTCCTAGGACCGAGATCACTCACGATCCCAAGAGCGTCTCTGCTGAGACAAAAAATTTTTTTTGATCATTTCCTTCTTACGGGACTGGGAGGAATGTGAGCCTGCAGGTCCCTCACCCTTAGTGGGGAGGGAATGGCACAGCTCCTGGAAGGAACTCAAAAACATGGCGCCCAGGTTGAAGGGAACAAAAATCGACCGAGAAGAGGATTCTGTGGCCTGTGCCGCTTCTTCTTTGAAAGACTGCATCTGTTGCAACTGCTTGGTGTCCCCCGCAGCTGCAGAGACCGCCCAACGGGCCTCTTTTGATTTCACCGGTTCTGTTTCTAGCCTGCCCAACTTAAGAGCATGCAAGATGATCGTTGAGGGCGTTGGGTAAACATAAGGCACATGTCATGAAGTCTGGGTGTCATGGCCGACACCCAGGCAGTAGACGCACGCGGTATGCAGATCAGTACGCAACATTTTTTTGCCACATGGACACCGGCAAAATCCGGGGGAAGATTATCTTCCATGACCAAGTAACAATAAGCACAGTCGCTAGCTCGAACAAGCCTAATTTTTGTAAGAACCGAAGGTTTTAAAGCCAGGCCCTACAAAAAGCATGAGCAAAGAGGAGGCAACCTGAATCTTCCAGCGGAAAGGAAGATCTGGTGTCATGGGGTGGAGCCGAGGGTTATACCACCAGGGTGGGTGGGAGGAGCCAGCTTGAAGACCTTCCTGCAAGATTTTACAGGGGGAAGGGACATGCCAACTCATGTGGATAAGAAGAAAAAATTACTCACCATAGTAATGTTTCTTCTAATGGAGTCTTGCTGTATTCTGACTATATGCAGTTAGCCATAGCACTTGAACTGCTGCGGAGAGTAAAGGGTTAACTCTATGCCAAGGCATAGAACATTGAGCTCGAGCTCGGTTTTCAAACCTCTGTCCCTGGTACTCCTCAGTGTAACCGTCAGATTCTTACGAGCACTATGCTAACTAACAATTTAGAAATTGTTCTTTCAATTTTTTTGCCAAAGGGCAATAAACATATTTTTAGAACCCCAAATAGAATCCAGGTAGGTAGTGAAACAAAAACAATATCTTCTTAAATAATAACCATAAAGACCTCAAGCTAAAGAAGAGGTAATCAAGGTACACCTCTGGGATGCAGCGCTGCACCTGCCAGATCACATCCCAAAACAACTAGGTTCCAGGAGGGAAGGCAGGTCAGAACACAGCAAGACTCCATTAGAAGAAACAACATTACTATGGTAAGTAATTTTTTCTTCAAACAACATGAAGTCTTGTTGTATTCTGACTACATGCAGACTACCAAGCAGTACCCCCTTGGAGGGGGGAGTTACAGAACCTATTTCGGAACAAGCTCTGCAGTACTGCTGTGCCAAACCTAGCATCACTTCTTGGCTGGATGTCAAGAGAGTAATGCTTGGTAAATGAGTGAACAGTTTTCCAGGTGGCTGCTTTACAGATTTCCACTAAGGGTATGTCTCTAGCTGCTGCAACTGAAGCAGCTGTACCTCTGGCGGAGTGAGCCCTCAGGCCTGAGGGTGGCTCTTTCCCCAACTCTGAATAGCAGAACTGGATACAGGAGACAATCCACCTGGCAATAGTTCTCTTAGTAGCAGGTTTACATTTTCCCACTTCTCCATAAGTGACAAACAGCTGTGAACGGTCATTTCTATGGGCCTTAGTGTGTTCAATATAATAACTAAGGGCCCTCTTTACATCAAGACTGTGTAGTCTTCTCTCCCCAGAGGAAGAATGGTCAGTGGAAAATACAGGCAAAGACACAAACTGATTCAAATAAAAGTCTGATACCATCTTGGGAAGGAACTTTCTGTTGGTTCAAAGGACCACCCTATCCCTGTGAAAGGAAGTCAGATTCCACTGATAAAGCCTGTAATTCATTGATTCTCCTGGCAGAGGTAATGGCTACCAGGAACACAGTTTTTCAAGTCAAGTATTTTAGCTCAGCTGAAGATAATGGTTCAAACGGGGACTGCACAAGCTGCGCAATACAGATATTCAGATCCCAAACAGGAGTAGGCTCCCTAAAAGGAGGATTGATATGAACCAGACCTTTGAAAAATTTCTTGAAAACTGGATGAGAGGCTAGGGAAGAACCCTTCCCAGCTGAAAGGAAGGCAGAGATGGCTGCCTAATGTACTTTGAGAGTGGTAAGCCTGAGGCCTAAACTGTTAAGATGCACCCAATAGTCCAAAGCAGTGGCAATGCCAGCTAAATCTGGCTGAATATGCATCTGAGAACACCAGAAGCCAAATCCCTTCCATTTAGAATTGTAAGTTTTTCTAGTAGAAGGTTTTCTACTAACCTTAAAGAGCAGGTTCCTACATTCATCAGTGCTACTGTCCCCTAGCCCATTCGATTCCTTACCTGACTGGAATCGAGCTACTGACATTTTGCATGAAAACTCCATAAAGTCGCAAAGTTATATCCCCCGTAATTTTGTAAATCTTCATGGTGCTGAAAAAAAGACCGACTTCCCGGTTTAACAAACAAGCCCTCCGTCGGCCGATGCAGCACTGTTTGTGATGTCACAAGCGAAGCTGCGAGGCGCGTCCATTCAGTTCTATGGGGCTGGTATTTTCCTAATATTTTAAACCCTTTAGTCTTGGGACTTTTTCATATCAAAGCGATCAGCGTATGGGGACTATTGATTACGTCAATCGCTTTAATATGAATAAATTCAAGGACTCATAAACCACCCTACAGAACGAAAACTAACCGATTTGGCGACATCGCAAAACAGTGCTGCGTGGGCGATGAGTGTTTGTTAGGCAGAAGTAGATCTTTAGCACCGTGAAGATTTACAAAATTATGAGGATATAACTTTGCAATTTTATGGAGTTTTCATACAAAACGTCAGTAGCTCGATTCCGGTCAGGTAAGGAATTGAACGAGCTGGCACAGGCAGCTACTAGGAAGCTGCTCTTTAAGAATGTCCAGGACTGATTGGGAAAGGCACAGGCTTGCGTATTCTAGCTCCTCAAGAGCCAAGCTTTGAGTCTGGTATACAGTATCCTCTCCTGCGACGAGGTGAGGAGATTGTACTGTCTGGGAAGACAAAGTGGTATCATCACTAACATTGACAATAGCAGGGGGTACCATGACTGTCTGGCCTAGTCTGGAGCCACTAGAATCACTGTGCAAGGTTGAGATCTGATATTGACCAGAACTCTGAATATCAGAGGAAAAGGAGGAAAATAATACAGAAACTTGCTTGCCCAATTCAATAGGAGAGCACCTTAAGAAAAAGACCCTAGAAGAAGGGGTCTGCAGTAGAATAGAGGAAGTTGGTGATCATCCAGGCTGCAAAGAGACCAATCTCTGGAGTCCCCCACCTTTTGAAAATGACCTGAAGAACTAGAGGATTCAGGGCCCATTCATGGTGACCTTGAGAAATCCTGTTGAGAGCATCTGCCAGTACATTGTTCTTTCCTGGGAGATGCACGGCTATCAGGGAAGCCTGAAGGGAATAAGGTAGTGACCATATTTTCATGGCGTCTGTGCACAAGGCCGATGACCGAGTGCCCCCCTTCTTGCTGATGTACCACATGGTTGTGGTGTTGTCTGTCCTGATCTGCACCACTTTTCCTTGAATTGTGTTCGAGAATGTCTGAAGTGCTAGAAAGACAGCCCTGAGTTCGAGAAGACTTATGTGCAGAAGAGACTTTTGATGAGGAAAGGGACACCTTGCCTTAGATTGTCCTCCTCCAGCCACCACTGGAGAGCCTGAACCAGAGTTTGAGACACTGGAACTAACTCGGAGAGAGGGTCTTTTTTCTGAGACCAGAAAGATCTTAGATGAAACTGAATATCTCTAATTTGAAATCTTGCCCCCTGCACTACGGCAATGGAAGATGCCATGTGGCCTAGCAACTGTAAGAAGTGCCTGGCTGGTCGAGACACTAGTGGATGAAAAGAGGAAGCCAGGGTGATGAGGGATTGCACCCTTGAAAGGGGAAGAAAGGCCTTTGCCTGGACCATGTCCAGTTCCACTCCTATGAATGTGAGAAGCTGGGCTGGTTCCAGAACAGACTTTTCTAGGTTCAGAATGAATCCTAAGGAGTCCAGAAGCTTTTGAGTGACCTCTAGAGCTGACCTGACTTGAACTGAAGACTGACCCACTATGAGCCAGTTATCCAGATAGGGGAACAGCAAGATGCCTTGTCTCCTGAGAAAGGCCACCACTACTGCCAGACACTTGGTGAACACCCTTGGAGCAGATGTTAGGCCGAAAGACATAGCTCTGAACTGGTAAAGACCTGAGGGCAACTCGAACCTGAGGTACTTTCTGTGGGAATGTCTGATAGATATGTGGAAATAGGCATCCTTGAGATGCAGGGAGACTAGGCAGTCTCCTGGTCTCAGAGAGGGAAGAATTATTCCCAGAGTCACCATTTTGAACTTTGGCTTTAGTATATGTTTGTTTAGGTATCTTAGATCTAGGATGGGTCGTCACTCCCCTGTCTTTTTTGGGGTAAGAAAGTATCTGTAATACAGTCCTTTTCCTCTGTGACAATGAGGTACCTTCTCTACTTCTTGCAGAAGTAGCAGAGAGGAGACTTCTACCTCTAAGGCCTTTGTCTCCAAGGGAGAGGGATGACTTAAGAACGTTGTTCTCATTTTTGGGAACTTTTTGAAACTGAGACCAAGCCCCTGGCTCACTACTTCCAGGGCCCCTTTGTCTGAAGTGATAGACTTCCAAGCCTGGAAACAGTGAGCCAGCCTACCTCCCTACTGGAAATGAGGAGGCAACCCTGACTGACACCTCAGGGTGTCTGTTTGGCAGGGGGTTTGGACTGAGTGGAGGATGGAGTCCTGGTCATCCCCCTTCTGCATCTTCCCCTAAAGAACCCCCTCTCCTGGAAAGAAGAGGAGGCCTGAGCTTGGTAAAAAGGCCTGCCCCTTCTAGCCCTAGATTGCTGCTTCTGAGGACTGGCCTGCTTCTTTTTGGCTGCAGCACTCCTGTAGGTGGTCCTGTATTCATCCACCTTTTTCATGTAAGTCACTGTTTGCTCCCCAAACAGAGAGTTAACAGTAACAGAAAACTCCATGGCCTTAGTCTGGGTATCCTGTGACAGACTGGTACATCTGAGCCAAGCAAATCTCCTCATGGAGACAGATGTAGCCATGACCCTGAAATGCACATCATTCAAATCCACAGCAGCATGGAACTGGACTTTGGATGCCTCAATACCATCCACAGCCACCAGCTCCAGCTCCTTGGCCAGCTGGGGAGGGGCATTCTTAGCCAGCTCCAGAACCGTATCCTACATAGATTTCTGGTATCTGGCTGTATATGCCATGTAATTAGCTTGCCTGAGTCCCAAAGAGGATGCGAAGTACTGTTTCTTGGCCATGGCATCCACTTTCCTGGAACCCTTATCGGGGGTGAGATGCCAGGGGAATGTTAGTCTTGTCACAGGCTGAAGCTTGCGCCACCCCAACATGGCTGCAATGATTTGTGAGGAATTCCATCCCAGGACCTGACAAGGTATACCTCCTGTCCATCCTTTTATCCAAAGGAGGTATAGATGTTGGAAACTGCAGAATTTTTTGTGTCTGTTTCTCCAGGGATTTATGCAAAGGGATAGACACTCTTTTTGACTCTGGGACATCCATGATTTCAACATAGTCAGGTTCCTCCTGATCCTGTTCATCCTCTTTCACTGGAAGCTGAAGAGTATCCGCCACTTTCTTGTTGAACAAGAAATGGGAGGGGACACATTAGAAGGCCTGTCTGGGGAGATGTCATGCTCCACTGGCTCATCTAGGCCTTCATATTCCTCTTCTTCATAGTCTTCTTCTCCTTCCCAATCACCCTCATAAAATGCTTCAGGATCAGTTTCAGAAGCACTAGTTTCCAAACGAACCGACTGTCTTTGAGTCAGTGTCGGTTTGGTCAGAACCGGGCAAAGTGATTGAACAACAGTAATCACTTTAGTAATTTCTTCAGCGGTTGGAACATGGGAACCGAACCAACCCACTAACTTTGAAGCTTTCTTAGATGGAACTGACTTCACAGTTGGCTCTCCTTTTGCCCGAGGAGGTATCACCCAGGTCGGTGGGCACCCCCTCAGGTTCGGTCAGAACCGAACCGGGCTGGTCATCCGGATCAGCGGACTTCTCGGCCTACTTAAACGTTATCCAAAGTGGCTTTGGGAAAGTTTTTGCATATTTGGCAGTCTTCTTTGAGGAGGTCAAACCCCAGACAATAAACACAGACGACATGGGGATCAGCCTTAGCAAAGGCCTCCCCACACTCGGTGCAGTGCTGAAACCCAGTGGGACCGGTTTTCTTTTTGGGTTTCTCAGACATGCCAGACTAGTAAAAGTTACCCTTAACAGCGATTAAGCCAGGCAACTACAAGACCTATCAGTTCCAACCGTGTCACGGGTTGGTTAAAAAAAATGAAGAAAACTTTTTTAGGATCCAGTAGGTACCAGAAACCACAAATTACAGAACAGAACACAAGAAAAAATCAACACAGAATTTGTTTCGGTTCCCAACCAGACCGACTGGGAGAAAACTGAACAAAAAACTATTTCTACTAACAAAACTCTAACTACCTACTAGCTACACGTACTGTATCGTAGACAGAGATCTGAATACCGAATAAAATACGAAAAGTGGTTGAAAACCGACCGATTTTTACTTAAACCGAACTGAAGGATAGAATCTCCAGAGCGACTTCACAGTTAGGCGGAGTAAAGACTCTGACAGTTACACTGAGGAGTACCAGGGACAGAGGTATGAAAACCGAGCTCAAGCTCAATGTTCTATGCCTTGGCATAGAGTTAATCCTTTACTCTCCAGAGCAGTTCAAGTGCTGGGGCTAACTGCATATAGTCAGAATACAGCAAGACTTCATGTTGTTTGAACAACATATCCACATCCCTAGAATGAAAATTATGTACCTACCATAATTTTTTATCTTCCTGTGTATCTTCACCATTCATCACTGTTTGGGTTCAAGCTGGAGGTGCTAGGACCCCAAAGGAAACATTTTAGCTTTAAAAAGCTTTCTTCCTATCTGGAGGCGGGGCCAATGTTAGGGACAGCGCTACCCTCTAGGCTGATGTATTGCATGGCACTTGCAGGTTGGCCAATAACGGATGCCGGCCCCTCCATCACTTCAGTTCTGCTTGCCGGAGAAGGAAACTAGAGACAGAGAAAAAGCGTAGGAGAGTGGAGCAAGGGAGCCCAAGGGAGAGGAAAATGAAAGGATATAAACTGAAAAAAGGAATAAGCCTGCCACGAGGGGAAGGGTAGGAATCTAACAGGGTCTGGGAGATGGACCCCAATCACCAGGCAGGCCAGGGAAGGGTAGGAGAAGGGGTGGAGTAGGAGGGAAAGAAAAAATGAAGAAAAATTAAGGAAAAAGCGGGGGAGAGAGATGGATGGAGAGAGAGAGAGAGAGAGAGAGGAGGAACATCCCCTCCAAAGTGCCAAACGTTTCTCCTGGTGGACCAAAAAGGGGGGACCCTAAACTTCACAGTCACCCCTCCTATTTTTTTTTTTGTAGGAGTCTGGAGACAAAAAAGCTACTGTATGCTGAGAGGGCTCAAGATTCAGGAAAACTGAATCTACCAAGGGCATAGTCAGGAGTTAAGACTGCACAAGCATGAGCCGCTGACAGGGTATCAAGGTCATGACAGATGAGGTGCAAACTCCAAGGTCCTCCGGAGAAGAAGGGCTATATGCTCTCAACCTGCTCTCCCCCCTAGCAACAAGAGGTGGGGACAGGACCCACCTCAGGACGAAATCCCCCTGGAGTAGTCCAAAAGGAGGGGAGGTCCTGGGGTATAGAAAAAGTTATTGGTTCCTATGCCCAGTACCACAAGGGGTGGTGAGACAAGGATAATGAACTCTAGAAGAAGTTCAGAACCTCTGGGTGAACCCGAAGAGACTCTGTCGCACTGAAACCTAGGAGTGGATTACCTGTGGGGGTTAAAGGTGAGTTGGTTAGGGCTTCATGAGAAAGTAGGAGGTCCCCGAAGCTTCTGTGACAGTGACAGGAACTCAACCAGGGAGCCTGGACGTACTTTTTAATGAGGAGGCAAGCCTGTTGGGGACAGGATCCCCTAGGTCAAGAGAGTCCCCCATCACAGCCAAACGGGGCTTTGAGGAGCCCCTAGAAAGAAAGGGCAAGAGTTCCTGCTTGCCCTCCTCCTAGAGGTGGGTCCCTGGTGCTTCAGATGAAGTGGCAGGGAATCCAAAGGTGCCAGCATGACTTTGCCCACAACTGGCCTCAATTGAGGGGAGGGCAAGCAAGCAGGAGGCAGTGCCCATAAGCTGAAGCCAAAGAGGGGATGGTGGGTGGGAAGCAGTGATGAATGGTGAAGATACACAGAAAGATCAAGAATTATGGTAGGTAAGTAATTTTCATATCTTACCCGTGTCAGTCTTCACCATTCATCACTGAGGGGTGTGAGTGCTGGCACCTCCCTGAGGGCTAAGAGTGGCCTTCAGCCTCCTGTGGGAGATTCACAAAAGGAGGGGGCCCATCACAGGTCTGGCCAGACTCATTACTGGTCAGGGTCAGGTCAAGCCTCCTGGCCTGCAGGAGAGGGAGGACGCCCTGAAAGTTCTTCCCTGACCCTGCAGGAGAAATATCGGGCCCCCCAAAATGGCAAGGCAGTCACCCCAAGTAAGGCCAAGGGTGACAACCAGGAGGGATGGAGCCATGTCATCCACCTAATGCATACTGCTGATCCCACAATCCTGGAGGCTACCGCACTGATGTCATAAGATGCCCATGCTTGGTGTCCCGCCAGCTCCAGACCTTGAGTGGAAATAGCAATGGCTTGCCTGGTTGCCTCACTATCAGGCATGGCTGCCCAGATCTGACCCTGCATAGCCCACAGGCGCCTCTCATAGGCCACCATGTGTGCCTGATGTGCGGAGATGGAGAGTAAGAGATGCGCCAAAGAGAAAACTCTTCTGGCCCAGCGATTGAACTTTGTAAAGTCTGTCTCTAGAGGGCGGTCTCTTGACAGGTGCAGATGTCCAGAAGGGATATCCAGCCACTCCAAGCCCGATTCGGGGCAGGCATTAATCCTGGAGACCCAGTGGGAGCATAATACCTCTGCTGACAGTCCAGAGGGGCTTGAGAAGAGGAAGCAGGAAGCTGCCAGGGGCTGTGCAACTCCTCCATGAAGGGACAAGGGCATGGAAGGATCACCATTGCTTCTTGGCTGTATTTCCTAAGGAATGCCAGTGTCGTACGTGCAGGATTGTGTTGGGCGGAAGGGGAAAGGCAGAGTTCCTCCACCATCATCATCAGGAACCGCTGATACTCTGTGAAGTCAGCATCAAAAGAATGGTAAGAAGGGGAGTCCTCTTCCTCCTAGGAGTAAGTCGATGACATGGAAGAAAAAATTACTCACCTTAATAATGTTGTTTCTTCTAATGGAGTCTTGCTATATTATGGCATATGCAGTGAGTCCCAACCTTCGAACTGCTCCGGAGGTGAAAGAGTTAACTTTCCATGTCAGGCATGGAACGCAGAGCTCGAGCTCAGTTGAAACTCTGTCTGTTGTTCTTCAAACTCAAACTGTCAGATCTTTACGAGCTAAACTCACTGAGGTCCAGTGTGGAAGCTGTAAACCTACACTAGCCAACTGGCTACGAAACATAAAAACACATTTTTTGGTCCCAAAACAAAGACTCAAGTCAGGAGACCCAAAAAATAAAAACACAACACCAAGTCACCCCAAAGAAAAAGGGGTGAAATTAACAAGGTGGGCATCTACTAAGTGCCAACACTGCACTGCCCACCCACATCCCAAAAACAGAGGTTCTGAGAGGGGCAGGGGGGAGGTCATAATATAGCAAGACTCCATTAGAAGAAACAACATTACCAAGGTGAGTAATTTTTGCTTTAAACAACACGAAGTCTTGCTATATTATGACCCATGCAGACTACACAGCAGTACCTCCATGGAGGAGGGACAGAACCTACTTAGGAAATAGGCTCTGAAGCACAGCTATGCCAAACCGAGCATCACTCCTAGCCTGGATGTCCAGGGAGTAATGCTTGGTAAAAGTGTGAATTGTTTTCCAGGTAGCTGCTTGACATTTCTCTAGAATAGGGATGTCCCTGGCAGCAGCCAGGGAAGCAGCTGTACCTCTGATAGAGTGTGCCCTCAGGCCTGAGGGAGGAACCTTACCCAGCTTTTCATAACAGAACTGGATACAAGAGACAATCCACCTGGCAATGGATCTTTTAGTGGCAGGTTTCCTTTTACCAACCTCACCATAAGTGAGGAACAGTTGCAGGGAGTCAAACCTGTGACCCTTGGTACGCTCTATGTAGTAACTAAGGGCTCTCTTCACATCTAAGCTGTGCAGCCTCCTCTCGCCAGAGGATGAATGGTCAGTGAAGTACACTGGAAGAGATATAGATTGATTAAGGTGGAAATCTGAAACCACCTTAGGCAGGAACTTCCTGTTAGTCATGAGGACCACCTTATCTCTGTGAAAGGAGATAAAATCAGGCTCCATTGACAAAGTTTGTAATTCACTTATGCGTCTGGCAGAAGTGATGGCTACCAGAAACACAGTCTTCCAAGTCAAGAACTTCAGCTCTGCTGAAGACAAAGACTCAAAGGGGGGTTGCATAAGCTGAGCAATGCAAACGTTAAGATCCCAGGCAGGGGCAGGGGCCCTGAATGGAGGGTTGGTGTGAAGCAATCCCTTAAAAAACTTGGAAAATACAAGATAAGCTGAAAGAGAAGAGGGTTTACCTGCTGAAATAAAAGCAGACACAGCTGTCAAATGTACTTTTAGGGTAGCTGGTCTCAGCCCCAAGGTATTTAAATGGACCATATAATCCAGGACTGTGGGTAAATCAGCAGATTCTGGGGAAATATGCTTCCCAGAGCACCATATGGAAAACTGCTTCCATTTGGAATTATAGGTAGCCCTAGTGGAAGGCTTTCTAGAAGCCTTTAGTATATCCATTACACCTTGGGAGAGGTGTAGATCAGCAAACTCTAACTCTTCAAGAGCCAGGCCTTGAGATTGAGAGATTTGAGGTTCGGGTACCAGACCCTTCCCTGAGCACAGGTTAACAGGTTGTGATTACTGGGAAGACACAGGGGGGGAAGATGGACTGCTAAGGACAGTAGGAGTGGATACCAGGGTTGTCTGGCCCAATCTGGGGCAATCAGGATCATCTTGCAGGATTGAGATCTGATTTTGACTAACACTCTGAACAGGAGAGGAAAGGGGGGAAAGCATAGAGAAACTTCCCTTCCCAATTGAGGACTAAGGCACCCAAAGAGACTGAGCCCAACACTGAGGGCCTGCAGCAAAAAAGGGGAAGTTGGCGATTGTCTGGGGCTGCAAAAAGATCTATCTGCGGGGTGCCCCATCTGGCAAATATCACCTCCAGGACCAGGGGTCCAGTGACCATTCGTGATGGCCTGGAAATCCTGCTGAGAGCATCTGCTAGGACATTGTCCTTGCCTGGGAGGTGAACTGCTGTAAGGGAGGTGTTCAGGGAGTAAGCCAGAGACCACAACTTCATTGCTTCGGTGCACAAGGCCGTAGACCGAGTGCCCCCTTGCTTGTTGATGTACCACATTGTGGTGGTGTTGTCTGTTCTGACCTGTACAACTTTGTTCTGAAGAGATTTGGAAAAAACTTGCAGTGCTAGAAGAAAAAATTACTCACCTTAGTAATGTTGTTTCTTCTAATGGAGTCTTGCTATATTATAGACATTAGCAGTTTGTTCCAGCTCTAGAACTGCCCCGGAGTGAAATGGTTAAAACCATTCCAAGATAGAATTTTGCACGAGGCAGCTCTATCTGTGTCATTTCAAACTTGAACTGTCAGATCTTTGAGCCAAACTCACTAAGGTCTGTGTGGTGCTGTAACCTACACTAGCCAAATGGCTACCTAAATAATAACAACCATTGATGGTCCCAACACCCAAGACTCAAGTCAGGGACCAGAAATACTAACACCATTCTAATAATATGAAATGGAACATAAGTATAATAAAACACACACACAGCGTACACACACACCCCAAAGTCCCAAAGGGGACAAAATGCTAACAGGACATAAGTAGTGCCCACACTAAGTTGCCGCACCCCACCAAGTAGAGGTTCTGAGAGGAGCAGGTTGGGGGAGGTCTATAATATAGCAAGACTCCATTAGAAGAAACAACATTACTAAGGTGAGTAATTTTTCTTCAAACAACATGAAGTCTTGTGATATATAGACATTAGCAGAATACACAGCAGTACCTCCATGGAGGAGGGCAGAACCTACTTAGGGAATAGGCTCTGAAGAACAGCTGTGCAAACCGAGCATCTCTCCTGGCCTGGACATCCAGGGAGAAATGCTTGGTAAATGTGTACCGTTTTCCAAGTAGCAGTTTGGCAAATCTCTAATAAAGGGATATCTCTGGCAGCAGCTAGAGGCAGCTGTACCCTGGTAGAATGAGCCCTCAAACCGGGGGCTCTCCCACTCTGATAACAAAATTGGATACAAGAGACAATCCACCTGGCTATTGATCTCTTAGTGGCAGGTTAGCCTTTCCCAACTTCACCACAGGTAAGGAAAAGTTGGAGGATTCGAACCTGTGACCTTTGGCACGCTCTATATAATAACTAAGAGCTCTCTTAACATCCAGGCTGTGCACCTTCTCTCACCCGAAGAGGAGTAATCAGTGAAAAATACTGGAAGGGAGATAGATTGATTAAGATGGAAATCTGAAACCACCTTAGGCAAAAACTTCCTATTAGTCCTAAGGACTACCTTATCCCTGTGGAAAGAAATAAAGTCAGTCTCCACTGACAAGGCTTGCAATTCACTTATGCATCTGGCAGAAGTGATAGCCACTAGAAAACAGTTTTCCAAGTTAGGTACTTAAGCTCTGCAGAAGACAGAGGTTTAAAAGAGGTTGCATTAACTGGGCAATGCAAACATTAGGTCCCAAGCAGGGCGGTTCCAAAGGAGGATTAGCATGAGTAATCCCTTAAAAACTTGGAAAACACAGGATGAGAGGAAAGGGGATGACTTTCCTGCTGACACAAAAGCAGACACAGCTGCCAAATGAACTCTCAGGGTAGCTGGTCTGAGACCCAAGGAATTAAGATGTACCATGTAATCTAACAAAATGGGCAATTCAGCAGATTCTGGGGAAATATTTTTCCCAGCACACCAAATGGAAAACCTTTTCCATTTAGAACTATAAGTAGCCCTAGTGGAAGGCTTTCTGGAAGCCTTTAGGATCTCAAGAACACCCTGAGAGAGGTGTAAATCAGCAAACTCTAACTCCTCAAGAGCCAGGCCTTGAGGTTGAGGATTGAGGTCCGGATACCAAACCCTTCCCTGGGCACAAGTCAACAGATTGTGATTCCTGGGAGGCACAGGGAAGATAGACTGTCAGAGACAGAAGGAGTGGGTACCAGGGCTGCCTGGCCCAATCCGGGGCAATCAGAATCACCGTGCAAGGCTGAGATCTGATTTTGACTAGTACTTTGAATAGGAGAGGAAGGGGGATAGCATAGAGGAACTTCCTCCAAATCCAGAAGAAGAGGCATCCAGGGAACTGGAGCCCAGCACTGGAGGCCTGCAACAGAACAGAGGAAGTCTGTGATTGTCTGGGGCTGCAAAAGATCTATCTGAGGGATGCCCCACCTGGCAAAACTATCCCCAGCACTTGAGGATCCAGGGACCATTCGTGATGGCCCTGGGAAATCCTGCTGAGGGCATCCGCTAGGACATTGTCCTTCCCTGGAAGATGAACTGCTATGAGGAAGTGTTCAGGGAATAGGCCAGAGACCACAACTCATTGCCTCGGTGCACAAGGCTGAAGACCGAGTGCCCCCCTGTTTGTTGATGTACCACATTGTTGTGGTGTTGTCTGTTCTGACTTGTATCACCTTGTCGTGGCCAGATGCAGAAAAAGCTTGAAGAGCTAAAAAGACAGCTCTGAGTTCCAGCAAATTGATGTGTAGCAGAGATTCCTGGGGGGACCAAACTCCCTGAGTGGAAAGGTCGCCCATGTGGGCTCCCCAACCCAGAAGGGAAGCATCTGTAGTGAGAGTCAAGTCGTGAGAAGGGGAAATGAAGGGACCCCGCTCTTAAATTGCTCTGATCCTGCCACCACTGGAGAGCTAGGATCAAGGTTCGAGTCACTGGGACCAACTTGGAAAGGGGGTCTCTTCTCTGAGACCAAAAGGTTCTCAAGTGAAACTGAATGTCTCTCATCTGAAATCTGGCTCAATGCACAACAGCTGTGGATGCAGCCATGTGTCCAGGAGCTGCAGAAAGTGTCTTGCTGGTCAAGAGACCTGCAGAGTGAAGGAAGAGGCCAGAGCCACTAAATTCCTTACCCTTTCTGGGGAAGAAAGGCTCTGGCTAGCTTTGTGTCCAAGTCTGCCCCTAAAAAGGTGAGTACCTGGACTGGTTCCAGAACCTGACTTTGGTAGGTTTAGCAGAAAACCCAGGGAGGTGAGAAGCTGCTGGGTGACCTGCAGGTGAGATTTTACCTGTTCTGGGGACTGGGCTCTAATGAGCCAGTCGTCTAGATAGGAAAAACAGCAATCCTCTCCCTCCTTAAGTGGGCCACTGCCACTGCTAGACACTTTGTGAATACCCTTGGAGCAGAGTAAGGCCGAAGGGCATTGCTTGAACTGGTAATGACCTGAGGGCAGTTCAATCTGAGGTACTTCGATGGGATCTTCTGATTAGGACATGGAAATAGGCATCCTTGAGGTCCAGGGAGGCTAGCCAGTCCCCTGGCCTTAGGGAAGGTAAAATCATTGCCAGAGTTACCATTTTGAACTTTGGTTTCAAAAGATGCTTGTTCAGATATCTGAGAGATCTAAAATGGCCACCATTCTCCTGTCTTTTGGGGTAAGGAAGTATCTGGAATACAGACCCTGCCCTGATGAAGGGAGGAACCCTTTCTACTGCTCTGAGAGCTAACAGGGATGAGACCTCTGTTTCCACAGCGAGGTCTCTGAAGCACTTGCAGGTAGAAAAGCCTGCTTCTCAACTTGGAAACTTTTGAAGCTGAGAACCAGACCCTGGCTTACTACTTCCAGAACCCACTTGTCTGAGGTTAAAGAAGCCCAATTCTGACTGAAGTAAGCCAGCCTGCCCCCACGGTACAGGAGGACGGCCCTGGGCACCCCATCAGGGTGCCTGTTTCAAGGAGCTTTAGGCTGGGGGTGGGAGAAGGTCTGCCCACCTCGTCTGCCCTGCCTCTGAAGAAGCCCCTCTGAGCATAGGCAGAGGAGCCTGAGTCTGGTAGAAAGGCATGTGAAAGGCCTACCCCTACCCTGGGGCATGCCTTTGAGGGTGGCTTGCCGCTCCTTAGCCTGGGCACTCTTCAAGTAGTCCTATATTCATCCATCTTCTTCATGTAACTCTCTGTCTGCTCTCCAAACAGAGAATTTCCCACCACAGGAAAATCCATAGCCTTAGTCTGGGTATCCTGTGACAAACTAAGTACACCTGAGCCAGGCCAACCTCACGAAAAGCTACAGATGTGGCCATGACCCTAGAGGAAACATCATTAACATCCACAGCAGCATGAAACTGAACCTTAGAGGCTTCAATGCCATCAGCAGCCACCTGTTCTAGTTCACTAGCCAGCTGGCCATGGGCCTGCTTGGCCAGTGCATAACAGTATCCCATCTAGATTTCTGATACCTAGCTACATAAGCCATATAATTTGCTTGCCTGAGTCCCAGAGAGGCTGCATATACTGTTTTTTGCCACGGCATCAATCTTCCTGGAATCCTTGTCAGGAGGATGTGAAGCCAAGGAATATTAGCTTTATCACAGGCAGCAGCCTGAACTACTAACATGACTGCATTGCTGAGAAAGGAATTCTGTATCAGGGCCTGACAATGTATACCTTCTGTCCATCTTTTTATCTACAGGAGGCACAGAATTAGGAGCTTTTAAAATTTTAATTGTTTGTTTCCTAAAAGACTTATGTAAAGGAATAGACAATCTCTAGACTCTGGAATATCCATCATTTCTACAAAATCAGGCTCCTCTTGCTCATCCACAGCTTCTTCCAAGGGAAGCTGGAGGTTTCAACAACTTTTTGTAAAACATAAAATGAGATGGGGACTCAGACAGCATAGGGAAGATTCTAAAGGTCTGTCTGGGGAGATGTCCAGTTCAATGGGCACACCCAGACCTTCCCAGCCACATTCATACTGTTCATAATCCTCCTCCCCTCCTCTGGTTCATAAAATTCCTCAATATCATAATCCTGAACCACTGGGACCGGACGAACCGACCTTTTACCAGATAGTGGTGGTTCGGACGGACCGAGACAGTGACTGGACAATTTGTATGGCTTTTGCTATCTCTGCAGCAGTTGGAGAAGGAATTTTGGACTCCAGACCTGCTGATTTTCTTGTTTTCTTTACTGGAATTGGTTCCTCAGAACCAGCTTTTCTTTGCCGAGGAAGTCTGGCCCTGGTCAGAGGCACTCCCTCTGGTTCAGTTGGCACCGAACCGGGCTGGCCATCCGGGTCAGCGGACTTTTTGGCCTCTCGTTCCCTGAGCCTGCCCAATCTTTTTTCCAGGGTGGCTGCAGGGAAATTCTTACATACCTGGCAGTCTGACTGGAGGTGGTCAAACCCCAGACAATAAACACATGTGGTGTGTGGGTCAGCCTTGGCAAAGACTTCCCCACAAACATCACAGTGTTGAAACCCAGTGGGCCCGGTTTTTCTTTTGGGTTTCTCAGACATAATGCCAGCCTAACCAAAAACATGCCCTTTTAACGGCAGTGCCAGGCAAGACACCCTTATCGGTTCCTAACCGTGTCACGGGTATTGGAAAAAAACGTAATAAATCTGTTTTTTTTAGAACCGATAAGAACCGGGAACCGCACTCTAAAATAGTAACTTTTAGTTTTAAATGAGTTTTAAACCCACTGATCGGTTCAAAACCGAACCGATAACTTACAAGTTCCACACAGACAAAACCTTCATTTACTTACGGTTACCACAGATAGAGCTTGAACCGAACGGTTTTACGGTTAAAATAAAACTATTCTCGGTTAAATCCAACTGAGAAAACAATTTTTAAACCGAGAAATGAACCGAGCAGAAGGAGGAATCTCCGGAGCGACTGTTCACTGAGGCAGAGTAAAGAATCTGACAGTTCAAGTTTGAAATGACACAGATAGAGCTGCTCACGTGCCAAAATTCTATTTTGGAATGGTTTTAACCATTTCACTCCGGGGCAGTTCTAGAGCTGGAACAAACTGCTAATGTCTATAATATAGCAAGACTTCATGTTGTTTGAAAAACTGCTCTGAGTTCCAACAGGTTGATGTGGAGCAAAGATTCCTGAGGGGACCACAATCCCTGAGGTAGTGAGGTCGCCCATGTGAGCTCCCCACCCCAAGAGGGATGCATCTGTAGTAAGAATTAAGGAGTGAGACTGAGTGACAAAGGGAACCCCTTGTTTCAGATTGCTCTGATCCTGCCACCACTGTAGGGCCTGGATCAGGGTTCGAGTCACTGGGATCAATTTGGTTAGAGGGTCTTTCCTTTGAGACCAAAAGGCTCTCAAATGGAACTGGATGTCCCTCATCTGAAATCTTGCTCCCTGCAAAACTGCTGCAGAAGCAGCCATGTGCCCCAAGAGCTGTAGAAAATGCCTTGCTGGTCGAGAGACCTGCAGGGTGAAGGAGGAGGCCAGAGAGACCAGGGTCCTTGCCCTGTCCAAAGGAAGGAAGGCTCTGGCTTCCTCTGTGTTCAGCTCTGCGCCTATGAAGATGAGGAGCTGGACAGGTTCTAGAACTGACTTTGAAAGATTCAGAAGAAAACCTAGAGAGGTGAGCAGTTGCTGAGTTACCTGTAAATGTAACTTGACTTGGTCTGGAGACTGGCCTACTATGAGCCAGTCGTCCAGGTAAGGGAAGATGGCAATTTTTTGCCTTCTTAGGGCAGCAACTGCTACTGCCAGGCATTTTGTGAACACCCTTGGAGCAGAGGTGAAGCCAAAGGGCATTGCTCTGAACTGGTAATGGCCTGAGGGCAGCTCGAACCTGAGGTACTTTCGATGGGAGCGTCTGATGAGAATATGGAAGGAGGCATCCTTGAGGTCCAGGGACGCTAGCTAGTCCCCTGGCCTTAGAGAGGGTAGAATAATTCCCAGAGTCACCATTTTGAATTTTGGTTTTAAAAGGTGCTTGTTTAAATATCTGAGATCCAGGATGGGCCACCATTCTCCTGTCTTTTTTGGGGCAAGAAAGTACCTGGAGTACAACCCTTTGCCCTGGTGTAGGGGTGGAACCCTTTCCACAGCTCTGAGAGCCAGGAGGGAAGAGACCTCTGCCTCTAGGGCAAGTGCCTGTGATGGATTTGCAGGTGGAAAGGATCTGGTTCTCATCTTTGGACATTTTTTGAAGCTGAGAACCAGTCCCTGGCTTACTACTTCCAGGACCCACTTGTCTGATGTTAGAGACTTCCAGTCCTGGACAAAATAAGCCAGCCTGCCCCCAACAGGTAGCTGAGAATTGGCCCTGGCAACCCCATCAGGGTGCCTGTTTGGCAGGGGCTTTGGGCTGAGGGGTGGAAGCAGGCCTGCTTGTACCCAGTCTGCCTCGCCCTCTAAAGAACCCCCTCTGGGCATAGGTAGAAGAGGAGGCCTGGGCTTGGTAAAAAGGCCTATGAAAAGGCCTGCCCCTGGAAAGCTGCCTTTGAGGAGTGGCCTGCCTTTCCTTGGCCTGTGCACTCCTATAGGTGGTCCTATACTCATCCATTTTCTTCATGTAATTCTCTGTCTGCTCCCCAAACAGAGAATTACCCACAACAAGGAAAATCCATGGCCTTAGTCTGGGTATCCTGTGGACGGGCTAGTACATCTGAGCCAAGCCATTCTGCGAAGTGCCACAGATGTAGCCATGACTCTTGATGACACATCATTAGAGTCCACTGCAGCATGGAATTGCACCTTGGATGCCTCAATACCATCAGCAGCCACCTGCTCCAGCTCCTTGGCAAGCTGGCCAGGACCTGTTTTGCTAGAGCCATAACAGTATCCCATCTGGATTTCTGGTATCTAGCAACATAAGCCATATAATTTGCCTGTCTGAGTCCCAAGGATGCTGCCATGTACTGTTTCTTTGCCATGGCATCAATCCTCCTGGAGTCCTTGTCCGGGGGGTGTGAAGCCAAGGGAATATTTGCCTTGTCACAGGCTGCAGCCTGCACTACCCCAACATGGCTGCATTGTTGTGTAAAGAACTCTGTATCAGAGCCTGACAATGTGTACCTCTTGTCCATTCTCTTATCAACAGGAGGTATAGTGTGAGGAGCTTTTAGAATTTTAACTGTCTGTTTCCTAATTGATTTATGCACAGGAATAGACAGTCTCCTTGACTCTGGGATATCCATCATTTCCACATAGTCAGGCTCCTCTTGATCATCCACAGCCTCCTCCATAGGGAGCTGGAGGGTTACAGCCACTTTCTTATAAAACATAAAATGAGAAGGGGACTCAGAAAGCCTAGGAGGAGACACTCCTGAAGGTCTGTCTGGGGAGATGTCCGGGTCAATGGGCACATCCAGACTTTCATATCCACATTCACTCTCCTCATACTCCTCTTCCCCCTCCTCTGGTTCATAATATTCCTCTACATCATACTCTTGAATCGGTGGAACCGGCCGAACCGGACGTTTACCTGATGGTGCCGGTTCGGTCAGAACCGGGGAAAGCGACTGGACAATTTTAATCACTTTGGCTATTTCTTCAGCGGTTGGAGAGGAAAGTTTTGGCTCCACACCAGCTGATTTCCTAGTCCTTTTTGCTGGAACCGACTCCTTGGAGTCGGATCTCCTTTTGCCCGAGGAAGTCTCGCCCTGGTCAGAGGGCACTCCCTCCGGTTCGGTTGGAACCGAACCGGGCTGGCCATCCGGTTCAGCGGACTTTTTGGCCTCCCTTTCCCTGAGCCTACCAACTCTCTTTTCTAGGGTAACTGCAGGAAAATTTTTACAAATCTGGCAGTCTGCATTGAGGTGGTCAAACCCCAGACAATAAACACAGGTGGTGTGGGGGTCAGCCTTGGCAAAGACTTCCCCACAGACACTGCAGTGTCGAAACCCAGTGGGCCCGGTTTTTCTTTTGGGTTTCTCAGACATAGTGCCAGTCCTAACCAAACTTACCCGTTTATGGCAATCCGCCAGGTAAGACCCTCTTATTGGTTTCCAACCGTGTCACGGGTCATGGAAAAAACCGCAATAAAATCTGTTTTTTTTAGAACCGATAAGAACCGGTAACCACACTCTAAATGACAGATAAATATATTTTAAACAACTTGATCGGTTCAAACCGAACCGATAAACCGTTTACAAGTTCCACACAGAAAAGAAATCAATGTAAGACCTATCTAGTACTCACAATGCCACAGAGAGTCTGAACCGACCGGTTGCGGTTTAATTTCGGTCGAAAACCGAGAAAAACAATACTTTAACCAACAAAATGAACCGAGCAGAAGGAGAAATCTCTGGAGCGAATGTTCAGTGAGGCGGAGTAAAGAATCTTGACGGTTTGAGTTTGAAGAACAACAGACAGAGTTTCAACCGAGCTCCAGCTCTGCGTTCCATGCCTGGCATGGAAAGTTAACTCTTTCCACTCTGGAGCAGTTCGAAGGTTGGGACTCACTGCATATGTCATAATATAGCAAGACTTCATGTTGTTTGAAGGACTCCGCATAGGGTGTGACGAAGCCGAAGGAGGAGATGTAAACACCATCTTGCAAACGGCCCTAAAATTAAGAGGGAAAGCAGCCCAGGCCAGCACTCAGACTCTGTCCCGGGGTGGCCAGGGCCACTGGGGCAGAGAGGGATGCCGACCAGGTCCCCCCTTCCCCAACTCAGAGGACCGGGACCTGCCCCTCAAGAGAGGCCCTACCTTGGCGACCACTCTATGGGAAGGGGGAAAGAGAAAAGCCGGTACCCAGGTTGGCCTCCAATTCCCACCCAGACTCTGTCTTAGCACCGATAGCCAATGTGGTGTCAGAGATGGGATCCCTGATGGGGACAGCCCAGGAGGCGGCACCATCACCCGAAGTGGCACCGACCACAACGCAAACATCAGCTGCGGTGCCATCACTCAAGGTGGCACCAACATAGAAGTCAGCACTGACCTCAAATGCAGCACTATCCTTGAGGATGACACAGATCATGGCACCGACCCCAGAATCGGCACCGACAGCAGCACCATCACCGAGCACAGAGCTGCAAGTGTCGTCGTCATCAGAGATGGCACCGAAGATGGCACCAGCACCCTCCATGGCACCAGCAGAGAGAAGGGTGGTGTAACACATAGCGTTGACCCTAGAAGACCTCCTACTGAGTTCAGGGAGCATCCATTCCTCTGGGGAACTTGGCTGCCAATCTGGGTCATCCTGGTCATCCTCAGAGTCATAGGAGGAGATCACGGCAACCCCAGACACTCTACCTGTCCTGGCACCAAGGATGGTGTCAGGAGGGGACTCAGCGGCAATGGCAGTGCTGCCTCACTCACCAGCACCAGAGCCGGTGCCAGAAGTCAAGGCTGCACCCACCGTAGCCTCCGAGGGAACCACTGATGCAGACTCCGCATATAGCCAAGACCTTGACAGCGGGGCTGGCCAGCTCCCTGAAGGGGGGCCAGGCCACCAGTGTCCATGACTGGTCCCCCAGAGGCCGACCATCCCCAGAACTGCTCATCCAGGCCTCAGGTCTCAAGAGACCCAAGTCAATGGAGGCCTATTGTCCCCCAGTGCATATAGCAATGGGAAATGGCCCATGAGGAAGGCCCAGGAACCTTACCTTGGCGACTCTTGTGCGACGCTGACCACCGAAGGTTGGGGGGGTCGCAGCCCAACCTAACTAAGGAAAGAAAGCCCATGGAGAAGCAGGCATTGCATCGATCTGTGTTATGGTTTGGTCCCAGGCAGGTGAAACATTGGTCATGCGGGTCTGTTACAGAAAACAACCACTGCAGACACACCAACGCATTGGGGTAGTCCTTGCCTTAGAACACTTTTGTCCCGAACCCAACATGATCGGTCGTGCACAAGAATAACAAAAAAACAAGTAAAAGACTTGACACCGAACTGTTATAAAATAAAAAACAGTGGCGGTAACTGCAGTGAAACTAGTTGGCATCAAGTAAACTAATGAACGAATGAGCAGAACTGAGTTTCTGGAAGCTTCGAAGTGAAGATTGCTATCCCAGCAGAGTTGTGCTGCCCTCGATGGCAGTAACATAGAAACACAGAATTTGATGGCAGATAAGGACCGCTTGGCCCACCCAGTCTGCCCATTTCCCTACCTAATGGATAAGCTGCAGATCCTAGTTAATCAGCAGCCTACTTCTTCCTACCCCCACTCCCTAGAATTGCCTTATGACTGTCCCATGCATGCCTGAATTCCACCACTGTTTTTGACTCCACAACCTCCTCCGGAAGGCCGTTCCATGCATCCACAACCCTCTCTGTGAAAAAATACTTCCTTAAATTACCTCTGAGCCACCTCCCCATCTTCAAATTATGCCCCCTTATTCTTGCACACCTCTTTTTTTGAAAGATGCTACCCTCTTGGACTTTGTTGATTCCCTTGAGGTACTTGAAAGTTTCTATCATGTCCCCCCTCTCCCTCCTTTCCTCGAGGCTATACAGTACATATTAAGCTCCTTAAGTCTCTCTTCATATGTCTTCCAGTGCAGACCCTGCACCATTTTAGTTGCCCTCCTCTGGACAGCTTCCATCCTGTCGATGTCTTTGCGGAGATTGGGTCTCCAGAACTGCATGCAATACTCCAGATGAGGTCTCACCAGCTGTCTGTACAGAGGGATAATAACTTCCTGTTTTCTACTGGTGATGCCTCTCCCTATGCATCCCAGTATCCCCCAGCCCTCCTTGCTGCCCTCTCACATTGCTTGACCACCTTTAGGTCATCTGATATGACTACCCTCAGGTCCCTTTCCATTTTTTGTTGTTAGTATCTCACCCCCATTGTGTACTCTTCCCTGGGTTTTGTTTCCATGTGCATTACCTTGCACTTCTTAGCAATGAATCTAAGCTGCCATACATTTGACCATTCCTCTAACCTTGCCAAGTCCTTCTCATCCTTCCCACCCCACCTTGTGCATCAACTCTATTGCAGATCTTTGTGTCATCTGCAAAGAGACATGCTTCTCCTTCCAGTCCCTCTGCAATGTCGCTTATAAAGTCATTGAAGAGGACCGGTCCTAATACTGAACCCTGCGGTACCCACTAGTAACCCCTTTCTTCAGAGTGGACTCCATTTACTATTACTCTCCGTGTCCTATTCTCCAGCCAATTCTTTACCCAGGCTGTCATCTTGGGACCCACTCCAAGGCTGGCTAACTTGTATATTAATCTTTGTGTGGACTGTGTCAAATGCCTTGTTAGAAGTCTAGGTAGGCCATGTCCACAGCCCCTCCCTGATCTACTACTTGGTCACCCAGTCAAAGAAATCTATCAGATTTGTCTGGCATGACCTTCCCGCTGTAAATCCATGCTGCCTTGGGTCCTGTGCCCCTCTGGCCTCTAGATACTCGACAATTCTTTCCTTCAGAAGTGATTCCATCATTTTCCCTACCACTGAGGTTAAACTAACAGGTCTGTAGTTTTCTGCTTCTGCCTTGCTCCCACTTTTGTGAAGGGGAATCACATCTGCCCTCCTCCAGTCCTCGGGTACCACCCCATCCTCCCATGATTTGTTAAAGAGGGTTCTGGGATGCATCCCATCAGGTCCCATTGCTTCGTCCACCTTCAATTTTAAGAGTTCTTTCAGAACCCTTTCTTCTGTAAATGGGCTGGTATCAACTTCTGTATCCAGAGTGTTTCTACTGTTTGTTTCAGGTACCTCCCCCTCTTCCTTCATAAGGACTAAGCAAAAATATTTGTTTAGTATCTCTGCCTTTTCACAGTCACCCTCTGCCCACCCTCCTTCCCCTTTATTAAGCCTCACTATCCCTCCCTTGGTCTTCCTTCACTCCCTGATGTACATATAAAAGGTTTTATCCCCCTTCTTAACTGAGTTGGCTATCTTTTCCTCGGTTTGGGTCTTTGCTGTTCTGACTGCCTTCCCAGCCTCCTTTTGCTTTAACTGATACAGTTCTCTGTCCTGCTCCTTCTGTGATTCCTTGTACTTCCTGAATGCTTTCTTTTTCTCTTGAACCTTCACTGCCACTTCCTTTGAGAACCATAGTGGTTTCTTACATTGTTTCATTTTATTTGTTTCACACAAAGGCTTGTTACCTCTGTGATGGCAGTTTTTATTATTCCCCATTGTTCTTCCACCCCTCCTTCCTGCCCATTTGCTAGTGCATTCCTTAGGCACTCACCCATTTTGGCAAAGTCAGCCCTCCTAAAGTCCAGTACTTTTGCCTTTGTATGGCTTGACTCTATTGCTGTGTTTATTGTGAACCATACTGTTCAATGGTCGCTAGTTCCCAGATGGCTACCCACTTCTACATCTGTGATCCTCTCTTCATCTCCATTTGAGAGAACCAGGTCTAAGATTGCTCCCTCTCGAGTGGGCTCCAGTACTAGTTGTCTGAAGGCTGCCCCCTGTGAGGGCATCTAGAATAACCCACCTCTGAAGTGGCTGCTGCAACTGCACTCGGTTAACATCCGGCATATTCAGATCACCTATCAGCAATATCTCCCCTTTTTCTGCCATTCTAAGTATACTTTCTATCATTTCCTTGTCCATTTCCTCCCCCTGAGAAGGGGGTCTGTATACAACCCTTGTGCGGATTGTGGTGCCATTGCCGGTCTCCAAATTTACCCACAGTGCTTCATCTCCTCCCTGTTTTCCCTTTTGTTCTGTTGCTTTGATTCCTTCCCTTATGTAAAGAGCTACTCCTCCTCCTCTTTTACCCTCCCTGTCCCTCCTGTAGATAGTGTATCCTGGTATGTTTATGTCCCAGTCATGGTTTTGTGTGTACCATGTTTCTGTGACTGCTACGATATCCAGATGTTCCTCCTCCATCAAGGCCACTAATTCAGGAAGCTTGTTACTCAGACTATGGGCATTGGTACTCATTGCTCTCCATTTTTTGATGGCTTTACCTTCTTTTGCAGCATCCCCCACTGACCTTTCTACCTCTGTCTTTTTCTCATTTAATACCCTGTTTTGTAGGGAGAGGTTGGGATTTTCCTGCTGCTTATCAGTGCCCCCCCTTGACTAGTTTAAAAGCTTGCCAATGAAGCATTTAAACCGATTGCTCAAAAGACTTGTTCCCTTCCTGGACAGATGCAGACCATCCTGCCAGTAAAGGCTGGTGTCCCTCCAGGTGGAACCCCAGTCCCCAATGAAGCCAAACCCCTGTGCTCCACACCATTTTTTCAACCATTCATTAAACTGCATGGTGCAAAGTACCCTCACCTCACTCATGCCATTGACAGGCAGCACCTCAGAGAAGGATACTGTGTGTGCTACTTGTCTTAGGCCCCTCCCCAATTCTACAAAGTCCTTCTGCACTGTTCTAATCTCATGATGAGCCAAGTCATTTGTCCCTAGGTGGACAATGACGTCCAGCTCAGACTCCCTTGTAGCTGTTCTCGTGATCCTGAGGATGCGCTTCCTGTCCCTCTAAGCCATGGCACCAGGCAGGCACCTTACTTCAGTTTTCCCTGCTCCCCCCAGTTCTATCCCCCTAATAATTGAGTCTCCCACCAGGAGCTGCTTCCTTTCCTTGTAGTGTCCTCTGCCTCCTTCCTGTGGGCCTCCCTTGTGACAGTTGTCCTCAGCCTCCTTAGTCTCCTCTGCGGGTGCATCCATAAGGGAACTATGCTCCCCCAGAATGGTGTATGGATTGTGGAGTGGAACAACTGACTGGGTGTGCCTCTGTTCCACCATCCTCACCCTCCCTGAGCCCACTGTGGTCCAACTGCTGTGCTTTCTTCGCAACCTCTGAGGTAGTGGTGGTGGCTCTGGTGCTCCCTGCATGGGGGAGGTTCCCTTCCTACCGTCCAGTGTGGCCTGGGGGAAGGTTCCCTTACTACTGTCCAGTATGGCCTGAAGACGGGCAACTTCCTCCCTCAGGGCAGAGAGTTGTCTGCAAATAGGGCAGCATCTCAGCCTCCAGAAAGACTTCTGGAAGACTGCTGCCCACAGCCATTACATTGCACTACTGCCCACATGTGTATCTACTTTATTTTCTTGTGTGTGTTGTGTGTGTGATTGGTTTGTTATATAGAAATATATATATATATATATATATATATATTATACAATGTGTATGCTTATATTGTCAGTGCAGTGTGCTAGAGAGGATATGACAGTGATAAGCACCTTGCACTCTTGAGGAAATGATGTCAGAACCCCAGGTATAAAGGAACTATTTCCAGGGGTGGGTGGGGTGAGGGGTGGGAAGGGGTTGGGCCTAAATTGTGCCTTCACAAAACAATCAGCTAAAAGCTCTGACCCACCGCTGCAATGAGTGCCTTCCTGTCAGCAAGATGCCCTACACAACAATTTGACAGAGAAAATACCCTGCTAATCAAACAGAGAAAAATCCAGACATCCAAGTCAGACACAGGTAAACCTCCCCAGACCCAAAACAGCCTGGTGGTTTGTGCTCTGAAAGCAGTCAGCCCCAAAATAAGCCAGCTGTGCTTTAAACTCTTCCTACACTGAAAATCTTAAGAATTGTAAAAAACATAAAGCTAGATCCACCTCCCTCTGCTGCTTGAAAGACGGTCTTTTCCTGATAATTCTAAGTTCCTTATTTCACCTTTCAGTTAGAAGTAGCTTCCACCTGCAGAATATCTGCTACAAACCAAAGACAATTGTAAGGTTCACCTCCCTCTGTTGTGAGCACAAAGTGCAATATAGAATTTGCAAGTGCAATATAGAATTTCTCACACAGCTGAATAAAAAAGTAGTGTCCTTCCAGGTCAAGAAGATGTGCTTTGTGATGGAGGGACCAGTGTCTGTTACTGGCCAATCCACGAGCACCACACAATACATCGGCCTCGAGAGTGACGCCATCCCCGACATTGGCCACTCCTCCAGATAGGAAGAAAGCTTTTTGAAGTTAAAAAGCTTCCCACAGGGTCCTAGCACCTCCATCTTGAACCCAAGCAGTGACGAACGGTGAAGACTGACACAGGTAAAATCAATAGTCTCAATCTCTCCATCAGGCAAGTGTTAATCTAATCTCTCTCTCTTACCTTTCACAGTGGAGATGACTTCAACTGGCAGGCGCGAATGCATTCCTCGTCTCAGCTCACTCACTCTGATCTCAGCACTGCAGTTCATCCTGTATGTTGTCCAACCCCTCAGAGGGGCGCTGCTGCATAGCCGGGGTCTCAGGGTGGGCGCCTGACCCCCCTTCCCGTAGCTCCACTTCTTGATGTGTGTCTATTTAGGAGGCAGTATAGCGCAGTGGTTTAAGACTCTGAGCTGCAAACCTGGAGACCTGTGTTTGAATCCCACAGCCCCCACTTGCACACTGTATTACCCTGAGCAAGTTACTTAACTTCCTTGTGCTCCCAGGTCGCACCTGTAAACAAGCTTTCAGCTTAGTGTCTCTCTCCTGGTAAAATAACAAAACAAAAAAAAGGTGGGCAATTAGAAAAAGAATGGCTGCACACTACTCTGAACTCTCTCAAATAAATAGTTGCTTGTATTTACAACAGTATCTGGCCATCTACAAACAACCCAGTGTTTTGTAGCCACTGGCCATTTTATCAAGGTAATGGTCCATCAATTACTCAACAATAAACATACTTTTATTGCTTCTACATGTGTATTTTCACCATTCCCAAAGTATTAGCATTCAAGTATCCTCTGGAGTGATACTTATTTTAATTCTTTTTGATATCTGAGCAGTTTAAACAGTTCTGTTTTAGACAGGACTGCACACTCCCCGGTGGCCATGAAATGGCGGGCTGTTTGAAGGCCTCCAGATACTGTTGTAAAAACAGGCAATAAACTTCTAGAGAGTAACCTGGGTGAGTGTGCAGTTCTTTTCCTTTTTCCCATGGGAAAACACCCTTGGCCTGTAGGATAAAAGCCCAGCGTACCGGGTCATAATGTTGTACGCTTAATAGCGTGCGGCATTATGCGCAACCCCTGGACCTGTCTGGCTCTACATGTTTGGACCCCCCAGAGTTAGAATCCTTGGTGGAGGGGTTCCAGGGGTGCAGACCCTGTAAAGGGGATGTGAGGGGTGGAGCCCCCCACAGAACAAAAGATTTAGAGAAATCGTGCAAAGTGATTAAGTCGCACAGCATTCTACCATGCAACATTTTGACCCCGTGCCAAAGCCCAGTACGCTCAGGTCAAACACAGCCTCCTGTTGCCTCCATGTGCCATAAGAAATCTTTAAGGGGAAGCAGCACACTCTCTGACACAAGCAGGAGGGGCAAGCCAGGTGGATCTGGAGTGCTGTAGGTAGCGTTGGGTGATTAATAGGGGCATGAAGGGGTCAGTGCCCAAAAGAGATGTAAAAATATAATCTGCCAAATTTTAGCTACTGTACTTCAGAGATTAAAACTTTTTGACAAAATGGATTTTCATGGATATTTTGCTAGCCGCGCCTCAACTATTTGCCTCTGGTGTGATAGATTAGCCAGTTTCTATGTAATCTGATAATGCAACTACTGTATCTTCCACCTAAAAAACACAAGTCTGCATGGGCGCGGGGGGTTGGAATACCATTACTGACATAAGGCACAGTGCTGGGTGCTGAGAGTGCTGAATCTCAAACCTAAAGCCACTGCAGTAGAAAAATGCACAGCCTACTATGTCAGCAATCCAATACTAACCCCCATCTTGCTGCTTTTTCCACCCCACCCCATCCTCTTCAGTGGTATGATTCCCACTAACATGCTGTGCACAACCAAGTCCGGCTGATTTGTATATGATGGGTTAAGGGCTGGGTGGAATCCAGGCTACTGTATGAGCATTTAGAACACAAAGATATGTTGTTTTTAGTGGAACATGAGTTCCGTGGGAGTATGCCTTGTTGTTTGGTGTTTACTGAAGTTGTGAACATGGAGACCCAAGTTTGTTCCCACTCTCTCTCTCTCTCTCTCTCTCTCTCTCTGTGTTATCCGTGTGATCTTTTTGTATTGTGAATTATTTTTATCTCCTGTGTCAACTTACCAGAACCTCCTTCAGCCACTACCATTGCCACCTGTGTGTCCTGGGAGCTTCTCCTGATCGATGCCCCCTGGGACCGCAGGGGACCCCACAACACCATGGCACTGTCCCCTTGGACTACCCCACTCAATCCCCCCAGAGTCATTTTTAAGGTTGGTAGAAAGGAGCCCCAGTTGGATGTGTAGAGCAGGCAGAGTGCCACTTGTTCAGTCAGTGGCCATTGTCTCCTTTCCTTCCCATCCAGAGAGTGGACTGACACCATCAGGTGCCAGCATTCCAGATGCACAAACACATGCACTTTCCCCTTCCCAGTGCACGCAGCAGCTTCTGACTACATCACCAGCTTTATTTACCCAAGTGATGGGGCAGCAGCAAGCTGCACAACCCTCCTGCCCCTTCCCTGTCCCAGAGTATAAAAGTGCTCCCTGTAACTCTCTGTACTCCTTCTCTGCCAGCCTTCTAATGATGCAGACTTTGAGCATGAAAGTGGACTATGCTGCGGCCATCACAAGTGGCAATGCTGCTCCTGCTGTGTTGATGAGCTAGCTCTCGTTGTGTGCTCTTGAGCATTCACGTAACCCCTTCTGTCTCTCTTTCCACTGTGCTTAACCTACCCACGCTTTCTAGGAGCACCACAGCACTACTTCTTCATACATTGCACATTGTATTTGTTTGCTTGTCCCCAGTAAACTCAATTTTGATAGCTGATGAGGATATAAACTCTTGTTATTTATAGCTATTAATGCTTACTCTATTACTTGGCACTTTAGACAAAGTAGGCTCGAAGCCCATCAGAACTGTCTTCCACTCCTAGTGGGTTTATTGTTCACGAAGGTACCTTCCTAGTGCAATCCTGAATTTTTCAAATCCAGCAATCTCGACTAGATCCTGTGGTAATGCATTCCACAATTTTGGTGTTCTTACTATATAAAGGTTGTCTCCCTTATTAGTGTTTACCCTCTGGATTTTTAATTGTCGATTATGGGACCTTAGGTTAACCACACTATCACTTGGGTCAATGCCACGTGGTGCGGAGAGGTCTGTGTCATTTAATATTTTGAACAGTGATAACATATTGCCCCCTTTTCCTTTGCTCCTCCAGGCTGTACAGGTCCAAGTTCTGTAATCTCTCATCATATGACATATTCCTCAGCCTAGGAATCAACCCGGTTATCCTCCTGTGAACACTCTCAATCAGATTTATATCCTTCCTCAGGTAAGACGATCAAGAAAGGGGACCCATAGTCTAAATGTAGCTGTACATATGTCCTATAAAGCGGAATCAGACACTGTTCATTCCTTGATACAAATGCCTTTTTGATACAACCTACTACCCTATTAGCTGTCTGTGCAGCTATTTTGCAGTGGATGGAGGAATTAAATGTATTATTTATAATGATACCCAGATCACGTTCTTTTTGTACAGGTTTTAGATAGTTGTCTCTGTAACTATCCTGGGTGCTTCGATTTTCTGATTGTTGAAATATGCTTTGTTGCCAAGCACAGCATTAAAAAGGAACATTTATTAACGGTGGCCATTGTAACTGGAAAGTCCACGAAAAGCTCTTAAATATGAGGTATAGTTTTTACCTGTAGCTGGCAGCAGTCCAGAAATAATGATAATTTATTACCACTATAGACTGTCACCATAATCAAAAATAGGGAGAATCATCTTTAAAACAGTTTCATGGTGGACAGGAAGTGGGATACTTGCCTTGTTCCTGTACATCGGGCCAAGCTTGGGATGGAGCTTCAGGTGTATGGCTTCAATAGAAAATGAGAAATAAAGATGGCAGACAAGCCAGATCCGGAGGTACCTAAAAGAGAATACATTCTCAATATTAGCACCATAAAGGGTGTAAAATGAAGAGAGAGGGGTGAGTCTGGAAAGTCTCTGATGGGTGCCAAATATCATGGAGATTTTTTTTTGCATTGAGGGATAACTGCTTAGACTGGAACCAACGCCGAATACTTCAAAATCCGGCTGAAGCTGTGAGGTAAGACCATGGGAGGAGGAGCTAGAAGCAAAAATAATCATCCGTGTACATATGAATAGACACCGAGGAACCGACAGATGGGAGGCCATTTAAGAAAATGGAAAACAGAATACTGTAGATCCAGGACAGACCCTTGAGGGACACCTGAGCAGATAGGGAGATGGGAAGAAATGGAAATTATGCACTTACCGTAATTATTGATCTTCCCAAATATCTTCACCATTAATTACCTATGGGTCCTACTGGAAGTCAGAACCCTGCATGGAAAGAAAAAAGTGCGCTGCCTCTTTAAATTTTCTGAGCTGGAGGAGTAGACGTCTGGATGGCGCCGCCTACGTGGCCAGTGTTCTACATGATGCTCGTGGGTTGGCCAGTAACCAACATCGACACCTCCCAACACTCACTTCTGTCTGCCAGGTGAGGAAGAAAGGGTTAGAATAGGGATAGAAGAGGGTGAGGGTGCTCGAATGATTGGTGGGGGGATAAATATAATGCTGACTGGAAGAAGGGTTGTAGGCCAGAGGGACAACTAAGAAGATAGGGGTGACCAGAACACTGGGCATCCCAAGGCAGAATAAAAAAATGAAAATTACTTACCTACCGTAATTCTTGATCTTCTTGGACGAGTCTCCACCACTCATTCACACTAGTGGGATTAGCGCCGGAGGCACTAGGACCCATCGGGAGCAAACTTTTTGCTGGAGGGTCGGTGCGAGGGACGGCGCCGCGAGGCATGGCGCTGCGAGCAGTTGCTCGAGTGGCAATGACCATCTCGGCGACCCTCCAACCGCCTCAGTACCTTTTTTACCAAAGAGGTGCAGCGCAACTAACGTAAAGAGTAAATCTAACCTTAAAAAACGGACATAAGATAGTCCGACGCACCCGCTTAAGAAGGGTCAGCAAGAAGTCCTCACGGCCTAAAGATTTGAGGGAGCGAAGACCAACACAGCGGTGAGCTCGGGGGATGGAGGGTGGGCGTGTGAATGAGTGGTGGAGACTCGTCCAAGAAGATCAAGAATTACGGTAGGTACGTAATTTTCATATCTTCCTGGACATAAGTCTCCACCACTCATTCACACTAGTGGGAGAGTACCAAGCTGATAATCCCCCAAAAGGGCGGCAGGAGAGCCAGAGCTCACGCGTCTAAGATAGAAGCCCATTAAGGATAGTTCTGGCCAGTCACGGAATGTCGCCTGGCATGAACATCAGTGCATAATGCTGAAGGTATGCACTGAGCTCCAGGAATGGCGGTGTTGCAGATATCCATAATTGGAACATTCTGAGATCTCCACTAAAGATGTCATGATCGCCTAGTAGAGTGAGCGTACACTCTACCCTCCAATTTAACTTGAGCCATGGAGTAGCAATGTCGAAGGCATGCCACTAACCATGATGAGATGCATCTAATAGCGACGGGTTGACCCAGCCGGGTGTCGCTGAAAGAAACAAACAGTTGCTGAGTCTTCGAAAATTCTTGGTTCTATCTAAATAGAACATAAGGCTCTCTTAACATCCAAGGAATGAAGAATCGTTCCCTTCATTTTGGAAATTAGCGAAGTAAGAGGGAAGTACCAGAGGTTGGTTTAGATGGAATTCTGACACAACCTTGGGAAGAAATTTAGGATGAGTACGGAGAACTACCTTGTCTTTATGGAATTCAGTATACGGAGGGTCCGTCACCAAGGCATGAATCTCCGAGACCCTGCGGGCTGAGGTAATGGCCACCAGGAAGGCAGTCTTCCAGGTAAGAAATTTTAGCTCACAGGTAGCTAGGGGCTCAAAAGGCTTCCGAGTGAGCATGTCCAGCACCAGGTTAATGTCCCAGGTTGCAACTCGACGCTTAACAGGGGGTTTGGTATGAAGAATCCCCTTAAGAAATCTCTTCACCATAGGAAGCTGAGCCAGAGTCAAGGAAGAAACCGGCTCATGGAACGCTGAGATGGCACTAAGGTGAACTTTAACTGTGGAGTACTGGAGACCTGAGTTTGATAGGTCCAAAAGATACTCCAGAACCTTGTCAGGAGGACAGGAAAAGGGATTCCAAGAGGACTTTGCACACCAGAGAGAAAAGCGTTTCCATTTGGAAGCGTACGTTTTTCGGGTGGCTGGCTTCCGCGCAGCCAGAAGGATGTCCGAGACTCTACCAGAGACGTTGAATCGATTCACTTCTACCTCTTCAGGAGCCACGCATGAAGGTGAAGTGATTTCAGGTTGGGATGGACCAACGAACCCTGAGTCAAAAGGTTGATTTGCAAGGGAAGTGGTCTCGGAGAGGCTGCCAACATACTGTTGAGCAGAGGAAACCATAGTTGCCGAGGCCAGGAGGGAGCAATGAGAATCATTTTGGTCCCCTGAGACTCGAACTTGAGGAGAACTCTCTGGATTAGAGGGAGCGGTGGAAAGGCGTAAAGAAAACGTTTTGTCCACCGCAGCCTGAACGCATCCTGACAGAAAATGCCAGGCCCTGGATTTCTGGAGCAGAAGAGAGGCAGTTTTGCGTTGAGTGGGGATGCAAAAAGGTCCAGGTCTGGAGTCCCCCACTCTTCGAATAGTGACCGAGCTACGGCTGGATCGAGAGACCACTCGTGAGGGTCTGCCTCCGTTCTGCTGAGGTGATCTGCTAGATCGTTTTGTATACCTGGCAGATAAACCGCCTGAATCAGAGACTTGTGCTCCAAGCACCACTCCCACACCCTCATTGCTTCCCTGCAAAGGGGGTAAGAATGAGCACCGCCTTGCTTGTTGATGTAATACATCACAGCTTTGTTGTCCGTTTGAAGGAGAATGTTCTTGTGACAAAGGATATCCTTCAGAGCTCGGATCGCGTAGAGGACCGCTCTCATCTCCAGGACATTTATGTGGAGAAGAGTTTCGAACTGAGTCCATACACCTTGAGTGTGGAGGGAGCGACAGTGAGCTCCCCATCCCATTAGTGATGCGTCTGTGGTGATGGAGATCTGATGATCCGGGGGAGCAAAGGGGAACCCTTCCAGGAGATTGCTCTCTTGAGTCCACCAGGTGAGAGACCTTCGAAGGGGTTCTGTCACGTTGATGGGATAAGACTGGGGGTGAGAGGTCGGAGACCACTGAGTGGAGAGCATCCATTGGGTGGTTCTCATGTGCAACCGGGCCAGGGGTACAGTGAACACCGAGGACGCCATGAGACCCAACATGCGTTGCATCGAGAGAGCTGTAACCGATTGGTTCTCCCCGATGTAACGGGCCATCCGAAGGATGTCGAGTCTTCTGTCCTCTGGAAGGAAAGCCCAGCGGAAGAGGTGTCGAAGCGTCCCTATGAAAAGGAGCCTCTGGAGGCTGCAGTTGTGATTTTCAAATTCAGCAGAATTCCCATGGAGGTAAGAAGGCGAAGTCGTTTGCACGGCTTCCAAAGTCCCTTGGCTGGAAGGGCTTGCTAGAAGCCAATCGTCCAGGTAGGGAAACACTCGGAGTCCGATCTTCCTGAGATGCGCTGCGAGAACTGCACAACACTTTGTAAAGACTCGCGGCACCGAGGATAGCCCAAAGGGCAGGACTCTGAACTGATAATGCTGACCCAGAGCTACAAACCTGAGGAACTTGTGGTGGGTCGGGTGGATGGGGATATGCTGGTAAGCGTCCTGCATATCCAGGGAAGCCAGCCAGTCGTGCTGATGCAGCAAGGGTAACAGGGTACCTAGGGAAATCATTTTGAATTTCTCCCTGGGGAGAAATTTGTTTAACTTTCTGAGGTCTAGAATAGGGCGCATTCCCCCAGATTTCTTTGGAACTAGGAAGTAATGGGAGTAGAACCCTGTGCTTCGCAGATGCGGAGGCACCAGTTCTATTGCCCTGTTGCTTAGAAGGCCCTGGATCTCGGCGGTGAGGAGGTCTGACTGAGAGGCCGACAACCTGGGTTGTCGTCTGGGAGGACAATTGGGGGTTTCCAAAAAATTGAGAGAATAACCCTCGCGAATTATCCGAAGGACCCATTTGTCCGAAGTTATGGACTTCCACTGGTTGTAGAAGTACATCAGACGACCTCCCAACGGAGGAGAAAGTTCCACCTCGGGCAATGTGGATGGAACTTGGGCCAGCAATTCATAAGGTGGCGCTGGGGGCTTTAGGCCCCTGCGCTTTCTGCTGCTTTCTTTTGAGGTTGGGCAGGTTGGCTTTTATGGAAGCTTCCCCTGCCTCTGCCTCGAAAGGACTGACGACTATGAAACTGACGTCTGTTCACATGCCCCCAAGAGGGAGCAGGCGGAGGTCTGGCCAACTTAATGGCCGACCTAGTCTTCTGAGTGGCCTCTAAGGCTTGTTCCACCTGAAGGCCAAAAAGAAAGGAGCCATCAAAGGGCAGTGCCATTACCTGCTGCTGAGCATCATTCGTGAAGCCAGAAGTACGCAGCCAGGAATGGCGCGGTACAAATACCTGCGGCTGCTGAGCGAGAAGCAGTGTCGAAAGCGTCCATAGCGGCTTTGACCTGTTGGTTATTGGACTCAATACCTCTAGTAACGGTCAGAAGAAGCTCTGACTTGGAGTCCGAATCCGGAAGAGCTTCAACCATTCTTTTCAAAGAGTGCCACAGGATATACTCATACTGAGAAAATAGCCTTGATAACTGGAATCGCATACTTAGAGTGGAGGCAGCAAAGACTCTCTTACCTAATGTATCAATCTTACGAGACTCTTTGTTAATAGGTCGAGCTGTAGTAGTTTGAGGAAGAACGACCTTATCATTCTCTGCCAGGACTACAATAGGATCCGCAAAGGCTTGGGATGCCAAAATGGGACGATCCTTGGGAGCTGAATACTTCTTATCAATGGATTTAGCCACTGAGGGAATAAGAGCAGGATTATTCCATACCATTTGAGACAGCGTCTCGAAGGAAGGCTGGATCGGAGGAGTCAAATCCGTAGGGATCTCCGAAGCATGAAGGTACTGGAGTCTTAACATCTTCCCAGGATCGATGTCTGTAGTCTGGAGAAAAAGTGGATCTCAGGTTCTTCAACAGAGACTTAAAGGACAGGTCCTCGACCACAGGCTCTGTAGAAAAGAAAGATCCTGTTTCTTCCACTTCATCTCCCAACCAAAGGTCTGGGTCAGGCTCAACATCATCTCCTGATGGTCCAGGAAGGACTGTTTGGACGGGAAAGGAGTGAAAATTAGGAGAGGAGGAAATAACAGAGAAACAAGGAGAGTCCCCGAGGGTCCCAGCGCCGAAAGGAAAAGCACGGTTGAAATGGCACCGCAGAGGTGCAGGCGCCGCCGGCGGTGCCACCGATCCAGCGAGCGCTGCCAGCAGGCGCCGTCAAACTAGCGGCGCCCGCCAGACCAAGCAGCGCCAGCTGAACAGCGGCACCGCCGACGGTGCCGCCAGATCCAACGGCGCCCGCAAGGCTTTCGCGCCGACAAGCCAACAGACCCAGCGAGGCGCTGGAACGCCCCAGGAACCTGGAAAGCTAGAGAAGGAAAAAAACCAGGAGATAAGGGCATCGGTGTGGCCCCCTGCACCGCAGCTATGTGAGGGGGGGGAAACACCTAAGCGCGGAGTCACCGGCACCGAAGAAGGCGCCGCGCGACTAGGAAGGTCCAACCGCCCTACCTGATCGCTGGAGGAGCCCGGGGGCCCCGTGGCAACCGAGCCAGGCAGGAGAACCAACCTCTGAGCCCATCGCTCCATAAGAGCGGCCCACTGATGAAACTGCTCATCTGGAGCCCTACCTATAGGCGGGGAGGGGCTCCGATGTCGACGACGATGATCAGCGGCAGTTGGCGACTCCGAAAATGGAGAACGGCAACTAGCAACGATAACCGACCGTCGACGCGCAGACATACCAGAGGGCGACCTCGAGCGATGCCTTCTCTTTTTTGACCTGTGGGCCGAAGAAGAGCTCGAGGCCGAACGGTGCCGAGAATGCGACCGTTTATTTTTATGCCGGCCAGGGGACCGCCCATCCCCGGGCATTGGACAACCGTTAGCCAGAACCCGCTGAGGAGAAGGAGGCTGACCGGACCCAGCCCGGCTGACTGAACAGCTTTCATACGAAGTCTCCCTACCGTCACCTGACCTGCTCATGGTCGACTCCGTCCAGTAGGCCGAGACTTCTTCAAGTAAGTTAAATTTAAAATTTAACGAAAATAGAATAAATTAAGCGATACTACTATCGTGATAATGTTACAAAAAAATAAACTGAAAACTATGCGCTAGTTTGAAGTTTGACTCCCGACAGGCGAGCGACGTCGTCACTGAAGCGCACTCGACGGCGGGAAAAAAGGAACTGAGGCGGTTGGAGGGTCGTCGCCGAGATGGTCATTGCCGCTCGAGCCGCTGCTCGCGGCGCCATGCCTCGCGGCGCCGTCTCTCGCGCCGACCCTCCAGCAAAAAGTTTGCTCCCGATGGGTCCTAGTGCCTCCGGCGCTAATCCCACTAGTGTGAATGAGTGGTGGAGACTTATGTCCAGGAAGATCTACCAAAAATAGAAGAGGAAGAAGGAAGACAGAAAGGAAAAAGAACTGACGGGCAGGACACTCAGGCCCGAGAGAGGGACTAAAGAGGCTTTCTGACTACAGAAGGCAAGTCAAGGAGCTGGCTTTGAGAGCGGTGTTCCAAGAAGTTGAGTGGTCCAGGCCAGAGACTGATGGTGGATGGAGGGAGGGAGAAGAACTTGGGGAGAGAGAAGGAGACTCGAGTCAGGAGGGAATGGTCAGAGGCCTAGAAGGCCACTCTTTCTCCCCAGAGTTTAGAGGGGATTTGCAGGAGAGATTCTGAAAAAGGAGAAGACCCCTGTCTCACACAAAAGTTTTCCTTGACAGATCTCATAAATCCATCTTACGTTCTGATCCTTCCTTCTCTTTTTTTTTTTTTAAAAGATCTCCAGCCGTGAGCTCTTACTGACCATCCAGGCTAAGGTCCAACTAGATAAACTCAGCTAAAACACCCTCACAGAAGATAAACTGACATCACCTTCAGGGATCGCAGAATCTCCGGGATTTGGAGATCCCAGGTGGACTGAATACTGCAATGGATTTTGGATGGGTTGAGAAGAAAAGAAATTTCAACACCCTGGATGAAGTCTGAGACACCCCTGAGAAGGAAAGGAACAGCGCTACCCAGTGTGAGATACCAGGAAGGGGTGGGTGGGTGTAATGAATGGTGAAGATATTTGGGAAGATCAATAATTATGGTAAGTACGTAATTTATATATTTTTCCAAAATTAATCTTTACCATTCATTGCCTATGGGTCCGAGTGCCAAGATGGTAAACCCTGAGGGAAAAACTATTTCCCCCAGCCTCCCGTGGGGGTTAACCATAGGAGGAGGGGGCTGGTTTACACACCTGTAGAGGCTCGAGGACTAGAAATGGAAATTATGTACCTACCATAATTCTTTGATCTTCTTGGATGAAGTCTCCACCACTCATTCACACTAATGGGAGTACGCCGGAGGTGGTAGGACCCAGCGGGAGCAAACTTTTTCAGGAGGGTCGGCGCTGAGATGGAGCCGCGAGGAAGCAGCGCTGCGAGCCAGGTGCGTATGTATAGACTATCTCCAAGGCCAACCCTCCAAACCACCTCAGTCTCTTTTCCAAGGAGGTACAGCATAACTAACCTAGAGAGGACTAACCTAAAAACTGGACATAAGATAGTCCAAATGACCCGTGTAAGACGGGTCAACAACAAAGTCTTCACAGCTCAGCCACTGAGGGACTGAAGACCAGAAACAGAAAAGTGAGCTCGGGGGATGGTGGGTGGGTGTGTGAATGAGTGGTGGAGACTTCGTCCAAGAAGATCAAGAATTATGGTAGGTACGTAATTTACATATCTTCCTGGACATAAAGTCTCCACCACTCATTCACACTAATGGGAGAGTACTGAGCTAAAAATTCCCCCCCGAGATGGGCGGCAGGAGAGAAAGGAGCTCACTTGCTTAGGACAAAAGTCCGTTAAGAATTGTCCTGTCAAATGACTGATGTTGTTTGGCATGGACATCCAAGGCATAGTGCTTAACAAACGTATGCACGGAGCTCCAGGTAGCCGCATTGCAAATATCTGCAATGGGAACGTTACAGATTTCCACCAGAGATGCCACAACTGCTCTGGTAGAGTGAGCATACACTCTGCCTTCCAGCTTGACCTGTGCCATAGAATAGCAGTGGCGAAGGCATGCCACCAGCCATGCTGAAATGCACCTGATAGCAACAGGTTGACCCAGCTGGGTCGTGCAGAAGGAAAATGAAAATTACGTACCTACCATAATTCTTGATTTCTCTTGTATCTTCACCATTCATTACTGCTTGGGTAGTGCGGGCGCGCGCACCCGTTCTGAGAGATTTTTTTGGAGTAGGCTCCATGGCGCCGCCCGAGGCGACGCACTCATGCGTCATGCATGGGGCGGGCCATTAGGTGCCGCAGACTCCTCCTCCATCTCAGTTTTGGTAGCCAGAGAGGCAAAAACAAAGGGTAAGGAAAAAGGAGAGCGAGGCAAGAGAGCCGAGGGACAGAAAAAGGAAAGGATATAAACTGAAAAAGGAATAAGCCAGTAGAGGACAGAAAGAAGAGAGAGAATGCCTACCCTAAGGGACCGCAGGGCCTCCCTTCTGGGGCGGCTCCAAGGGAGGAACAGATAAAGAGAAAGAGAAAAGGAAGAAGAAGAAAGGGAAGAAAACAAGGGATGTTGAGAGGGGAGAACACTGCTCATAGATATACTGGTTGAGAGGCTTATAAGCTCGGACCCAAAAACAAGGGAGCAGGAATCCCTCCTGATATGACTGAGAGAAGGTTCAACTGAACTGCTTGTACAGACTGGACATAAAGGGCAGATTCTCTAACCTCCCACTATCCCAACCCCCTACACTCTAGCTGAGAGCTCACAGACTGCCCAGGCAGAAAATCTGTTCCGGAAAGAGAGCACCCAACTAGGAGGGGGAATAATCCCCTTAGCATCTTGTTAAGTGCTAACACAGAAGTGTGTGGGGAGGGGTTAAGCCCTACAGAAGGCAGCTTTGTATGAAAGGATAGAGTGGGAACTCAATCGGACTCCCCGAAGGCAAGGCAGAAACAACAGCTCCAGGTAAATGAAATGCCAGAAGCACCAACCAGAAGAAGCCGACACAATATTAATTAATACCTGCCAGATGGAACCTGAAAATTGGGGCTGAGCCATAGAGGGACGGTCTCTTCAGCTGTGAACTGAACAACATGGCTAAGAAGCCAAGAGGTCACCCCAGGGGCAATCAGAAAGAGTTCCCTCAGGATAGAATAAATTCTACTCATTCCCTTTTACCTTGAGGAAAAGGATCCATCCAGAGAAGAACGGAAATCAAGATTGTTTTTTTTTTTTTTGGGCTTAAAGGCCATCGAGGAAGGGAGAGGAACGAGTAGAGAGGGGGAGACGCCACAGTAGGAGGCCACTGAGGGAAAAGTGGGTGGGTATCAGTAATGAATGGTGAAGATACAAGAGAAGATCAAGAATTACGGTAGGTACGTAATTTTCATATCTTCCCTTGTCAATCTTCACCATTCATTACTGCTTGGGTGAGTACCAAGCCGGGGGATAATAGAAACCCTGAGGGAACAAGACCCTCAGCCTCCTGCTGGTGGGAAACAGGAGGGAAAGACCCTGGGCTAATCAGACAAGACACCTATGGCGGAGGAGAGCTAGGAGGTGTCCCCCTGGGGACAGGGAGATGGAGGAAGCCCCTGCAGAAGCCTCCTCACCCTGGAGGAAAAAAGATGGGTCCCCCGAAAAGCGGAGTGAATCACCTTATGCAGGGCCAGGGGTGATAACCTTGATAGATGAAGCCATGCCATCTGTCTAATACAGATCACTGTCCCTGCAAGCCTGGAAGCCACTTCATTGGTGTCGTAAGATGCCCTTGCTTGGTGTCTTGCCAGCTCCAGGCCTATACCAGAGAGGGCAATAGCTTGTCTGGATTGCTCCATATCAGGCATTGATGCTAGGACTTGGGAAAGCATCGACTATAAATGCCTACTGTAGGCAGCATGGTGGGCCCGATGTGATGCAATGCATAACATCGCATGAGAGAAGAAGAACACTCTTCGACCCCACCAGTCAAATTGTAGGGAATCTGAGTCCGGTGGGCGGTCGTGCGCCAGGCGGTGGCACCCGGAGGGAGTTTCTAGGAATGCCAATCCTGAAGACGGGTTGGGAAGAGAACCTAGAGACTCCAGTGGGGCACAGTACCTTCTTCTGGAGTCTGCCGGGGCTGAAATCGGGTGGCTGGCGACTGCCAGGAATGGATAGACGCCTCCTGGAAAGGAACAGGCCAGGACAGTATCACCAAATGCTGGGCACTGAATTCACTGAGGAATTCACGCATCTCCCATTCGGTATTGTCTCGCCTAACAAAGGAGATACAAAGATCCCTCACCATCCTCGAAAGGAATCACTGATATTCAGTGAAATCAGCATCAGAGGAGAGATGAGCAGTGGGTTCCTCTCCCTCTGAGGAGGGGGATGAGGAGGATGATGGAGAGCTCGAAAGTCCAGAGGACTCCTGTGGCAGTGGGAATAGGCAAAACACCCGCTGATGCATATATCTAACGTATGAGGGGAAGGCCGCCACAGAGTCTCTGAATATCTCCCAGGATAACGGGCCTGTAGGACTGGCATGGCCTGGGAGAGAGGGGGGTGGCTGCAGAGGAATGGGAGAGGGACACCTATGACAAGGCAATTGTCCTCTACTGAGGCTCTGAAATCTGGAAAACGGAGCCCAAACTGGCGGGATCCTGGACAACAAACCAGGTCGCAGAATGGAACCCTGGGTATGTGAAGCCTGGAAGAGCCTAGTAGGGGATCCTCCCCTGTGACGAACCTGAGGCTACATGGGTCCAGAAGGGCAGCCCACAGCAACGCCACCAGAGGGGTCCCTGGAGCCTGAGAAGAAAAGACGGGGCCTAGTGCTATGGCTCCTACCCGCACCTAGAGGGGTGGCAGGTGAAGACCGAGGTGCCTCAACCCGGTTTCTCAACCCCCGGACTCAGAGAATGCCCTCCTCCTCGACCCCAGCGACATCCCACCCTGAGCAGGTGCAGCAGCACCGGGATCGGCAGCTACCGCAACCCCCTCAGGAGGATGAGCCCCTCCCCCCACGTCCACACCATCCCCCTCCAGGCACCTCAGACCACCCCCAGCCTGGGAGCCCTCAAGAGAGGACAGCATAGGAGACAGAGGAATAGGCACGCTGGGCTGCCTAGCACCTCATCTCACTGGAGACTCTGACTACAAACAGTCAGGGTGCCAGGATGGGTCCACATCCGAATCCTCCTCCGAGGAGGAGGAAGAGACCAGCTGGACCTCAATACTGACCACCCCAGGGGTCTCCAGAGAAATGGCACTGCGAATGGCGCCAGTCCCAGCAGTCGCGCTGGACGACCTTGGACCACCCATAGCGCCCAAACCTGGCCCTGACTCCCCAACGGCACTGGTCAGACCTGCGGCACCGCCCTCGGTGCCGGGACCCTACTCTGTGCCGCTAGGAGAGCCGACCGGGCCCATGGCGCCGTGGGCAGCGCTGAGAGCCAACACGGCGCCGTGAACAGTGCCATCCTGATCACTGGCGCCGCGAATGGCACTGGGATCCGAAGCGGCACTGGAAGGCGGCATCGAAGGCCCACCGATGCCGGGCCCACCAGACCTGGGCCTCGACACTGGGGGAGCCTGCACCTCCGAAGAGGTGACTGCCGAGGCAGTGTCCCCACCGTGGCCCTGGGAGGGACCACGGCACTCGTCCGACAACGCGAAAGAGGCCTCCTCCTCGGCAATAGAAGATGAGGAGGCCTCCTCCTCTCCAGACCATATAGGCCAGGGAGGGGACCTGGAGGAAGAGTTTAGAGATCTCACCTGGGAATCCCTGGAGCGACGCCATCCCCCGAAAGTCGGTGGAGCCTTGCCGATCTTGAACGCGTGGACTTCTAGGACATGACGGTCCATCGAGAAACAGGCGTTGCACGCATCCATATCATGGTTGGGTCCTAGGCAGCGAAGGCAAACATCATGCCAGTCCGTGACGGAAAAAGACCGGCCACAGGAGCACCGACACATAGGGGCACAGCCCACCTTCGATTTACGTTTGGCTCCTGAACCTGACATGATGAGAAATAAACACAAAAACACAGCAAAAGGATCCTGGCACCATAAGAAAAAACAGAACGGTCTTACCGGCTAACCACTTCAACTGCATCAGGATGATCAGAAAGCGGAAAAGGAGGAGTCGCAAGTAGGCCTCTGACACAGCTGTAAATCTCGCATGTGGAGCAGGTGCAGCCTCAATGGCGGGAGAAACAGAACTGAGATGGAGGAGGAGTCTGCGGCACCTAACAGCTGCCCCTCACGCATGACGCTGTGCGTCGCTCTCAGGGGCGGCGCCGTTGGAGCCGACTCCAAAAAAAAAATTCTCCCATAGCGGGTGCGCGCCTCCGGCACTACTCAAGCAGTAATGAATGGTGAAGATTGACAAGGGAAGATCAAACAATTGTTGAGCCTTGCGAATTTCTTTCATCCTATCGAGATAGAACTGCAATGCTCTCTTTACGTCCAGTGAATGAAGGGTACGCTCCCCTTCATTCTGGAAGTTTGCAAAGTAGGTAGGAAGGACTAAAGGTTGATTCAGATGGAATTCTGATACAACCTTAGGCAGGAACTTAGGATAAATCCTAAGAACTACTTTGCCCTTTTGAAATACAGTATACGGGGGGTCTGTGACCAGGGCGTTTATTTCAGAAACCCTACAAGCAGAACTAATGGCCACCAGGAAGGTCGTTTTCCAGTGAGGAATTTCAACTCGCAAGTAACTAGAGGCTCAAAAGGTTTACGAGTGAGCATGTCTGGCACAAGGTTAATGTCCCAGGCTTCAACTGGACGTCTAATAGGAGGTCTAGTATGCAGAATCCCTTTAAGAAACCTCTTAACTACGGGTAGCTGAGCCAGCGACATGGAAAGTACCGGCTCATGATATGCCAAAATGGCACAAAGATGAACTTTGACTGTGGAGTATTGCAGGCCTGTGTTTGAGAGGTTTAAGAGATACTCGAAGACTTTATTCAGTGGGCAGGAAAAAGGATTCCAAGAGGATTTTGCACACCAGATACAGAAACGTGTCCATTTAGCTGTGTAGGTTTTTCTGGTGGCTGGCTTGCGCGTGGCCTAAAGAATCTCGGAAACTCTACGCGAAACAAACCTATTCACTTCTATCTCCTCAGGAGCCAAGCGTGAAGGTGAAGCAACCTCAGGCTGGGATGGACCACAGGACCCTGGGTCAGAAGGTTCGCCTGAAGGAGAAGCAGTTTCAGGGAGGCTTCCGATAGTCTGTTGAGTAGCGGGAGCCATATCTGCCGAGGCCAGAAGGGGGCAATGAGGATCATTCTGCCCCCGGGACTCCAGTTTGAGCAGTATCCTCTGAATTAGGGGAAGAGGAGGTAATGCGTATAAAAAGCGTTTTGTCCACTGCAGCCTGAATGCATCCTGACAAAAAATGTCAGGTCCTGGATTTCTGGAGCAGAAGAAAGGCAGTTTTGCGTTGAGTGGGGATGCAAAAAAGTCCAGGTCTGGAGTTCCCCACTCTTTGAAGAGTGACTGAACGACGGTTGAGTTGAGACACCACTCGTAAGAATCTGCCTCCGTTCTGCTGAGACGGTCTGCCAGCTCATTTTGTACTACTGGCAGGTAAACTGCCTGAATCAGAGCCTTGTGCTCCAGGCACCATTCCCACACTCTCACTGCTTCCCTGCATAATGGGTAAGAATGTGCACCACCCTGTTTGTTGATGTATTACATCACTGCCTTGTTGTCCATTTGAAGGAGAATGTTCTTGTGACAGAGTATGTCCTTCAAAGCTTGGATTGCATAGAGGATGGCTCTCATTTCCAGGTCGTTTATGTGAAGTTGAGACTCATCCTGAGTCCACACACCCTGAGTGTGGAGATCCTGGCAGTGAGCTCCCCAACCCATCTGGGATGCATCCATGGCAATGGAGATCTGATGATCCAGAGGGGCAAAGGGATATCCTTCCAGAAGGTTGTCCTCCTGAGGCCACCAGGTGAGTGACCTCTTCAGAGGTTCCATCACCTTGATGAGAAAGGACTGAGGGTGAGTGATTGGGGACCACTGAGTACAGAGCATCCACTGAGAGGTTCTCATGTGAAGACAAGCCAAGGATACAGTGAACACTGAGGATGCCATGAGGCCCAGCATCCATTGCATCGAGAGAGCTCGAACCGAGCCATGTTCACTGATGAATTGGGCCATCTGTAAGATATCGCTCCTTCTGTCCTCTGGAAGAAAAAATTACTCACCTTAGTAATTGCTTTTCTTCTCATGGAGTCTTGCTATATTATAACATTAGCAGTCAGCCACTGCAGCTGAACTGCCCCGGAGAGGAAGGAGTTAACTCCAGAGGATCTGGAGTTCTACAGCGCGAGGGTGCTGTGCCCAAAGCTCTATCTGGCAGTTTCAAATGAAACTGTCAGATCTTTACGAAGCTAACAGCAAAGAACAGAAAGTCTGTGTGGAAAAAACTACACTAGCCCATGGCTGCCTACTAGTAGTAGTAACAACAATATAAACAACAAAGAAACACCCAGAACCATAATAACAAAAATTGATGGTATTATGGTTCGTTTTACCACCCTTGACAAGCACATTATGAACCCCCCCTTCCCCAAGACTCAAGTCCAGGAAGGGGCAATATAAATAACCTAAATGAAAGCAACCAGATCCCTAACCCAAAGGAAGAGGGTAAAGGGATAACTACAATGGCATGACACAGTGCTTGCACTAATTCGCCACCCTACCCAAGTAGAGGTTCTGAGAGGGGCAGGAGGGAGGGTGAGTTATATATAGCAAGACTCCATGAGAAGAAAAGCAATTACTAAGGTGAGTAATTTTTCTTCAAACACCATGAAGTCTTGCTATATTATAACATTAACAGATTACACAGCAGTACCTCCATGGAGGAGGGTCAGAACCTACTTAGGAAATAGGCTCTGAAGCACAGCTGTGCCAAACCGAGCATCTCTCCTGGACTGGACATCCAGGGAATAATGCTTGGTAAAGTGTGAACTGTCCTCCAGGTAGCAGCTTGACAAATCTCCAGAATGGGAATGTCCCTAGCAGCCGCTAGAGACGCAGCTGTACCCCTGGTGGGTGGGCCTCAATCCTGAGGGGTACTCTACCTAGCTTCTGATAACAGAATTGGATACAAGAAACAATCCACCTTGCAATTGTTCTCTTAGTGGCAGGTTTTCCTTTACCAACCTCGCCATAGGTAAGAAACAGTTGGAGGGATTCGAACCTATGACCTCTGGTGCGCTCTAAATAGTAGCTAAGGCTCTTTTTGACATCCAAGCTGTGCAGTCTCCTCTCACCTGAGGAAGAATGCTCAGTGAAAAATACTGGAGAGAGATAGATTGATTCAGGTGGAAATCAGAAACCACCTTAGGCAAAAACTTTCTATTAGTCCTAAGGACTACCTTATCTCTGTGGAAAGAGATAAAATCTTCTTCCACTGACAGGGCCTGTAACTCACTGTCGTCTGGCAGAGGTGATAGCTACTAGGAAAGCGGTTTTCAAGTTAAATACTTGAGCTCTGCTGAAGACAGAGGCTCAAGGGGTTCTGCTAACTGAGCAATGCAAATATTCAGGTCCCAGGCGGAGCTGGTTCCCGAAAAGGAGGGTTAGTATGAAGTAACCCTTTAAAAAACTTGGAGAACACAGGGTGAGAAGAAAGGGAGGCAGGCTTCCCTGCTGACACAAAAGCAGAGACAGCTGCCAGATGAACCTTCAGGGTAGCTGGTCTAAGGTCTAGGGAATTCAGATGGACCAAATATTCCAGAAGAATGGGAAGATCAGCAGATTCTGGGATAATCTGCCTCTCAGAGCACCAGATGGAAAACCTCTTCCACTTAGATTATAAGTGGCCCTAGTGGAAGGCTTCCTAGAAGCCTTTAAAATATCCATGACACCTTGAGAAAGGTGTAAGTCAACAAATTCTAGCTCCTCAAGAGCCAAGCCTTGAGGTGGAGGGATTTGAGGTCCGGATACCACACTCTCCCCTGTGCACAGGCCAGTAAGTCGTGGACTCTGGGTAGGCTCAGGGCAGGGTGGACTGCCAAGGACAGAAGCAGAGGGTACCAGGGCTGTCTGGCCCAATCTGGGGCAATCAGAATCACTCTGCAAGGTTGAGATCTGATTTTACTAGTACCCTGAAAGAAGAGGAAAGGGAGGAAAGGCATACAGGAACTTCCTTTCCAGTCCAACAGAAAAGGCGTCCAGAGGACTGAGCCCAGTACTGGAGGCCTGCAACAGAAAAGAGGAAGTTGATGGTTGTCTGGGGCTGCGAAAAGATCTATCTGAGGAGTGCCCCATCTGGCAAAGACGGACCCCAGCACTTGTGGATTCAGAGCCCATTCGTGATGGCCCTGAGAAATTCTGCTGAGGCGTCCCAGGACATTGTCCTTCCTGGGAGGTGAACCGCTATCAGGAGGTGTTCAGGAGTAGGCCAGAGACCACAACTTCATTGCTCATGCACAAGGCTGAAGACCGAGTGCCCTCGCTTGTTGATGTACCACATTGTGGTGGTATTGTCTGTCCTGACTTGAACCACTTTGTTCTGGACAGAATCTGAAAACACCAAGAGCTAAAAGACAGCTCTGAGGTTCCAACAGATTGATGTGGAGCAGAGATTCCGGAGACCACACCTGGGTGGCAAGATCGCCCAGGTGAGCCCCCCACCCTAAGAGGGAGGCATCCGTGGTGAGGGTGAGGGAGTGAGAAATGGGAATGAAGGGAACCCCCTGTCTTAAATTGCTCTGGACCTGCCACCAGTGGAGGGCTAGGATCAGAGTTTGAGTAACTGGAACCAGCTTAGTAAGGGGTCCTTCCTTTGAGACCAATAGGCCCTCAAATGGAACTGAATGTCCTCATCTGGAATCTTGCTCCTACACGAACAACTGTGGAAGCAGCCATGTGCCCAAGGAGTTGCAGAAAATGCCTTGCTGGTCGAGGACCGCAGGGTAAAGGAGGATGCCAGGCGATGAGTCTGTCCACCCTTTCCGAGGAAGAAAAGCCCTGGCTAACCTTGTGTTCAATTCTGCGCCTATGAAAGTTAGGACCTGAACGGTTCCAGAACTGACTTTGGTAAGTTTAGCAGGAATCCCAGGGAAGTGAGAAGCTGCTGGGTGACTTGCAAATGGGTTTCACCTGACCTGGAGACTGACCCACAATGAGCCAGTCGTCCAGGTAGGAAACACAGCAACCCCTTGCCTTCTTAAGTGAGCCACTACTACAGCGAGACATTTGTGAATACCCTTGGCGCAGAGGTCAGGCCGAAGGGCATTGCCCTGAACTGGTAGTGGCCTGAGGGCAGTTTGAACCTGAGGTACTTTCGGTGAGAAGGCCTGATCAGAACATGAAAATAGGCATCCTTGAGGTCCAGGGAAGCTAGCCAGTCCCTGGCCTTAGGGAAGGCAATATCATTGCCAGAGTCAACATTTTGAACTTTGGTTTCAAAAAGATGCTTGTTCAGGTACCTTAAATCTAGAATGGGCCTCCATTCTCCTGTCTTTGGGGTAGAAAGTATCTTGAATAAAGCCCCTTGCCCTGATGGCAAGGAGGAACCCTTTCCACTGCTTTGCAGTCCAGAAGAGAAGAAACCTCTGCTTCCAAAGCAAGGGCTTCTGAAGGATTTGCAGGTGGAAAATGTCTGGCTCTCATCTTTGGAAAGTGTTTGAAGCTGAGAACCAGACCCTGGCCTATTACCTCCAGAACCCATCTGTCCAAGTTAGGGGACAGCCAGTTCGGCTGAAATAGGCCAACCTGCCCCCACTGGTACAGGAGAATCGGCCCTGGGCACCCCATCAGGGTGCCTGCTTACAGCAGCCTTAGGGCTGAGGGGAGGGGACGGTCTACTTTGCCTCGCCTACCCTGCCTCTGAAGAAACCCTCTGCGAGACAGCAGAGGAGGCTTGAAATTGGTAAAAGGCCTGAAAAAAGCCTGCCTCCTACCTCTGGGAGCATGCCTTGTGGCATGGCATGCTTCTCCTTAGCCTGGGCACTTTGTAGGTAGTTCTGTATTCATCCATCTTTTCATATAGTTTTCTGTTTGCTCCCCAAACAAAAATTTCCCACTACAGGAAAATCCATAGCCTTTGACTGGGTATCTTGGGACAGATTAGTGCATCTGAGCCATGCCAACCTACGGAAAGCTACAGAAGTGGCCATGACCCTAGAGAAACATCATTAACATCAACAGCAGTATGAAATTGAACTTTAGAGGCTTCCAATGCCATCAGCAGCCACCTGTTCCAACTCACTAGCCAGCTGGCCATGGGCCTGCTTGGCTAACTGCAATACTGTGTCCCACCTAGATTTCTGATATCTAGCCACATAAGCCATATAATTTGCCTGCCTGAGTCCCAAAGAAGCTGCCATATACTGTTTCTTCGCCATGGCATCAGTCTTCCTGGAATCCTTATCAGGAGGATGTGAGGCCAGAGGAATATTAGCCTTGTCACAGGCTGCAGCTTGAACCACACCTACATGACTACACTGTTCAGTAAGGAAGTCTGTATCCGAGCCTGACAAAGTATACCTTCTGTCCATTTTTATCTATAGGAGGGACAGAATGAGGATTTTTAAAATCTTTGTTTGCTTCCTAAATGACTTATGCAAAGGAATAGACAACCTCCTAGACTCTGGAATATCCATCATTTCCACATAATCAGGCTCCTCTTGCTCATCCACAGCCTCCTCTAAAGGAAGCTGGAGGGTTTCTGCAACCTTTTGTAAAAATAAAGAAAGAAGGGACTCAGACAGAATAGGAGGAGATCTTCTAAAGGTCTGTCTGGAGAAATGTCCGTTCAATGGGCCGTCAGACCCCCCCCAGCCACACATATATTGATCAAATTCTCCTCCCTCCTGTGGTTCATAAAATCCCTCAACTTCAAAATCCTGAACCACTGGGACTGAACGAACCAACCTTTTACCAACTGTTGGTGGTTCTACAGATCCCTGAGACAGTGACTGGACAATCTGAATGGCTTTAGCTATCTCTGCAGCAGCTGGAGACACAATTTTGGACCCCAAACCTACTGATTTCCTTGTCTTTTTACTCGGGACTGGTTCCTCTGAACCAGCCTTCCTTTTGCCCGAGGAAGTCTCGCCCTGGTCAGAGGGCACTCCCTCTGGTCAGTGGGTACTGGACCGGGCTGGCCATCGGGTCACGGACTTTTGGCCTCTCGCTCCCTGAGCCGCCCAATCTCTTTCCAGGGTGGCTGCAGGAAATTTTTACACACCTGGCAGTCTGACAGGAGGTGGTCAGCCCTCAGACAATAAACACAGTGGTGTGTGGGTCAGCCTGGCAAAGGCCTCCCCACAGACATCACAGTGTTGAAACCCAGTGGGCCCGGGTTTTCTTTGGGTTTCTCAGACATAATGCCAGCCTAACCAAAACTTGCCCTTTGATGGCAGTGCTAGCAAGACACCCTTATCGGTTCCTAACCGTGTCACGGTATTTGAAAAAACGTTATAATTCTGCTTTTTAGAACGATAAGAACGGAACCGCACTCTAAAACCCACTGTACACTTTTAAAATGTAGAAATAACAAACCGATCGGTTCAAAACCGAACCGATAATTAATTTCACACAGACTTAAAATTTAGTACTTACGGTTACCAGATAGAGCTTTAAAACCGAAATGCGGTAAAAATAATGACTTTTGCCGGTTCAAATGACCGAAAAATACTCATGAACCGAGAACTGTTCAGTGAGCGGAGTAAAGAATCTGACAGTTTCATTTGAAACTGCCAGATAGAGCTTTGGGCACAGCGCCCTCGCGCTGTAGAACTCCAGATCCTCTGGAGTTAACTCCTTCCTCTCCGGGGCAGTTCAGCTGCAGTGGCTGACTGCTAATGTTATAATATAGCAAGACTTCATGGTGTTTGAAGAAAAGCTTTCACACATGAAGTGTCCAGAAGAGTTCCTATGAAGAGGAGCTTCTGGGAGGGCTGCAACTTTGACTTCTTGAGGTTCAGCAGGACTCCCATGGACGTGAGGAAGTCTGAGGCCGTGGCCATGGCCTCCAGAGTCTCTTGTCTGGAGGGACTTGCTAGAAGCCAGTCATCCAGATATGGGAATACTTAGATTCTGATTTTCCTTAGATGCACTGCGAGAACTGCACAACACTTTGTAAAAACTCGAGGCGCCAAGGACAGCCCAAAGGGCAGGACTCTGAATTGATAGTGTTGATCCAATGCCACGAACCTTAGGTATTTGTGGTAATTTCGGTGTATGAGAATGTGCTGGTAGGTGTCCTGCATGTCCAGGGAGGCTAGCCAATTGTATTGATGAATCAATGGCAGCAGGGTACCGAGTAATATCATCTCGAACTTTTCCTTGTGTAGGAATTTGTTGAACTTTCTGAGATCCAAAATGGGGCGCATGCCGCCAGTTTTTTTTGGGACCAGAAAGTAATGAGAGTAGAAACCTGTGTTTCGTTGATCCAGCGGAACTACTTCTATTGCCCTGTTGTTCAGAAGGCCTTGTGCCTTGGAAGCAAGAAGGTCTGACTGTGCCGCAGACAGCCTGGGCTGTCATTTGGGAGGATGATCCAGAGGGTTTTCCGACAGATTGAGAGAGTACCCCTCGTGGATTATCCTGAGGACCCATTTGTCTGATGTTATAAATTTCCACTGGTCATAGAACTGAGTCAGATGTCCTCCCACAGTCGAGGAAGAGTCCCCCTCGGGCAGCTGAGGTGGGACCTTGGCCGGAAACTCAAAAGGTGGCACTGGGCACTTTTGGGTCGTGTGCGTTTTGCTGAATTTTCTTTTGTGGCTGAGGGTTCTGTTTTTTGCTAAAACCTCCTCTGCCTTTCCCTTGAAAGGACTGACAGTTGTGAAACTGATGCTTGTTCCCACTCCCTCGAGAGGGAGCGGGTGGAGGTCTGGCTGTCTTAATGGCAGACCTAGTCTTCCGTGTGGCCTCTAGTGCTTGTTCCACCTGAGGCCCAAACAGATACATGTCATCGAAAGGTTAGGCCATGACTTGCTGTTGGGCGTCATTCATGAAGCCCAAGGTACGCAGCCAAGAGTGGCGATGGGTGCAAATGCCAGGCGCTGCAGCCCGGGAAGCGGTATCGAAAGTGTCCATTGCAGCTTTAACTTGTTGGTTATTGGACTTGATACCCCTAGTTATGGTCTGAAGTAGCTCTGAGTTAACCTCCGATTCAGGCAGAGCTTCTACCATTGCTTTGAGTGACTGCCAAAGAACATACTCATATTGTGAAAAATAGCCCTGTTAGCTGGCAATATACATGCCCAGGGTTGCGGCAGCAAAGACTCTCTTACCCAGGGTGTCTATCTTGCGCAATTCTTTGCTTATAGGATGGGTTGTAGATTCCTGAGGGAGGACAGCCTTATCATTCTCTGCCAAAACCACAATGGCACCAGCAAAGGCTTGAGAGGCCAAAATGGGGCGATCCTTGGGAGGGGCATATTTCCTGTCTATGGACTTGGCCACAGAAGGAATAAGTGCCAGACTCTTCCACACCATCTGGGAAAGAGTCTCAAAAGAGGGCTGTACCGGAAGGGTTAAATCCACAGGGATTTCCAGAACATGCAGATGTTGTAGGCGCAGAAGCTTCCCAGGATCTTTTTCCATGGAATGGCGAGAAAGAGTAGAATTTAAATTCTTGAGCAGAGACTTAAAGGAAAGGTCCGCAATAATAGACTCTGCAGGAGGAATGATCCCTGCCCCCAGGGCAAAATCGTCATCAACATCATCACCCAGCTGAAGATCTGGATTGGGCTCAAAATCATCTCCTGACAGTCCAGAAAGGAATGCATGAACAGGAAAGGAGTGAAAACCAGGAGGAAGAAGAGTAGGAGAAAGAATCAGAGTCGAAAAGCACTGGGAACCATGCGGCATCGTACATATCCCCGGTGCCACAGAGGAAAACAGCGCTGAGAACAACAACGCACCGACACAGAAAATGGCACCACGCACAGCACTGACAAGGACCGTGGTGCCTCACTAGGTGTCAACGCCAATCCCGGTGCTGAGGATGGTGCTGACAAGTAATGCAGTGCCTCACCTGGTGCCAAGACACCCCGTGGTGCAGAGAATGGCACCGACACCACCCGTGGCGCTGAAAAGGATCTCGGCACCAGCAGCAATGGCACCATATCAGAAGTCTGAAAACTGCGATTGGAAGGCAAAGGAAGAAAACTGGCAGGAGATAAAGGCATCAATGTGGACCCCTGTGCCACAGCCACGTGAGGGGGATAAACACCAGAGCGCAGAGTCGACGGCACCGAAGAAGGCACCGCGCGACTAGGATGTCCTAACTGCTGCACCTGCAGATCCAAAACCGACAGACCCGAAGGCCCCGGCGACAGTCCGGCCAGCTTCCGCAACTGAGACAACCCACGAGCCCACTGCTCCATAAGAGCGGCCCAATGGTGAAACTGCTCATCGGAAGCCCCTCTAATAGGCGGAGAGGGACTCCAGTGCCGAGGAGACTGGCTACCAGAAACAGAAACTGGCAATTGCGCAAGAGGCGGAGACAGGCTGTGCCTTAATAATCGGCAATCTACACTTGAGGTGTACCAGAGGGCACCCTCGAGTGATGCGGTTTCTTCTTCGACTGGTGGGCCGAAGAAGGACTTGAGGCTGAACGGTGCAGCAAACAGGATTGTTTCTTTTTATGCTTTGAGGCGGGCCGCCCATCCCCCCAAGCACTGGACCATCTGTTGTCAGACCCCCCTCCGGAGAGGGTGGCAGACTAGACCCAGCCGGCTGACTGAACAGCTTTCATCCGAAGTCTCCCTACCGTCACCTGCCCCGCTCATGGTAGACTCCGTCAATGGAGGACTGAAGACTTCTTCTTGAACGAGAAAGTAGTATACTAAAATGTAATCTGTACTATTCGATATAAGATACAAAACAATAAAACTGAAAACTAAGCTGCTAGTTTGAAGTTTGACTCCCGGCGAGCGAGCGACGTCATCACTGAAGCGCACTTGACGGTGGGAAAAAGGAACTGAGACAGTTGGAGGGTCGATGCCGAGATAGTCAATACCACACGTGCCTGGCTCACAGTGCCGCTTCCTCGCGGCTCCATCTCAGTGCCGGCCCTCCTGAAAAAGTTTGCTCCCACTGGGTCCTAGCACCTCAGGCATACTCCCATTAGTGTGAATGAGTGGTGGAGACTTTATGTCCAGGAACATCCGGCAAGTGCTCCCCAGATCTGGGAGGTGGATTGTGCCCTTGCAATACCTGACGTGCCCTGCGAGAAAAGAAATGGGCCCCCCGGAATGGTGAGGACATCATCCAGCGCTGGGCCAAGGGTGGCAATCTGGATAGGCAAAGCCAGGCAGTCTGTCTAATGCAGACTGAAGATCCTACCAGCCTGGAAGCCACCTCATTGGTGTCGTAGACTGCCCTAGAGAGGTGTCTTGCCAGCTCCAGGCCTTGAGCAATGAGGCAACTGACTTGCCTGGTTTCCTCACAATAAGGCAGGACTGCTAGAACCTGTCCTAGCAGTGTCCAGATCTACCTGGCATAAGCAACCTGGTGTGCCTGATGAGCCACTATCTGCAGTAGAAGGTGTGCTGAAGAAAACATTCTTTTGCCCCATTGGTCAAACTCCTCTCAGTCAGCGTCAGGGAGGTGGCAGTGATGAGGGTGACGAAGCCCAGATGGAGTATCCAGGAATCCCAGTCCCAAAGTGGGCAGGGGCATAGCACCTGGAGACCCCACTGATGCACAGTACCTGTGCATACGGTCCCTAGAGGCTGAAGAAGGGGCAGGGGGGCACTGCCAGACAGCGTGCGAAGCCTCCACCAATGGCGTCAGCCAGGGAGGGATGAATAAACTGTCAGTGCTGTATTCGCCCAAGAATGATAGCGTTGCATGATCGGTGTTCCGTCTGACTAAGTGGAAAAGGTGAAGCTCCTTCATCACCTCCGCCAGGAAACGCTGGTAGGATGTGAAGTCCCCATCAGCAGAAAAATGGCATGAGGAGTCCCCTTCCTCCATGGAGGAAGTGGAAGATGAGGAGGAGTCCGAATCAAAACTCAGTGGTGCTGAAGTCTGAGGTCTGAAAATAACCTCAAAGATGGCTCTAAGGTAATGAGGGAAAGCAGCCACCGCAGCCCTGAACTGTTCCCAGGTAAGGGGTCCTCCAGGGCCAAAGAACCCCGGAAAGAGGGGAAGAGATGGCAGAGAAACCGGAGGTGGGACAGCCTGGCCACACCAGGGATGTCCTCTGCCACAGCTGTGGGTTTGAGCAGAAGGCCCTTGTCAAAAGGGTGGACCTGGCAGACCCATCCACCCCATTGCGTCCAACTGTCGAGGGGTGGACTGGGGGTTGCTCTTGGTGGGGGGACTCCCAAGTGGGGAGGCTGGAGCCATGCAAAGTCCTTCGGAAGGCTCCCGTCCCCACCAACTGCAGTGCCCTCTTCAAAGCAAGGGAAGGCAAGGACGTGTCCGAGCCATGACCCCCAACAGTCCTATGAGAGGTACCCCAAGAAGGTTGCCACTTAGACCCAGTCACACAAACCCTCCTCTTCAGAGAAAGGGACCTGCCCCTCGGAGGGGGCCCAGTAGAAGAATCCTGGCTGATCGCCTTGGGGGGGGGATAGCCCCAACTTCCCCCAGAGGAGAGATGGGGCCCTCCCAAGTATCCTCATCATCAGCTGGAATCCAGATAATGATGGGTCTGGGCCAGTGGCCTGGGCAGAAGCCAACTGCGGTCTCGAGGGGACCACCCAAGAAGAGCCCGTGTATAGCCCTGACTCCATCTTAGGGGTCATCCAGGCCTCCGAGGAGGCACTGGACCATGAGGAATGATCAATTGCCCCTCTAGAGGGAGAGGGCTGCCCCAAGAACCCCTTGTCCCCAGCAAGCTGTTGACTAGAGGGGTCCATTCTCTACTGGCTCATATAGGGCTGGGGGGCTCAGGGGAACAGCCCAGAGACTGTGTCTTGGCGTCCCAAGTGCGATGATAGCCACTGAACGTTGGGGGTCTCCACCCAACCGTGTTGCATAAATAACGATGATATGAAAGTCCATTGAGAAGCAGGCGTTGCACTCGTCCATCACGTGGGGGAACCCACACAGGAAAAACAACGGTTGTGGGGGTCCGATACTGTCATGTAGCTGTCACAGCGGCACAGATGTATGACGGCAACTTCTGATCATTTTGACTTAGAATGACATTCCAACATACTGTCATACAGCAAAATAATTAAGCACACCTGGCACCGCGAGAAAGGATAAAAAGAGAAAAAAGCTCTGGCGCTGAACTGCACCGGTACTCATGACACCAAGAAAAACAAGGCCTAGGTGTGATGCAGATTCAGAAGCAGTCTTCTTGTGCAGGAGTCCTCCCTTGACAGTGGAAAAAACAGAACTGAGTGTTGGGAGGGGTCAGCGTTGGTTACTGGCCAACTCGCAAGCGCCACGTAGAACACTGGCCTTGTTGGCGATGCCATCCCAATGTCCCGATGTTGGCTCCTCCAACTCAGGCAGCACTCTTTTTTGTTTCCATGCAAGGTCCTGACCTCTGGTAGGACCCATAGGTAATGAATGGTGAAGATTATGTTGGTAAAGATCTACCTATCCAGACAGCTTAAGACCTACCTCCAAGGTAAGAGCGAAATATGAAAATTACGTACCTACCGTAATTCTTGATCTTCCTGTGTATCTTCACCATTCATCACTGTTGGGTGTCTGCCGGAGACAGGCACCCCGCAGGAGACTTTTTTTGGAAGGAGGAGCCGGTGCCATCGGTGCTGCCCATGAGGCCGATGCATTGCATGGCGCTCGCGGGTTGGCCAGAAATGGCCATTGGATCCTCATCCATCTCAGTTCTGCACACCGGGGAGTGAGAAGGAAAGAAATATAGAGAAAAGAAGGGCGGGGCAAGACAGCCCAAGGGACAGCAAAAGGAAAAGGAGCAACTGAAAAAGAATAAGCTGATGAGAGGACAGATAAGAAAAAAGAGGGCCTGAGGGTTATGGGCCAGGAAGCCCCAGTCCCTGAACGATCAAGAGGGAAGGAAGAAAAAGAGGAAGGATAGAGAGAGAGGGTTTAGGGAGCGTGGGATAAGGGAGGCCAGGATCCATTAGGGCAAGGTCAATCAGAAGATCACCAGGGAATGATTCAAGGAGATTCTGAATTTTCAGAATTCCGGATGGGTAAGGCCACCCCCAGCTCCGATCCGAACTCCCTAGGGGAAAATCACACTCTTCATTTCACCACCTGCAGTTACCACAAGGATAAAACAGGTTTTTGAGGAAGTGGGGGAAGGAAGAGAAGGGACCACATAAAACACTCCATCCCCATCAGGGAAGGTAAGACATAGTAACAAAGGCAAGGGAATTATGGACAAACCCAAAAACCAGTCATCCTGGAACTGACAAATGGACTTCATGGGATGGAGGCATCCCATGAAAGGACCAGGATAGTGGGCCCACCAGAAGACCCTGAGGAAAAAAACCCTAAGGAGCCCCACTTGCCCATTTCCAAAGCCCTCCTGAAGGCCTCCTGGTGGCCTGAGAGGATGAAATAACCCAAGGAAGGTGGGCGAGTAGGGAGGTGGCATGACTCAGGGAGTGAGGCCTTGTGAGAGGAGGGTGGGAAGGATTCAGTGATAAATAGTGTAGATACACAGGAAGATCAAGAATTAAGGTGGGTACGTAATTTTCATATCTTACCTGTGTCAATCTTCACCATTTATCACTGTTGGGTGAATACCACGCACCCCCCAAAGGGGGCCCAAGAAACCCTGAAGGAATAACATCCCTCAGTCCTCCCCCCCCCGTGGGAGGACGGGGGGGGGGGAGACCCTCCGCTAACTGGTTAGGGCTTGGACTGGTCAGGACGAGGTGGGGTCCCCTGAAACCTAGGGGAAGGAAGATGCCTCTGAAGCTCCCACCTCGCCCTGTGGGAGAAGAGATGGGTCCCCTGGAAGGATGAGGCCAGTAACCTGCACTGGGCCAAAGGTGACAACCTTGAAAGGGAAAGCCATGCCCTCCATCTAATGCAGATAGTTGTCCCTGTAAGCCATGAAATGACCTCACTGGCATCATATGATGCTCTTGACTGGTGCCTCGCCAACTCCAGGCCTATAGCGGAGAGGGCTGTGGCTTGCCGGGTAGCCTCCGAATCAGACAGCGATGCTAAAGCCTGACCTAGCATCGCCCACAGATGCCTGTTATAGGCAGCGTGGTGCGCCTGATGTGAGATAATTGTCAGCAGACTCTGTGCAGAGAAGAAGACTCGCTGCCTCAGCTGATCAAACTCCCAAGAGTCAATATCAGGGGGCTGGTCGCGGACTGGGCTCTATGCCCGGAAGGGGTGTCCAGATGCATCAGTCCAGAAGGTGGATGAGGCAAAGAAACTGGAGACCAGTGGGTTGCACAATATAATTTCCAGCAGTCCATAGGGGCTGGTTCCAGGGAGTATAGACGCTGCTAGGTGCTGTACGACACCTGCCGGAAGGGGACCGGCCAGGATGGAACCACCAAATGTTGCACCCCGTATTCTCCTGAAAAGGCTTGCATCGCATGCTCGATACTGTCTCTTGCATAACGGGAGATGTGCAAGTCCCTCACCAGTCTCGACAGGAAGTGTTGATACCGGATCTGATCAGCATCTGAGGGCAGATGTACAATAGGCTCCTCTTCCTCTGTGGAGGAAGACGAGGAGATTGAGGAACTTGACAAGTCAGATTCTGGCTGCGGCGAGGGAACCGGTTGGAAGACCTGCTCGTCCATGGCCCTAACATATTGTGGAAAAGACGCAGCCTGAGATCTGAACTGATCCTAGATCAAAGGTCCCAGAGGACCGATGTGGCCTGGGAGAAGGGGTGCTGGACACAGAGGCATGGATGAACCTGCCACCTGACGTGACGTGTCTCTGCCAGGGCTAGAAGAATCCACAGGAGAACCTGGCAGAAGCGGAAAACCACAGGTCTGTAGATTCACCATCCTGTCCTGAAAATTAAAATGGTGGGAACTTAACCCTGTAGCGTGAGCTGCCCTATGAGGGGACCAGAGCCGCATGGATCCAGAAGGGCAGACCCCAGCCCCACCCAAAGAGACCTCCTTAGGAGAAGACTAAGGGAGGAGACCGGCTCAGCACTATGGCTCCTTCCCTGACTCCGGAGGGCCAAGGGAGTGTGCCAATGTCCATCACCCCATTCCCTCAACCCCGTGGATTCCGAGGAAGGTCTCTTCCTTGCACCCTGTGCCAAAGAGCCCCCCAACTCAGATGGGGACTTCATCTTAATTCTAAGAGGAGGGATGGCATCAGGGACGGCAGCCATCCCCTCACTCAGAAACCTGGATCGCCACACCCACAGCAGTGGGACCGCCTGTCCGCAGCTGACTCCCCAAGCCGCCATTGGCTCAAGAGTCAGCAAGGGCCACAGTCACCTGTGCTGTGGGAGGGGGCACGTGCAGAGGTGCAAGGGTGCTAGGCCATGGGGAACCCACCAATGCTGAACAATCAAGCCTCCAGTCCGGATCTGCCTCAGAATCGTCTTCCTCCGAAGAGGAGACAATCAAGAAGGGCTCCGGCTCGGCGGCTCCCTGAGGGCTCCCCCAGTCACGGCACTGTGCGACTCAGCCCCGCAACCCTTGCGGCACCGCCCCAATCATTGCAGTCATGAGCAGCTCCAGGATATGAAGTGGTGCTGTAGGGTGGCACTAAGGAATGCTCTGCGCCAGGACCCGCAGCTGTGGGCCCCAACAACGGGGAAGCCTGCACCTCCGAAAAGGTGACTGCTAGAGCGGTGCTCCCGGCCCAGCCTCGAATCGAGCCAGACTGGCCCCCCGGCACCGTGGTAGGAACCTCCTCTATGGCAAGGCACGAAGAAGAGAAGGCCTCCTCTTCACTGGACAGTATAGGCCCAGGAAGGGACCCCAAGGGAGGGAAAAGTGTCCTGCACTGGACCGACAGGAGTGATGCTGCCCCCCCAAAAGTCGCACAGCCCTGCCGACCTTCAACACGCGATGCTCCAGAACTCGGCAGTCCATCGAGAAGCAGGTGTCGCAGGAATCCACATCATGATGTGGTCCAAGGCAGGAAAGACAAACATCATTCTGGTCAGTAACGGATATCTGTTGGCCACAGAACACTGACGCATAGTAGGCTGACCCATTTTTTTCCGACCGTTTTTTGTCCCAACGATCAGACATGACATGTACAGTAACTGAAAATAAATCAAGCAAAGACTCAGTGTTACAAAAAAAAGGAAAGATCTTTCCGGGATCTGGAATGGCGTTGAGTAGGTAGCAGAACCGAGGCGGAGATGATGGAGAAAGCAACTTTGAGGCATCGACTAAAACTAGGATGCGCAGAGTAGTCTCAAGCAGGGGTGCTGTCTCAACGGCAGGAGAAACAGAACCGAGGTGGAGGAGGACCCAACGGCTATTTCTGGACAACCCACGAGTGCCACACAATGCATCAGCCTCATGGGTGATGCCGACGGCGCCGGCTCCTCCTTACCAAAAAAAAAAACTCTCCCACGGGGTGAATGTCTCTGGCAGGCACCCAACAGTTATGAATGGTGAAGACTGACACACGTAAGATCAGCTGGCTGTAGACTCAGAAAGGCCTGCTGCTTTAAAGGGAAATTGTCTAAATCCTTGGCCCCCCCACCCCTGAAAGACTTACCCCCCAATTTAGCTTTTTATTCAGAAAAGCGTGTTTTTCTCGTGCTGCAACTTACTTTATTTTTATTCTGAAAAGTCAGTGACCCAGGAATATGGCAGATGCTGGGGGCATCTAGGTGTGTTGCTGCACCTTTACAGAAAAAGATGGAGCCCCCAGCATCCACCATATTCCTGGTTCGCAGACTTTTCGGAATAACAGTAAAGCAAGTTGCAGCGAGAGAAAAATGTGCTTTTCTGAATAAAAAGTGCAAGTCTTTCGGGAGCAGGGGGCCAAGGATGTAGACAGTTTTCCTTTGAGAAGGAAGGGGCTGTAGCACTGTGTCAAAAGCTTTAGGAAAATCATCAAAGATGGTGGACGTGATCAGTCCCTGATCCTTACCAGTGAGAATGGAGTCAATGAGCCATAGAAGGGAAGTAGAAGTGGAGTGGGATTTCTTAAATCAGACTGAAAGGGGGTGAAAAAGAAGGAGGAGTTAAGGAAGGACAAGGCGTTCCTGCGACTTTTAGCTAGAGTAGGAAGGAGGGAGATAGGATGGTAGAAAACAGGAAGTTGTTATCCCTCTGTACAGACAGTTAGTGAGACCCCATCTGGAGTACTGTGTGCAGTTCTGGAGACCCCATCTCCGCAAGAACAGACAGGATGGAGGCTGTCCAGAGGAGGACAACTAAAATGGTGCAGGGTCTGCACCGGAAGACATACGAAGAGAGATTAAAGGAGCTTAAAATGTATACCCTTGAGGAAAGGGGGGGGGGCATGATAGAAACTTTCAAGTACCTCAAGGGAATCAATAAAGTCCAAGAGGATAGCATCTTTCAGAAAAAGAGAAGTGCAGAAAATGGAAATTACTTACTGTAATTGTTGATCTTCTTGGACACAGTCTCCATCACTCATTCACACTAGTGGGATAGCACTAGAGGCGCTAGGACCAAGCGGGAGACAAACATTTTCAGAAAGGCCGGTGCCGAGACAGGACTACACATGCGCGGCACCATGATGGTGTCGACCATCCAACCACCTCAGTACCTTTTCAACCGAGGAGGTGCAGCATAACTAACAAAAGTAACTTATCCTGACTTTCTGGGCCTGAGAGGGCTCAGATAGCCCTTGCAAGAAGGGTCAAAGAACAATGTCTTCACAGCCTGAACCATAGGACCATGAAGATCAGAAAAGAAAACGAGTGAGCCCAGGGGATGGTGGGTGGGTGTGTGTGAATGAGTGATGGAGACTGTGTTCAAGAAGATCAACAATTACGGTAAGTACATAATTTCCATATCTTCCCGGACCCAAGTCTCCACCACTCATTCACACTAGTGGGAGAGTAGCAAGCTAAAACCAACAACCCTGAGTAGGGTGGTAGGAGATAGAGCTCACTCAGAAAGGAAAGCCAAGGACTGTCCTGCTAATAAAAGAGCTGTCTTGGGAGATCATCTAGAACATAGTGCTTACAAGATAAGCGCTTGAGTTCTAACTCACCATTGTGTAGAAAACTGCAATGGACACAAAATGAAACTCTGCCTGGAAGTCGCAACCACTCTAGGAGAGCAGTGAGAACCTGGCCTCACAATTTGGTCTAGGACAAAAATTAATGGCATCAAAGACATGCACTAACCTAACATAAAGGGACCTGAAGAACTGAACGAGTCGGAGGTAAAGTCTACTGGTTCAAGGTTGACCGGGAAGTGCAGATGGAACCCCCCACTACCAAGTATGGACGACCTGTGAACAACAGGTCCAGGAGCACTTGAACCCCTTACTTGGTGAGCAAGGGGATCCAGGTGGGGTTAGCCCATCAAGGAGAATGGTTTCCACTTAGTCACTGGAACCTTCCTGATGGAAGGCCAAGCATGACTTAGAAGCCTCTTGTGGTGGTCTAGTAGAACCAGATCCTACCCACTTCATATTTTCAAAAGGAATCATTCTGCCCATGTGCCCACAACTGTAGTAGCAGTCTCTGAACTAAGGGAAGAGAGGGAAAGTATAAAAGAGGATGTGTCCACGGTGGAAAAACATTCCGACAGAAGAAAACGGGCTGGATTTCTAAGGCAAAAAGAGGCAGATGTGCATCGAGGAGGAACGCAGAAGGACCAAGTTTGAGCTAACCCATTCATTGAAAATGACTGAATAGCAGCAGAAGTGACTCAATGCGGTGAAGCACCACTCACTCTGACCTTCCTGAAAGGGAGTAGGAAAGGACTCTAGTTTGCTTGCTGATGAAAAACAAACATCATAGTTTCGTCACCCACTCAAAGTGGGTAACTTCATGAGCGACTGGCATGGAACCAGTGCACAGGAACCTAAGATGTTAATATCGAGAAGCCATCTCTGAAAAAAATACCTACTTAACCTATGGTCAAGAAAGGAGCATGCCGCCTGTTAACTTGAAGCAAGCAAGGAATTAGGAACCTGAGTTCCGACTCGCCGGAGAGTCACTTCTGTTGTTGTGAGGCTCTGATCAAGAGAAGAAAGCCTGACAAAAAAAAAAGGGGAACCAACAGACAGGGCAGCCACCTAGGTCTAGGGAATATGTCTGAATAAGAGAAATCTCTCTTGGAGAAAAGAGATGAGCCATACCTTCGCTGGATCGGACTCCCTCTAGGGGTAGAAGAAGTCAGGTACTCTTTACTGTAGTTTAGAGGTGACCGCCTTAGGGACTGAGGCGGAACCTGGCCAGATCCAAAAGGATGGTATCGGGTAATTTCAGGCTAGGCCCTGTGCTGTGATGATTTTTTTTTTTCCACCATTAGTCCGAGCCTGACGAGGCTTTCAGGCTGCTATGTCGCAAGGATTGCCTGATACAAAAATGAGGAAGAAGTCATCCATCTGAGGGGTAGGAGGAGCCTGAGCGTCCATAACTGAAATTATGACCGGACCAATAATCATAGCTGAAGAGATGTTAACCACCTGTTGCTGATGAAGCCACCGAAGGGGTAGTATCACAAGGGGGCTATATACTCCTATCAAAGGAGCGGAAGAGCCTGTACGGCTTCCAACCATTGAATTAGAATGTTCCACAGAGTGTAATTGTCCTGACGACTGAAAAGAGTCTGGACACAGAAGTGTTTGGTCCACGGGTGCAGTCTGAAGTACTATAGTGGACCTTCTCACTGAGGAACAACTGAAGAGATCTTCCATCACAGCCTCTGGTGATAGAGAAGGCTTGCCCTCCAGTCTATAAATGAGTCATCCGCTGTATCACCGGCAAATAGGACAGGGAGAGACTCATCCAGATGCACTTCTACCACAGAAGGACCCCTAAAGGCAGATCTAGGTCAGAGCGACTAGAGACTCCGCCACCAGGAAGGGTGTCGAGGAGCTCTGCATCACGGAAGGAGCGAGAAAGTGCTAAGCAGAATGAGGGATTCCGCTGGCAGAACAGCACAGAAGAGTTCCATCAGCGGAAAACCGCTGGATGTCACAAGCTCCCACACAGACTGCCACTCACTAAGACCTGTGGAAAAATAATCCGCAGAACAGGACTTCATTCCGCGGAAAACATCTCACCACAAGCTCTGCAGAAGGAAAACTTTGGCACTAGTTGTGCTGGACAGCATCAACTGGCACCCCCTGTGGCACCAGCATCACTCGTGGCACAGGATGACACCAAGCAGTGCCTATGCCATTCTGGGTGACACTCCAGGGCACCTGCAGTGGTACCCGCAGGCACCCATGGCAGCCATGGCACCTGAGGGCATCCGCAGTGGCACCCATGGCACTCATGGCACCCAAAGCACCATGGCACCCATGTCACCATGGCACCCATGACACCTACAGGTGCCTGCAGTGCCACCCATGGCACCCGTGGGTGTTTGGCACCACCCGTGGCACCCCTTGGTGCTCATGGAACTGCCCACAGCACCCACAAGTGCGCTCAACACTGCCCACGGCACCCATGGGTGCTTGGCGCCACCAGCAGCACCAGAGGGTGCATGGTGCCAACACACATGGCACTGCCAGCTGCACCAGGAACCAACGGCACCAATAATAGCACACGCGGTGCCGTAGGACAGCGACGGCACCACCCATGGTGCCAATACCAGCACCAGCTGTGCTGACCCACAGTGCCGACACCAACACCAGCAGTGCCGCCCCCACGGCACCAATGCCAATTCCAGCAGCGCTGCTCCATGGCGCCAGACCTGCGGCGTCACCCATGGCATCGGCTGCGGCGCCAGGACCAACAGCACTGTGGAGAAGAAAAAATTACTCACCTTAGTAATGTTGTTTCTTCTAATGGAGTCTTGCTATATTATGACATATGCAGTATAACCCCAGGTTAGAACTGCTCCGGAAGTGAAAGAGTTAACTTTCCATGCAGGGCATGGAATCTTGAGCGTGAGCTCGGTTGAACACTCTGTCTGTTCAAACTTAAACTGTCAGATCTTTACGAGCAAAAACTCACTAAGGTTCTGTGTGGGAGCCGTAAACCTACACTAGCCACTGGCTACTAACTACAAAAAACACATTTTTGTTCTTGATCCCAAAACAAAGACTCAAGTCAGGGGATTCAAGAAAGAAAAAATAGCCATAACACCTAAGCACCCTAAGAAAGGGTGAAATAAAGTGGGCACCTATGAAGTGCCGACATTGCACCGCCCACCCACATCCCAAAAATAGAGGTTCTGAGAGGGCAGGCTGGGGGGAGGTCATAATATAGCAGACTCCATTAGAAGAAACAACATTACTAAGGTGAGTAATTTTTTCTTCAAACAACATAAGTCTTGCTATATTATATTTATATACGAACTACACAGCAGTACCTCCATGGAGGAGGGACAGAACCTACTTGGAAATAGGCTCTGAAGCACAGCTGTGCAAATCGAGCATCACTCCTAGCCTGGATATCCAGGGAGTAATGCTTAGCAAAAGTGTGAACTGTTTTCCAGGTAGCTGCTTGACATATCTCTAGGATAGGGATGTCCCTGGCAGCAGCCAGAGACACAGCTGTACCTCTGGTAGAGTGAGCCCTCAGGCCTGAGGGAGGAACCTTACTCAGTTTTTCATAGCAGAATTGGATACAAGAGACAATCCACCTGGCAATGGATCTTTTAGTGGCAAGTTTCCCTTTACCAACCTCACCATAAGTGAGGAACAATTGGAGGGATTCAAACCTGTGACCCTTGGTACGTTCTATATAGTAACTAAGGGCTCTTTTGACATCTAAACTGTGCAATCTCCTCTCACCAGAGGAGGAATGGTCAGTGAAGTACACAGGAAGAAAATGGATTGATTAAGGTGGAAGTCTGAAACCACCTTAGGCAAAAACTTCCAGTTAGTCCTGAGGACCACCTTATCTCTATGAAAGGAGATAAAATCAGGCTCCACTGACAATGCTTGTAGCTCACTTATGCACCTGGCAGAGGTGATGGCTACCAGAAACACAGTTTTCCAAGTCAAGTACTTAAGCTCTGCTGAAGACAATGGCTCAAAAGGGGGTTGCATAAGCTGGGCAATGCTAATATTAAGATGCCAAGCAGGTGCAGGGTCCCTGAACGGAGGGTTGGTGTGAAGCAATCCTTTAAAAAACTTGGAGAACACAGGGTGAGCTGAAAAAGAAGTGGGCTTACCTGCTGATAAGAAGACAGACACAGCTGCCAAGTGCACTTTTAAAGTAGCTGGTCTCAGGCCCAAGGAATTCAAATGCACCAAATAATCCAGGATCGTGGGCACGCCAGCAGATTCTGGGGAAATATGCTTACCAGCACACCATATGGAAAATCTTTTCCATTTTGAATTATAAGTAGCCCTGGTGGAAGGCTTCCTAGAGGCCTTCAATATATCCAATACACCTTGGGAAAGGTGTAGGTCAGCAAACTCTAACTCTTCAAGAGCCATGCCTTGAGATTGAGAGATTTGAGGTTCGGATACCAAACTCTCCCCCTGGGCACAGGTTAACAGGTTGTGATTCCTGGGAAGACACAGGGGAAGGTGGACTGCTAAGGACATGAGGAGTGGGTACCAGGGCAGCCTGGCCCAATCTGGAGCAATCAGGATCATCTTGAAGGGTTAAGATCTGATTCTGACTAGCACCTTGAAAAGAAGGGGGAAGGGGGGAAAAGCATAGAGAAACTTCCCTTCCCAACTGAGTAGGAAGGCATCCAGAGGGACTGAGCCCAACACTGGGGGCCTGCAGCAAAAAAGGGGAAGTTGGTGATTGTCTGGGGCTGCAAAGAGATCTATCTGCGGGGTGCCCCATCTGGCAAATACTACCTCCGGTACTAGGGGATCCAGTGCCCATTCGTGATGGCCCTGGGAAATCCTGCTGAGAGCATCCGCTAGCACATTGTCCTTGCCTGGGAGGTGAACTGCCGTAAGGGGAGGCATTCAGAGAATAAGCCAGAGACCACAACTTCATTGCTTCGGTGCACAAGGCCGTAGACCGAGTGCCCCCTTGCTTGTTGATGTACCACATTGTAGTGGTATTGTCTGTTCTGATCTGAACAACCTTGTTCTGAACAGATGTGGAAAAAACCTGGAGTGCTAGAAAAACTGCTCTGAGTTCCAGCAAATTGATGTGGAGCAGAGATTCCTGAGGGGACCACAGCCCTTGGGTGGAAAGGTCGCCCATGTGAGCTCCCCACCCCAAGAGGGATGCATCTGTAGTAAGGGTCAAGGAGTGAGACTGGGGAGTGAAGGGAACCCCCTGTCTCAGATTGCTCTGATCCTGCCACCACTGAAGGGCCTGGATCAGGGTTCGAGTCACTGGGATCAATTTGGTTAGAGGATCTGTCCTTTGAGACCAAAAGGCTCTCAAATGGAACTGGATGTCCCTCATCTGAAATCTTGCTCCCTGCATTACTGCAGTAGAAGCAGCCATCTGCCCCAGGAGCTGTAGAAAATGCCTTGCTGGTCGAGAGACCTGCAGGGTGAAAGAAGAGGCCAGAGAGACCAAGGTCCTTGCTCTTTCCAGAGGGAGAAGGATCTGGCTTCTTTTGTGTTCAGTTCTGCGCCTATGATGGTGAGAAGCTGGACAGGCTCCAGAACTGACTTTGGAAGATTGAGAAGGAAACCTAGAGATGTCAGCAGTTGCTGGGTTACTTGTAAGTGTAGTTTGACCTGTTCTGGAGACTGGCCTACAATGAGCCAGTCGTCCAGATAAGGAAAGATGGCAATCTTTTGCCTTCTTAAATGAGCAACTGCTACTGCCAGGCATTTTGTGAACACCCTCGGAGCCGAGGTGAGGCCGAAAGGCATTGCTCTGAACTGGTAATGGCCTGGGGGCAGTTCAAATCTGAGATACTTTCGATGGGAGCTTCTGATGAGAACATGGAAGTAGGCATCCTTGAGGTCCAGGGAGGCTAGCCAGTCCCCTGGCCTTGGAGAAGGTAAAATAATTCCCAGAGTCACCATTTTGAACTTTGGTTTTAAAAGGTGCTTGTTTAGATACCTGAGATCCAGGATGGGCCGCCATTCTCCTATCTTTTTTGGGGTAAGGAAGTACCTGGAGTACAACCCTTTGCCCTGGTGTAGGGGTGGAACCCTTTCCACAGCTCTGAGAGCTAGGAGGGAAGAAACTTCTGCTTCCAGGGCAAGTGCCTCTGATGGGTTTGCAGGTGGAAAAGACCTGGCTGTCATCTTCGAAATTTTTGAAGCTGAGAACCAGTCCCTGGCTTACTACTTCCAGGACCCACTTGTCTGATGTTAAAGACTTCCAGTCCTGGACAAAGTAAGCCAGCCTGCCCCCTACCGGTAGTGGAGAATCGGCCCTGGCCACCCCATCAGGGAGCCTGTTTTGCAGGGGCTTTGGGTTGAGGGGTAGAAGCAGGCTTACTAGAACCCCTTCTGACCCTTCCTCTAAAGAACCCCCTCTGGGCATAAGCAGAAGAGGAGGCCTGGGCTTGGTAAAAAGGCCTATGAAAAGGCCTGCCCCTGCCCCCGACATGCTGCCTTTGAGGAGTGGCTTGCCTTTCTTTGGCCTGTGCACTCCTATAGGTGGTTCTATACTCATCCATTTTCTTCATATAATTCTCTGTCTGCTCCCCAAACAGAGAATTGCCCACAACAGGAAAATCCATAGCCTTAGACTGAGTATCCTGTGACAGGGCAGTACATCTGAGCCAGGCCATTCTGCGAAGAGACACAGATGTAGCCATGACTCTTGATGAAACATCATTAGAGTCTATTGCAGCATGAAATTGCACCTTGGATGCCTCATACCATCCAGCAGCCACCTGCTCCAGCTCCCTAACAAGCTGGTCAGGGGCCTGTTTTACTAGAGCCAGCGCAGTATCCCATCTGGATTTCTGGTACCTAGCTGCATAAACCATATAATTTGCCTGTCTGAGTCCCAAAGATGCTGCCATGTACTGTTTCTTTGCCATGGCATCCATCCTCCTGGAATCCTTTTCAGGAGGTGAGAAGACTAGAGGAATATTAGCCTTGTCACAGGCTGCAGCCTGTACTACCCCACATGGCTGCACTGCTGGAGAGGAACTCCGTATCAGAGCCTGATAAAGCATACCTCTTGTCCATCCTTTTATCCACAGGGAGGATAGAATGAGGAGTTTTCAGAATTTTTACTGTCCGTTTCCTAAAAGATTTGTGCAAGGGAATAGACAGTCTCCTAGACTCTGGAATATCCATCATTTCCACAAAATCAGGCTCTTCTTGATCATCAACAGCTTCCTCAACAGGAAGTTGCAGAGTCTCAACAACTTTCTTGTAAAACAAAAATGAGAAGGGGACTCAGATAGCCTGGGAGGGGACACCCCTGAGGATCTGTCTGGAGAGATGTCCGGTTCAATGGGCACATCCAGACTTTCAAAATCACACTCACTCTCCTCATACCCCTCCTTCCCTTCCTCCAGTTCATAAAAATCCTCAAAATCATAATCTTGAACCGGGGGAACCGTCCGAACCAAGCGCTTCCCTAATGGTGTCGGTTCGGACGGAACTGGGGAAAGAGACTGGACAATTTGAACAGCTTTGGCTATTTCCTCAGCGGTTGGAGGAAGAACTTTTGGCCCCAAACTAGCTGACTTTCTAGTCCTTTTAGTTGGAACCGGCTCCTCAGAGCTGGCTCTTCGTTTGCCCGAGGAAGTATCGCCCTGGTCAGAGGGCACTCCCTCAGGTTCGGTTGGAATCGAACCGGGCTGGCCATCCGGGTCAGTGGACTTTTTAGCCTCCCTTTCCCTGAGCCTACCAACTCTCTTTTCCATGGTGGCAGCAGGAAAATTCTTACAAATCTGGCAGTCTGCATTGAGGTGGTCAAACCCCAAACAATATACACAAGTGGTGTGTGGGTCAGCCTTAGCAAAGGCTTCCCCACAGAGGCCACAGTGCTGAAACCAGTGGGTCGGTTTTTCTTTGGGTTTCTCAGACATGTACAACTAACTTATAAAATTTGCCCGTTAATGGCAATCTGCAAGCAAGACTCTCTTATCGGTCCCAACCGTGTCACGGGTCGTGGAAAAAAGTAATCAAATCCGTCTTTTTTTGAACCGATAAGAACCGGGAACCGCACTCTAAAGGACTAGAAAGTAATTTTAAACCCAATCTGATCGGTTCAAACCGAACCGAAAAGACGTTTACAAGTTCCACACAGAAGAAAATAAACAAAAGCATATCTATTACTTACAATACCACAGACAGAGCTTGAACCGACGATTGCGGTTAAATTTTGGTAAAATAAATCGAGAATTACACTTTTAAACCGACAAACGAACCGAGCAGCAGGAGGAATCTCCGGAGCGACTGTTCAGTGAGGCGGAGTAAAGAATCTGACAGTTTAAGTTTGAGCTACAACAGACAGAGTGTTCAAGCGAGCTGCGCTCAAGATTCCATGCCCTGCATGGAAAGTTAACTCTTTCACCTCCGGAGCAGTTCTAACCTGGGGTTATACTGCATATGTCATAATATAGCAAGACTTCATGTTGTTTGAATGCCAATGGAAAATCCTAAGGAGAAAGGAAAAGAGGTGCCCGTGCGGCCCTGCATGGAAAGAGAGGGAGGGTAGGCACGAGGAGGTCGGCTCACGATAGCAAAGGCACCAAGGAGGGCACGCGCACATCTGACCCAATCGACCCAGCCCGATCCCAGTCCAGTAGCTCCTCCAGGCCCGAAGGCCCTCAAATCAGGAAAACTGGACAGAAGTAAAACCCCCTGCTCCACAGGAGTGGCCCAGAGGTAAAACTGTTTACCGGAACTCCATTGAGGACAGAGATGGAGTCCAGAGTCGAAGAACTCGGCCGTTAGGAGCGGGACCAAGGGGAACCTACTAAAGTCAGTTCAGGCCTATCGCCCCTCCCGATCAACAATCCCCATGCAGACATACCAGAGGGCAACCTCAAGCAGCGCCAATTCTTCTTCCCAAAACGAGGAAGAAGAGCTTGAGGTTAAGCAGAGTCTGATCCCCAGAACCGCCAAATTCGTGCTTCGGTGGACTGTCCTTCCCCCACCCGAGCACAGGACTGTCCGTAGTTGGACCCCCCCCTTAGCAAAGGGCAGAGGACCGGACACAGACCCTCTGCCATAACAACTTTCAAAGTCTTCCTACCATCACCGCTACCGTCTAAGGATGACTCCGCTGATGGTAAGTGAGAATTTCTTTTTCTTCTTCATAGAATAACAAAATACTAGTAAAAATGTTAAATAAAACGAACACTAAACGGCTAAAAGCTGCTGTCATATAGATGAAAACTTTGACTCTGGGAGACGAGCAACGTTGACATCCAAGCACACTCTACAGCTGGAGAAAAGGAACTGAGGTGGTTGGAGGGGCGACACCGAGATAGCCTTCACAGGCGCAAGCTAGTCTCGTGGTGCCGCGCATGCGTGGTCCTGTCTCGGCGCCGTCCCTTCTGAAAATTTTTGGCTCCCGCTTGATCCTAGTGCCTTCGGCGCTATCCCACTAGTGTGAATGAGTGGTGGAGACTTGGGTCCAGGAAGATCAAGGGGGCACAATTTGAAGACAGAGGGGAGATGGCTCAGAGGCAATGTGAGGAAGTATTTTTTCATGGAGAGGGTTGTGGATACATGGAATGGCCTTCCTGAGGAGGTAGTGGAGTCAAAAACAGTGGGTGAGTTCAAGAATGCATAGAACAGACATAAGGCAATTCTAGTTGGGGGTAGGAGGAAGTAGGATGTTGGTTAACTAGGATCTGCAGGAGACGACGAAGAAGGAGGCCCTTGAGGGGATGGTGGGAGGGATTCAGTAATGAATGGTAAAGATACAAGAGAAGATCAAGAATTATGGTAGGTATGTAATTTTCATATCTTCCCTTGTCAGTGTTCACCATTCATTACTGTTGGGTGAGTACCAAGCCCCCTTCCCCAAGAAAAAGGTGGAGGGAGAGAGAAAACTCCTGAGGGAACAGACCCCTCAGCCTCCTACTGGTGACAAGTAGGGGGGGGGGAGACCCTGACCAATAGACAAGACTCTAAGGTGGGTGAGGAGGAGAAGATGCCCCCAAGGGGCTGTGGGAAGCGGGTTTCCCCTGAAGACATCTCCTCGCCCTACGGGAAAATAGGCGGGTCCCCCGGAAGGCAGAGCCAGTCACCCTAAGCCAGGCCATGGGTTATAGTTGGGAGAGACAAAGCCATGCCATCCACCTGATGCAGATCGCTGTCCCTACTAGCCTGGATGCCACCTCGTTGGCGTCATAGATGCCCTCGCTTGGTCCCTTGCAAGCTCCAGACCCTATGCAGAGAGGGCAATGGCTTGTCTAGACTGCTCTGAGTCAGGTAGCAAAGCTAAGACCTGAAGCAGCATCGACCACAGATGCCTGTTGTAAGCAGTGTGGTGAGCCTGATGGGAGCAAATGCACAGTAATGCATGACCAGAAGAGAAAACTCTTCGTCCCCACCGGTCAAACTCAGCAGAATCTGAGTCCGGAGGCCTGCCATGCACTGGGTGGCGAAGCCCAGAAGGATTATCTAGGGACATCAAACCTGAAGGTGGGTGAGGTACAGAACCTAGAGACTCGGGGGGGGGGGGCACAATACCTTCTCCTGCAGTCTCCTGGGGCTGGAGAAGGAATGGCTGGAGACTGCCAGGTGCGGATAGATGCTTCCTGGAAGGAAATCAGCCAGGAAGGCACCACCAAATGGCAGGCACTGAATTCCTGAGGAAAGTACGCATCTGCCGCTCGGTATTGTCTGTACGAACGTAGGAAATACGAAGCTCCGAGACCATCCTCGGAAGGAAACACTGATAGTCAGAGAAGTCAGCGTCAGAGGAAAGGAGGACAAGAAGTTCCTCTTCCTCAGTTGAGGAAGACGAGGAAGTGGAGCTCGAATGCCCAGAAGACTCCTGCGGGGCGGGGGATAAGCGAAAAACTTGTTTGTCCATGGCCCTAACATAGGACGGGAAGGCCGCCACAGTAGCTCTGAACGTCTCCCAAGTTAATGGCCCAGTGGGCCCCACATGGCATGGGAGAGAGGGGGGTGGTTGCAGAGGGATGGACGAAGGGCACCTAAAAGCACGTGCCTGGCCTCTGCCAGAGCTCTGGGATCCAGGTAGCGATTCCGCCAAAACTAGGGACCCTGTGATCATGCCGGGTTGCGCAGAAGAGAGGAAAGGAGGCAACTCCGAAAGAGCCCTAAGGAATCTCCTGTGGGCGCTCTGGGATTGCATGAGTCCAGAAGGCAACCTCAGAACCGCCTACTCAGAAGGCACTTTAGGGACCTTCAGAGAGGTGAGGATCAGCGCTATGACTCCTCCCGCACCCTGCAGGCGATGGGGGCTAACTCACTGCGCCGACCCCTACCTCTCAACCGCCGGACTCGGCAGCCCTCTTCCTCGAAACCAGCGGCGGAGGTCCCTGCTGAGCAAGGCCCCGAAGGGCACCTACTGAAGCAGGGTCCTCCTCCCTCTGCTGAAGGACCCAAGCAACACCGGTAACGGCGGCTGCCTGGGACCTACCAGAAGAGGGAATCCCTTCTCGAACTCCCAAAGAGTCCACCACAGATGACTCCAGGCCACCCCTAGCCGTGGAGCCATCCGGGCTGACCAGCTTCGGGGAGTCCGGGAGAGGGATACTGGACCATCTAGCCCTGCGGCCTACAGGAGGTTCAGAGCTAGAGGACTCTAGCTGCTGGTCTGTGTCCTCACCTGAGTCGTGCCCCCCGAGGAGGGGTCGACAAGGTAAGACTGCAAACCAACCACAGCAGGAACCTGCCCCAAGGTGGCACCAGGCCGCCCAAATACCCGACACCCGCCATGGCTCCAAGATCCTGCGCGGCACCGAGAACGGCGCAGTGCATGTCCCTGACACCGCGAACAGCTCCAAGGCCCAGACCGGCACTGTCAATGGCGCCATCCGAGTCCCTGACACTGAGGCCCAAGGCAGCACTGCCGCCTGAACCCATGGCGCCGTGACCCAGAGCGACACTGCCGACGGCGCTACCCGAGTCCCCGGCGCCGAGAATGATGCCAAGGCCCAGAACGGCGCCGCCTATGTCCCCGACCAAGTCGCCGGCACCATGAGAAGCAGAAGACTCCACGGTGAGGAAAGACGGTAATGAGGGCCCACCAGCGCCGAGCCCCACAGCCAGGGGCCACAACACCAGGGGAGCCTGCACCTCTGAGGAGGTGACAGCCGGGACGGCACCAACAGTGCGACCCCGGGTGGGATCACACCGTTCCTCCGGCGCCAAAGAAGAATCCTCCTCCTCGGCAAGGCTGGAAGTGGAGGAGGTTCCCTCCTTGGCGGGCCGTATAGACCCAGGAGGGCACCCAGAGGAAAGGTCGAGAGATCTGGCCTGGAAAGCCCTAGGGTGACGTCGTCCTCTGAAAGTCAGCGGAGCTCGCCCGACTCGCAACGCGCGGACTTCTAAAACACAGCGGTCCATGGAGAAGCAGGCGTCGCAATGGTAGGGTCCCAGGCACCGGAGACAAACATCATGACAGTCCGTGATGGAAAACTGCCGGCCACAAGGGCACTGATGCATAGGGGCACGGCCCGCCTTAGACTTACTCTTTGCCCCCGAACCAGACGTGATGCTAAATAATCAAGCAAAAACACAGAAAAGGCTCGGCGTCATCAGAAGAAAAAAAAATAATAATGGAAAGATCTTACCAGTCGATGACGTAGAGAAAATAACGGGATGAAGGAGTGCCGAAATAAATTTCGAAGCGGCCTATGACGCAGTAAACTTTCGAAACTCGGCGCAGCAGGTGCAGCCTCGACGGCAGGAGAAACAGAACTGGGATGGAGGAGGAGTCTGCGGTGCCTAATGGCCGCCCCTCGCACTCTATGCAGAGCGTCACTCCAGGGGGCAGCACCGTCGACACCAACTCCTCTAAAAAAAAAAAAAACAACAACAAAAAAAAAACTCCTGTGGTGGGTGCACCCCTCCGGCTGTCACCCAACAGTAATGAATGGTGAAGATTGACAAGAGAAGATCAATAGCGTCGGCATGCTGTACGTGGTAAAAATGGTGCAGATTTTTTTTTGTGGGGTGCTCTGCCCTTGCACCCTCGATGTGGGGGGCTCTGCCCCCCACATCTCCCATCTTTAGGATTCTCACTCCAAAGGGGAGTGGTTCCCGGACAAAGTTAAAATTCGAGGGGCCATTACTGCCCCATGTAAAAAATATTCCAAGTCCCAAGGTGTGATAAAAGAGACCAAGATTAGAACCCTGGTCTCCACCGCTGCTGACCGAGCTGCTCGATGCCCCAGCCCTCCGCACCACGGGAGCAGCTGGGCTAGCCTTCTGGCTCTTGATGCTCTTGTCCTGTATACAGGACCATGGACAGTGACCAGGGGAGCGCTTACAGCATGCGCTGCAAATCCCCAGTTGCTGTCCGTATAAGTACATACCCTAATTAGCACCATATAGTGTATGCCATACTAGAAGGCCTAATTGACGGGGTACCCTTCTAGACAGCAAGAACAGTAGCAGAGGAAAAAGAAAGGCTGAGAAGCAAGGTAACAGGCAGTGCAATGGCAGGGGCTGCAAGATGTGGAAGTGTGGGATCCAGGCCATTAGGGCTACCACATTTATAAGAATAAACAGAAAGCAAGGACTTAAGGGTAGCAGAGGTGGTGGTAGGAGAGAAGGAAAAAAGATTTAAAAGAGGAGAAGAGAGGGAAGGAGACAGAGAGAGAGAGAAGGAGGGGGAAGAGAGGAAGGGATGAGGGAGAGTGCACATGTAGTAAAGAAGGAGTTAAAGATAGCGGCAACAATAGAAGATGAGGGAGTCATCAACCTTGAGAACAGGAGAGCGAGACTCAGTCAGGGACCAGTGAATGGATAACTTTCCAGAACTAAGAAGGATGGCTAATATTGTTTTGGAATATGGATGCAAAACACTCAGACTTAGCAAATCTTATGGCTTTGGTACAGGAGTTATGAAGGTGGTGATGGTTTGCTAAAGCAGTAGGAGAACCAGTAAAGTAAGCTCTCTAGTATACAGGCAAACCATAAGCTCCACCGTAATCCAGGGAAGATAACAGCCCCATATTCTGTTTTTTCAAATAGGAGCATGACGCTCCCGAACAGCCATAAATTTGGAATGAAAGTATTGCAGGGCAGAATTTGTATTGTTGGCTGATGAGATTGGGACCAATCAATTGCCCCAAGGAAGGGGTGTTCAAATCAAAATTTTTAGGACTTGCCCAGCCATGCCTGTCGCTGAATTTTCACTTGTCCCTATTCATTACAAAAAAATTTTCTCTCATTCTGTACTTGCCCTTCAAGTAAATTTACTTGCCCCAGACAGGGGGCAATAGGATTTGCACACCCCTGCCCCAAGGTCAGTTAGGAGAGAGGACTTACCCTTGCCCCAAGGTCAGTTAGGAGAGAGGACAAGTCCAATGACCTGAAGGACCTTAGAAGAATATATTTAGGGGGGCTTCTGGGCAGTGTAGCTTGCGCAAACAGTAAACCATATGATGATCACTGAGGGCATCACAGAAGATATCTGTATCCACAATGCGGTGGGGATGAGATAAGAGGACCCAGTCTAATAGAGAGTGATTCGAAGAGTTATAATTTAGGCGAGTGGGGTCAAAGATCAATTGAGTCAAATGTAATGATTTAACATTCTGAACAATTTATTTGTGTTAGAGGAGAGTCAGTTTACATTAAAATCACTGAGAAAGTAAAGCTCACCTCTGGAAGAGTTAGAAAAGATAGTTGAAAGAAGGTCAGTAACTAAAGCAGGGGAACTACCTGGGCAGCAATAAACTCCTGCAATAAATATGGGGACAGTAAAAGGAAGGGAGAGTTTGAGTAGGCACAGCTCATAGGAGGAAGGGGAAGAAACGGCAAGAATAGTCACAACTTGGATACTGGTGGATATGTAGACAGTGACACCTTTCTGTGTTGTGCCCCTGATCTCTTCCAGAAGCATGTCAACCCTATCCTCTGCTAGTTCTGGTGGCCTGTATACTACCACGAAGCAGATCTTTTTCCCAGATGCTGAACTGAGCTGCACCCACAGGGATTCTACACTTTTGTTTTTGTTAATGTTGAGTGTTGTGGTTATCACCCCCTCCCAAAAATATATTGCTACTCCTCCCCTCGCCCCTTCCTGTTCCGTCTGTAGAGTGAATATCTTACAGGGAGGAACAGGGTGCAGGAATACACTATTTTTAAGCGAAAAAGATGTTCCAGGACTAGAGGGCATGGGATGAAGTTGGAGGGAGGACGATTCAGAGAAGCGTGAGGAAGAATTTCTTCACAGAACGAGTGGTGGACAAGTGGAACACCCTGCCACAGGAAGTGGTGGGGGCTGAGACAATCACGGGATTTAAGAATGCATGGTATAGACATAAAGGAATTCTGGAGGTCAGGGGTAAGGGGCAACAGACTTCTTGGAAAACATAAACTGAACTTACAAGCTCAAAGGGACAGACTGGGTGGGCCATAGGCCCTTATCTGCCGACACTGTCTATGTATCTATGTATCTATGAATAGTCCAGGACTGAGAGGTTCCAGTCATTATTATCCATCACCCATGTTTCTGTTATTGCCACCAAATCCAGTTGGGCCTCTGCCATTACTGCATGTAGCACGGTCACTGTATTTCCTATGCTTCTTGCCTTGAAGCACACTCCCTTCCAAGTATCAGACAAAACTCTTCTTTTTTTTCCCATCCTTTGGTTCTAGTTTTGTGTTTTTGATTTCTTGATCCCCATTGCTTCCTTCCCAAGATCTCTTTTGCTTTCTACATTTGTTTGCTGTTTGTGTGAAGCTATTCTGTGTTTGTGGGGAAGTGTTGGCTAAGTTCCCATCTTCCCCAATGTGCTTGATAGGTTTCCTAGCCGTAAACTCCCCCTCACCTAGTTTAAATGTCTGGCATAGATGTCAAATTTCTGTCCGAGTATGTGCACACCTTCTTTGGTTAGGTGCAGATTGTCAAATTTGAAGAGCTTCCTCTCCCAGAAGTTCCCCCAGGCCCCGATGAAATGGTAACCTTTTTCCTTACACCATCCTTGTAACCACTCATTGAAATCTGTAATATCATTGTTTCTGATCTTGTTGGTTTTCTCCACTTTGCCCCATACTGAGAGGACCTCCTAAAAAGCCAGGCAGATGTCTCCCACTGGTGCCATGATCATGGTCTTTGCTGATGGCGGGAGCCAGATGATGACAAGAAGGAAATTGATGTTGACCGCTGTTTCTAATGTCCGTGGCAGCATAGAGACCAAGACTGTGATCTTGATCATGATCTCGAGTATCAGCTGCATGGTCAATACAGCACTGGTGCCCATCAGTCTGGGTACTCCACTAGTTTAGGTACTGTCTGGACCAGAGAGCAATGCCAGAGTCGTGGTGACCTGTGGAGGCTGTACTAGGCCAGCTTGGATTCAACTGGGAGCACATTCAGTCCATCCCACCTGTGGGCAGGGGCTACGTCAGCACCAGCATCTGAGTGAGGGATGCATTCTCACCCCCACCTGACTCTACACCAATGAAGTCGACAGGCTTGGGTCGGTCAGCAGCTCCATTGTAAATTCTGCTAGAGTTGAATGCTCACGGTAAGCCTCCAACCTGGGAGGATACAAAAAGTCTCTTGACAAATTGTGTTCCCATGATTAGCAATGATGATTCTTCTTGTTTAAATTGCTAGGGAGGGGATATATCTTCAAAGGAATGGAACAATAAGGAAAGTCTCAAAAGCCCTCATCCTCCACAGGAGTTGCCAGATCAAAGGTGTACCGCTCACTGACCAACGGAAGCTCTGGGACTGGCATGTCTCCACCCGCCACCTTTTATAGCTCTCAATTGCACTGCTGACTGCACTGCTGTGGAGGGTTTACACTCCAGAGGCTTACCTTGCTCAAGCCTTCCTTGAGCAATGAAAGGTGCATGACCGTGCACCACGTGCAGTGCAGCACATTATGACTTGGGCTCAAACTGTAAATGCAGGCATCGTGCTCACTAGTCGTGGATATTTTGTACCCACAAACAATACAGCTCTGAAACACTGGATTATGCTTCTGTTTAATGGTGAAGTTTGATGACAGAGTAGGAGCCACTGGATCAGGTTAGTCAGAGAAGTAGAATACTGAAGAACAGTTTTGACATGTAGTAAATTGCTAAAATTCCTTGAAGACCAGGAAAAATCCAATATAACAAGCAGGAGCTATAAGTGAGATCTGCTCCTTGCAGCAGAAGATCCAAGTGCAAAGGGGGAAGAGCCAGAGGATCACTTAAAGACTGTTTCTGTGACTAAACATGCTGAGCGAAAGACAGTGTACGTGTGGAAGGCGAACAGAATCTAGTTGGTTAGAAATTGTGCCTACTCTCCCTAATATAATTGTAGGTCAAATTGAAAATGACACGAGTAATTTCCTGACAGTGAGCCACCTATGCATTCATCCACCTTTAAGAAAGAAAATCAGCAACTCATTGTGGTGACTTGTTAATGACTTCCTTTTGCCAGCTTTTGAAATTATGTCAGCAGCGATTCCCCCTTCCTATTTTATTTATTTTTAAATTGTTTTCCTTTTTTAAGTCTGAGAACAGCAAATAAGTGCAACACTGCAAAATACTAAATAGTTATAAAATTGGAGCTTTAGTTTTACTTGCTACAACATCAAGTGACTAGAGTTTTTGTTAGATTCAATCAGCATCATTGTCATTATAAATTTGAGAGAAACCATGATTTCTCTGGTAAGGAGTTTGAGTAGCCAGTAAACAACCCCAGACTGACTTTATAATACATATCAGCTTTTTAACGTTGTCTGCTGATAGAATGGCTCTGCAGTTAGTACCACCACCACCAGCAGTGCTAAATATTCTCTCAGAATACACACACACCAGTTGGTAGACAGCTCAGATGGGACAGTAAGACTGAAACCTTTAGTTAACTCTGACCAAAGTTTTCTTTTCCCATGCCAGAATCTGAAAGGATAATCCCTTAAAGAGCTAGTGTATTGGAAAAGCCTTTGAGGAATGTTACTGTTGTTTCCGATATCCTTACCAGCCTTTCAGGTGATGATTGGATACTCTCCAAAATAGTAGCTAATGTATTTGTTATTTCTTCTTTTTAAAAATATGCACTCCCTTATGGTGAAGGTCGCCATCAGCCATGAGCGAACCGAAGTTGTGCACAGGGGGGGAAGCAAAGCTACTCTGCTGGCTGATGTTGTTTGCAGTGCTCTTTGACAGTCAAAAAAAGTATGTTACAATGTTTTTTAAGAGAGATACGATGGATATCAACATCTAGAAACATTTGGTCCATATAGCCTAATGGTCCTTCCCACCTCTATATATTTAAACCTCCTCCTTTTTGAGCCTGTGATACCCTCTGCTTTAATTATTTATGAGTCCCTCATTCCTGTGGGAGTCATTACCCCTTCTTTTTCCATGACTATGAATGATTTACTATTATACTCCTGGAATGTGAAGGGACTCAATTCTCCTTGTAAGCGTAAGCAAATTCTCACATATCTTAAAAAAAAAAAACAGCATATATTGCCTTCTTACAAGAAACCAAACTTTTAGCGGAGGACGTCTGCAGACTCAAAAGGGATTGGGTCAGTCAAATATATGCATCTTCTTTTTCCTCTAAAAAACGTGGAGTGGCAATATTGATACACAAAAACCTCAACTGGTCTCCTATAAAAACTACCAGTGACTCAGAAGGCAGATAGGTAATAGTTAATTTAAATACTCCTACAGGTCCCCTTATGTTAGTCAATGTTGATGCTCCCAACTCTGACACTCCAGAATTTTTTTATAAATTAGCTCAACAAATCATGCTAAATAATAACAATAATTCACCTATTTTGGTAGGTGGCAAATTTAACCTTGCCCTGGAGGCCCATTTAGATAGAAGTAATACCTTTTTTGATGCTCATCCTAGAAGCATTAATGCTCAATCAATGCTAATGAAAGATTTTGGTTTATCTGACATTTGGAGACTTTACCATCCCAGAGACCATGATTATACCTTTTATTCTTCTCTCCATAAATCTTACAGTAGAATTGATTACTAGCTCATATCTCCTTCTATTACTTACAAGACATTTGAGACTTCTGTCCTTCCAGTAATGATCTCGGATCATTCCCCTATTAAATTACACTTGCTATGGAGCCCACCACCCTCTAAGTCCCCCTCTTGGTGTCTTGATCCACTTCTACTTAGAGATCCCGAATTCCTGCCCTGGGTAAAAACTCAAATTCAAGACTTCCTTTCTTTCAGTAATACCGCTTATACTTCGATGAGAACTCTCTGGGAAGCAGTAAAGGCTACAATCTGAGGGCAAATCATTAGTTATGCTGCCCACGGGAAAAAAGTTAAGAGAACAACAGTTGGCTGATGTGGAAAAACTATTAAAAGACAGAGAATCAATATTTTAAAACTAGTAAGATTAATCCTAATTCACAGCTTCATCTTAAAATTTTACAGCTAAGAACAAAAATCAATGAACTTATATCCCGTAAAGCTAAATTAGCCCCCTTCAGACTTATTATTGGGAGCATGGTGATAAATGTGGGAAGTTGCTTTCGTATCAACTTAAGGCTCAGCAAATGGATAGACACATTACTGGCTTGAAAGATCATCTAGGCCAAACTCACACCAATAGTTCCTCTGTTAACCACATCATGAGATCCTTCTATCAACATCTATACTCTCAACAAAATCCTATACATAATAGGCAAATACAACTCTTTTTGGCTAGATTGCAGCTTCCATATCTTTCTAATCAGGATATGGCAAGTTTAGACAAACCCTTTTCCCTTCAAGAGATCCAAAAAGTGCTGTCCTCTTTAAAATCTGGAAAATCTCCAGGGGGAGATGACTTCCCTGTAGATTTTTATAAATCGCTCTCAGATACTCTGTCCTCTGCTTTTCAATGTTTTTCTGGAAGCAACAATAAAAAACTTTCTCCCACAATGACCGAAGCTATCATCACTGTTCTACCCCAAAAGGACTAAGATCCATCTTTCCCATCCAGCTATAGACCGATTTCATTGCTTAATATGGATGCCAAAATATTTGCTAAACTTTTAACCTTTCATTTAGCCATTAGTCTCGAAGTTAGTCCACAGCTACTAAGCCGGCTTCATTAAGAACAGATCTAGCTCTGACCATCTTCGCTGATTATTTTACTTAATACATAAATCTAAAACTCTTAAGTCACCTGCAGCTGCCATCGCTATTGATTTCGGAAAAGCCTTTGATTCTTTAAATTGGAATTATCTATACCAAGTTTTATCCCAATTTAGTATCACTAGTAATTTCTGCACCTGGATTAAACTACTATATACCTTACCTTCAGCACGAATTCTTACTAATTCCATTCTTTCTTGATCCTTTCAACTGGTAAGAAGTCTCAGGCAAGGCTGCCCCTTATCACCATCACTGTTTATCCTTGCCATGGAACCTCTATCTGCTTATCTTCGACAATTTTAGCATTATTAAAGGTATTCCTATTGGTAATTCTCATTACACCTCATTTTCTTATGTACACGATCTCCAAATCTTGCTAAAAAATCTTGAAGAGGCAAGGCAACCGTTAGTTAATTTACTTAACGAATTTACCTCACTTTCTGGTCTAGCTTTAAATTATAACAAATTTTAAACATTACCCTTAAACGACCACTGCAAAGCCTTTATGAATACTCCCCCGGATTTCTGCTGGGCACCTCAAGGCCTCACATATCTTGGCATTCAAATCACTCCCAAGCTAGACAAAATATGGGATGCAAATCTCTCCCCCTTGCTAGCTAATATTAAGTCTATACTTGACAGACGGAAACTACTTAATCTCTCTTTTAACGGAAAAATATCTGCCATTAAAATGTCCATTTCTCCCAAAATACTATATCTCTTTGCTAATATTCCCTTAATCCTCCCCTCCAACTTCTTAGTCAAACTTGACAAGCTAATCAGTAATTTCATCTGGGATGGCAAAACTCCAAGATTTAGTCATAATAAACTTCACTCAAATTGGTTGAGAGGTGGTTTTGGGCTTCCTTGGTTTCAAGTCTACTTATGGGCTTTTTGAGCAGCTCAAACCATCAAGTGGGTCTGCAAACCAACTGCCAAATCACCATTATGGGTTACTATGGAAGCCTCGCTATGTCCTGAAAATGTTCCTACCTCCCACATTTACAATATTCTTCCCCATAACTTAAAATACCACCCTACATTGCAGCACCAATATTCTGCTGGAAATTAACTCACAAACACCTCAAATCTAACCCAACACCTCTTGCCTATGCTCTCATTTGGGGTAACTGAGCCATCTCCCTTGAGAATCACCCAATTTTTTGCCGCACCTGTTAAAATAGGGGTATATTCTTCCTGGGTGACATACTTGAAAAGCACGACCTAAAGCTAAAACCTTTTTCAGACCTTTGTAACCTTTGGAAATTACTCAAACATGACTTTTGGAAATATTTACAGCTCCGTACTGCATGCAGTTCTTATTTTCATCATCTGTCCAAACAATCCCTATATGATCAGCACATCTCACATTGGATTAATGCATTATCTAACTTGAACAGTACCATTTATAAAGATATTAGAGCCAATTTACTGGACCAGTTTATTACTGCAAAAAATAAATGAAGTACACTTTTAAACTATAACATAACGGATTTACAATGGCGTAGATGCTGGCTCTTTTGCCATAAAACATTTACGGATGTGCGCGCACTGCGCGGTTCACTATTACAGACTAAAATTCTTCACTTGTGGTATAGGACCCCAATGGTATTACAACAAATGAGCCTAATGAACAATAATCTAAGTTAATGCCTGGACTGCGTTACCAGTACTGTTATGTGAATACTGCTTGTTTTGTATGTTTCTTCTGTATTTGTTTACCTTCCACCCCTGTAACTGACGTGGAGCCTTTGCAAAAGAGTCTGTGACTCAAAGGATTGTAATTCCGATTTTATCCAATAAATAAATAAATAAAAAACAATTGGTGGCGCTGTAACTCTCCTAATAGGGACTTACTTCATATCTTATGGTATTGCGCTACCATAAATAAACTCTGGCGAAATATTAATTATTTTGCAACCAAAGTGATTGGTCGCAACTTTATATTAGACCCTAAACATTTCATACTGGGCATCTTTAATTTTCATAATATAATATCCCACGAACACAGATGGTTGAGCATATTATTTCTCCAAGTTAAGCGTCTCATACTTATGCACTGGAAATCTGTTATTATTCCTAATCTCTCAGACATTCTCAAGAACCTATCTCAATGTGCCTCCCTAAATCGCATGCCTATATTACTTCTGGACGACTAAAGAAATACAATAGATGTTGGCAGGACTATTTTAAATATCTAGAATCTTCCAATTCTTCTGGTAGCTAATGTATGGATTGACGTATATTGTAGTTCTCAACTTATTATTATCTGATACATCATAACTGTTATTGTCTCTCTCAGTTTGTGTCCCCTTTTCCTTCACTTGTTAGCATTAATTTGAATGCTTTTGTTATTCGTGAAAAGCTCTCCACCCTTCCTATATGTTATACAGCATAGAAATACCCTTTATACTATAACATATGCATAATTAGATCATATAATGTCTCTCTTCCATTCTACATTTTTTCATTCTGTCCTTGAATGTTTATTGTACAAACGCAATCAGTCTTAATGTTGCATGCATACCTTAAAGCCTTTATAACACAGTCTTTAAAAATACAGAATGCTTATGCTTTTCTACATGCCAATATGCTGTTCATGTAAGCATGTTAATTCATGTTTTTGGAAGATGTTTGTCATCCTTTTTAAATACCTCAATAAAAAGATAAACTACAAAAAAAAAGTCTGTGCTTCATTTTCCCACTGTTGTCATTGTTTACTTATTCCTAAATAAATTCTGTCATAAGACTTGTAACTTAGGCTAGTAAATATTTATATTTCTAGTACATTTCTATTGTTTCTGTGTCTTTTTTTAATGTTGCAGAGTTGTTCTATTTTATTTCCCTAAATGCCAGAATGCTGGGTGTTAGGAGGCAAAAAGGATTTCATTTGTGCCACAGAAATGGGAACATTTCTATTGCTCAGATCATTCTGTAGCTCCCAATTTGGTTAATAAAGTATGTGTTGTGCAGTAACAGTAATCACAAAAAGTGCTCAAACTTGAAGAGTCGTAAAAGGTGCTAGTCAGGAGCATCTTTTTCAGCTATACCTGTCTGAGCAATTTTTGTGAGTACTGACCTTACACAGCAAAGGCACATTTAAGTTTATAAATGAAATTAGGTGGTTGCAAACTGAAAAACAGCAGCAGGCTCCATTTTCACATATGCACACACATACCGAAAAAAGAGAAACAGTCCCCCAGAGATAAGGCATCAACATCTACGTTTTTTAACCGCTGAAAGCAGTAGATAATAATCGAGACAACTATAGCTACACAATAAAAAAAAAAAAAGACAGCCCTGTTAAAGGAGTATACCACATCTGCAGAAAACTGGTATTATTCATTTAGCAGTCTGGTCCAGATTTCTATCTTTTATTTTTGTTTAGTACATAGGGACATTATGACAAAACAAATAGCTGTTTTACATTGTCCTCTATGCGACACACTGTGCATATTGCACTACATTGTTTAATGTGGAATAGAGGTAACAAACGGTTTGCCCTAAGCTGTCTCAGCACAGACAGTAACTCATGGTAGACAGGAAGAGATGCACGGAGTAGCCAGAAAGAAAGATCACGATCCCAAACCAAGACATACAGATAAATTACGTTTTTTGCTTTTTTGTCTGACCTTACCATCAAGGATCCACCCTGGTCATGGACCCACCGTACCTCCACCTCTGGAAGTGGCAGCGCTTCCCCAGTCAACCCTGGCTTTCCCCCCAGAGGGCGGGGCCAATGCACTGCCTCCCCTATCAGCGCCGCAGTACCAGTATCTAGTTGGGGAGCCGGCTCCAGAGGCTAACTGAGGCCCAGGGGCAGGACTTCATAGAGACGGTGGCCAGGATTTTTTTCCATCTCTATGTGGGGGGCAGGAACATGCAATGACATCCAGCACCCGTCCCGCCCCTCCGGCCACTTCCTAATGCCAGTTGCTGTGGTACCCCAGCCTCTGCCAGGGGTCCATCAAGCACTGGACATTCACCCAGCCCTCCCCCCAGAGAAGGAGAGCAGTCCCTGTGATGCTCGATCCTTCTCCCCCCCGGCTGGCCCTCCAATGACTAGAGTCCATTCCCAAACCCGGGTCACCGGCATCGCAAGCAGAAATTCAACTGCTGCGCAATGGACTGGTATTTTAAATTACGTTTTTAAAATAAAAGACTCCTGCTCCACTTTGCTCCTCCTGGTCCTGCACTGGCAGCTAAGCTGCATGTGATAGGCAAGGACAGGCATGCAGCAGTTGGTGACAGCTGACCGCAAATCCCAAATACACTGTCCATAATGTATACTTCACCCTCTGGAATCCATGGGCATTGCAGGTGTGGGTGTGAAGAAAAGGCTTCCTCTCTCTACTCTCCACAGTACAAAATGGTAAAATAATGCTCTCATGCTCTCTAACATTTATTGTAATTCTGTTAAATGTTATTTCAAGATGAGCGGCATAACCCACACTGAAAGGTACTGATTGCAAAAGCCATGCTTTCCATTACGCGGTGTGAAGGGCGTGTCCCGAACTAAGTGTGCTTGATGTTGAAGAATTTCTTAGTGGTAGTTCCCATGCTGTTTTTATGACATGTATCACTTTTTAAATTTGTCAATGTCTGATTGTTCTTTAGTAAGCAGTGGAATTGTTTTACATAGTTCACCACACTGTTCACACCATGTAATGCAAAGCTCTGCTTTTTCAATCAAGTGGAGTGTGTGTTGTCGCGCTCATCCTGAAAGATAAAGTAACAAAAATAATATAAAAACAAATTGTAGGTACATTAGCAACAAACCTAATACATGTTTTAAGACACAGTATTTAGAAGCAATGTGATGTGGTCAAACAATCTAATTCCTTCACCTCACTTATAAAAGTGACAGTGAGATGGAAAGCTTCCCCTCATTGCGTCACTGATAACTTTAAAAGCTGTGCATGAGCTGCCCATCTTGGAGGTGCTTCTAGAGAGAGGACAATCGCAGTGCTAGTTTCTTAACATTACCACCACAATAACAAGGAGTTTACCTTGACAAATCATTAAGGAACTACATTAATATAGTACTCCACATTAGCTCTTTCAAGGGGAACATTCATCACTAAGAGTACCACACCCAAATGTGGGACTGGTCCCAATTTACACTTTGTGTGCAAAAATGGAAATTGCGTACCTACTGTAATTCTTGATCTTCTTGGACAAAGTCTTCATTCATTCACACTATTGGGAATTTGCCAGAGGCGCTAGGACCCAGCAGGAGCCAAAAATCTTCAGAACGGCCAAAGCCGAGATAGGACTGCACATGCGCTGCACTGTAACGCTAGATCAGAACTGTATAGGTTATCTCAGCATCAACCCTCCAACTGCCTCAGTACCTTTTTGACGGAGGAGCTGCAGCATAAACTAACCTAGGAAAAACCTAACCTAATCCTGTCATAAGATAGCCTGGAAGACCCGTGTAAGAAGGGTCAACTCAACAATGTCATCACAGCACAGACCAACGAGGGAATGAAGACCAGAAACAGAATGAGTGAGCTCGGGGAATGGTGGGGGTGGGGGCATGTGAATGAATGGTGAAGACTTCATCCAAGAAGATTAAGCATTACGGTAGGTACGTAATTTCCATATCTTCCTGGACTAAAAGTCTTCATCATTCATTCACACTACTGGGAGAGTACCAAGCTAAAAACCAATCCCCCGAGTAGGGCGGCAGGAGACCAAGCTCATTCAGGACAGCAGTACACTGAGGATTGTCCTGCCAAAGGAAGTATGCTGTCTGGCATAGAAATCCAGAGCGTGGTGCTTTACAGAAGTATGCACCGAGCTCCAAGTAGCCGCCTTGCAAATATCTGCAATGAGTATGTTACGAATCTCTGCCAGAGATGCTGCAACCGCTCTGGTAGAGTGGTAATAAACCTGACCCTTCCAACTTGACCTGCACCATCGAGTAGCAATCGTGAAGGCATACCACTAACCAAGCAAAAATGCATCTGATGGCAATTGCTGGCACTGCCGGGCCATGCTGAATGATACAAAGAGTTGCTGGGATTTGTGAATCTCTCTCGTTCTGTTGATGTTAAAATGCAAAACCCTCTTGACATCCAGGAAGTGAAGGGTGCTTTCCACCTTCATTCTGGAAGTTGGCAAAGTAAGTAGGAAGAACCAAGGGTTGATTAAGGTGAAATTCTGAGACCACTTTGAGTAGGAATTAAGGGTGAGTACGAAGTATCACCTTGTCTTTGTGAACGACAGTATATGGAGGGTCTGTGACAAAGGCATAGGTTTCAGAAACCCTGTGAGCGAAAGTAATAGCCACTTAGAAGGCAGCCTTCCAGGTCAGAAACTTCAAGTCACAGGTGGCTAGAGGCTCAAATGGTTTACAGGTGAGCATATCTAATATGAGGTTAATATCTCACACAGTCACCAGCCTCCTGACTGGAGGTCACGTGTGCAGGATACCTTTAAGGAATTTCTTGACTAGCAGTAACTTGAGCCAGTGCCAAATTCTGTATAGGCTCATGGTAGGCTGAAATCACGCAGAGATGTACTTTTACTGTTGAGTATTGCAATCTTGATAGGTCTAAAAGGTACTCCAACACCTTATTTGGTGGGAAACAAAATGGGTCCAGAAAGGATTTTGTATACCAATGCACGGCTAGCAATAAGTTTGGGTAACCACAGCCGAAGTTAAAAAATTAGGTACCAAGAATCAAATGGAATGTTCATTTTCTGAATCGCCACCATTTTGTTTCACCACAGTCACTCTCCAGTCAAGCTTCCGGAAGAGACACAGTACCGAGGAAGAGACACAGTACCGAGACATCTCTTGTCTGGGTGCTAAATGATCTCCTGATAGCAAAAGATCGGAGGACTCATTCCATCTTGGTCCTGCTTGATCTCTTTGCAGCATTGACATTGTAGACCATGGTGTGCTATTGGAGCGACTGCAGTTCATCTGTGGACTGTCTGGTACGGTCCTCAGATGGTGTCAATCTTTCCTCGAGGGTAGGACTCAGAGAGTGGTATCTGGGATTTATTCCACAGCCCCTCTCCCGCTACCCTGTGGGGTACCGCAGGGCTCCATTTTGTCATCCATGTTGTTCGCAGTGTACATGCTGCCATTGGGAGATATCATTAAGTGGTATGGGCTGAGTTTTCACTGCTATGCAGATGATATTCAGCTGTACATGTCCTTTGTGCCTGGACAAGATGGTTTCCTCTCGGTTTTCAATAACTGTCTTTCCGAAATCCAAGACTAGATGAGTGCCAGCTGGCTGTGGTTGAACCCAGCTAAGACTGAGGTGTTGGTAGTGGACCCAGGTCATCAAAAGGTGGGTTTGTCAGCAGGGAGGCCTTCTGGGCTTTGGCTCAGGGATGTTCAGCTGACTGCCTCAGACCGGGTGTGGAACCTGGGCATTATTTTTGACAGCAGCTTGACCCTTAGATCTCAGGTGTTGGCGGTTAAGACCTCATTCTTCCATCTGCAGAATATCGCCTGGTTGAAGCGTCTAGTTCCTCCTGATGATCTCCCAACATTGGTCCACACCTTCATGACCTCCCATGTTGACTACTGCAATGCCCTTTACCTAGGGCTACCAGGGAATGATATCCGCCACTTGCAACTGGTGCATAATGCGGCAGCCAGACTTCTGACTGGTACTTTTAGGACTAGTCATATTACGCCTCTGCTGCAGAGACTGCGCTGGCTGCCAGTACAGTGGTGGATCACCTTCAAGTTCGGGTTACTGACCTATAAAGCCCTACACATACAGGGACTCTGTTACCTGCAAGATCTTTTTCATCCTTACTGCCTCCTCCACCTACTCCTTTGATGAGGAATTGCTGGAGATTCCCAGGATGCGTTTAAAGACATCCAGGACTCATTTTTTTGCTTTTGCAGCCCCTACCCTGTGGAATTCTCTACCTTGTTGAGTTCGAGAGTACCTGACCGTCCAGAACTTCAAAACAGCATTAAAAACACATTTATTTAGCCAGGCGTTCCCAGACTCTGGTGCATGATTTTATGTTTGGTATTTTGCTGATAATGTATATCTTTTTTGGCTGAAAATTGATTGTTTAAAAAAATGTTTATTTATATGGTTTTATGTGCAAGTGCTTTGGCTTTGGAAAAGTGCTTTTTTAGAAATAAAGGATGATTTAACAATCGCTAAGAAGGTAATCCTTTTAAAATGGAAGGATCCCAAACCTCCTGATTTTATAGAATGGCTACAATTAATGTTTGATTTATCAAAAATGGAGCATATTATATAATAGAAGATGACTTAACATCATTTTAAGAAATGTGGCACCAATGTATAAATACTTTAGGTTTATAAGAAATAGAAAATGGGACAGCAGGACTGGCAACAACCGGCATTAAGGTGACAATTATGAGAGCAAAAGGTACTGATCAGCTGATCATTTAAAATGATTTTGGCACCCATGCTCTGAATCACACAATTGGAAAGAAGAAAAAAAGGTTATTGTCAAATGCCATCCTACTGTAGGGAAGTGGATATTCAATTTTTCTAAAAAAATTTGTCTGTTATGGTTTCACCTTGCCAAACGATCTTGAATAAAAGGGATGGGGGAGTCTTTTGACTTTCTATTTCCCTGAAGACCCTCCATATTTTGGTTGCATTACCATTTGAATTGTTCAATGCATATAAGTAGAAATTGGCTTTTGTTTCCCTTATAAGTTTAGTGCGTGCATTCCTTGCTTGCCTAAATAACACCCACTCAGATTCAGCTTTTGAATGCCTGGCTAAACTCCAATATGGGCTGGCAGTATAGCCTAGAGGTTAGAGGAATGAGGTGTGAACGAGCTTGATACATCCAGCAGACCAGACCTGAGTTTGATTCTCACAACCTCCACTTGCATATTGTGTGACTCTGATCAAGTCACTTAACCACCCAGTGCTTCCAGGTTGCCCCTGAAAACAGGCACTTGTGCCTAGTGGGCCTTACCCAGTTACCAAAGACTAAAATAAAAAAAATTAAAAATGAGGGAGTGAAGAAATATAGAACCAAACCACCGAGCAGAGGGGATGATCATAATGGGCTACAAGGCCTGCTTTCAACTTACGATCCCATGTCCATGTTCCTGTTCCTAGTTTTTTTTTGTTAGTTTCTTTATATTATCTGCATATGTGAGTATAACACATGTCAGGCAAAAGCCACAATAGAAAGTGATTTAAAGGATTTCGATGCATAAGGACATGGGGCTGAAGGCTGAGTGGCTTACAACCCTGGTAGTGCATCGAAATTCTTTAAACCACAGCCTGCAATCACTTAGTTTTCTTATAAAAGGGCATTTAAGGTTGTAGTTTAGTATAATATTTTGAAACATGATTGTTTAGATGCAATCAAGTTAGTAATTTTATTTCTAAGGAATGAAATGCATTAACTAGTCTACTTTAACAGATACGTGATATATTCTGTTTATTGAGTGCTGCTGATAAGCTAAAACCCAGCCATTTGAAGTCAGCTTTATGCAAAAGTCTTCAATTAGTCTGGGCCAGTGATTGCTATCCTATCCACACACCTCTAATTCTGCCCACAGCAATGACATTGCTCTCAGTTGCAGAATTACCTCGCACATACTTCACTCATCGTAATATGGTCATCAATAACCATTGTTTAGTCTTAAAACTATACTGAAAGTGCATGTATGTAAATGTGCCTCGTTTCCGAGCTACTGAGAGAACCTAAACATTTTTCACTTACTAGTTTTAGTCTACAGTTCTCCATTACCACATCGTCCAGTCGTAGGCTCATTTCATAGATATCCTTCTCTGTCTTTTTCACAGCTTCAGTTTGGTCTCTTAGTTGTTCAATAATCAGGCTTCGCAAGTTGCTTAGTTCCAATTTTAATTCTTCCTGCATGGAAACAAGTCAGCAGTCCATTTTGTTGTTCATTCTGTAAAAAGGTCTTAATTGCTAAATACATATATCAATACTTTTTGGAAGATATAGCATGAAAAAGTACAAAATTCATACGACTTTTAACAGTACAGTAGTCCCATGCTCTAACAAATGAGTTAGGAACCATAATGATTGTTCGTTATAGTGTAACTGACCAGTTTCTGGGGTTACTAGAATCCCATCAGTTTTAGATCAGAAAGATAGCTGGGCAGCGTTCAGAGGGATTAAATGATCTCTGTAAGACATTACTGTACATCATCATCATTTGCCTTGCTCTGCTGGACAGAAGATGAGGTAATGCTGTTTCAGAACTCTCACAGCAGCAGCATAAGCCACATCTTGGCTAACAGCTGTGTGGTAGCTGTCAGAATGTTGTGTCTGAAACTGGAGTTTGAAGTGAGAGGAGCTTAGTGAGAGTTCCAGGAGCAAGAGCTGACCTGCTGCCACTCTTGTTCAAGAAGGGTGGACCCTCTGATCGTGTTTCTGCCACAGAACAGTAATCCTAAGGTTGGTTCCCTGAAGTGGTGGCTACCAGATCCTGCGAAGCCCTCAGAGGGGTGAAGATTCTTCACAGTGTAAAGAGAATGGGACTGAAGATTCAGTAAGTGATTTGGGGCAACCCCCAATTGACTGTAAGAGCAATCAGCACTGCCCAATTTGTATAGAATGCGAGTACAAGTTAAAGAAATGGTCTTGTGTGAAAAGTAGTGTTCAAGAGAGTTTTTCTGGTGCCTTTTCAGAAACGTGGTGCCATGGACCGTGAGGAACAAAGTGTGGGAAATGTAAACTGTAAAAGTGAGGTTTTCTGGTGTCTGTCAGCTGCAGGTACCATTTATTTTATTTATTTTAGTTGTTTAACCAGGAATAGCACACTACGCTGAAAGCTTTTTTACAGATGCGACCTGGGAGCACAGGAAAGTTAAGTGACTTGCTCAGGGTCACACAGTATGCAAGTGGAAGCTGTGGGATTCAAACCCAGGTCTGGTCTGCTGGATGTCACCAGATTTGCAGCTCAGAGCCTTAAACCACTGCGCTATACTGCCTCCCTGCCATGGACCACAGTCCAATGTTTGTGAAGAAGGAAGTCTCTAGCAGCCTAGTGGGTCTGGAGAATTCAGAAGGTCCTAAAGTAATGGCAGAGATAATCCAATTTGTAGCCTGAGTGAGGAGCCCCTCACTCTAAGCGCAGATGGATCTAACTGGTTACCCAGAGGAACATGTGTTTAGGTGTTAACATGTGTCACCTAGTTGCTTTAAAGTAATGCCAGTAATCCTGAAATAGGACTGGTAGCAGAATAAGTCCCAAGGTCCCTGAGATAGGGATGGTGGCAGCCTGTAAAAGTCTGGTAACCCTGAAATAGGGCTGGACATGGTGTGGAAAAATGTGTGTGGAAAGAGAACCTTTGCCTGAAGAAAGTTTTGGAAATGTTTTGCCTGCAAATGTGTCATCTGTCATGTACAGTGTAAGCCCTAGGGACATCACCATTATTCGTTGTTGACCTTGTGTTAAGAATAAAAAGCCAAACAGTAACATCTGAAATTCCTGCTTGTGGACAATCCATTTTTTAGTGAACTGAGTGATGTTTTGGGGGCTCCTCAGATAGGAGATATAGCATAGCCCTGACACCTCTCTCTCCCGGACTCGGTTAAAATTGAAATGTAATTTTGTGCACTACCCCCCCCCCCCCGGACATCTGAGATGACTGAGCCAGGTATTTACCCTAATGCCAGGGATGATGCTTATTTTCTGCCAACTTGTGGTTTGTTGCCTTGTCTAAGCACAAGTGGTGGTGGTGGGGGGGGGGCGGTTACAAGATGTTGCTCTTGGCCAGGGTGTGTGTTGGGACCTCTCTCCCAGACTCTGTTAAAATAGAAATTTTATTTCGTGCAATACCCCCAGACCTCTGAGATGTCCAAGGCAGGTATTTACCCTAATGCCAAGGGTGATACCTATTTTCTGCCAACTTGTGGTTTTTTGCCTTGTCTAAGTACAAGTACAGGAAGATATGACATGAAAAAGTACTAAATTCATACGTTTGAACAGTACAGTAGTCCCTTGCTATAACAAATGAGTTAGGAACCGTAATGATCATTCGTTATAGTAACTCATTTGTTGCATCAAGGGATACTGTTTTTGTAGTAGTAAGCTGCAAATAAATAAAAAAGACCATGACAACAATGACTGTTTAAAGAGACACCAAGCAAAGGAGATATTTGCATGCCATCCCTGTTCTCTGAAAACAGGCCCGCATTACCATTGATCACAGTGCTGCAACTCACAGGATATGAATTGTCATTTCCCTCCCATGGAACCTCCTCCAGGAGACCTACAGACTGCTTACACATCTGGATATCCTCTTCTACTACAGCATGAATGAATTAAAGTCTCCAGACTCTGCTGCTTGCACCACCGTGTACCTGCTCATACTCATGCTCCCCTTCCCACCTGCCTTCACAGTTTTACCTCTTCTCCGGTCTCTTTCCATGTGGTGGTGATCGAAGGTAAATGAAGGGGTGAGGGAGAGCGAGCAAGGAGAGAAAAAACTTCATGGTGAGGTGAGCAGGGGACAGGAGACGAAAGGAATCAATGCCAGCAACGATCGACTGGTATTTAATTTTCAGCTCAGACCAGCAACCATAGGGGTAGGGAGAACACTACACTATCAGGGAGATTGTTAGCTGAACTACTGCGAATAGCAGAGATGGGAAGATTGTGTAGCTGGCACTACAAGCTGAAAATAGTGGAAACTGTCAGGAGCCACAGGAACCCTTTGTTATAACCAGGAGTTTGGTATAAAGAGGTTCACTATAGAGGGGCAGCACTGTATTTAGTAAATTCTCTACTAAATCAACAATCAACAGTTCCAAGTCATTTTACAGACACATCTGTGAAACATTTTTTGCAGGAATTTAGGACCCCATCAGTGTCAGTGGCTCAGCAGGTAGCACACTCGCCTCTCAGACCAGGAGATCAGAGGGCCGTGGGTTCAGTTCCCACATCTGGCACTTGGGTTAATATCCTAATACTGACACTGTAGTGCTGCACTTCTGAGGTGCTGTCTTTCGGATGAAACGTTAAACCGAGGTCCCATCTGCCTGGATTGGTAGTAGTTCAAGTGGATGCTAAAGATCCCATAGCACTTACCGAAAAAGAGCAGGGGAATTTCCCCAGTGTCCTGGCCAAATTTCTCCCATTTACTAAAAATACCACCAACAGCTTAATCTTGTTCAATTTCAGTTGCTTACCATCTCTCCCCCCCCCCAAAAAAAAATGGGCTTCTAGGCCCCGTGGGCTTACCAGGTCAACAAAATTCAATAAATAATCTGAGAAGCAGTCATTAACTTATTTGACAAAAATAAAATTAAATATTCTATGTAGCATATTATTGTTTAACAAAAAAATATTCCACGTAGCACATATGTGCAGCTTGTTACCTGTCACCATAAAACAGATTTGGAACATATTATGTTATGTTCTGCCCTAACATGCACAAGGTATCCTAATTTGGTCACATTTGGCAAGAGCTCTATAGAACTTAACAGGTGACTGACAAGAAAGAATGATCATTTTCCCCAAAGAATTGCAGTGCTTGCTTTTAGTTTTGTGCTGTTTGAATGCTGTACTTGTTTCTTTAACTGTACATTGTAACATAGTGTTGTACTGACTGAAGGAACTTCATGTCTGTCTTGTGTGCCCCACCGCCCACATGCAGGGCAGCGGCTATATCTAGTCTGAATATGAATGCAAATCCAAGTTCACTGAATGTTACTCCATTTAATTCTTTGTAACCCTAAATGCCATTTTCCCTCAGAAATATGTGTAGTACTAGTCTAGTAGTCCGAACAATGTTAGCGTCTATGACACCAGGTAGGCTCTTCCACTTATTCACAACCAGCTACATGCAGTAATGCTTTTTAATGTTTCCCTTAACCTTCCCCACGTCTCAGTTTCAGTGCAGGTTCTCTAGCTCTGCTTACACTCAGCAGCTCAAATATATATGTCACAGTGTCTATCCCCTTTAGCATTCAGACAACCACAATCATGTCTCCTCTCAGCCCTCTTCTCTAGACTTAATCATTTTTATACATCCAATTTCAGATTGAAGCTCCTGTCCCAGAAGCCACTAACCAGCTTGGTGGCCCTGAGCTGGACTCTCTTGAGATATGCAGTATCCTTTCTGTAATGCAGTGACCACAGCTGGATGTAGAATGCCAGATATGGTCTAACCAATGAATTATATGTGGGGATCAATTCCCTTGACCTGCTCCTTACCCCCCTCTTAATTCATCCCAGTATTGCATTTGCTCGCTTGGCAACCCATTGCTTACCTGGATCCAGCTGCCCACAATTACCCATAGTATATTTTTCAGTTCTGCTGTACACTGTTGCATGACAGTTTATGTAAAAATCCAGATTCCTCTCCCCTAAGCATAGTACCTTGCAGTTCCCCATGTTAAAACTAAGCCTTCATTTCTTGGCCCATGCCCCTAATGTGTGCACATCCCCCAGCAGTTCACCCCCTTCTGCTTTGACCAATCATTTTTGCCAATAAAGCTTCTTCTACAAACCTCAGATGCCTGACAATGATCCCTTTCCCAGTCATTAATAAATATGTTAATGAAGCGCCACTACTGACGTAAGGCTCAGAGGTTCACAGTTCCCTAGATCCAAACTTGGCTCCTTGAAAATGGAGATGACACTGGCGATAGAACTGGTTGTGATCACACGGATGGAGATGACACAGGTTGTTCTCTCTTCCTCTGGCACCATCATGTCTGCACGAAGCCCTTAAAAGTTTCCAGAGAGTGGCCAAGCCAAAACCCCTTTCAACTCTACTATTACCCATGACTGGATACAATCTGGACCCAAGCATTTTCCTGGATTCACACTCTCTAGATACGACTTTATATTTTATTTTCATTGATTTGAAATCAGCATTAGACAGCGTTAACAGATTTAAACTATGGAACACTTTAGACGAAATAGGGATGGATAAAGGTTTATTGGAAGTCACTAAAAAATTATATCGGGACAGTTGCACATAAATCAGATACAATTCAAAAGGAAATAAAGTGCCCCATTTGCAACTCATATCAGAGTGAGACAGGGATGCACATTATCACCTATATTGTTTAATCTATATTTAGATCAAATGTTGAGGAAAATGTTAGGACAATTTACAGAAGAATGCAAAAAGGCAGATCTTAGTATCAGTTATAACAAGATAAAGGTCATGGTCTGTGGAAAAACAAAGAAAACCTATAATTATTATATTGAGGTAAATAAATTGGAGGCAGTCAACAGCTTCTGTTACCCAGGGATTTATATTACAAAATATTTAAAATGGAGAATTCATACTAAAGAACTAGAACTTAAAACAAAAAGATTCTTTCTGGCAAAGAGCAGGTTCCTATATAAATTTGGAGGACACAGTCTCAGGCTTCTTAAAAGTAATAAATATGAAAATATGCAGTCAACTCCTATATGGAGCAGAAATATGGGGGGGGATTGAGAAAAGTGATATTGATAAATGTTTAAATAGATATTATAAAAAACTTTTGGGAATCCCAAAAGGCATCCCCTCTGCAGTACTTAGAGCAGAGTTAGGACAATGTTCAATGGAAAGTAAGATTAAAGAAAGTCGTACTAATTACTGGATTGAAGCCTATTCTACGACAGAGAATAGACGCCCAGGAAATGCACAGATGAAACAACTGACTACCTAAAAAAGATATAGTATTTCCAAGCATATACAGAGCGGAAAAGATAATAAAAACATATGGGTTATTAAATTGCCTAACGGATATGTCCAGGTTGCCTTTAAAAATGGTTACTGAAGAAATTAAAACCAGAATTAAAGATGTAGCAAAAGAAAAAAGGATTTACAATATTGCAAACAAAATGAGAAATGAATCTGGATGGCAAAAAACAAAACAGCTCATGGGTAGAACCTTATTTGATCCACGTTAAAAAATGCAGTGAAAGAAAGAGCATTTCTAGATTCTGATTTTAAGTACAGTCAGTTCCGGATGTGTGAACGTGGTTGGGACCTGCCGATATTGTGCACAGATCTGAAATTGCATCTAACCAAAAATACATCAATAACAGCCTTTGAACCAGTACTGCGGTTAAAATGTTTTTAATTAGGCCAATAAAGTTCTAAAAGAAGATTAGATGCTTTGCAGTGAATGTTTTGTAAATAATAAACATTGTACAGTACTATATAAAGCATTCTAAAAATCATTTTAAAAGGCATTTAAAAAAAGACACTTCACTGTGTCACTGTTCTTGGGAACACACAGTCTGGTAAAAGTCAATAATGTTAGCTTGTCACTGTCAGACAGCGTTCTTTACAGGAGACACCGGGTACGAGAGCCTTCTCTAGGAGCTGCACCTTTTGCTCCAGGGATAGCACCATGCGTGTTAATATCTCCATGGCTGTCGGGATAAAAAAAATAAATCCACATGGCTTAAGACATAAGCTAGCAGGTAAGCGCTAACAGGCAACAGGTGACAACGGCTTTGGAATCAAATTAGCGGATTGTTCACAACAGCTCAGTAGCTAACCGCTGTAGTTATTGAGGCACTCTGAAGCCTTTCACAACAATTTAACACCTAATTATGTTCCCAGGAGAAGAGAAACTAAGGAAACAATCATTTTGTGATGACACAGACCCATGAGTTCTGGTCAAAATATGTGCACACAACCAAAAAATACTGTGCAAACATCAGGATAAAACAACGAACAAACAATAGGGAACGAATCGGGACCAGACGTTTATGTGCACACAAGCGGAATGTGCACACAACCGAATTGCACACAAGTGGAATCAACTGTATATGAAGGTAATTGGTTAAATGCATATTATAAACAAGCATTTATCAATGCCAAATGTTGTCTTGCTGGCATTGGCATTGGTAGTGCAGGAGTTAGAGAGATGCATAATAGGAATGGCAGTGAAGTATTGAACTGACGCCAACCCTACTCCAACTCTGTAGAGACTGACAGGAATTGGGGTGTGCCTTTGGGTCATCGGCCATAACGCTCACACCATTTCACCTCACCCTACCCTGCAAACAGCGACAACTGTCGTGTTGTGCCCTGGGGTCTTCAGGTCTTACACTCACCCCATTTCATAAGGAAATATGCTGAGATGGGTGCAGTATAGGAGAATGGGCTGAACTTTGGGGCTGAAGAGTCCAAGGCACACATTGATGCCTGTCACTGGCTACAAGGTGGGGGTGGGGGTGGAATAGGGTGAGCATTACAGCCGACAATCCCAAGTCACACCCCTGACACCTGTCAGACTCTACAGTGGGGCGTTATGGTTGGAAACCCTAATGCCCTGGGTGTTTGTTGGTATTTTCACTCCAAATTGTCAACATGGGCTTTTTGTGACCCCACCTCATGAACAGTGGCACTATCAGTTTGCTAGCCGAAAGGTGATTGTGCACAGCGACTGAGCCATTTGGCACCACAGGTGTGAAAACACATTTCAAGCAAGATGTGAAAAATGACAGCTGTACTGTTCCTGAGGAGGTGTAAAAAAAAAATGGCAATGTTGAAAATCTGGAGTGAAAATATGAAAAACTGGTGAAGTCATAAGCATGCATAGGAACTGTGCAATGCACGCCCGTAACGCAATTATTTTAGGGATTTTTTTAACCAAATTTTCAACACAGAAATTTTGGGACCTCCGCTCATGAACAGTGTCACTGTGATTTTGTTACTCTTTCCCGAACATTGAGTTCCAACAGGGACTGTGCCATTGCGCTCCACATGTGCAAAAACACATTTCGGGCAGGATGTGAAAAATGACAGCTGATAAGGAGGTGTAAAAAAATGGCAATGTTGAAAATCTGGAGTGAAAATATTAAAAATTGTTGAAGTTACGAGTGTGTGTGGAAACTGTGCAATGCACACTCATAACAGTCATTTTTTGGAATTTTTTCACCAAATTTGCAACATAGGCTTTTTGGGACCCCACCTCATGAACAGTGGCACTGTTATTTCGTTAATCAGTCCCAAAAGATGATTCCGCGCAGTGACTGTGATATGACCTTTGGGACCGAATAACAAGATGACAGTGCATGCGTTCAAGAGGCCGGGTCCCAAGAACCCCATGATGAAAATTTGGAGCCAAAATTAACAAAAAAAATGGCTGAGATATCCACCTAAGTTGAACCCCCCTCCCCCCCATTTGTGCCATTATACAGCTTACCGGCATTTCTTCATTTTGCAATTCAGCTTTGAAGAGTCCAGTCGTATTCCTGCTCCACCGAAGATCACAGCGCCAGACCTCCAGAGGTAAGTATGGGGTGGGGGGGATGTGGGGAGGTGGCGTGCACAGAGGGTGGGTGCAGGTTGGGGTACCGTGGACAATGGACCGTTTCTTTTATTCAGGTACAAAAAAAAAAACGGACATTGTGCTGCGGGACTTTTTTTTCTTTACAGGTGAAATACAACAAATGTTGGGCACACTGGGGCAGGCTCCCAATGTGCCCCATGACTTTCAGGGGTAATGTTGGCCACACTGGGTGGGCTCCCAGTGTGCCACACAATGGGGTGGGGTGGGGAGGAACATGCCGACATGGTCGGCTTTCTGTGTGGAGGCACACTGGGGTGAGCTCCCAGAGTGCCACTGATAATAACAGAGGCGGTGTGGAGGTATGCCAACATAGGATTGCACCCCATGTTGAACTTCTTTGGAGATTGCTGCCGCCGCTATGTTTATTGAAATGTTTCACTAGGAAAGGCATGTATGGGAGGTGTGTCATCTGTGCCGCTGCATGACGAGCTTCTCTCCAATTGCAGCGGCACATTTAGAAACATAGAAACATAGAATTTGACGACAGATAAGAACCGCTTGGCCCACCAAGTCTGCCCATGTCCCTACCTAATGCATAGGCTGCAGATCCTACTTAACCAACAGCCTACCTCCTCCTACCCCCCCACTAGAATTGCCTTATGTCTGTCCTATGCATTCTTGAATTCCCCCCACTGTTTTTGACTCCTCCACTACCTCCTCAGGAAGGCTGTTCCATGAATCCACAACCCTCTCCAAGAAAAAATACTTCCTCGCATTGCCTCTGAGCCGTCTCTCCTTTATCTTCAAATTGTGCCCCCTTGTTCTTGCACATCTCTTTTTCTGAAAGATGCTACCGTCTTGGACTCTGTTGATTCCCTTGATGTACTTGAAAGTTTCTATCATGCCCCCCCTCTCCCTTCTCTCCTTGAGTGTATACATATTAAGCTTCTTTAATCTCTCTTCATATGTCTTCTGGTGCAGACCCTGCACCATTTTAGTTGCCCTCCTCTAGACAGCCTCCATCCTGTCTATGTCCTTGCAGAGATGGGGTCTCCAGAACTGGACGCAGAACTCCAGATGGGGTCTCACCAACTGTCTGTACAGAGGGATAACAACTTACTGTTTTCTACTGGTGGTGCCACTCCCTATGCATCCCAGTAACCCACCAACCCTCCTTACTGCCTTCTCACATTGCTTGCCCACCTTAAGGTCATCTGATATGACTACCCCCAGGTCCCTTTCTGTTGTTGTTATTATCTCACCCCCCATTGTGTACTCTTCCTCTGGATTTTTGTTCCCCAGGTGTATTACTTTGTACTTCTTTGCATTAAATCTAAGTTGCCATACATTTGACCATTCCTCCAACCTTGCCAAGTCCCTTTACATCCTTTCCACCCCTCTTTATCAACCCTGTGCAGATCTTTGTGTCATCTGCAAAGAGACATACTTTTCCTTCCAGTCCCTCTGCAATGTCACTGATAAAGACATTAAAGAGGATTGGTCCCAGTACTGAACCCTGCAGTACCACACGAGTAACCCCCTTTCTTCAGAGTAAACTCCATTTACTATTACCTTCTGTATCCTGTTGTCCAGACAATTTTTTACCCAGGCTACCACTTTGGGATCCACTCTAAGGCTGGCTAACTTGTATATTAATCTTTTGTGTGGGACTGTGTCAAATGTCTTGCTAAAGTCTAGGTATGCCATGTCCACAGCCCCTTCCTGGTCTACTACATTGGTCACCCAGTCAAAGAAATCTATTAGATTTGTCTGACATGACCTTCCTGCTGTGAATCCATGCTGTCTTGGGTCCTGTGCCCCACCGGCCTCTAGGAACTCAACATTTTTTTTTTTTTTTTTTTACCAATTATTTTACCAGGTGAGATTCTTTCCTTTAGAAGTGATTCCATCATTTTCCCTACCACTGAGGTCAAACTAACAGGTCTGTAGTTTCCTGCCTCTGTCTTGCTCCCACTTTTGTAAAGAGGTATCACGTCTGCCCTCCTCCAGTCCTCCGGTACCACACCATCCTCCCATGATTTGTTAAAAAGGGTAGTCAGTGGTGTCACTAGTTCTACCCTTAGTTCTTTTAAAATTCTTGGGTGAATCCCATCAGGCCCCATTGTTTTGTCCACCTTCAGTTTTTTTAGAACCCTTTCTTCTGTGAATGGACTGGTATTGACCTCCCTATCCAGAGTGCTTCTATTCTTTGATTTAGGTACCTCCCTCCTCCTCTTCTTTTGTGAATACTGAGCAGAAGTATTCATTCAGTATCCCTGCTTTTTCACTGTCATCCTCTGCCCACCCTCCTTCCCTTTAGTTAGCCCCACTATCCCTTCCTACATCTTTCTTCGCTCCCTAATGTACCTATAAAAGGTGTTATCCCTCTTCTTAACTGAGTTGGCTATCTTTTCCTCAGTTTGAGCTTTTGCTATTCTGACTGCCTTCCCCACTTCCTTCTGCTTTAACTGGTACAGTTCTCTGTCCTGCTCCTTCTGTGTTTCCTTATACTTCCTGAATGCTACCTTTTTCTCATTAACCTTCCCCACCACCTCTTTTGAGAACCAGATTGTTTTTGTCCTTCATTTTGCTTTGCTGATTTGCTTCACACAGAGGCTTGTTGCCTCTGTGATGGCTGATTTGATTTTTCCCCATTGTTCCGCCACCCCTCCTTCTTGCCAGTTTGCTAGTGCTTTTCTGAGGCACTCTCCCATTTTCCTAAAGTCAGCCCTCCTAAAGTCCAACACTCTTGCTTTTGTATGGTTTGACTCTATGGCTATGTTTATCGTGAACCACACTGCTTGGTGGTCACTTGTTCCCAGATGGCTACCCACTTCTAAATCTGTGATCCTTTCTCCATCCCCATTTAACGGTACCAGGTCAAAGATTGCTCCCTCCCTAGTGGGTTCAGTCACAAACCCACTCAGCAGGTTAGCCCTCTACTCCCAAAGTGCCAGTCTCCAAGTGCAGTCTTGTGAACAGTTAACAGAAACAGGGTAACCCTCCTGTCTGTTTTGTGGGTTCGAATCAACCTTTGGTCTCAGTTCTGGAGGGATTCCAAACTGTGAAGCTCTTGCTAGCGTACCCAATGCACAGGCTCAGATAATTCTGTCTTCGGGGGGCCAGATATCTTTGCCTATGGGCACCTAACCAGGTGTACAGAAATGAACCCTTATCTAATAAAGACCTCAGATTTCTCTTACCTTTTTCAGTTTGGTATCACCATTCAAGCTTAAGCACAGTGTCTGCTTTAACCATATATACTTCACTTGTTAAAGAAAAGAAATTTAAAGACAGACCAGGTAGGCTCTAAAAATAGTTTTGCTAAAATAGATAAAAGTATATAAACCATAAAATACAGAACTATATATCACAAGAACCATACAATCTTTTAAAAGAACAAGGTTTTAACAGTGCAATTCTTACTATAGTACTTAGATTTTGTCTCTCTCTACCTGTATACTTGCTTAAAGTGCTCAAAGATGTTTCTTTGTCAGAGCGTAGATAAAAGTCTCTGAAGGAAAACAGAATACTGTTTAAAAAACTGTCTTGGCCAACCCCTTTTCATGAGGTCATCAAGCTCCTCCTCTGTTTATGAAAAATCATACACCCAGGATATTTTGTCATATTAGAAGGTAAGATAATTAAGGTTACATCAGCAAAAACTCCTTTCCCCATGTGACTTCCCCAATCAAGTCTGTAAATTTCCTTTCATCTATAAGCAGTATCCTCTCTCACACAGACATCAAAGCATTTATGATATTGCACCAGTGTGCTATCACCTGGTTTCCTCCTCTATCATCATAAAATGGACACTGATTTCCCTCTTAGCAGTTAAAGCTATATTTAACTTAGAAAAACAGGAGATTCTTGATTAAGGCCGGTTCTATTCTGTAATTAGCTTCTGGCCTTCCAGGTAACACCTTGTATCTAAAACCTGTGTGTGTGTGTGTGTGTCAACTCACATGCTGTCTCAGCATCTCTCGTGAGAGACAGTCTATAACACATTTTTATGTTACAAAAATGATACAGTGATCAGAACCAGCTGTCCAAGTGTCACAGGTTCCACCACTAGCTGTCTGAGGTATGCCCCCTGTAGGGCATCGAGAATAAACCTGCTTTTTGATGTGGCTGCAGTTAGGGTGCTCCAGCTAATGTCTGGCATATTCAGGTCCCCCATCAACAATATTTCCCCTTTTTCTGCCATTCTAAGGATGCCTTCTATCATTTCCTTGTCCATTGCCTCCCCCTGAGATGGGGGTCTGTATACCACCCCTGTGAGAATTGTGGTGCTGTAACCTGTCTCCAGGATAACCCACAGTGCCTCCTCTACTCCCTGTTTATCCTTTAGTTCTGTTGCTTTGATCCCTTCCCTTATATGGAGAGCCACTCCTCCTCCTCTTTTAACCTCCCTGTCCCTCCTGTAGATTGTGCCCTGGTATGTTGACATCCCAGTCATGGTTCTCAGTGTACCATGTTTCTGTGACTGCCACAATATCCAGATGTCCCTCTTCCATCAAGGCCACTAGTTCAGGGAGCTTGTTACACAGATTACGGGCATTGGTACTCATCACCTTCCATTTGTTGATGACCTTACCCCTTTTAGCCCCATCCCTGTCCTTACTGCCTTTTTCTACATTTACCACTGCCCTGCTCCCCATTAACTTCTCTAACTTGGTGTTTACCTCTCTAACTACTGTTTTTTTTTTTTTAGGGGGGGAGGCTGGGTTTTCCCTGCTCCTTTTCAGTGCCTCCCCCCTTGGCTAGTTTAAATGCTTGCCAATTATGCATTTAAACCTATCACCTAGAATTCTGGTTCCTCTCCTGGACAGATGCAAGCCATCGTGCCAGTATAGGTCTGTATCCCTCCAGGTGGACCCCCAGTCTCCAATGAAGCCAAAACCCTAAGCTCTGCACCAGTTTTTCAACCATTCATTGAATCCCATGGTGTGGAGTACTCTAGCATCACCCTTGCCATAGACAGGCAGCACCTCTGAGAAGGTTACTGTATGTGTTACTTGTCTAAGACCCCTCCCCAACTCTTCAAACTCCTCCTGCACTGCTCTGATCCCATTCACAGCCAGGTCATTTGTCCCTAGATGGACAATGATATCCAGCTCCCTCCCTCGTGCAGCTGCTCCCGCGATCCTGAGGATTCGCTCCCTGTCCCACCCAGCTGTGGCTCCAGGCAGGCACCTTACCTCCCTCTCCCCTTCGTTTTCACAGATAGTGGTGGCACTTTACATAATACTTGAGTTGGCACTAGCATGCTGGCTAAATGGGGAATGAGGGACGCACCCACTAAAGCGTGCCCTGCATTCACCAAAACACTGACATACCTCTGAAAGTGCTACTACCCCAATACGTTGTTTGCGTGAGCGAGCAAACCAACATAAAATGGGGATGTAGATAAAAGAACATGTAAATGTTCCCTGGGTCAAGATGATCTAACCCATATACACAGGTTACTCACATGTAACAGTAGTTCTAGGAGTGGTATATGTTGTTCATCCACACTGACCCACCCGACCTCCCTGGCTTCAATGCATAACCACTGCTGCCAGTGGGTAAGATCTGGCATCAAGGGTCAGGGAGGAAGGTCAGAATACAGCAAGACTCCATTAGAAGAAACAAGATTACTGTGGTAATTTTTTCTTCAAACAACATGAAGTCTTGCTGTATTCTGACTATATGCAAACTACCAAGCAGTGCCCCATGGAGGTGGGCACAGAACCTACTTAGGAAATAGGCTCTGCAGTACTGCTGTGCCAAATCTGGCATCACTCCTGGCCTAGGTGTCCAGGCAGTAGTGTTTTGTGAATGAACAGTTTTCCAGGAAGCTGCTTTGCAAATTTTGAGCAGGTGGCTATCTCTGGCAGCTACTATAGAGGCAGCTGTCCCCCTGGTAGAGTGAGCTCTAAGGCCCGCTGGTGGCTCTTTCCCCAGTTTGCCATAGCAGAACTGAATGCAAGACACAATCCACCGAGCAATGGTCCACTTGGTGGCTGGCTTGCCCTTCCCTGCCTCTCCACAGGTGAGGAACAGCTGAGTACACTCCTTCCTATGGGCCTGTGTCTGATCCAGATAGTAGCTCATAGCCCTCTTAACACCCAGGCTATGTAGTCTGCATTCTCCTGAACTAGAATGTTCAGTGAAGAACACTGGTGATGTTATGGACTGATTCAGGTGGAAGTCAGAGACCAGCTTTGGAAGACATTTCCTGTTCGTCCTGAGGACGACCTTGTCCCTGTGGAGTGCTATGTAGTTGGGCTCCACTGACGAGGCCTGCAGCTCACTGATCCTCCTTGCTGAGGTTAGGGCTACCAGAAAGACAATTTTCCATATCAGATACAAGAGTTCAGCCAAAGACATGGGTTTGAATGTGGGCTGCATTAACAGTGCTATGCAGCTATTCAGATCCCAAGAAGGTGTTGGCTCCCTGTGAGGGGGTGTAGGTACAGCAACCCTTTAAAGAACTTCTTGAAGATTCCATGAGAGGTAAGGGAAGGACCCTTCCCTGCAGAGAGATAGGCAGAAACAGCTGGCAGATTTACCTTCAAAGTACAGGGCCCAAGGAATGAAGGTAGGCTAAATAGTCCAACAGAACTGCCAGTCTGGCTGCCTGTGGATCCATTTCCTTTTGTGCAAACCAGATAGTAAATCTCTTCCACTTGGAAGTATAAGTCTTTCTGGTGGCAGGTTTTCTGGAAACTTTCAAAATATCCATGACCCCTTCAGAGATGCAAGTCTGCATACTCTAGGTCCTCAAGAGCTAGGCCCTGAGCTTGAGGGACTTGAGGTTGGGGTATAGGATCCTCTCTTGAGCAAAGGTCAGAAGACTGTGCCTCCTGGGGAAGCAGATCAGACTGGTCACTGCCAGAGACAGTAGCATGGGATACCATGGCTGTCTGGCCCAATCCGGAGCAATCAGAATCATTGATGATGGCTGGCTCCTGAGTTTATTCAGTACTCTGAAGATCAGAGGGAATGGGGGAAAGGCAAACAGGAATTTGCCTGTCCACTCCAGTCCAGTATTAGTGCATCCAGAGGCACTGAACTCAGATATGGAGGCCTGCAACAGAACTGTGGTAGCTGATAATTGTCTGGGGCTGCAAACAGATCTATCTCTGGTGTGCCCCATCTCCTGAACACTGCATGCAGAATTTCCCTTTTCAGAGCCCACTCATGGTGACTCTGATTTATTCTGCTGAGGGCATCTGCCAGGACATTGTCCTTGGCTGGCAAGTGCATTGTTGAGAGGGAGGTCTTGAGAGAATAAGCCAGACTCCAGATCTTCGTTGCTTCCGTACACAGGGCAGAGGACCTTGTTCCTCCCTGCTTGTTGATGTAGTAAATGGTGGTGGTATTGTCTGTCCTTACCAAAACCACCTTCCCCTGTACCATTTTTACAAATTACTGAAATGCCAGGAACACTGCCCTAGGCTCCAACAGGCTGATGTGGAGAAGAGACTCCTGGGGAGACCATGTCCCATGAGCAGTGTGGTCCCCTAAATGAGCTCCCCACCCTAGGAGGGAAGCATCCGTGGTCAGAACCACTGCAGAAGATTGCTGGAGGAATGGTACACCCTCCCTGAGGTTGTCCCTGTCCTTCCACCACTATGATGCCTTTATCAAGGTGGCTGTCACTGGGATCAGCTTGGACAGAGAATCCCTTCTCTGGGACCAAAAGGATCTGAGGTGAAATTGAATATCCCTCATCTGAAACCTGGCTCCTAGAACCACTGCTGTGGATGCTGCCATGTGTCCCAAGAGCTGGAGAAAGTGCCTATCTGGACGAGACACATGTAGGTGAAAACAGTTTGTTAGTTGAATGAAGTTGTCTGCCCTTCCCACTGGCATGAGAGCCTTTGCCTGAACTGTGTCCAGCTCTGCTCCTATGAAATCTAGGATCTGTATAGGTTCTAGCACTGACTTCTTTGGGTTTACCAGGAATCCTAAGGATACGAAGGTGTCCTGCACCAGACCCAAGGCATCCCTTACCTGTTGGAAGGATTGTTCCACGACTAGTCCGTCATCCAGGTAGGGAAACACAGCCACCCCTTGCCTTCTCAGGTGAGCTACAACCACTGCCAGGCATTTTGTGAATGCTCTGGGGGCCGAGGTAAGGCCAAAGGGCATTGCCCTGAACTGATAGTGGCCTGAAGGCAATTCGAACCTTAGGTACTTTCTGTGAGAGTGCCTGACTTGAAATATGAAAATAAGCATCCTTGAGATCCAAGGAAGCTAGCAAATCTCCTTGCCTGAGGTTAGGAAGGATCTTGGTTAGAGTCACCATCTTGAATTTGGGTTTTGTCAGATGCTTGTTGAGACACCTCAGATCTAGAATGGGCTGCCACTCCCCAGTTTTCTTTATGGTAAGGAAATATCTTGAGTACAACCCTTTTCCCTTGTGAAGAGAAGGAACAGGTTCCACAGCTTTGTGTTCCAGAAGTATGATAACCTCTACTTCCAACAGAGTTGTCTCTGAAATGCTAGCAGGTTTGAATGACCTTGCTCTTGTTCTTGGAAATTGTTTGAAACTTAGAGCAAGTCCCTGGCTCACTACTTCCAGGACCCATTTGTCTGTGGTAATGACTTGCCAGGCCTGAAAGTAGTGAGCCAACCTGCCCCCTACTGGTAGTGGGGAGGCAGCCCTGGCTGACACATCAGGATGTCTGCTTGGCAGGGGTCCTAGGCTGAGAGGTGGAGGCAGTCCTGCTTACAGCCCTCCTGCCTCTACCTCTGAAATACCCTCTTTGCTGCTGGTAAACAGGGAAAGCCTGGGCCTGACAGAAAGGCCTCTGATAAGGCCTGCCTCTGCCTGGCTTAGCCTGCTGCTTCTGTGGAGTTGCATCCTTTTTCTTAGCAGCTGCACTCTTGTAAGTAACCCTGTACTCATCCATTTTTTTCATGTATATCTGTGTCTGGTCCCCAAACAGAGAATTCTGGACAACAGGGAAATCCATAGCTTTTGACTGGGTATCCTGAGAAAGACTGGTACATCTAAGCCAAGAAGAAAAAAATACTCACCTTAGTAATGTTGTTTCTTCTAATGGAGTCTTGCTATATTATGACATATGCAGTTTGTCCCAGCCTTAGAACTGCTCCGGAGGTGAAAGAGTTAACTTCCATGCCAGGCATGGAATCTTGAGCGCGAACTCGGTTGAAAAAACTCTGTCTGTTGATCTTCAAACTGAAACTGTCAGATCTTTACGAGCAAAACTCTTTAAGGTTCTGTGTGGAAGCTGTAAACCTACACTAGCCAACTGGCTACTAAAATATTAACACATTTTTCTGGTCCCAAAACCAAGACTCAAGTCAGGGGATCCAAAAAATAAAATAAAATAAAATAAAATACAACACCCAAACACCCCAAAAAAGGAGGGGTGAAAACACAAGGTGGGCATCATTAAGTGCCAACACTGCACTGCCCACCCCATCCCAAACAGAGGTTCTGAGATGGGCGGGCGGGAGAGGTCATAATATAGCAAGACTCCATTAGAAGAAACAACATTACTAAGGTGAGTAATTTTTCTTCAAACAACATGAAGTCTTGCTATATTATGACATATGTCTGAACTACACAGCAGTACCTCCATGGAGGAGGACAGAACCTACTTAGGAAATAGGCTCTGAGCACAGCTGTGCCGAAGCCAAGCATCACTCCTAGCCTGGATGTCCAGGAGTAATAGCGGTGAAAGTGTGTACTGTTTTCCAGGTAGCTGCTTGACATATCTCTAAGATAGGGATGTCCCTGGCCGCAGCTAGGGACGCAGCTGTACCTCTGGTAGAGTGAGCCCTCAGGCCTGAAGGAGAACCTTACCCAGTTTTGATAGCAAAATTGGATACAAAGAGACAATCCACTTGGCAATGGATCTTTTAGTGGCAGGTTTCCTTTACCAACCTCACCATAAGTAAGGAACAGTTGGAGGGTCAAATCTGTGACCTAATGCAGCTCTATGTAGTAACTAAGGTTCTCTTTACATCTAAACTGTGCAGCCTCCTCTGCCAGAGGAGGAATGGTCAGTGAAGTACACTGGAAGAGATACAGATTGATTAAGGTGGAAATCTGAAACCACCTTAGGCAAGAACTTCCTGTTAGTCCTGAGGACTACCTTATCTCTGTGAAAGGAGATAAAATCAGGCTCCACTGACAAAGCTTGTAATTCACTTATGCACCTGGCAGAAGTGATGGCAACTAGAAACACAGTTTTCCAAGTCAAGTACTTAAGCTCTGCTGAAGACAAAAGCTCAAAGGGGTTGCATTAGCTGAGCAATGCAAACGTTAGATCCAGGCAGGAGCAGGGTCCCTGAATGGAGGTTGGTGTGAAGCAATCCTTGAAAAACTTGGAGAATACAGGGTGAGAGCAGAAGAGAAGAGAGCTTTCCTGCTGAAATAAAAGCAGAGACAGCTGCCAAATGCACTTTCAGGGTAGCTGGCCTCAGCCCCAAAGTATTTAGATGGACCATATAGTCCAGGACTGTGGGCAAATCCGCAGATTCTGGGGAAATATGCTTTCCAGAGCACCATATGGAAAACCTGTTCCATTTAGAATTATAAGTAGCCCTGATGGAAGGCTTCCTAGAAGCTTTCAAGATATCGAGTACACCTTGAGAAAGGTGTAGGTCAGCAAACTCTAACTCCTCAAGAGCCAGGCCTTGAGGTTGAGGGATTTGAGATTCGGATACAAACTCTCCCCATGGCACAGGTTAACAGATTGTGATTCCTGGGAGACACAGAAGGTGGACTGCTAAGGACAGAAGGAGTGGATACCAGGGCTGTCTGGCCCAATCTGGAGCAATCAGAATCATCTTGCAAGGTTGAGATCTGATTTTGACTAGCACCTTGAACAAGAGAGGAAAGGGGAAGGCATGAGGAACTTCCTTCCCAATCGAGAAGGAAGGCATCCAGAGGGACTGAGCCCAACACTGGGGGCCTGCAACAAAAAAGCGGAAGTTGGTGATTGTTTGGGGCTGCAAAAAGATCTATCTGAGGGGTGCCCCACCTGGCAAATACTAACCCCAGTACTAGGGGATCCAGTGACCATTCGTCATGGCCCTGGGAAATCCTGCTGAGAGCATCTGCCAGGACATTGTCCTTGCCTGGGATGTGAACTGCCATGAGAGAGGTGTTCAGGGAATAAGCCAGAGACCACAACTTCATTGCCTCGGTGCACAAGGCCGAAGACCGAGTGCCCCCTTGCTTGTTGATGTACCACATTGTAGTGGTGTTGTCTGTCCTGACCTGTAGCACTTTGTTCTGAACAGATGCAGAAAAAACCTGAAGTGCTAGAAAAACAGCTCTGAGTTCCAACAGATTGATATGGAGCAGAGATTCCTGAGGGGACCACAATCCCTGGGTGGTGAGGTCGCCCATGTGAGCTCCCCATCCCAAAAGGGACGCATCTGTAGTAAGGGTCAAGGAGTGAGATTGAGGGATGAAAGGAACCCCCTGTCTCAGATTGCTCTGATCCTGCCACCACTGCAGGGCCTGGATCAGGGTTCGAGTTACTGGGATCAATTTGGTTAGAGGATCACTCCTTTGAGACCAGAAGGCTCTCAAATGGAACCGGATGTCCCTCATCTGAAATCTTGCTCCTTGCACTACAGCTGTGGAAGCGACATGTGGCCAAGGAGCTGCAGAAAGTGCCTTGCTGGTCGAGAGACCTGCAGAGTGAAGGAGGAGGCCAGAGCCACCAGGGTCTTTACTCTTTCTAGAGGAAGAAAAGCTCAGGCCTGCTTTGTGTCCAGTTCTGCGCCTATGAAGGTGAGTAGCTGAACAGGCTCTAGAACTGACTTTGGAAGATTGAGAAGAAAACCTAGAGATGTAAGCAGCTGCTGGGTAACCTGAAGATGTGATTTGACTTGGTCTGGAGACTGACCCACTATGAGCCAGTCGTCCAGGTAAGGAAAGATGGCAATCTTTTGCCTTCTTAAGTGAGCAACTGCTACTGCCAGGCATTTGGTGAATACCCTTGGGGCAGAGGTGAGCCAAGGGCATTGCTCTGAACTGGTAATGGCCTGAGGGCAGTTCGAATCTGAGGTACTTTCGGTGGGAGCTTCTGATGAGAACATGGAGTAGGCATCCTTGAGGTCCAGGGATGCTAGCCAGTCCCCTGGCCTTAGGGAGGTAAAATAATTCCCAGAGTCACCATTTTGAATTTTGGTTTTAAAGATGCTTGTTTAGGTATCTTAGATCCAGGATGGGACGCCATTCTCCTGTCTTTTTGGGGTAGGAAGTACCTGGAGTACAGTCCTTTGCCCTGGTGTAGGGAGGAACCCTTTCTACAGCTCTGAGAGCCAGGAGGGTTGAGACTTCTGTTCCAAAGCAAGAGCCTCTAATGGATTTGCAGGTGGAAAGGATCTGGTTCTCATCTTTGGAAATTTTTGAAGCTGAAGAACCAGTCCCTGGCTTACTACTTCCAGGACCCACTTGTCTGAAGTTAAAGACTCCCAGTCCTGACGGAAGCCAGCCTGCCCCCTACAGGTAATGGAGAATCGGCCCTGGGCATCCCATCAGTGTGCCTGTTTGGCAGGGGCTTTAGGCTGAAGGGTGGGAGCAGGCCTGCTCGTACCCCGTCTGCCTCTCCCTCTGAAGAACCCCTCTGGGCATAAGCTGAAGAGGAGGCCTGGGCTTAGTAAAAGGCCTGTGAAAAGGCCTGCCCCTGCCCCTGAAAGCTGCCTCTGAGGGTGGCTTACCTCTCCTTGGCCTGTGCACTCCTATAAGTGGTCCTATACTCATCCATTTTCTTCATGTAATTCTCTGTCTGCTCCCCAAACAGAAATTACCCTGCTGAAAATCCATGGCCTTAGCCTGGGTATCCTGTGACAAGTAATACACCTGAGCCAAGCCATTCCTACGAAAAGCCACAGGTGTAGCCATGACTCTTGAAGATACATCATTAGAGTCCACTGCAGCATGGAATTGCACCTTGGATGCCTCAATACCATCAGCAGCCACCTGTTCCAGCTCCTTGGCAAGCTGGCCAGGGACCTGTTTCGCTAAAGCCATAACAGTATCCCATCTGGATTTCTGGTATCTTGCAACATAGGCCATATAATTTGCCTGCCTGAGTCCCAAGGATGCTGCCATGTATTGTTTCTTTGCCATGGCATCAATCCTTCTGGAGTTCTTGTCAGGGGGGTGTGAAGCCAAGGGAATATTTGCCTTATCACAGGCTGCAGCCTGCACTACTAACATGGCTGCATTGTTGTGAAAGGAACTCCATATCAGAGCCTGACAATGTGTACCTCCTGTCCATCTTTTATCCACAGGAGGTAAAGAATTAGAGCTTTTAAAATTTTATTGTCTGTTTCTAAAAGATTTATGTAAAGGAATAGACAATCTCCTGGACTCTGGGATATCCATCATTTCCACATAGTCAGGCTCCTCCTGTTCATCCACAGCTTCTTCCAAAGGGAGCTGGAGGGTTTCAACAACTTTTTATAAAAAGAAAATGAGAAGGGACTCAGAAAGCCTAGGGGGAAACACTCCTGAAGGTCTGTCTGGGGAGATGTCCGGTTCAATGGGCACATCCAGACTTTCAAAATCACATTCACTCTCCTCATAATCCTCCTCCCCCTCCTCCAGTTCATAAAATTCTTCTATATCATATTCTTGAACCGGTGGATCCGACCGAACCGACCGTTTACCTGATGGTGCCGGTTCGGACGGAACCGGGGAAAGCGACTGGACAATTTGGATCGCTTTGGCTATCTCTGCAGCGGTTGGAGAAGGAAATTTTGGCTCCACACCTGCTGATTTTCTAGTCCTCTTTGCTGGAACTGGCTCCTCCGAGTCAGCTGTTCGTTTGCCGACAGTATCGCCCTGGTCAGAGGGCACTCCCTCCGGTTCGGTTGGCACCGAACCGGGCTGGCTATCCAGGTCAGCGGACTTTTTGGCCTCTCGTTCCCTGAGCCTACCAACTCTCTTATCCAGGGTAGCTGCAGGGAAATTCTTGCAAATCTGGCAGTCTGCATTGAGGTGGTCAAACCCCAGACAATAAACACATGTGGTGTGTGGGTCAGCCTTGGCAAGGCTTCCCCACAGGCACTACAGTGCTAAACCAGTGAGCCCGGTTTTTCTTTTGGGTTTCTCAGACATAATGCCAGCCCTAACCAAAAACTTGCCCTTTTCGACCGTCGCTTCCAAACAAGACACCTTATCGGTTCCCAACCGTGTCACGGGTCGTGAAAAAAAACGTAATGAAATCCGGTTTTTTTAGAACCGATAAGAACCGGGAACCGCACTCTAAATGTATTTTAATAAGTTTTAACAACAACCTGATCGGTTCAAACTGAACTGATAACAACGTTTGCAAGTTCCACACAGAGAAATGTAAAACCTATCTGTTACTTACGATACCACAGACAGAGCTTGAACCGACCGGTTGCGGTTAAAATATACAAATGCGGTTTAAAAAACCGAGAAATAACACTTTTTTAACAGAGAAATGAACCGAGCAGTAGGAGGAATCTCCGGAGCGACTGTTCAGTGAGGCGGAGTAAAGAATCTGACAGTTTCAGTTTGAAGATCAACAGACAAGAGTTTTTTCAACCGAGCTCGCGCTCAAGATTCCATGCCTGGCATGGAAGTTAACTCTTTCACCTCCGGAGCAGTTCTAAGGCTGGGACAAACTGCATATGTCACAATATAGCAAGACTTCATGTTGTTTGAAAATCTTCTTAGGGAGATAACTGTAGCCATAACCCCAAAGGATACATCATCTGAAGCTACAGCTGAATGAAACTGAACTTTGGAAGCTTCAATGCCATCCTTGACTACTTGCTCCAGATCCTTGGCTAACTGAGGTGCAGCAGTCTTAGCCAGCTCCAAAACAGACTTCCATTTGGATTTCTTTTTTTTTTTTGAAGCGAGCCACCCCTTACCTCAGCCCCTGCTTGACCTACAGCACCTTCCACTGCACCCTCCCAGGGACTTACCTTCTTATCCCAGTACCCCCTGGATTGCCCCAAAGGGTGGGGCCACTGCACCAGCTTGATTGTTGCAACGATAGAACAAGGGTACCGGCAGATATGCCCACTGGCATTGCCTTCTCAGCTTTCCCCTCAAGACGGGGCATGGGATTGGCTGGCGATAGCGGGCGATGGGATAGGGTGGGACTCAGAAGCACCATGGTGTGCAATTGGTGCCAGCCAAATGGGCATCATTGATTGCGGATGCTTATTTTTGTAGTTTCCCCCCTCGGAGGCGGGGATGTGCAATGATGTCCAGTGTCTGCCCTGCCCCCCGCAAGTAATGGCACAGGCACGGAGGTACCCCCAGCCTCCGCCAGGGTCCACATTATGCCAGACACTCTATCCCCCTCAATCCCAGAGAAGGAGAGCAGTCCCTAGGATGCTCAGTCCTTCTCCCTCCGGCTGGCCTTCTGACATCCTGGGTCCGTTCCCAAACCTGGGTCATCAGCGTCACAGACAGGCACCCTGACCCTGCGCTGGTGGGTCGGCTAGTTCCCACCTGGATTTCTGATATCTGGAGACATATGCCATGTAAGAAGCTTGTCTAGTACCCAATGAAGCAGCCAAATACTGCTTCTTGGCCATGGCATCAATCTTCCGGGAGTCCTTTTCTGGAGGGTGCAAAGCCAGGGGAATGCCAGCCTTATCACAGGCAGCAGCCTAAACTACCCCTACATGGTTACAGTGGTTCTGCAAGAACTATGTACCACTGCCAGACAGTATATACCTTTTGTCCATCCGTTTATCCACAGGGGGGATGGAGGTTGGCATCTGCAGAATTTTGTTAGTCTGTTTCTTAAGAGACTTGCGCAGAGATATTGAAAGTCTCTTAGTGTCAGGAACACCCATCACTTCGATGAAGTCTGGCTCCTCATCTTCCCCAGCTGCCTCCAGAGTAGGCAGCTGTAAGGTATCAGCAACCTTTTTAAAGAATAAATAATGAGAAGGCTCCCCAGGTTGCCTAGGAGGAAAAACAGATTCTAGTCTATCAGTGGAAACATCAGGCTCGATGGGTTTACCCAAACATTCTTCTTCTTTCTCCTCTTCTCCCTCCCTCTCAAGTTCATAGTAAGCCTCTGGATCGTATCAACCGGTGGGAAGCGAACCAGCAGGTGATCGAACCAAAGTATGTGATTTTTGACCCAGTATCGGATCGCCTGAACTAGTTTTCAAAGATTGCACAATTTGTATTGCTTTAGCAATCTCTTCTGCAGTTGGAGCTGCAAATGTTGGCTCCAAACTGGAAAATTTTCTTTTCCTTTTCACAGGTACCAACTCCTCGGTATCTGTCTTCCTTTTGGTTGAGGAGGTATCGCCCTGGTCAGAAGGCACCTCCTCTGGTTCCCCGACTCCCTCAGGAGCTGAACCGGACCAGCCACTGGGATCAGCGGATTGTTCGGCCATTCTTTCCATAGACCTAGACAAACACTTATCCAGCGTGGCTTTAGGAAAGTTTTTGTAAATTTGGCAGTCTGTTTTCAGGTGGTCAAACCCCAGACAGTAAACATAGATAAGGTGAGAGTTAGCCTTAACAAATGCCTCCCCACACTCGGTGCAGTGCTGAAACCCAGTGGCACTGGTCTTCTTCTTGGGCTTCTCTGACATGATGAGAACCGACAAGTCAAGATACCCTTTTTGTGGTGGTCAGGCCTGAGAAACTAAAAATGTTTTTGGTTAACGACCGGTTCAATGGTCGATTGAAAAAAATCGAGAAAAAAGTCTTGTTTGTTTTGTTTTTTTTTAAACCGAAAACTGCTGGATCCCAAACTAAATCTTTTCAACAACTTAAACAACTAAAACTTTACCTCAAAAGTACAAAATTTCCTCAGTTTCCTCCCGGTTACGCGAACCAAAAGGAAAACCAAAAACTTACCAAAATTGAAGAAAACCTAGTCTAGTCTAACCTGTACTGAAGGACAGAAGCATTAAGAACTGAAAATTAAAATCCAGTTTGAAGAAACCGTCGAGAAACCAACACTAACTGACGTGAGCAAGGAGAAATCTCTGGAGCAACTTCACAGGCAGGCAGAGTAAAGAATCTAGCAGTTATATAGAATGAACCAGAGACAGGGGTTTGAAAACCGAGTTCGAGCTCAACATTCTATGCATTTGCATAGAGTTAACTCTCATCTCCAGGGCAGTTCAACTGGGAAGGCTAATTGCATATAGTCAGAATGCAGCAAGACTTCATGTTGTTTGAAACTAGTAATTTCTCCATTAAATTACAAGAGGGGGATAATTTAATTAGCGATCCCCTTAAGGTAGCTAATACATTTAGTACTTATTTTGGTGACTTAGAAATGTTTAGGTGTAATTCTCCTAGTACGTCTTCTTGCGGAGATCATTTAATTATTGTAAACAATCCCTAATCCCCGAGTTTAATTTTCAAACTGTTTCTCCTTTGAAAGTTAAGGATTTCATTTTAAAAAGTAATCCTATCCCATTTCAGGAGTATGATGGAATCAATTCTAGATTCCTTAAATTAGGAATTGATTCGTTGGCGTATCCATTATCTCTTATATTTAATCGTTCTGTGTGCTCGGGCATTTTTCCTAACTCTTGGAAAACTGCCATTATTAAGCCAATCTTTAAAAATGTGGAAAAAACTGCAGTGGCCAACTTCAGATCCATATTGTTACTATCACCTTTGAGTAATTTTCTGGAGAGAATTATTTTTAACCAGTACACAGCTTTTCTTGAAAAACATGGGGCCTGATTCCAAGATGGGCTATGCCAGCGTAGGCGGCAATCCCATGGCATATTCCAAAGCTTCGCTATCGTTACACCAGTGCAATTCAGGGGACCACCTATGCCATGGCATCTGCGGGCTGCGACAATGCATGAATATGACCGCGGTTATGCCACAACCTGCAACGCCCTGGTGCAGCTTCTGGGGTTCGACAGCAACAACAATTCCAGGAGGTGTATCGCAACCTTCAGTTGCTATTCCAGGACACACACTGGCGTGGGTATCCTCCAACAGCTCGAAGCTGTCTTAAGTGGCATCCAATGGATGACACCATCGGACATCACACAGCGCAGCAACAATGGTGCCATGCTGTCCCCTGTCCACATACACACCCGCCCCAAACCCTGATCGTGAGGGACCCGGGGTCCATTTCAGAAGCACCTCCCAGACACCTTTGCCATATGTTCTGGCCCCCCATGCCCCCTGATGTGTGCTGCAGTGGTCTGGGGTGGGGGGGCCACTTGTCACTCACCGTGAGTTGCGACATGCAGATACGATATGCCATGCATGGGCTACCATCACACGCATGGTGTATCTCGCATGTTGCAAGTGCCAGGACCCTGCCACTTCTGGAATGTGGTGTAGGGTCCCTTTGTTGCAGTGACAGGCGAAACTCGCAACTGCATGCAAGTTACGCCGGCCATCCTGGAATCAGCCCCATGGTCTTTTTTTCCAGTGTCAACATGTGTTGAATGCTAAACATAGCACAGAGATGGCCTCAGTGGGGTTCACCAGCTGCATACAGAGTTCTCTCGATAAGGGGGACACTGTTGCAGCTGTGTTTGTGGACCTCACCAAGGCATTCGATCTAGTTGATCATAAGCTGCTCATCAATTCCCTCTCTAGGTTTTACTTTTGTGGTAATGTTATTAATTGGTTTTCTAATTATCTACAAAATAGAATGCATATCACTGAAATTCAAGGAACGAGGTTTGATTGCAGAACTATAGTTTGTGGAGTGCTCCAGGGCTCAATCTTGAAGCCCCTAATATTTTCTCTGTACCTCAACTCTGCCTCTGATTCCTGTAATAAATCTTCCATTATTTTGTATGCTGATGATGCCGTCATTTTTAGTTCTAGTAATAAATCTCAGGATGCGGCCAGTATTGTTCAAAGCGATTTTCTTCTTTTTCAATCCTGGTTATTATCCACAACAAAATGGTTTTAAATGTAAAGAAAATAAAATTCATGATTTTTGCTAGCTCTAAAAAGAAAAAGGATTTAGTAGCTCCCATAGTAGATATCTATGTTGAACAAACTAACCCAGTCGACAACTTCAAATACTTAGGTATTACCTTGGACTGAGGGCTTACTTTCGAAAGGCATATCACCAATATCATTAAAGTTATACATCAGAGGCTGGGTTGTATGTACAAGGTCAAACAGTTCTTAACTGATGATTCTAAAAGGACACTTACTTGTAGCTTTATTTTTGGAGTACTTGATTATGAATTGGCGATTTATACTGCAACAAGTGATAGGGTTCTTGTAAAATTAAACTCAACTTATAATAGTTCGCTCAGGTTTATGACGGGTCTCCCTTTCAGGACACATCACTGTATATTGTACAAAAGAAAAAATTACTCACCTTAGTAATGTTGTTTCTTCTAATGGAGTCTTGCTATATTATAGACATTAGCAGTTTGATCCAGCTCTAGAACTGCCCCGGAGTGAAATGGTTAAAACCATTCCAAAATAGAATTTTGGCACGACAGCAGCTCTATCTGTGTCATTTCAAACTTGAACTGTCAGATCTTTACGAGGCAAACTCACTAAGGTCTGTGTGGAAGCTGTAACCTACACTAGCCAAATGGCTACCTAAATAATAACAACCATTGATGGTCCCAACACCCAAGACTCAAGTCAGGGGACCAGAAATACTAACACCATTCTAATAATATGAAATGGAACATAAGTATAATAAAACACACACGCGTACACATACACCCCCAAAGTCCCAAAGGGACAAAATGCTAAGAGGACATAAGTAGTGCCCACACTAAGTTGCCGCACCCCACCAAGTAGAGGTTCTGAGAGGGGCAGGTTGGGGAGGTCTATAATATAGCAAGACTCCATTAGAAGAAACAACATTACTAAGGTGGTAATTTTTCTTCAAACAACATAAGTCTTGCTATATTATAGACATTAGCAGAATACACAGCAGTACCTCCATGGAGGAGAGCAGAACCTGCTTAGGGAATAGGCTCTGAAGAACAGCTGTGCCAAACCGAGCATCTCTCCTGGCCTGGACATCCAGGAGTAATGCTTGGTAAGTGTGTACCATTTTCCAAGTAGCAGCCTGGCAAATCTCTAATAAAGGGATATCTCTGGCAGCAGCTAGAGAGCAGCTGTACCCTGGTAGAATGAGCCCTCAAACCGGGGGCTCTGCCCACTCTGATAACAAAATTGGATACAAGAGACAATCCACCTGGCTATTGATCTCTTAGTGGCAGGTTTGCCTTCCCAACTTCACCATAGGTAAGGAAGCGTTGGAGGATTCGAACCTGTGACCTTTAGTGCGCTCTATATAATAACTAAAGCTCTCTTAACATCAGGCTGTGCAACCTCCTCTCAGCCGAAGAGGGTGATCAGTGAAAAATACTGGAAGGGAGATAGATTGATTAAGATGGAAATCTGAAACCACCTTAGGCAAAACTTCCTATTAGTCCCAAGGACTACCTTATCCCTGTGGAAAGAAATAAAGTCAGTCTCCACTGACAAGGCTTGCAATTCACTTATGCGTCTGGCAGAAGTGATAGCCACTAGAAAACAGTTTTCCAAGTTAGGTACTTAAGCTCTGCAGAAGACAGAGATTCAAAAGGGGTTGCATTAACTGGGCAATGCAAACATTAAGGTCCCAAGCAGGGGCCGGTTCCCGAAAGGAGGATTAGTATGGAGTAATCCTTAAAAACTTGGAAAACACAGGATGAGAGGAAGAGGGATGACTTTCCTGCTGACACAAAAGCAGACACACGCTGCCAGATGAACTCTCAGGGTAGCTGGTCTGAGACCCAAGGAATTAAGATGTACCATGTAATCTAACAAAATGGGCAATTCAGCAGATTCTGGGGAAATATTTTCCCAGCACACCAAATGGAAAACCTTTTCCATTTAGAACTATAAGTAGCCCTAGTGGAAGGCTTTCGGGAAGCCTTTAGGATCTCAAGAACACCCTGAGAGAGGTGTAAATCAGCAAACTCTAACTCCTCAAGAGCCAGGCCTTGAGGTTGAGGGATTTGAGGTCCGGATACCAAACCCTTCCCTGGGCACAAGTCAACAGATTGTGATTCCTGGGGAGGCACAGGGGAAGATGGACTGTCAGAGACAGAAGGAGTGGGTACCAGGGCTGCCTGGCCCAATCCGGGGCAATCAGAATCACCCTGCAAGGCTGAGATCTGATTTTGACTAGTACTTTGAACAGGAGAGGAAAGGGGGGGAAAGCATAGAGGAACTTCCCCTCCCAATCCAGAAGAAGGGCATCCAGAGGAACTGAGCCCAGCACTGGAGGCCTGCAACAGAACAGAGGAAGTTTGTGATTGTCTGGGGCTGCAAAAAGATCTATCTGAGGGATGCCCCACCTGGCAAAAACTATCCCCAGCACTTGAGGATCCAGGGACCATTCGTGATGGCCCTGGGAAATCCTGCTGAGGGCATCCGCTAGGAAAATGTCCTTCCTGGAAGATGAACTGCTATGAGGGAAGTGTTCAGGAATAGGCCAGAGACCACAACTTCATTGCCTCGGTGCACAAGGCCGAAGACCGTGTGCCCCTGTTGTTGATGTACCACATTGTTGTGGTGTTGTCTGTTCTGACTTGTATCACCTTGTGTGGACAGATGCAGAAAAAGCTTGAAGAGCTAAAAGACAGCTCTGAGTTCCAGCAAATTGATGTGGAGCAGAGATTCCTGGGAGGACCAAACTCCTGAGTGGAAAAGTCGCCCATGTGGGCTCCCAACCCAGAAGGAAGCATCTGTAGTGAGAGTCAAGTCGTGAGAAGGGAAATGAAGGGACCCCGCTCTTAAATTGCTCTGATCCTGCCACCACTGGAGAGCTAGGATCAAGGTTCGAGTCACTGGGACCAACTTGGAAAGGGGGTCTCTTCTCTGAGACCAAAAGGTTCTCAAGTGAAACTGAATGTCCTATATTCATCCATCTTCTTCATGTAATTCTCTGTCTGCTCTCCAAACAGAGAATTTCCCACCACAGGAAAATCCATAGCCTTAGTCTGGGTATCCTGTGACAAACTAGTACACCTGAGCCAGGCCAACCTACGAAAAGCTACAGATGTGGCATGACCCTTGAGGAAACATCATTAACATCCACAGCAGCATGAAACTGAACCTTAGAGCTCAATGCCCATCAGCAGCCACCTGTTCTAGTTCACTAGCCAGCTGGCCATGGGCTTGCTTGGCCAATTGCATAACAGTATCCCATCTAGATTTCTGATACCTAGCTACATAAGCCATATAATTTGCTTGCCTGAGTCCCAGAGGGCTGCCATATACTGTTTTTTGCCATGGCATCAATCTTCCTGGAATCCTTGTCAGGAGGATGTGAAGCCAAGGAATATTAGCTTTATCACAGGCAGCAGCCTGAACTACTAACATGACTGCATTGCTGAGAAATGAATTCTGTATCAGGGCCTGACAATTATACCTTCTGTCCATCTTTTTATCTACAGGAGGCACAGAATTGGAGCTTTAAAATTTTAATTGTTTGTTTCTAAAAGACTTATGTAAAGGAATAGACAATCTCCTAGACTCTGGAATATCCATCATTTCTACAAAATCAGGCTCCTCTTGCTCATCCACAGCCTCTTCTAAAGGAAGCTGGAGGGTTTCAGCAACTTTTATAAAACATAAAATGAGATGGGGACTCAGACAGCATAAGGGAGATTCTAAAGGTCTGTCTGGGGAGATGTCCAGTTCAATGGGCACACCAGACCTTCCCAGCCACATTCATACTGTTCATAATCCTCCTCCCCTCCTCTGGTTCATAAAATTCCTCAATATCATAATCCTGAACCACTGGACCGGACGAACCGACCTTTTACCAGATAGTGGTGGTTCGGACGGACCCTGAGACAGTGACTGGACAATTTGTATGGCTTTTGCAATCTCTGCAGCAGTTGGAGAAGGAATTTTGGACTCCAGACCTGATGATTTTCTTGTTTTCTTTACTGGAATTGGTTCCTCAGAACCAGCTTTTCTTTTGGCCGAGGAAGTCTGGCCCTGGTCAGAGGGCACTCCCTCTGGTTCGGTTGGCACCGAACGGGCTGGCCATCCGGGTCAGCGGACTTTTTGGCTTCTGGTTCCTGAGCCTGCCCAATCTTTTTCCAGGGTGGCTGCAGGGAAATTCTTACATACCTGGCAGTCTGACTGGAGGTGGTCAAACCCCAGACAATAAACACATGTGGTGTGTGGGTCAGCCTTAGCAAAGACTTCCCCATAAACATCCACAGTGTTGAAACCAGTGGGCCCGGTTTTCTTTTTGGGTTTCTCAGACATAATGCCAGCCTAACAAAAACTTGTTCCTTTTAACGGCAGTGCCAGGCAAGACACCTTTATCGGTTCCTAACCGTGTCGACGGATATTGGAAAAAACGTAATAAATCTGTTTTTTTAGAACCGATAAGAACCGGAACCGCACTCTAAAATAGTAACTTTTAGTTTTAAATGAGTTTTAAACCCACTGATCGGTTCAAAACCGAACCGATAACCTAAGTTCCACACAGACAAAACCTTCATTTACTTACGGTTACCACAGATAGAGCTTGAACCGAGCGGTTTTGCGGTTAAAATAAAACTATTCTCGGTTAAATCCAACTGAAAACACTTTTTAAACCGAGAAATGAACCGAGCAGAAGGAGAAATCTCCGGAGCGACTGTTCACTGAGGCGGAGTAAAGAATCTGACAGTTCAAGTTTGAAATGACACAGATAGAGCTGCTCTCGTGCCAAAATTCTATTTTGGAATGGTTTTAACCATTTCACTCCGGGGCAGTTCTAGAGCTGGATCAAACTGCTAATGTCTATAATATAGCAAGACTTCATGTTGTTTGAAAAGTAGAGCTCTCCACTGATGTCCATGGCTATCTGGGACTGTTATTTCACCACTGCTCGGCCCTGGTCCCAGACTTGCTTGACCATGGACTACAAGTCAGCTGGGAGTTGAGGAAGTACCTTATCAAGAGTGCCAAGAAGGGCATGACCAAAATGGGCCATCAAAAGGGCCAAACTCGCCTGCAGAAGGTTGAGTGAAGAGACCGCATAGACCTTTTTGGCTATGTGATCCAATTTCTTGGATTCCTTGTTATGAGGCTTGTCCACATTGCTGACATTGCTGGTACGCTGAAAGACCGAGTCAGCCACCAGACCCTCGGCTAAGGGGTGCTTGGTGAAACCCAACAGGAAACCTGTAGGAAGCACGTATTTTTGGGCCATACGGGCCGACAGCACAGGGCAGAAGGCAGGGTGCTGCCAAAGATCCAGAGTGGGGCCAAGAATGTCCTTGGCGACTGGGAAGGCAATCCCAGGAGAGTCCCCACAGTCGAGAATTTTAGTCAAGGGACACCTGGCCTGTTTTTGGATGGGCTCCATCTGGATCCCGGTTGACTCCAAAATCAAACAGAGCTGTAGCGGGGTAGGGATTTCAGGATAATAACTTCAGGCAAACCACAGCTAAAGTGCATACAAAATGCCAGGTAGCATTTATCATTTTATTTTTCTTGCATAAAATGATCAGCAATTGCACAGAATTCAAGAAAATATTAGTTCAGCAGTTTTCAAGTCATAAGTCACTGTTGTGCCCAGTGGCACACATACAGCTCCATTAAGTGTGCAAACACACGCTCTTGCATCAGAGGTCTTATACCTCGCACAGTCAGCTCTCCACTGATACCCTATCTATCTTTAAGCCTCTAGTGGTAGGCTTTTATACTTTGCATAGCTAACATCTCCTGACATGTGATCCGCCCACAATATGCCCCTTAATCAAAAGGTAACCCTCTAAGGCTCACAACCCAACCTATACAAAAACAAAAGAGGGTTATTTCTAAACCTTTGTTAACAGAGGGACCAACATATATAACAAATACTAAATCTCTTGTATGGATATGTACATTTACTACTTTTAGGAGCTTAATTATCTGTAGCTCCTCCTCTGGATAGTGACCTCCTACTTTCCTTTAGTATAAAACAGGCCATTAGGGGCCGCTGTCTCCCTATAGGAACAGATTCATTTCACAGGAGCCCTTCTACAGCAAAGGTCAGACTATATGAGTTTGTATTTTCTTCTATCCACAGAAAGTATTTCAGTAAAACAAAATGTAAACCTTTTATGCATACCTCTGCTAAGCTATTTTACTAAGCTCAAACAGCAAGGTAGCCTATATAGAGCCGAAAGGCTAGCTCTCTCGAGGTCAACGGCTGCAATTTCAAGCCGTTGGCTTGACTTTTCATTTTAGCCCGTTTGTACATAAGGACTTAGTTATACAGGGACGTTCCTTTCCCTTTAAATTCTGACATTTACAGTGTGCAACAAGACAGCATTTTACATAAATATCAAGCTTTCTGGGAAGCCCTGTTGCACATTTTTACTGCCTGTCCTTTCATTAGGTAAGCACTTGCCTTTCAGAGCACTGAGCGCTATTGCTAAAACTCGGAGTCTGAAAGTGAAAGTTTATTGTTGCCCTGTATTGGAACTGCAATACAGCAGTTCACTGAGAGAGACAGCGAGAAGAGCAAACATTCTCACTTCTGCGGCTTCTCAGAGTTTTAGAAAGGCAAAGCACCTTTCTATCCAATGCTTGGTTCACTCTGTGAATCAAGCACACTGTAAACCCAAGCACTTTCACTTTTTATCTTCTCGGGCAGGAGAGAGAGCGAGTAATGAGCAAGTGTGCTACTTCCATTTAACCAAAAGCTTTTTCTCTCCCTCTCTCTCTCTCTCTCTATCTATATATATATATATATATATATATATATATATACACACACACACACATATATAGTTAGACCCCGCAGGATATTTCTGTCAGAAGAAAAAATTACTCACCTTAGTAATTATGTTTCTTCTAGTGGAGTCTTGCTGTATTCTGACATATGCAGTTAGGTCCTGCCTTTCAACTGCCCCGGAGAACAAAGGGTTAACTTTTCTATGCCTTGCATGGAACGTTCATCACGAGCTCGGTTGAAGCCCCTGTCTGCTGTTGTTTAAACTGCAACCGTCAGATCTTTACGAGCAAAGACTCACTAGGTGTTGTGTGGAAACTGTAAAATTCTTACTAGCCAACTGGCAAATGTATACAATGTTTTTTGGTTTCAAAGGAAGACTCAAGTCAGGAAACCCAAAAATAAAAACACATCCAAAACACAACATCCCAACGAAACAAAAAAGGGTGTAAAGAGGACACCCCTAGGGTGCCAACACTGCTCCTGCCCACCCACATCGCAAAAACTAGGTTCTGAGAGGGAGGCGGGGAGGCAGAATACAGCAAGATTCCACTAGAAGAAACATAATTACTAAGGTGAGTCATTTTTTCTTCAAACAACATGAAGTCTTGCTATATTCTGACATATGTGGACTACCAAGCAGTACCTCCATGGAGGAGGGACAGAACCTACTTAGGGAATAGGCTCTGAAGTACTGCTGTGCCAAACCGAGCATCACTCCTAGCCTGGATATCCAGAGAGTAATGCTTGGTGAAAGTATGGACTGTTTTCCAGGTGGCTGCTTGACAAATTTCTAAGAGAGGAATATCCCTGGCAGCAGCCAGGGAAGCAGCTGTATCTCTTGTGGAATGAGCCCTCAGACCTGAGGGTGGAGTTCTACCCAGTTTTTCATAGCAGAATTGTATATAAGAAACAATCCACCTAGCAATAGATATCTTAGTGGCAGGTTTGCCTTTACCAACTTCTCCATAAGTAAGGAACAACTGGAGGGATTCAAACCTGTGACTTTTGGTACGCTCTATGTAGTAGCTAAGGGCTCTTTTAACATCCAAACTGTGTAGCCTCCTCTCTCCCGAGGAGGAATGGTCAGTGAAGAAAACAGGGAGAGATATAGACTGGTTGAGGTGGAAATCTGAAACCACTTTAGGTAAGAACTTTCTGTTAGTTCTAAGGACCACTTTATCTCTGTGAAGAGATGAAATCAGATTCCACTGACAGGGCTTGCAATTCACTGATACGTCTGGCAGAAGTAATGGCTACCAAAAACACAGTTTTCCAAGTCAAGTACTTAAGCTCTACTGAGGACAAAGGCTCAAAGAGGGGTTGCATAAGCTGAGCAATGCAAACATTAAGGTCCCAAGAAGGAGCAGGATCCCTAAAGTGGGGATTGGTGTGAAGCAATCCCTTGAAAAACTTACAGAATACAGGATGGGATGACAGAGAGGAAGACTTGCCTACTGACAGGAAAGCAGAAACAGCTGCTAAGTGTACTTTGAGGGTAGCTGGTCTGACGCCTAGGCCATTAAGATGGACCATATAATCCAGAACCGTAGGAAATTCAGCAGAGTCTGGAGAAATATTCTTCTTAGAACACCAAATGCTGAATCTTTTCCATTTGAAATTGTAAGTCTTCCTGGTGGAAGGCTTTCGAGAAGCCTTAAGGATATCCAGAACCCCTTGGGAAAGATGCAGATCTGCAAACTCTAGCTCTTCAAGAGCCAAGCCTTGAGATTGAGAGACTGAAGATTCGGGTACCAAATCCTTCCCTGAGAGGATGTTAACAGGTTGTAATTCCTGGGAAGAGACAGGGGAAGGTGGACTGTTAGGGACAGCAACAAGGGATACCATGGCTGTCTGGCCCAGTCTGCAGCAATCAGAATCACTTTGCATGGTTGTGACCTTATCTTGACTAACACCCTGAACAGGAGAGGAAAGGGGGGGAAAAGCATACAGAAATTTCCCTTCCAGTTCAGAATCAGAGCATCCAGGGGGACTGAGCCCAAGACTGGGGGTCTGCAACAAAAGAGAGGAAGTTGGTGATTGTCTGGGGCTGCAAAAAGGTCTATCTCTGGAGTGCCCCATCTCGAGAAAAATCGCCTTGAAAACCAGAGGATCCAGGGCCCATTCGTGATGGCCCTGGGATATTCTGCTCAGTGCATCTGCTAGGACATTGTCCTTCCCTGGGAGGTGAACTGCTATCAGAGAGGTTTGCAGGGAATAGGCCAGGGACCACAACTTCATTGCTTCTGTGCACAAGGCCATAGACCGAGTGCCTCCTTGCTTGTTGATGTACCACATGGTGGTGGTGTTGTCTGTTCTGACCTGAACCACCTTGTTCTGTACAGATTTGGAAAAAGCTTGCAGTGCCAGAAACACTGCTCTGAGTTCCAAGAGATTGATGTGAAGCAGAGATTCCCGGAGGTGACCACAGTCCTTGGGTGGTAAGATCCCCCAAATGGGCTCCCAGCCCAGCAGGGAAGCATCTGTGGTGAGTATCACTGAATGAGACTGAGTGACAAATGGAACCCCTTGTCTCAAATTGTTCCGATCCTGCCACCATTGCAAGGCTTGGATCAGGGTTCGAGTCACTGGGATTAGTTTGGTAAGGGAATCCTTTCTTTGGGACCAAAAAGGCTCTTAAGTGGAACTGAATGTCCCTCATTTGGAATCTTGCTCCCTGGACCACTGCTGTGGAGGCTGCCATGTGGCCCAGTAGCTGAAGGAAATGCCTTGCTGGTTGAGACACCTGAAGGGTGAATGAAGAGGACAGTTCCATAAGGGTCCTTGCCCTTTCCAGGGGAAGGAAGGCTCTTGCCTTTACCGTATCCAGTTCTGCACCTACGAAGATGAGGAGCTGCACTGGTTCGGGAACTGACTTTGGTAGGTTGAGAAGGAATCCTAAGGAAGTGAGCACTTGCTGGGTCACTTGCAGATGTGACTTGACTTGGTCTGGAGACTGAGCTACTATGAGCCAGTCGTCTAAGTATGGGAAAATGGAGATCTTTTGTCTTCTTAGGAAGGCAACAACTACTGCCAGGCACTTTGTGAAAACCCTTGGGGCTGATGTTAGGCCAAAGGGCATTGCTCTGAATTGATAGTGGCATGAGGGCAACTCGAACCTGAGGTACTTTCTGTGGGAGCACCTGATGGGAATGTGAAAGTAGGCATCTTTGAGGTCCAGGGAGGCTAGCCAGTCCCCTGGCCTTAGAGACGGAAGGATAATTCCCAGAGTTACCATTTTGAACTTGGGCTTTAAAAGATGTTTGTTCGGATATCTTAGGTCCAGGATGGGTCGCCCCTCTCCTGTCTTTTTGGGGGTTAGGAAGTACCTGGAGTACAATCATTTGCCCCTGTTTAGGGTGGGAACTCTCTCTCTGCAGCTCTGAGAGCTACGAGAGAAGAAACCTCTGCCTCTAGAGCAAGGATCTCTGAGAGATTTGCAGGTGGAAAAGATCCGGCTCTCATCTTGGGAAATTTTTTGAAGCTGAGAACCAGTCCCTGGCTTACTACTTCCAGGACCCACTTATCTGATGTAAGAGACATCCAGTCCTGGACAAAGTAAGCCAGCCTGCCCCTTACTGGTATAGGAGAATCGACCTGGGCAGACCCATCAGGGTGTCTGCTTGGCAGGGGCTTTAGGCTGAGGGGTGGATGCAGGCCTGCTCATCCCCCTTCTGCCTCTCCCTCTAAAGAACCCCCTCTGTGAAAAGGAAGAAGAGAAGGCCTGAGCTTGGTAAAAAGGCCTTTGGAAAGGCCTGCCCCTGGACTGCTGTCTTTGAGGAGTTGCTTGCCTTTCTTTGGCCTGAGCACTCCTGTAAGTGGTTCTGTACTCGTCTATCTTCTTCATGTAATTCTCTGTCTGCTCCCCAAACAGAGATTTACCAATTACAGGAAAATCCATGACCTTTAGCCTGGGTATCCTGTGAGAGGCTAGTACATCTGAGCCAAGCCATCCTCCGAAGAGTCACAGATGTAGCCATGACTCTTGATGATACATCATTGGAGTCTACAGCAGCATGAAACTGTACTTTCGATGCCTCAGTCCCATCTGCAGCCACCTGCTCCAGCTCCTTGGCAAGCTGGTCGGGAGCCTGTTTAGCCAGTGCCAGTACAGTGTCCCACCTGGACTTCTGGTACCTGGCTGTACAGGACATATAGTTAGCCTGCCTGAGTCCCAAAGATGCTGCCATGTATTGTTTTTTGCGATGGCATCAATCTTCCTGGAGTCCTTGTCTGGGGGGTGTGATGCCAAGGGAATGTTTGCCTTATCACAGGCAGCAGCCTGCACAACCCCAACATGGCTGCATTGCTGAAAAAGGAACTCAGTGTCTGAGCCTGAAAGAGTGTACCTCTTGTCCATTCATCTGTCCACAGGAGGTACAGAATTAGGAGACTTAAGAATTTTTTGTGTCTGTTTCCCAAAGGATTTGTGGAGGGGAATAGACAGTCTCCTGGACTCTGGGATGTCCATCATCTCAACATAATCAGGCTCTTCCTGATCCTCTACTGCTTCCTCCACAGGAAGCTGGAGGGAGGGTATCAGCCACCTTTCTGTAGAACATGTAGTGTGAAGGGGACTCAGAAAGCCTAGGAGGAGAAACACCTGAAGGTCTGTTTGGGGAGATGTCCGGGTCAATAGGCACATCCAGACTTTCACCATAATCATCCTCATACTCTCCCTCCTCCTCCTTCGGTTCATAAAATTCTTCCAAAGTATAATCCAGAACCAGGGGAACCGACCGAACCAAGCCCCTACCAGATGGTGCCAGTTCGGTCGGAACCGAACTAAGCGATTGCACAATCCAAATCGACTTGGCTATCTCATTGGCGGTCGAAGTATGAAATTCTGGGTCCGAACTGGTCGATTTGTCTTTTCTTTTCCTTTTGTCGGAACTGACTCCTCGGAATCTGCTCTCCTTTTTCCCGAAGAACTATCGCCCTGGTCAGAGGGCACTCCTTCTGGTTCGGTCGGAACCAAACCGGGCTGGCCATCCGGGTCAGCGGACTTCTCGGCCTCCCTTTCCCTCAGTCTACCTAATCTCATTTCCAGGGTAGATTTGGGAAAATTCTTGCAAATTTGGCAGTCTGAATCGAGGTGGTCAAACCCCAGACAATAAAAAACAGGTGGTGTGGGGATCAGCCTTAGCAAAGACCTCCCCACACACACTGCAGTGTTGGAACCCAGTGGGCCTGTTTTTCTCCTTGGGTTTCTCAGACACGGCCAACCTAACCAAAAACGTACCCTTTTTTCGGCAATCCGCCAGGCAAGACTCCCCTACTGGTTCCTGACCGTGTCACGGGTCTTGGAAAAATTCGTAATTAAATCCGTTTTTTTTAGAACCGATACGGACCGGTAACCACACTCTAAAGTAAGCACAAGTTTTTTTACCTCAATGTGATCGGTTCACCCGAAACGATCCACAGTTTACAGGTTCCACACAGAAAACAGAACAAAAACCTATCTAGTACTCACGGTACCACAGACAGAGTCTTGAACCGACTATGTGGAAACAACAATTCAGTAGAAACCGACCGAAAACCGACACTTCAACCGACTTTTGAACCAAGCAGCAGGAGAAATCTCCAGAGCGACTGTTCAGTGAGGCGGAGTAAAGAATCTGATGGTTGTAGTTTAAACAACAGCAGACAGGGGCTTCAACCAAGCTTGTGATGAACGTTCTATGCAAGGCACAGAAAAGTTAACCCTTTGTTCTCCGGGGCAGTTGAAAGGCAGGCCCTAAATGAAAATTACGTACTTACCGTAATTATGATCTTTCTGTGTATCTTCACCATTCATCACAGATGGGTACTGGCCGGAGATCAGGACCCCGTGGGAGCCTTTTTTTTTTTTTTTTTTAAAGGCTAGGCGGAGCCGACGCAGCATCAGCGCCGTCCTCGAGGCCGACGTACTACATGGCGCTCGAGGATTAGCCGTTAGGGGGCGTCGACTCCGCCTGCTTACCAGTTCTGAGTCGCCGGAGAGGTAAGAGGAAGGGATGGAGAGTGGGACAAGAGAGTCCAAGGGACAGAAAAAGGAAGAGAAAACTGAACTAAAAGGAGAAATAATGACTGAGAGGACAGCATAGAATAAGTAAGACTAAGGGGATTGGGTAGGGGCCCCAATCTCTGGAAACAGAAGAAGGAGGGAAGGGAGAGAATTTTAGGGAGAGTGAGAGGTAACAAGGATCCAGGACCCTTGTCCGTCACCAGACTGTATAGGTACTGCAAGGAGTTAGCAAAGCTGACTGCCAGAATTCAAGGCACAGAATAACTGGCAGATACCCCAAAGCAGAGTCAGCTATTCTGGAGAAGGACAGGGTACAGGGACTCAGTACTCTCTCTCTAAAGAGATATTTGGTGAAAAAAAAGGAAGATTTTTTTTTTTTTTTTTTTTTAGTAGATGGATAACAGAAGGAGGGCAACCACTAGCTCACACCCCGTAGGGGTGAAGATATGTAGAAGAGAAGAGAAGGAGTGCCACTCAAACTGTACCCCTTAGGGAAGACTGTCCCCCCCCCTGTGTGTCCCCACTAATCTCACTCAAGCAAGGGTGCCGGAAGATTGCAAAAGTTGAGGGGGCTAAGAAAGAAAGACACTTTCCCCATACCAGTTCCACCATACAGGAATAACAAGTGGAGGGGGACTGCCCCATTTTGCCCCAGAGGCTCCGGCACCTATGCAGCAAAGAGATGGAAGGCACAGAGGGAGGAGGAATCCAGAGACTGGAGCCCCAAGGGGGATGGAGGGAAGGATTGTGATGAATGGTGAAGATACACAGAAAGATCATAATTACGGTAAGTACGTAATTTTCATATCTTATCTGTGTCAATTTTCACCATTCATCACAGATAGAGAGTACCAAGCCCCCCCAAAGGGGATTAACTGATTGCACCCTAAGGGACCATGTCCCTTAGCCCTCAGTGGGTGACACACTAAGGGGGGGAACCTTCTGGGCCCGAGGAGGCCCGAGAGTGGGAAGAGCGAGATGGGGTTCCCCCGGAGGGGGAAGGAATTTGCCCCGACAAACGTCGTCTCACCCTACGGGAAAAGAGATAGGTTCCCTGGTGAGCGGAGCAAATCACCCTACCAAGGGTGACAACCGGGAAAGGCGAAGCCATGCCGATCTTCTGGTGCAGATCGCTGTCCCTACGAGCCTGGTAGCTACCTCACTGGCGTCGTAAGATGCCCTTGCTTGGTGCCTTGCTAGCTCCAGGCCACGTGCAGAGAGAGAGCAATGGCTTGCCTGGTTTGCTCCAAGTCAGGTAGAGCGGCTAGGACCCGACCTAGCGCTGACCACAAGTACCTGTTATAGGCAGCGTAGTGGGCCTGATGTGCAGAAATGGAGAGAAGCAGCCGTGCCGAGTAGAAAGTCCTCCTCCCCCAGAAATCAAAATCCGAGGAGTCTTGATCTGGGGGCCGGTCACGGTGGAGAGCGCGAAGCCCATCAGGAGTGTCCAGGTGCATCAATCCGGACTACGGATGAGGCAAGGAGCCTGGAGACTCCGGGGGAGCGCAATACCTCTGGCAGAGGTCCCTAGGGGCAGGAACTCCGGAGAAGGGCCTCTGCCAGAAACGCATGGACACCTCCTGAAAGGGAGCGGGCCAAGGCGGCACCACGAGGGTGGCTGTCCCAAAATCGCCTAGAAAGGCGTGTGCCGCATGCTCCGGATTGCTAAGAGAAAGGGGAAAGGTGAAGGTCCTCCATCATCCTCACGAGGAAAAGCTGATACTCAGAGAGATCAGCAGCAGGAGAGATGTGGACAGAAGGTTCCTCTCCCCCAGAAGAGGGGGATGAGGAGCTGGAGGTCACCATGGGCTCAGAGGGTGGCTGCTCGGGGGGAGGTTGAAAAACCTGGCTGTCCAAAGCCCTAACGTAAGCAGGGAAACGAGCAGCCACTGCTCTGAGCTGTTCCCAGGTGAGAGGCCCGCTAGGACCAAGGATACCTGGGAATGCAGGAGAAGGCGGCAGAGGGGAGTGGACAGAGCTGAGAGAAGAAGCCGGCTGACCTCTGCCAGGGCTAAGGAGCAGACCACGGGCTCCCACGGGGGGAGTCCTGGAAGACTCCACAGTCGACAGCTGCACAACTGCTTCGGTACTGCCTAGACTGCGCCCAAAAGAATCCCCCAAGTGAGGCGACCGGGGCCGTGAAGGTCCAGAAGGACGGTCCCCTGCCTCGAAAGAATGGGACCCTCTCAAGGAACCCGAAGGGGAAGGGAGGAAGTCCGCACTCCAGCTCCGTCCAGGGCCCGGGTGGGTCCCAGAGAAGGGCCGGCACGCCAAACCCACACCCCTCGACCCTTCGGAATCTGAAAGGGTCCTAGCCCTCGAAGTGGCCAGCCTAGGCAGCTCAGTAGCCAGGGCCACCCCTGAGGGAGCAATCCCGGAAAGAGCACCTCCCCGTGGCCCTCTTGATAGGCCCCAAAGTTGGGCGACCGAGAGACGCCACAGTAGGGGGTACCACTGCAGAGGGGTCAAGGAACCCCCCAAGGCCAGGCTGCAAGGCGATGGTGGCACGCACCACAGCCCGCTGGTCAACACCACTGACCCTAGCCTTAGAGGGAACCCGACTCACCTCGGAGGGGGGCTGGCCGAGACCCGAAGAGGAAACCACCAGCTCGTCCTCCCTTGCAGACAACCCCGAAGGGTGTGACTGCCCATTCGACTCCGAGCTGGACTCCGACTCCGAAGAGGAAGAGTCCGAGGCCCTAAGCCAAATAGTAGGGGGTCGAGGAAGGGATACCTTTCCGAGGGGCCCAGGAGCCAAAGCAACCCTCGCCCGCTCCACAGCACCGCAAGCGGTGCCAGCAGAAGGTGGCAGGGTAGCTTGGGCCAGAAGTCCTAGGCCGGGGCTAGCTGCGGCACCATCAGGTCCACCGGTGCCAGGGAAGGCACCCACGACAGAGACGGCGCCGGCAGAAACCCCAGCCTCGGAGCTGACCACGCCGCCAGGCCGCTTGGCGCCACGTGCGGCGCTGAGGACCAAGGTGGCATCGACGACTCTGAAGCGGCGCCGTGAGACCGCTCGGCGCCGCGAGTGGCACCGAGAGTCCCAACGGCGCCAGGCACAGCGCCGACGGACGACACCGAAGGCCTCACGGCGCCGTGCTCAACCTCTGTGCCGAGGACGGTGCCGAGGTGAGACATGGCAAAGGATGACGCCGGCGGGTTTCACGGCGCCACAGCAGTGTCGGCACCGCCAATGGCGCCTGAAGGCCCCCACGGGCGCTCGAAATTTGGTCGGCGCCCACGCCGGCTGGCACCGAACGACGGCATCGAGGACAGCGCCGACCCAGGCCCTAGCGGACCGGGAGGCGACACCGGGGAGCCTTCACCCTGAAGGGTGATTGCCAAGCAGCGCCTCCTCCCGCTCCCAGGAGGAAGCAGGGCGGGCCTCCTGCGCGGGAAGGAGCCTCGGCCCGCAGCTAGGCTAGAAGAGGCTGAGGCTCCCTCCTCTGCGTCCAGTAGAACCGGAGGGGACCGGAGGAAGGGCCGAGAGAACGCGGCTTGGCCCGACGAGTCTGCCGCCTACCTCCGAAAGTCGGCGGAGCTCGCCGCCTTTGAAGCCGCTGTTCTAAAACACGGGCGGTCCATCGAGAAGCAGGTGTCGACGAATCCATGTCGTAGCGGCCAAGGCAACGAAAGGCACTGGTCATGTTGGTCGGTGACGGAGTACTGGCGCCGCACGGGCACCGACGCATAGGGGCCGCCTGCCTTCTGGAGATTTCTGCCTCTGACCCATGACATGACCCACGGAGAAAAACCACTAAACAGACCACGCTTAAACAGTAAAATAAGGAAAGATCTACCGCGGTCAGCCGAGTGGAGGCAAACAGAACTGGTAGACTGTAACTAAGACGAGGCTTCAAGGCCTAAAATTTGAAACGCTTCATTCCAGGCGACCTCGGCGGGAGGCGAAGAACTGCCGGTCAGGGCGCCGCCCCTAACGGCTAATCCTCGCGCCGCCACGTAGTACGCCGGGCCTGAGACGGCGACGATGCTGCGCCGGCTCCGCCTAGCCTTTTAAAAAAAAAAAAAAAAAAAAGGCTCCCGCGGGGTCCTGATCTCCGGCCAGTACCCATCTGTGATGAATGGTGAAGATTGACACAGATAAGATCTGCATGTCAGAATATATCAGAATACAGCAAGACTTAATGTTGTTTGAAAGGGGCATTTTTAAGACAATTTATGTTTTATGCACTCCACGAGTGAACTAAAAGGTCTAAAGCTGGAGCGGCAGCTGAAAGTGAAAAGTATCACCTCACTATTCAGAATTGCTTCACAGCAGTTTACTGAGAAAGAGCAAGAAGGGTGAAGCAGTCTCTCTCTTTCTAGACTTCTCTTATTTTCTCTGTATCAGGAAACTCCACGGAGGGCATGGAGCAGAGCAATGTAACAACTTGAATGCTGCTCTGTGCCCAAATGTCATATTTTTACTCGGGAGTCTAACTCGCTCCTTTGGCTGAGCACGACTTGATTTCCTACAGCTAGCTGGCTATTTTATTACAGCTCATAGCCAGCAGCCAGGATACTTTTAACACCATAGGGGGACAGAGAGGGGGGTTTCTGAGCAGTGGTGCTCTGAGAGGAAATGTCGCTCAGTTATGGACATTCCTGCTTGAAAGCAGGTTAATTATACATTGTCAGAGCAGCGGGCAAAGGACACTGAAATGCCCCTCTGCTCCAACTTAATTTGGGCATTTCCTGGGGCAGTACAGCAGCTTGTTTTGTTAAACCCCTCACATTAGGTATGCTGCAATTTATACCAATATCTTATATAACGCGAAAGCACTATGGATTGTATACAATACACCTTTGAAATACTCCATAGCACTTTACTGACTCTTTTTATTTATTTATTATTGCACAGATGCACTTTATTTTTCTTAACTTTTTACTTTGTATCTCTGTACTTTTAATTGTTAATTGCTTTTAGAGCACTAAAGTGCTTTCACTTATTCCTGCTCTGCACTTTAACAAAAGCATAAGGCAATTTTACAGGGGGCAAGGAAAGACTCTCATTTCTTTACCAGGGCACCTCACCCATGACAGGGGTCACCCTGTCACAAGAGCAAGCCTCCAAAAGAAGTGGGACCATGCTCTGTAGACAAATCCTCCCTCAATTCGGCATCCAACAGACAGAAATGCAGCAAACAGTCCTCAAACTCCATGGATTCGACAAAAAGCAGTCGACCGCAGGAGTCCACGCTGATCCTACAGGGTCTATCAGGAGTCATGGTGACCAACAGCTGAAAAGGAAGCCTTGGAGTGGTACGGGCATTCTTAAAAGGGGGACCATTCTTTGGTTGCTTAGGAGACGGCTCCACCTGGATGGGCAGAGAGGCCAGAACAGGCCAATCCGGTCCCAGCCAAGCCAGATTAGCCTGGGGCCTAGGTGGCGGGAGCCACAGAAGAGCCAGGGAAGGTACCAGAATTGACTTAACCCTGGAAAACATCAGCTGCTGCTACATTAGGTCTTTGTGGTACCAGTGCATCTTGCGCTGGAGCCTCCCTTTGTCTGAGGAGGAAGAAAAGAAAGAATCATGGTGGCGCCACTTGCCCGAGTGCTGAGAGTGGGAATGCCAATGTTGGCATGGGCTGCTCGCCTTGGACTCCAGGATCACGACCTTGACCATCGGGGAACCGGACGGTGAGAAATGGAGGGAACCGGTGAAAGCCGAGGATCCTCAGAGGTAAAGGGATCCCAAGGGTTAGTGACCAGATCAGCATGCTGGTCCAAACCACCCTGAGAGGTAACAGGTAGGACTGGAGTCCTAGAAAGTGAGGTATACACCTTGTCCTGCAACAGTGCATTGACCAGCTCGAGAAATATCTGGACAGGTTGGTCAGTGGGCATCTTGATTGACTGGCCCGACAGGGAGACCATGTAGACAGTGGCCTGGACCGAGGCATCGATCGTAGTCAAAATCTCTAGAGAAGCCCAGGAATCCGAGGCATGAGAGCACTCACAATCCCACAATCATTGACGAGACTTCTTCTTAGTCTCCTTTTTCAAAGATTGAGGATTTTGTGCCCTTAGAGGAGCCCTGCCCAAGGGTGGGAAGGGACTGTCACAAATCCCACAATATCCTTGTGGAAGTGGCGACAAAGGAAAGTGGCACAAAGGCCGAAGCAGCATTCTCCACTGCCTGAGCCACCACATCTTCAAAAGCCGCTAGTCATTCTGTGGATCCCGCAGCTATGGAGACCACCCGACGGGCGTCTTTCAATCGAACAGGAAGACCCCCGTTCATCTGATCGTCCTTAAAGGAGTCGAGTGTGCTGGTCCTCCAGAATACTGGTATGCAAGGTGCGACAAAGGCCACATGCCTGGGAACTGTGATCTAGGGAGTAGATGCACAAGGTGTCCAAATCCATCTGGGACATCTTTTGCTCGCACTCATATTTTTTTAAACTGGGCGCAGACTTCAACTTGTCCATGGCAATAGTTTTGAACGGATTCGACATTCGCTTGAAGACTTGCATTTTGAAGATTTGAAAGCAAAGGGCCTACTCAGCACTAGAGTGGCAAGGAGGGAACCGTATTCCAGCAGAAAGGAAGATCTGATGTCGCGCGACGGTGCCGAGGGAATTACCAACCGGGTAGGTGGGAGGAGCCAGCTTGAAGAAGTTCCGGCAGGAATTAAAAGGAAAGGAACACTGCCAGAAGTGTGGAAGTGTACATCATATCCACATCCGAAGAAAAGTTTTTATTCAATGTTTATGTAATATTTGTTTTTTTATTGTGTGGTTCTGTATTGTTGCTTTGTAATATAAGAAAAGCGACTAATGAATGTCTTTAATAAATAAAGACAATGTTACTGATTTGCATTGAGGCTTACAAATTATTTTGTGTGCAGGTCAGATGGGTTGCCATACAATGGGGCAATAAAAATCTGCCTATTTTGGAATGCCTCACTTGATGACTAAGAATGGGTCACCTTGTACCTAAGTTAATGAAATTAATCAATAACAATGGACATTTGAATTATGTGCTAAATCTTTAGGCTGACTATACTTCTGAAATTGGAACTACAAGAAAGAAGTCAAACTGAAATTTGTATCAACAAAGGAAATAACAGAATTTAAAAGAAAAACAATTCAGTATTATATTGTGCATTATGATAAGTACCACATGAATGGAACTTTAAAGATCTTACCTTGGGTTTAGAAACTCTGTGTATGTCCTGTTGTCTTTCTTTAATGGAAACTTCCAGATACATTTTCTTTCTTTTCAAGTCTATGAAAACAGATTTGACTTGTAAATTAAAATTCAGACTGGTAGAGAAGAACAGGACAAAAAACTGATGGCCCTATCCTTCCAAAGTTCTGTTATAAATAGTATTTTCAACATGCTGTCTTGCATGCATAAACTACTTGGAATTATTACTTCTTCAAAATAAAAACCGAGACTCATCAGAATTTTCCTTTTGTTGTGTTCTAATGTATTTCTGTAGCTTAGTAGTTCAGACGCTGTGTAACAGCCCATTTCTTTAATGAGAAGCCATGAAATGGATTAGTAAGATTAAGTCATCACCCAGCACAGCTTTCTAAATTCAAAACTCTTTCCAGGTAATGGGATCCACTTCTGCACAGTCATTCCCCATGTAAAATGGTGTGGAGGTGTGCAGCCACCAGCAAAACTATTATAGATGGCAAAACTCAGCTGCCTGCTATATATATATATTTAAAAAAGAATGTTTTTTGAGTCATTGCATTTTAGATTACTATGGGTATTTACATAAAAACAGGAGCTTACAATTCATCTACAGCTGATACATATTCTGGAGTTGAAGTCCTGATGCTCAGCTTGTGCTATCACAATCATTTCCACAACAGTAGACTATGATGTTACAAGCAGGGATTATGACCTCAGCTCCTAAATATGCATCAGCTGTAAGTGAATTGTAAGTGCACAATAATGGGCATCATAGAGGATAATGTTTGGGCAGCCATATACAACAAGCCTGTGTTGATATCGATATGTTGTTGCCTTGGCAACCACTCAGCCTTGAGAGTGAAGCAGAAGTAGTTTGTGTTTGTCTTGGCAACATCGAGAGGCCAACACAGGCTTGTCTGTGTATGGCTGCCTAGGCACCATCTTTTATAGTGCATGGTAGCACAACATTTTAAATGTACCTATTTATACAATGAGAAGACACTGCAGCTGCTCCCAGCACTGTTTCAACTGCTGCTAAACAGACACAGCAACAGTATTGTGAGTGCAGTTTCAATTATTTTTATTTTTTTTAAATTAACATTGGTTTGGTTACACTAATTCTGGCAACAGTGGACCAGTTTTCTTGTTGTCATCGATGCTGAGCTGTGATATCCCCCCAAACAATGGTCTCACCACTTTACTGTCATCAAGAGGATAGATATCGGGCTTATGGTCGATGGGAGGGGGCAGGATTTTCTCCCTGTTTTTTTTTTTTTTAAAGCATCTGCCATCACAATCGTTATCATTTTGCCTGTGTCAGCTTCAGCAATTAGAGTTGTGGCTTGAGGTAGGTGGCCGCGCACAGAGGTTCCAAGTTGTTGTGTTGCAGTAATGATATCCATACTGCAGCACACCAATATTTAAATGTCACTGCTACACAACAAGCCTATTCCAGGTATGGATTACCATGCAGAACAACATTCCATCACTCACTATAATCCAGTTTTCATGCAGATGTCATTTTAAGTTTCAAACTCTGCATTGTAGTCATGCTCCCCCTAGCATCCCAGTGTCAGACTTGTTGTTAAAGAGCAAAGGGAGCAATTTATTTATTTATTTCAATAGTTCAAAAAACACCTTTGAGCAAATGCTCTTTTACAAAGGTTCCACGACTGTACAAAAACATACAATCAAGTTACAGGAATAGACAGAAAATACAACAAATGCTATACAATTAGTACAAAGACAAATCGCATGACTCCTATAAATATTTCAACAATGCCTGGTGATTACAATATCAAATTAAGTAAAGGTGAAAATACATTCTGTCAGTAGGAGAAAAAAACGAAAAACAACCAGTTACTGTCATCCATCAGGAGATGAGCGTTAAGGGAGCACAGTGCAGAAAACAGGGTAGCAGCCTGTAGGTCAGGCTTAGTCAGAGGTCCTAGAAGGGGGAATGAGGTCATGACCGTGCTAGTGGAGAGAGGGCATGGGTCAAGGGAGCTGGTGCGGGGATGAATCGTGATACTAGTGGGACCACAAGATAAGGGGAGTGGAAAGGTGCAGGTACAGTACTGGAGGCACTAGTCAACAGGAACAACAGTGTAAGAGCAAAGAATGAGTTGGGGTGGGGGGGGGATGCCACCTATCTATTCTATACTGTTATGTATCCCAGATAACTAAAAAATTATAGTACTACTTTTTCAACATTGTAAAAACTGTAAATGCTTGTCACAATAAATGCTCAAGTAAAAATAAAACCAAACAGATTCTTAGTAGAACCCTTTTTACTGAAGTTCTAGAATGAGGAGTAGGGATGGGATTGTGTGACTCACTATGGACCCCTTAGAAGAAACATCATGATTATGGTGAATAATATTTTCTTCTAACAACAGTAGTCCAGTAGTGATGTCATACAAGTCTGCAGACTCACTACCAGTACCTTTGGAGGCTGGGTCTAGAACATATTCAGGAAAAAGGTTTTGTAAGACCACAGTTCCAAACCTGTCATCCCTTCTGGACTGGATTTACAGGCAATAATACCTTGTAGAGGTGTGAACTGTAGACCAGGTAGCTGCTTTACAAATTTCTTAAAGGTGATATCCCTTGTGGGTGCCACTGAGGCAGAAGTAGCTCTTAGGGAGTGTGCCCTTAGACCTTCGTGTGACTGTTCACCAGCTTTCACATAGCAGAAAGTACAGTTATGTAAGAACTTACCATAACAGTAGATCTTCAAGATGAGCTCTTGCAGCAGGCAACACCATTAGGACAGAAGCCAGCAGGCACCAAGACCCCATGAAAAACTTCTAGCTAGCAGTATACAATGGGGGACCGCCCCCTGACGTCGGCCCACCCCCAACATCCGCCTATGGTATAAAAGGGGGCAGTCCCCCATCCCAACCTCAGTTCTCCTGCCCGAGACCCCAATAAAGACAGAAATTAGAGAACCAAGGTGGTTCCTATACATTGAGAAAGAAGAGGTAACAGTGATGGAGAAGTAGTTCTCAGCGGGATGGAGGGAGGGAAAGCAGCGCCTGCTGCAAGAGCTCCTCTCAAAGCTCTACTGTTATGGTAATCTCTTACTGTACTATCTCACTTTGAGGGGGCGCTTGCAGTGGGCAACAGCATTAGGACTGAGTCCCAAGCAGTGAAAGGACCGACCTCGGTCAGCTGGGAGGAGGCAGAAGTCCGAGTAAGGCTTTCAAGAGAGAAGGCCTTGCAGAACTGCAAGTCCAAATCCTGCCCTGTGCCTAGATGCAATGCCTAAACTGTAATGCAGAATGAAAGTGTGGACAGAACTCCAAGTGGCCACTGCGCAAATGTCAGCAATGGACACATTTTGGAAGGAGGCAAAAGAAGCAGCCACGCCCCAGTAGAATGGCCTTTGACCGGTCCCGGTAGAGGCTTTTCGTAACAGTAAACAATGCAATTAACTAATCATTTGGATTATATGCCAGCTTCTGTAGCAAGGCTAAGGCCGCTGGTCAGGCATTGGGGAGGGGATAGTGGGCATGGCAGGTTCATGGACAGGAGCAATTTGTAGTAAGGAAGTTTGCTAGGGCAGAAGACAGAGAGTAGGAAGAGGAGGAGTGCCTAATTTGCGGTGGGAGGGCGTTCCAGAGCTTGGGTAGCCAGTGTGAGAAGGCAGCTTGACCGGCAGAGGTCTTCCACCTAGGGACTGAAAGTTGGCGGGAGTCACTGGACCTAAGATGATGAGAGGGGGGTGGGGCATCTGTGAGCACGGTGGCAAGGTAGGAGGGGATGGACCCGAGCCATAGGTTGGAGACAAATTTAGCACAATGAGAAATGCAGCGGTTTTCGAGGGATGGTAGTGCCAAGGCTCGGTAGAAGTCGCAGTGGTGGGTCAGGGGAGAGGCGAGAGCAAAGCGGCAGAAGGCATTATAAAGTGTGTCCAGTTTAGATAGGGTGGACTTAGGGGCTGCACTGTATACAATGTCGCAGTAGTCGATGGAGGGGAGTATCATCTTCAGGACCAGTTCACGTCAGACTCGGGGAGGGAGGCTGCTGCAGTTCCTATATAGTGCACTGAGCATGGGGCGTAGTTTTTTTGAGATAGCATCGATGTGGTCAGAGGAGGAGGTGAGATGGCTGGTGAGCCAGACCCCCAAGTAACAGAACGAGGAGACATCTTCAAGTTTTTGGCCATCCAGGGTGGTGAAGTAGGGAAGGGAGGGGAGTCTGGACAGGCGTTGTCGTGTGCTGAAGTTCATAGTGACAGTTTTATTTGCATTTAGGAACAGCTGGTGCAAGCTAAACCATTGCTGTACCTTGTTGAAGTCAGCTTGGAGGTCTGATTGTACCACATCAGGGGCGGAGCCTGAGTAGTACAGTACAGTATCATCTGCATACATGTGGATTGAGGAAGTAGAGCAGATGAGTGGCAGGTCATTTAGGACTATGGAGAACAGAATGGGACCAAGAACCGACCCCTGTGGGACACCGGTAGTTAAGAGAAGGGGGGTGGAGCTCGTATTTGAGACTAATGGACTGAGTTCTATCAGAGAGGTATGATCTGAACCAGTTTGTGGCAGTAACAGAGAGGCCTGATTCAGCGAGACTCGAGAGCAGTATGGGGTGGGAGACGGTGTTGAAGGCTTTTGCAAGGTCGACAAAAACGGCTGAGGTGATCAGTTCACTGTCCATGCCTGACAGGATAGTATCTGTAAGCCTTATCAGGGAGGAGGTGATGGAGTGTCCCTTCCTGAAGCCTGACTGGAATGGCATGAAGAATTTGGAGTAAGTAAGGAAGTAGGTAAGTTAGGTGAGCACAAGGTGCTCTTGTAGTTTTGCTAGGGTTAGGAGGAGGGAGATAGGGCGGTAGTTAGAGGGGGAGGTAGGGGCACCTCCTTTTGGCAGAGGGATGACAATGGCATGTTTCCATGCTTGGGGGACGGCAGCGGCAGCAAAGGATTGGTTTAGGAGTTTGGAAAGCGGAGTTGCTATAGCGGGGGCGGAGAGGTATAGAAGTTTGGGGTCTAATCCATCCGGGGATTTGCCTTTTGAAGGGCTGAGAGAAAGTAATGCATCTAGGGCCTCAGTTGCAGAGATGTCTTTGAAGGAAAAGAAGTGAGGCCTAGTCTGGGTCTTTATGTCTGTAGGCGGTGCAAGAGGTGTAGTGTTGGGCAGGGAAGAGAGGAGGGTGGCAGCACAAGTGGAGAAGTACACATTGAACTCAGTGGTGACTGCTGTGGGCTCTACATCAGAGCCTGAAGCTTGGAAATCCTCTGAGCAGAAGTAATAGCAACTAAAAACAATGCTTTCTATGACAGAAAGCGTAGCTCGCAGATTGCAGCAGGCTCAAAGCCAAGGGAGGCAAAGTAAGCTTCTGTAAAACAAACAAAAGATCCCAAGGAGAGACAGGGTCCCGAATGGGAGGTTTCAGGTGCAATATGCCCTGCAAGAATGTGTGGGAAACATCTAGCTGGACTAGAGTCTTGCCTTCAATAGGTGTGTGGTACACAGAGATGGCAGATAAGTGCACCTTAAGTGAAGAGTAGCTCAGGCCCGAGTCCTACAGGGAAAGGAGGTACTCTAGAATTAGATACACCAGACAGGTGAAGGGATCCAGGTGGCAAGTGGTGACCCATATATTGAACAAGTTCCACTTCATAGCATAAGTGACTCTAGTGGAAAGCTCCCTAGCCACCACTAAGACATCTACTACCCAGGAAGAAACCCCAAATCGGGCAACTGCTAAGTCTGCAGAAGCCATGCATGAAGATGCAGAGACTTGAGGTCCAGGTGGACCAGAGAGCCCTGCTCCTGGGAGAGCAAATCACAGCACAGAGACAGAGGGACAGGAGGTTCCACTGCTAGTTGCTGGAGGAGTGGAAAATGAAAATTACGTACCTACCATAATTCTTGATCTTCTCTTGTATCTTCACCATTCATTACTGCTGGGTGTAATCCAGAGGTGCGCACCTGCAAAGGAGCCTTTTTTTTGGGGGGTGGGGGTCAGCACTGACGGCACCGCCCACAAGGCCAACGCATTGCGTGGTGCACGAGGGTTGGCTGTTAGGTACTATAGACTCCTCCAGCCCAGTTCTGTGCTACCAGACAGGAAGGAAAAAGGGGGGATAGAGAAAACCAAAGAAGAGGCAAGAGAGCCCAGGGATAGGAAAAGGAAAGGATATAAATTGAAAAAGGAGTAAGCCAACCAGAGAACAGAGGGATTATACTTTTTCCTAGTGGCCATAGGGTCCCAAACCCCTGGGCAGCAGCACAGGAAGAGAGAGAAAGAGAGTGAATAGAGAAGAGAAAGATATAACACATGTAGGGGATAAAGGAGAGCCATCTGCGGTACTGAGCTGGAAGATCATTGGCTTATTCTAGCCTCAAAAACCTGACAGGTATGAAGACACAGGTGCAAGGATCCTGTCAACTTCAGGGACCATTGGACAGAGGTCCAGAGCAAGAGAATTGGAAATGGTCTTGGAGAATAAAAGCATGGTGTAGTCAGCCCCCGACCCACATTTGGGAATGATAGTCCTGGAGCCTGACCTCAGAGCTTACCACCTGAAAGCACAGCCAGCCAAGGGGAACCTCTTAACAGGAGAGGACTCTGTCCATAATAACCTTTAAAAGTAGGTGGAAGCAAGAAGGAAAAAAAAGGGGGGGGGGGACTCCCTATGAGTCCTCCCCCCACATGCACTGATGAAGTGCCCACACAAAGAAGACGCAAATGGATTAACAGATCCGTGCTAGGTTATGGAATGCACCCCACAGGAAAAAAACAGGGAGTTTCCTCCAAGGTCATGGTGAAGACCCTATTCGCCACCCTCCTGGGATGGGCACTCTGTGATTTTAGAGAAGGAAACAGAGGGCCCTGAGGTACCAGGGGGACTCTGCCCCCAACTGGCCTCGAGGGGGAGGGGCAAGCAGGGTGGAGGTGGAGCCCAGCAGCTGAGGCTCAAGAGGGAGGAGGGTGGGTGGGAATCAGTAATGAATAGTGAAGATACAAGAGAAGATCAAGAATTACGGTAGGTACATAATTTTCATATCTTCCTTTGTCAATCTTCACCATTCATTACTGCTTCGTGAGTACTAAGCCCCCCAGAGGGGACCTGGCACTGCCCTGAGGGAACAGCATCCCTCAGCCTCCTGTGGAGGAGACCCTACAGCCATACTAGACCAAAAATGGCCTAAGGCTGGTCAGGATGAGGAGGTGTCCCCCGTGGCCTGGGGGACGGAAGACGCCCCTGTAGATTCCTCCTCACCCTGCCGGAGAAAAGACGGGTCCCCTGGAAAGCAGAGGAAATCACCCTTCGCCGGGCAATGGGTGACAATCTAGACATACGAAGCCATGCCGTCCACCTGATGCAGATCGTTGTCCTTGCCAGTCTGGAAGCCACCTCATTGACATCATACAATACCCTGCTTGGTGCCTTGCAAGCTCCAGACCCTGAGCAGAGAGGGCAATGGCTTGCCTAGATACCGCTGAATCAGGCAATGATGCTAATATCTGTGCCCGCATCGACCACAGGTGCCTGTTGTAGGCAGCGATATGAGCCTGATGTGAGCTGATGCAGAGTAACACATGAGCTGAGGAGAAAACTCTTCTTCACCACTGGTTGAACTCTGCGGAATCCGGATCCGGTGATCGGTCATGTGCCGGGTGTCGAAGCCCGGAAGGAGTATGTAAAGCCATCTGCCCCTAGGTTGGGTGAGGCAGAGAACCAAGAGACTCCTGGGGAGTACAATATCTCCTCCTGCAGTCTGCTGGGGCTGGGGGAGGCAGCTGGTGACTGCCAGGTACGGATTGACACTTCCTGGAAGGGAATAGGCCAGAAAGGTACCACCAGGTGGTTAGCACTAAACTTGCTCAAAAAGAAGCATGTCTCCTGCTCGGTATTGCATCTTACCACATGGGAAACGTGGAGCTCCTGAACTAACCTCGAGAGGAATCGCTGATATTTGGTTGAAATCAGCATTGGAGGAAAGGTGGACAGAATGTTGCTCTTCCTCAGATGAGGAAGTCGAGGAGCTCGGAGTGCTCCTGTGGTGGTGGGGGGGGGCAGGCAAAAGACCTGCTTGTCCATGGCTCTAACATACCCAGGGAAGGCCGCCGCAGTGGCCCTGAACGTCTCCCAGGTTAAGGATCCTGTAGGGTCCACATGGCCTGGGGGGGGAGGTATCTGCAGAGGGATTGGGGAAGGGCACCTAACCAAAAGTGCCCAGCCTCTGCCAGGGCTCTGAGACCCCGCAGTACATCCTCCCACATGGGGGGTATCCAGGGGTCGATGCAAATGTGAAAACAAATCCTGGCTGAGCCCTAAGGGAGAATCTCCCCTGTGGTGTGACTGGGGTTGCATGGATCCAGAAAGGTAACCCTCAGCGCTGCCCACTAAGGGCACCCCTGAAGTCTCAGAGGAGGAGAAGCGGGGCTCAGCACTGTGGCTCCTATCCATCCCCCGCTGGGCAGTGAAAGAAGGCCTCCGCACTTCACTCCAGCCTCTCAACCCCTTGGACTCTGAGGCAGCCCTCTTCCTCGAACCCAGTGCTAAGGAGTCCCCCAATCCCACAGGTCCCCTTAGGGAGGCCGCAGAAGAGGAGGTCCCTGTCCCCACCAAGGTAGCCAAAGCAGCACCAGAGGTGGCAGCTGCCCCAGTCCCCGAGGTCCAGACCATCATACCAGGCCCCCCAGAACTGCCATCCACCATGGGGCCCCCAACACCAGAGTCAGCGTGGGGGCTCGCAGAGACTGCAGACCCTAAGAAGCCTGGAAGGCGAACACTGGGCCACCTGTTGCTGCATCCAAGAGGGCTCCCTGACTCTGAGGAGTCGGGACACCAGTCTAGATCAGCCAGCGAGTCATCCACCTCCGAAGAAGGGGAGACCACACATCCCACCAGACTAGCGACCCCAGGAGCTCTCCTACCAGCAGCGCCGCGAACAGCACTGCTGCGGGACACGGTGCCACCTGTGGCGCCACCTCGATCACCGGCACTGCGAACGTCGCCAGTATCTGAAATGGCGCCAGCAGGCAGTGCTGAGGGTCCGCCACTGCCGGGCCCAGTAGCCATGGGCCGCAACACCGGGGGAGCCTGTACCTCCAAGGAGGTGACTGCCGTAACGGTGCTCTTGACCTGGCTCCGCAGGGAACCGAGCTGCTCCTCCAGCACCGTGGAAGAAACCTCCTCGATGGCAAGGCTGGAATCAGAAGAGGAGGTTTCCTCCTCACTGGGCCATATAGACCTGGGAGGGGACCCGGAGGCAAAGTCAAGACATCTTGCCATGGCATCCCTAGAACAATGCCATCCTCCAAAAGTTGGTGGGGCCCTGCTGACTTTAAATGCATGGATCTCAAGAACGTGGCAGTCCATGGAGAAACAGGCATCGTAGCTGCCCATATCATGGTTGGGACCCAGGCAACGAAGATAAACATCATGTTGGTCTATTATGGAAAAATGCTGGCCACAGGGGTACCAACGCATGAGGGCATGGACCGCTTTGGATTTTTTCTTAGCCCCCGAACCAGACATGATGCGAAAAGCAATCTAACAGAACTATAGAAAAGATCTGGCGCCATCGGTAAGAAATAAATGGAATGGGCTCACTGGGTTCAATGGCATTGGGTGGTACTTGGAACCAGGATGGAGGACTGGAGAACAGGAACAGGGTGTTGAATTTGGAGAAGGCTGGTGATGCAGCAGTAAAACTCTGTACTCGTGCAGCAGGTGTGACCTCGATGGCGGGAGAAACAGAACTGGGGTGGAGGAGGAGTCTACGGCACCTAACTGCCAACACTCATGCACCACACAAAGTGTCAGCCTCGTGGATGGTGCCGTCAGCGCCGACTCCTCACCCCCCCAAAAAAAAACTCCCATGCAGGTGCGCGCCTCCGGCTTACACCAGCAGTAATGAATGGTGCAGACTGACAAGGGAAGATCCATATCTGGCGCGGCCAGTAAGGGTTATCAGAATCATCTCTGTCTCTTCCGACTGCAACTTGAGAAGAACTCTCTGCAGTAATGGAAAGGGAGGGAAGGTGTACATAAACCTCCCAGTCCAGGAGAGGGACAACAAGTCTCACCAGAAAACACCAGGCCCTGGATCTAGCGAGCAAAAACTGGCAGTTTTGCGTTGTATGGGGATGCGAGGAGGTCCAGCTTGAGTGACCCCATCTGTTGAAGAGATCTTTGACCACTGAGGGAAGAAGTTCTCATTCGAGTGCTTTGGACCGAGACCGGCTTAAGCTGCTGGTCAAGGTGATTTGAACTCCTGGAACATGCACAGCAGTTTTTTATCTATTTATTTATTGAAATGTTTCACTAGGAAGGCACACTGAACAACAAGTTGCTCGTCTCACGGTGTGACTGGGGGGGGGGTACTAGTGGATGTAAAATAGAGATTATACATACAATTACAGTTAACATACATGAGGATTTAGGTACAGAGATTTAAACCAACAATATCGCCAACACACTACTGGATTGGCATTACAATTAAGAGAAAGGTGAACAGTACAATTGTACAATTGAAGTGCTAAGGGAAGGACAAGAAAGAGGGTCAGGGGAAGCCAGCTGGGGGAAGGAGAAGCAAGTGAGACAGGGGAGCCAGGACATTACCAGTAAAAACAAATGCAAAGCCCAGTTATGGGAGGCAATTAACACAGGTCTAGGGTGACCTAAAGTAGCAGTTCAGACAGAACAAAAAGTACAAGTAATTTAGTACAGTGCATATACAGTAGGTATAGGGGCTTCCTATTTGAGTGCAGTGGGGTAGAGCGGAGGGACAGAAGAGGGGGGAGGTGCAGGCTGGGTAGGGAAGGATGAGGCATGCATAGAACTAACCCCTCCAGGAAGCTGAGAACCCAGCCAGGGGCAGAACTGGGTGATGACATTGGAATGAGGAGAAAGAGGGTGGGGGGCAGGTGTAAGTACAGTGCATATAGGTACATGAGCTACCTATTTAAGTGCAGTGGGGGGGGGCGGTGCTGGTTGGGTAGGGAAGGACGAGGCATGCCTAGAACTAACCCTTCCAGGATGCTGAGAACCCTGCTAGGGGCAGAACTAGGCGATGACATTGGAATGAGAAGAAAGATGGTGGGGGGCAGGTGTAAGTACAGTGCATAGATGTACAGGGGCTACCTATTTAAGTGCAGTGGGGTACAGTGGAGGGACAGAAGAGGGGGGAGGTACAGGTTGGGTAGGGAAGGACGAGGCATGCCTAGAACTAACCCCTCCAGGATGCTGAGAACCCTGCTAGGGGCAGAACTAGGTGATGACATTGGAATGAGGAGAAAAAGGGTGGGGGGCAGGTGTAAGTACAATGCATAGATGTACAGGGGCTACCTATTTAAGTGCAGTGGGGTAGAGTGGAGGGACAGAAGAGGGGGAAGGTGCAGGCTGGGTAGGGAAGGACGAGGCATGCCTAGAACTAACCCTTCCAGGATGCTGAGAACCCTGCTAGGGGCAGAACTAGGCGATGACATTGGAATGAGGAGAAAGAGGGTTGGGGGCAGGTGTAAGTACAGTGCATAGATGTACAGGGGCTACCTATTTAAGTGCAGTGGGGTAGAGTGGAGGGACAGAAGAGGGGAGGTAAAGGTTGGGTAGGAAGGACGAGGCATGCCTAGAACTAACCTCCAGGATGCTGAGAACCACTGGGGGGCAGAACTAGGCGATGACACTGGAATGAGGAGAAAGAGGGTGGGGGGCAGGTGTAAGTACAGTGCGTAAAGTTACGGGGTTACCTATTTAAGTGTAATGGGGTGGAGTTGAGGGACAGAAGGGGGGGGAGGTGCAAGCTGGGTAGGTAAGGACGAGGCATACCTAGAACTAACCCCTCCAGGATGCTGAGAACCCTGCTAGGGGCAGAACTGGGTGATGACATTGGAATGAGGAGAAAGAGGGTGGGGGTAGGTGTAAGTACAGTGCACATAGGTACAGGGGCTACCTATTTAAGTGCAGTGGGGTGGAGTGGAGGGACAGAAGAGGGGAGGAGGTGCAGGCTGGGTAAGGAAGGATGAGGGATGCCTAGAACTAACCCCTCCAGGATGCTGAGAACCCTACCAGGGGCAGAACTAGGTGATGAAATTGGCACGAGGAGAATGAGGGTGGGGGGCAGGTGTAAGTACAGTGCATATATGTACAGTGGCTACCTATTTAAGTGCAGTGGGGTAGAGTGGAGGGACAGAAGAGGGGGGAGGTGCAGGCTGGGTAGGGATGGATGAGGCATGCCTAGAACTAACCCCTCCAGGATGCTGAGAACCCTGCTAGGGGCAGAACTAGGTGATGACATTGGAATGAGGAGAAAGAAGGTGGGGGGCAGGTGTAAGTACAGTGCATATAGGTACAGTGGCTACCTATTTAAGTGCAGTGGGGTGGAGGGACAGAAGAGGGGGGAGGTGCAGGTTGGGTAGGGAAGGAGGAGGCATGCCTAGAACTAACCCCTCCAGGATGCTGAGAACCCTGCCAGGGGCAGAACTAGGTGATGAGATTGGCATGAGGAGAAAGAGGGTGGGGGCAGGTGTCAGTCAGAGGAATAGTAGGTTGGGTAGATGGGTAGGCTAGGGGAGAAGGGAAGGAAGAGGCATGCTAAGAATTATCCCTTCCTGGGTGCTGAGAACCCTGACAGGGGGCAGAACCAGGCAAGAACATTGGTAAGAGAAGATAGCGGGAGAGGCAGATATAGGACAGAGGTATAGGCAATGGGGGAGGTAATTGGGTGGGGGATAGGGTGACGTGCTAGGGAACAGGTTCACAGGAAAAAGGTAAGGAGGATTAAAGCATGAGCAGCTAGAGGAGAGAGAGAGAGTTATGTAAGGCAGAGTTAAGGGAGTAGTAGCAGGAGGAGGAGTGCCGTATTTGAGGGGGGGGAGTTTCGGGAAGCGATGGGCGAAACCAGGCTGTCCAATGAGTGTGGATTGGTGGGGGACCAACAAAGTATGATTGTCTGTGGATCTGAAGGAGTGGGAGGGAGGAGGGACCTTATATAGTCATTTACGTTCTGAATGACACTGGGGGACTCTCATGTACAGACGAGCCAAGGGAACTGCTGCAATGGGAATATTTGGGAAGATTGAAAGTGATCCCCAGTCAGGTTCAGGCGATGCTCTATGGCCCATACCAAACTCTAATGGCCTCCCTGCAGAGGGATAAGAATGCATTCCCCCCCTGCTTGTTTAGGTAGTAGACCATGGACATATTGTCCATCTGGATCAAAAGATCCAGGTAGCAGGTTCATCTGAAAAGCCTGCAGAGTATACAGGATCACCTGCATCTCCAAAACATAGATGTGGAGATGCTGCTACTGTGGGAACCAAGTTGCTTGAGTCTGGCGGTCTGCCAGATGGGCAGCCCAGCCCTGGTCGGACGCATCCATAGTCAGGATTAGATGGGGTGAATCCGCCCGAAAGTGGACTCCTCGGGAGAGGTTCTACCACCGTGCCAACACCTGCTGCACAGAGTTGGAGACAGACACTGGTTGCTCCAGATCATCAATGCATTGATCCCATTGGACCCGAAAGTGGTACTGGGGGACCCTCATGTGCAGACGAGCCAAGGGAACTGTTGTAATGGCTGCTGCCATGTGCCCGGGTAGCCTTAGAAATAATATGGCTGAAACCTGATGAGACGATGACACCAGTTGAGCCTGTGCCTGAAGGCATTCTGCCCTGTCTTGGGGCAGAAAGGCTTTGCTTTGGGTGGTGTCCAAGACAGTCCTGATGTATTGGAGCCTCTGACTTGGGTAGGGGAGGATTTGGGGAGATTGAGAGTGATCCCTGACACGTGGACAGCCAGTTCTGAGTACACTATGATTTTTTTGTAATATAAAAATGTGTTATGGACTGTCTCTCATGAGAGATGCTGAGACAGCATGTGAGATCACACACACACACACACACACACACACACACACACACACACACACACAGGTTTTAGATACAAGGTGTCACCTGGAAGGCCAGAAGCTAATTATAGACTAGAACAGGCCTTAATCAAGAATCTCCTGTTTGTCTAAGTTAAACATAGCTTTAACTGCTAAGAAGGAAATCAATATCCATTTTATGATGTTAGAGGAAGAAACTAGGTTACAGCACAATGGTGCAAAATCATAAATACTTTGATGTCTGTGTGAGGGGGATACTGCTCATAGATGAAAAGAGACTTACAGACTTGATTGGGGAAGTCACATGGGGAAAAGAGTTTCTGCTGATGTAACCTTAATTAACTTTCCTTCTAAAATGATAAAATATCCTGGCTGTATGATTTTTCATAAACCGAGGAGGAGCTAGGTGACCTCACACAAAGGGGCTGGCAAAGACAGTTTTTTAAAACAGATTCTGTTTTCTTTCAGAGTCACTTTTATCTACTCTCTGACAAAAAAACATCTTTGAGCACTTTAAGCAAGTATACAGGTACAGAGAGACAAAATCTAAGTACAATAGTAGGAATTGCACTGTTAAAACTTTGTTCTTTTAAAAGACTGCATGGTTCTTGTGATATATGGTTCTGTATTTTATGTTTTACATACTTTTATCTATTTTTTTTTTTTTGGGTGTTTATTTTTCCTCCTCGAGCTCCATCTTTAACCCCCTTTCGTCGTTCCCCAGTGCCATCCCCGGACATAAGACCCCCTTCCTTCCGCACCCCGCGACTTACCCTTCGCGGCAGGGTGGTGAGGAGCAACTCAACCCACCACAACGGATCCATGCCAGGGAGGTGTCCTCCAGGAACGGCACCAGGGAACGACGCAGTGCAGCCGGACACCCATTTTTCTTGTTTTTCTCCCGACGGGCCATGGCGTGCAATGACGCCAGCGACTGAGTGCGCGCACTAGTCAAGCGTCTGCCACGTCCTGCCCTCCCCTTGTCTTACGGCTACGTGCTGTTGATCCCCAGCCTCCGCTATGGGTCAGACAAGCACCGGCCGACCAAATCCCTCCACCCGGAGATGGAGAGCAGTCCTCCGGACACTCGATCCATATCCGCCCTGCCGACCCCGGCAACCCGTGCCCGAACATGGGTCGCCAGCGTGGCGCAAGGTGTGGTGTCCAGCACCTCAACCCTCAGTGCCACCGGGCCGGCACTTTTATCTATTTTAGTAAAACTCTATTTTTAGAGCCTACTTGGTCTGTCTTTGAATTTCTTTTCTTTAACAAGTGAAGTATATATATGGTTAAAGCAGACACTGTGCATAAGTTTGAATGGTGATACCAAACTGGAAAAAGGTAAGAGTAATCTAAGGTCTTTTATTAGAGTATTCAAGGGTTCATTTCTGTACATCTGGTTAGGTGCCTGTAGGCAAAGATATCTGGCCCCCTGAAGACATAATTATCTGAGCCAGTGCATTGGGTATGCCAGCAAGAGGTTCACAGTTTGAATCCCTCCAAGACTTGAGACCAAAGGTTGATTTGAACCCACAAAACAGACAGGAGGGTTACCCTGTTTCTGTTAACTGTTCACAAGACTGCGCTCGGAGGTTGGCACTTTGGGAGTAGAGGGCTGACCTGTTGAGTGGGTTTGTGACAATCCCCAGATCCCAAACAGAGAGAAAGTGGCCTCCACGGTTCTGAGTAACTGTTCCCTGGTGGGAGCTGTCAGAAGCCAATCATCTAGGTAGGGGAAGACATAATGACCCTTCCTTCTTAAGGCCACAGCCACTACTGTCAGGCACTTTGTGAAGACTCGGTGACAGAGGACAGGCCAAATGGCAGTACCTGGATATGGTAATGGCTTCCTTGGAGGCGGAAGTGAAGGAACCTCCTGTGGGGTGGGAAGACCAAGATGTATAGATAGGCATCCTGCATATCCAGAGAACAAATCCAATCCCCCGATGAAGCGAGGAGAAAGCCAGGGACAGTGACCATCCTGAATTTCTTGTATTCTACATACTGGCTCAGGTGGCTGAGGTCTAGGATGGGGCGCAGATCTCTGGTTATCTTGGGAACTAGGAAAAACATGAGAATAGAAGCCCTTCCCTTGTTGTGCCAGTGGGACAGGTTCTATGGCCTGTTTTATCAGGAGCGCCTGGATCTCTTCAGGATAAGGGCGATATAGGCCTGAGAGTAGTGGGAGGGCAATGGGGGATTGTCCGGTCGCATCTCCAAGAACTCTAGAGTGTACCCCTTGGTAGAGATCTCCTCCTTGGCAAGGCTGGAAGAAGAGGAGGCCTCCTCTTCACTGGACTGTGTAGCCCCGGGAAGGGACCCTGAGGAAGGCCGAGGATCATATGCTTGGACTGACAAGAGCACCGACAACCACAAAAGTTGGCGGAGCCCTGCTGACCTTCAATGCCTGGTGCTCCACAATGCAGTGGTCCATAGAGAAGCAGGCATCGCAGGTATCCATGTTGTGCTGCAGTCCAAGGAAGGAGAGGCAAATATCATTGCACGCGGTAATGGAGATTTGCCGGCTGCAGGGACACTGATGTATAGGAGGCCGGCCCATTTTAGACAAACGTTTCTTGTCCCGTGGACCAGGCGTGATGTGACGGCAACTAAATTCCAAAAACAGAAAAGACTTGACGCCGCTAATAAAAAGGAAAGATCTTACCCGGTAACTTCAATAACGGTGCCGTGTGGATGGCAGAACCGAGGCGGAATTGAGTGTTGCCAGGAACTGATGCAAGGCGTCGGGAAAAAATGGCTCTGAGGAGTGACTCAGAGGCTTTGAGGTCGACACCGGTGAACTAGGCCACAATGGCACAGATAAATTTAACGAGCTGCAAGTGTGGTGCTGTCTCTAAAGTGGGAGAAGCAGAACTGAGGTGGAGAAGGAGCCAAAGGCCGCTTCTGGCCAACCCACAAGCCCCACGCAGTACATCGGCCTCGTGGGCAAAACCAAATCTTCCCTCCTAGAAAAGGAAAAAAAAGCTCCCATGGGGTGCTTGCCTCTGGCCAATCACCCACCAGTGATGAATGGTGAAGACTGACACAGGGAAGATCTAAAAATAAGGGCAGCACTTAAGTATAAATAAAAGCAGTTAATTCTTCATGAGAAAATAAACACACAAAAAAAATCAGACAATCTGAGGAGCGACTCCGAGGTGTCTTTACTAGGCAGACGGATAAATGAATCTGAGCGTTACAGAAGACAGCAGTTGGTAAGGGCAGCAGTTTGAATGGTGGCACGAGCCAATGAGTGTTCCATCATTTGCATATGTTCCATTTCCCTCCGGGGCCGTTCAACACAGGAGGCTGACTGCAACAGTTAATCATACTGAAGAATCCCTGGGGTTAGAAGCAAGCACTGCATGCTCTGTGTCCAGCTCCAGCCCAAAATAGGTCACACAGGATTGATGCCAGTTCATTGTAGCCATAGGTTTCTCACAGGGGCAACAACACATGATGGACAGCTGTCGGACTTTCTTTGTCAACACGGCTCCTTTTTTTCAGGTTTTGGCATAGCGGAAAAAACAAACAGAGAGCATCATACAATGAAAAAAAGGCATGGTAATGCAGGTAGAAACTTCAGCGGCAATGAAGCAAACTGAGGCGATGCTCCCACAATGTGCACTCAATGGCAGAACAGACCAGACGCTGGTGAGGGAGCTGGCAAAGGTTATTAGCTAGCATGTGCCACCATGTGGAGGGGTGTGCAGGTGCCATGCCCAGTAGCCGTTGCCAGCCCCTAGCCAAAAGCTTTGCTACTGCGGGGTCTTAGTACCTCCTGCCAAGACCCATAAGTGGGAATTAATCATGAAGATTGACTGCAGATCTGGGTGGTGTAGAGGATCTGTTCTATGGTGCCAGTACTGTCTTAAGTGGTACTGCACATCTTTCATTTGTAGATGAGCCCACAACATTGCAGCTGCTGTGGAAGCTATGTGGCCTAAAAGCTGTAGGAATTCCTGGCAGTCTTTGTGACCTAACAGGAATAAGTTTACACATAGTTCTTCTGTCATGTTCTGTCCCAGAAAAGCCTTTTTCATGCAAAGTATCCAATCTGCACCAATGAACTTCAGTATTTGACTTTGTTCTAGCTCTGACTTTTGCTGGTTCAGTATGAATCCCAGTTTTCCAAGTGTACTCCTTACCACGGATATGGAGTGACCAGCTTCCTCTTTTGTTTTCCTCATTATGAGCAGTCATCTATGTAGGTGAAAAATGAAAATGACGTACCTACCGTAATTGTTGATCTTTCTGTGCCTCTTCACCATTCATCACTATTTGGGTATAGTTCACCGGAGCTAGGACCCCACGGCAGACTTTTTTTATTTTTCTATGGGAGGAGTCGACGTTGGGCTGGCGCAGCCCTCGATGCCGGCGTTCTACATGGCGTTCGAGGGTTGGCAGTTAGCAGTTGTCGACTCCACCCCAGCCCCAGTTCTGACACGCCGGAGAGTGTATGGAAGGGAGGGTGGGATGAGGCAAGAGAGCCCAAGGGATAGATAAAAGGAAAAGAAGAATAAACCACAAGGAGAAATAAATGACTGAGGTGACAGAGGAAGGAAAACTTAGAAAGGTAAATTGGGGCGAGAAAGAGGGGCCCCAATCTCTGGAAGGAGAAGAAGGATAAGAGAGCAAAGGAAAAGAAGTGAGAAGGAAGGGGGAAAGAACAAGCAACACAACCTCAGAATGGAGATGCACAATGTTACAATGTTGTTTTTTTCGTTTTTTTAGGATTAAGGTCCAGACCTGGATTATGAAAGCCGGCTGCAAGACAAAACCTGCAGCGAGGGTCAGAAGACCACCTAGAAGGAGTGCAGGCTGAGGTTGCATCCCAACTCTTCCCCCCTCTCACCAATTAATAAGGTGTTTTTTTTTAAACAACCAGAGGTTAGAAAAAAACAAGGTGGCCTCAAATTGAGGTCACTAAAAAAACCTTAAATATAGAATGAGGGAAAGAGACCCTCTTCACTCTCCAAAACCCCTCAGAAGGGAGAAAGGATGGAGGGGCTTCCTCCAAACTCAGAAAAGTAAAGGTATATCCCCGTGTGTCTCCACAAGCCCCTCCCGCCTACATACTAGGAAGAGAAGGGAGGGAGAAAGACACACAAGGGAGAAGGGAGGAGTCCAGAGACTGAGGCCCCGGGGGAAGGAGGGTGGGATTTAGTGATGAATGGTGAAGATACACAGAAAGATCAACAATTATGGTAGGTACATAATTTTCATATCTTATCTGTGTCAGTCTTCACCATTCATCACTATTTGGGTGAGTACGAGCCCCCCCCCCCCCGAAAAAGGCGGGGGAACCAAGAACACCCTAAGGGACCAGGTCCCTTAGCCTCCAGTGGGTGAGACACTGAAGGAGAGAACCCTTACAGGCTTGGAGAGGCCTGAGACTGGTCCAGGTGAGACGGGGATCCTTCTGTGGGGGAAGGACGGCGCCCCGGAAGTCAACATCTCACTTGGCGGGAGAAGAGGTGGGTTCTCCGGTTGGTGGAGTAAATCACCCTACGCCGGGCCAGGGGTGACAACCGGGATAGGCGAAGCCATGCCATCCGCCTAAGGCAGATCGCTGTCCCTACCACTCTGGAAGCTACCTCACTGGCATCATAAGATGCGCTTGCTTGGTGCCCTGCTAGCTCCAGGCCCCATGCAGAGAGGGTGATGGCTTGCCTGGTTTCCTCCGAATCAGGCATCGAAGCTAGGAGCTGTACTAGCCTGGACCACAAGAACCTGTCATAGGCTGCAAAGTGGGCCTGATGTGCAGCAATTGAAAGGGAGATCCGTGCCAAGTAGAATACTCGTCTCCCCCAGAAATCGAAGTCCACAGAGTCCGAATCTGGAGGGCGGTCATGGTAGGGGGTGCGAGGCCCTGAGGGGGTGTCCAGGGAGGTCAACCCTGAAGGGGGGTGAGGCAGAGAACCTGGAGACCCGGGGAGCACAATACCGCTGGCTTAAGTCCCTTGGGGCTGGAACAGTGGAGAAGGGACGAAGCCAGAGCCGATGCAACGCCTTCTGAAAAGGAATCGGCCAGGCGGGAGCCACCAAGTGGGCCGCACTGAATTCACCCAAGAAGGCGTGCGTCACATGCTCAGGACTGATTATAGGTATGGGGTCAGGTGGAGCTTGTCCAACATCCTCACAAGGAAGCGCTGATAGGAAGAGAGATCAGACGCAGGGGATATATGGACCGATGGTTCCTCTCCCTCAGTTGAGGGAGAAGAGGAGGAAGATGAGCTCCCCAGTTCAGAGGTCGGCTGCATGGAGGCATAGTGAAAAACCTGCTAGTCCAGGGCATGGAGGTAGGAGGGAAAGAATGCAGCCGATCCTCTGAATTGCTCCCAAGTAAGAGGTCCGCGAGGGCCGAAATACCTTGGACTACCAGGGATGGAGACAGCGGCTCGGAGGGCAGGCTCCTGGCAACAGGAGAACAGTCTCTGTCGGGGCAGGGAGGCCAACAGGAAACCCTTTGAAGGGAGGGGGAACCCAAAGCCGCTGCAGCTAACAGCCGTTCAACCGGATTGGAACGGTCAGAGCTGTACCCCAAGAAAGAAATCCCCCCATGAGGTGACCGGGACCGTGTGAGTCCAGAAGGACGGCCCCTGACCTCAGAAGTAGAAGTCCCCCTCCCGTACTCCGTTAGGGAAAGGCGAGTGCCTGCACTACGGCTCCTTCCAGGATCCGGCCTGGACCCAGGAAAAGCTCGCTGCGCTACACCTCTACCTCTCAGCCCTTCAGAGTCAGAGAGGGACATCGTCCTCTTTGCCACTAACTGAGGTAGCTGGCATCCCCAAGTAGGCTCCGAGGAGTCCACCCAGGGAACCGTATCCTCCCTCTCCTGATGTGCTCTGGGCTGCCCCAAACTTGGACTGTCCAAACACGTCAAGGAAGGGGGAACCCCAACTGAAGCAACAGCCTCTCCAGAGACCTCAGGCTGCCCAGCGGTAGCCACATGGACCACCGCTGGCTGGTCAGACCCCCTGACCCTGAGGTCTACCGGTGAAAGCTGAACTGCAAGAGGGGGAAGAGTGGGGACCGAGGTGCTGGGAACAGAAGGATCTGAAGATCCCGAGGAATCCGGAAGTCAGACCGGATCAGACCCAGAATCCGCCTCAGAAGAGGTAGACTCCGAGGTCCGATGCCAGACCACTCTATGGGCTCCTCCAGTTCCCGGGCCCCAAGGTTGGGCACCCAGAGATTCAAAACCCCCAATAGCAGCAGAGGACAGTACAGCTCCACGCCCGGCACCGACACCATCTCTGGCGCTGTAAATGACGCCGGAGTCAGGTGCGACCCCGAGCACGGCTCCACACTGGTCCTTGGTGCCGCCAAGAGCTGAATCAGAAGCGGCAACATGCCCGGCACCGGCAGCCACCCTGGTGCCACAAGCGACACCGAAGGCAGACCTGGTGCCGAGCCCGGCGCCGCACACAACTCCAGCGCCATGAGTGGTGCCAAAGCCAGGATCGACACCGACCACAGCGCCGACTCCATCCCCGGGGCCACGGGCGACACCGGGGGCAGAGACGGCGCAGCTCCCGTCCCGGCGTCGCCAGCAGCACCAAGACTAGAACCAGGCCCAGAAAACTCCAAACAACCAACCACAACGCCGTCAGAAGTCCTGACACCGCGAGCAGAATCAGGGACAACGACGGTACCGAGGACAGGCCCGATGCTGACTGTAGCGTTGCCCTCCAATTCGACGGCACTTGCGAACGGAGCCGGAACTGAAAGCAACACCAGGGGACAGCGCCAAGGACAGTGCTGGTCCAGTCCCGAGGGACCCAGAGCGTGACACAGAGGGAGCCTTCGCTACCAAAGTAGCGACTGCCAGGACGGTGCCTCCCGACTGACCCCCAAGAGGGTCAGCCTGGGCCTCCTGTACCGTAGAAGAAACCCCCGCCGTGGCAAGGCTAGATGAGGCAGGGGTTCCCTCCTCAGCTGGCTGTATAGGACCGGGAGGGGACCCGGAGGAAGGGCCGCGAGAGTCCTGACCTTGGCTTGACGACTGAAATCCATCCTCCGAAAGCCGGTGGGCGCATGTCCAACTTTCCAAGCTGGATCTCAACTACACGGCAGTCCATGGAGAAGCAGATATCACAGTTATCCATATCGTGTCTGGGGCCGAGGCAGGAGAGGCAACGGTCATGCTTCCTGGTCGTGCTTGAGTAAAGGCAGCCAGGGGCACTGATGCATGGGGGACCGCCCGCCGACACCTTGCCTTGGACGAGACATGACCGGATGAAAAATTAAACATAATAGTACTTGACGCCGCTTTTAACAAAAAGGAAAGATCTTACCGGAGTCGAAGAAGCGACGTCGAGCAGACGGTCAGAACTGAGGCAATATACACACGACGGACTTAGGCCGCAAATTTTCTCTTGGTCTCACACGCAGAATCCTCACTCGATGGCAGGAGAGAAAGAACTGGGGCTGGGGCGGAGTCGACAACGGCTAACTGCCAACCCTTGAGCACCATGTTGAACTCGAGGGCTGCGCCAGCCCGACGTTGACTCCTCCCATAGAAAAAAAAAAGTCTCCCGCGGGGTCCTAGCTCCGGTGAGCTATACCCAAATAGTGATGAATGGTGAAGATTGATACAGATAAGATCTACCATACTTTTCCTTTGCAGATGTGCTGCGACCACTTTGCGAATACCCTTGGTGCAGAGATCAGACCGCAAGGAAGTGCAGAGAATTGGTACTGAGAATTCAACAGCCTGAATCTTAGGTACTTTCTGAGTCTGGGTCCTACTGGAATGCGAAAGCATGTATCTTTCAGAACCAGAAACCCCAACCACTTTCCTTTTTGCAGTGATGGAATCACTGTGCCCAGTGTCACCATCCTCAATTTTTTTTCTTGAGGTGTCTGTTCAGGAACCTTAGATCCAGAATGGGTCACCATTCCTCATTTTTCTTTTTAGTCAGGAAGTATCTTGATAAGATGCCCTTTCCCACTGGGAAAGGGGGAGTCTTTCCACTGTTCTGAGCTGTAACAGTTATTCCACTTCCAGTTCCCAAAGGAGCTTTTGCTCTAGATTGTAGGCTGGAACATTTATTGGCTTCTTTTAGCTTTGGAAAGTTTACAAACTGAAGGACTGAACCCTGGCTCACAAATTCCAGGACCCACTGGTTAGTGGTAATTCTTTGCGACTCCTGGAAGTAGTGGGCCAAGTACCCTCCACTGCCGATGAGCATATGGTGACCTGGACAAAATTGTCAGGGGTTTGTTTTGCTTGAGACTGGGGAGCTGGTGACGGCTGCTGCCACACTACACTTTTGCATCTGCCAGCACCTGTCTGTACTGGATATTCAAAGTAGGTGTAGGGTCCTTGACAGTAGGTCCTACCACTATCTCCACTTCCATAAGGCCTGTTGGAAGTGGAGGCCTTCTCTTTCCTCAAGTCAGATTTATGTAAGTTAATTTTTACACCTCCACTTTATTCATGTATGCTTGTCTTGTCATCAAAAAGTTATGACCCTTCAGAGGGGAAATCAATTGCTTTATTCGGAGTATCCTGCATCAGGTTTGTTGTCCTTAACCAGGAGAATATCATCAAAGCTACAGAGTATGCCAGAACATTATTACCATTATTATCCGCTGCAATATGAAATCAATATTTTATGACATCTAATGCTGCATTGGCTGTGGCTGCCACTTTCTTCATTTATTTATTTATTTATTGAAGCATTTTACCAGGAAAGGCATACTGAGCAGTTTACTGCTCGATTTCAGATACGTCCTGGGGGAAGGGGGAACATAGGAAGACAGTTGAAGACAGTAAACAAGTGAATACATAGTGGGAGAACACTAACATTTGGTTCTGATTACTAGACAGTAGTGGGTTGAGAGAATCAGTAGGTAGCCACAGTTAATACAGCATGAGTACAATAAATTCATAGTGCAGGCCACTAGCAAAATTGGACCATATTAGAAACAGTATAAAGCGAGAGAACAATAGTTAGGTACCAATTAATTGCAATTACTAAGCGCAGACATACACTGATATTCTACTATTGATTGGGAAACGCCTAGACACAAACACAGGTAGGGGTGAAATGGGCTTGGAGCAAGGATTTAAGATGCGAGAGAGTGGAGAAGTGAAGAATGTTAGCCGGGAAGGAGTTCCACAATGTGGGAATGCGATAGCTGTATGCTGACTGACCAATGGTAGTAGACCGGTATAGGACAGCTAGGGACCTAGAGTCTGAGTTTCTGAGAGAGTATGTTTGGGTGCTGGGGTTGGTTATGGCGTCGGTGAGGTAGGAGGGGAGACGCTGTGACCAATACTTGGCCAGGATCTTGGCGCAGTGGGTCAGTCTGCGATTGTCAAGAGAGGTGAGGTTCATTGCTTGATATAGGGCACAGTGGTGTGTGGAGTAGGGACAGTTCAGGGCGAAATGACAGAAGGTGTAGAAGAGAGGGTCCAACCTGGCTAATGTGGTCTTGGGGCCGTCGCCATAGACTACGTCGCCGTAGTCGGGGACGGGGAGGATCATTTTTTTCACAATGTCCATCCTGACTGGAAGAGGGATGCTGTCACGATTCTAGTAAAGTGCACCAAGCCTGGGGTGCAGCTTCTTGAGTAAGGAGTCAATATGCGAGGAAACATTGAGGTGCTGGTCAAGCCAGACACCGAAGTATCTGAAGGAGGTGCAGAACTCCAGAGGGGACCCTTCCAGGGTATGGAATTAGATTGGGGAGGGGAGCCTAGAAATTTTCTGCCTTGTGCCAAAGGTTAGTGAGACTGTTTTATTGGCATTGAGGAGGAGATAATTTAAGCAGAGCCAGTGCTGGACCGAGAAAGTCTTACTGCAGTCTGGTCGTAACCTCAGAGGTCGAGGGGCCGGATGCATACAGCACCGTGTCATCTGCGTACATGTGGATGGAGGTGTGTGGGCAGGCAGAGGGCAGGTCATTCTGGAAGACCGAGAACAGTAGGGGGCCTAGGACAGAGCCTTGCGGTACTCCTGAGGTGATTGGGAGGGGTGCCGAGGTGGAAGAACTGATGCAGACAGCTTGGGATCTACCAGTGAGGTAAGAATGGAACCAAGATATGGCCCAGTTGGGTAGTAGAGCATTGACAAGTTTGGTCAGGAGGAGAGAGTGTGTGTCACTGTATTGAATGCTTTAGCCAGGTCGATAAAGATGGCAGCTGTGATGTGGCCAGCATCCATCCCTGTGAGGATGGAATCGGTAATCCTGAGAAGGGAGGTAGTGGTGGAGTGGGATTTCCTAAAACCAGACTGGTAGGGGGAGAAAAAGGAGGAGGAATCCAGAAAGGTGGACAGGCGAGAAAGAACCAGGTGCTCCTGTAGTTTGGCAAGGGTCGGTAGGAGGGAGATAGGCCGATAGTTGTTTGGGTTTGAGGCATCACCACACTTGGGAAGTGGGATTACGATGGCATGCTTCCACTCAGAGGGGACTTCAGCTAGGAAGAAGGATAAGTTAAAAAGGGAGGCCTGGGGTTGTGCTATGGCAGGGGCCGACAGGTGGAGCATTTTGGAGTCCAACCCGGTGGGACATTTGCCCTCATCTGGGTTAAGGGCAACCAGTGCATTGTATACCTCATCAGGTGTGACTTGCAGGAAGGAGATGGAGTGAGCTGCAGGTGTGCCACAAGATGGGGTGATGGGGGAGGCGTGCTGAGCAGGGTCGGGGGTGGACAGGGGAGTAGCATGGGTGGTTGTGAAGATAGTGTTAAACAAAGTGGCCACTGCTGAGGGGTCAGTGATGGAGAGTCCGCCAACCTGCAGGGAAGGGGTGGAGGGCTGCCATGGAGGGCAGAGAAGCGATTTGACCACATTCCAGAATCTTGATGGGAGGAGGAATTGAATTTGCCTATGAAATAGTTGGCTTTTGCTTGGCGGATTCTTTTGGTACTAGAATTGTGAAGCGCACGGTAAGTCTGGAGGTTGGCCTGAGAATTGGAGATCTTAAAGGTTTTCCAGGCCTTGTCTCGGATTCGGAGGTGGGCTGGGATTTTGGGAGAGATCCATGGAAGGTGAGCACCTCAGACTCTGGTGCATCTGAAGGGAGTGTATCGGTCCCAGATGGCAATGAACTTGGACTGAAAGAACAACAGTGCCTCATCTATGGCGGTGAATTGACTAATGCATGACCAGTCAGAGTTGCCCAAATCATTTAATAATGAGGGGCGGTCCAGAGATTTGTAGGATCTGGTCATTATGATTCTGGGTGGGGGAGCTTTAGGTCTGTGAATTTTGCTTACGGAGTAGATTCCATGGTGGTCACTGAGGGCATCTGGAAGGAGACCTGAGGCTAGGATCCTGTGTGGGTGTAATGCGAGGGACCAATCTAGAAGTGTGTGGTTCTGTGTTTTGTGGTTTAACCGAGTGGGTTCAGAGATTAGTTGAGTTAGAATTAGGGCTGTCACCTTGTCTCGAAATCTGGAATGAGACTCAGAGAGCCAGTTCAGGTTAAAATCCCCTAGTATGTGGATCTCACTAACTGCTGCCAGGGAGTTTAAGGAACCCAGGTAGTCCAGTATGGCAGGTGTGTTGGTGTCTGGAGTGCAAAGTATGTACCTGCTATGTAGACTGGAATTGAGTTGGGGATGGTGAGTTTTACCATTAAGGCGTTAGTGGACTCTGAAGGTATAAGGCAATCGCGGAAAACTGGGTGGCGGAGGTGACGTACATAGCTATGCCACCTCCTTTCTTGCCCATATGGTCATGTCGGAGAAGTGTGTAGCCGGGTATAGCAAATTCTGTATCAGTGTTATGTGGTTTTAGCCAGGTTTCGGAGATAATTAGTATGTCTGGGCTAAGGGACAAGGCGAGGGCTTAAAGAAAGGTTATTTTGCACAAGAGGCTACAAATATTTATGCGAATCAGTTTAAGGCTTGTGGAGAGTTGGAGTGGAACGGAATGATTTGGGGTGTGGTGGTGGGTAGGTCCGGGGTTAAGCTCGATATTGCCTGCAAGGAGAAGTAGCAGGGTGATCAGGAGTTTTGTGTGATGTGCCACTCATTGAAGCTTTCTAGAGGTGGTATAAGGTATGGCTATGGCAGCTTTTGGTCTCCGAGTGTGTGGCAGAAGGACTAGGAGACTGGTACAGAAGGTAGATAGGATTAGTGCGGGACTGGTAGTTAGTGTATGGTAGAAGTGGCCGTTGTGCGACTCAGCTATGATAGTAGAGGAAGGAATGTTTGTTAGCAGCCAGATACATGGTATGATGCAGGCTGGCAGGGTAGGGTAATTAGACGGTGGGAGGGAAACCCAGGGGATGAGAGTAAAGAAGATTAATAGGTACAGTTGAGACATAATGGAGAGGCTGCAGAGCAAGGGTTAGGATGGTGTTTTATTGCTAAGACCTTAGTGTAGTGGCCTCTAGCAGATAACTGGTATAGCCTGCAAATGGGAAAGTGAGCTGATTGGCTAAAACAGCATGTGATTTCATCTATATAAGTGAGAGTTTGCCAAGGGTGGTGGTGGGGGTGGGGGGAGCTGACACAAAGCGTCCGCGGGGCTCCGCTTTGTTGAGCTGCTGTGCTGATGAGCCGTACCTGTTTGCTGTGTGTCTCGGTGGTAAAAAATGATGCCCCAAGGGGGAATCAACTGCTTTATCAGGAATATCCTGAATCAGTTTTGTTATCTTTAACCAGGAGAATCTCCTTGAAGTCACTGAATGTGACAGGACAGTATTATCATTAGTATCCACCGCAATATGAAATCTGTATTTTATGGCATCTAGTGCTGCTTTGGTTGTGACTGCCAAATCATCACCTTTGTCACCAAAAAATCTTTCTTTCAATACCAGGACAGTGTTCCACAATCCCTTCTGGTTATTGGGCTGTGTGTGCTATGTAAACTACTTGGGGCCGATTTTCAAAACTCATTGGAATGCTACAAGGGATTTGCAGCCGGGAGTTTTTGCATCAAACACCGGGAAGTTTGCAATTTTAGAACACTGGCGGACACAACTCCTGGATGCAAGCCCCTTGCAGCAGCTCCCCCTGCCCTAACTTTGCGTCCCCGGGCGACCTCTTCAAATGGACTTGTGGCACAGATTGGGCGCAATGAGCCGTAAAAAGGGTCAACTGTCACAAACTGCACCACACCTTGTAAAATTGGACTGCGCCTTGCGTCCAAGGTGTTTGGTGTATCTGCGACCCCCATTACATTGGACACAGGGCTTGCCGCAAACCCTGCATCCACCTTTGAAAACCGGGCCCCTTGTCTCGGTTGAAAGGTGGCTGTGGTATAAACCTCTCCTTGCCATGTGGCCCAGTTTTCTGGAATACTTTCCTGGTGGGAGAGCTGATAAAGAGACATTAGCCCTTTAGAAAGCTGCAATTTGCATCACTCCCTCATAATCAGGGTGGGCATACAGGTATCTAACACTGTCTGTCAACCTGATATATATATATTTTTTTTATTTTCTGACGGGTTCACAAGCAAAGCATGCAAAAGTAAGTAAGAATTGTTACTGCTGGGGGAGACTGTAATGTTCATCATGCAATTTAAGGCATACAATAAATGTTTATGGACATTCTAGTATATAGATACTAATTAAATTATGGGGACTAATACCAATATTCAGAAAATGTGTAAACAATTATTTTAATTTTTTTTTAAACCTGTCATAAAACTTTCCATTTCGATACTAAAAAAGTATATCAATATACTTTGTCACTATAGAAAAAGTATATCGATAACATTTATTTTATAAAAACAAAAACTCAGTCATGATGTAAATATATATAAGGGATATGTGGGGGTGTGACTGTGTGATAACTCATTTATCTGGGAAAGTTGCATGTGACCTCAAGTAACCTCATGAGAGGCAAAGCCATAAGTGATGGTTACAAGAGGTCACAGGCCTTATTTTTATTTATGAACAGGATACATTTGTCTCTTAGGGTTATCAATGTGTCTAACAAAAATTCCCAGCTTTCCTTTATAGGCATGGTAGAAAAATGAAAATTACGTACCTACCGTAATTCTTGATCTTCTCTTGTATCTTCACCATTCATTACTGCTTGGGTTAAGCTGGAGGCGCGCACCAGTACGGGATTTTTTTTTTTTTTTTTGAGCTCGGCTCCAATGGCGCCACCCTTGAGGACTACTGCATCAAGCGCCATGCACAAGGGCGGCCGTTAGGTGCTGCAGACCTCCTCTATCTCAGTTTTGGTAGCTGAGAGGCGAAAATAAAGGGTAAGAAAAGAAAGCAAGGCAAGAGAGCCGAGGGATAGAAAAAGGAAAGGAAATAAACTGAAAAAGGAATAAGCCGATGGAGAATAGACAGAGGAGAGAGAATTCCTACCCTAAGGGACCGTAGGGCCTCCTTTCCGGGGCGGCTCTAGGGGAGGAACAGAGAGAAGGAAAGAGAAGTAGAAGAAGAAGAAGAAGAAGAAGAAGAAGAAAGAAAGAGGCATGTTGAGAGGGAGAACAGTGCCCATCGAGCATTGGTTGAGAGGCTTATAGGCTCTAAACTAACAAGGGAGCAAGAATCCCAGTTGCTAGGACTGAGGGGAGGTTCAACCGAACCACCTGAACAGATCCAAATGAGGGCAGACTCTCTGAACTCTCAACATGCCAAGTCCCTTCATCCTAGTTGAGGGCTCCTAGACTGCCCAGGCAGAACCTGTTCTGGTTAGAGCGCCCATCCAGGAAGGGGACTAAGTCCCTTAGCACCTTGTTAAGTGCAAACACAGTAGTGTATGGGAAAGACTGTGCCTTCTTGAAGGCAGTTTTGTATGAAAGATAGAGTAGAACTCAATCAGACTCCCTAAGACAAGGCAAACAGATGCTCAGAGCTGACAAGTTCAGTCAGTAGCTAGAAGAGCTCGAAATAATACCTGTCAGGAGGATTCTAGACTTTGCCGAGGCCAAGTCAGGGCATGGCCACTTGGGCTGTGAAACTGCATAACCTGAAGAAGGTATTTAGGAATCGCACGCTAAGGGCGGTCAGAAAGAGTTCCCTCAGAATTTGAGAAAATACAACCGTGCTCGTTCCTCTTTACCTTGAGGAAAAAAGGGGATCCATTCACTAAGAATGAAAAACAGAAAGTTTTTTTTTTTGGCATAAAGGCCAAGGGAAGGAAGAGGAACGAGACGGGAGGGGGAGACGCCACAGAAGGAGGCCACTGAGGGGAAGGTGGGTGGGTATCAGTAATGAATGGTGAAGATACAAGAGAAGATCAAGAATTACGGTAGGTACGTAATTTTCATATCTTCCCTTGTCAATCTTCACCATTCATTACTGCTTGGGTGAGTACCAAGCCCCCCCTTTAAAAAGGGGGGTAGAACCCTGAGGGAACAAGACCCCCAGCCTCCTGTTGGTGAGAAACAGAAGGGGAAGACCCTGGCTAATACAGAGAGAAGCCTAAGTGGGAGAAGAGCTAGGAGGTGCCTCCCGGGGACAGGGAGACGGAGGAAGCCCCTGCAGAAGTCTCCTAGCTCTGGAGGAAAAAAGACGGGTCCCCCGGAAAGCGGAGCGCATCACCCTACGCCGGGCCAGGGGTGACAACCTTGATAGACGAAGCCATGCCGTCCGCCTAATGCACATCGCTGTCCCCGCAAGCCTGGAAGCCACCTCATTGGCATCATAAGATGCCCTTGCCTGGTGTCTTGCCAGCTCCAGGCCTATAGCAGAGAGGGCAATAGCTTGTCTGGTGTGCTCCGTATCAGGCATTGATGCTAGGAGCTGGGAGAGCATCGACCACAGATGCCGATTGTAGGCAGCGTGGTGAGCCTGATGATGCAATGCAAGCCACCGCTGAGTAGAAGAGAACGCCGCCCCCATTGGTCGAATTGTAGGAATCCGGAACCGTGGACGGTCGCAGCGCCATGGCGGCGCCCGAAGGAGTTCTAGGTACACCAAACCCAAGGACGGTTGGGAAGGGTACCCAGGATTCTGAGGGGGCACACTCGACGACAGTCTGCTGGGGCTGGAGACAGGGCGGCTGGCGACTGCCAGGAACGGATAGACGCCTCCTGGAAGGGGATAGGCCAGGAAGGTACCACCAGGTGCTGGGCACTGAATTCTCCAAGGAATTCACGCGTCTCCCGTTCAGTATTGTCTCGCCTTATGTAAGAGATTCGAAGATCCCTCACCATCCTCGAAAGGAATTGCTGATATTCAGTGAAATCAGCATCGGAAGAAAGATGAGCAAGGGGTTCCTCTCCCTCAGAGGAGGAAGAAGAGGATGATGGAGAGCTCGAATGTCCAAAAGATTCCTGCGGCGGTGGGGAGAGTCGAAAGACCCGCTCATGCATGTATCTAACGTATGAGGGGAAGGCCGCCGCAGAACCTCTGAACTGCTCCCAGGATAACGGACCCATAGGACCGACATGATCTGGAAGAGCGGGTGGTGGTTGCAGACGTACTGGAGAAGGGCACCTGTGAAGAGGCAACTGACCTCTGCTAGGGCTCTGAAATCCGGGGAATGGAGTCTGAGCTGGCGGGATCCCGGACAACAAACCAGGCCGCAAGACGGGACCCTAAGGATGCGATGCCTGGAAGAGCCCAGGGGGGGAACCTTCCCTGTGACAAACCCGGGACTGCATGGATCCAGAAGGGCAGTCCACAGCAACGCCACCGGAGGGGATCTCAGGGCCCCAGAGGGAAGAGCGGGGTTCGGCGCTACGGCTCCTAGCCACCCCAGGAGGGTGACCGCGATGACTGTCCCTCGCCCCTCGACCCTTCAGACTCTGAGAGAGCCCTCCTCCTCGACTGCAGCATTCCCCACCCGAAGGCGCAACAGCACCGGTAGGGTAGCTGTCTGAACCCCCTAGGAGGGCCCCAGTCCCTACCACATCCCCCTGGGACCCGGGGCCACCCCTAGCCGAGGGCCCTCAGGGAGGACAGGAAGTGGGGACAGTGGGAGGGGCCCGCTGTGCCGCCTAACACCCCGTGCCACCGGGGACCCTGACCCCGAAGAGTCAGGATGCCAGGATGGGTCCACATCTGAGTCGCCGACCTCCGAAGAGGACGAGACCAGCAGAACCTCAATGCTGGCAACCCCAGGGGTCCCCGGAGGAACGGCGCCGTGAACGGCGCCGGTGCCAGGGATGGCGCCGGAGGACCCCAGCCCACCCATGACAGTCAGGCCTGGTTCCGGCTCCCCTGCCGCGCCAGTTAGGCCCACGGCACCGCCTCCGGCATCGAAACCCAACCCAGCGCCGCCCCAATCACCAGCACCGCGAACGGCACAATGATCTGAGATAGCCCCAGAAGGCGGCATCGAGGGTCCGCCAGTGCTTGACCCAGCAACTAAGGACCGCGACACTGGGGGAGCCTGCACCTCAGGAGAGGTGACTGCCGAGTCGGTGTCAACGACACGACCCCGGGAAGGGTCACGCCATTACTCCGACACCGGAAAAGAGGCCTCCTCTTCAGCAAGGCTTGAAGATGAGGAGGCCTCCTCCTCACCAGACTGTATAGGCCTGGGAGGGGACCTGGAGGAAGGGCCTAAAGACCTGGCCTGGGAAGCCCGAGAACGACACTGTCCTCCAAAAGTTGACAGGGCCCTGCTGACTTTGAATGCGTGGATTTCAAGAACTCAGCGATCCATGAAGTAACAGACATCGCATCTGTCCATATCATGGTTAAGTCCCAGGCACCGAAGGCAGACATCATTTCGGTCCGTCATGGAAAAATGCAGGCCACAGGAGCATCAACGCATGTGGGCATGGCCTGCGTTCGACTTTCGCTTGGCTCCTGAACTGGACGTGATGCGAAAAAAAATTAAATAAACGGTAAAGATCCTATTGCCGCCGAAACATAAACTAAAATGGCCTTACCCACTTCAACTGCATCGGGAAAATCGAACCGGGATGAAGGAGATCGAAGCAGACATCGGAAAATGACAAAAGGCCTAATGGCGCAGTAGCCAAGTTTCACTCATGCATAGCAGGTGCAGCCACGATGGTGGGAGAAACAGAACTGGGATGGAGGAGGAGTCTGTGACACCTAATGGCTGACCCTCGCACACCACTTACTGCGTTGCTGTCATGGGCGGCGCCATAAGCGCCGACTCCTCCCTCAAAAAAAACAACCTCCGTAGCAGGTGTGCGCCTCCAGCTTACACCCAGCAGTAATGAATGGTGAAGACTGACAAGGGAAGATCTTCTGAGACATTGAATTTTTCAGCAAATTCCTCCCCACATATACTCTATCTTGAGAGTTGTCCACACCACCTTTGTATAGCAACCTGATTGCATTTTTTCATAGTGCTGGTTCTCCTTTATTCTTAAATAAGTCAGACATTCTCAGAAGAGGTTTAAAAAATTGTTTCTTGTTGGGGTCTTGCAAGTTTTGAACCCCTAACCCTACTGGCAGAGTTGCATTCATCGTCTGTTCCTCTATAGGTAATCCTGATGTAATTGACTTTTGTAGGGGTATATTATCAGCCTTTATTTCTTGCACTCCTTTTTTACTGGAAGAATCAGAAGCTAAATCCTTTACAAATAACTTCTTTTGTGTATTAACCACAGTAGGCTCAGTGGGAACAAAGTCAGTTTGTTTAGAAGTACCTGGTGTCTGTGAAGTAGGCCCTTGTACAGTATGTCAAACTCACTATCTTTCGTTGTTTTAACCATTACTCTCTTTACACATTTTAGTCACCTGTAAATCTCCAACCTCAGTACTTGAGATAGTAGCACTATGTTTAGGAGAGAAATTAGTTTACCTGTCTTGGTAACCTCAATTTTGTTAAAGTGCGCCACATCTGGGTCTGATGGATCGGGTTTCCTGGAGCCGTCAGTATCCTCCACCCAGCCTGCGCCTTTCAAAGCAACCGCCGCTGACCAAGCTATATTTTGCTAAGCTTGTGAGCATTTTGGTACATTCTGATTTGCATTTTTCCTCAACTGTATACCCAACTTCTTCCTTGGTGGCAATGCTCCACCAGGCAAAGTTTCTGTGATGACAGAGTTTTTCTGCAGGTCGGCTCTCGAGTCTATACCCTGTGCCACATCAGTGTTGGAAACCAAACAAGGTGTGGCAGCTGTTCACAGCTGCCATGCAGCTTCCAGGTACTTCTTCTTCAGCAATTTGTTTCAACAATTGGGCTTTCTTTTCATCTGGTGCCTGTTTTAGCAGTTCGTCTGCCTCCAGAATATTTAGATCAGGTCCATTGTGTGTCTGCTCCCTGTTTTGGGAAATCGCAACGTCCACCACACAATTAGGCTCCTGATCAATCTGGAGGTTCTCATCCAAAATCATTATATTTTCAGATATAATCTCCACTTACAAAAGCCAGTCTGGTGGCGCTGAGGGTTGAGGCGCTGGACATCACACCTTGCTCCACGCTGGCAACCAAGGTTCAGAATGGACTCAGGCCATCGGGGGTTGGCAGGGGAGGAGAGGACTGAACATCCGGAGGACTGCTCTCCTCTCCTGGGGAGGGCTGGGGTGCATGCCCACCACTCTAGCGAACCCAGTGGAGACTGAGGGAGCAGCAGTTGGGGGGCCTGGTAACAGGGGTTGGGCTGCGGCACACATCCTGCGGGTGAGTGTGGTAGTGTGCTCACCATGCTCCAGAAGTCACTGCATGTCCACGCCCCAAGGGATTACAAGTTGAAAATCCTCTCACAACATGAAGGATAACACCTACAACGGGCGACCCAGCCCTTCTTTTCCCAGTCAACAAAAACTAACTAAATAAATAAACAATTAAGTTTTTATGGTTAACAGTCCAAATGTTACAGATTTCAAAAGATAGTTTCAAGCAGTATAAAAATGTCACATAAGATTATTTTTGGAAATGGTGGGAGGATAACTAGAAGTTCTATCTAAGAATAAACACATTAGTTCCTAATTTGTCTATGCCTGCAGCAGAGTAGGGGCTGCCATCACTCTTGCTGTAGTTATTTGAGGGATGTGTGAATGGGCACTGGCAGTCTCCTTGTGGGTGTCAGTCCCAGCCTACTCATAAATTCTGCCTTCTCTATATCCAATGCCCCTGGAAATCTGCAGTTCTGCGGCTGTGGAATTTTCCACAGTATCTGCATCATGCCACAGAACGTATGTAGTTCTGCAGTAAAGTTTTTCCACACTGTCCATCTTTCTTTCCCATCTCATTTACCATGACGCCCCCCATGCTCAGCATGTGATGTCATTGATGACATCACATTATACGTTAGGCAATGACAGGACTGCATTCTGGCACAGAAAGAATAAATCATGTCAGAGAAATCCAAAAATGATGCCGCAGAAGCCAAGGAGCCTTGCCACAGAAATCAGGACAAAGTGCCACAAAACACTAGGGGCTTTGTCTATATCAAACAGAGGAAAACAGTCATGGCACTCACCACACATTTTTCCACAAAAGCAGACCACTGCCACGGTCCTGAATTGGTGAAAGCACATGCTTTACTTGGTGCAAAAGAAATAAAACCCTTTCAGGTGCCGGTTACAGATACTTTGTAGCCATATGAGATAACGTATTACACAAACTATAATGGAGTTTAAGCTCATGCAGTGTGAACTCTGCACTAGGAACACAAATGGGCTATGTACGAATAATGTAAAGGAGGAACAAGGTTTTTCAATGCACTTTATGGTGGTAGAGGTAATACTGTTATAGGAGTCTTTTTTTCTATGTATGTGTATTTATATTTGTAAGACATTAAATGGTAACTATATAACTTAAGAAGAAGGTATTTAAGCATTTGCACTTTTTAATGCAGTAAGCACGTGACTTTTGTACTAATTAACTTGCTATTTAAGTGATTCCACACCAGAGGGCATTATCTTTGACAAAGCCCATGACTGGTTGAAACATAAGAAGGATTTTCTGATTTCTATCACCTGCATCCAAAAAGGTTTTATTTCTTTTGCACCGAGTATAAGCTTGTTCTTTCACCAATTCAAGACTGTGTCAGTGGTCTGCTTTTATGAAAAAATATGTGGTGAGTGCCGTGACTGTTTTCCTGTTTGATAATTTATCATGGAACACCCAGTTTCCTAGTGCGGCTCTGCCATTTACACTGGTTTGTCTATGTCCTCTTCTGTGGAGGGGATATTGAGCGTGTCTTCCATCCGTTGTACAAAGGCAGAAATAGGAGGAAAAATCTAATTAAACTTAGGTTTTATTGATTTTTATAGAATGTTTACAATCATAACAAAGATAAAGATAACATATGTTCTTTTTCCAATATTATATTCATAAAAATTAAATAAAGATTTAAAAGGGACATAAATTGAAAACATTAAGGATAATTCTAGACCACTTTATAGGTAGGGAGTCCTACATGGTATAATCAAAATGAGTTATATTTGCAAATCTGCAGCTACTAATATATATATATATATATATATATATATATATATGTCAGGTTTTTTATTTAAACATTAACACTCTCCCTCTAGGCTAGTCCATTAATCCAGAATTTAAAAAAAAAATGATTTCTGTATTAAAAAATTAAATGTCCATTCTACCTATGGAAGCAGTTATGTCTTTCTCCAAATCTGTTGGCGAACTGATCAAATCATGTTCAGAAGTGGTGGCGTACTGTGATCTAAGGAAGATGACCAGTTGGTCCACTTCAAAGAAAATATGAGTTTTCCCTTCTTTAATGACCTTCACTTTTGCTGGGGCAGAAGAGAAAAAGGAAAATTACGTACCTACCGTAATTCTTGATCTTCTTGGACGAGTCTCCACCACTCATTCACACTAGTGGGATTAGCGCCGGAGGCACTAAGACCATCGAGACAAACTTTGCTGGAGGGGTCGTGAGAAGGCAGGCGCGGCGAGCAGCGGCTTCGGCGGTAATGACCATCTCGGCGAGCCCTCCAACCGCCTCAGTACCTTTTTACCAAGGAGGTGCAGCGCAACAACGAAAAGAGTAAACTCAACATTGAAAACGGACATAAGATAGTCCGTGATGACCCGTGAAGAAGGGTCAGCAAAGAAGTCCTCACGGCCTAAAGATTTGAGGGAGTGAAGACCAATACAGCAGTGAGCTCGGGGGATGGAGGGTGGGCGTGTGAATGAGTGGTGGAGACTCGTCCAAGAAGATCAAGAATTACGGTAGGTACGTAATTTTCCTATCTTCCTGGACATAAGTCTCCACCACTCATTCACACTAGTGGGAGAGTACCAAGCTGATAATCCCCCAAAAGGGCAGCAGGAGAGCCAGAGCTCACGCGTCTAAGATAGAAGCCCATTAAGGACAGTTCTGCCGAATGCGAGATGTAGCTAGCATGAACATCCAGTGCATAGTGCTAGCGAAGGTATGCACTGACCTCCAGGTGGCGGTGTTGCATATATCTGCAATTGGAACATTGCGAATTTCCGCTAGGGATGCCGCGACCGCCCTAGTAGAGTGAGCATACACTCTACCTTCTAATTTAACTTGAGCCATGGAATAGCAATGACGAAGGCATGCCACTAACCATGAAGAGATGCATCTAATAGCGACAGGTTGACCCAGCCGGGTGTCGCTGAAAGAAACGAACAGTTGCTGAGTCTTGCGAACATCCTTGGTTCTATCTAAATAGAACCGCAAGGCTCTCTTAACATCCAAGGAATGAAGAGCTCGTTCCCCTTCATTTTGGAAATTAGCGAAGTAAGCGGGAAGTACCAGAGGTTGGTTTAGATGGAATTCTGACACAACCTTGGGAAGAAATTTAGGATGAGTACGGAGAACTACCTTGTCTTTATGGAATACAGTATACGGAGGGTCCGTAACCAGGGCATGTATCTCAGAGACCCTGCGGGCTGAGGTAATGGCCACCAGGAAGGCAGTCTTCCAGGTAAGAAATTTTAGCTCACAGGTAGCTAAGGGTTCGAAAGGCTTCCGAGTGAGCATGTCCAGCACCAGGTTAATGTCCCAGGCTGCAACTGGACGCTTAACAGGGGGTCTGGTATGGAGAATCCCCTTAAGAAATCTCTTCACCATAGGTAACTGAGCCAGAGTTAAGGAAGAAACGGCTCATGGAACGCTGAGATGGCACTAAGGTGAACTTTAACTGTGAGTACTGAAGACCTAAGTTTGACAGGTCCAAAAGATACTCCAGAACCTTGCCAGGAGGACAGGAAAAGAGATTCAAGAGGATTTTGCACACCAGAGAAAAACGTTTCCATTTGGAAGCGTCGTTTTGGTGGCTGGCTTCGAGCAGCCAGAAGGATGTCTGAGACTCTCGAGAGCGTTGAACCGATTCACTTCTATCTCTTCAGGAGCCAAGCATGAAGGTGAAGTGATTTCAGGTTGGATGGACCAACAAACCCTGAGTCAAAAGACTGATTTGCAAAGGAAGTGGTCTCGGAGAGGCTGCCAACATACTGTTGAGTAGAGGAAACCATAGTTGCCGAGGCCAGGAAGGAGCAATGAGAATCATCTTGGTCCCCTGAGACTCGAACTTGAGGAGTACTCTCTGGATTAGAGGAAGCGGTGGAAAGGTGTAAAGAAAGCGTTTTGTCCACCGCAGCCTGAACGCATCCTGACAGAAAATGCCAGGCCCTGGATTTCTGGAGCAGAAGAGAGGCAGTTTTGCGTTGAGTGGGGATGCAAAAAGGTCCAGGTCTGGAGTCCCCCACTCTTTGAACAGGGACCGAGCTACGGCTGGATCGAGAGACCACTCGTGAGGGTCTGCCTCCGTTCTGCTGAGGTGATCTGCTAGGTCGTTTTGTATACCTGGCAGATAAATCGCTGAATCAGAGACTTGTGCTCCAAGCACCACTCCCACACCCTCATTGCTTCCTGCAAAGGGATAAGAATGAGCACCGCCTTGCTTGTTGATGTAATACATCACTGCTTTGTTGTCCGTTTGAAGGAGAATGTTCTTGTGACAAAGAACATCCTTCAGAGCTCGGATTGCATAGAGGACCGCCGCCTCATCTCCAGGACATTTATGTGGAGATGAGTTTCAACTAGTCCATACACCTTGAGTGTGGAGGAGAGACAGTGAGCTCCCATCCCATTAGCGATGCGCCTGTGGTGATGGAGATCTGATGATCCGGGGAGCAAAGGGAATCCTTCCAGGAGATTGCTTTCTTGAGACCACCAGGTGAGAGACCTTCAAGGGCTCACACTTGATGGGATAAGACTGGGGTGAGAGGTCGGGACCACTGAGTGGAGAGCATCCATTGGGTGTTCTCATGTGCAGTCGGGCCAGAGGGACAGTGAAGACCGAGGGCGTCATGAGACCCAACATGTGTTGCATCGAGAGCAGCTAACCGATTGGTTCTCCTGATGTAACGGGCCATTCAAGGATGTCGAGTTTTCTGTCCTCTGGAAGGAAAGCCTCGCTGAAGAGGTGTCTAAGCGTCCCTATGAAAAGGAGCCTCTGGGAGGTTGCAGTTGAGATTTTTCAAATTCAGCAGAACTCCCATGGACGTGAGAAGACGAGAAGTCGCTTGCACGGCTTCCAAAGTCCCTTGGACGGAAGGGCTTGCTAGAAGCCAATCGTCCAGGTAGGAACACCGAGTCCCGACTTTCCTGAGATGCGCCATGAGAACTGCACAACACTTTGTAAAACTCACGGCCGAGGATAGCCCAAAGGGCAGGACTCTGAACTGATAATGCTGAACCAAAGCTACAAACCTGAGGAACTTAAGTGTGGGTCGGGTGGACGGGGATATGCTGGTAAGCATCCTGCTATCCAGAGAGGCCAGCCAGTCGTGTTGATGCAGCAAGGGTAACAGGGTACCTAGGAAATCATCTTGAATTTCTCCCTGGGGAGGAATTTGTTTAACTTTCTGAGGTCTAGAATGAGGGCATCCCCAGATTTCTTTGGAACCAGAAAGTAATGGGAGTAGAACCCTGTGTTTACAGAATCTGGGGGCACCAGTTCTACTGCCCTGTTGTTCAGAAGACCCTGGATCTCCGCGTGAGGAGGTCTGATTGAGAGGCCGACAACCTGGGTTGTCGCTCTGGGAGGACAATTCGGGGTTTCCAAGAAATTGAGAGAATAACCTCGCAATTATCCGAAGGACCCATTTGTCCGGGTTATGGACTTCCACTGGTTGTAGAAGTACATCAGACGACCTCCCACTGAGGAGAAAGTTCCACCTCGGGCAGAGTGGATGGAACTTGGGCCAACGACTCATAAGGTAGCGCTGGGAGCTTTAGGCCCCGCTCTTCTGCTGCGTCTTCTTTTGAGGTTGGGCAGGTTGGCTTTATGGACGCTTCCTGCCTCTGCCTCAGAAAGGACTGACGACTATGAAACTGACGTCTGTTCACATGCCCCGAGAGGGGGTGGAGGTCTGGCCAACTTAATGGCCGATCTAGTCTTCTGAGTGGCCTCTAAGGCTTGCTCCACCTGAGGGCCAAAAAGAAAGGAGCCATCAAAAGGCAGCGCCATCACCTGCTGCTGAGCATCATTCGTGAAGCCAGAAGTACGCAGCCAGGAATGGCGCCGAGTACAAATCCCCGCGGCTGCTGAGCGAGAAGCAGTGTCGAAAGCGTCCATGGCGGCTTTGACCTGTTGGTTATTGGACTCAATACCTCTAATAACGGTCAGAAGAAGCTCTGACTTGGAATCCGAATCTGGTAGAGCTTCAACCATTCTTTTCATAGAGTGCCACAGGATATACTCATACTGAGAAAAATAGCCTTGATAACTGGCAATACGCATACTTAGAGTGGAGGCAGCAAAGACTCTCTTACCTAATGTATCAATCTTACGAGACTCTTGTTAATAGGTCGAGCTGTAGTAGTTTGAGGAAGAACGACCTTGTCATTCTCTGCCAGGACTACAATAGGATCCGCAAGGCTTGGGATGCCAAAATGGGATGATCCTTGGGAGCTGAATACTTTTATCAATGGATTTAGCCACTGAGGGAATAAGAGCAGGATTATTCCATACCATTTGAGACAGCGTCTCGAAGGAAGGCTGGATCGGAGGAGTCAAATCCGTAGGGATCTCCGAAGCATGAAGATACTGGAGTCTTAATATCTTCCCAGGATCGATGTCTGTAGTCTGGAGAGAAAGAGTGGATCCCAGGTTCTTCAACAGACTTAAAGGACAGGTCCTCGACCACAGGCTCTGTAGCAAAGAAAGATCCTGTTTCCTCCACTTCATCACCCAACCGAAGGTCTGGGTCAGGCTCAACATCATCTCCTGATGGTCCAGAAAGGACTGTTTGGACAGGAAAGGAGGAAAATTAGAGAGGAGGAAATAGCAGAAAACAAGGAGAGTCCCTGGGGCTGCTGCGGCACCGAGACGGCAAAACGGGCTGAAGACGGCATTCCAGGAGGCGCGACGGCGTCAAGAGGCACGCGGCCCCGCAGCGCTTCGGGCGGCGCCGCGGACGGATACTGCGCACGGCGCCGACGACGCCACAACGGGCGCCAAGGACGACGCTGACCGGGCGCCAAGGACGACGCCGCCCCTATCCAACGGCACCACCGGGCGGCGCGCGCAGACTCCCACAGCGCCGCCGGGACGGCACAGCAAGACCCAGCGGCACCGAAAACGGCGCCGACAAGCCAACAGACCCTGCGGAAGGCGCCGGAAAAGCCCCAGGAACCTGGAAAGCTAGAGAAGGAAAAAAACCAGGAGATAAGGGCATCGGTGAGGCCCCCTGCGCCGCAGCCATGTGAGGGGGGGAAACACCTAAGCACGGAGTCGCTGGCACCGAAGAAGGCGCCACGCGACTAGGAAGGTCCAACCGCCCTACCTGATCGCCGGAGGGGCCCGAGGGCTCCGAGGCAACCAAGCCAGGCAGAAGAACCAACCTCCGAGCCCATTGCTCCATAAGAGCGGCCCACTGATGAAACTGCTCATCTGGAGTCCTACCTATAGGCCGGGAGGGACTCCGATGTCGAGGACGACGATTACCGGAAGTTGGCAACTCCGAAGAAGGAGACCGGCAACTAGCAACGATAACCGTGACCGACGGCGCAGACATACCAGAGGGCTACCTCGAGTGATGCCTTCTTTTTGACCTGTGGGTCAAGAAGAGTTTCGAGGCCGAACGTGTGCGAATGCGACCGCTTTATTTTATGCCGGCGGGGACCGCCCATCCCCCGGCATCGGACTGACCGCTGTCGGAACCCCGCTGAGGAGAAGGAGGCTGACCGACCCAGCCCGCTGACTGAACAGCTTTCATACGAAGTCTCCCTACCATCACCTGACCTGCTCATGGTCTGACTCCGCCCAGTAGGCCGAGACTTCTTGCAAAATTTAAATATTAGAAAAATTTAACGAAAATAGAATAAAATTAAGCGATACTACTTATCGTGATAAAGTTAAAAAAACAAACTGAAAACTATGCGCTAGTTTGAAGTTTGACTCGACAGGCGAGCGACGCCGCCACTGAAGCGCACTCCAACGGTGGAAAAAGGAACTGAGGCGGTTGGAGGGTCGTCGCCGAGATGGTCATTACCGCTCGAGCCGCTGCTCGCGGCGCCATCTCTCGCGCCGACCCTCCAGCAAAAAGTTTGCTCCCGATGGGTCTTAGTGCCTCCGGCGCTAATCCCACTAGTGTGAATGAGTGGTGGAGACTTATGTCCAGGAAGATCTGTGCTTTTCTGCCTGTATGCTAAGAACATCCGATGCTGTTGTTGGGTCTGGTAGCAAAAATCTGGAAGTATATAGTACTGCAGCCTCTTTATATTGCAGTACACTTTTCAATTTTGCAGGGATAAACAAGTCTAGTAAGGAGGGGCTATTTAAACTAAGGGAGGGTAGGGACACTTGAGGGCATGATATGAGGCTTGAGAGGGGAAGGTTCAGGAGGGAGATGAGAAGGTTCTTTTTTACGGAGAGGGTGGTGGTTAGGTGGAATGCATTGCCAGAGGAGGTGGTATCCAGGAGAACAGTGGGGGGCTTCAAGAGGGCACGGGACAGAGTGAGGAGGAGGATCGGGGAGAGGGGGCAAGGGGGGAAGGGCAGCTGCAAAATAGGGGTTGCTAGCTGCACAACCGAGCAGACTTGGTTGACCGTATGGCCTTTTACTGCTGGTGAATTTCGTATGTTCGTAAGCTTGAAAATACAGTCCCTGTCAGTCAAATGCTATGGTGGCTAAGACAGCAGACATTACAGATGCACCTGGCTCAATATTTTTTGGGGGTAGACTAAACTAAATAAGCCAGTAAGGGGGAATTGTCTACATGAAGCTCAACGAGTACTGAGTAAAATGCCATTCACCAGATCACAGACTGAATTAAATTCAGGGTTACACTTTATTTTAAGTTCAGAGTTCCAGAATTCAGGAACACCAACCATCCAAAAATGTCTGTACATTTTTGAAAGATTGTAACATTTATTTCCTGCATTTTACCATCTTGACATTCTAGTTTAGCTGCTTGATCTGCAATTTGCTCAGTCATCATTGATTTGTCCTGCACCTTCCTAACTTCAGCTTGAAACTAAGTTATTTTCTTAGTTAAGGCCACAAAATGGCGGTTGTATTTTTCTGTCCAATCCAGCAGCTTATCAATAGCTTTCCCCAAGTAGTCGAAAGAATACTGTTTTTGCCAGCGAGAGAGAGAGAGAGAGAGAGAGAGAGAGAGAGAGAGCACTGCCTTAGCCTGTGGGGTAACTAGTGCAGTCACCCCACTGCCACTCTCCGGGCTGGCTGCGGAGTGAAACCACTGCTCTGGCAGTCCTGACTTGAATAAGATAAACTCATGGATGATTCTCCACTTATCATCTGATATTTGCTTTGCTGCAGCACTACTTTCAGCGTCTTTGCTATGGAATGAACATCAGAAAGCCCAGGTCAGTAAACAGAGCTCAAGATCAGAATTGCTGCTACATCACCTTCTTGACCCCCCAAAGGAAACATCCTCATTAACCTTTGGTGGGTTACCAATGATCTGTGGTGGGGCCACCTCAGGCTCTATTGGTTCCCTTTCCTTCTCTTCCTCCAACTACTCCAGGACAGGTACTGGCTGAACGACTGGAGATGGGGAGGTGGGTGGGCAGCAGCTGTGACTACATTCCCCACAGCTTGGAAAGCTTGGAAGAGCTGCAGCATTTTATAATGTCTTCCACAGACTGATTGAAATCTGATATTAAGAACAGTTTCCAATGTGGAAACTGCCAACAATGTTCCCATACAAGGAAAACAAAATAGTTTGGGAATGTGGCAAAAAATGAATTCATTCACATCAAAGATTTTATTACTTGCCAGACTCCACATGTGGTATACTTACTACAATGTCCATGTGACCTATGTTATGTAGGAATGACTATGCAGAAACTAACAAGGATATTAGAACATAAAAGCTGCATAAGAATGGGTGATATTAATTCACCAGTAGCAAGGTATTTCTTGGAAAGTGTACACACAAAAGCATAATTATGGTTTATAGGTAAAGTAGTGAAAATGTCAACAAGAGGTAGAGACCAGGAAAAGTTTCTACTGAGACAAGAAGCTAGATGAACTGAATGATTAGAAACAATAAATCCAAAGTACTGAACAGATTAAATGAAGAACTGAATTGACGTGTCTTGATGTAAAAATGGGGAGCAGTTTGTAGGGATCCTGAAACACAATTTTAGTGTCTTTCAAGGGTGGATCCAGGATTTTAAGAAGAGTCCTGTGGCAGGAATAAAAGGGTGGAGCCAAATAGAAGGGTGGAGCCAAAGGGGCGTGGCTATTGGATGAAATAATGCTTATGGATTCATCACAATGCACTCAATGCAATGGCTGTGGTGGGCCACAAGGAAGTTAATTTTAGATATTTTATACATATTAAAATACTAATGTCACTTAGTGTAACATTAAATGAATGATTCTTCTGTAATACACACTTTTTTGTACTTAATGAAAATGAGGTTACAGTAACATTTGCGTGGATGCTTCATTTATTCAGTGGTTTAACAACACTATAATTTTGCTTGGTTACACAAAACACCTTCATGCAACCATAGATTTTATGTGGCTAATATCACATGACGTTTAACGTGCATAAACATAGAACAAAACAGGGGTTCTGCCCAGATGATATGGCAAAAACCTTTTTTTCTCATGGCAGAGTATCCCACATATAATTTAGCAGTTACTGGGATTATCTGCAACCAAAATACCTCGGCACCATATCTTGTCTTCAGTACACCCATTTGTATACAGTATGTACACAATACCAGCGTAAACACCAAAGCACATTAGTTAATTTCTTTGCTTATATGCAACATATGTTTAAAACATTTCAATTGAGAAAAGATTTAAAGACATACAGAATAGTCAAATACATGTAAACTTTGCTGCCACTTTTCATAACTACATCTTTCTTGTCTATCACTTCCTTGCACAACCACAACACAATCAACTAAAAATCATAAAATCAGTTTCATTCTGCATGGCTGCAAGGCATAGTGAGCAATCAGTATATCAATAGTTTTTTCTGTGTCTTTTGTGAACTCTTACCCTAATTCAGTTACAAATTGAGTAAAATGCACTATACAGCTGCACAGGCCTAGAACATATAATTGCCTAAATTATAGAGCTGAGCTGCATCCCTTTTAACACCTCAGTTGATATCTGATATCAAGAAACCCGATTAGAAATCAGAAAATCGAGAGTAACAAAGCAAACACTCTAAAGGAATTGCAGGATCTTTTAAGCAGCTACATACTCATGTCAAGGTTGCTGTAAATCTGAGTGGAAATCAGCCCCCACTGCTGTCACAGAACAAACTCCTTGCTGAATAATTGTGCAAGCAGGCTGTACTTTTTTTGTCCAGTTTAACCCCTTCACACCTGAATTAAATATAGTCAATGCAAAGTCAGTTTCAGAAGTCACGCTTTCCTGTGTGTGAGGGGTTAAATTACTGCAGCAGTACACATTAAAATGTTTTCTGTGGCCAGCCAAGAAGGGTCCTGCTCCCGCTGAATCTGCAGGATGGCTAATCCGCCACTGGTGTCTTTTATTCTTTTTGGCCCTGGCACTCAGCTAGCCCCCAGGCCATGAACCCTTCCAAAGATTTCCCACATCCCCTTTTATTTTATCTAATATTTGGTTCATTAGTTATGTACTGACATTTGGAAAAATAGGCAAGTAGAATAAATGTCTTATTTCATTAAAGAGAGTTAAAGGGTGTGTAAATAGGGAAGCATATATACTTATAACAAATGTGAATTAAATAATATAAAATGTAAACCCATTTTATATGTACAGTTTATATAAAAATGGAATATGATCATTGTTTGAGTAGAAAACTGCTTATAATTATGCAGGTGGTAGTACACAGTGAACACTGTATGAATGGAGCCTGGAATGTAAAATTCACATATCATTTTATGCTATGAGAGGTATCAGGTTGACAGCGAGTGTGGTGAATGTATTTCATCAGATGCCATGATGTGGAGATGCATGACATTCTCACAGCTCAATGTTAAACCTGTAGCCACAGTACTTTAGGTAGAGTTTTGAGTGAGAAGCGATTTGTCATTTAAAAAGACAAACACTTGGGAGGGTTTTGCTTGAAAGATAGCCAGAAGTTACATAAAAGCGTTTTGAACTCCTCAGAGCTTTATAAACTTTGAAAACAAATGTTAAGTGACTGGAATAGAATCTGACGTCATCATGCTCTTGCATATGATGTGATGATGCAATTAACATATGCACGAGGAACAGAGCGCAAAGAGGGCTTTAAAAAGTGGTTGAGAGCATCAGATTACCTCTGGAAGCTACTGAAGGGAAAGTCTGCAACACAGGCTAAGTGCTTTACATACTGGAAGAGATACAATGTTTCAGTTAAAGTCAGTAACAAGTCAGTTTGTTACTTTTTTTAGCTGAAGGAGTGCATTGAACGCCTACCAAAAACAGAACCTTTATTAAAAGTATCTCCTTTGAGAAAAGTCTGACAAAAGTGTGTCAGTCAAGCTACTTGCAGACTGCACTATTGAAATACCGAAATAGGTTTTATATTTTATCAGTGTTTCCTGATTTTTTTTTTTTGAGACTTGAAAAGAAGAATGATTTGATGTTCTCGTAGTCTGATTATTTTAAATAAGATCTGAAGGTCTCTATAGCAGGTAAAATCAATTGTTCTAAAATGTAAATTTAAAACAAATTTGAAGAAGCAGGAGTTCCAAACGATGTTTGATTTATTTCTTGTGGCTGCCAGCCAGAATGTGACACACACAAGACAGACAAAGAAGCTGTGTATTTCACTCTTACGGTGAATTATTGTACAGGAATTTGGTACCTGTCTTATGAAAATATATTTAAGCTCGATAAATAAGCTATATATGTAATACAAAAAAATTAAGTGATAACTTTTACAGACTTGTATTGTTTATATTTTGTAATAAAAAGTCATATTCCCAATAAAGCTGCAAGGCTGTAGCAGTGAAACCTTGATGCTATGTGGCTTTTAATTTATCTGAACAAAAAAAAAACTAAATGAAAGAGTAAAATATCTTTAGTGAGCCGTGTTCAGTTTACTGACAAAAGATATCTGTGTAAGCTTGGAAAAACTGCCACATTTTTAATGCCCTCCACAGTGGGATAGCTTCCTTTCCCCGTCAGCTCCAGATCTCTTGCTTGGGGGTCTGCGTTTTTCTTTGCATTTTTTTTTGCCAGATGTTGATGGTAATCACTGGTCTGAAGTTCTTTTGCTCTGTTTGCCATCATTAGCACAGGGTTCCCCATCAAGAGACCCCGTGTCTTTAGTGTTCCGAGGATGGCTTAGCAGCTTTTCAATCCCTTTTGCTAGAAATGGGTGATTACAGTAAGCTTCAGCCACTAATGCAGTCGACTGCTGCAGACTGTTGTGAGGGTGAGGAACCTTTTGATCCACGCTTGCCACCATCAGAGCTTTTTACTGGAGAGCTTTCAAGTGACACTGAAGTAGAGTGGGGAGCTGAAAATGCTTCCATTAATGCAACCCTTTTCCAAAACATTTACACAAATCACAATTTTAAAATTGTGGTCAGGGCCAAGATAATTACAGCAGGGCTTATGGCAGTCTGCTTTTGCTAGGAGTTTATGACAAGATTTATCATTTTTAAATCCTATAGGCCCAGTCTTTTTCTTAGGCCCATCAATCATGCCAAGTAATTGACAAGGCCTCACATTGAGTGTATTTGGTTCTCAAAGTAATAGCAGATAAAAACACTAATCAACGAAACGTTTTAAACACTAAATAGTGGTTCCTCATTGAACTACAATTTCTCCAGTTCATAGAACCAACTGGGAACCAGAAAAAAAACATGATTTGGAAAATAAAATAATAAAATTCAACTAATGTAGAATGTCAAAGCAATACATTACTCACCATAGTAATGTTTCTTCCAAAGGAATCCCTCACTGTGCTTAACAACAGCAATCATTCCCCTGAAATGAGCAGCCCCAGAGTTTTAAAGTTCAGGTTCCTACCTTGTGACTTCTCACCCCCCTCCCCCAAAAAAATATATAAGATAGCGTACCTGTCCCCAAGTTGCCTGCTATTAAAAATCCCATTTATTTCTGCCTTGCATAAAAAATACAGTAGATCGTATTTGGCTCCATGGAGCTGACAGTCAAAATGCTGCTACTTCCCAAATCACCAGATATGCCCCCACGCTCACATGTTTTGTGATCTCAGAAAATGGAGAGCATGGACTTCTGGTGACGTCATGCATCTGGCAGCAAGTGTCTAGATTGCACTCCGTGGGACCCAAGCTTTAAAAGCATTCTATTACTGCTAATCTGAAGCAAACTAAGTAAAATACTGTCAGAAAGGCTCAGTGATGACAACCTCGTGTGGGAAAGTCTCCCAGAATCAGGCAAAACATCTCGATATGGACAGACCCATTGACAAAAAGTTGGACAGCAACAGCTCGCAGGTCTCCCAGACCTCAAGGCACAGATAGGGCGTGGGGAAGGTTAGCAATGCAGTTCTGCAGTGCCAAAACAATAGAAACATAGAATTTGACAGCAGATAAGGACCACTTGGCCCACCCAGTCTGCCCATTTCCCTACCTAATGGATAAGTTGCAGATCCCAGTTAACCAGCAGCCTACTTCTTCCTACCACCACCTCCTAGAATTGCCTTATGACTGTCCCATGCATGCTTGAATTCCACCACTGTTTTTGACTCCACAACCTCCTCCGGAAGGCCGTTCCATGCATCCACAACCCTCTCTGTGAAAAAATACTTCCTTAAATTACCTCTGAGCTGCCCCCCATCTTCAAATTGTGCCCTCTGTTCTTGCACACCCTTTTTTGAAAGATGCTACCCAATTGGACTTTGTTGATTCCTTGAGGTACTTGAAAGTTTCTATCATGTCCCCCCTCTCCCTCCTTTCCTCAAGGCTATACATATTAAGCTCCTTAAGTCTCTCTTCATATGTCTTCCGGTGCAGACCCTGCACCATTTTAGCTGCCCTCCTCTGGACAGCTTCCATCCTGTCTGTGTCTTTGCGGAGATTGGGTCTCCAGAACTGCACGCAGTACTCCAGATGGGGTCTGACCAGCTGTCTGTACAGAGGGATGATAACTTCCTGTTTTCCACTGGTGATGCCTCTCCCTATGCATCCCAGTATCCCCCCAGCCCTCCTTGCTGCCCTCTCACATTGTTTGCCCACCTTTAGGTCATCTGATATGACTACCCCCAGGTCCCTTTCCATTTTTGTTGTTGTTAGTATCTCACCCCCCATTGTGTACTCTTCCCCAGGGTTTTTGTTTCCCAGGTGCATTACCTTGCACTTCTTAGCATTGAATCTAAGCTGCCATACATTTGGCCATTCCTTGAACCTTGCCAAGTCCCTTCTTATCCTTTCCACCCCACCTTGTGCATCAACTCTGTTGCAGATCTTTGTGTCATCTGCAAAGAGACATACTTTTCCTTCCAGTTCCTCTGCAATGTCACTTATAAAGACACTGACGAGGACCGGTCCTAATACTGAACCCTGCGGTACCCCACTAGTAACCCCCCTTTCTTCAGAGTGGACTCCATTTACTATTACTCTCTGTGTCCTATTCTCCAGCCAATTCTTTACCCAGGCTGTCATCTTGGGACCCACTCCTAGGCTGGCTAACTTACATATTAATCTTTTGTGTGGGACTGTGTCAAATGCCTTGCTAAAGTCTAGGTAGGCCATGTCCACAGCCCCTCCCTGATCTACTACTTTGGTCACCCAGTCAAAGAAATATATCAGATTTGTCTGGCATGACCTTCCCACTGTGAATTCATGTTGCCTTGGGTCCTGTGCCCCTCTAGCCTCTAGATACTCGACAATTCTTTCCTTCAGAAGTGATTCCATCATTTTCCCTACCACTGAGGTTAAACTAACAGGTCTGTAGTTTCCTGCTTCTGCCTTGCTCCCACTTTTGTGAAGGGGAATCACATCTGCCCTCCTCCAGTCCTCGGGTACCACCCCATCCTCCCATGATTTGTTGAAGAGGGTAGTCAGTGGTGTCACTGGTTCTACCCTTAGTTCTTTCAGAATTCTGGGATGAATCCCATCAGGCCCCATTGCTTTGTCCACCTTCAGTTTTAAGAGTTCTTTCAGAACCCTTTCTTCTGTAAATGGGCTGGTATCAACTTCTGTATCCAGAGTGTCTCTACTGTTTGTTTTAGGTACCTCCTCCTCTTCTTTTGTAAATACTGAGGAAAAATATTTGTTTAGTATCTCTGCCTTTTCCCAGTCACCCTCTGCCCATCCTCCCTCCCCTTTATTAAGCCTCTCTATCCCTCCCTTGGTCTTCCTTCGCTCCCTGATGTACCTATAAAAGGTTTTATCCCCCTTCTTAACTGAGTTGGCTATCTTTTCCTTGGTTTGGGCCTTTGCTGTTCTGACTGCCTTCCCAGCTTCCTTTTGCTTTAACTGATACAGTTCTCTGTCCTGCTCCTTCTGTGATTCCTTGTACTTCCTGAATGCTTTCTTTTTCTCTTGAACCTTCACTGCTACTTCCTTTGAGAACCATAGTAGTTTCTTACATTGTTTCGTTTTGTTTGTTTGCTTCACACAAAGGCTTGTTACCTCTGTGATGGCAGTTTTTATTATTCTCCATTGTTCTTCCACCCCTCCTTCCTGCCCATTTGCTAGTGCATTCCTTAGGCACTCACCCATTTTGGCAAAGTCAGCCTTCCTAAAGTCCAGTACTTTTGCCTTTGTATGGCTTGACTCTATTGCTGTGTTTATTGTGAACCATACTGTTCGATGGTCGCTAGTTCCCAGATGGCTACCCACTTCTACATCTGTGATCCTCTCTTCATCTCCATTTGAGAGAACCAGGTCTAAGATTGCTTCCTCTTGAGTGGGCTCCAATACTAGTTGTCTAAGGCATGCCCCCCGTAGGGCATCTAGAATGGCCCCACTCTTCGGAGTGGCTGCTGCAACTGCACTCCAGTTAACATCTGCTATTGTTAGCAGAGTTGCGAGATTTTAGGAAAGAGATGAGGGCAATGACCACAGCTCTCTGGATGGATGTGAGGAAATTAGAAAAGAGGCAGGACAGTTTGGAGGATCAGCTTGGCACACCAGACCAGTGCTTAGATGATTCCAAGCATGTGATCCTCTAGCTACACAAAGGTCTGTGGTGGCATTGCAGGAGCAGGCCAAAGATGCCAAGAGCCACAACAGGAGGAACAATATATGGCTGTCAAGTTTCCCAGAGGGTAAGGAGGTTCACAAGATTATTACTTTTATACAGCAGCTGCTGTGATCCTGCTTAACATTGCCACAACACCTCATACTTGAAATAGAATAGGCCCATTGCACACTTGGGCCGCATCCGGCCCTTGGAGCCCACTCCAGTCCAATACTCATAAAATTTCTACACTTTCAACACAAAGAGACAGTACTTTATACAGCTTGGAAGCAAGGCACAGTCCTATGGCAAGAAAACTGATTGTACCTTGAGAATGACTATTCCCCAGAAACAATGATGAAAAGGAAGGCCTACATACCTCTAATAAGGACAGTACGGGGAGCAACTTTGAAGTTTCTAACCACATACCCCGCCCGGATTCTTCCCAGATTGCCACACTCCAGTATGAAACACCTGATGAGGTAACAGCGGAGCTTACCAAGAGAAAGATTACCTGCCTGGCTCCGTCCACTAAGTCATCGCAGACCATCGCAGGGAAGCTATCCAGGCAAGTGTGGCAGCAAGGGGGGGGAGGAAACATTGCGACAGATGGGAGCAGCATCACTACAGAAAATCATGGCTAATCTAAAGGAACAAAGCAATCATACCACACAGATGGGGAATCAGAATGCCTGATGGTATCACAAGAGCCTCCTGAGAACAGAGCTTGTAAATGTTGGTAAAACATGATTAAAGCAGCGCAAAGAGACCTTAGCTGCGCCATGGGCCATGTGGGGCCAGGCGAGTGACTGCATATTAAACCTTCTTGGAACAACATAGACACACGAACACTGGACTCACCCTTCCTTATCAAAAAGACAGAACTGGCCCCAGACACTGACCATTCAGGACTGCTCATCAGATAAGACTCTACTGCATGATAAAAGGGCAATGCTGTGGGGAGGGGTAAGGGTATATAGGGAAAGTCGAATTATGGGTAGAAAGGGTAACAAGGGGGGCAAAAGGGAGATGGTGGGGTAACAGTTAATATGGGGGGGAGAAATATTACAGCATGCAAGACCCTAATGGATAGATTTGGGGGAAGGGGAACTGTGGAACCATGGAAACGGAACAGTTGATGGTTTTAGTTTCTTTCTCTTCTCTTACAGACACAGTTGTCCACCAAGATGGAGACAAACTGGATCCATGTGAAAATCATGACTATAAAACTGTGACTGACATAATCGCAAAGTTTATTCAGTGACCGTTGGAACAGTGAGCAAACATATTAGCACCATAATAAAATTGCAACCATGTAATAATAGCGCTCAGCACAGTAAGTTAGAGAGTTACCTGCTTACACTTACAGGCATGGTTGATGTTTTACCTCATGTTTGCCATTATCACTGTTCTCTTATGCCCACTTCATGCATTTCGAGGTTTCATTTTTTTTTTGGGGGGGGATAACCTCTGTGGTGATTATATCTCATGCATCCACCTCTCATTCCGAGAAGAAGTAATTCCTTACATCACTGACGATTCTAACCCCATCCAGTTTCATAGATATGCCCCTTGTTCATGTTATTGTTTTAAAACATTTCCTGTCAAGTGTGTCCTGTTGATGAAATTCTAAGTGTCTGTCATATGTACCATCACTGTCTCTTTTATCCCATGTCCTACATACTGAAGAACTGACTTCACCCTCGATACTTAGTAATAAGAATAACATAGTAGGGTAATAAAATATAAGGGAATTTATCAGAAGGCATTTCATCACAGGAAGGATGACAACTAAAACTGAGGATTTCCTATGAGAGTCGGTGATCGGGCAGAACTGTGTTCCCATTTTAATTAGATTGATGAGAAAGAGAGATGAGGAATATCGTGCTTCACTAGTGCCTTCAATCTTGCTACATGCTTGCAGTATAATCAGTCTCACAGGGTCTACTGTGTGTCGAATGATTGTACCTCTTGATACTGTAGTCTACTTCATACTGATGGCACTCAGCTGAGACTGTCTTGAACATGCAGCAAGACACAAAGTATGACTTTTGTGCGTAACAGTCAAAGTAATGCAAAATTACAGGGTTTCAAAAGGAGAATTAGTTGCTGATGTTCATGCAGCTCTACATGTTTGCCGAACGTGGAGATGTCTTGTACCAGAAGGGATGTTCAGTCAGGAAGAATACTCCCCACTTAGGCCGATTATTTTTTTTTGTTGTTTTTTTTTTAGCAGTCACACCACTAGCCATTTGCTCCTGGTGCTTGCTATTATGATTTAATAGTAGTCCCAATTATTGCTAGCAGTGGCATCTGGGGATTGCTACTTCTACAATCCGCCAATATTTGCAGGTTGCTCTTGTGGCGGTCGCCATTCTGCAGTCGTGCTTTTGCAGTCGCGGTTACTGAGTAGTGATTTTCATGGGTAACCGAAAAACCCCTTGAGGTGGGTTGTTTGGCTGGAGTGTGGACTGGAAATCACAGCACAACCGCTAACCCAGGGGTACGTCATATGGAAAATGTGCTATGGGGGGGGGATATTTTCAAAGAAAGGAAATTAGCAACAACTTTAGGGCTGTTAAATTATCATAAGCAAGGCCGGCCCACTGGTGCAGCAATGGCGCTACCGCTAGCGATGCTGGTGACCCAGATTCGGGAGTGAACTTGGGTCACTAGAGGGCCGGCTGGGGGGAGAAGGACTGAGCACCTGATGGGTCGCTCTCCTTCTCCCGGGGGAGGGGGCTGCAATACCGCCACCTGGGTGACCACAGGTGGAGGTGCAGCAGAGGGCACAGAATACGACAAGTGGGGCAGGACCAGAGTGAAGGCACATCTCAGCATGCCTTCGTCTCATTGCTCCTTCTCGAGTGCCATCTGCAGGGGTGGACCAGAAAACCAGGAAATGCCCCACATCCAAGCCAGATGATGGGCTCCCACACCGGCGACCGTGGGATTTGGGGCTGGCTTCAGATGCATGCTCCCATGAGGATTCAGAGGAGAGGTGGACTTCTCCACCCCACCCAGGGGGTTGTCTGGTGGTTAACTGGCTAGAAGTAAGGGAGCAGGGCACTAATTGGGAGCTAGCCCCCTGGTCCCAGCAGCGCAGCCTGTGGGGTGCAGTGGGAGACCCTGAGAGAGGGCTCAGATGTGGAGAGAAAGGGGCCATAAAAGAAAGTAAAAAAAAAAAAATTATCCTAAGCAGAGTAAAAGGGATAGTCAGGACCTAGCTGAAGAGGGAGGAGGTAGAGGGGTGGTTATACCTTGCTAGGACCTTGAGGTGATGTTTAAACCCTGGGAGGAAATGATAGCGACTGGTGCAGATGTGCTTACTACCTACTTTTCCTTTGTAGAAAGGAAGAAGGAACTCCATGCTGTCCAGCTGTGGAAAATGCGATGATGACGCAGCAGCGGATTGCATAGACCCTTAGCCCAGAGCACCAACTGCCTACAATCACTACATGAAATAAACAACCCAGGTATGTTACAGCGATTATGGATAATAGAATATAATGTACTATAAAGTGAGATGTGTGCCTACTTGCTACAACAATGGGCCCTGCTGGATAAAGTATACCTATACCCTAACGGTTCTGCATGAGATACCTCTGATGTACCTAACAGCATAAACGAGATCATTCGGGGCAGTTAGGTGGGATGGGAAGGCATGCACAGCCAAACAAATATAAGAAAATCAAGACAATGTAAGCATCAGATAGCAAATCCAAATTAGGTCCTTTTAATGGGGGGGATGGGAGGAGGGGGGTATTGCACAGCGACTTGATAAAAACTATCATGAGGTACTGCATCACATCGAAAACCTTTACGTGTAGGAATTTGTGGGAAGGCCCCCTGGGAATGCTTGTGCCCCCAGTAACTTTGTGATGATCTCGCTGCACCCACAAGCGATCAGCGGTATCTTAAGCGGAAACCAATTGGTCCTGTTAATTCCGCAAGAGTGTGCAGGGCTGTGTGAACAGCACCCCTATGTTGAGTAGGTAACCCCAGGGAACAGGGCGCCAGGAAGCCGGGATGACCCAGATGTCTGGTGCTGAAGGTGAGTAGGGCTTCTGGAGGGAGTGACCATGCTGAGGGAGACCAGGGCTACTTAGATTAATGGGATCCCTCAGGAAAAGACGAGGTCACCCTCCCAACCGCAATGCCCCTTACACACCTTGACAGGATAATGTCAGAAGGGCCCTCTAAGGAGGCATTATCTTCAGACAGGGTGGACGCCCTGTCGATGGGATCTGATATTCAGTCCCCATGGTTGGAACTCATGGATCAAAAGTTGGGTGAACACAGCGCCCAGTTGACACTGGACCATCCCCTTCATCTTTAAGTTTGGAACTTATTACAACCCGGATGGTTTATAATGGGAAGTTATGTTGTTAGTGACAGAGCACTACTTAAGACACAATGGATTCTAATGCAGCATGTTGGGAAAATGAGCATTGACAGTCACATACTAAGACAGATGCAACAAGCAGAAATGCAAAGCCACAGAGCAAGGTGGCTGATAACTGGTTCTGAAAACAGCCTGCCTCCCTGTATAATGTAAATGGCAGCAGCAAATGTTAAATTGTTTTTTCTGAATGTGAATGGGATGTCTACCCCTATATGCAGGTCAAGAGTGATGACATATGTAACAAATTCTGGTCAGAGCCGATATGGCTGTGGAGAGCTTTTGGGATGCTTTTAGCCATTATTTCTAATGCATTTGCACAATACAGATCTGTGGAGAGGCAGTTTCAATGTGGTCTTCCTTTTACACATTTTTACAATGTGTTTTCCTAGAATATGCCTGCTGATTGCTATATTTTTAGTCTGGACAGTTCACAGAAGAAATGGTATCTTATTTTCAGTGGGGTTCTACATCTACACAATATTATGCTGCATTGTGTAAAATCAGAACGCACTAAAAACACTATTTTACATCTGGGGGACTACATTAAGTGCTGGATTGGCGCATGAGCAGAAAGATGCTTTGCAAAAAGAGGGTGCGCCAGTCGGCACCGATACAACATTCAAAGAGAATGCACCACCGGTACAGTGTGTGCATACAGTGAAGCCCACCAGGATGAAGTGCAGCACTGCAGAATTCTGCAGTAAACAATGCAAGTTCAAAGGGAGTTAATCCCTTTTGTCATGCAGTAAACCTGTAACACTGCGCTTCCTCCTGGCAGGCTTCATCATTCCTGTTGAAAATGTGACCCTGGACAGCAGTCACAGTGCAGGCGGCTACCAAGTCATTTGCAACAAGGGTGACCGCGACTGAATACCTTCCAGGGGGGATGCGTGGCACACACCGGCATGCACCGCAGCCCCCATGGGCAATATTCTGCCCAGGAATGCAAATGAACGACCTGAGTATGCAGGGTGAAAAGGGCCTTTATGCATGCTCATTACCAGCTCATTTGCATGTTGGCATGGGGATGAACGCACCGGAGCAGCTCTCGCCCCCATGCCCTGACCCCACTCGCTCCCACGTTGGACAGACCCTGAAGTCTTTAGTGGTATAGTGGCACCCACCCCCACCATTTTATCAGCCCCAATCATACCGGAGTCCAGGCTCTATCGGTTCCATATTGTAGGGACCCCAATGCCATCCCTAATTGCACCTGAATACACCCACAGTCCATGTCCATAGCGTAGTGGCCCCCGCTGCCTCTCAACAGTGCACAGACAGCCCCCTCCCTGCTACCCTGGCCCATCCCACTGCGACGACTGACTCTGTAATGGGATCGTACCATTCTATCGGCAGGTGGCAGAGCACTCGCAGTATGATGTTGGAATGTGATATATGTAGGCACAAGCTGTGTGTGGGTCATAACACCCAGTGGCCATACTCCTCAGGCACTCACATGCGGATCCATCATCCCGGTGCCATTGCACTGCTAAATGTGGAAGACGGATGATGCTGCACCCACTCACACAGGTCCCAGAACAGGCATGTTACAGCCAATCTCTCATTCATTTATACAACTGGGGAACTGTGGATGAACTATCTATAGCCTGAAGCATACACTGCAAATGGCATCACAGGATACCGCACTCCATGGCACCCAGGATATGTCAGAAGTTCGGAGGGTGGCATGTTACGCAGGGGAACTGGGGAGAGTGTGGACTTGCAGCAGTGTATGACAGCAGGAAGATACGGCATTGACAAGGCATGCATTGGAAATATGTAAATTCCCTCTTCAATTTGCCAGGAACGTACTAACAGCTGCATACACTGGTGGATCCGCAGCTGGCATGGTGCCCCAATGCACAGTACAGACAGCTGGGTCATTCCACAGTGCACGTCCCTAGCCTGGGTTCAGTGCAGTCAATGGCTGACCATGGCTGGGTGTGGAAGGCAGTGCCAGTCTTTGCAACAGGTTGGGTATGGGGGAGTGAGGGTGTCTGTACAGGCGTGGTGGATAGGAGTCTTCTAGACCATGGATATGGATCATGGTTTCCTCTGTTGCAATCGGGTCTGGGGGGAAGGCTCTAAACTATGTAGCTCTTCAGGGATGGAGTTGTTTAGATTGGGGATGGAAAGGGGGTACCTCTAGTTCATCAGGGCTGCCAGGCTGCTGTGCACCTAGGTGCACATCTGCAGCCTGCCTGTGGGTGGCTGGCCAGGTTAGGCCAGCTATTCATGGCCTAACTGTGGGCCGTGATGCTCTGGACTGTGAGGGGCACATTCCCACTGAATATGCTGCAGCACGGTATATACATGGGATTGCCCCTCGACTTGAACGGCATACCATTTGTTTGTGCCCTGGCCCATTCCCTTGTGGCCAGTGCATCCTGCATGTTTGAATATCACGCTGTTGTGCATTGTTGGAGTTGTGCTGCACATCTCCCTTTTCTACTGGCATGCGTTGCATATTTCCTTTGAATATGGAGGCCCTGGACTAGGTAGCCAGACTATATTATAAAAATGGTAAAATCATAACCCCACTGAAAACAAGATACTACATCTAATCTGGGACAACCTGAGTGAATACAGTGCAAAAATGTGTAAATGAACATTCCTGTGACAATGAGATGTAGCAATTCCCCTACCCTATCCAGGATGCAAAATATAGGATAAGAAATATTCAGTGCTCCTGGATCCAAATAACCATTACTCTGTAAGAAGCCCTCATTTTCCCTGTGTTTTCCCCACAAAGGCAGAATCAAATCCCTGTATAAATCCCTTTAAATTTTTCCATAAGCCACTGTTTTTTTATTTCTGACTTTGTTCTTTATTTATTATATCAGCAGCTTTTTATTGGGAAAAGAGCTCTGATTTGCTGCTCAGTATTAATATTATATGTCATGATGGCCTTGGAATGATTTGGATTTATATATAGTGTATGGTACAACGTTGTTATGTAATGAAATTGATATTTTCCCCACATTGTTATGCCATACATGTGACGTGGTTTTAGTTGTTAAACCATCGCTGGTGCGTCATATTGATGGGTTAACAAAAAAAAACTGAAATGCGCGTCTGTTTCCAAGGTAGCACTGTTTACCATGCAGTCCTAATTCAGTTAGTTTTATGTTATTTTTTCTTCTTCCCCCCCTCAACCCATGTCCATCTAGTAACCCCTGTAGCACACCCATAATTCTGAAAAATCAGAAATTCTAACCATGTTTTCCTTCGTTTTATTTATCTCCCATTTCTTTGTAGGTTTGAGTGCCAAAGCACCAGTCAGTCCCACAAACGTCAGCTATTTACAGCATTACCTTTTTCAGCCACTTTATGGCAAGCCCGATTAGACGTTACTTGACACTTGACCCCGATCTGTTTCCGTTTTCTTTCAATGCTCAATGCGTTTTAGTGTGCATCTAACATAGACATTCTTTTTTAGCGAATCTGCTCCTTTTTTGACTAAATGTAAGCTGCTGATAGCAGTTTGAATACATTTTTTCCCCTGAATGAACAATGTACTCTCAATCTCATCTGTGCAAGGTAAGAAAAACACTACTGTATTTTTGTTAATTGACAGACTCTGCTGCCTATGATGCCCGTACACTATAAAAGACAATGTATGGGTATCAATTGAACAGCAAGACTGTGTAAGTGTCTCGTGGATCCCTTGGCAACCTTGGTAAACCTCTCGAGCTGCACTCGAGGTTTACATGAGCTTAGGGAACCACTTGAAGCTCACACAGTGTTGTTGTTCATCGATGCCCATACATTATCCTCTATATGATTACAGGCTCTGCCTTTTTCCCATAGGGAAACCGTGGCATAATTTGCTGTTATAAAGGAGCGTTTATAACGGCAAACACGCGCACGATTTCCCTTCCTCTGCGCATGCTCACGCAGCAGCGTTACCAGCCAAGAGCACTCCTTGCTTCCCTGTTACCAAAACCGAACTGCCAGAACAATTCGGTAAGTCCCTCTTCTTTTCTCCCCGTTATACCCTGCACAGAAAGACCTGAAGAAATGGGGGGTACTTAAAATACAAAAATCTCGCACCGGAGTAAAAGGACCGACCTTGGCATACACTGGCAGGATACTAGACTCTTTATTTTATACAATTGCTGAGGCAAAAAGGCAAACCCAGCAATTATATAAAATAAAAAATGGGTCGCAGTATCAAACTCGATTTACACATGTTTTGTTGTGGATGTTACAAACCCCTTGGGCTTCGCCCTTGGGGTTTATGTAGCATCCCACAACTCGGGTGTGTGTAAAATCTCATTACACACCCTGACCCATACGTTATTCTATATGTTATGCATAAGGCAAAATGGGGGACTGTATGAAACAACAAATATCAAGCTAATTATTTCATGAACTATACTCAAAATTAGTAATCACAAGTCAGACAATCTTTCAAAAGATACTAGTAATGTCTGTAAACAAATTTATTGCAAATAGACATATATATATATATATATATACATACATAAATGCTATTTTTGCATCTTATAGTTTTTAGTTTTCAGACAAATTCTCAGACTTTTTTCTGTCCACCTGATGGAATCTTGAATGAGTTAAGTAAATGTTATTATTTTATCAAGGCCCTGATACAGCAACTCGGTAAATACACATTCAGTATATCATATTATAAAATGACAAAAAACAGTTTTCTGTTTGCAGTTGTTTGATCAGGAATTTTATAAACAGTACACGTTCTTTATGTCACATCTATGTTTGTCCAATAAAGGTATCAAAGAAGAAATTACTCACCGTAGTAATGTTGTTTCTTCTAATGGAGTCTTGCTGTATTCTGGCAAAATGCAGTTAGCCCCAGCACGTGAACTGCCCCAGAGAGAAAAGGGTTAACTCTATGCCAGAGCATAGAGTGTTGAGCTCGAGGTTGGTTTTCAAACCTCTGTCCCTGGTACATTCTAATGTAACCGTCAGATTCATATCAGCACTAATGCTAACTAGCCTAGCTCTAAAAGTTTGAAAAATTAAGCCACAGGCCAACAAGAACTTGGGTCAAAAAGACTCAAGTCGAGAACCCAAGAACAAAACCTTTATCCAGATAGTGGTAATAACTATATTAATAATAATCAGTTCAAAAGTATTAATAACACTCTTCCTGGCCAGGATGAAATCAAAGAGGTACACCTCTGGGGTGCAGCACTGTGCCTGCCAACTCCCACATCCCACAAAGAAGGTTCTGATAGGGGAGGTAGGGAGGGAGGTCAGAATACAGCAAGACTCCATTAGAAGAAACAACATTACTATGGTAAGCAATTTTTTCTTCAAACAATATGAAGTCTTGCTGTATTCTGACAAAATGCAGACTACCAAGCAGTACTCCCTTGGAGGAGGGATCTACAGAACCTACTTTGGAAAAACGCTCTGCAGTACTGCTGTGCCCAACTTCGCATCACTTCTGGCTTGAGTATCCAGACAGTAATGCTTGGTAAATATGTGAACAGTTTTCCAGGTTGCTGCTTTACAAATTTCCAAAAGGGGAATATCTCTAGCTGCTGCCACAGAGGCAGCTGTACCCCTGGTCGAGTGAGCCCTCAAGCCTGAGGGAGGCTCCTTGCCCAATTCTGTGTAACAGAACTGAATGCAAGAGACAATCCAACTGGCTATTGTTCTCTTGGTGGCAGGTTTACCCTTTCCCACTTCTTCATAAGTGAGAAACAACTGAGAACAATTATTTCTATGGGCCTTAATTTGGTCCATATACTAGCTTAATGCCCTTTTTACATCCAGACTGTGCAGCCTTCTCTCACCTGAAGAAGAATGATCAGTGAAAAACACTGATAGGGACACAGACTGTTTAAGATGAAAATCTGAAACTACTTTGGGGAGAAATTTCTTATTTGTCCTGAGCACCACCTTACCCTTGTGAAAGGCGATAAAGTCAGACTCTATAGACAGGGCCTGTAACTCACTGATCTTCCTGGCAGAGGTAATGGCCACCAGGAAGACAGTCTTCCAAGTCAAGTACTTTAGCTCAGCGAAGCCAATAGTTCAGAGGGGGGCTGCATAAGCTGTGCATAACAGATATTCAGATCCCAAGCTAGAGCTGGTTCCTTAAAAGGAGGGTTAAGATGTACCAAACCTTTGAAGAATTTACTTTCGTCTGAAGGGTTAAAATGGTGCAGCCTCCTGATGTGGTACTGGAGCAAGAGCAGAGGTAGCACCGTTCGGTGGTGTTAGCACGTGCAACCTCAGCTGTGTAACCAAATTTTGTGTCTGGTTCTGGACTCAAAGGTAGACTGTGGACCTGATGCTCATTCTCATCTGACCACTCTTAAAGCAACTGCACTTGTGGACTTTAAAGAACAAAGGAATTTTAACACATTTTGTGACTGAATCAACATTTTTGTCTGACCTTTTCCAAAGGTATTGTACTTGTCTCTGAGGACTTTGAAGATCAAAGGAAACAAACAGACAAAAGGATTTCACACATTGCATATGCCTACTGTCTGACCTACTCCCAAGGTATTGTACTTATCTCTGAGGACTTTGAAGAGCAAAGGAAACATATAGACAAAAGGATTTTACACATTGCATATGCCCAGGCCACAGTTTATCACCTTTCAGGAACTTTAACGTATTATGTGATCCTGGATCTCAACAGTACTACAGTACTTCTCTTAAACCCTCTGGCACCAAACCCTCCCAGTCTTTATTTTCATTTTTCTCTGTACTTCGCCATAGTGCTTAGCTATCCACCTTAGCACACTAAAATCCATACCCCACCACCCTCCAATTGCCTCGCCACCTCGACTGCCTAGCTCACACTACTCGCCTCTCCTGCCTCGCTAAAAAATGCTTTGGCTTAGTCCCCACCACCTGTTCCTGCTCACCCTCACCCTCCTTTTCCCTTTATGCCAACTCCTCCACCTACCCTACCCTCCACCTACTCTCACCTTTCTATACTACTACCCGAAACATTGTACCATGGCTTTTACTCTGGAAGTCTTAAACAAACATCACCCAATTAATACCTGGGGCAAAGAGCCATATTTCCTAATTGAAACTGCCACATCATTATAACTCACTAACGATCACCCTCTACTGGGACCCAGAAGACAATCCAAGCATCTTAAAAAGTACAAGCAGAAACTCACTCCAACCTATTATGAACTACGAATGGCATCGCTGAAACTCCTGCTCCTCCTACTTTTAATATCTGGTGGATACACCCAAACCCTGGTCCTGTTGCACTGAAGCTCGAAACAAAACAGTGAAAGTTGGTAGTGGTCTCCATTATCACTCTAAATATCTGCAACCTCCTTCCCAAATTGGCATCTCTTCAAACTCTCGCTGGACAAAAAAACCCTGATATACTAGCCATTGTGGAAACCTGGGTATCTCCCAGCACCCCGGATCATGCGGTCTCGCTTGAAGGCTACAATCTTTTCAGACTCGACCGGGCAAGCAAGAAAGGTGGGGGCTGTGCTATCTACATAAAGGACAACCTCTCCTGTCAACGCGACAGCTTCACCCCCACAAATACGCAGATGCAACTCCTCCCTATCAAACTGCTTCTTGGTGCACAAAACAAAGTTCTCACAGTGGCCGCAGTCTATATCCTCCAAAAGACCACCGTGCCAGCATTAAGTCTGTACTTGATTTTGTTAGTCTGCAGCCCTCTGAAATGAGCTCCTCCTCCTCGGGATTTCAACATAAACTGGCTCGCCTCTGACACTGGCTCTTACAAAGATGACATCCTAGCAGCAAACCTGACTCAGATGGTAACCTCCGCCACCCGGAAAAATTACAAAACTGGTACAAGCACCCTTATTGACTGGGTTCTCACAAATCACCCTGACCGGATAAAAAACATTAAAGTCCTCCCTGACTCCCTCAGTGACCACTCCCCAGTGTCCTGTACCTGGTCTAATAAATTTCTCAAGCCACCCCCCAAAGTTATAACAAGCAGAGTATTGCCTTATGGGAATCTTATCAAGTTGAAAACCATCTTCTACAACAGGACTGGACGCCAATCTTGAATCAACTGATATTAATACCGCACTAGAATACTTCATTAAATCTTTCAACTCTGCATGCCACTTATACGCCCAGCAAAAAAACGTAAAATCAAAGTGCTATCAAATCCATGGATTACTGCCAAACTACTTGCCGAGCTCAAGGTTCGGACCACCTCTGGGCAGTTGCCAGAGACATAGGCTCACCTCATGATACCCTAAAATACAAGCAGGCCTAAAATAGATGTACCTACAATTAAGCAAATGAAGAGCGCCTATTTCAAAAATGCCCTTGAATCCACCTGGGGTGATGGAAGAGCTTTTGGGACAACATCCAAACATAATGGGTAAACAATCAAAATCGTCACCTACCACTATGAAAGTTGATGGATCCACCACTCTTGACTCAAAGTCTATTGCAGATGCGCTTAATAAGGCATTCACAGACCTTAGTGGGGTCCTCCCCCCAGATTTCTTCTCGGACTTACCTGTGCCTAGCCTAGTATCACAAAACTCGTGACAAACCACAATTTTACTTCAAGAAAATCAAAGTGCACGAAGCACACAAGTACATAAGAAAGGCCTGCTCCAAATCCAGAACAAGTAGTGACACGCTAGATCTAAAAATCCTGTCTCTCACCCTGGATGAAGTAATTCACCCCCTTGCAAAAATTCTTAATCTGTCACTTTGCCAAAGTCAATTTCCCAACAAATGGAAATCTGCCATAGTTACGCCAGTGCACAAAGGTGGGGACAAAACCTCAACAGGAAACTATCGACCAATATCAATACTCCCTCCCTTCTCCAAAGCACTTGAACGAATAGTGGCAGACCAACTCTCTGATTACCTGGACAAATACAATCTACTCTGTAATCAACAGCACGGCTTTAGGAAAGGACATAGTACAACAGCCTTGCTTGATTTCTCTGGAGAAGTCCACTCAGCCCTGGACAAAGGGTGCCAAACAGGTGCAGTCTTTATCGATCTTACAAAAGCTTTCGACACAGTCCATCATGGCCTACTTACCTCCCTACTTTCTAGCCTGGCCGCGAAGGTCCTTGTGCTTGGGTAAAAGTTACCTGTCCAATCGGTCACAGGCTGTAAAATCTCTAATGAACTCTCCGACTTCAAACCAGTTCTCTCGGTGTACCACAGGATCAATTCTTGACCGCTCCTCTTAGCCTGTTCCTTAACTCCTCCCAGATATCTGCCAGGAGAAAATAATCTTATACGCTGATGATGCTGTAATTCTCTCTTCCCACAAGGATCCAAACTCCTACAAAAGCCTGCAACTTGCTTTCTCTAGTGTTGAAAGGTGGTTCCTGGATAGTAAACTTGTGCTAAACCACAATAAAACAAAAGCCATGCTCTTCTCCAATCACCAAAACAAAAATAGGCATACTCCACTCACCATACAAACCTCTGTGGAATTACACTGGACCATGTAAATACTTTCAAATACCTTGGCATCACTTTTGACCAAGGGCTCACCTTTGCAACCCACATTGACAACACTGCGAAACAGTGAACCAGCCTTGGAATACTATTCAGAACCATCAATTTCTAAATCAAGTGGCATTGAGAATAGCTATACAGAGTTCCATAATCTCAATCATTGACTATGGCCTTATTATTTATGGCTCAGCTACCTCCACTGCTCTAAGGCATCTCAATCACTCTAAATAAGGCCTGCCGGCTCCTCACGGGCTCAAAGACTGACTCACACGTGTGATCTGTACTATGAATCAGGCTGGTTGAACCTATCAAATCGTCTTATTTATCTCACCTGCACAATGGCAAAAAATATATCTTGGGACTGACTCCATTATGTATTCAAACCTACTCGACTGAATCCTGGCTCACGACCCTCCACCAGAATCTGAGCGCCAACCTTTCCTGGTTCCGAGATGCCGGACTGCACAGGGACAAAGATCTTTCATACAGGGCCCGACATGGTTCAATGCGCTTAGTCCACCTACCTATCCTCAACCTCGCTTGAAGCTTTCAAATCCATGCTCTATGCCCACCTCACCACCACTAGCAACTGTGACTGCGCTAGATAAAGACTACTACTCCTCATGTCCATCTCACATCTGAGGCCTCTTTCTCCTGACTAATGAACCCTCTGGTACCTCTACTACTTCCTGTCTCCCACCCAAACTCACTCCCCCTTTTTCCTGTCCCTCTCACTTACTCTCCCGCTCACCACCTTTTCCTCCTCTCTAGCCTCCTTTTGGCCTAATGATCACCCTCTCCTGGAAGTTTCCTTAACCTCGAAATTGTCTACTCGCTTGAACCTGTTATAGCTTGTTTTTCTATGAAACTTAAAAATGTTACTGCCTTAAACTGTTTATAGCAAATTTATGATGTAACTTTCCTGTCTGGTTTTACCTGTAATGTGTATCGTGCTTTGTTAAATGTTCTTTGTGACGTGGAACCTTTGTAAAAGAGCCCTGGCTCAAAGGTATTAATTCCTAGACTAATAAACTAAACTAAACTAAACTAAAGACAGGGTGAGATGCAAGGGAAAATCCCTTCCCTGCAGAAAGAAAAGCAGACATGGCTGCTAAATGAACCTTAAATGTAGCAGGCCTGAGGCCTAGGCCATTCAAATGGACCAAATAGTCCAGAGTTGTGGATACACCAGCCGAATCTGGCTGCACATTTCTCTGAGAGTGCCAAATGCTGAATCTCTTCCACTTAGAATTGTAAGTCTTTCTGGTGGAAGGCTTCCTAGAGACCTTCAGAACATCCAATACCCCTTGTGAGAGATGCAGTCCTGCATACTCTAACTTTTCAAGAGCCAGGCCTTGAGCCTGAGAGAACTGAGATTGGGATACCAAATCCTCCCCTGAGAGGAGGTCAGGAGGTCGTGTCTTCTGTAAAGGCAGAAGGGAATTGTGACTGCTAGGGATAGGAACAAAGAGTACCAAGGTTGCCTGGCCCAATCTGGTGCCACCAATATCACTGTACAGGGCTAAGACCTGATTTTTATCAGTACTCTGAATATCAGAGGAAAGGCATACAGGAACCCGTTTGTCCAATCCAACAGTACAGCATCCTGAGGAACAGACCTCAGGAGTGAGGTCTGCAGCAGAACAGGAGGAGCTGATTGTCTGAGGCTGCAAAGAGATCTACCTCTGGAGTGTCTTACCTCCTGAAAATGATGTGAAGAACTTGGTGATTTAGGGACCACTCATGGTGACCCTGAGAAATCCTGCTGAGAGCATCTGCCAGTACACTGTCCTTCCCTGGGAGATGCACTGCTACCAGGGAGATCTGGAGAGAGTAAGCCAGAGTCCAAACCTTCATAGCTTCTGTGCACAGGGCTGTGGACCGAGTGCCCCCTTGCTTGTTTATGTAGTACACAGTGGTGGTGTTGTCTGTCCTGACCTGCACCATCTTCTCCTGTACCAATTCTGAAAACATCTGAAGGGCTAGAAGCAAAGTCCTGAGTTCCAGTAGGTTGATGTGAAGGAGAGACTCCTGCTGTGACCATGTGCCTTGAGCAGTGAGGTTCCCCATGTGAGCTCCCCAACCCAGAAGGGATGCATCTGTGGTGAGAATCACTGAGGGTGACTGGTGAAGGAAGGGAACCCCTTGCCTGAGATTGTCCTCCTCCAACCACCACTGGAGAGCCTGGACAAAAGTTTGAGTTACTGGAATTAACTTGGTAAGCAAATCCTTTTTCTGATACCAGAAGGACCTGAGGTGAAACTGAATGTCCCTCATTTGGAACCTGGCTCCCTGGATCACTGCAATGGAAGTTGCCATGTGGCCTAGAAGCTGGAGAAAGTGCCTGGCTGGATGAGACACTTGAGGTCTGAAAGAGGCTGCCAGATCTGTTAAGGCCCTTACCCTTTGAAAGGGAAGAAAGCCTTTGCTTGAATAGTATCCAGCTCTGCCCCTATGAAGGTGAGAAGCTGGACTGGCTCCAGCTATGACTTGGAGAGATTGAGAAGAAATCTTAGGGAACCCAAAAGCTTCTGGGTAACGGCCAGAGTTGACCTTACTTGATCTGCAGACTGGCCTACAATGAGCCAGTCATCTAGATAGGGGAACACAGAGATGCTCTGCTTCCTGAGGAAGGCTACCAATACTGCCAGGCATTCTATAAAAACTCTAGGGGCAGAAGTGAGGCTGAAGGGCATGCTCTGAACTGATAATGACCTGAGGTCAACTCAAACCTGAGATACTTTCTGTGGGAGCATCTGATTGGTATGTGAAAATAGACATCTTTGAGGTCCAAAGAGGCTAGCCAGTCTCCTGGCCTCAGAGAGGAAAGAATACTTCCCAGAGTCACCATTTTGAATTTTGGTTTTGTAAGATGTCTGTTCAGATATCTTAAGTCTAGGATGGGTCATCACTCCCCTGTCTATTTTGGGGTAAGAAAGTACCTTGAGTACAACCCCTTTCCCTTGTGCAATACAGGAACTTGCTCCACAGCTTTTTGAAGCAACAAAGAAGAAACCTTTGCCTCTAAGGCAGCTGTTTCCAAAGGTATGGCAGGCTTGAAAGACCTTGCTCTGATTTTGGGAATTTTTTTGAAACTGAGAGCAAACCCCTGGCTCACCAGTTCCAGGACCCATTTGTCTGAGGTAACAGACTTCCAGGCCTGAGAGAAATGAGCCAACCTGCCCCCTACTGGAATAGGGGATGCAACCCGGTCTGACACATCAGGGTGTCTGCTTGGCAGGGGTTCTAGGCTGGGAGGTGGATGCCCTGCTCATCCCCCTTCTGCCTCTCCCTCTGAAGAAACCCCTCTGCCGAAAGGTAGAGGAGGCCTGTGCTTGGTAAAAAGGCCTCTGAAAAGGCCTACCTCTGCCAGCCCTAGACTGCTGCTTCTGAGGAGTAGCAGACCTTTCCTTGGCCACTGCACTCCTATAGGTGGTCCTGTATTCATCCAGTTTCTTCATATACATCTCTGTCTGCTCCCCAAACAGAGAGTTCTGTACCACTGGAAACTCCATGGCCTTAGCCTGGGTATCCTGAGAAAGGCTGGTACATCTAAGCCTAGCAAATCTCCTCACGGAGACAGATGTAGCCATGACTTGTGATGAAACATCATCAGAGTCCACTGCACATGAAACTGAACCTTGGATGCCTCAATCTTGTCTGCAGCCACCTGTTCCAACTCCTTGGTCAGCTGGGGAGGGGCATTATTTGCTAGATCCAGAATAGTATCCCACCTAGACTTCTGGTAACTTGCCACATAAGCCATATAGGAGGCCTGCCTGAGTCCCAAGGAGGATGCTAGGTACTGCTTCTTAGCCATAGCATCCAGCTTCCTGGAATCCTTATCTGGGGTGTGTGAAGCCAAGGGGATATTAGCCTTGTCACAGGCTGCAGCCTGCACTACCCCAACATGGCTGCAATGATTATAAAGGAATTCCATCCCAGAACCTGACAACATATACCTCCTGCCCATCTTTCTTTCCACAGGCGGTATAGAGATGGATAACTGAATAATTTCTTGTCTGTTTCTCTAAAGATTTATGCAAGGGAATAGACAGTCTCTTTGACTCTGGGACATCCATCATCTCCACAAAGTCAGGTTCCTCTTCCTCTTCAGAGCCTACCACAGTGGGAAGCTAAAGAGTTTCTGCCACCTTTTTGTAGAACAAAAATTGGGAAGGGGACTCAGAAAGTCTGGGAGGAGAAACTGAATTAGGCCGGTCTGGGGAGATGTCAGGCTCTACTGGCTCATCTAGGCCTTCAAAATCTTCTTCTTCTTCTTCTCCCTCCCAACCTAATTCATAAAAGGCCTCTGGATCATATTCAGATTGTACCTGAACTGATGCAACCGTCCATCTTGTAGAAGTTGTTGGTTTGGTCGGAACAGACTGTAGCAATTGTACTATTCTTATCGCTTTCGCAATCTCCTCAGCAGTTGGGATCTGCAGATTCGGATCTGAGCTGGCCAACTTTCTTTTTCTTTTTGTTGGAACTGATCCCTCAGAATCGGCTTTCCTTTTGCCCGAGGAGGTATTGCCCTAGTTAGAAAGCACCTCCTCAGGTTCAGTCAGAACTGAGCCAGGTTTGCCATCCGGGTCAGCGGATTTTTTGGCCGCTTATTCCTTCAGCCAGTTCAATCGCTTATCCAGTGTGGCTTTAGGAAAATTTGCACAAATTTGGTAGTCTGATTTCAGGTGGTCAAACCCCAGACAATAAACAAAGACGAGGTGGGGATCAGCTTTAGCAAAAGCCTCCCCACACTCCGTGCAATGCTGAAACCCAGTGGGACCAGTTTTCTTCTTGGGTTTCTCAGACATTGTGCTTTTTTGTTTCCAAGTTACTCTATGAAGGTGTTCAAGCCGAGTAACACCAAATCTTTCGGTCACCAACCGGATCAAGGGTTGGGAAAAAAATGGAAAACAACCTTGTTTTTTTGAGACCGAAAGATATCGGAACCCACTACCAGAGAAAAACTTTACAATTTACCACAGAAAAGTATTTGGTTCTACATCGGACTGACCGATGAAGAACTGAAAGAAATAATTTCTTATCACTACTAACTACACTACCTGTACCGTAGACAGAGATTTGATGACCAAAAAATGATAACGGTTGGAAAAACCAAACAATTTTTACTGCTGAACTGAAGCAGAGAGGAGGAATCTCCAGAGTGTCTTCACAAACCACACACATACATAGGCGGCTACAATCACCATAAAAACGGGGCCAAAACCAAATCCAAGTAGTACTCATGAACTGGCACCTCGTCACCAACTACTCATAGATACAAATTCCACAATCGATGTGACAGGATAAAAGCCTTTTATTCCCAGATAGGCAGAATAGTCAGCAAACATACAGGATACACCTTGCCCCTCCCCATGGAACCAAACGTTTTCACGTCACAATTATGCTTTCTCAAGGCTATGGCAAGAGGGGATAATACACCTTATATACCTTATTTAAAGGTGAGGTTTAAAGGCAATGTTCCCTCCCACAAATAAAATAAAACCCCATATTTAATTACTATTGTCATAAATAACAGGTTTTTAACAGTTTTTTCCAGTACTAACAATACATATAAAAGAAAAAAGCTTTTAAATTCATATATAACCTCACCAAGATTATATATAAACACACTAATGTAAAAAATATAAATGTATAAAATAGCAGAAATGGGAAAAATTCTATACAATATCATAAACAGTATCATATGACACAAAAATTATATCAGATATGCTTTTTATCCATTTTATATCTACAAAAATGGAGAAAGTTGGAAAAAGTTATTTAAGCCCAGAACAGTATATGACTTTAAAATATATTGCCAATAAGTATAACCAGAATTCGTATCTATGAGTAGATGGTGATGAGGTGCCGACCTATATGGACAGTTCATGAGAATGTCTTCACAGTTCGAAGGAGTAAAGAATCTGATGGTTACATTAGAATGTACCAGGGTCAGAGGTTTGAAAACTGAGCTCGAGCTCAACGTTCTATGCTCTGCCATAGAGTTAACCCTTTCCTCTCCGGGGTAGTTCAAGTGCTGGGGCTAACTGCATTTTGTCAGAATACAGCAAGACTTCATGTTGTTTGAATCATTTGCTTCTGTATCACTCATGGTTTGTCAGCAGTTAATTCATTAGATGAGGTCTCCCTTGCCTAGAGTTTGTTTCTCTACCCTCTCCACACACACACACACACACACACACACACACACACACACACACGTACTATAAGAGATCTCAGTAGCTCTTATCTGTTATGATTGGGAAGCAGGCTGCAGCCCTTTTCTGTCAAAAAGAAATGTATGTATTTAGCATGGGTAGTTCACTGAAGACCTGGCATTTTATCAGATAGGTCTTGAGAGGTTAAAACCAGTGTAAATCTTTACAAAATTTGCTGGGAAATGGTAACATTTATGAGGTATGAATCTTTCTTGAAAGATATTCATTCCCAACTGAATTAGTAGCAAACATTTTTTAAATGCTTATCATTTAAATGTGCAAGTTGTTGCATTTCGAAGGGGGTAAACCAATATTTAACAAGCTGTTTCAGTTTCTTAATGGCCCACAGATAAGCAGCTTGGAGTTATGTCTCCAACATTCTAAACACAAAGAAGGGATTATTTTATTTTAGTTGTCAAAGTCAGGGCCCCTACTGCTCTGCGGCAGCATTTTCTGATTTCTGTGGCAAGATTTATTCATTTCTGTGGCAGAATGCAGTCCTGCCATTGGCTAAAATATGATGTGATGTCATTGATGACATCACTTGCCAAGCATAGTGGAGGGGCTTCGGGATAAACAAGGTAGGTTCAGAAGCCTGGCACTATGGAAAAACTGTATATTTGAATGAAATTCACCAAAAAATGAAAATTACGCACCTACAATAATTCTTGATCTTCTCTTGTATCTTCACCATTCATTACCGCTTGGATTAGTGCCGGAGGCGTGCACCACTATGGGAGGCTTTTTTTTTTTTTTTTTGAGTCGGTTCTCCAATCATCCTACTGAAATACGCATCACAGGCCATGTGAGGGGCTGGCCGTTAGGTGTCGCAGACCTCCTCTATCTCAGTTCTGGTAGCCAGACAGGCGAAAATAAAGGGTAAGAAAAAGGAAAGTGAGGCAAGAGAGCCGAGGGACAGACGAAGGAAAGGATATAAACTGAAAAAGGAATAAGCTTGTAGAGAATAGACAGAGGAGAGAGAATTCCTACTCTAAGGGACCGCAGGGCCTCCTTTCCGGGGCGGCTCTAGGGGAGGAACAGAGAGAAAGAAAGAGAAAGTAGAAGAAGAAGAAGAAGAAAAAGAGGCATGTTGAGAGGGAGAACAGTGCCCATCGAGCATTGGTTGAGAGGCTTATAGGCTCGAGACTAACAAGGGAGCAAGAATCCCACTTGCTAGGACTGAGGGGAGGTTCAACCGAACCACCTGAACAGATTCGAATGAGGGCAACATCTCTGAACTCTCAACATGCCAAGTCCCTACATCCTAGGTGAGGGCTCCTAGACTGCCCGGGCAGAACCTGTTCCGGGTACAAAGCCTACCCAGGAAGGGGACTAAGTCCCTTAGCACCTTGTTAAGTGCTAACACAGCAGTGTATTGGAAAGACTATGCCTTCTCAAAGGCAGTTTTGTATGAAAGATAGAGTGGAACTCAATCAGACTCCCTAAGGCAAGGCAAACAGACGCTCAGAGCTGACAAGTTCAATCAGCAGCTAGAAGAGCTCAAAAATAATACCTGCCAGGAGGATTCTAGAGTTTGCTGAGGCCAAGTCAGAGCATGGCCTCTTAAGCTGTGAAACTGCATAACCTGAAGAAGGTATTTAGGAATCGCACCCTAAGGGCGGTCAGAAAGAGTTCCCTCAGAATTAGAGAAAAGTACAACCGTGCTCATTCCTCTTTACCTTGAGGAAAAAAGGAACCATTCAAAAAGAATGGGAACAGAAAAAAAAATTTATTTTTTTCTTTTTCATAAAGGGCAAAGGAAGGAGAGGACCGAGACGGGAGGGGGAGATGCCACAGAAGGAGGCCACTGAAGGGAAGATGGGCGGGTATCAGTAATGAAAGGTGAAGATACAAGAGAAGATCAAGAATTACGGTAGGTACGTAATTTTCATATCTTCCCTTGTCAATCTTCACCATTCATTACTGCTTGGGTAAGTACCAAGCCTTCCCCTTAGAAAAAAGGGGGGTAAGAACCCTGAGGGAACAAGACCCCCAGCCTCCTGCTGGTGAGAAACAGAAGGGGAAGACCCTGGGCTAATTGAGAGAGAAGCCTATGGGGAAGAAGAGCTAGGAGTTGCCCCCCCGAGGACGGGGAGACGGAGGAAGCCTCTGCAGTAATCTCCTAGCTCTGGAGGAAAAGAGACGGGTCCCTCGGAAAGCGGAGCGAATCACCCTACGACGGGCCAGGGGTGACAACCTTGATAGACAAAGCCATGCCATCTGCCTAATGCAGATCGCTGTCCCCACAAGCCTGGAAGCCACCTCACTGACGTCATAAGATGCCCTTGATTGGTGTCTTGCCAGCTCCAGGCCTATAGCAGAGAGGGCAATAGCTTGTCTGGTTTGCTCCGGATCAGGCATTGATGCTAAGATCTGAGAGAGCATTGACCACAAATGCCTACTGTAGGCAGCGTGATGAGCCTGATGAGAGGCAATGCAAGCCATCGCACGAGAGGAAGAGAACACTCTTCGCCCCCACCGGTCGATTTGTAGGGAATCCGAATCCAGTGGACGGTTGAGCGCCAGGCAGCGGTGCCCGGAAGGAGTCTCCAGGTATACCAAACCCGACGGCGGGTTAGGAAGAGTACCCAGGGATTCCGAAGGGGCACAATACCTTCGTCGACAGTCTGCCGGGGCTGGAGAAGGGGCGGCTGGCGACTGCCAGGAACGGATAGACGCCTCCTGGAAGGGGATAGGCCAGGAAGGTACCACCAGGTGCTGGGCACTGAATTTCCAAGAATTCATGCATCTCCCGCTCAGTATTGTCTCCCTAATGTAGGAGATTCAAGATCCTCACCATCCTCGAAGGGAATCGTGATATTCAGTGAAATCAGCATCGGAGGAGACATGAGCAGAGGGTTCCTCTCCTCAGAGGAGGAGATGAGGATGATGGAGAGCTCGAAAGGTCCAGAAGATTCTGCGGGCGGTGGGGATAGGCGAAAGACCCACTCATTCATACACCTGACATATGAGGGGAAGGCCGCCGCAGAACCTCTGAACTGCTTCCAGGATAAGGGGCCCATAGGACCGACATGGCCTGGAAGAGCGGGGGGGTGGTGGCTGCAGAGGAACGGGAAATGGGCACCTACGAAGAGGCAACTGTCCTCTGCTAGGACTCTGAAATCCGGAGAACAGAACCCGAGCTGGCGGGATTCCGGACAACAGACCAGGTCGCAAAACAGAACCCTGGGGATGCGAAACCTGAAAGAGCCCAGAAGGGGATCCTCCCCTGTGACAAACCTGGGACTGCATGGATCCAGAAGGGCTGCCCGCAGCAACGCCACCAGAGGGGACCCCGGGGTCCAAGAGGGAAAGGCGGGGCCCAGCACTACGGCTCCTAGCCACCCCCTGAGGGGTGGCCGGCAGACACCGTGATGACTGCACCCCACCCCTCGACCTCTGAGAGCGCCCTCCTCCTTGACCCCAGCATTATTCCACCCCGAGTGGCTGTAACAGCACCAGGGAGGGTAGCTTTCACGAGCCCACCAGGAGGGAGAGCCCCTTCCTCTGCCCCCACTCCATCGCCCCCCAGGGACCCAGGACCACCCCTAGCCCGAGGGCCCTCAGGGGAGGACAGCAGCGGGGATAGCAGAAGAGGCCCGCTGGGCCGCCTAGCACCACGTGCCACCAGGGACCCCGACTCCGAAGAGTCAGGTTGCCAGGACGGGTCCACTTCTGAGTCATCGACCTCCGAAAAGAGGAAGAGACCAGCTGGACCACAATACTAGCAACCACGGGGGTCCCCAGTGAAACGGCGCCACAAACGGTGGTGGTGCCGGTGCCAGAGGTGGCGCCGGATGACCTTGGGCCACCCGTACCCGCTAGGCCCGGCCCCGACTCCCCATCGGCACTGGCTAGGCCCATGGCACCGCCCTCAGTGCTAGAGGATTAGCAGTTAGGCTGGGTCGACTCCGCCTGCCTACCAGTTCTGAGTCACCAGAGAGGTAAGAGGAAGGGATGGAGGGTGGGACAAGAGAGTCCAAGGGACAGAAAAAGGAAGAGAAAACTGAACTAAAAGGAGAAATAACGACTGAGAGGACAGCATAGAAGAAGTAAGACTAAGGGGATTGGGTAAGGGCCCCAATCTCTGGAAAAGGAAGAAGGGAGGGAAGGGAGAAGAGAGAATTTAGGAGAGAGTGAGAGGTAACAAGGATCCAGGACCCTAGTCTGTCACCAGACTGTATAGGAACTGCAAGGAGTTAGCAAAGCTCTTTGCCAGAATTCAAGGCACAGAATAACTGGCAATACCCCAAAAGCAGAGTCGGCTATTCTGGAGAAGGACAGGGTACAGGGACTCAGTACTCTCCCTCTAAAGAGATATTTGGTGAAAAAAAGGGGAATTTTTTTTTTTTTTTTTTAATAAGATGGATAACAGAAAGAGGGCAACCACCAGCTCCCACCCCGTAGGGGGTGAAGATATGTAGAAGAGAAGGAGTGCCACTCGCACTGTACCCCTTAGGGAAGACTGTCCCCCCTGTGTGTCCCAACTAATCTCACTCAAGCAAGGGTGCCGGAAGATGGCAAAAGTTGAGGGGGCTGAGAATGAGAGGGCACTTTTCCCAATACTGGTTTTTACCATACAGAATAAAAGTGGAGGCTACTGCCCCTCGCCCAGTGTTTCCGCACCTATGCAGTGAAGAGAGGGAAGGCACAGAGGGAGAAGGATTCCAGAGACTGGAGCCCCAAGGGGATGGTGGGAGATTGTGATGAATGGTGAAGATACACAGAAAGATCATAATCACGTTAAGCACGTAATTTGAATATCTTATCTGTGTCAATCTTCACCATTCATCACAGATGGGTGAGTACCAAGACCCCCGAAGAGGGTTGATTAATTGCACCCTAAGGGACAGTGTCCCTTAGCCCTCAGTGGGTGACACACTAAGGGGGGAATCTTCTGGGCCTGAGGAGGCCCGAGAGTGGGGAGAGCGAGACGGGGTTCCCCCAGAGGGGGAAGGAATTTGCCCCGACAAACGTTGTCTCGACCTACAGGAAAAGAGATAGGTTCCCTGGTGAGCGGAGCAAATCACCCTATGCCGGGCCAAGGGTAACAACCGGGAGAGGCGAAGCCATGCCGATCTTCTGGTGCAGATCACTGTCCCTACGACCCTGGTAGCTACCTCATTGGTGTCGTAAGATGCCCTTGCTTGGTGCCTTGCTAGCTCCAGGCCACATGCAGAGAGAGCAATGGCTTGCCTGGTTTGCTCCGAGTCAGGCAGAGCGGCTAGGAACTGACCTAGCGCTGACCACAAGAAAAAATTACTCACCTTAGTAATGTTGTTTCTTCTAATGGAGTCTTGCTATATTATGACAATTGCAGTTTGTCCCACCATTAGAACTGCTCCGGAGGTGAAAGAGTTAACTTCCATGCCAGGCATGGAACTTAGAGCACGAGCTCGGTTAGAAAAGCTCTGTCTGGAATATTTCAAACTGAAAGTGTCAGATCTTTACGAGCAAAACTCACTAAGGTTCTGTGTGGAAGCTGTAATCTACACTAGCCAACTGGCTACTTAAATATTAACACATTTTCCTGGCCCCAACACCAAGACTCAAGTCAGGGACCAGAAAAGATAAGACAAGATAAGATAAAATAAAACACAACACCCAAACACCCCAAAAAAGAAGGGTGGAAAACATAAATGGGCATCAATAAGTGCCAACACTGACTGCCCACCCCATACCCAAAGTAGAAGTTCTGAGAGGGGCAGGTTAGATGTCATAATATAGCAAGACTCATTAGAAGAAACAACATTACTAAGGTGAGTAATTTTTTCTTCAAACAACATGAAGTCTTGCTATATTATGACAATTGCAGACTACACAGCAGTACCTCCATGGAGGAGGGACAGAACCTACTTAGGGAATAGGCTCTGAAGCACGGCTGTGCCAAACCTAGCATCCTCCTGGCCTGGATATCCAGGGAGTAATGCTTGGTGAAAGTGTACTGTTTTCCAAGTAGCTGCTTGACATATCTCTAAGATAGGATGTCTCTGGCAGCAGCTAGAGACGCAGCTGTACCTCTGGTAGAGTGAGCCCTCAGGCCTGAAGGGGGAACCTTACCCAGTTTTTGATAGCAAAATTGGATACAAGAGACAATCCACCTGGCAATGGATCTCTTAGTGGCAGGTTTCCCTTTCCCAACCTCACCATAAGTGAGAAATAGTTGGAGGGAGTCAAACCTGTGACCCTTGGTACGCTCTATGTAGTAACTTAGGGCCCTCTTAACATCTAAGACAACCTCCTCTCACCAGAGGAGGAATGGTCAGTGAAGAACACTGGAAGAGAAATAGATTGATTAAGGTGGAAATCTGAAACCACCTTAGGCAAAAACTTCCTGTTAGTCCTGAGGACTACCTTATCCCTGTGAAAGGAAATAAAGTCAGTCTCCACTGACAAAGCTTGTAATTCACTTATGCGCCTGGCAGAAGTGATGGCTACTAGAAACACAGTTTTCCAAGTCAAGTACTTAGGCTCTGCCGAAGACAGAGGTTCAAAGGGGGGTTGCATCAGCTGAGCAATGCAAACATTAAGATCCCAGGCAGGGGCAGGGTCCCTGAATGGTGGATTGGTATGAAGCAATCCTCTGAAAAACTTGGAAAATACAGGGTGAGCAGAAAGAGAAGAGGGCTTCCCTGCTGAAATAAAAGCAGAGACAGCTGCCAAATGCACTTTCAGGGTAGCTGGTCTCAGTCCCAAAGAATTAAGATGGACCATATAGTCCAAAACAGTGGGCAAATCAGCAGATTCCGGGAAATATGCTCCTAGAACACCATATGGAAAACCTTTTCCATTTGGAGTTATAAGTAGCCTAGTGTAAGGCTTCCTAGAAGCTTTAAGATTTCTGAGAACACCTTGAGAAAGGTGTAGGTCAGCAACTCTAACTCTCAAGAGCCAGGCCTTGAGGTTGAGGGATTTGAGATTCGGATACCAAACTCTCCCCTGGGCACAGGTTAACAAATTGTGGTTCCTGGGGAGACACAGGGGAAGATGGACTTCTAAGGACAGAAGGAGTGGGTACCAGGGCTGCCTGGCCCAGTCTGGAGCAATCAGAATCATCTTGCAGGGCTGAGATCTGATTTTGACTAGCACCTTGAACAGGAGAGGGAAGGGGGAAGGCATAGAGAAACTTCCCTTCCCAATCGAGGAGAAAGGCATCCAGGGGGACTGAGCCCAACACTATGGGCCTGCAACAAAAAAGTGGAAATTGATGATTGTCTGGGGCTGCAAAACGATCTATCTGAGGGGTGCCCCATCTGGCAAAAACTATCCCCAGTACTCGGGGATCCAGTGACCATTCGTGATGGCCCTGGGAAAACCTGCTGAGAGCATCTGCCAGGACATTGTCCTTGCCTGGGAGGTGAACTGCTATGAGGGAAGTGTTCAGGGAATAAGCCAGAGACCACAACTTCATTGCTTCGGTGCACAAGGCCGAAGACCGAGTGCCCCCTTGTTTGTTGAGGTACCACATTGTAGTGGTGTTGTCTGTTCTGACCTGTACCACTTTGTTCTGAACAGATGCAGAAAAAACCTGAAGTGCTAGAAAAACAGCTCTGAGTTCCAACAGATTGATGTGGAGCAGAGATTCCTGACGGGACCACAATCCCTGGGTGGAGAGGTCCCATGTGAGCTCCCCCATCCCAAAATGGACGATCTGTAGTAAGGGTCAAGGAGTGAGATAGAGGGATGAAGGGAACCCCTTGTCTCAGATTGCTCTGATCCTGCCACCACTGAAGGGCCTGGATCAGGGTTCAAGTCACTGGGATCAACTTGGATAGGGGATCTCTTCTTTGAGACCAAAAGGCTCTCAAATGGAACTGAATGTCCCTCATCTGAAATCTTGCTCCTTGCACTACAGCTGTGGAAGCAGCCATGTGTCCTAGGAGCTGTAGGAAATGCCTTGCTGGTCGAGAGACCTGCAGAGTGAAGGAGGAGGCCAGGGCACCAGGGTCCTTACCCTTTCTAGGGAAGGAAGGCTCTGGCCTGCTTTGTGTCCAGTTCTGCACCTATAAAGGTGAGTACCTGGACAGGTTCCAGAACTGACTTTGGAAGACTGAGAAGAAAGCCCAGAGAAGTAAGCAGCTGCTGGGTCACTTGCAGGTGTGATTTGACGTGGTCTGGAGACTGACCCACAATGAGCCAGTTGTCTAGGTAGGGAAAGATGGCAATCTTTTGCCTTCTTAAATGAGCAACTGCTACTGCCAGGCATTTTGTGAATACCCTTGGGGCAGAGGTAAGGCCAAAGGGCATTGCTCTGAACTGATAATGGCCTGAGGGCAGTTCGAATCTGAGGTACTTTCGGTGGGAGCTTCTGATAAGAACATGGAAGTAGGCATCCTTGAGGTCCAGGGAAGCTAGCCAGTCCCCTGGCCTTAGGGAGGGTAAAATCATTCCCAGAGTCACCATTTTGAATTTTGGTTTTAAAAGGTGCTTGTTCAGATATCTTAGGTCCAGGATGGGCCGCCATTCTCCTGTCTTTTTTGGGGTAAGGAAGTACCTGGAGTACAGACCCTTGCCCTGGTGTAGGGGAGAAACCCTTTCTACAGCTCTGAGAGCCAGGAGGGGTGAGACTTCTGTTTCCAAAGCAAGAGTCTCTAGAGGATTTGCAGGTGGAAAAGATCTGATTCTCATCTTTGAAATTTTTTTGAAGCTGAGAACCAGACCCTGAGCTACTACCCAGGACCCACTTGTCTGATGTTAAAGACTCCAGTCCTGGACGAGGAAGCCAGCCTGCCCCCTACAGGTAATGGAGAACTGCCCTGGGCATCCCATCAGGGTGCCTGTTTGGCAGGGGCTTTAGGGCTGAGGGGTGGAGCAGGCCTGCTTGTACCCCATCTGCCTCTCCTCTGAAGAACCCTCTGAGCGTAAGCTGAAGAGGAGGCCTGGGTTTGGTAAAAGGCCTGTGAAGGGGCTGCCTCTGAGGGGTGGCTTGCCGTTCCTTGGCTTGTGCACTCCTATAAGTAGTTCTATATTCATCCATTTTCTTCATATAATTCTCTGTCTGCTCCCCAAACAGAATTTCCCACCACAGGAAAATCCATAGCCTTAGCCTGGGTATCCTGTGACAAACTAGTACACCTGAGCCAAGCCAATCTATGAAAAGCCACAGATGTAGCCATGACTCTAGAGGATACATCATTAGAATCCACTGCAGCATGGAATTGCACCTTAGATGCCTCAATACCATCAGCAGCCACCTGCTCCAGCTCCTTGGCAAGCTGGCCAGGGGCCTGTTTGGCTAAAGCCATGACAGTATCCCATCTAGATTTCTGGTATCTGCAACATAAGTCATAATTTGTTTGTCTGAGTCCCAAGGACGCTGCCATGTATTGTTTTTTAGCCATGGCATCAATCTTCCTGGAGTCCTTGTCAGGAGGATGTAGCCAGGGAATATTAGCCTTATCACAGGCTGCAGCCTGAACTACCCCAACATGGCTGCACTGCTGTGAAAGAAATTCTGTATCAGGACCTGACAAAGTGTACCTCCTGTCCATCTTTTTATTCACAGGAGGCACCGAATTAGGAGCTATTAAAATTTTTATTGTTTGTTTCCTAAAGGATTTATGTAAAGGAAGAGACAATCTCCTGGACTCTGGGATATCCATCATCTCTACAAAGTCAGGCTCTTCTTGCTCATCCACAGCTTCCTCCAAAGGAAGCTGGAGGGTTTCAGCAACTTTTTTATAAAACAGAAAATGAGAAGGGGACTCAGAAAGCCTAGGGGGAGATTCTCCTAAAGGTCTGTCTGGGGAGCTGTCCGGTTCAACGGGCTCATCCAGACTTTCAAAGTCACATTCACACTGTTCATAATCATCCTCCCCCTCCTCTGGTTCATAAAACTCCTCTATATCATATTCTTGAACCGGTGGAACAGGCCGAACCGACCTTTTGCCAGATAGTGGCGGTCGGATGAACCGGAGAAAGTGACTGGACAATTTGGATTGCTTTGTTATCTCTGCAGCAGTTGGAGAAGGAATTTTGACTCCACACCTGCTGATTTTCTAGTTCTCTTTGCTGGATCTGGCTCCTCTGAGTCAGCTTTACGCTTGCCCGAGGAAGTCTCGCCTGGTCAGAGGAGCTTCCTCCGGTTCGGGTTGGCACCGAACCGGCTGGCCATCCGGGTCAGCGGACTTTTGGCCTCGCCCCTGAGTCTACCAACTCTCTATCTAGGGTAGCTGCAGGAAATTCTTGCAAATCTGGCAGTCTGCATTGAGGTGGTCAAACTCCAGACAATAAACACATGTGGTGTGTGGGTCAGCCTTGGCAAAGGCTTCCCACAGACACTACAGTGTTGAAACCCAGTGGGCCTGGTTTTTCTTTTGGGTTCTCAGTATAATGCCAGCCTAACCAAAAACTTGCCCTTTTCTCCGCAGTGCCAGGCAAGACGCCCCTTATCGGTTCCTAACCGTGTCACGGTGGTGGAAAACCGTAATAAAATCTGTTTTTTTAGAACCGATAAGAACCGGAACCGCACTCTAAAAGCTTTTAAATGCTTCAGAATAAAGTTTTAAAACAACCTGATCGGTTCAACCGAACCGATAAACATTTACAAGTTCAACATAGAAATAAACCTGTCTATTACTTACAATACCACAGACAGAGCTTGAACCGATCGGTTTATGTTAAAATAATAATAATCATGTTGAATTTAACCGAGAAAAACTCTTTTAAACCGAGAAATGAACTGAGCAGTAGGAGGAATCTCCGGAGCGACTGTTCAGTGAGGCGGAGTAAAGAATCTGACAGTTTCAGTTTGAAATATTCCAGACAGAGCTTTTCTAACTGAGCTCGTGCTCTAAGTTCCATGCCTGGCATGGAAGTTAACTCTTTCACCTCCAGAGCAGTTCTAATGGTGGGACAAACTGCAATTGTCATAATATAGCAAGACTTCATGTTGTTTGAAGTACCTGTTATAGGCAGCATAGTGGGCCTGATGCGCAGAAATGGAGAGAAGCAGCCGTGCCGAGTAGAAAGTCCTCCCCCCCCAGAAATCAAAATCCGAGGAGTCCTGATCTGGGGGCTGGTCATGGCGGAGGGCGCGAAGCCTGTCAGGAGTGTCCAGGTGCGTCAATCCGGACTGCGGATGAGGCAAGGAGCCTGGAGACTCTGGGGGAGCGCAATACCTCTGGCAGAGGTCGAGAGGGGCAGGGACTCCGGAGAAGGGCCTCTGCCAGAAACGCATGGACGCCTCCCGAAAGGGAGCGGGCCAAGGCAGCACCACGAGGGTGGCTGTCCCAAAATCGCCTAGAAAGGCGTGCGCCGCATGCTCCGGATTGCTAACAGAAGAGGGGGAAAGGTGAAGGTCCTCCATCATCCTCATGAGGAAACGCTGATACTCAGAGAGATCAGCAGCAGGAGAGATGTGAACAGAAGGTTCCTCTCCCCCAGAAGAGGGGGATGAGGAGCTGAAGGTCACCATAGGCTCAGAGGATGGCTGCTCGGGGAGGTTGAAAACCTGGCTGTCCAAGGCCCCTAACGTAGGCAGGAAATCGAGCAGCCACCGCTCTGAACTGTTCCCAGGTGAGAGGCCCGCTAGGACCAAGGATACCTGGGAACGCAGGAGAAGGCGGCAGAGGGGAGTGGACAGAGCTGAGAGAAGTCGGCTGACCTCTGCCAGGGCTAAGGAGTGGACCATGGACTCCCACGGGAGGAGTCCTGGAAGACTCCGCAGTCAACAGCTGCACAACCGCTCCGGTACTGCCTACACTGCGCCCAGAAGAATCCTCCAAGTGAGGCGACCGGGGCCGTGAAGGTCCAGAAGGATGGTCCCCTGCCTCGAAAGAATGGGACCCTCTCAAGGAACCCGAAGGGGAAGGGGAAGGGTGGAAGTCCGCACTCCGGCTCCGTCCAGGGCCCGAGTGGGTCCCAGAGAAGGGCCAGCACGCCGAACTCACACCCCTCGACCCTTCGGAGTCCGAAAGGGTCCTAGCCCTCAAAGTAGCCAGCCTAGGCAGCTCAGTACCCAGGGCTACCCCCGAAGGGGCAATCCCAGAAGGAACATCCTCCCCTCCCGTGGCCCTCTCAATAGGCCCCAAATTTGGGCGACCCAGAGACGTCACAGTAGGGGGTACCACCACAGAGGGGTCAAGGAACCCCCCCAAGGCCAGGCTGCAAGGCGATGGTGGCACGCACCACAGCCCGCTGGTCAATACCACTGACCCTAGCCTTAGAGGGAACCCGACTCACCTCAGAGGGGGGCTGGCTGAGACCCGAAGAGGAAACCACCAGCTCGTCCTCCCTTGCAGACAACCCCGAAGGGTGTGACTGCCCATTCGACTCCGAGCTGGACTCCGACTCTGAAGAGGAAGAGTCCGAGGCCCTAAGCCAAATGGTGGGGGGTCGAGGAAGGGACACCTTCCCGAGGGGCCCAGGAGCCAAAGCGATCCCCGCCCGCTCCACAGCACCGCGAGCGGTGCCAGCAGAAGGTGGCAGGGCAGCTTGGGCCAGAAGTCCTAAACCAGGGCTAGCTGCGGCACCATCAGGTCCACCGGTGCCTGGGGAGGCACCCAGGACAGAGACGGCGCTGGCAGAAACCCCAGCCTCGGAGCCGACGATGCCGCTAGGCCACCCGGGACGCGGCACCGAGACCGGACGGGCGCCGACGATCCCGGGCGACTCGGTCACCACGCGCGCCGATCACGCGCAGCGGGACCGCCGGCACCGCAAGCGGAATCGAGAGTCCCAACGGACAACACCAAAGGTCTTCACGGTGTTAGTAGCCAACCCTCGGCGCCGAGGACGGTGCCGAGGGAGACATAGCGCAGGACGACGCTGGAGGCAGTTTCACGGCACTGCGAAGCAGTGTCGCACCGCGAACAGCGCCAAGCCCATGGTGCCGCTAGTCGGGTCGGTGCTGACGCCGACACCGAACAGGTCCCACCGGCATCGCTGAAGGCGCCTGGGGCCCCGGACGGCACCGAACGATCAAGGGCCGACTCGGGCCCAGTGGACCGTGGGAGCTACACCTGGGAGCCTTCACCCCGGGTGACTGCCGAGCGGCGCCTCCCGCCTGCTCCAGGGGGAAGCGGATAGGCCTCCTGCGCCATGGAAGGAGCCTCGCCACGCTAGACTAGAAGAGGCCGAGGCCCCTCCTCCTCAGTTCGTAGTAGAACCGGAGGGCACCCGGAGGAAGGGCCGAGAGAACGCGATTTGGCCCGACGAGTGCGGCTCACCCACCGAAGTCGGTGGAACCTCGCCCACCTTGAACGCTGTTCTAAAACCCGCGTCCATCGAGAAGCAGGCGTCGCACGAATCCATGTCGTGTAGCGGGCCAAGGCACAAAAGACACCGGTCATGTCGGTTGATGACGGAGTACTTGCGGCCGCACGGGCACCGACGCATAGGGGGCTGCCCCATCTTGGATGTCTTGCCCTCCGACCGCGACATGACCTACGGAGAAAAAAACACCAAAAACAGACTCGACGCCGCTTAAACAGTAAAATAAGGAAAGATCTTACCGGCGACGTCGAGTGGAGGCAAACAGAACTAGTAGACCAACGACTAGAGACGCAGGCTTCAAGGCCTAAAATTTTTGAAAACACACTTCTTCAGGCTTCCCACGAGGCGACCTCGACGGCGGGAGACGAAGAACTGGTAGGCAGGCGGAGTTTGACCCAGCCTAACGTACAATCCCCGAGCGCCACATAACACGTGTCAGTTCTCGAGGGCGGCGCCGATGCGGCCGGCTCTGGCTCATCCTTTTAAAAAAAAAGGCTCCCGCGGGGTCCTGATCTCCGGCCAGTACCCATCTGTGATGAAAGGTGAAGATTGACACAGATAAGATCAAGGAGTCTTGTGACACAGAAAACCTTCAACTACTGTGCAGCAGGTGCAGCCTCGACGGCAGGAGAAACAGAACTGAGATAGAGGAGGAGTCTGCGGCACCTAACGGCCACCCCTCGCGCATGACGCAGTACGTTGCGCTCGACGGCAGCGCCGTTGGAGACGACTCAAAAGAAAAAAAAAACTCCTGTAGCGGGTGCGCGCCTCCGGCACTAACCCAAGCAGTAATGAATGGTGAAGATTGACAAGGGAAGATCAATGAATTCTGTGGCACTATATGAATTCTGTGGCATGATGCAAATTCTGCAGAAAATTCCACAACCATAGAATCGCAGAATTCCAGGGGCCTTGGTCATAGTGATTTGTAGATGTGGAAGAAGAAAAAATTACTCACCTTAGTAATGTTGTTTCTTCTAATAGAGTCTTGCTATATTATGACATATGCAGTGAGTCCCAACCTTCGAACTGCTCCGGAGGTGAAAGAGTTAACTTTCCATGCCAGGCATGGAACTTTGAGCTCGAGCTCGGTTGAAAACTCTGTCTGTTGTTCTTCAACCTCAAACTGTCAGATTTTTACAAGCTAAACTCACTAAGGTCCTGTGTGGAAGCTGTAAACCTACACTAGCCAACTGGCTACTAAATAAAAGAACACATTTTTTGGTCCCAAAACAAAGACTCAAGTCAGGAGACCCAAAACATGAAAACACAACACCCAGTCACCCCAAAAACGAGGGGTGAAAAAACAAGGTGGGCATCTACTAAGTGCCAACACTGCACTGTCCACCCACATCACAAAAGCAGAGATTCTGAGTGGGGCAGGCAAGGGGGGAGGTCATAATATAGCAAGACTCCATTAGAACAAACAACATTACTAAGGTGAGTAATTTTTTTTTCAAACAACATGAAGTCTTGCTATATTATGACATATGCAGACTACACAGCAGTACCTTCATGGAGGAGGGACAGAACCTACTTAGGAAATAGGCTCTAAAGCACAGCTGTGCCAAACCGAGCATCACTCCTAGCCTGGATGTCCAGGGAGTAATGCTTGGTAAAAGTGTGAACTGTTTTCCAGGTAGCTGCTTGACATATCTCTAGGATAGGGATGTCACTGGCAGCAGCCAGAGACGCAGCTGTACCTCTGGCAGAGTGAGCCCTCAGGCCTGAGGGAGGAACCTTACCCAGTTTTTCATAGCAAAATTGGATACAAGAGACAATCCATCTGGCAATGAATCTTTTAGTGGCAGGTTTCCCTTTACTAACCTCACCATAAGTGAGGAACAGTAGGAGGGAGTCAAACCTGTGACCCTTGGTACATTCTATGTAGTAACTAAGGGCTCTTTTGACATCTAAACTGTGCAGTCTCCTCTCGCCAGAGGAGGAATGGTCAGTGAAGTACACAGGGGGAGACATAGATTGATTAAGGTGGAAATCTGAAACCACCTTAGACAAGAAATGAAAATTACGTACCTACCGTAATTCTTGATCTTCTTGGACGAGTCTCCACCACTCATTCACACTAGTGGGATTAGCGCCGGAGGCACTAGGACCCATCGGGAGCAAACTTTTTGCTGGAGGGTCGGCGCAGAGATGAGCTGAGGCATGGCACAGGCAGCAGCTCGAGAAAACGTTGACCATCTCGGCGCGACCCTCCAACCGCCTCAGTACCTTTTACCAAGGAGGTGCAGCGAATCTAACGTAAAGAGTAAATCTAACTTAAAAACGGACATAAGATAGTCCGTACGACCTGTGTAAGAAGGGTCAGCAAAGAAGTCCTCACGGCCTAAAGAGTTGAGGGAGTGAAGACCAACACAGCGGTGAGCTTGGGGATGGAGGGTGGGCGTTATGAGTGGTGGAGACTCGTCCAAGAAGATCAAGAATTACGGTAGGTACATGCACTTTCATATCTTCCTGGACATAAGTCTCCACCACTATTCACACTAGTGGGAGAGTACCACGCTGATAATCCCCAAAAGGGCGGCAGGAGAGCCAGAGCTCACGCTGCTCAAGATAGAAGACCATTACGATAAGTTCTGTCACGCGGAATGTCGCTTTGGAGATGAACATCCAGTGCATAATGCTTAACGGCAAGGTATGCACTGAGCTCAGGTAGCGGCGTTGCAGATATCCGCAATTGAACATTGTGAATCTCCGCTAAAGATGCACGCGATCGCTTAGTAGAGTGAGCGAACTCTACCCTCCAATTTAATCTTGAGCCATGGAGTAGCAATGTCGAAGGCATGCCACTAACCATGATGAGATGCATCTAATAGCGACGGGTTGACCCAGCCGGTGTCGCTGAAAGAAACAAACAGTTGCTGAGTCTTCATGAAAATTCTTGGTTCTATCTAAATAGAACCGAAGGTTTCTTAACATCCAAGGAATGAAGAGATCGCTCCCTTCATTTTGGAAATTAGCGATAAGAGGGAAGTACCAGAGGTTGGTTTAGATGGAATTCTGACACAACCTTGGGAAGAAATTTAGGATGAGTACAGAAACTACCTTGTCTTTATGGAATACAGTACTGGAGGGTCCGTCTACCAAGGCATGAATTCTCCGAGACCCCTGCGGGCTGAGGTAATGGCCACCAGGAAGGCAGTCTTCAGGTAAATTTTAGCTCACAGGTAGCTAAGGGCTCGAAAGGCTTCCTCGAGTGAGCATGTCCAGCACCAGGTTAATGTCCCAGGTTGCACTGACGCCTAACAGGGTCTGTATGAAGAACTCCTTAAGAAACTCTTCACCATAGGAAGCTGGAGCCAGAGTCAAGGAAGAAACCGCTCATGGAACGCTGATATGGCACTAAGGTGAACTTTAACTGTGGAGTACTGGAGACCTGAGTTTGATAGGTCCAAAAGATACTCCAGAACCTTGTCAGGAGGACAGGAAAAGGGATTCCAAGAGGACTTTACAGAACGTTTCCATTTGGAGCGTACGTTTTCAGTGGCTGGCTACTACGAGCCAAAGGATGTCGAGACCTCCGTAGAGACGTTGAATCGATTCACTTCTACCTTCAGGAGCCAAGCATGAAGGTGAAATGATTTCAGCTTGGGATGGACCAACGAACCCTGAGTCAAAAGGTTGATTTGCTAAGGGAAGTGGTCTCGGAGAGGCTGCCAACATACTGTTGAGCAGAGAAACTATAGTTGCCGAGGCCAGGAGGAGCAATGAGAATCATTTTGGCCCCTGAGACTCGAACTTGAGGAGAACTCTCTGGATTAGAGGGATCGGTGGAAAGGCGAAAGAAAACGTTTTGTCCACCGCAGCTGAATGCATCCTGACAGAAAATGCCAGGCCCTGGATTTCTGGAGCAGAAGAGAGGCAGTTTTATGCTGAGTGGGGATGCAAAGGTCCAGGTCTGAGTCCCCACTCTTTGAATAGTGACCGAGCTACGGCTGGATCGAGAGACCACTGTGAGGGTCTGCCTCCGTTCTGCTGAGGTGATCCGCTAGATCGCTTTGTATACCTGGCAGATAAACCGCCTAAATCAGAGACTTGTGCTCCAAGCACCACTCCCACACCCTCATTGCTTCCTGCAAAGGGTAAGAATGAGCACCGCCTTGTTGATGTAATACATCACAGCTTTGTTGTCCGCTTGAAGGAGAATGTTCTTGTGACAAAGGATATCCTTCAGAGCTCGGATCGCAGAGGACCGCCTCATCTCCAGGACATTTATGTGGAGAAGAGTTTGAACTGAGTCCATACACCTTGAGTGTGGAGGGAGCGACAGTGAGCTCCCCATCCCATTAGCGATGCGTCTGTGGTGATGGAGATCTGATGATCCGGGGGAGCAAAGGGGAACCCTTCCAGGAGATTGCTCTCTTGAGTCCACCAGGTGAGAGACCTTTGAAGGGGCTCCGTCACCTTGATGGGATAAGACTGGGGGTGAGAGGTCGGAGACCACTGAGTGGAGAGCATCCATTGGGTGGTTCTCATGTGCAACCGGGCCAGGGGTACAGTGAACACCGAGGACGCCATGAGACCCAACATGCGTTGCATCGAGAGAGCTGTAACCGATTGGTTCTCCCCGATGTAACGGGCCATCCGAAGGATGTCGAGTCTTCTGTCCTCTGGAAGGAAAGCCTTCATGGAAGAGGTGTCTAGAAGCGCCCCTATGAAAAGGAGCCTCTGGGAGGGCTGCAGTTGTGATTTTTCAAATTCAGCAGAATTCCCATGGACGAAGAAGACGAGAAGTCGCTTGCACGGCTTCCAAAGTCCCTTGGCTGGAAGGGCTTGCTGAAGCCAATCGGCCCAGGTGGAAACACTGGAGTCCCGATCTTCCTGAGATGCGCTAAGAGAACTGCACAACACTTTGTAAAGACCAAGGCGCCGAGGATAGCCCAAAAGCAGGACTCTGAACTGATAATGCTGACCCAGAGCTACAAACCTGAGGAACTTGCGTGGGTTGGTGGATGGGGATATGCTGGTGGCGCCCCTGATATCCAGGGAGGCCAGCCAGTCGTGCTGATGCAGCAAGGGTAACAGGGTACCTAGGAAATCATTTTGAATTTCTCCTGGGGAGAAATTTGTTTAACTTTCTGAGGTTCTAGAATGGGGCGATTCCCCAGACTTCTTTGGAACCAGGAAGTAATGGGAGTAAACCCTGTGCTCCGTGAGATGCGGGGGCACCAGTTCTATTGTCCTGTTGCTTAGAAGGCCCTGGATCTCGGCTGAGGAGGTCTGACTGAGAGGCCGACAACCTGGGTTGTCGCCTGGGAGGACAATTCGGGGGGGTTTCCAAAAAATTGAGAGAATAACCCTCGCGAATTATCCGAAGGACCCATTTGTCCGAAGTTATGGACTTCCACTGGTTGCAGAAGTACATCAAACGACCTCCCACCAGAGGAGAAAGTTCCACCTCGGGCAATGTGGATGGAACTTGGGCAGCAATTTATAGCAGGCGCTGGGGCTTTAGGCCCCGGCGCTTTCGCTGCACTTTTTTGAGGTTGGGCAGGTTGGTTTTTGGAGCTTCCCTGCCTCTGCCTCGAAAGGACTGACGACTATGAAACTGGACGTCTGTTCACATGCCCCAGAGGGAGCAGGCGGAGGTCTGGCCAACTGGCCGACCTAGTCTTCTGAGTGGCCTCTAAGGCTTGTTCCACCTGAGGGCCGAAAAGAAAAGAGCCATCAAGGGCAGCGCCATTACCTGCTGCTGAGCATCATTCGTGAAGCCAGAAGCACGCAGCCAGGAATGGCGCCGAGTACAAATACCACGGCTGCTGAGAAGCAGTGTCGAAAGCACCATAGCAGCTTTGACCTGCTTGGTTATTGACCAATACCCTAGTAACAGTCAGAAGAAGCTCTGACTTGGAGTCCGAATCCGAAGAGCTTTAACCATTCTTTTCAAAGAGTGCCACAGGATATACTCATACTGAGAAAATAGCCTTGATAACTGGCAACACGCATACTTAGAGTGGAGGCAGCAAAGACTCTCTTACCTAATGTATCAATCTTACGAGACTTTTGTTAATAGGTCGAATTGTAGTAGTTTGAGGAAGAACGACTTTATCATTCTCTGCCAGGACTACAATAGGATCCGCAGCGCTTGGGATGCCAAATGGGACGATCCTTGGAGCTGAATACTTTATCAATGGATTTTGCCTACCGGAAGGAATAACAGCAGGATTATTCCATACCATTTGAGACAGCTGCCTCGAAGGAAGGCTGGATCGGAGGAGTCAAATCCTAGGGACTCCGAAGCATGAAGGTACTGGAGTCTTAATATCTTCCCAGGATCGGCGTCTGTAGTCTGGAGAAAGAGGATCTCAGGTTCTTCAACAGAGACTTAACGGACAGGTCCTCGATCACAGGCTCTGTAGCAAAAGAGATCCTGTTTCTCCACTTCATCACCCAACTGAAGGTCTGGGATCAGGTTCAACATCATCTCCTGATGGTCCAGAAAGGACTGATTGGACAGGAAAGGAGTGAATTAGAGAGGAGGAAATAGCAGAGAAACAAGGAGAGTCTCTTAGGCCCCCGCGCCGAGAAGGCAAACGGGTTGGAAACGGCACCGCAGAGGGGCACGGGCGCCGGAGAGGCACGCGGCACCGCAGCGGCGCTGCCGACCAAGTGCGCCGCCAACGGTGCCGCCAGACCCAACAGCCGCAGACCACGCGGCGCCGCAGACGGCGCTGTGAAACCACACGGCGCCGTGGATGGCGCCGCAAGGCCAAGCGGCACCGAAAACGGCACCAACAAGCCAACAGACCCCGCGGAAGGCGCCGGAAATGCCCCAGGAACCTGGAAAGCTAGAAAAGGAAGAAAACCAGGAGATAAGGGCATCGGTGTGGCCCCCTGCGCCGCAGCCATGTGAGGGGAAACACCTAAGCGCAGAGTCACCGCACCGAAGAGGCGCCATGATTGGGAAGGTCCAACCGCCCTCACCCGATCGCTGGAGGAGCACGGGTCCCGTGGGCAACCGAGCCAGGCAGGAGAACCAACCTCCAGCCCATCGCCTACAAGAGCGCCCACTGATGAAACTTCTCATCCGGGAGCCCTACCTACAGGCGGGAGGGGCTCGATGACGAGGACGACGGTCACCAGCAGTTGGCTACTCAAGAAGGAGAACGGCAACTAGCTACGGCTCATCCCACCGCCGACGCACGCGAGACATATTACAGAGGGCGGCCCTCGAGTGATGCCTTCTTTTGACCTGTGGGTCAAGAAGAGCTCTCGAGGCTCGAACGTGCCGTAGAATGCGACTGCTTATTTTTATGCCGACGGGGACCGCCCATCCCCCAGGCATCGGACTGACCGCTGTCGGAACCCAGCTGAGGAGAAGGAGGCTGACCGGACCCAGCCCGGCTGACTGAACAGCTTTCATACGAAGTCTCCCTACCGTCACCTGACCTGCTCATGGTCGACTCCGTCCAGTAGGCCGAGACTTCTTCAAGTAAGTTAAATTTAAAATATTAGAAAATAGAATAAAATTAAGCGATACTACAATTGAGATAATGTTACAAAAAAATAAACTGAAAACTATGCGCTAGTTTGAAGTTTGACTCCCGACAGGAGAGCGACGTCGTCACTGAAGCGCACTCGACGGGCGGGAAAAAGAACTGAGGCGGTTGGAGGGTTGTCGCCGAGATGGTCATTGCCGCTCGAGCCGCTGCTCATGCGCCTATGCCTCGCGGGCGCCATCTCTCGCGCCACCCTCCAGCAAAGTTTGCTCCTCGATGGGTCCTAGTGCCTCCGCGCTAATCCTACTTAGCGTGAATGAGTGGTGGAGACTTATGTCCAGGAAGATCTTCCTGTTAGTCCTGAGGACCACCTTATCTCTATGAAAGGAGATAAAATCAGGCTCCACTGACAATGTTTGTAATTCACTTATGCATCTGGCAGAAGTGATGGCTACCAAGAACACAGTTTTCCAAGTCAAGTACTTAAGCTCTGCTGAAGACAAAGGCTCAAAGGGGTTGCATAAGCTGGGCAATGCAAATATTAAGATCTCAGGCAGGGGCAGGGGCCCTGAATGGAGGGTTGGTGTGAAGCAACCCTTAAAAAACTTGGAGAATACAGGATGAGCTGAAAGAGAAGAGGGCTTACCTGTGATAAGAAAGCAGACACGGCTCTGGTGGGACACTGCTAGGTAGCTGGTCTCAGCCCCAAAGTATTTAAATGGACCATATAATGCAGGACTGCGGGTAAGTCAGCAGACTCTGGGGAAATATGCTTTCCAAAGCACCATATGGAAAATCTCTTCCATTTGGAATTATCAGAAGCCCTGGTGGAAGGCTTCCTAGAAGCCTTCAGGATATCCATTACACCTTGGGAGAGGTGTAGGTCAGCAAACTCTAACTCTTCAAGAGCCAGGCCTTGAGATTGAGAGATTTGAGGTTCGGGTACCAAACTCTCCCCTGAGCACAGGTTAACAGGTTGTGATTCCTGGGAAGACACAGGGGAAGGTGGACTGCTAAGGACAGAAGGAGTGGGTACCAAGGCTGTCTGGCCCAATCTGGAGCAATCAGGATCATCTTGCAGGGTTGAGATCTGATTTTGACTAGCACTTTGAACAGAAGAGGGAAGGGGAGGGGGGAAGCATAGAGAAACTTCCTTCCCAACTGAGAAGAAGGCATCCAGAGGAACTGAGCCCAACACTGGGGCCTGCAGCAAAAGGGAAGTTGGTGATTGTCTGGGGCTGCAAAAATATTCATCTCAGGGTGCCCCATCTGGCAAATACTACCTCCAGTACTAGGGATCCAGTGACCATTCGTGATGGCCCTGGGAAATCCTGTTGAGGCATCTACCAGGACATTTTCCTCCTGCCTAGGAGGTAAACTGCATACAGGAGATGTTCAGTGAGTAAGCCAGAGACCACAACTTCATTGCTTCGGTGCACAAGGCCGTAGACTGAGTGCCCCTTGCTTGTTGATGTACCACATTGTGGTGGTATTGTCTGTTCTGACCTGAATAACTTTGTTCTGAACAGATTTGGAAAAAGCTTAGTGCTAGAAAACTGCTCTGAGTTCCAACAGATTGATGTGGAGCAGAGATTCCTGAGGGACAACAATCCTGGGTAGTGAGGTCGCCCATGTGAGCTCCCCACCCCAAGAGGGATGCATCTGTAGTAAGGATTAAGGAGTGAGACTGAGGGGCACAAGGAACCCCCTGTCTCAGATTGCTCTGGTCCTGCCACCACTGAAGGGCTTGGATCAGGGTTCGTGTCACTGGGATCAATTTGGTTAGAGGGTCTCTCCTTAGAGACCAAAATGCTCTCAAATGCAACTGAATGTCCCTCATCTGAAATTGTGCTCCCTGCACTACTGCTGTAGAAGCAGCCATGTGCCCCAGGAGCTGTAGAAAGTGCCTTGCTGGTCGAGAGACCTGCAGGGTGAAAGAGAAGGCCAGAGAGACCAAGGTCCTTGCCCTTTCCAAAGAAAGGAAGGCTCTGGCTTCCTCTGTGTTCAGTTCTGCGCCTATGAAGGTGAGAAGCTGGACAGGCTCTAGAACTGACTTTGGAAGATTGAGAAGGAAACCTAGAGAGGTAAGCAGTTGCTGAGTTACCTGAAGATGTAATTTGACTTGGTCTGGAGACTGGCCTACTATGAGCCAGTCGTCCAGGTAAGGGAAGATGGCAATTTTTTGCCTTCTTAGGTGGGCAACTGCTACTGCCAGGCATTTTGTGAATACCCTTGGGGCAGAGGTGAGGCCGAAGGGCATTGCTATGAACTGGTAATGGCCTGAGGGCAGTTTGAATCTGAGGTACTTCGATGGAGCTTGATAAGAATATGGAAGTAGGCATCCTTGAGGTCCAGGGACGCTAGCCAGTCCCCTGGCCTTAGAGAGGGTAAAATAATTCCCAGAGTCACCATTTTGAATTTTGGTTTTAAAAGGTGCTTGTTTAGGTATCTGAGATCCAGATGGGCTGCCATTCTCCTGTCTTTTTGGGGTAAGGAAGTACCTGGAGTACAACCTTTGCCCTGGTGTAGGGTGGAACCTTTCCACGGCTCTGAGAGCCAGGAGGGTAGAAACTTCTGCCTCTAGGCAAGTGCCTCTGATGGATTTGCAGGTGGAAAGGATCTGGTTCTCATCTTTGGAAATTTTTTGAAGCTGAGAACCAGTCCCTGGCTTACTACTTCCAGGACCCACTTGTCTGATGATAGAGACTTCCAGTCCTGGACAAAGTAAGCCAGCCTGTCCCCTACAGGTAGTGGAGAATCGACCCTGGCCACCCCATCAGGGTGCTTACTTGGCAGGGGCTTTAGGCTGAGGGGTGGAAGTAGGTCTGCTTGTACCCCGTCTGCCTCTCCCTCTAAAGAACCCCCTCTGGGCATAAGCTGAAGAGGAGGCCTGGGCTTGGTACAAAGGCCTATGAAAAGGCCTGCCCCTGTCCCTGGAAGGCTGCCTTGAGGAGTCGCCTGCCTTTCCTTGGCCTGTGCACTCCTATAGGTGGTCCTATACTCATCCATTTTCTTCATGTACTTTCGTCTGCCCCCAAACAGAGAGTTACCCACAACAGGAAAATCCATGGCCTTAGTCTGGGTATCCTGCAACAGGCTAGTACATCTGAGCAGAGCCATTCTTGAAGACCCACAGATGTAGCCATGACTCTTGATGACACATCATTAGAGTCCACTGCAGCATGAAATTGCACCTTAGATGCCTCAATACCATCAGCAGCCACCTTCTCCATGTCCTCCTGGGCAAGCTGGCTAGGAACCAGCTTTGCTAGAGCTATAACAGTGTCCCATCTGGATTTCTGTATTCAGCAACATAGTTTGTATAATTTGCCTGCCTGAGTCCCAAGGATGCTGCCATGTACTGTTTCTTTGCCATGGCATCAATCCTCCTGGAGTCCTTATCCGGGGGGTGTGAAGCCAAGGGAATATTTGCCTTGTCACAGGATGCAGCCTGCACTACCCCAACATGGCTGCATTGTTGTGTAAGGAACTCCGTATCAGAGCCTGATGATGTGTACCTCTTGTCCATTCTCTTATCCACAGGAGGTATAGTGTGAGGAGTTTTTAGAATTTTTACTGTCTGTTTCCCAAAAGATTTATGCAAAGGAATAGACAGTCTCCCAGACTCTGGGATATCCATCATTTCCACATAGTCAGGCTCCTCTTGATCATCCACAGCTTCCTCCATAGGGAGCTGGAGGGTTTCAGCCACTTTTTTATAAAACATAAAATGAGAAGGGGACTCAGAAAGCCTAGGAGGAGACACTCCTGAAGGTCTGTCTGGGGAGATGTCCGTTCAATGGGCACATCCAGACTTTCAAACCACATTCACTTTCTCATACTCCTTTCCCCTCTCCGGTTCAAAAATTCTGTAAATCATACTCTTGAACCGTGGAATCCTAATGAACAGTACGCCTTACTGATGGTGCCGTTCGGTCGGAACCGGGAAAGCGCTGGACAATTTTAATCGCTTATTATTTCTTCAGCGGTTGGAGAGGGAAGTTTTGGCTCCACACCAGCTGATTTCCTAGTCCTTTTTGCTGGAACCGACTCCTCCGAGTCGGTTCTCCTTTGCCCGAGGAAGTCTCGCTCTGGTCAGAGGAGCACCCCTCCGTTCGGTTTCAACCGAACCGGCTGACCATCCGTTCAGAGGACTTTTGGCCTCCCATTCCTGAGCCTACCAACTCTTTTCCAGAGTAGCTGCAGGAAAATTTTTGCAAATCTGGCAGTCTGCATTGAGGTGGTCAAACCTCAGACAATAAACACAGGTGGTGTGGGTCAGCCTTAGCAAAGACTTCCCACAGACACTGCAGTGTTGAAACCCAGTGGGTCCGCTTTTCTTTTGGGTTTCTCAGATATAGTGCCAGCCTAACCAAAACTTGCCCGCTTATGGCAATCCGCCAAGAAGACTTCTCTTATCGTTCCCAACCGTGTCACGGGTCGGAAAACCGTAATGAAACTGCTTTTTAGAACCGATAAGAACCGGGAACCGCACTCTTAAAAGACAGATTAATGTATTTAAATAACCTGATCGGTTCAAACCGAACCGATAAACCGTTTACAAGTTCCACACAGAAGAAAAAATTACTCACCTTAGTAATGTTGTTTCTTCTAATGGAATCTTGCTATATTATGACAATTGCAGTGAGTCCCCATCTTCGAACTGCTCCGGAGGTGAAATAGTTAACTTTCCATGCAGGCATGGAACTCTGAGCACGAGCTCGGTTGGAAACTGTCTGTTGTTCTTCAGACAGAAACTGTTAGATCTTTACGAGCTAAAACTCACTAAGGCTCTGTGTGGAAGCTGTAAACCTGCACTAGCCAACTGGCTACTAACATAAACGCACATTTTTTGGTCCCAAAGCAAAGACTCAAGTCAGGAGACCCAAAAAAATGAAAAACACTACACCAATTCACCCCAAAAGGAGGGTGAAAACAACAAGGTGGGCATCAAATAAGTGCCAACATTGTACTGCCCACCCACGTCCCAAAAACAGAGGTTCTGAGAGGGGCAGGCAGGGAGGGAGGTCATAATATAGCAAGACTCCATTAGAAGAAACAACATTACTAAGGTGAGTAATTTTTTCTTCAAACAACATGAAGTCTTGCTATATTATGACAATTGCAGACTACACAGCAGTACCTCCATGGAGGAGGGACAGAACCTACTTAGGGAATAGGCTCTGAAGCACAGCTGTGCCAAACCGAGCATCACTCCTAGCCTGGATGTCCAGGGAGTAATGCTTGGTAAAAGTGTGAACTGTTTTCCAGGTAGCTGCTTGACATATCTCTAGAATAGGATGTCCTGGCAGCAGCCAGGGAAGCAGCTGTACCCTCTGGTAGAGTGAGCCCTCAGGCCTGAGGGAGGAACCCACCCAGTTTTTCATAACAAATTGGATACAAGAGACAATCCACCTGGCAATGGATCTTTTAGTGGCAGGTTTCTTTACCGACCTCACCATAAGTGAGGAATAGTTGGAGGAGTCAAACCTGTGACCCTTGGTACGTGTCAATGTAGTAGCTAAGGGCTCTTCACTTAGATTGTGTAACCTCCTCTCGCCAGAGGAGGAATGGTCAGTGAAGTACACTGGAAGAGATATAGATTGGTTAAGGTGGAAATCTGAAACCACCTTAGGCAAAAACTTTCTGTTAGTCCTGAGTACCACCTTGTCTCTATGAAAGGAGATAAAACCAGGCTCCACTGACAAAGCTTGTAATTCACTTATGCGTCTGGCAGAAGTGATGGCTACCAGAGACACAGTCTTCCAATTCAAGCACTTAAGCTCTGCTGAAGACAAGGGCTCAAAGCGGGGTTGCATGAGCTGAGCAATGCAAACATTAAGATCCCAGGCAGGGGCAGGGTCCCTGAATGGGGGGTTGGTGTGAAGCAATCCCTTAAAAAACTTGGAAAATACAGGATGAGCTGAAAGAGGAGAGGGTTTACCTGCCGAAATAAAAGCAGACACAGCTGCCAAATGCATCTTTAGTGTAGCTGGTCTCAGCCCTAAAGTGTTTAAATGGACCATATAGTCCAGGACTGTGGGTAAATCAGCCGAATCTGGGGAAATATGCTTCCCAGAGCACCATATGGAAAACCATTTCCATTTAGAATTGTACGTAGCCCTGGTGGAAGGCTTCCTAGAAGCCCTTAAAATATCCATTACACCTTGGGAGAGGTGTAAATCAGCAAACTCTAACTCTTCAAGAGCCAGGCCTTGAGATTGAGAGAGTTGAGGTTTGGGTACCAAATCCTTCCCTGAGCACAGGTTAACAGATTGTGATTCCTGGGAAGACACAGGGGAAGATGGACTGCTAACGACAGTAGGAGAGGATACCAGGGCTGTCCGGCCCAATCTGGAGCAATCAGAATTATTTTGCAGGGTTGAGATCTGATTTTGTCTAACACTTTGAACAGGAGAGGGAAGGGAGGAAAGGCATAAAGAAACTTCCCTTCCCAGTTGAGAATTAAGGCGTCCAGAGGGACTGAGCCCAACACTGGGGGCCTGCAGCAAAAAAGGGGAAGTTGGTGATTGTCTGGGGCTGCAAAAAGATCTATCTGCGGGGTGCCACATCTGGCAAATATTACCCCAGAACCAGGGGGTCCAGTGACCATTCGTGATGGCCCTTGGAAGTCCTGCTGAGAGCATCTACCAGGACATTATCCTTGCCTGGGAGGTGAACTGCCGTAAGGGAGGTGTTCAGGGTGTAAGCCAGAGACCACAACTTCATTGATTCGGTGCACAAGGCCGTAGACCGAGTGCCTCCTTGCTGGATGATGTACCACATTGTAGTGGTGTTGTCTGTTCTGACCTGTACAACTTTGTTCTGAACAGATTTGGAAAAAGCTTGAAGTGCTAGAAAAACTGCTCTGAACTCCAACAGATTGATGTGGAGCAGAGATTCCTGAGGGGACCACAGTCCCTGGGTAGTGAGTTCGCCCATGTGAGCTCCCCACCCTAAGAGGGATACATCTGTAGTAAGGATTAAAGAGTGAGACTGAGTGACAAAGGGAACCCCTTGTCTCAGGTTGCTCTGATCCTGCCACCACGGTAGGGCTTGGATCAGGGTTCGAGTTACTGGGATCAACTTGGTTAGAGGGTCCTTCGAGACCAAAAGGCTCTCAAATGGAACTGGATGTCCCTCATTTGAAATCTGGCTCCTTGCACCACTGCTGTAGAAGCAGCCATGTGTCCCAGGAGCTGCAGAAAATGCCTTGCTGGACGAGAGACCCGCAGGGTGAATAAGGAGGCCAGAGACACCAGGGTCCTTGCCCTGTCCAAGGGAAGGAAAGCTCTGGCTTCCTCTGTGTTCAGTTCTGCGCCTATGAAGGTGAGGAGCTGGACAGGCTCTAGAACTGACTTTGGAAGATTCAGAATGAAACCTAGGGAGGTAAGCAGTTGCTGAGTTATCTGAAGATGTAACTTGACTTGGTCTGGGGACTGGCCTACTATGAGCCAGTCGTCCAGGTAAGGAAAGATGACAATTTTTTGCCTCCTTAGGTAGGCAACTGCTACTGCCAGGCATTTTGTGAATACCCTTGGAGCAGAAGTGAGGCCAAAGGACATTGCTCTGAACTGGTAATGGCCTGAGGGCAGCTCGAACCTGAAGTACTTTCGATGGGAGCTTCTGATGAGAATATGGAAGTAGGCATCCTTGAGGTCCAGGGACGCTAGCTAGTCCCCTGGCCTTAGAGAGGGTAAAATAATTCCCAGAGTCACCATTCTGAATCTTGGTTTTAAAAGTTGCTTGTTTAGGTATCTGAGATCCAGGATGGGCCGCCATTCTCCTGTCTTTTTTGGGGTAAGGAAGTACCTGGAGTACAAACCCTTGCCCTGATGTAGGGGTGGAACCCTTTCCATGGCTCCGAGAGCCAGGAGGGAAGAGACTTCTGCCTCTAGGGCAAGTGCCTCTGAAGGATTTGCAGGTGGAAAGGATCTGGTTCTCATCTTTGGAAACATTTTGAAGCTGAGAACCAATCCCTGGCTTACCACTTCCAGGACCCACTTGTCTGATGTTAGAGACTTCCAGTCCTGGATAAAGTAAGCCAGCCTGCCCCCTAGGGGTAGAGGAGAATCGGCCCTGGCAACCCCATCAGGGTACCTGCTTGGCAGGGGCTTTGGGCTGAGGGGTGGAAGCAGGCTTGCTTGTACCCTGTCTGCCTCTCCCTCTAAAGAACTCCCTCTGGGCATAAGCAGAAAAGGAGGTCTGGGGTTGGTAAAAAGGCCTATGAAAAGGCCTGCCCCTGTCTCTAGGAAGCTGCCTTTGAGGAGTGGCCTGCCTTTCCTTGGCCTGCACACTCCTATAGGTGGTCCTATATTCATCCATTTTCTTCATGTAATTCTCTGTCTGCTCCCCAAACAGAGAATTGCCCACAACAGGAAAATCCATGGTCTTAGACTGGGTATCCTCTGACAGGGTAGTACATCTGAGCCAAGCCATTCTGCTAAGTGCCACAGATGTAGCCATGACCTTGAAGATACATCATTAGAGTCTACTGCAGCATGAAATTGCACCTGGATGCCTCAATACCATCTGCAGCCACCTGTTCCAGCTCCTGGCCAGCTGGTCAGGGGCCTGTTTTGCTAGAGCCAGCACAGTATCCCATCTGGATTTCTGGTACCTAGCAGCTTAAGCCATATAATTTGCCTGTCTGAGTCCCAAAGATGCTGCCATGTATTGTTTCTTTGCCATGGCATCAATCCTCCTGGAATCCTTTTCAGGGGGTGTGTGAAGCTAGGGGAATGTTTGCCTTGTTACAGGCTGCAGCCTGCACTACCCCCCCACATGGCTGCATTGTTGTGTGAGGAACTCTGTATCAGAGCCTGATAATGTATACCTCTTGTCCATCCTTTTATCAACAGAAGGTATAGTGTGAGGAGTTTTTAAAATTTTTACTGTCTGTTTCTGAAAAGATTTATGCAAAGGAATAGTCTCCTAGACTCTGGAATATCCATCATTTCTACATAATCAGGCTCCTCTTAGTCACCAACAGCTTCCTCAACAGGGAGCTGGAGAGTTTCAGCAACTTTTTTATAGAACATAAAATGAGAAGGGGACTCAGAGAGCCTGGGAGGAGAAACCCCTGACAGTCTGTCTGGAGAGATGTCCGGTTCAGTGGGCACATCCAGACCTTCAAATCCACATTCACTCTCCTCATAATCCTCTTCCCCCTCTTCCGGTTCATAAAAATCCTCAAAATCATAATCTTGAACCGTGGAACCGGCCAAACCGAGCGCTTCCCTGATGGTGTCGGTTCGGTTGGAACCGGGGAAAGTGACTGGACAATTTGAATTGCTTTAGCTATTTCCTCAGCGGTTGGAGAGATAACTTTTGGCTCCACACTAGCTGACCTCCTAGTCATTTTTGTTGGAACCGGCTCCTCAGAGCTGGCTCTTCGTTTGCCCGAGGAAGTATCGCCCTGGTCAGAGGGAACTCCCTCCGGTTCGGTTGGGACTGAACCGGGCTGGCCATCCGGGTCAGCTCACATTTTGGCCTCCCTTTCCCTGAGCCTACCAACTCTCTTCTCTGTGGTGGCAGCAGGAAAATTTTTACAAATCTGGCAGTCTGCATTGAGATGGTCAAACCCCAGACAATAAACACAGGTGGTGTGTGGGTCAGCCTTAGCAAAGGCTTCCCCACAGACACCACAGTGGTGAAACCCAGTGGGCCCGGTTTTTCTTTTGGGTTTCTCAGACATAGTGCCAGCCTAACCAAACTTGCTCGTTTATGGCAATCCGCCAAGCAAGACTCCCTTATCGGTTCCCAACCGTGTCACGGGTCATGGAAAAAAACGTAATGAAATCCGTTTTCTTTTTAGAACCGATAAGAACTGGGAACCGCACTCTAAATAAGGACTAGTAAGTTTTTAAGACAACCTGATCGGTTCAAACTGAACCGATAACCGCTTACAAGTTCCACAACAGAAAAAAGAAATATAAAACCTATCTATTACTTACAATACCACAGACAGAGCTTGGACCGACCAGTTGAGGTTTAATTCCGGTCAAAAAACCGATAAAATAATACTTTAACCGACAAAATGAATCGAGCAGAAGGAGAAATCTCCGGAGCGACTGTTCAGTGAGGCGGAGTAAAGAATCTGACAGTTTCTGTTTGAAGAACAACAGACAGAGTTTCCAACCAAGCTCGTGCTCAGAGTTCCATGCCTGCATGGAAAGTTAACTATTTCACCTCCGGAGCAGTTCGAAGATGGGGACTCACTGCAATTGTCATAATATAGCAAGACTTCATGTTGTTTGAAAGTAAATGTAAAACCTATCTAGTACTTACAAATACCACAGAGAGAGCTTGAACCAACCGGTTGCGGTTTAAATTCGGTTAAAAAAACGAAAAATTAATACTTTAACCGACAAAATGAACCGAGCAGAAGGAGAAATTTCCGGAGCTACTTTTCAGTGAGGCGGAGTAAAGAATCTGACAGTTTGAGTTTGAGGAACAACAGACAGAGTTTTCAACCGAGCTCAAGCTCAAAGTTCAATGCCTGGCATGGAAAGTTAACTCTTTCACCTCCGGAGCAGTTCGAAGGTTGGGACTCACTGCATATGTCATAATATAGCAAGACTTCATGTTGTTTGAAACATAGAATTTGATGGCAAATAAGGACCGCTTGGCCCACCTAGTCTGCCCATTTCCCTACCTGACAGATAAGCTGCAGATTCTAGTTAATCAACTGCTTACTTCCTCCTACCACCACTAGAACTGCCTTATGCCTGTCCCATGCATTCTTGAATTCTCCCACTGTTCCTGACTCCACAACCTCCTCAGGAAGGCTGTTCCATGCACCCACAACCCTCTCTGTGAAGAAATACTTTCTAACATTACCTCTGAGCCGTCCTCCCTTTATCTTCAAATTGTGCTCTCTTGTTCTTGCACATCTCTTCTTCTGAAAGATACTACCCTCTTGTACTTTAATTCCCTTGAGATACTTGCAAGTTACTATCATGTCCCCCCCCTTCCTCAAGGGTATACATATTAAGTTGCTTTAGTCTCTCCTTGTATGTCTTTTGGTGCAGACACTGCACCATTTCGGTTGCCCTCGTCTGAACAGCCTCCACTCTGTCTATATCTTTGCGGAGATGGGGTCTCCAGAATTGCACGCAGTACTCCAGATGGGGTCTCATTAACTGTCTGTACAGAGGGATAACAACTTCCTGTTTTCCTGGGTGGGTAACAGAGGAGGAGGAGTAGCTCTCTATGTAAGGGAAGGGATTAAAGCAACATAACTAAAGAGTAAACGGGGAGCAGATGAGGCACTCTGGGTCACCCTGGAGACAGGAAATGGCACCACAATCTGCATGGGGGTTGTATATAGACCCCCATCTCAGGGGGAGGGAATGGACAAGGAAATGATAGAAGGCTTCCTTAGAATGGCAGAAAAGGGGAGATATTGTTGATGGGGTACCTGCATTTGCCAGATGTTAACTGGAGCACCTTTGCTGCAGGCACATCCAAGAGCAGGGTCATTCTTGATGCCCTACAGGGGGCATGCCTCAGACAGCTAGTATTGGAACCCACTCGGGAGGGAGCAATCTTAGACCTTGTACTCTCAAATAGGGATGGAGAAAGAGTCTCAGATTTAGAGGTGGGTAGCCATCTGGGAATAAGTGACCACCAAACAGTGTGGTTCACGATAAACACAGCCATACAATCAAGCCATACAAAAGCAAGAGTACTGGACTTTAGGAGGGCTGACTTTGGGAAAATGAGAGAGTGCCTTAGAAAAGCACTAGCAAACAGGCAAGAAGGAGGGGTGGAGGAACAATGGGGAGTAATCAAAACAGTCATCACAGAGGCAACAAGCCTTTGTGTAAAGCAAATCAATAAAACACAACGAAGGAAAAAAACGCTATGGTTCTCAAAAGAGGTGGCAGGGAAGGTTAAGGAGAAAAGGATAGCATTCAGGAAATAAGGAAACACAGAAGGAGCAGGACAGAGAACTTTATCAGTTAAAGCAGAAAGAGGCTGGGAAGGCAGTCAGAATAGCAAAGGCCCAAACCGAGGAAAGGATAGCCAATTCTGTTAAGAAAGGGGATAAAACCTTTTATAGGTACATTAGGGAGCGAAGAAAGACCAAAGGAGGGATACTGAGGCTTAATAAAGGGGAAGGAATGTGGGTAGAGGGGGACAGTGAAAAAGCAGGGATACTGAATGAATATTTCTGATCAGTATTCACAAAGGAAGGGGACTGGGAGGTACCTAAACCAAACAAGAGAAACACTCTGAAGACGGGGGTCGATACCAGTCCATTTACAGAAGAAAGGGTTCTGAAATAACTAATAAAATTGAAGGTGGACAAAGCAATGGGGCCTGATGGGATTCACCCAAGAATTCTAAAAGAACTAGTGACACCGCTGACTACTCTCTTTAACAAATCATGGGAGGATGGGGTGGTACCTGAGGACTGGAGGAGGGCAGATGTGATTCCTCTTCACAAAAGTGGGAGCAGGACAGAGGCAGAAAACTACAGACCTGTTAGTTTAACCTCAGTGGTAGGGAAAATGATGGAATCACTTCTGAAGGAAAGAACTGCTGAGTACATAGAGGCCAGTGGGGCACAGGACCCAAGGCAGCATGGATTCACGATGGGAAGGTTGTGTCAGACAAATCTAATAGATTTCTTCGACTGGGTGACCAAAGTGGTAGACCAGGGAGGGGCTGTGGACATGGCCTACCTAGATTTTAGCAAGGCATTTGATACGGTCCCACACAAAAGATTAATACACAATTTAGCCAGCCTTGGAGTGGGCCCCAAGGTGGTAGCCTGAATAAAAAATTGGCTAGACAACAGGACGCAAAGGGTAGTAGTAAATGGAGTACACAGTGAAGAAAGGAGGGTTACTAGCGGGGTACCGCAGGGTTCAGTACTGGGACTGGTCCTTTTTAATGTCTTTATAAGTGACACTGCAGAGGAACTGGAAGGAAAAGTATGTCTCTTTGCAGACGACACAAAGATCTGCAACAGGGCTGATACACAAGATGGAGTGGAAAGGACGAGAAGGGACTTGGCAAGGTTGGAGGAATGGTCAAATGTATGGCCGCTCAGATTCAATGCAAAGAAGTGCAAGGTAATGCACATGGGAAACAAAACCCCAGGGGAAGAGTACACAATGGGGGTGAGATACTGACAACAGTAAAAATGGAAAGGGACCTGGGGTAATTATATCAGATGACTTAAAGGTGGGCAAGCAATGTGAGAAGGCAGTAAGGAAGGCTGGGGGGTGAATACTGGGATACATAGGAAGAGGCATCAATAGTAGAAAACAGGAAGTTGTTATCCCTCTGTACAGACAGTTGGTGAGACCCCATCTGGAGTACTGTGTGCAGTTCTGGAGACCCCATCTCCGCAAAGACATAGACAGAGTGGAGGCTGTCCAGAGGAGGGCAACCCAAATGGTGCAGGGTCTGCACCAGAAGACATACTGAAGAAAGACTAAAGGGCTTAATATGTATACCCTTGAGGAAAGAAGGGAGAGAGGGGACATGATAGAAACTTTCAAGTACCTCAAGGGAATCAACAAAGTCCAAGAGGGTAGCATCTTTCAGAAAAAGAGATGTGCAAGAACAAGGGGGCACATTTTGAAGATAGAGGGGGGACGGCTCAGAGGTAATGTGAGGAAGTATTTTTTCATGGAGAGGGTTGTGGATGTGTGGGACAGCCTCCCTGAGGAGGTCGTGGAGTTAAGAACAGTGGGAGAATTCAAGAATGCATGGGACAGACATAAGGCAGTCCTAGTGGGGGGTAGGAGGAAGTAAGCTGTTGGTTAACTAGGATCTGCAGCTTACCTGTTAGGTAGGAAAATGGGTAGACTAGGTGGGCCAAGCGGTCCTTATCTGCCGTCAAATTCTATGTTTCTATGTTTCTGCTTTTATCCCTGCCCTGCTCCCTACTGACTTCTCTACCTTGTTGTTTACCTCTCTAACTACTGTGTTTTGTGGGGGGAGGCTGAGATTTCCCTGCTCCTTTTCAGCACCTCCCCCCTTGGCTAGTTTAAATGCTTGCCAATGAAACATTTAAACCCGTCACCTAGGATCCTGGTGCCCCCCTTGGACAGATGCAGACCATCTCGACAGTATAAGCCTGTATCCCTCCAGGTGGCTTCCCAGTCCCCAATGAAGCCAAAACCCTGAGCTCCGCACCAGTTTTTCAACCATTCATTGAATCCCATGATGTGGAATACCCTAGCATCATCCTTGCCATAGACAGGCAGCACCTCCGAGAAGGTTACCATACATGCTACTTGTCTAAGGCCCCTCCCCAACTCCACAAACTCCTCTTGCACCGCTCTGATCCTATTAACAGCCAGGTCATTTGTCCCTAGGTGGACAATGACATCCAGCTCCCTCCCTCATGCAGCTGCTCCTGCGATCCTGAGGATTCGCTTCCTGTCCCCCTGAGCTGTGGCGCCAGTCAGGCAGGCACCTTACCTCCCTATCCCTTTCATTCCCCACTTCTACCCCCCTAATGATCAAGTCCCCCACCAAGAGTTGTTTCCTTCCCCTGTTTGGTCTCATGCCACCCTCCTGTGGGTCTCCTTTGTGGAGGTGCCCAGCATCCTCCTTGGTCTCCACTGCAGGTGCCTCCATAGAGGAACCACTCTTTGCCAGAACAGCATATGAATTGTGGAGAGGTACAACTGGAGGGATGCACATCTGTTCCACCACCCTCTCCCTCCCTGAGCCCACCTTCGTCCAACCACTCCTCTTTCTTGGCAACCTCTGAGTTAACGGTGGTGGCCCTGGTGGTCCCTGGGTGGGGGAAGAGGTTTCACGAATCCTAGCCAGGTCAGCCTGGAGACGGGCAACCTCCTCCCTCAGACCAGAGAGGTGCCTGCAAACAGGGCAGCATCTCAGCCTCCAGAATACTGCTGCCCCACAGCCATTGTACTGCACCACTCCTATCTTGACTTATTTTGTGTTCCCTCTCCTGTTGCTTTGTATGCTTAGTGTCTCCTCCCTCTAGGTATTTTTACACTTACTTTCCTACTGCCTATGTGCCCTTACAACTCTTGCCCTTCCTGTTCTGGGACAGGAACTTTCTGTAATCTTCAGTAGTCTCCTTCTTCCATGCTTGGAATCAGACCTCCAGCAGCCTGGGGGGGGGGGAGAGTTATTTTTTATTAGGTTCCTTCAAGGCTGATGAAACTGATGTGTCTCAGTGATCCTTCCCTTCCTACTGCCAAACAGGAAGTTCCTGTTGTCAGTCAAATCCAGTGGCTATAAAAGTAGAACTGCCTTTGGGTGAGTGGGTGGGAAGGAGGGCAATTATTAAAAAATATGTAGTTCCAGACTGCTGTATCTTGCTCTGAAACCAAAGTGTTCTCTTCTGTCAAAAACAGCATCTGTAATTGGAGACAGCTGCTTTTGTACTACTAAGCTACACCCCCAATTAGATTCACCTTCTGCTCTGACTCAGTGTCAGTGTCAGTGGCTCAGCAGGTAGCACACTCGCCTCTAAGGCTGGGAGATCAGTAGGCTGTGGGTTCTTTCCCCACACCAGACACTTGGGTTAATATCCCAATACTGACACTGTAGTGCAGCATGAGGGGGATGCTGCACTCCTGAGGTGCCGTCTTTCGGATGAGACGTTAAACCAAGGTCCCATCTACCTGTTCTGGTGGTAGTTCAGGTGGATGTTAAAGATCCCATGGCACTTCTCGAAAAGAGCAGGGGAATTTCCCTGGTGCCCTGGCCAAATTTCCCCCATTCATGAAAAATACCACCAACAGCTTAATCTGGTTCAAGATCAGTTGGCATTCATCTGTATTCCCCCTTCCCTGGGTCATGCCCAAAAATGGGCAGGATTTGTCTAGTGCACTTATCCGGTCAACAAAAACTAAATAAATAAATAAACTTAAGCTGATACAGCCCCCTTCCTCAGAGAAACAGACAGTGACTTTCTTCTTCTTCTTTTTTTTTACTTAAATGAGACCCCCTTCTTTTAATAAAGTATCTGTTTGCTTAATCCAAACAGGTACTAACTCCTGCAGAGACAGAAGTGATTTTATCAAAAACAATCTGTAGTTCTAGACTGCTGTATCTTGCTCTGAAACCAAAGTGTTCTCTTCTGTCAAAAACAGCAGCCTTAGGCAAAATTGTGGTCTAGACCCAAATACCTTAAAGGAAAAATGGAAATTGCATACCTACCATAATTCTTGATCTTCTTCTTTATCTTCACCATTAATTACTGCTTGGGTGTAAGCCGGAGGTGTGCACCCGCTATGGGAGGTTTTTGTTTTTTGGAGAGGAGCCGGTGCCGACGGTGTCGCCCCCAAGAGCGACGCACTACGTGGTGAGTGAGGGGTGGCTGTTAGGTGCCGAAGACTCCTCCTCCATCTCAGTTCTGTAAGCCAGAGAGGCGAAATAATGATAAGAAAAAAGAACAGCGAGGCAAGAGAGCCGGGAAAGGTAAAGGAAAAGATATAAACTGAAAAACTAATAAGCCGACAGAGGACAGGAAAGAGAAAACCTACCCTATGGGACCGCAGGACCTCACTCCTGGGGTGGCTCCGAGGGCGAAACAGGTAAGGGAGAGAGAGAGAAGAAGGAAGCAGAAGAGGGAAAGAAAGGGGGGATGCTGGGAGGAGTTCTGCCAAACCGTGAGAATTGGCTTGAAGGCTCGTAAGCTCAGAATCAAGGTGAGGGAGCAAGGATCCGATTTAAGAAAACTGGTGAAGAAGGTTCAACTGAACCTTTTGTACAGCTTGTTACACAAAAGACAGACTCTCTGCACCTCCCGGCATCCCCAACTCCTTACATTGTAGCTGAGAGGTCACAGACTGCCAAGGCAGGATCTGTTCCAAAAGGAGAGTGCCCAACTAGGAAGGGGAAGGAAAGCCACTAGCAACTTGTTACGTGCTAACACAGATATGTGTGGGGGAGGGGTAAGGGGAGTATTTGGAGCCCTACAGAGGGCACCCCTTAGTGGAAGGAAGAGTGGGAACTCAGTCTGGATCCCTGAAGGTAAGGCAAAACAGATCAACAGTTCAAGGAATTGGAGTGACAGGGCAGTGTTTAACTAGCAGAGGCTGGCACAAACTGGAGATTCAGACATGGTCCCAGAGGGGACCTAGAAAGGGAACCAAACCATTTAAGGTATGGTTTCTTTAACTGTGAATTGAACAGCATGGCTAAGGAAGAAGCCAAAAGGTCACCTCCAGGGGCAATCAGAAGGAGTTCCCTCAGGATAGAGATAAATTCTACTCATTCCCCTTTCTTCTTCAAATAAATGAATCCATTCCGAGAAAAGAATGGAAGGCTCACAAATATGTTTTTTTTTTTCAATTAGGCTGTAAAGCCATGAAGGCAGGGAGGAGGAACGAGCAGGGAAGGGGAGATGCCAAAGAAGGAGGCCTATGTGGAGAAGGTGGGCGGGTATCAGTAATGAATGGTGAAGATACAAGAGAAGATCAAGAATTACGGTGTGGTACGTGCACTTCCATATCTCCCTTGTCAATCTTCACCATTCATTACTGCTTGGGTTAGTACCAAGCCCCCCCGAAGGGGGACCAGGAAGAACCCTGAGGGAACAAGACCCTCAGCCTCCTGCTGATGAGAAACAGAAGGAAGAGACCCCGGCCTTACAAGACAGGAAGCCTAAGGCAGAGGAGAGCTAGCAGATGTCCCCCAGAGACGAGGAGACAGAGGAAGCCCCTGCAGAAGCCTCCTAGCCCAGGTGGAAAAGAGGCGGGTCCCGTGGAAGGCGGAGCAAATCACCCTACGCCAGGCCAGGGGTGACAATTTTGATAGACAAAGCTATGCCATCCGCCTAATGCAGATCACTGTCCCCACAAGCCTGGAAGCCACCTCACTGGCATCATAGGATGCCCTTGCTTGGTGCCTTGCCAGCTCCAGGCCAATAGCGGAGAGGGCAACGGCTTGTCTGGATTGCTCCGTATCAGGCATTGATGCTACAACCTGAGAAAACATCGACCATAAATGCCTGTTGTAGGCAGCATGGTGAGCCTGATGAGATGCAATGCACAACATTGCACGAGAGGAAGAGAACACTCTTGGCCCCCCACCAGTCAAATTGTAGGGAATCTGAGTCCGGTGGATGGTCGTACAGCAGGCGGCGGCACCCAGAAGGAGTCTCCAGGAACTCCAATTCCAAGGGTGGGTTGGGGAGAGTACCTAGAGATTCCAGTGGGGCACAATACCACCTCCTGCAGTCTACCGGGGCTGGAAAAGGTGAGGCTGAAACTGCCAGGTGCGGATAGACGCCTCCTGGAAAGGGATTGGCCAGGATGGCACCACCAGATGTTGAGCACTGAATTCCTCAAGGAATTCACGCATCTGCTGCTCGGTTTTGTCCCGTCTGAGAAAGGAGATACTGCGATCCCTCACTATCCTCGATAGGAAGCGCTGATATTCCGTGAAATCAGCGTTGGATGAAAGGTGAGCAGAGGATTCCTCTCCCTCAGAGGAGGGAGTCAAGGAAGGTGAGGAACTCGAATGCCCAAAGGACTCCTGCGGCGGTGGGGAGAGGCAAAAAACCCACTCATACATATACCTAACATATGATGGGAAGGCCTCCACAGAGCCTCTGAACATTACCCAGGATAACGGGCCCGTAGGACTGACATGGTCTGGAAGAGAGGGAGGTGGCTGCAGAGGAATGGGAGAGGGGCACCTACAAGAAGGTAACTGTCCTCTGCTAGGGCTCTGAAATCCAGGGAACGGAGCCCGACCTGGCGGGATCCCGGATATCAAACCAGGTCACAAAACGGAACCCTGGGAATGTGAACTCTGGAAGAGCCTGTCGGGGGAATCTCCCCTGTGATGCACCTGGGGTTGCAAGGGTCCAGAAGGGCAACCCACAGCAACGCCACCAGAGGAGTCCCTTAAACCTAAGAGGGAGAGGAGGGGCTCGGCACTTTGGCTCCTCCCCACACCCTGAGAAGTGGCAGGCGGAGCTCGACGCCCCTCACCTTGGCCTCTCAACCCCTCAGACTCTGAGGACACCCTCCTCCTTGACCCCAGCAACAGGTTCTGTCGATCCTGAGGCCCTCCAAGGGGGTCCCCTGGAGACAAAACACTGATTCCACCCTGAGAAGGCGAGGCAGCACCAGAAACAGCAGCAACCACAGCCCCCTCTGAGGAGACAGACCGGTTCCTCATCTCCGAACCGCCCTCCCTGATGGGTTCCAGGCTACCCCCAGCCTGGGAATCCTCAGAGGAAGATAGCTTGGGAGGCTCAGGAATGGGAACGCTGGGCCACCTGACACCGCGTTCCAGAAAAGACTCTGATTCCGAAGACTCGGGGAACCAGGTCGGGTCAACCTCCAAATCGTCTGCCTCCGAGGAGGAGTCGCCCAGAAGGACCTCGATGCTGGCCACCCCAATAGTCCCTTGAGAAATGGCGCCAGTGCCATGCACGACGCTGTACAGTCCCAGCACATCGCCCGCAGCTCCAGAACCCAGCCTCAATCCAACCACTGCTCCGGCTAAGACCCTGGCACTGACCACAACACCAGAACCCAACACAGCACCACTCACGGAGTTGACCGGACCCACGGTGCTGCCAAGCCGTGACGAAAGCCAACACAGTACTGCCCCAATTACTGGCACCACGGACGGCACTGGGATCCGAGACGGCGCCAGACCCAGCAACCAGGGGCCGCTACATTGGGGGAACATGCACCTCCAAAGAGGTGACTGCTGAGACGGTGTCCCCACCGCGGCCCCAGGAGGGACCATGGCATTCCTCCGACACTGCGAAAGAGGCCTCCTCCTCAGCAAGGCTGGAAAATGAGGAGACCTCCTCCTCACCAGACCGTATAGGCCTGGGAGGGGACTCGGAGGAAGGGCCTAGAGACCTGGCCTGGGAGGCCCAAGAGCGATGCTGTCCTCCAAAAGTCAGCGGGGCCTTGCTAATTTTGAATGTGAGGACTTCAAGAACACGGCGGTCCATCGAGAAACAGGCATCGCATCTGTCCATATCGTGGTTAGGTCCCAGGCAGCGAAGGCAGACATCATGTCAGTCTGAAATGGAAAAATGCCGGCCACAGGAGCACCAACGTATGGGGGCATGGCCCACTTTCGACTTACGCTTAGCTGCCGAACCAGACATAATGCGAAAGTAACTATAAAACAGAAAAGCTCCCGGCGCCATTAAAATATCAAAGAAAAGAACGGTCTTACCGGTAACAGTGTCAGGAAAAATGATCTGAGACGGAGTCGTTGACGGAGTCGTAGAGAGAAGGCCTAATGGCACAGCAGTGTTCAACTCGCATGGCAGGTGTTGCTTTGATGGCAGGAGAAACAGAACTGAGATGGAGGAGGAGTCTTTGGCGCCTAATGGCCGCCCCTCGCACACCATGTAGTACATCGCTCTTGGGGCGTGCAAGCTCCTCTCAAAAAAAAAAAAAAAAAAAAAATACTTTATAGCGGGTGCATGCCTGCGGCTTACACTCTGCAGTAATGAATGGTCAAGATTGACAAGGAAGATCAGTTGCTTTAGTTTTCAAGGTTTATTTTGGTTAAGTTTTTAGTATAGTTATTGCATTTTTTCCTGTTATAACATACTTTATTTTAATAAAGAAAAGTCTGTGATCTGGAAGTATGGTAGATGCTGGGAGGCTTATTATCATTACTATCATTATCTGCTCACTTCAATACATAATGTACGCTTTTTACAGATAATGAAGCCCCCAGCATCTGACATACTTCTGGGTCGCGGACTTTTCTTTATTAAAATAAAGTATATTGCGGTGGGAGAAAAATGCTGCAACATACTTAAAAGGCTTAACCGGAGCGTAAGCCTTGCGGGGCCAGGAGCCCTTATTAATGGCTGTTTTTGTTTAAGCAAAGTTCATGGCAGTCTGTCTCTGCCAGGAGCTGACAACAGACTGCATAATTTTTAAAGCTCGTAGGTCCTGTCTTTCTTTTAGGTCTGTCCATCATGCCAAACACTGACGACCTTGAAGAAATTTTTGGTTCCCAGTAAAAGCACTGAAAATTTAAAAAGCCGAAATGATGTTAAAAAGGGTTTAGTTACACATGTAGTTTGGTTTCTTAAAAAAAAAACAACTTAAAGTTACCTCAAAAATGTTTTTTAAATGAGAACATAGCAAAAAAGTTAATCTTGGTTCCCCGAACCTAGAACCAAGAATAATTTGAAGTAAAACCACAAAGCAGTTATACAAAAACAAGTTTTTTCCACACACACCCACACACACACACACATACATATTATATATATCTTAAAACAATTAAATAGCAGTTCCCAGAAGGCAGGAACTGAGCCAAGAATGGCCTTCTCCTGGTTCCTGAGAAACACAGAAACAGGGAATCTGTCAGCAGATAAGGACCATATAGCACACCTAGTCTGCCCATTGCCCTATTTGGTTTGGCAATCCCTACTCTTATCTGGACTGCCTCTCCCCCGCTCTGCTGTATAGCAGGGTGCCTTTATGCTTATCCCATACACTTTTGAATCCCTCTACTATTTTCGCTTCCATCATCTCTGCTGGTAGGCTGTTCCATGTATCCACCACCCTCTCTGTGAAAAATACATCCTAGCATTCCCCTTAAGTCTCCCTCCCTCCCTCCAGCCTCATGTTATGTCCCCTTGTCCTTGTGCACTTTCTTCTCTGAAATATGCTCCCCCTCCTGTACCCTGTTTATTCCTCTAAGGTATCTGAAAGTCTCTATCATATCCCCTCTCTCCCTTCTCTTTTCCAGTGAATAGATGTGAAGTTCCTCAAGTCTTTCCTCACAAGGCTTGTGGTGCAGTCCATGTATCATTTTTGTTGCTCTTCTCTGGACTACTTCCATTCTATGTCCTTCCTCAGATGCGGTCTCCAGAATTGGACACAGTATTTCAGCTGAGGCTTCACCAGTGACCTATACAGTGGCATCACCACTTCACACTCCTCCTACTGGTTATGCCCCTTCCTATGCACCCCAACATTCGGTTTGCTTCCCCCTTGCTTTTTCTCATTGTTTGGCTGACTTCAAGTCGTCGGATATGATAACCCCCAGGTCTCTCTCCTGACTTGTGGTGGCTAGACCCTGCCCCCCCCCCCAACCTGTATTCCTCTCTTGGGTTTCTGTGTCCCAGGTGCATTATCTTGCACTTCTTAGCATTGAAACCCAACTGCCAAACCCTTAACCATTCCTCAAGTAGTCTTACGTCATTTCTCATTTTATCTAGCCCCTCCCGTGTGTCGATTCTGTTACAGATCTTGGTGTCAACTGCGAACAGGCATACTTTCTGATTAGGTACTGGAGAAAACAGCAAAGTACACCAAATAAACAATAACACCCTAACTAACAAAGAGTATCGAATGATATACTATAACTAGAATACTTAAATACTGTAAAATATTAAAACAGTAAACTGGACAGAAGTGTAGAGAAGACTTCAAGGTGACTACTCTCTGCTGGCAGAGAAATAAATCTGACAGAGTGCAGGGGAGAGCGTGACCACACAACAGAGTTTGACTTTCATTCAAAAATTCCATAATTTGCATAAAATTCTTAAAACTCTGGGCCTGCTCATTCCAGGGGCATGATTGTTGTTGTTAAGCATAAGTGAGGGATTCCTGGGGTTTGAAAACTATTTTTCAAGTGTTAAATACCTGACTGTAAGAAAACAACAAACTTAGCTGCGAGGACTGGAAAAGGACTCTGAGACATTGGCTCTGTTCAGCAGAGAAAGCAAATCTGATGCTGGGACACTAGGAGGAGCGTGTCCACAATGCAGAGTTTGAATTTCATTCTGAATTTCCATTCTATCTCTGGTACAACATCTGAGGCACGAGATGAGACACACTTGCAGTACATAACTATTGGGCACCTGCTGTTAAAATTTTACCTTACTGAAAACTTCTAGAATCGCCAACCATACCGGATCTTATCTGTGTCAGTCTTCACCATTCATCACTAGTGGGTATGTTGCCAGAGGCTAGGACCCTGCAGGAGACTTTTTTTTTCCCAGAGGCGGAGTCGACACAGGGGTGGCGCCACCCGTCGAGGCTGACGTGCTACGTGGCGTTTGTGAGTTGGCCGTCAACTGCCATCAACTCTGCCCGGGTCCCATTCTTCTTCTCCTCCCACCGCAGAGTGAGGACCTGATGGAGATTCTTCAAGCAACTGCATTTTACGGCCTACTTGCAGCCTAGTCCGTCGGTCTATGTGGAAGTCTAAGTTTCTGTTTCGCCTGCTCAGCTCCGCTTCTTCGATCTTGGTAAGATAGTTCTTTTTTCTAAGCGATGCTGAGTACTTGTTTTGATTTATTTTCTGTCCAGTCATGCCTCGTCCCGGGGACAAGAAGAAGTCGAAGGCAGGGCAGCCCCCTATGCGTCGCTGCCCCTGCAGCCGCCTTTACTCCATTTTGGACCAGCATGACCGGTGCCTCTCCTTCCTCGACCCATGATATGGATAACTGCAATGCCTGCTTTTCCATGGACCGACCGCCGGGTTCTAGAAATGCGCACTTTTAAAGACGAATGTGTGCCATCGACTTTCGGAGGGCAGGTTCACAATCGACAGGCCAAGACAAGGACTTTCGACCCTTCCTCCGGGTCCCCTCCTGGTCCTATATGGCCCATGGAGGAGGGGGCCTCTGCCAGTTTTAGCCTTGCTGTGGCGGGGGCTCCTTCCACGGTGCAGGGGGCCCAGTCTGACCCTCTCGGGGGACAGGCAGGAGGCACCGTTCTGGCAGTCACTTCCTCGGAAGCGAAGGCTCCCCCGGTGTCGAGCTCTAGGGTCTGCGGACCCAGGCCTGGGCCAGCACCATCCTCGACACTGTGTTGGTGCTGCTCTTGGCTCTGGTGTTGCTTCCGGCACCGGGGTTCCCGGGCGGCACTGCAGGTGGTACTGGGCCGTCCCTCGCTGCCGTTTCTTTCTCTGGCACCATTCGCGGTGCTGGGGAGGGGAGTTGCGCCGTGGGTGGTGTAGGACCTGTTCTCAGGGCCGCCTCTGGAGTTGGTGCCATGCCTGGCGCTGGGATGGAAGTTGGTGCCATGCCAGTCTCCAGTGCAGTTTGCGGCGCTGGAGAGGGGCGGCACCGCAGTCAATGCCGCCTTCGACTCCTGTGCCATTCGTGGTGCTGGGGAGGGGTCTGGCGATGAAGCCGATACCGCCTTCAACTCCAGTGCCATTTGCGGTGCCGGAGAGGGGGTTAGCGTCAATCGCGGTGCCGCTCTGGGTTCCAGTGCCATGAGTGGCACTGGAGCTGGAGGTGACGCAGCTCATGGTCCTGGGACTGGGAGGGATCGGAGAGTGGTCTAGCTTCAGTCCTTTCAGTCCTCCTCCTCCTCGGAGGAGGAGTCAGGGTCTGATCTGGACTGGCTTCCGGATCCATCTGAATCCTCCGGTCCGTCTGTGTCCAGTACCTCGGCCCCCACTCAGCCTCTCTCCATTGGCTGGACAGATTCTGTTGGTACTGGGGTCCGTGGGACTGACCAGCCTGCAGTGTCCGTCCCTTCAGCTGGGGTACCCCCTCCTTGGAGTGCCTGAACAGTCCGAGTTTGGGACAGTCCAGGGTGCCCCAGGAGGGGGAGGGTACTGTGCCACTGGCTGACTCCCAGGGGTCAGCTAAGGGTTGCCAGCTACCTAGGCTGGTGGTCACGAGGAAGAGGGAGGGCTCTTTCAGAGTCGGAGGGGTCGAGGGGACAGGGTTTAGCGCAGCGGCCTCTCCCTGGGACTAACCCAGGTTCTGGGAGGAGCCGTATTGTGGATCCTCAACCCTCCTCTGGACATTCCTCGAGAGGGGCTTCTACTTTGGAGGTCAGGGGCCATCCTTCTGGGCTCACACAGTCCCAGTCACATCATGGGGGGATCTGTTCCTGTGGGCACAGCTCCAGCTGTTCCAATCCAGTTGAATGACTTCTGTCTACTGGGACCACTGGGTCTCCCTCCTTGTTGAGGTCATCCGCTCGGTTCCCCTGCCTGGGCAGAGGCCGTGCTCTTTCTCTGAGGTGCTTGGCCCCCAAGCCCCTGCCTTCTCCTCTTCCTCTCCCAAGTGTTCCTGGTCCTACGGGGCTTACCTGGGAGTAGTTCAGGGCTTCAGCTGCACTTTTCCCTTCCTATCTTAGAGCCATGGATGAGCAGGTGTTTCACCACTCTCCTGTACAGCCTGACCCTGAATCTCCAGACTCGTCGGCTTCCTCGTCTTCCTCCTCCGAGGGAGAGTAATCCTCCGTCCACCTCTCCCCAGCAGCTGATCTCACTACTTATCAGGGCTTCCTTTCAGGGATGCTACGTGAGCTCCACAACACCCTTCTTTCTGAAAGCAATCCAGACCGGGTGGCGTATGCCTTTTTAGGCGAGTTCAGTGCAGCCAACCTTGCGGTCCCCACCTGGCCTGCTCCCTTCCGGGAAGCATTGCACCTGGTCTGGCAGTGTCCCTTCTCCTCCGTTCCAGCCCCAAGGGACCTTTGCCAGAGGTACTGCACTCCTCCCCCGGGGTCTCCGGGAACTCTGCCTCACCCCCTTCGGGCATGACGTGCCTGGATACCCCCTCTGGGCATAGAACTCCAGGCTGTGACTGACCCCCAGACCCAGACTCTTCGGATTTTGACTTCTGGGGGAGAATAACTTTCTCCTCAGCACGGATTCTGCTCTGCATAGCAGCTCATCAGGCCCACCATGCTACCGACAACAGATACTTGTGGTCCAGGCTAGGACAACTTCTAGCCTCCGTACCTGATTTGGAGGAAACCAGGAAAGCCATTGCCCTCTCTGCACAGGGCCTGGAGCTTGCAAGGCACCAGGCAAGGGTGTCATATGACGTCAATGAGGTGGCTTCAAGGGTAGTGGGGGCAGCGATCTTCACTAGGCGGACGCCATGGTTTTGCCTTTCCCGGTTGTCACCCTTGGCACGGTGTAGGGTGATTTCCTCCACTTCCCGGGGAACCCATCTCTTCTCCCATAGGGTGAGATGGTGGCTTCAGGGGCACCTTCCTTCTACCACATGGAGTTCCTCGTCTCACCTACCCCAGTCCCGGGACTCACCAGGCCTGTATGGGTTCTCCCCTCTGGTGTCTCCCCCACTGGATGCTAAGGGACTCTGTTCCTTAGGGATGTTTTTGACCCCCTTCGGGGGGCTTGGTACTCACCCACTAGTGATGAATGATGAAGACTGACACAGATAAGATATGAAAATTATGCACCTACCATAATTCTTTATCTTTCTATGTATCTTCACCATTCATCACTAAATCCCACTCACCTTCCCCTCTTGGACCTCAGTCTCTGGGCAATCCCCCTTCCCTTGTGTGTTTCTCTGTTAAACTCCAGCTCCTCTCCTCTTCCTCCTCTCCCTTCTGGTTAGGAGGAAGGAGACCCTTTTGAGACACATGGGGAGAGTTTTTTGGGGTCTTGGGGTGTCTCTCTTCTCCCTCCTTCCTTGCCCTTGGCTCAAGCGCTCCCCCACCCCACCCCCTTTTGGAGTTATTCTCCTTAATTTGTGTGAGGAGTGGACTCTGCCTCCCTGTCTAGCCTGTTAGACCTCGATGTTCTTCTAAAAGTTTTGGTCCCTATGGGACTGTTTGACTGCTTAGAGGCAATATCATGCCTTCTGCATCTTTGCTGCAGCCCAGAGATTTTTAAAATCAGTTTTCCCTCTCGAGGTCCAGGTCCGTCTTAGCCAGGAGCAGTGTCCTTCACTCCCCCTCCTTCTTTTTCGCTCTTCTACACATCCCTTCTTTCTTTTCATACAGAGAATGGGGCCCCCTCCTCCCAATCCCTTAGGCTGTTCCTCTCTCTCTTTTCCTGTCCTCCTCGTCGTTTATTTCTTCTTTTAGTTATTATATCCTTTCCTTTTCTTTATCCCTTGGATTATCTTGCTCCACCACTCCATCCCTTCCTACCTCTCTCTTCGACATTTCAGAACTAGGACCAGGGCAGCGTCGATGGCAGTTAATGGCCAACCTGCAAGTGTCATGTAGTACATTGGCCTCGAGGGTGGTGCTACCCGTGTCGACCCCGCCTCTGGAAAAAAAAAAACAAGTCTCCCGTGGGGTCCTAGCCTCCGGCAACATACCCACTAGTGATGAATGGTGAAGATAACACAGAAAGATCAAAATTTATGGTAGGTACGTAATTTTAATTTCTTAGCCATGAAAGATTTAGTAAAGAAACGATAAATGGTATATTTATTTTCAGTTAAATGTATATTTGAAGACACAGTAACATACCTGCAGTTCGTTGTTTCACATCCTCATATTTCTTCCTTTCTGCATCAAACTCAGTCTCTGCATTCCGTAGGATTGGGCAGTTAACCTCTAGCTGTTCTTCATCCTGCTGCAGACTTCTTGTTTCATTTGTAATGTCATTCTACATATAAAATATGTATATTTATTTAGTTTCTGTTATCCAGGTTGATGCACTAGACAATAAAATACCTATTTTCTGGCATGACCCAGGAGATTGCAAATGTCAGACGATTATTATGATACAAGAATGACAAAAGAAAAAGTAGATTTCAAATCAGGTACAAAGCTGGCAGAGCATCACAGCTGACAGAGAAACAAACGTTAGGCAAATGTATGTATGATTTATTTAAGTATTATTTATGTATTTAGTTATTTATTGAATTTTGTTGACCAGGTAAGCCCACTAAGACTAGAAGTCCCTTTTTCAGGGGTGACCCTGGGTTAATTACACATATGGAAACATAAAACACCAGCAGGAAGTATTGCACCAGTTCGGGGCACTAGCTACAGCAGCATTTAACAAAGGGACTTGAAAAACGTATGACGCTTCCTCTTCAGCTAGGGATTTTAAAATAGGTAGAAAGCAGGCAGTGCAGTACATATAAACATAGAATTTGATGACAGATAAGGGCCTCTTGGCCCACCTAGTCTACCCTGAATTCCCTGCCTACTGCGCTACCGCAGACCCTACTCAATCTGCGGCCTTAACCCCCTGCCCTATTACTATGGTCCCCTTTTGTCTATCCCATGCATGCTTGAATCCTGCTACTGTTTTAGTACCCACCACCCTCTGCTGGGAGGCCATTCCAGGCATCCACCATCCTTTCCATGAAGAAGTATTTCCTCACATCCCCTCTGAGTCCCACCCGCTTCATGTCATGACCCATTGTCCTTGAGCATCTCTTTATATGTGAAATGCTACCCTCCTGTATCTTATTAATACATTTGAGGTATTTGAAAGTTTCTATCATGTCCCTCCCTTTCTGTCCTTTCCTCTAGAGAGTACATATTTAATTCCTTGAGTCTTTCCTCTTAGGGCTTTTGATGCAGGCCATGCACCATTTTGGTTCCCCTCTGGGCCGCTTCCACCCGATCTATGTCTTCACGAAGATGGGCCTCCAGTACTGGACACAGTACTCTAGGTGGGTGTCGTCATGGCACAGGTCAGGAAACATAGGGAAAACCAGGAGCAGGTGTAGAATTCACCAAAAATATTTATTTACAGTAGCAGTAACATAAAAAACAAGCATTTGTCAACGGTGAACGTTCACTTGCAGGTATGTGCATTGGTGTTTGGCAGTTATGCAACCCCCTCCCCCCAATTGTAGCCATGTCCCTTCAGCTTCCATATCCCAACAGAATACCTTTCTGCAACTCCTCTTGTATCTGATAACCATTTCACCATCATACTTCTTAAGAGTCTGTCTTAGGAACCCTAATACCCTGGTTGTGGTCAAGGGTACGAGCCTGTGTGGAAACTGCACAACCCATGCTTGTAACACAGTCATTCAGTGGAATTATTTCACCAAAGTTTCAACATAGGCATTTTGTCACCTCTGGTCATGAACAGTGTCAGTATGATTTTCTTACTGTGCACCGAACACGGATTTCCCACAGTGCCCGCGCTATCGTGCGCCAGAAGAGTGACAACACATTTTGGCCAGGATGTGAAAAATGACAGCCGTACTGTTCATACGGAGGTGTAGGGAAATGCAAATGTTGAAAATCTGGAATGAGAAATATTACACATTCACAAAGATACGAGTGTGCATGGAAACTGCGCAAGGCGCGCTCATTAAACAGTAATTTTTTTTAATTTTTGCACCGAATTTTCAACACAGGCATTTTAGGATGTCTCCTCATGAACAGTGTTACTGTGATTTTTTTTACTCTGTACCAAACGATGTCCCACAGTGACCGCGCTATTGTATGCCGGAGTTGTGAAAACACATTTTGGCCAGGATGTGGAAAATGACAGCTGTACTGTTCTTAAGGAGATGGGGGTAAATGCCAATGTGGAAAATCTGGAGTGAAAATATTACAAATTCATGAACTTATGAGTGCACGTAGAAATTGAGCAACGCACACTCGTAACACAGCTACTTTATGGACTTTTGTCACCAAATTTTCAACATAGGCATTTTAGGACCTCAGCTTATGAACAGTGTCACTGTGATTGTCTTACTCTATAGCAAACACTGATTTCCAACAGTGACCACACTAATCTGCGCCGGAAGCATGAAAACACATTTCGACCAGGATGTGAAACATGACAGCTGCACTGTTCATAAGGAGATGTGGAAATATGTCTATGTTTAAAATTTGGAGTGAAAATGTTACAAAATCGCGAACAAATGAGTGTGCATGGAAACTGCATAACACACACTCATAACACAGTCATTTTTATAAATTTTTCACCAAATTTGCAACATATGCTTTTTGAGAGGCCACCTCATGAACACCAACACTGTCATTTCGATAGTCGGTCCCAAAAGGTGATTCCATGCAGTGACCACGAAATCACCTTTCGAGACCGAATAATGCCATGACAGTGACTGAATTCATGAGAACGGGTGTCAAGAACCCCATGTTGAAAATTTGGTGTCAAAAGTTGAAAAAATGGCCGAGATATACACCTAAGTTGTGAAAATCCTATTTATGCCATTATGCAGCTTACCGGCATTTCCTCAGTTCGTGGTCGGCTTTGAAGAGTGCAGACGTGTTCCTGGTCCACCGAAGATCACGCGCTGGGCTCCGGAGGTAAGTATGGGATGGGGGGGGGTGTGAGGGGAGGTGGATGCGCAGAGGGTGGGTGTGGGTTGGCGGGGGGCAGGGACTCACAGAGGGACTGTTTTCTTCTTTGACAGGGCATATAAAAAAAAACAAAAGAAACAGATGCATTTGGCAGGCTGTGGTGGTCTCCCAGCATGTCACCAAAAGAAACTGACGCTTTTGGCTTGCGGGGGTGGGCTCCCAGTGTGCCACCTACATGTTTGTTGGGGGTGGGGGCTGGAGCTGGAGGGGACTGGGCACCCCCGCCGGCCATACAGTGTGCGTGGAGGGGGGGGCATTAGCACACTGGGGTGGGCTCCCAGCGTGCCAACTGCTAGGTTGTTGGGGGGCTGCAACCGATGGGGACTGGGCACCCCCGTCAGCCACACAGTGTGCTGGGGGAGGCGCATGAGCCAAGGGGGATTGGGCACCCCTCTCGGCACACGCGGTTGGGGTGGGGAGAACACTAAAGAGAGAGGAGAAGGACATTAGCAGAGGGAGGAAGCGGGAGTTTTTTTTTTGATACCGAGCTGTGCATGACAGCAGTTTGGCTGATCGTATGCAAACTACATACACGTTACAACCGCTGATTGCAGCGGACCTTTTGTTAGAAGTGAAGACCAACACAGCCAAACTGCTGTCATACGCAGCTCGGCATGTATTGGTCCCATAAGGTCGCGTTTGCTACATTGAGCAGTACATGGGTGAGAAGGGTCATACACCTCCAAAAGTCCTTCTGTTGCAAGACGTTCCTTGCGCATGCGTGCAAGCGAACGTTAAAATAAACTTGTTCAGTATAATTATGTACAAAGGAGAAAAAAAAGTACAGTTACGTAAGAACTTACTGTAACAGCAGATCTTCGAGAGAGAGGCTCTTGCAGTAGGTAATTACATATAGGACTGACACCGGCCGGCAGCAGGACCCCACAGAAAGATTTCTAGCTAGCAGTCCCTGGCGAGGGACCGCCCCCACGTCAGGTGACCGGCGTCATACGACGTCGGTATAAAGGGGCAGTCCCAGATGCCCGTCTTCCAGTTCTTTCCTGCCGAGGCCAAAAGAGGCCGGATGAGAAAAGAAGCTGAAAAAGCCTAGGGGGATGGAGGGCGGGAAGGTATTACCTACTGCAAGAGCCTCTCTCTCAAAGATCTACTGTTACGGTAAGTTCTTACGTAACTGTACTATTTTACTTTGGGAGGGCTCTTGCAGTAGGTAATTACATACAGGACTGAATCTCAAGCAGTCTGGAACAAATAAAAGGCACCGGGAGGAGGAAACTACTCCAGAAGATAGCAGTAGCCGTGCAAGCCTCAAGACAGGAGGCCTTGCAAAACAGCTAGCCCGAAGCCTGCTCTAATTTTCGGTAAAAACTGACGAAAGACAGGGCTGACGAAGCACGAAATTTACCGCGAGGCGCTGCACGAGCTAACGGCGGGAAAGAACTGGAAGGCGGGCGTCCGGGACCGCCCCTTTATACTGATGTCGCATGACGCCAGTCACCTGATGTGGGGGCAGTCCCTCGCCAGGGACTGCTAGCTATAATTTTTTCTGTGGGGTCCTGCCGCCGGCCAGCGTCAGTCCTATATGTAATTACCTACTGCAAGAGCCCTTTTAGCAGGCATCCTGTTTTTGTAAATATCAGGCAGGAGCTTCTAGAACACACTGTGCTTCTTGAGTTGAGGCCCCCTTTTCACAGCTTTTGCAAAAGGCTTAAAAATTGAACTCTGGCACCCTCTATCTTCCAACTGCTTTCTGCAGTCATCTCAAATTATAATTATATACATTTCAACAGTAATGCTATATATTTAGCAATCACAAGGGATTCCAATATCAGTTATATTTCCATACAATAATTTGCACATATTTTATATCAGCATATCTAGATATGCAAGGGGAGAAAAACAGACAGCAAGAGAAAACTGAGAGAGTGAGAGGCAAATAACTGCAAGACTGTCAGGGTGATCAAGTCCAAGGTCTCACAGGACAATTTGGTTGAGCAACCAGATAGAGAAGAGACAGAAAAGGAAAAGATCCTTTAAACACTCTCTCCATAACAAATAGGACAGGGTTCTGTTCTACCCTGTCACATGCACCCCCCAAGAGGGAACCTGTTTTATTAACAGGTTTTCCAAAACTTTTTTTAATTCTCTATTAGCATTTGCTGTTTTCAGAAATTAAGCACATGTATATTATCAGTTTTTATATTACAGTACAGCAAACAGCAAAGTTCAAATCCATACATTTGTTTTTAACCTTCAGAACCCTCAATTCCTGATTCATATCTTGACAGAAATTCAGCATTGCTGTTCTCTTTACAAGATTTGTGTATCACAGTGAATTTAAATGGCTGTAGTGCCAGGTACCACCATGTGATTCTGGAATTTTTATCTTTCATCTGGTTAAGGCAACAGAGAGGATTGTGATCTATTACAAGAACAAAATCAGTTCCTAGCAAATAAAACTTAAGGGACTCCATGGCCTACTTTGCTGCTAAACATTCCTTTTCAATAGTGGAGTTCCTTTTCTCTCCGTCATGCAACTTCCTACTTATGTACAGAATAGGGTGTTCTGTCCCATCTACATTTTGACTTAGGACTGCACCTAGGCCTACCTCTGATGCATCTGTTTGTAGCAAAAATTGTTTCTCAAAGTCTGGGCTTCTTAAAGCAGGGGCTGAACATAATGCAGCCTTAATGGCTTGAAAAACTTCATCACACTCTGGGATCTATGTTACATTATTTGGGTACCGTTTTTTCATAAATTCAGTGAGGGGAGTAGCTAACTCAGCAAAGTTGGGAACAAATCTCTGATAATAACCAGCCAGCCCTAAAAATTACCCGACATGTTTCTTTGTTTTGAGTACAGGGCTGTTAGCTACAGATTCTATTTTAGAAATGTCTGGCTTAACTTCTCCATTTCCCAACACACTGCCCAAACATCTGGTTTCCTGCATGCTCAATGCACATTTGGTAGGATTAATAGTCAGACCTACATTTTGATAGCTTGGATAACTGCTCGTAGGTGTTCCAGGTGGCTTTTCAAGTCTGGACTGTACAGCATGACATCATCCAGGTATGCAGCACAATAACCAGTGTGAGGTGATAAAATTACATCCATGTACCGTTGGAATGTAGCTGGTGCACCATGTAAACCAAATGGCTTGGTGGTGAACTGATAGAATCCTATAGGGGTGGCAAATGCAGTTTTGTCACTGGATTCTTTAGCTAAAGGTATTTGCCAGTAACCCTTGGTGAGACTGAGGGTACTGATATACTTTGTACTCCCCAATCTATCTACCAAATCATCTATTTTGGGCATAGGATAACTGTCAAATTCTGAAACTTGATTAAGTTTCCTAAAATCAAGGCAGATTCTAACACCCCTTCTTTCTTGTTTACAATTACCATTGGAGATAACCAAGCACTCCTTGACTCCTCTATGATACCCAATTCTTTAATTTTTTTGTATTTCCTTAATCACATCAGCTCGTAACCACTCTGGTAACCTGTATGTCTTTTGCCTAATAGGACGAGCATTCCTTGTCACTATTACATGCTCAACCCCTTTTGCTTGGCCTGGTACCGTGGTAAAAGTACTGTTAAATGTCTTTAGCACATTATGAATGTCTGCAGTTTGTTTTGAGGTCAGGGAAACATCCACCTTTACAGCATCAGCAGTTACAGTTTGTTCCAGTCTATCATAAGCTACGTCAATATCCTCTTTACCAGTTTCTGGTAAAACTAGCAAAGAAGCTTTTGGCATTTTTTCAACCCATTTCTTGAGGTGGTTAGCATGGTATATCTTAGTAGGATTTTTCCTGTCAGGGATCTCAGTCTCGTAGTTAACGGTGCCAGTACATCAAAGAACCTTATAAGGCCCTTGCCACTTCATTAACACTTTATTTTCTGTTGTGGGTAACAGTAGCAAAACCTTTTCACCTGGCTCGAAAGCTTTTTCTTTTACCCCATGGTCATAATACACCTTCTGCTGGTTTTGGGCCTCTTCTTGATTACTATGGGCAATTTCAACATATTTTGCCAGCTTCTTTCTTAGGGCAGACATATAAGACGTTACAGATTGTTTCTGAGTGGGGTTATCTTCCCACGTTTCTTTTATCACATCCAGTGTCCCTCTTGGCTGCCTACCATACAGCATTTCAAATGGTGAAAACCCTGTTGATGCCTGTGGCACTTTTCTGTAGGCAAAAAGTAGGTAAGGCAAGTATTGGTCTCAGTCTCCCCTTCTACAAAACCTTTTTAACATCGTTTTAGGGTTTGGTTAAAAACGCTCAACAAGACCGTCTGTCTCAGGGTGATGGGGGAGGTTCTTATGGCAGTGATATCTAGTACTCTGCACAAATCCTTAAATAATACGGCACCAAAATTACTATTCTGATCAGTAATAATTTCTTTAGGTATGCCCACTCTGCTGAAAATTTTGGCAAGCTCTGCTGCAACTTTTGGGGCTCTAACAGTACCCATTGGAACTGCATCTGGGTATTAAGTAGCATAGTCACATACTACCAAGATAAATATATTACCCTTTTTACTTTTGTCTAAAGGACCAACCACATCCATTGCAATTCTCTCAAAAGGCACGTCTATCAAGGGTAGAGGCACCAGGGGCGCCTTGTCTTTTCTAGTGACTGAGGTTGCTTTCTGACACTCAGCACAGGAATTACAATAGGTAGCAATCACTTCATGAATTCCAGGCCAGTAAAATCTATATAGTAATCTGTCAAGGGTGCGATCCCTCCCTCAGTGACCAGCCATAGGACTATCATGTGCTACCTGTAATAACTCTGTTCTATACTTCTGTGGTATAACCAGTTGTTCTGTCTGTTCCTGTGTCTGAGGTTTAACTCAAACTCTGTACAGTAAGCCATTACATTTTTTAAACATTGGTCCACCCTTCACCCCCAGCTGCTTAAAATAACCCTGGAGAGAAACATTGTTAGCTTGTTCTGAAAGAAAATCACAATCAGTTATCAATTTAGTTTCAGCATTTTCATATTTTAACCCTTCATGTCCATCAGTCATTTGTTGCCACAGTCTCTTCAGGCTTTGGCTTTCTTTCCTGGATTTCCAGATCTTGGAGCTGTGCTCAAATAAGTCCAAATCAAAATCTTTGAAAGGAAGTGTCACCACCGTCTGAAATTTTCCTTGCCTGGGCTCTTGTCACCACAGCTGCTAAAACATCAGGATTTACTCCCTCTTTGATCAACTCAGTAAATCCTGGAAAGTCATTTCTAATAATCACAGGTATAGTTAACTTAGGTAATATCCCCACTTTCATTTGGTGCAACACACCCTAAATGGTTAGAGTCACTTGAGTGGTGGGACAGTATCGAGTTTCACCATGGATGTAGATGACACCAGTATCTGGTCCCTTTGCACAGTGTTTTCCCAGCACTTCAGCATGCACTAGGGTCTGTCTGCTTCCTGAATCAATGAATCCCTTCACAGTCTTATCCTCCACCTTCACATCTCTTAAGTACTTGCCCCAATTTGCGAAGGACAAATCTGCTCCAGTGCCACTCTCCTTACTATGGCAGCTTCTTGCAAAATGGCCTGGCATATTACAGTTATAGCAGATAACGTCTTTGGGTACAGATTTGTTACCCCCACCAGAGTTCTTATCAGGCTTGAAGTTTAAATGGGAAAAAGAGTGTCTTACCAGTGCTTGACTGTTCCCTTGCTGCTGTGGCATCTGTCTGGTCATTTGGTAGTCCTCGGCCAAAGAAACAGCCTTTTCCCTACTCTCTGGTCAGTGTTCCTTTACCCACAGCTGCACATCTGCAGGCAAGATTTTTATGAATTACTCAATGGCAAATGTGTTGATGATCCGTGGGACTGTTTTGCTCTCTGGTTGGATCCATTTTATCAGGAGTTCTCCAAGTTGCGTGAAAGCTTCTTGAGGATTGTCAACCGAGTTGAACCTCAGAGATTGAAATCTCTGCCTACAGGTCTCTCCAGAGATGTCATACCTTTCCAGGATTTTGCTTTTCACCAGGTCATAGTTTTCTGACATGGAGTGTCCATACTGCTGTAGGCAAGTTGGGCTTTCCCTGTCAGGTAGGGTAACAGTCTGATTGTCCATTGCTGCTTTGGCCACTGGCAGGCTGTGGCAACTCTTTCAAAAGTTTTCAGGTATGCCCCAATATCATCTGAGGGACACAACTTTGTAAGTTTAATGGCACTGAAGTTGCTTGCATTTTTTTACTCATCTGGATCTGTGTCAGATCCTCTGTCTTTGATAGCTTGCAAGGCATCCAGCCATTTCTGCACCTGGTGCTGCATCTCTTCTCTCATCTTCTGCTCCTGTCACTGCCTCTCTTCTCTCCTCTGTGCTTTTAAACATTGAATCTCTTTTTCTCTAGGCTCCTCAGTCTCTTTTTGTTGTATAGCCCACCATTTGAAAAAGTCCATCAGGCTTTCAGGTTCTGTCACTGCCTATTCTTTTTCCATAACTGTGCTGGCTGTACAATCTTAGACTGTACTTATGTTTCTGCAAGTTTGGCTGCCATTCTCCTGGTAACCACTCCTGGACTTGCTGCTGCAGAATCCATACCTTCCTCAGTGCTTCCCTAGTACTAAGTCCAGTACCCATGCACAAAACTCCTGTCTTAGGGTATGCACAGCTTAAATCCCACTTAGGCTGACACTATCTGTCATCAAGGCACAGGCCAGGAAGCATAGGGAAAACCAGAAGCAGCTGTAGAATTCACCAAAAATATTTATTTACAGTAGCAGTCACATAAAAAAAAAAATAAACTTGTTCAGTATAACTATGTATAAAGGAGAAAAAAACAGTGGTTTTCCTTGAGTCTCTGTGTCCCTTCTTCTTCTAATCTGTCTTGCAGCTTAGCTCCTTCTTAAGTCTTTTCAACCCCCATCCTTAGCAAGCATCCTGTTTTTGTAAATATCAGGCAAGAGCTTCTAGAATACAGTGTGCTTCTTGAGTTGAGGCCCCCTTTTCACAGCTTCTGCAAAAGGCTTAAAACTTAACTCTAGTAACCTCTAGCTTCCAACAACTTTTTGCAGTCACCTCAAATTATAATTATATACATTTCAACAGTAATGCTATATATTTTCCAAACACAAGGGATCCCAATATCAGTTATATTCCCATACAATGATTTGCACATATTTTAATATAAGCAGATCTAGATATGCAGGGGAGAAAAACAGACAGCAAGAGAAAACTGAGAGCCAGTGAGAGGCAAGGAATTGCAAGACTGTCGGGGTGATCAAGTCTGAGGTCTCACAGGAAAATTTGGTTGCACAACCAGCTAGAGAAGAGAAATAGAGAAGAGACAAAAAAGGAAAGATCCTTGCATTTAAACACTTTCTCCATAACAAATGGGACAGGGTCCTATTTACCCTATCACAGTGGGGCCTTGATATCAATTCATACAGGGGTAACACTTCCTTCCTCTTTCTGATGGTGATACCCCGCCCTATGCACCTGAGCATTCTGCTAGCTTTTCCCACTGTCCTGCCACACTGCTTTGCTATCTTCAGGTCATCAGATATGATGGTCCCCGTCCCTTTCCTGTTTTGTGGTTGCCAATACCTCCCCGCTCAACTGGTACATTGCCCTTGGGTTTCTGTTCCCCATGTGCATAATTTTGCACTTTTTGGCACTGACACCCAGTTACCAAACCCTTGACCAGCCTTCCAGCTTTTTCAGATTGTCCTTCATTTTTCCTCCCCTGGTGTGTCTACTGTGTTGCAGATTTTTGGATCTTCCATGAATAGGCATACTTTCCCTTCCAGCACTTCCACAATGTCACTAATAGAGACACTGAAGAGGACCAGGTCCAGTATTGACCCTCTGTACTCAAGTAAAACAAACATGTACAATGGTAATGGCAGAAAAGGCAAATTAGAAGTACAATACTGGGTAGAAGGTACAGGAGCATTTATCAGAGAAGCTTACAAACTTATAAAGCTCTCTCTTGAAGGTAGGGTGGGACAGAGAGACCCAAAGTTTAGCTGGAAGGGAGTTCTAGACCCTTGGGGCAAAGATGGGAAAGACTCGCTCACCCATTTTAGTGGAGAACTTTGGAACAGTTAGCAGTGACAGAGCACAGAATCCCTGGTGGAAGCCTGATAAGAAGTGTTAACAGAGTGGCTAGGGTAACAGGTTTGGGTGATCCAATGATACTGTCATCAGTATATCTCAGAGTGTAAAGGCAACATGAAGGAACTTAAGCTCAAGTACTGGATACAGTGGTGTGTCAGTCAGGTAGCGGACAAGGCAAAATGACAGGTGTTATTGTAAGTAGTATTCCATTTTTTTCAGGTTGCACGTATTAGCCTGACAGAATGAGATGAGCCCACCAGACACCAGGCTGGACCCTGAACAGCCCAAATCTAGCACTGGACATGGCACTGGAACCAATGTCAAAGACTCAGCCAGCACTGAAGTGACCAGTGATGGCACCATTTTATATTTATTTTTATTTAGTTTCTGTTGACCAAAAAAGGAAGACTAGACAATTCTGCCTATTTTCAGCCTTGTCCAGGGGCAGGGGGGGATACAGATGAATGCCAACTGACACTGAAGCAGATTAAGCTATAGGTGGTAATTTTAGTGAATGGGGGAAATTTAGTCAGGACACCGGGGACATTTCCCTACTCTCCATTAGGGGGAACCACTGACAGTGGTCGGCAAGATGGCTGACACAGGAGGAGGAGGAGGTGGCAACACTAAGAGTAGGAGGATCAAATCCCAGGAGGGACAAAAGGGACTTTGTTTTCTTGGTTCTATGGAGATTCCTATTGTGGAGGAGTTTGTGGATGCTACAGAAAATATTGTCTTACCTCTTACTGATTCAATGGAGACTGAAACACCCATTGGGGTAGGCCTGAGGCAGAGTGAAAATTTTGTTGGACAGTCTGAACCAGGACAGAGTTCAGGAGGCATGACAGGTTTCCAGGTGCCTCTCAACAGGCTAGAATGAAGGGCTTGGCTGTTGTGGCTCCTAGCGAAGGACAAGGCTGCTGCAAGTGTTCCGGGAGCAGCACTGAAGTCTCCTCAAAGGACATTGGCAAGTTCAGCTCCACAGCACAGAACTATATACTAGTGTGAGAAGGTGGAGGTGGCACAGTTTCGAGATGGAATGACTGACTGGATACCTTGGTCCCCAGAATGAGCACTGCTTGCAGCAGGATAGCAGCAGGCGCCCAATAGAATGGGCAGGGTGGCAGGACATGCCCCCATGGCACAAATGATAATGCATTTGAACAAATCAGCCCATAAGTTGGTAAGTCATGCTAGTTCTATAGAATCACAGCAGCCAGTTGATGTTTTATTGCTGGGGATTACAGCATCAGCTACCAAATTGACAGAGCAAGTGGTAACTTTGGACACAGTGACCCCAGATGACAGGTCTCGACCAGGCCGGGTATGTACAGAGACAGCTGTGGCCAATATTTCAGCTGGAGAGATGGAGAAAGGGCAGCTTCTTCAGACAGAAGCACCAATGAATGCTAACCCCAGCGAAGACTGTACATTGCAGGATTCTGACCAGCCCTTTGTTATTGACCAGAAGAAAAAATTACTCACCATTGTAATGTTTCTTCTAATGGAGTCTTGCTGTATTCTGACTATACGCAGTTAGCCCCAGCACTTGAACTGCTCCGGAGAGGAAAGGGTTAACTCTATGCCAAGGCATCCAACGTTGCACTCGAGCTCGGTTTTCAAACCTCTGTCCCAGGCACTCCTCAGTGTAACCGTCAGATTCTCACAAGCACTATGCTAACTAACTATAAACAGAAAATACAGGTTACTCACCTGTAATAGGAGTTCTAGGAGTGGTATATGTTGTTCATCCACACTTCTTGGCAGGTACCTTGCCGCTTTAAGATGTGCCACAAAATCTTCAAGCTGGCTCCTCCCACCCACCCAGGTGGTAAAACCCTCAGCTCCGCCCCATGACGCCAGACCTAGCCAGCTGGAAGCCAGGTTGCACGTCAAAGTCGGGGAGGTCAGGTGGGTCGTCTGGATGAACAACATATACCACTCCTAGAAAGGAAAATTACGTACCTACCGTAATTCTTGATCTTCTTGGACGAGTCTCCACCACTCATTCACACTAGTGGGATTGGCGCCGGAGGCACTAAGACCCATCGGGAGCAAACTTTTTGCTGGAGGGTCGGCGCGAGAGACGGCGCCGCGAGACACGGTGCCGACAGCAGCGGCTCGAGCGGTAATGACCATCTCGGCGACGACCCTCCAACCGCCCCCTGCAGTACCTTTTTGCACAAGGAGGTGCAGCGCAACTAACGGAAGAGTAAACTCAATATTAAAAAACGGACATAAGATAGTCCGTATGACCCGTGTAAGAAGGGTCAAAAAGAAGTCTTCACGGCCTAAAGATTTGAGGGAGTGAAGACCAATACAGCGGTGAGCTCGGGGATGGAGGGGCAGGGATGAGGGTGGGAGACTCGCCCAAGAAGATCAAGAATTACGGTAGGTACGTAATTTTCTATCTTCCTGACATAAGTCTCCACCACTCATTCACACTCAGTGGAGAGTACCAAGCTGATAATCCCCAAAAGGGTGGCAGGAGAGCCAGAGCCTCACGCTGGCCTAAGATAGAAGCTCATTAAGGATAGTTCTGCCGAATGCGGAATGTCGCCTGGCATGAACATCCAGTGCATAGTGCTTAACGAAAGTATGCACTGAGCTCCAGGTGGCGGCGTTAGTATATATCTGCAATTGGAACATTGCGACTTCCGCTAGGGATGCCATGACCGCCTCTAGTAGAGTGAGCGTACACTCTACCTTCTAATTTAACTTGAGCCATGGAATAGCAATGACGAAGGCATGCCACTAACCATGAAGAGATGCATCTAATAGTGACAGGTTGACCCAGCCGGGTGTCGCTGAAAGAAACGAACAGTTGCTGAGTCTTATGAATATCCTTGGTTCTATCTAAATAGAACCGCAAGGCTCTCTAACATCAAGGAATGAAGAGCTCGTTCCCTTCATTTTGGAAATTAGCTAAGTAAGCTGAGTACCAGAGGTTGGTCTAGATGGAATTCTGACACAACCTTAGGAAGAAATTCTAGGATGAGTACTGGAGAACTACCTTGTCCTTATGGAATACAGTATACGGAGGGTCCGTAACTCAGGGCATGTATCTCAGAGACCCTGGGGCTGAGGTAATGGCCACCAGGAAGGCAGTCTTCCAGGTAAGAAATTTTAGCTCACAGGTAGCTAAGGGTTCTGAAAGGCTTCCGAGTGAGCATGTCCAGCACCAGGTTAATGTCCCAGGCTGCAACTGGACGCTAACAGGGGTCTGGTATGGAGAATCCCTTAAGAAATCTCTTCACCATAGGTAACTGGAGCCAGAGTTAAGGAAGAAATCGCTCATGGAACGCTGAGATGGCACTAAGGTGAACTTTAACTGTGGAGTACTGAAGACCTAAGTTTGATAGGTCCAAAAGATACTCCAGAACCTTGCCAGGAGGACAGGAAAAGGGATTCCAAGAGGATTTTGCACACTAGAGAGAAAACGCTTCCATTTGGAAGCCGCACGTTGGGTGGCTGGCTCGAGCAGCCAGAAGGATGTCTGAGACTCTACGAGAGACGTTAGATTATCTACTTCTATCTCTTCAGGAGCCAAGCATGAAGGTGAAGTGATTTCAGGTTGGGATGGACCAACGAACCCTGAGTCAAAAGACTGATTTGTAAAGGAAGTGGTCTCGGAGAGGCTGCCAACATACTGTTGAGTAGAGGAAACCATAGTTGCCGAGGCCAGGAAGGAGCAATGAGAATCATCTTGGTCCCCTGAGACTCGAACTTGAGGAGTACTCTCTGGATTAGAGGAAGTGGTGGGAAGAGGCGAAGAAAGCGTTTGTCCACCGCAGCCTGAACGCATCCTGACAGAAAATGCCAGGCCCTGGATTTCTGGAGCAGAAGAGGCAGTTTTATGCTTGAGTGGGGATGCAAAAGGTCCAGGTCTGGAGTCCCCCACTCTTTGAACAGAGACCGAGCTACGGCTGGATCGAGAGACCACTCGTGAGGGTCTGCCTCCGTTCTGCTGAGGTGATCTGCTAGGTCGTTTTGTATACCTGGCAGATAAACCGCTTGAATCGGAGACTTGTGCCCAAGCACCACTCCCACACCCTCATTGCTTCCCTGCAAAGGGATAAGAATGAGCACCGCCTTTGCTTGTTGATGTAATACATCACTGCTTTGTTGTCCGCTTGAAGGAGAATGTTCTTGTGACAAAGGACATCCTTCAGAGCTCGGATTGCATAGAGGACTGCCTCATCTCCAGGACATTTATGTGGAGATGAGTTTTGAACTGAGTCCATACACCTTGAGTGTGGGAGGGAGAGACAGTGAGCTCCCCATCCCATTAGCGATGCATCTGTGGTGATGGAGATCTGATGATCCGGGAGCAAAGGGAATCCTTCCAGGAGATTGCTTTCTTGAGACCACCAGGTGAGAGACTCTGAAGGGCTCCTGTCACCTTGATGGGATAAGACTGGGGTGAGAGGTCGAGGACCACTGAGTGGAGAGCATCCATTGGGTGGTTCTCATGTCAGTCGGGCCAGAGGGACAGTGAAGACTGAGGACACCATGAGACCTAACATGCGTTGTATCGAGAGAGCTGTAACTCATTGGTTCTCCTGATGTAACGGGCCATACGTAAGGATGTCGAGTCTTCTGTCCTCTGGAAGGAAAGCCTTCGCTGAGGAGGTGTCTAGAAGCGTCCCTATGAAAAGGAGCCTCTGGGAGGGTTGCAGTTGAGATTTTTCAAATTCAGCAGAACTCCCATGGACGTGAGAAGATTGAAGTCGCTGCACGGCTTCCAAAGTCCCTTGGCCGGAGGGCTTGCTAGAAGCCAATCGCCCAGGTAGGGAAACACTCGAGCCCGACTTTCCTGAGATGCGCCGCAAGAACTGCACAACACTTGTAAAAATCAAGGGCCGAGGATAGCCCAAAGGGCAGGACTCTGAACTGATAATGCTGACCCAAAGCTACAAACCTGAGGAATTTGCGATGGGTCGGGTGGACGGGGATATGCTGGTAAGCATCTTGCATATCCAGAGAGGCCAGCCAGTCGTGCTGATGCAGCAAGGGTAACAGGGTACCTAGGGAAATCATCTTGAATTTCTCCCTGGGGAGGAATTTGTTTAACTTTCTGAGGTCTAGAATGGGGCATCCCCCAGATTTCTTTGGAACCAGAAAGTAATGGGAGAGAACCCTGTGTTTATAGATGCGGGGCACCAGTTCTATTGCCCTGTTGTTCAGAAGGCCCTGGATCTCCGCTGTGAGGAGGTCTGATTGAGAGGCCGACAACCTGGGTTGTCGATGGGAGGACAATTCGGGGTTTCAAGAAATTGAGAGAATAACCTCGCGAATTATCCGGGACCCATTTTCTGAGGTTATGGACTTCACTGGTTGTAGAAGCACATCAGACGACCTCCCATCGAGGAGAAAGTTCCACTCGGGCAGAGTGATGGAATCTTGGGCCAACGACTATAAGGTAGCGCTTGGGAGCTTTAGGTCCTTGCGCTTGCTGCGCGCCTTCCTTTTGAGGTTGGGCGGGTTGGCTTTTTATGGGCTTCCCTGCCTCTGCCTCGAAAGGACTGACGACTATGAAACTGGACGTCTGTTCACATGCCCCGAGAGGGGCAGGCGGAGGTCTGGCCAACTTAATGGCCGATCTAGTCTTCTGAGGGCCTCAAGGCTTGCTCCACCTGAGGGCCAAAAAGAAAGGAGCCATCAAAGGCAGCGCCATCACCTGCTGCTGAGCATCATTCGTGAAGCCAGAAGCACGCAGCCAGGAATGGCGCCAGTACAAACTCGCGGCTGCTGAGCCGAGAAGCAGTGTCGAAAGCGCCCATGGATGCTTTGACCTGTTGGTTATTGGACTCAATACTCTATTAACGGTCATGAAGAAGCTCTGACTTGGAATCCGAATCTGGAAGAGCTTCAACCATTCTTTTCATAGAGTGCCACAGGATATACTCATACTGAGAAAAATAGCCTTGATAACTGGCAATACGCATACTTAGAGTGGAGGCAGCAGACTCTCTTACCTAATGTATCAATCTTACTTAGACTCTTTGTTAATAGGTCGAGCTGTAGTAGTTTGAGGAAGAACGACCTTGTCATTCTCTGCCAGGACTACAATAGGATCCGCAAAGGCTTGGGATGCCAAAATGGGACGATCCTTGGGAGCTGAATACTTCTTATCAATGGATTTAGCCACTGAGGGAATAAGAGCAGGGTTATTCCATACCATTTGAGACAGCGCCCTCAAGGAAGGCTGAATCGAGGAGTCAAACTCAGGGACTTCAAGCATGAAGATACTGGAGTCTTATTATCTTCCCAGGATCGGCGTCTGTAGTCTGAGGAGAAAGAGTGGATCCCAGGTTCTTCAACAGAGACTTAAAGGACAGGTCTCACCACAGGCTCTGTAGAAAGAAAGATCCTGTTTCTCCACTTCATCACCCAACCGGGTCTGGGTCAGGCTCAACATCATCTCCTGATGGTCCAGAAAGGACTGTTTGGACAGGAAAGGAGGAAAATTAGAGAGAGGAAATGGCAGAAAACAAGGAGAGTCCCTGGCGGGCGCCGCGCCGAGACGCAAACGGGCTGAAGACGCAGACCGGGAGGCGACGGGCGCCAAAGAGGCACGCTGCCTCGCGAACGCCGCCGCGGCGACAAGGCGGCGCCGCTGCCGACGCCGCCAACGGCGCCGCAGATGACGCCGCGAACGGCGCCGTTCTCGATCCAACGGCACCACCGGCGGCGCCGCGAGACTGCACGGCACCGCCAACGGCGCCGAGAGCCCAGGCGGCACCGCCAATGGCGCCGCAAGCTCCGGCGGCCCCGAAAACGGCGCCGACACGGCCACAGACCCTGCAGAAGGCGCCGGAAAAGCCCCGGGAACCTGGAAAGCAAGAGAAGGAAAAAAACCAGGAGATAAGGGCATCGGTGAGGCCCCCTGCGCCGCAGCCATGTGAGGGGGGGAAACACCTAAGCACGGAGTCGCTAGCACCGAAGAAGGCGCCGCGCTACTAGGAAGGTCCAACCGCCCTACCTGATCGCCGGAGGAGCCCGAGGCCCGAGGTAACCGAGCCAGGCAGAAGAACCAACCTCCGAGCCCATCGCTCCATAAGAGCGTGCCCACTGATGAAACTGCTCATCTGGAGCCCTACCTATAGGCGGAGGGCCTGATGTCGAGGACGACGATTATCGGAAGTTGGCTACAAGAAGGAGACCGCAACTAGCAACGATAACCGACCGCTGACGCACAGATATACCAGGGAGGTATGTAATTCTAGTGATGTCTTCTTTTGGACTCTGTGGTCAAGAAGTATTCGAGGTCAACGGCGCCGAGAATGCGACTCGCTTATTTTATGCCGGCGGGACCGCCCATCCCCGGCATCGGACTGACCGTAGTCGGAACCCCGCTTGAGGAGAAGGAGGCTGACCGACCCAGCCGGCTGACTGAACAGCTCATACGAAGTCTCCCTACCGTCCACCTGACCTGCTCATGGTCGACTCTCTCCAGTAGGCCGAGACTTCTTCAAGTAAGTTAAATTTAAATATTAGAAAATTTTACGAAAAATAGAATAAAACTAAGCGATACTACTATCGCGGATAATGTTACAAAAACAAACTGAAAACTATGCGCTAGTTTGAAGTTTGACTTCGACAGGCAGCGACATCGCTACTGAAGCGCACTCGACGGGCGGGAAAAAGGAACTGAGGCGGTTGAGGGTCGTCCGAGATGGTCATTACGCCGAGCCGCCGCTTGGTCAAGGGTAATCGTGATCTCGCTGGGCGCCTCCTCTCGCTACCGACTCCTCCAGCAGAAAGTTTGCTCCCCGATGGGTCTTAGTGCCTCCGGCGCCAATCCCACTAGTGTGAATGAGTGGTGGAGACTTATGTCCAGGAAGATCTCCTGTTACAGGTGAGTAACCTGTATTTTTAGGGACGTGGATATGTTGTTCAATCCACACTTCTTGGCAGACTCCTAGCAGTTCTCTGGGAGGAGGGAGACAAGGTACGCACCCCCTTATACTTACTTGGAGAATAAGGACTGGAGAACCAAGGTCCCAAAACCAGCATCGCAGCGTGACTCAGGACAATGTGGTAATGAGAAGTAAAGGTGTGTGCTGACTTCCAGGTAGCAGCCCTGATGATTTCCTGGATAGGGACGTCCCTAGAAGCAGCCACTGAAGCAGCGTTATGGTGGGTTGAATGAGTTCTTATCCCTCTTGGTGGCTCCATGCCCACCAACCTATAGCAGAGATCTAGGCAGGAGGTGACCCAACTGCTTATCGTCCGCTTGACTACAGGTCTGCCAGGTGCGGCTTCAGCATAGGTGACAAACAGCTGGCAAACCTCTCCCCGAACTTCAGACGTCCACTCTGTATAATAAGAAAGTGCTCTTCTAGGGTCCAGAGTATGGAGCCTATATTCCCCTCCGAGGTGTGACTGGGGTAGAACACCAGCAGAGTTAACACTTGATTCAGGTGAAACTCCGACAGCACCTTCAGAAGGAATTTCGGGTGGGGGTGAAGGACAACCTTGTCCCTGTGGAAGACCAGATACGGAGACTCCATGGAAAGCGCCTGGAGCTCTCCCGTCCTTCTGGCTAACGTGACAGCCACCAAGAAGGCTGTCTTCCACGACAGGTGGGAGATATCGCACCTGTGCATCAGTTCGAATGGCTTGCCCATGAGATTGGCCAATACCAGCAGTAGATCCCACAGAGGTGGACGTTCTTGCACCGGAGGGGATATGTGAACTAAGCCTTTGAAAAAATGCCAGACCACCTTCTCCTGTGCCACTGACTGCTTGTCAGTCCGCGTCCCGGTAAGCAGAGATGGCCGCCAGGTGCACCTTAAGGGTGTCGACCGAAGCCCTAACTGAGAAAGGGACCATAGGTAGTCCAAAATGCTAGCCAATGGGCAGGATGAAGGGTCCAACCCCTTGCCCGGACACCAAATGGAGAATCTCTTCAATTTAAAGGCATAACATTTTCTGGTCGACTCCTTACAGGACGCCTCAATGACATTGAGGACCTCGTCGGAAAGACCCAAGGCCTGGAAATTTAGCTGATCAGGAACCAGGCCATCAGGTGCAGGGATTGAAGGTCCGGATGGAGCACCTTCCCCTTGTTGACTGAGATAAGGTCTGAGTGGGCTGGAAGCCACCTCTGGAGCCTGGAGCTGAGGCTGAGGTGATCTGGATACCAGAACTGGCAAGGCCAGTCTGGGGCTACCAGAATCACCTGCGCCTTGTCCCTCTTCACCTTGAGAAGCACCTTGTGGATCAAGGGAAATAATGGAGGGAAGGCATAAAAGAGGCTCGGGGTCCACGGCCTCAAGAAGGCATCCCCCTGCAGTGGGCCCCACTGAGGAGGGGTGGGCATGAAACAGCCTCAGCCTTGCGTTCTCCCTGGAGGCGAACAGGTCCACCTGAGGGGTACCCCAATGGGAGAACAGGTCTTAAACTACCTCCGGCAGGACAGACCACTCGTGAGATGCATCGCCTATCCGGCTGAGGGCATCGGCCAGACTGTTCGAGGCTCCTGCCACATGGATGACTAGGAGATCCGCCTCCAGGCTGATCACGGGAGACCAAATGCAGACAGCTTCCTTGCACAGGGACAAGGAGTGCGTCCCGCCCTGATGGTTGAGATAGTACATGATAGTGGTGTTGTCTGTCTGGACCTGAACCACTTGACCCCGCACAAACAGAGTGAAGGCAGTGAGGGCTAACTGTACTGCTCGAAGCTCCAGCAGGTCAATGTGGCATCGGGACTCCTGAGGGTACCAGAGGCCGTGGACCCTGAGCTCCCCCAGATGGGCATCCCAACCCATCAAAGAGGCATCGGTCGTCAGGATGACCGTCGGCTCGGGGTGGACAAATGGGATACCCTCCTACAGATGAGCGGGGATGAGCCACCACTGCAGCCTGTCCCACATCTTCTGGGTCACGGATACTGGCTGGTCCAGAGGACCAGAGTGCTGAGATCACTGTGGGCCAACCCCCTTTGCAGGGAGCACATATGTCAACAGGCACAATGGACCACACTGGCGCAGGCCGCCTTGAGACGCAGAAGGCACAGAAGTCCTGGGCAGGGCGCAATTGCCCAACCAGAAATGATCGGGCAAAGGAGGAAAGAACCTCGGCCCTGTCCACCCTGATGAATTGAATCACCTGCAATGGCACAAGTTCCGACTTGGCCTCGTTGATCATGAGGCCAAGTTGAGAGCAGACCTGGAGGGCCAGATCTCAGAACCACTCCACCTCCAACTTGGAGGGGGCTGCTGTCAGCCAGTTGTCCAGGTAAGGGTACACCCGGACCCCTCGGCACCACAGGAATGCTGTCATCACTGCCATGTATTTGGTGAAGACCCTGGGAGCTGGAGAGAGGCCGAAGGGCATGGTCTGGAACTCATAAATGGAACCCTCCACTCTGAAGCAGAGGAATCGTCGATGAGACGGACGGATTGGGACATGAAAGAACATGTCCTGAAGATCCAGAGAACAAAACCACATGCTTAGTTCCAGGGATGGTATGATCTAAGCCAGAGTGACCATCCTGAAGGTGTGTGGCCTTAGGAACTTGTTCAGGTCATGCAGATCGAGAATGGGGCACCAGCCCCCCCGTCAGTTTTGGGACCAGGAAGTACCTGGACACAAACCCTGGGCATGGAGGAGGATCCGCCACCTTGCTGACCACCCCCTTTTGGAGGAGTAGAGCTATGTCGGCTCGACGAGCTGATAGAGAGGCTGCAGAACTGGTAGCCCCCGCAAGGGGCGCTGGCTCGGAAGGGAGGGGTCTGCTCAAATTCCAGAGGCAGACTCCTGCCGACCACTTCCAACACCCAATGGTCTGTGGTTATAGTGGACCAGGCAGAAAGGAAGTAGTTGAGCAGGTTTCCACGGGGAACCGGGGAGTGATGAGGTTGGTGGGTGGCACCCCTCAACCAGTCACTGGGCACGCTTGGAGGAAGGGCTGGCCAAGGAGCTGCCTGGACCCTTCCCTCCAGGCTTCCTGTTGGAGGAAGCAGCAGGCTTGGCCTTGGGGCGCCAAGCGTGAGCCTGCTGGACCTGCTGCTGGTGCTGCTGGGCCGGTCGCGCCGCAGGAGCAGAAGGGCAAAAAGGTTTACGCTGTTGCTGGCAGCCTTTGTCCTTCTGGGCAGACGTGACTGAGTCCAAGGTGGCACTGGACTTCGTGATCCACTGGAGGTGGCCCTCCACCCCAGGCCCGAACAAGTCGGTGCCCAAGAAGGGGACGTCTGCTAGCTTGTGCTGAGTATCTGCTGTGAAGGTTGAGATATGCAGCCAAACTCTGCAGCACATGGCTACTGAGGCCACTACAGACCGGGTACAAGAGTCTCTGATGTCCAGAGCAGTCTGGAGCTGTTGCTTGGCCACCTCCCTTCCCTGATCCTGCACCTGCTTGACCGTCATTTGAAGGTCAGCCGGGAGATGAGGAAGCACCTCATCAAGGGAGCCCGAAAGGGCATGTGAAAAGTGTGCCACCAGTAGAGCCGAGCTAGCCTGTCAAAGGCCTAGGGAGGCAGCAGCATAAACTTTACGCCCGGAGTAGTCCAGCTTTTTGGACTCCTTGTCCGGGGGGCTTCTCCTCTACATCCCTGGTGTTTCCAGAGCACTGGAAAATGCTATCGGTCACCAGCCCTTCAGTTGAGGGGTGCTCCGAAAAACCAGAGAGGGAACTGGTCGGGACTGCGTACTTGCGGGCCATCCTGGCCGAAGGTGCAGGACAGGAGGCAGGCCACTGCCATAACTCCAAGGCCAGACCAACAATGACCTCGGCCACAGGAAAAGCCTCTGTAGGGGAATCCCCTCGGTCCAAAATCTCTGTGAGGGGATATCTGGCCCATTTCTGCATGGGTTCGAGCTGCATCTCAGTAGATTCTGAGATGAGCCGAAGAATACCGAGGAACGAGGATGGGCTCTCGTCCACCGACAGACCCCCGGAGGATTCCAGGTCGAGGGGCCTGGAATACAGAGAGGAGTCTTTGGACCCCGAGGAGTCCGCAAACAGCTGCCGACCACCTGAGCCACCCTCCACTCACCGAGGCTGACTGGGGGTGAGGGTGACCAACAATCTGTTGGACAAGCCCTGTCCCGACCGAGAATCCTTGGCCAGGGCCCCACTCATCGGTTGAGGAGGCGGCAGTTCCACCACAATGGGTGGAGCAGCTGGTTTTGGCCGAGCAATCAGCGCCTCGACCAAGGAACCAAGGGCAGGAGATCGCTTTGGCCGCTCGACTTTATTGCCGGCGAAGGCGACAGAGTCGGCCTGTTGCCGGTCAGTAAGAGCTGCTGCAACGTTATGTCCTCATAGCACCAGCGCAACTTGCGCCAGAGTCTCTCCTCCAAGGAGGATGATGAGGATGAGCGGCGGCGACGCCGCTTTCCATGATGCCGGGACCGAGATCGCCGATGTCGGCGGGACTTGCCTGACATGAAAGAAGACCAAGACCAAGACTGTCGGGGTCGCCGATGGTGGGTCGAAGAAGGGGCAGGGGAGACCCACACATCTTCCGGTTCGGGGTCCTTGACTGGGGACCTCAGCTCGGGAGGCTGAGGCAAGTCCTTGGTAGGCACCGGGAGAACTGGTGAAGGAGGGTTGTTGGCCTCGCCAGTCAACAGCCCATCTAACGGGACGAGGAAGATCTCAACTGCATCGATGGGTGTCTCGGTTGGCTGGCCTGACAGGGACACCGAGAAGCCAGTGGCTTTGGCCGCAACCTTGATCAAAGTCGATAGAGGACGGTCCGGGGAGCGAGATCTCTCCCGCTCCCACGAATGTCGATGGTGGGACTTACCATTTGGGTCCTTCTTCTTCGTCCGAGAGAAGTGAGTCCCTAAAGACCCCTCTCCCTTGGTGGAGAAGGACTGGAAAAGCTCCCAAAAGGAAGAAGTGTAGGAGGAGCCCAAGGAGAGTGGGATAAACGCTTATGCCGAGGATGAGGAAGTCGCAGCCTGGGCTGCCTCATCCTTGAGGGCAATTGAACAAGTTGCTCTGTGGAGCCCGCCACCGCGGACACCGCTCAATGGACCTCCTTCGACTTCACTGGCAGAAACCGTTTCTCTGGATGCCTCAGATGGAGTCGGGCAGCGTGGTCTTCGAGAACCGATGACAAAAAGGACTTGCACAGATCGCAAACCTGTGGGTCATGGCCAAGACCAAGGCAGTAGACGCACATGGCGTGCAGGTCAGTTCGAGACATCTTCTGCCCGCAAGGGCACTGACGGAAGCTGGGAGTGGATTTTGAGACCATCACAGCCGCGAGGGAAAGTGAAGACTGAAGTTGCGTAAACTTCAAGACAATTTTCAGTAAAACCGAAGGTTTAGGATTCAGGCCTAGAGACGCAAGAGCGCTAAGGAGGGAACCTGAGCTTCCAAGCAGTAAGGAAAATCTGGCATCATGGGGCGGAGCCAAGGATTTTACCACCCGGGTGGGTAGGAGAAGCCAGCTTGAAGACTTTCCGGCTCATCTTAAAGCGGTATGGTACCTGCCAAGAAGTGTGGATTGAACAACATATCCACATCCATAGAATTGTTTTAAAAATTTTGTGCCAAAAGGAAATAAAAGATTTTTAGGGTCCAAACGACTCAAGTGGAGAACCCCAAAAAGAATTCAAGTAGGTAGTAAAACTTAATAATAACAATAAAAAAACCTCACCCTAAGGAAAGGTAACCCAGGCACACCTCTGGGGTGCAGCACTGCACCTGCCAATCCATATTCCAAAACAACTAGATTCCAAGAGGGGAGGCAGGGAGGGAGATCAGAATACAGCAAGACTCCATTAGAAGAAACACCACCTTATCCACTAGTGATGCATGCTGCTACTAGCTGAATCGATTGTGATGGGTCCACCTTGGCCCTACTGCTCACTAATTTGTGTATATGTTATTATTCTATTTACTGCTCTATCCTTAGGGGTGTAGTTGCCCTTTTATGTTGATCACTGCCTTTACCATTCTGTTTATTGTGCAATGTAAACCCTTGAAGTTCTTGTATTACCTTGCTTTGATGTTGCTCTTGATTATACCTTGTACCTGTCTTTGCCTGATGTGCTTGAATGTACTTTTGTAATCTCCCTGGTCGCACCTTAAAATAGGCACTTGGTTGTCTAGTGTGCTTACGTGGTAAACAAAAGCAATAAATAAATAAATAAAACATTACTATGGTAATTTTTTCTTCAAACAACATGAAGTCTTGCTGTATTCTGACTGTATGCAGATTACCAAGCAGTTCCCCCTTGGAGGAGGGAGCTACAGAACCTATTTTGGGAACAAGTTCTGCAGCACAACTGTGCCAAACCTAGCAACACTTCTTGACTGGATGTCAGAGTAATGCTTGGTAAATGTGTGAACAGTTTTCCAGGTGGTTGCTTTACAGATTTCCACTGAGGGTATGTCTCTACCTGTTGTGACCGAGGCAGCTGTACCTCTGGTGGAGTGAGCCCTCAGGCCTGAGGGTGGCTCTTTCCTCAACGCTGAATAGCAGAACTGGATACTGGAGACAATTCACCTGGCAATAGTTCTCTTAGAGGCAGGTTTACCTTTTCCCACTTCTCCATAAGTGAGAAACAGCTGTTAACAGTCATTTCTATGGGCCTTAGTGTGTTCTATATAACTAAGGGCCCTCTTTACATCAAGACTGTATAGTGTTCTCTCCCCAGAGGAAGAATGGTCAGTGAAAAATACAGGCAATGACATAGACTGGTTCAAATTAAAGTCTGATACCACCTTGGGGAGGAACTTTCTATTCGTTCCAAGGACCACCTTATCCCTGTGAAATGAAATGAAATCAGGTTCCACTGATAAAGCCTGTAACTCACTGATTCTCCTGGCAAAGATAATGGCTACCAGGGACACAGTTTTCCAAGTCAAGTATTTTAGCTCAGCTGAAGATAATGGTTTAAAGGGGGGCTGCATAAGCAGTGCAATATAGATATTCAGATCCCAAACAGGAGTAGGGTCCCTAAAGGGAGGATTGATATGAACCAGACCTTTGAAAAATCTCTTGAAAACTGGATGGGAGGGTAATGAAGAGCCCTTCCCAGCAGAAAGGAAGGCAGAGGTAGCTGCCAAATGCACTTTGAGAGTGGTAGGCCTGAGGCCTAAACTGTTAAGATGCACCAAATAGTCCAAAGCAGTGGCAATGTCAGCTGAATCTGGCTGAATATGCTTCTGAGAACACCAAAAAACAAATCTCTTCCATCTTTCTAGTGGAAGGTTTTCTACTAACCTTAAGAATGTCCTGGGCTAACCAGGAAAGATGCAGGCTTGCATATTCTAGCTCCTCAAGAGCCAAGCTTTGAGTCTGAAGGTTGGAATACAGTGTCCTCCCCTGTGAGGAGGTGAGAAGATTGAACCGTCTGGGAAGACAAAGTGGAATTGTCACTGACATTGACAGTAGTAGGGGTACCAAGGCTGCCTTGCCCAGTCTGGAACCACTAGAGTCACAGTGCAAGGCTGAGATCTGATCTTGACCAGAACTCTGAATATCAGAGAAAAAGGAGGAGAAGCATAAAGAAACATGCTTGTCCAATCCAACAGGAGAGCATCTTGAGGAACAGACCCCAAAAGAAAGGGTCTACAGCAGAATACGGGAAGATGATGATTGTCCGGGGCTGCAAAGAGCTCTATCTCTGGAGTGCCCCACCTTTTGAAAACGATCTGAAGAGTTAGAGGATTCAGGGCCCATTCGAGGTGACCTTGAGAAATCATCTGCCAGTACATTGTCCTTCACTGGGAGATGCACAGCTACCAGGGAAACCTGCAGGGAATAAGCTAGTGACCATATATTCATGGCTTCGGTGCACAAGGCCAAGGACAGAGCACCCCCGTGCCGAGGACTGAGTGCCCCCCACTTGTTGATGTACCACACGGCTGTGGTGTCGCCTGTCCTGATCTGCACCACTTTCCCCTGAATTGTGTTTGACAATGTCTGAAGTGCTAGAAAGACAGCCCTGAGTTCGAGAAGAGTTATGTGCAGGAGAGACTCCTGATGAGACCATGTTCCCTGAGCAGTAAGCTGATCCAGATGGGCTCCCCATCCCAGTAGGGAAGTGTCTGTGGTGAGAATCACTGTTGGAGCCTGACTGAGGAAGGGGACACCTTGCCTCAGGTTGTCCTCCTCCTCCAGCCACCACTGGAGAGCCTGAACCAGAGCTTGAGACACTGGAACTAACTTGGAGAGGGGGTCTTTTTTCTGAGACCAAAAGGATTTTAGATGAAGTTGAATATCTTTCATTTGAATCGTGCCCCTTTCATTACTGCAGTGCAAGCTGCCATGTGGCCTAGCAACTGTAAGAAGTGTCTCGCTGGCTGAGACACTAGTGGATGTAAAGAGGAAGCCAAGGTGATGAGGGACTGAACCCTTGAAAGAGGAAGAAAGGCCTTGGCCTGGACAGAGTCCAATTCCACCCCTATAAATGTGAGAAGCTGGGCTGGTTCCAGAACAGATTTTTCCAGATTTAGGATGAATGCTAAGGAGTCCAGAAGCTTCTGAGTGACCTCTAGAGCTGACTTGACTTGGTCTTAGGACTGACCCACTATGAGTCAGTTGTCCAGGTAAGGGAACAGTAAGATGCCTTGTCTCCTGAGAAAGGCCACCACTACTGCTAGACACTTGGTGAACATCCTTGGAGCAGATGTTAGGCCGAAAGGCATTGCTCTGGACTGGTAGTGGCCTGAGGGCAACTCGAACCTGAGGTACTTTCTGTGGAATGTCTGATACAGTAAGTATGAGATTCAGGGAAGCTAGCCAATCTCATGGTTTCAGAGAGGGGAAAATTATTCCCAGAGTCACCATTCTGAACTTTGGCTTTAGTATGTTTGTTTAGGTATTGTAGACCTAGGATGTGTCACCACTCCCCTGTCTTTTTTGGGGTAAGGAAGTATCTGGAATACAGTCCTTTTGCCCCTGTGATAGAGAGGTACCTTCTCTACTGCTCGCAGGAGCAGTAGAGAGGAGTCTTCTGCTTCTAAAGCCTTCGTCTCCAAAGGAGAGGGAGGACTTGAAAGACTTTGCTCTCATTTTTGGGAACCTTTTGAAGCTGAGAGCAAGTCCCTGGCTCACTACTTCCAGGACCCATTTGTCTGAGGTAATAGACTTCCAGGCCTGGAAATAGTGAGCCAGCCTGCCCCCTACTGGAACTGGGGAGGCGACTCTGACTGACACATCAGGGTGTCTGTTTGGCAGGGGGCTTAGACTGGGTGGAGGATGGAGTCCTGGTCATCCCCCTTCTGCCTCTTCCCCTAAAGAACCCCCTCTGCTGGAAAAAAGAGGAGGCCTGGGCTTGGTAAAAAGGCCTTTGAAAAGGCCTACCCCTGCCAGCCCTAGATTGCTGCCTCCGAGGAGTGACCTTCCTTTCCTTGGCTGCAGCACTCCTGTATGTGGTCCTGTATTCATCCATCTTTTTCATGTAAGCTTCTGTTTGCTCCCCAGAGAGTTACCAGTGACAGGAAAATCCATGGCCTTGGTCTGGGTATCCTGTGATAAATTGGTACACCTGAGCCAAGCAAATCTCCTCATGGAGACAAATGTAGCCATGACTCTAGAATGTACATAATTTGAGTCAACAGCAGCATGAAACTGGACTTTTGATGCCTCAATACCATCCACAGCCACCTGCTCCAGCTCCTTGGCCAGCTAGGGAGGGGCATTCTTAGCCAGCTTCAGAATCGTATCCCAAATAGATTTCTGGTATCTGGCTGTATATGCCATATAATTAGATTGCCTGAGCCCCAAAGAGGATGCCAAGTCCTGTTTCTTTGCAATGACTTCCACTTTTCTGGAATCCTTATCTGGGGCGGTAAGATGCCAAGGGAGTTTTAGCCTTGTCACAGGCTGCAGCTTGCACTACCCCAACATGGCTGCAATGATTTGTAAGGAATTACGTCCCAGGACCTGACAAGGCATACCTCCTATCCATCTTTTTATCCACAGGAGGTATGGATGTTGGAAACTGAAGAATGTTCTGTGTCTGTTTCCCCAGGGATTTATGCAGAGGGACAGACACCCTTTTGGACTCTGGGACATCCATCATCTCAGCAGTCAGGTTCCATCTGATACTGTTCAGCCTCTTCCACGGGAAGCTGAAGAGTATCAGCCACTTTCTTGTAGAACAAGAAATGGGAGGGGGACTCAGAAAGTCTGGGAGGAGACACACAGAAGGCCTGTCTGGGGAAATGTCAGGCTCTAATGGCTCATCTAGGCCTTTATAATCCTCTTCTTCTTCATAATCTTCATCTCCTTCCCAATCACCCTCATAAAATGCTCCAGGATCATATCCAGAAACATAAAGTTCCGACCGAACCAATCGTCTTTGAGTCGGTGTCGGTTTGGTTGGAACCGGGCGAAGCGACTGTACAACAGCAATCGCTTTAGCTATTTCACCAGCGGTCGGAACATGGGAACCGGGATCCGAACCGGCTGACTTGCGCTTTCTCTTGGAACCGATTCTGCAGAATCAGCTCTCCTTTTGCCTGAGGAGGTATTGCTCAGGTCAGTGGGCACCCCCTTAGGTTTGGTCGGAACTGAACCGGGCTGGCCATCCGGGTCAGCGGATTTCTCGGCCTCCCTTTCCTTCAGCCTACTTAAACGTTTATCTAAAGTGGCTTTGGGACAGTTTTTGCAGATTTGGCAGTTTGCTTTGAGGTGGTCAAACCCCAGACAGTAAACACAGACGAGGTGGGGATCAGCCTTAGCAAAGGCCTTTCCACACTCGGTGCAGTGCTGAAACCCAGTGGGACCGGTTTTCTTTTTGGGTTTCTCAGACATGCCTAAAGGAAAAAAGTTACCCTAACCAGCATTTAAGCCAGACAACTACAAACCTATCGGTTCCAACCATGTCATGGCTCGGTTAAAAAAAAACAAGGAAATTATTGTTTTTTTAAGGATCCGATAGGTACCGGAAACCACAATACAAGACACAGAAAAGAACAAACAGAATTTCTTCGGTTCCTAACTGGACCAACTGGCAAGAAACCAAACAAAAAACAATTTCTACCACAAAACAGTAATAAACACATACTGTACTGTGGACAGAGATCAGAATACCGGAAAAATAAGTAAACGGTTGAAAAACCGACCGATTTTTTACTTAAACCGAACCGAAGTGAAGGAGAGGATCTCCGGAGTGACTTCTCAGTTAGGTGGAGTAAAGAATCTGATGATTACACTGAGGAGTACCTGGGGCAGAGGTTTGAAAACCGAGCTCGAGCTCAACGTTCTATGCCTTGGCATAGAGTTAACCCTTTCCTTTCCGGAACAGTTCAAGTGCTGGGGCTAACTACGTATAGTCAGAAAACAGCAAGACTTCATGCTGTTTGAATGTGGAGGGGTACAACTGTTCACCCGTACAGCCATGCCTTGTGCCTGAACCTAAGCACAGAGTGCACTGCAGCACTCCTTGCCAACAGACCGGATTGCATCCCTCTGAGATCACTAATCATGAGGTGGTGGAACAGGTGTCTGACATTTCAACTAAACAATGCACGGAAAATATTCTGCTAGCTGTTAGTACAGCTACCTCCCAACTCAGTCCACCTTCTGCTTCATGGGTGGACATTATGGAGTGGGTCAAAGCAGGCCCCTCGCACAGGCAACCAGGTTTTGCTGAGAAAAAGCAATCCTTTGAAAACAATTCTCCTTTGAGTATGTCATCCTCTAACTTGCCACAGGCATGCTGTAAAACTTTTTCTTCTGTGGGGCACAACCCTGTCAGGCTGAATAAAGCTCCATTTAAGTTGTCAGACTTGTTTTCTGATTTGGGGAAACCTGCCACCTGACGGAATGCTGTTCACATTAAATATAAAGGGGGCCTGGAGGACACTCTAGATAGGGTTTATGTTGGGAAGAAACTGCTCAAAGACTCCATGCAGTTTACACCCTGCGACGGCTTTGCACTGATCCATATTTCTGGGGACCTCAGTTTGATGTCAGTTTCAGTACCTCCCAACAGCTAAAGAAATTTTGGAATAAGTACCAACAGCTCAAAAATACCCCTTTATGGACACCATTCATGGCTATTCTACTCACCAAACCAACAGTTAAAAATATCACAGTGCTCTTCCATAATGAAAGTGTCCATATTTCCGATATTCTCTTTTGGGTGAAGCAAAAGGCAGATGTTATAGATCAGCCTACCCTGATTCTAGACTCAGAAGTACTTTGGGCTGGGGGATGGAAAACTGGGGATATGGTTGCACACCTCAGACAATAGCCCAATTCACCTACCCAGCTGCTTTTATATCAGTCAAGACCAAGGTTTTTGTTTCAATCCATGGCAGCCGAAAACTTGCCACAGATGTGGGTCCCTCTGCCACTTGAGTAACATTTGCGATGCTGCGGTGTGCAATTTTTGCTTGCAAACCGGGCACACTAGTGTGTTTTGTCATAATCCTATGAAGTGTAACTTGTGCGATGAGACTGGGCATTTATATATGCAATGCCCCAGGGCTGTCCACAATAAAGGTTATTTCTACAACCAGGTAGATGTGGTACACGAGGCACACTCCAGACAGGCTAAAGAGGAAGTGGCATGCCAGCAGGCATCAGAACCTGAGTGTGGGCAACCTGAACAGGAACCTTCCCCTGAATCAGCTAAACATGATGCTCCTACTGACAAACTGAGAGGTGACGCACAGGATGCTCCTGTTGGAGTTATGCCAGATCCTGCAGCGGTCACAAGAGGTCAGTCCACATTGCATCCCCCTTCCCGAGATGGGGGAATCATTGACTGATGCATTTCAAGAGCAAGCTGGTACAGTGCCCCCCACCCCCGCAGCAGGAGAATTTTCAGGTTGTAAAGGGCAAATGGCATTCCGCAAGAAATACCTCGAAACCAAAGACTGCAAAAACAGGAGAAGTGGATTTAAGGAACACTTTCATGGCATTATAAAACCAAGCTGAGGATGAAGATGGGGATTCTGAACCCTCATCAGTTGCATCCTGACAAAAAGACTTATCTGATATGGAGGTGGATGCTGCAGAACTAGTTAATGCCAAGAAAAATATTAGAAAAAAACCCTGCTGAGTTCATGATGCCCCTCTCTCACAGCATTCATAGATATTTGCTCATTTGACAATACTGATGTTTTGCCATTAAATGTGAATAGTATCCGCAATCATATTAGGAGAAGTACTACCTTTTTAGCTCTTAGTCAGGCTAAAGCTAATATAATTTTATTGCAGGATACTCGTTTAAGAACGACTGCAGATATCCATCAGGCACAGAAAGCATGGATCTAAGGTCCATCCATATGATCTCTTGGGGAAAATGTTTGTTCTGGGGTGGGTATACTGTTTAAGACATGTCAGGTGAATATTGCTAAGGTCGTGGATATAGATCCCGGGAGGGCACTTTTTGTTGACATCCAGGGTCAAGGCAAACTCTTTAGGGTGGGAGTGATATATGCTCCACAAACTAAACAAATCAGGGTGGGTTTATTTTGATAGTTACAGCCGTACTTACATCCAGTGAGGAAGGTTATTTTGGGCAGGGATTTTAACTGTCCTTTGGAGTTGCAGGATAAGACAGGGGGTATAGCTAAATTGTTTTGTGGCGCCAATGTTTTGCTGCAAATTCTGTCTGTGGCTAAAATGCAGAACACGTATAAGAGTTTGCATGGGAGGGGGGTGATAACTATCATAGGGGAGCCTTCTCCTCGAGAACTGATTATGTCTTTGCTTCTGACAGTCAGAAGGTGTTGAGGGCACAGACACATCCTACGGCTATGTCAGATCATTTTGAATTACAAGTGACTGTGGAAGGATTTCAGGCTACTAAGGTAGGTCCAGGTCACTGATATTTTAATTCTCCTGTTTTACAGGACCCAGTTCTTAAATTTCAGGCTGAGGAGGTGTTGAAGGCCAGGGCCACGATGGGGGTTTTGTATGGTTATCTTCTTGAGTGGTGTGAGGATATGAAACTTGTTCTTTAAAGTCTTTTCAGAGAAGTGGGAAAACAAAAGGGAGGAATGATTATTTTTATTTTTTAAAATTAAGGATAAAGCTTCCTAGATTAATCTCTTTAAAACATACAGAAAAATGGCTATATGTTGGCCCAGTGGCACAGAGGGCTGAGGCACTATGCTTTACCTCATGTCATACCAGTGACCCGAGTTTGGGAACAAACTCAGGTCATCGGGTAGCCGGCGTGGGGGAGGGGAAGGAGCAGGATCGAGCAGCCTAACGGTAGCTCTCCTCTCCTGGGAAGGTTGTCAGCCCCCGTAGTTCTGCTGCCACTGGGTGGAGGTCTGGTGGCACTGTAGGTGGGAGTGGGTGATGAGTGGGGTGGCGTCCCGGAACACGGTGTGCGCGTGCCTCCACACACACGTGCCTGCCCAAGGAAGGGGAAGGGCAAAAACCAGGGAAAAATACCTACAAAATATAAATAAAAAAGAAAATAAAAATAGCTATATACAGGCCGGATCCTACAGATCAAGAAGGACATGAGGTCCTTTTTGTATATTACGGCTAAAACATTGCAGGCAGATCATGCTTGTGGACTCCATGGTACCCAGTTGTCCTTTAACCTTTATAAGGGTTGCCAAAATAGAGTGGCCAAAAACAGTTTACAGCAGTTAGAGAGTCACAGGGAGTGATTCATATGGATGTGCCTGACATTTTGAAAATGGTAACACAGAATTTATGGTAGGTGTTTTGGAAACCCCTGGAAGGAGAGGTGGATTTGGCGCACTTTTTTAGGCACACAGGATTTTGAAGGCTTAACTGCTCAGGAGAAGGCTGATTTAATATGGCCTATTACGGTGGCAGAAGTGTCTAGTATGATTAACAAACTGCACTTAGAGGCAGCTCCTGGGCCAGATAGCCTCAGTGCAGGTTTCTACCGTGCATTTTGTGATTTGGTGACTCCACTTTTTTTTTTTTTATATCATGACTATTTTTTGTGCCTTGCCACTGGCCCCCAACTCCTGGAATCAATGGGCTTACCTTATGCTCAGTCCAGGAGCGGCGTCTGCGGGGAGTCGATCTTCATCCTGCCGCCGGTGTGTTTTTCCACTCCATTTTCTCCCAGGGACCCCAGGAGTAGGCACACATGTGCCTTACGGCCCCGATAACAACCCCTATCCCCCACCCCATTGGCCTAATGCCTAGCACCCTCTAGGCCTGAGCTGCCCATGGCCTCCATCAGTAGGTGGCCATTAGCTGAGGGTAGCCACCACACCTCCCCGGAGGGGAGAGCTGCCTGCCGGCAGCTCCATCTAGCTGCGACCCCCCCCCCCCACTGCCGATTTCCAATGGCCCAGGCTTGTTCCTGAACCAGGGCCACTGGCATTCCACGAGGTAAGGCATTCAGTACCTCAGCCCTCAGTGCCACCGGGCCGGCACTAGTGGCTCCACTTTTGATGGAAATCTTTAACTATATATTATATCATTTGATGGTGTCAGATAATATGGTACAAGCCTTTTTGATCTTACTATATAAAAAAGGTGATAAGTTAGATGTAAGTAATTGGAGACCAATTTCGTTATTAAATTCAGATTTTAAGCTTCTGACCAATATTCTCTGCCACTGACTCACTGGTGTCACTCAGAAACTGATAGCTATTAATCAGACATGTGGCCTACCAGGGAGGGCCATGCAGGACAATCTCATACAGTTACATGGGGTGTTTGAAAGAAGCTAGCTTAACATGATACAGGGCCTGGTAATCTCGCTTGAGCAACAAAAGTCATTTGACCGTGTCCCACATGATTATTTCAGGTGTTAGCATATTACGGCATACCACCTATGTTTATCCTATGGAATAGATTATTACACCAACATGCTAGCTTTCAGGTACTATTGAATGGGCATTCTGGCCAGAGAGTGTGTGTATTGCTAGGGGTGTCAGGCAGGGGTGCCCCTGAGCCCTTTATTGTATATTTTTTGTATTGATGTGTTGATCAGGAAATTAATTCTACACCACAGATATGGGGTTTGACCATCTAGGAGGGCCCATCGATTAAGATTTCCACCTATGCAGATGATTTATGTATATTTCTTATGGATGAGCAATCATGTCATGAAGTTATGTCTGTGATCCAAGTTTATTCACAGTTAGCTTTTGCTAAAGTTAATATTGGGAAAAGTAGGACAGTATGTCTGTGACAGTCTACAAGTTTTAGCCTGACACAGATGTGTGGGATTCCAAATGATATTGAAATGGTAATTTTAGGGATTCGTTTTGGGGCTTTGGACATTGCCCAGGTTAATTGGGCAGCTAAATTACAGGAGGGGGAGCAGAAAGTAACTCTCTGGGAGTCTATGCGGATATCAAAGCTTAAAAGAGTTTGTTTAGATAAAACTTTAATCATTCCTATTTTTATGCACCTATGTTACATTTTTCTGCCATCAGCGGAGTTGGAAATGAAACTCTACAGCCTGTTTGGGTGAGTAGACTCAACCTTATCCGGAGACAGATTACATATTTACCTATTAATTAGGGAGGCCTAGGAATGGTCAATACATTGCTTTTTTTCCATACTCTGTTTTGGTCGGTTACTATAACACAGATCTTGCAGAATTCCACTAAGTCCTGGGTTATTTGGTCAAATGAATGGTTTCTCCCAATTGTTGCATTATGGGAAGCACAAAAATGGCATTTCCACACTAAACTTAAGAAAGGTACCATACCACAGTATGTTATCTTGGTTTTGGCTAAAATTAAGGTTTGAAAAGTTTCTTTACACCAGTGTCGCTCATTATCTAGGAAGGCATTGTTTGTCTCGATTTTAGAGTCCCAGATTGTAACACCAGTCCAGTTCCCAGGTGGTTCCATGAGTTTTGTCCCGGATACACTTAGACAATTAATGGAGCCACAGATCCAAAAACATATGTGGGATGCAGTCTGGCTAACTTGTCATAGGCATTATGCGCTGCTTGCTAAAACCCTAAAATCACATCTCAGATACTTGAATAGTTGTGTGTTTTTTTAAAATGAATGTTTTATTTTAATGATGTGGAATGTTTATTCCCGCTTATATGTACTACTGTATGCCGTTATCGTAGTTTTGTAATTCTGATTTGTGTATGTTACTGTGTTTTTTGTTGTGTGTAACTGTATCTTTTTATGGACTATGGGTCGTGCCTGTAAAAGGGATTGTATCCCAGTGTACTAACCCATATACAAATCAAATCAAATCAGTTTGGGGGTCTGAGGTAACCATAAGCACAAGCAAATCATGGAACAATATTGCCCTAGGGATATCTGTAACAATCTTTGATATAATATTTATTTTTTTCCTGCCCCATCATAGTTACTTTTTGGAAGGTTCTGGTGCAAGCTTTGAACTGTATAGAATTTCAGACAATTTCTTCTGAGGTTTTCATTCTCAGTGTGTACACTGGCCACTGGACCAAGTACCATCCCAGTACTTTGAGAGTACTATGTGGGATTATGAAATATTATATCTGGCAGGTTCGAGGTCAATTGGTTCTGCAACAGAAATATTTGAGGCAGCAGGAACTGTTAACGTTTATCCAAAATCAAGTGTTAAGCATTTATTCACGAGGGGCACTGTTTGACTGAGCATCGTCTGAAAGATTTATGGAAACGTGCTCTTAGCTGGATAAAGTAGGTTCCTAACACAGTTAGTGGAATTGGTCGTGGGTAAGAAAAAATTACTTACCATAGTAATCTTGTTTCCTCCAAGGGAATCTTACCATATTCTGACATATGCAGTATTGTCCTCCCATTGTACTGCCCCAGAGCCAAAATGGTTAACAGAACCTATGCTAATGATGGAATGCTAGGCTCATGCTCGATTTTCAAACCACTGTCCCTGGTAAACATTCTACAACTGTCAGATTCTTACGGAGCATGCATACTAACAAGCTATCTAAACTAACTTTAACAATTAAATAAATAAATAAATAAATAACAACAATCCCCTTCATTTAAAAATGTGGGCCATACAGACTCAAGTCACTTAAGGCTAACAACAGAACCACTCATGGGTTTACAACAGCATGGACAGCTGTGCTGCAGTGCCCATAGGTTCTAGCAGGGGAGGTAGGGTGAGAGCTTGGAAGAAACAAGATTACTATGGTAAGTAATTTTTTATTCAAACCCCAGGCAATCTTACTGTATTCTGACACATGCAGACTACCCAAGCAGTACCTTTGGAGGAGGAGGATAGAGAACCTCTTTAGGAAACAGACTCTATAGTACTGCTGTGTCAAACCTGGCATCACCTCTGGCCTGGGTATCCAGGCTGTAGCGTTTGGTAAAGGTGTGAACTGTTTTTCAAGTAGCTGCTTTACAAATGTCCAACAAAAGAATATCTCCTGCAGCTGTTGTTGAGGCAGCTGCACCCCTTTGTAGAGTGAGCCCTAAGGCCTGCAGGTTTTTTTTTTTACCTACTTAGCTGTAGCAGGACTGAATACAAGCAACAATCCAGCAGGCAATAGACCTTTTGAGGCAGGCTTGCCCTTTCCCATTTCTCCATAAGTCAAGAAGAAAAAATTACTCACCTTAGTAATGTTGTTTCTTCTAATGGAGTCTTGCTATATTATGACAATTGCAGTGAGTCCACATCTTCGAACTGCTCCGGAGGTGAAATAGTTAACTTTCCATGCAGGCATGGAACTTAGAGCGCGAGCTCAGTTGAAAAAACTGTCTGTTGTTCTTCAAACGCAAACTGTCAGATCTTTACTAGCTAAAACTCACTAAGGCTCTGTGTGGAAGCTGTAAACCTACACTAACCAACTGGCTACTAACATAAACACTCATTTTTTGGCCTCAAACAAAGACTCAAGTCAGGAGACCCAAAAAATGCAAAAACACAATACCAATTCACCCAAAAAGGAGGGTGAAAAACAACAAGGTGGGCATCAAAAAAGTGCCAACACTGTACTGCCCACCCACATTCCAAAACAGAGGTTCTGAGAGGGGCAGGCAGGGAGGGAGGTCATAATATAGCAATACTCCATTAGAAGAAACAACATTACTAAGGTGAGTAGTTTTTCTTCAAACAACATGAAGTCTTGTTATATTATGACAATTGCAGACTACACAGCAGTACCTCCATGGAGGAGGGACAGAACCTACTTAGGGAATAGGCTCTGAAGCACGGCTGTGCCAAACCGAGCATCACTCCTAGCCTGGATGTCCAGGGAGTAGTGCTTGGTAAAAGTGTGAACTGTTTTCCAGGTAGCTGCTTGACATATTTCTGGAATAGGAATGTCTCTGGCAGCAGCCAGAGAAGCAGCTGTACCTCTGGTAGAGTGAGCCCTCAGGCCTGAGGGGGGGAGCTTTACCCAACTTCTCGTAGCAGAATTGGATACAAGAGACAATCCACCTGGCAATGGATCTTTTAGTGGCTGGCTTCCCTTTACCAACCTCGCCATAAGTGAGGAACAGTTGGAGGGAGTCAAACCTTTGACCCTTGGTACGCTCTATGTAGTAACTAAGGGCTCTCTTCACATCTAGGCTGTGCAGCCTCCTCTCACCAGAGGAGGAGTGATCAGTGAAGTACACTGGAAGAGAAATAGATTGATTAAGGTGGAAATCTGAAACCACCTTAGGTAGGAACTTTTCTGTTAGTCCGGAGGACCACCTTATCTCTGTGAAAGGAGATAAACTCCTGCTCCACTGACAACGCTTGTAATTCACTTATGTGTCCGGCAGAGGTGATGGCTACCAGAAACACAGTTTTCCAAGTCAAGTACTTGAACTCAGCTGAAGACAAGGGCTCGAAGGGGGGTTGCATAAGCTGAGCAATGCAAACATTAAGATCCCAGGCAGGGGCAGGATCCCTGAATGGAGGGTTGGTGTGAAGCAATCCCTTAAAAAACTTGGAAAATACAGGATGAGCCGAAAAGAGAAGAGATTTACCTGCTGAAATAAAAGCAGACACAGCTTCCAAATGCACCTTCAGGGTAGCTGGTCTCAGCCCCAAAGAATTCAGATGGACCATATAATCCAGGACTGTGGGTAGATCAGCAGAGTCTGGGGAAATATGCTTTTTCCGAGCACCATATGGAAAACCTTTTCCATTTGGAATTGTAAGTAGCCCTGGTGGAAGGCTTCCTTGAGGCCTTCAAAATATCCATTACACCTTGGGAAAGGTGTAAATCAGCAAACTCTAACTCTTCAAGAACCAAGCCTTGAGATTGAGAGATTTGAGATTCGGATACCAAACCCGTCCCTGGGCACAGGTTAACAGATTGTGATTCCTGGAAAGGCACAGGGGAGGATGGACTGCTAAGGACAGTAGGAGTGGATACCAGGGTTGTCTGGCCCAATCTGGAGCTATCAGAATGACTTTGCAGGATTGAGATCTGATTTTGACTAGCACTTTGAACAGGAGAGGGAAGGGAGGGAAGGCATAAAGGAACTTCCCTTCCCAACTGAGGGCTAAGGCATCCAGGGGGAGTGAGCCCAACACTGGGGGCCTGCAGCAAAAAAGAGGAAGTTGGTGATTGTCTGGGGCTGCAAAAAAGATCTATCTGCGGGGTGCCCCATCTGGCAAATACTACTCCCAAGACTGGGGATCCAGTGACCATTCGTGATGGCCCTGGGAAATCCTGCTGAGAGCATCTGCCAGGACATTGTCCTTGCCTGGGAGGTGGACTGCCATAAGGGAGGTGTTCAGGGAGTAAGCCAGAGACCACAACTTCATCGCTTCGGTGCACATGGCCATAGACCGAGTGCCCCCTTGCTTGTTGATGTACCACATTGTAGTGGTGTTGTCTGTTCTGACCTGAATAATCTTGTTCTGAACAGATTTGGAAAAAGCTTGAAGTGCTAAAAAAAATGCTCTGAGCTCCAACAGGTTGATGTGGAGCAGAGATTCCTGGGGAGACCACAGACCCTGGGTGGTGAGGTCGCCCATGTGAGCTCCCCAGCCCAAGAGGGATGCATCTGTAGTAAGGATTAGAGAGTGAGACTGAGTGACAAAAGGAACCCTTGTCTCAGGTTGCTCTGATCCTGCCACCATTGTAGGGCTTGGATCAGGGTTCGGGTTACTGGGATCAACTTGGTAAGAGGATCCTTTCTTTGAGACCAAAAAGCTCACAAATGGAACTGGATGTCCCTCATCTGAAATCTTGCTCCCTGCACAACTGCTGAGTAAGCAGCCATGTGTCCTAGGAGCTGCAGAAGATGCCTTGCTGGCCGGGAGACCTGCAGGGTGAATGAGGAGGCCAGGGAGACTAGGGTCTTTGCCCTGTCCAGAGGAAGGAAGGCCCTGGCTTCTTGTGTGTTCAGTTCTGCGCCTATGAAGGTAAGAAGCTGGACAGGCTCTAGAACTGACTTTGAGAGATTCAGAAGGAAACCTAGAGAGGTAAGCAGTTGCTGCGTTATCTGAAGATGTAAATTGACCTGGTCTGGGGACTGGCCTACTATGAGCCAATCGTCCAGGTAAGGAAAGATGGCAATCTTTTGCCTTCTTAGGTAGGCAGCTGCTACTACCAGGCATTTGGTGAATACCCTTGGAGCAGAAGTGAGGCCAAAGGGCATTGCTCTGAACTGGTAGTGGCCTGAGGGCAGCTCGAACCTGAGGTATTTTCGATGGGAGCTTCTGATGGGAATATGGAAGTAGGCATCCTTGAGATCCAGGGAAGCTAGCCAGTCCCCTGGCCTTAGAGAGGGTAGGATAATTCCCAGAGTCACCATTTTGAACTTTGGCTTTAAAAGATGCTTGTTTAAGTATCTGAGATCCAGGATGGGCCGCCATTTTCCTGTCTTTTTGCGGGTAAGGAAGTACCTGGAGTACAAACCTTTGCCCTGGTGTAGGGGAGGAACCCTTTCCACGGCTCTGAGAGCCAGGAGGGTAGAGACCTCTGCCTCTAGGGCGAGCGCCTGATGGACTTGCAGGTGGAAAGATCTGGTTCTCAGCTTTGGAAATTTTTGAAGCTGAGAACCAGACCCTGGCATTACTTCCAGGACCCACTTGTCTGATGTTAAAGACTTCCAGTCCTGGACAAAGTAAGCCAGCCTGCCCCCTACAGGTAGAGAAGAATCGGCCCTGGCAATCCCATCAGGTGCCTGCTTGGCAGGGGCTTTGGGCTGAGGGGTGGAAGCAGGCCTGCTTGTACCCTGTCTGCCTCTGCCTCTAAAGAACCCCCTCTGAGCATAGGCGGAGGAGGAAGCTTGGGTTTGGTAAAAAGGCCTATAAAAAGGCCTGCCCCTGCCTCTAGGAAGCTGCTTTTGAGGAGTGGCCTGCCTTTCCTTGGCCTGTGCACTCCTATAGGTGGTCCTATATTCATCCATTTTCTTCATGTAATTCTCTATTTGCTCCCCAAACAGAGAATTGCCCACAACAGGAAAATCCATGGCCTTAGACTGGGTATCCTGAGACAGGGTAGTACATCTGAGCCAAGCCATCCTGTGAAGTGCCACAGATGTAGCCATGACTCTTGATGAAACATCATTAGAGTCCACTGCAGCATGAAATTGCACCTTGGATGCCTCAATACCATCCATAGCCACCTGTTCCAGCTCCCTGGCAAGCTGGTCAGGGACTTGTTTTGCTAGGGCCAGCACAGTATCCCATCTGGTTCTGGTCCTAGCAGCATAAACCATATAATTTGCCTGTCTGAGTCCCAAAGATGCTGCCATGTACTGTTTCTTTGCCATAGCATCAATCTTCCTGGAGTCCTTCTCAGGGGGTGTGAAGCTAGGGAATATTAGCCTTGTCACAGGCTGCAGCCTGCACTACCCCACATGGCTGCATTGTTGAGTGAGGAAATCACTGTCGGAGCCTGATAAGGTATACCTCTTGTCCATCCTTTTATCCACAGGAGGTATAGTGAGGAGTTTAAAACTTTTACTGTTTCGAAAAGATTTATGCAAAGGAATAGACAGTCTCCTAGACTCTGGAATATCCATCATTTCTACATAGTCGGCTCCTTTTGGTCATCAACAGCTTCCTCAACAGGAGCTGGAGAGTTTCAGCAACTTTTTATAAAACATGAAATGAGAAGGGACTCAGAAAGCCTTGGAGGAGAAACCCTAAGGGTCTATCTGGGAGATGTCCGGTTCAATGGGCACATCCAGATCTTCAAACTATATTCACTCTCCTCATATTCTCTTCCCTCCTCCGGTTCATAAAAATCCTCAAAATCATAATCTTGAACGGTGGAACCAGCCGAACGAACGCCTCCCTGATGGTGTTGGTTCGGGTCGAACAGAGAGAGACTGGACAATTTGAATTGCTTTAGCTATTTCTTCCAGCAGTTGGGGAGAGAACTCACGCTAGCTGACTTTTAGTCCTTTTGCTGGAACGGCTCCCAGAAACTGCTCTTCGTTTGCCCGAGGATATCGCCCTGGTCAGAGGGCACTCCTCTCGGTTCGGTTTGGCCATCGGATCAGCGGACTTTTTGGCCTCCCTTTCCATGAGCCTACCAACTCTCTTATCTATGGTGGCAGCAGGGAAATTCTGACAAATCTGGCAGTCTGAACTGAGGTGGTCAAACCCCAGACAATAGACACATGTGGTGTGTGGGTCAGCCTTAGCAAAAGCTTCCCCACAAACACTACAGTGTTGAAAACCAGTGGGTCCGGTTTTTCTTTTGGGTTTCTCAGACATAATGCCAGCCTAACCAACTTGCCCATTTATGGCAATCCGTGAAGCAAGACACCCTTATCGGTTCCCAACCGTGTCACGGGTCGTGGAAAAAAACGTAATGAAATCTGTTTTTTTTAGAACCGATAAGAATCGGGAACCGCACTCTAAAAAAGGACTAGTAGATTTAAAGACAACCTGATCGGTTCAAACCGAACCGATAATGAATTACAAGTTCCACACAGAAAAACTAAATGTAAAACCTATCTATTACTTACATTACCACAGACACAGCTTGAACCGACCGGTTGCGGTTTAATTTTGGTTGAAAACCGACAAAATAATACTTTTAAACCGACAAAATGAACCAAGCAGAAGGAGAAATCTCCGGAGCGACTGTTCAGTGAGGCGGAGTAAAGAATCTGACAGTTTGCGTTTGAAGAACAACAGACAGAGTTTTCAACCGAGCTTGCGCTCTAAGTTCCATGCCTGCATAGAAAGCTAACTATTTCACCTCCGGAGCAGTTCGAAGATGGGGACTCACTGCAATTGTCATAATATAGCAAGACTTCATGTTGTTTGAAGAGCAGAGCGTTAACCTGCCCATGACCCTCTGTGTGATCCAAGTAGTAGTTTATAGCTCATTTGACAGGTAGGCTGTGCAGTCCACATTTCTCTGAACTAGAGTGGTCAGTGAAAAAGACTGGCAAAATAATGGACTTACTGAGGTGGAAGTCTGAAACCACATTGGGCAGAAAGTTTCTGTTAGTTTTGAGGACTACCTTGCCCTTATGGACTGATATGTAATTTGACTCAGTGGACAAGGCCTGGAGCTCACTGATCCTCCTAGCTGAGGTGATGGCTACCGGGAACACTATTTCCCATGTTGTATACCTAAGATCTGCTTAAGACATGGGCTCAAATGGTGGTTTCATTTGTCAGCCAATACGTATATTGAGGTCCCATGCTGGGGTGTGTTCCCTGTGAGGGGAATGCAAATGCATGAGACCCTTGAAGAACTTCCTAAACACTTGATTAACTGCCAGAGATGACCCCTTACCAGCTGAGAAGTAAGCAGAGACAGCTGGTAAGTGCACTTTGAGGGTGGAAGGCCTAAGGCCCAGACAATGAAGGTGTGCCATATACTCTAGGATGACTGACAAGCCAGCCTGGCAGCAGTCCATCTCTTTTTACTGGCGCCAAATGGAAAAACCTCTTCCATTTAGGGGGGTAAGCATTTCTGGTAGAAATGTTTTTTAGAAATCCTAAGAACCTCCAGCACCCCTTTAGAAAGGTGCAAGTCTGAATACTCTAAGTCCTCAAGAGCCAAGCCCTGAGCCTGAGACCGGAGATTGGAGTAAAGGACCCTGTCCTGCGAGGAGGCCAATAGGTTGTGCCTCCTGGGTAGAGAGATTGGCCTAGAAATTGACAAGGTCAGCAGTAGAAAATACCAAGGCCACCTGGCTCAGTCTGGAGCAATGAGGATCACTGTCACTGATTGAACCCTGAGCTTGTTCAGCACTCTGAGCAACAGATGAAATGGAGGAAATGCATACGGGATATCTATCTAATGCAATAGCAGTGCATGCAGAGGGACTGTGCCCACTGCAGGAGGCCTGCAACAGAATTGTGGTAGCTAGTGATTGCCTGGGGTTGCAAAGAGGTCCACTTCTGGGGTACCCCAACTTCTGATCACCACTTGTACTCATGGTGGTTTAGGCTGATCCTGCTAAGAGCATCTGCCAGGACATTGCCCTTCCCTGGGAGGTGGACCGCTGAGAGGGAGATTCCCAAGGAGTGAGCTAGACTCCACACTTTCATGGCCTCTGTGCACAGTAGGGACGACTCTGTGCCCCCTTGCTTGTTTATATAGTACATTGTGGTTGTATTGTCTGTCCTGACCCAAACAACCTTGCCTTGAAGCATTGGAGTGAAGAACTGAATGCTTAGATAAGCTCCCCTGAGCTCCAGCAGGCTTTATGTGAAGCAGGGACTCCTGATGGAGCCAGGTACCATGTGCAGTGTGTTCCCCTAGGTGTGCACCCCACCCTAGAAGGGAGGCACCTGTTGTTAAGACTTCTGCTGGTGGCAGCTGGAGGAAAGACACACTCTTTCCTGAGGTTGTCTTTTTCCTGCCACCATTGCAGAGCTTGCAGTTCTTGTGACTGGGATCAGCTTTGACCGGGAATCTCCTTTTTTCCTTTTTTTGGAAACAGTGAGACCTGAGATGGAACTAAATGTCTCATCTGGAATCTTGACCCTGACACTGTTGCTGCAGCCATGTGTCCTAACAGCTGCAGAAAAATGCCCCACTGGTCTGGGGTATATGCAGCTGGAATGAGCCTGCCAGCTGCACTAAGCTGTCTACCATTCCCTGTGGGAGGAAGGCCCTTCTTCTCAGAGTGCCCAGTTTGTAGCCCCTATGGGTTCCAGGCACTGAACTGGTGTTAGCATAGATCTTTTTTTCTGATTTACCAGGAGACCCAGTGTACACGGGTATCCTGGATAGTGATCTGTGCATCTCTACCCGCTGAGAAGACTGGCCTACCACCAACCAGTCCTCCAGGTATGGGGAGACTATAACCCCTTGCCTCCTTAGGTGTGCTACCACCACTGCAAGGCACTTCGTAAACATCCCTGGAGCAGAGGTAAGGCCAAAAGGAATGGCTCTGAACTATGTGTCCTTTGAGTCCAGGGATGTTGGCCCAATCCCCCTTCCTGAGTGTAGGGAGGATGGTAGCCAGAGTGACCATTCTGAACTTTGGCTTTGTTAAATGCCTAATTAAATGTCTGAGATCCCATATGGGTCATCACTCCTCTCTTTCCAACAGAGTTACTTCTGATAGACTGGCAGGTCTGATAAAACCTTGCCCTCAGTTTGAGTAGGATCTTGAACCTGAGGGTAAGCCCCCTGGCCCACTACCTCCAGGAACCATCTATCTGTAGTTATGGGTTCCCAAGCATGGAGGTAGTAGAGCAGCCTGCCCCCTACTGGTAGAGGGGAGGTGGCTCTGGCAGACCCCTCAGGGGTCTGCATAGTCTGTTCACGTGGCTGAGTGCTGGGGCAGAGTATGGCTGCTGCTCATTCTGTCTCTGCCTCTGATGTACACTCTCTGAGGTTGATAGGTAGGCAATGCCTGGGCCTGAAGAAGAGTCTGTAATGGGTTCTACCCTTGCTCCCTCTGTCTTGGTACTTCTGGGGTGTTGCTGCTTTCTCCTTTGCAGCAGCACTCTTATAAGCTACCTTGTACTCATCCATCTTTTCCATGTAAACCTCTGTTTGTTCACCATATAGGGATGTGTCCAATGTCCTTGTCCTGCATGGGACAAAATAGTTGTCCTCAGCCAGGCCAATCTCCTCAGAGACACCCAAGTTGCCATTTGCCTGGCTGCAATATCATTGGCATCGAATGCCATTCTGAACTGGCATTCAGAGTTTTTTTTTTTTTTTTTTTTTCAATATCTGGAGACATAGGCCATGTCAGTGGCCTGTCTAAAGGGTAAAAAGGCACCTAAGTGGGATTTCTTGGTCATAGAATCTATTTTCTTGGAATTTTTATCCAGTGGGTGTGATGCCAGGGGAATTCCTGCCTTATCACAAGCCACAGCTTGCACCCCCTCTTCATGGCTGGGGTGCTTCATTCCAGACAGCCACCCAATACTTCCTATCCATCCTCTTGTCCACTGGGGAAATGGAAGTAGGGTCTTATAGAAATTCTAGATGCCTGTCTGTTCAGAGACTTGTGGATTGGCAGCACCAGTCTTATTGCTACTGGTACATCCATCTTTGTCATATAGTCTGGCTCCTCTTCCTCCTCTGTGGATTTCTGGGTGGAGAGGGTCCAGTGTCTGTGTACACCTCAGCAAACCGTTCAAATGAACCGGGAACTGGGAAAGAACCCAGTTCCTGAACCAAGGTCTGTCAACTGGTCCGCTGAACTGGAACCTGGTACCAGTTGCTGCACCTATAAATGTTTTATAGCATTTGCTATTTATCAGCAGTTGGGACCGATGGGTTTGTAGGTTGTGGTTCCTGAACCAAGTACTGGAGACCACACTTGAAGAGGGACATACAGCTCCTGGAGAGGGTGCAGAGGAGGGCAACTAAGATGATACGAGGGCTAGGGGATTTGATGTATGAGGACAGACTTGAGGAGCTCTGCCTGTTCTTATTGGAGGAGAGGAGAGACAGGGGGGGACATGATTGAGGTCTTCGAGTACCTCAAGGGAATTAATAGGGTAAACATGGAGGGGATCTTTAGACTAAAACAGGGAGGTATCACCAGGGAGCATGGTTTGAAGTTGGAAGGGTGAGGGGGGAAAAGAGGAGGTTTTTCACTGAGAGGGTGGTGGACCGTTGGAATGCACTGCCTGGCAAGCTGGTTCAGAGATCTACAGTGGAGGGCTTCAAGAGAGGGTGGGACACACACAAAAAGTGGATGTACAAGATGATGGCCTGTCCCAGGGGGGTGGGGATGGATGACAGGGGTTTCTGGAACACAAGGGGGGGAGGGCCTCAGCACCCAACTAGGGATCTCAGGTTCGAGCAGACTCGATAGACTGTAAGGCCTAATCTGCTGGCAAATAGTATGTTAGTATGTTAGTATGAGTGTCCCCCCACCCCTTCCTCTTTATGTTAGCAGAACTTACTGGTTCAGCGGCAGTGTCTGCGGGTCTTTTCTTTAATCAGGGAACCATCACCCTGGTTAGAGGGTTGCATCTGGTTCCATCGGTTTTCTCTTATGAGGGGAGGAAGCTATGTCCACAGCTGGGTTAGCAGCCTTCTTGAACATGTTTCCTACAGTCGGTTAAAATGCCTATAAAGCGCCGACTGAGGAATACTTTTTGCTTTTATAGATTTTACCTTCTGCCTTCAGGTGGTTAAACCCTAGGCAAAAAACACAAATTGAATGAGGAAGAAAGATATGCTCACAGCTGGGTTAGCAGCCTTCTTGAACATGTTAAAACAAAAACATGGCACTGCGTCTGCATGTGATCTAAAAGCAAAACAAAATGGTTATATTAAATGCACGCTGAAAATAGAAAATAGAATTAAAAATCTATGTTTAGACCTTAGGTCTTCTTCAGGAAATATCTTAAAGAGAAAAACACAAAGTTAGTGTAGAGGGGAGGTAAAATGAAGGATATATATGTGGGGAAAGAAAAAAGGGGAGGCTCAGGGAGAAGAAGTGATAAATGGCAAGATTAAGAGAATCTGTGAAACAAAAAGGTGATGATGGGAAAGATAAAGCAAAATAGGAGTGAATGGGCTAGAGAAGTCCCCAGGTGGAGACTAATTAACAGGGCCTAGTAAGAAGGCTGAAAGGTGACAAATGTGGGGGAAGGAGACAGAGATGGATACTTATGGTGAAAATGAAAAAGAAATTAAATGTGTACAGATAAAAACATAAGGGGTGGCTGAAAGATGCTAGTGGAAAATAAGTCTATCCTTTAAACCAGAGGGCTGCTGGGAGCCAAGGCGGATGATCAGCTTGGCTTCCATGTTTTCTCTATGGTCAGAATCCCAGAAGCCCTGCTGAAAGACACAAACAGAAAGGTCACTGACACTGTGATCCCTAGAGATAAACTGGGATACAATAGGTTTAGCAGTGTCACCATTCCTGACTTCTCTGTAATGTTCCCTGAAACAGTCAGCAAGGCGCCTACCAGTCTCTCCGATGTAAATAGCTGCACACTTCCTGCAAAGAATACAATATACCACATTAGAGGAGGTGCATGAGAATTCCTTGGTGGTGTGAAAAACACCTGTAGGCCCCCTGAATTTCAGGTACACTGAAACAAATTTGTAGGTGTAGCAGCGAGTCCTGTTGCAAGGTTTGGTACCTGGGAGGGAGGAACTGTTGGGAGCAGGTAGGCTGCTTTTAACCAGGAGATTCCACAGGTTAGGTGGCCAGCGGTAGGAGGCAATAGGTGGTTCTGTAAAGGAAGCACCAATGTTAGGGTCAGTTTGCAAAATGGGAAAGTTACTGGTGATGATTCTGTGAAGAGAAGGTGTGCTCTGATGGAAAGGAAGCACTAGTGGAATTCGCCATTGTTCTTGTGTGACAGTATCCTTCCCGTGGGGGTCAAGGTTACGGGACATGTTACTGACCCAAGAGAGTGCTCTGTCCATTGTGCTTTTAGGGTATCCCCTGTTGATAAAAAAAACAAACAAAAAAACAACTGTGCATTATTTGGGTCTGCTCAGCAAAATCATCCTGTTCACTGCATAACCTGCAAAGTCTAAGAAACTGTGAATAAGGCAGGCCATTCTTCATATGTTTAGGATGGAAGGAGCTGTGGAGGAGGAAACTGTGAGAGTCAGTGGGTTTATAATAAACAGATGTCTTCAGACCAGTGTTCTGTACTGACAGTTGGATATCCAGAAAAGGCAGTATAGAGGAGGATACTTCAACAGTGTATTGAAGGGAAGGACGGGCCGTGGTAAACTTGTCAAGGAAGACTTGGAGGGTCTCCCTGGAGCAGGAGGTGGCCCCAGACATAGTCATCTATGTAGCATTTGTACAGTTCAGGCACAGTCCCTGTGAATGACAGAAAAAAACATTCCTCCACCCAACCCAAAAAACAGATTAGCAAAGCTGGGACCCATCTTGGTACCCATGGCAACTCCACTGACTTGCTGAAAAAACTGTTACTAAAATAAAAAGCACTGAGTGCAAGAAAACTTTCTGCCAGATGAGTTAGTGTGTATGTGGGTGGCTGCTAGATTTCCCGCTTATTCAAGAAATGCTGTAAAGCTGTCAGACCATCATCATGGGGGATCACTGTGTAAAGAGATTTGATGTCCCTGGTGAAGATGAGCTGATGAGAGTCACTGAATCCAAACCTGTCAAATAACTGGAGAGCATGGTTAGTGTCTTTAACATAGGAGGGCAGGGACTCAATGAGGGGTCTCATGAGGCTGTCCAAAAATGCAGAGACGTGAGATGTGGGGCAGTAGCAGGCAGACACAACAGGATGACCAGGGTTACCTGTTTCGTGGATTTTGGGAACGAGATAAAACCTGGATGTCTGGGGATGCTGAACTACGAGTCTCTTAGCAGAAGCAGGGAGTTTGTTTTCAATAGCAGAGGTGATGGTGGTGGTGACCTCAGTCTGACAGTCAGCAATGGGGTCCTGTGGAAGAGAAGAATAAAACCTGGTGTCGGAGAGTTGCTACGTGGCTTCAGTGATGTATAGCTCCTTTTGCCAGACCACAACAGCACCTCCCTTATCAGCTGGTTTGATAACAATGTCATTCCTACACTACAGAGATCTGAGGGCTGCAAGCTCACCAGGTGTCAGATTGGAATGGTTGTGCCTGCAATGAAGATTGAAGTTAGTTGTGTTTTCCATGCACTGGTTAACAAAATAACAGCAGCAAAACGTCCTGGAGGGGGTGTCCATGCACTTCGCTGGGGACTGATATCATTGACTGTTCTGGTGATACTGTCATCGTCTGTGGGAAGAGGAGTCTCATTAGAAAAATTAGCTGTAAGGCATACTCTACGATAGAAGCACTGCAGATCAACTTGAACCAGGACTGCATCAAGATATCTGGGTGTGGGCACAAAAGAGAGAGACCTTTGCTAAGGAGTGATTGCTCATCTTGTGTCAGGGGAAGGTCTGGAGGAATACAAAATACCAAATTTTTAGGTTGTGTCTGATTCGAGGGCTCATGTTGGTTGCTGATCTGCTGGATGAGAGACTGAAGTTTAGCAGATTTGGTGTCCTTGAGGAACTGAAAAAGAGTGGAGTTAAGGTTTTGGATGCAGTGCTTAATAAAAGGAAGGTTATGTGGAGCCGTTTGCTGCAGGAAATCCTTTTGCCTTTGAATGGTTTTGTCCACAGAGATCAGCTGTGTTTTAATGGACAGAATGGTGTTTGTGATAAGTTTTCAAAAGTTTATTAGTGGAGGAAACATGTGTCTCAGACCCAAATGAACAAGGATGGAATTTCAAAAAGGAACCTTTAGGAATAATACCCAGGTGGTGGCATTTGGAAAGAAACTATAAGTGACTACAGAGTTTAGTCTTTGAGCAAATGGCAGAAAAAAATTCAAGAGAAGATTTAAAAATATGAGAAGGGAATGCAGACATAAATGTAATGAAGGAGCATCGTAGATAATTCAGAAGAGATTTCGGATTAGGCATAGTGGGTCGCAGCAAATGTAGCATACAAAATGTAAAAAAACCAAAACAAGGCGCTGAGTCAGCATGTGGTCTAAAAGCAAAAGCATGTTCTTTAACATGTTTCCTACAGTCGGTTAAAATGCCTATTAAGCACCGTCTGAGGAATACTTTCTGCTTTTATAGATTTCACCAGCTGCCTTCAGGTGGTTAAACCCTAGGCAGAAAAACCTTTCTGAACATGTTTCCTACAGTCAGTTCAAATGCTTATTAACCTCCGACTGAGGGAAAAAAAACATTTTGCTTTTACGAATTCCACAATCTGCCTTCAGGTGGTTAAACCGTAGGCAAAAAACACAAATTAAATAAGGAAGAAAGATATGTTCACAGCTGGGTTAGCAGCCTTCTTGAACATGTTTCCTGCAGTTGGTTAAAATGCCTGTGAAGCTCCAACTGAGGAAAAAACATTTTGCTTTTACAGTTTTTTTTAACTTCACTCTGTACAAAGCTGAAAACCCAAGGGGCCGATCCTTTTCTTGAGGTAGTTACAAAAACCAGAAAAAAATCCAAGAAATGGTTCTCTGAGAATCAGAAATCCACACTAATGAGTAAGGCTTAAACCTTTATAATTCCACTTTATTTACTTATTTTACTTTGTGGTTGGTTCAACAACCACTGAGAGAATCAAGAGTTACACCGGTTTCCCCCAAAAGACAAATTAAGCAACCGGCCCAGGGAAAGAATAAAATACAGAAATGTACCTTTAAAACTTTTAAATAAAAGTTTGGTTCCCTCCTGGTTAAACAAACCGAAAAAGAAACCTAAAAAACTTACCAGAATGACACTAAATCTTAACTAGTTTACCTGTAAACCCAAGGACAGTGCTTTAAAAATGAACAGAAATACTTCAAAAAACTGAGAAAATAAAAATCTTCAAGAAAGATGAAGGAGAGCTCTCCGAGGCATCTGTACTGTTCAAGCGGAGTAAAGAATCTGACAGCTGTAGAATGTTTATTAGGGACAGTGGTTTGAAAACCGAGCATGCGCCTAGCATTTCATCATTAGCAGGTTCTATTAACCATTTCAGCTCCGGGGCAGTACAATGGGAGGACAATACTGCATATGTCAGAATAAAGTAAGATTTCCTGGGGTCTGAATGCTGTTTTTCTTTTCATATGGGTGTTTATGAATTCTAATGGGCATTTGTGAGTTTTAATATTGTCCCTATGTGATGTACGATTTCTTTCAATAAAAACCTCCCCTACTCTTTCAGAGAAGTGCCATAGGATCTCTAACATCTACCTAAACTACCACCAGCATTGGCAGATGGGATCTTGGTTTAATGTCTAATCCAAAAGACAGCACCTCAGGAGTGCAGCACCCCCCCCTCCTGCACTACAGCATCTGTGTTGTGATTTAACCCAAGTGCCTGGTGTGCGGAAAGAACCCACAGCCTTCTGATCTTCTAACCTCAGAAGCGAGTGTGCAACCTGCTGAGCCACTGACACTGCTGATGGCCCCCCCATCACGGAAAAGGATGAGGGAGGCCACAAGTGGGACAGATGCCAGCAGCACCGTTACTGGCATGGGCCTGAAGGTTGTTGCCACAAGCACTCTTCCAGGCCCGGTGGCACTGCCTGCGGTACCAGCTCCACTAGCAGTGCCACTCGAGCCAGATGCTGCATCCATTGCTTCATAAGAGTTGCCCAGTAGCGGAACTGCCCACTGGAGCCATTGATTAAAACAGGGAGAGCTCTGGCCTCGAGATACTGATCTCCCAGAACCAGGGGCCCTCGGCATCACTGATGGCAACAGTAAGGACCTAACACAGAAACATAGAATTTGATGGCAGATAAGGACTGCTTGGCCCACCTAGTCTTCCCATTTCCCCTACCTAATGGATAAGCTGCAGATCCTAGTTAACCAACAGCCTACTTCCTCCTACCGCCCACTAGAAGTGCCTTATATATGTCCCATGCATTCTTGAAATCCCCGTGTTTGACTCCACGACCTCCTCAGGAAGGCTGTTCCATGCATCCACAACCCTCTTTGTGAAAAAATACTTCCTCACATTACCTCTGAGCTGTCCCCCCTCTATCTTCAAACTGTGTCCCCTTGTTCTTGCACATCTCTTTTTCTGAAAGATGCTACCCTCTTGGACTTTGTTGATTCCCTTGAGGTACTTGAAAGTTTCTATCATGTCCCCCCCCTTCTTTCCTCGAGGGTATACATATTAAGCTCCTTTAGTCTCTCTTTGTATGTCTTCTAACCCTGCACCATTTTGGTTGCCCTCCTCTGGACAGCCTCCACTCTGTCTATGTCTTTGTGGAGATGGGGTCTCCAGAACTGCACGCAATACTCCAGATAGGTCTCACCAACTGTCTGTACAGAGGGATAACAACTTCCTGTTTTTTACTGGTGATGCCTCTCCCTATGCATCCCAGTATCCCCCCAGCCCTCCTTACTGCCTTCTCACATTGCTTGCCTGTCTTTAGGTCATCTGATATAACTACCCCCAGGTCCCTTTCCATTTTTGTTGTTGTCAGTATCTCACTCCCCATTGCGTACTCTTTCTCTGGGTTTTTGTTTCCCAGGTGCATTACTTTGCACTTCTTTGCACTGAATCTAAGCTGCCATATGTTTGACCATTCCTCCAACCCTGCCAAGTCCCTTCTCATCCTTTCTACCCCACCTTGTATATCAATGCTGTTGCAGATCTTTGTGTCATCTGCAAAGAGACATACTTTTCATTATAGTCTCTCTGCAATCTCACTTATAAAGACATTACAAAGGACTGGATCCAGTACTGAACCCTGCGGCACCCCACTAGTAACCCCCTTTCTTCACTGTGGACTCTGTTTACTATTACCTTCTGCATCTTGTTGTCCAGCCAATGTTTTACCCAGGCTACCACCCTGGGACCCACTCCCAGGCTGGCTAATTTGTTTATTAATTTTTTGTGTGGGACTGTGTCAAATGCCTTGCTAAAGTCTAGGTAGGCCATGTCCACAGCCCCTCCCTGGTCTCCTACTTTGGTCACCCAGTGAAAGAAACTGATCAGATTCATCTGACTTGACCCTCCCATTGTGAATCCATACTGCATTGGGTCCTGTGCTCCACTGGCCTCTAGGTACTCAACAATTCTTTCCTTCAAAAGGACTGCTGCACGCTGCTGTGCTGTGGAGTAAGCACAGAAAGCAAGATCATCTATAAGCCTAAATTTATCTTAAAAGGTATACCACCAAGGAAAAATAGCTGACCTTAACTAGAAAATCTTGCGTAGTGCCTTGCTGGCATATCGCTCTCAGGTGTTCCTTTCTTTCCGCAGGAGGAGAGTCGACAGTGAGACTGGACTGCGGTGAGAAGGGGGGGTCCTTTGGAAAGGCCTAAACCTTGGGAACGATTGCCAAGAAGACAAGAAGGTGAAAGAAAATTGAGAGCTGAAACTGAGACCGAGTGATATTGAGTCCTAAAAATCTTTAGAAGTGAAGTGGAGATGAACTGGAGAAAGGGAGAAGGGAATACGGTGAAGAAAGCACTGAGATCGCACAGACTGTGTAAAAAGCATAGCTGGAGCTGGGAGGTTCCACTGTGTATGCTGCTTGAGTGACTCTGATTGCCAAAATCTTCCCTTGCCTTGTATTATGAAAGCTTTGTTTAATTTTCCATGATATTAAAATTGTGTAGTTTATATGGTAGGAATCGGCTAGAAACTAGTGATTGGATAGTAGGGTTTGAATATATAGCCGATACCGCTGTTATGGTAAGCGTGTTTTGTTAGGGGATTTTCTTCTTAAGTGTTTTTGTTAGGAGAGTATAATATAGTTAAATTCCCTTATTCTGTGCAGAAAGTAAACAAGGTAAAAATAAATATTTATTTAAAATTTGTCAAATTTTTTTTTTAAAGTTTGCACACTGAGTTGTGTGCTTTTTCCTGATTAGCCTCGCAGGGCCTTCCAGGGTCACGTGCTCTAACAGGCTAGAGCGCAGCTGTGATGTGGTGAGGACAGATCTGTAAGTCACCACTCCAGACTGCGGGAGTGTGAAGAGAGGTCATGATCGGGAAGAAGAGAGTTAGGACTCCTCACACTCATAGCTAATTTGAGCAACAGATTTTTTGATAATTCAGCAGCCATAAAAGCTTTGTCTTTAGAGTGTGGCCATAGAGAAGTTGTAAAAAATGGTGACGTTCAATTCAAGCTGAGTAAAAAGTTGCTGGCTACTGATATTTGGTGCGAACAGGAAAAGGGCCTTCATATTAAAGAAAAGTGATAGAATATATTATAGCAGGACACATTTTTTATTGTCGGCGATTTGATGATATTGCTTTTGATACGGCACCTGCTGAGACTCTGTTTTAAGGATGCAGATGTAAGTTAACTTTTCACTATTTGATCTTTTATGTTGATTTTCATGTCTCTCACAAATGTTGGTTATAAAATAAATAAAACCTTGATTTAATTGCTAGCGCAGCAAGCTTGTGAAGAGGGGGAGAATATTTTTTGAGACTTTACTTTTAAATTGAAACTAAATGCTATACTGAAGAGAGCTTTGATAAATACAGAATCTTTAGTCTTTTATTAAAGGTTCATGGAGGTTGTGCAAAGATCCCATAGGACCAACGAAGGGCTGGCTTGCGAGTCCCATTGTTTCTTAAGGTGGACATTTTCTGAATTGAAGAGACTCCCTGAGATAAAAGCAGGTGCAACAGAAAATTGTGTGAACTTGCATAGCAGAGGAAACCCCCACGTAGAAGACTTGATTTTATGAAAATGAGGAAGTTGATGGTAGCTGTGAGGAAGAAAGTGCAGTGATATAAACATTTTATAGATTATGATCTGAGCAGTATTGGGAAATTGGGAACTGAATGTGGGGATAGAAACATTTATATATTTTAGACATTGTATTTTATTTTGGAAGGTTTATTAATTTTATGTTGGTGCTTTTTAGATTTATTTAGTCTGAGATCTATAGCTGAACCTTGTTTTATTACAAATAACATACAATTTAACCAAGTGAAATGGTGCAGACAAGAAAACAAATCTTGGAAGGGCTCCAAAAAATCAGAAATCAGGAGACATCTTACTCCAGTAATCAGGATATAATGCCTCACTCCCATTAGAGATTTACACAACAAGTTATTTCTGAGGGGGAAATGACTGACCCAGCACCACGCACAGTTTTTGCTAAATTAAAAACAAAGAAATGGGCCAAGAAAAACTCTAGACAAATTAAAAAGAAAGCCGAGCACGGGAAAATAAAAGGAAAAAAGCAAACAAAAATAAATTATCATTTTCAGATAAGTAAAGCAGATATAAAAAGAGAGGTAGATAAAATTGGGAAAAGCCTGGAGATAGAGATAGGGGGAGAAAAACTATAAATGAAGTATTTAGTTTAAATAAAGAATCAACCTAGGTCAGGTATGCCCATCAGATGGATTTAACAGGGCTTACTTCAACACCAAAAACTTTTTGCTCTTTTATGTCTGAGAAAGAGTGTATTGAGCTAAAAATCCTGCTATCTTCCCATGACAGTTCCTATGAGGGAGAACATAGTAAGACTGCAGGACAGATAAGCCAGAGTCAAGAAGTTTGGCCTATAATAAATCCAGAATTGCCGGATATGACCGAGGTTACTTCCAAAAGTGGAAATTACTATCAGGAAAGTCCATCTCCTAATTTGGTGTTTTCACTAGAGGAGAATAGATCAAGCCAGAGATCTCCTGTAATAGTAGAGAGACAGAGGAAAATAGAGGGTAAATCAAAAGAATTGGAAAAGGAGATGGAAGAATTAATTGTGGAAATGCATAAAACCATAAATGGTCTAGAAAAGCTTGAGATATTGCAGCATAGTGACAGAAATTAATACACTTCAAGTGTATATACAGGAACAGATTGTGAATATAGCAGGGGTCATACTCTGCAAAATTATCCTTTTTGCATACGTGAGGACCTGAAAAGATCCATGGGTAATCCTTATGCTGCACACCTGTTCCTGATGGCTCAATTAACATGTGAAAAATGAAACAAAAACTATTAAACAAAATATTGCTATAAACAGTATTAGATTAGAAGATATATTACATAAATTGACTCTTCTTGTACCTGAAGTTAGAGCTCCCTGGATAGTGACTGAGAGGTCTTACAAGATACAGAGGCAGAGTTACCTCTTAGACTGGATTTTTCTCCTATAATTATACCTAATTCACCAATGAAGAAACCTTCCAATAAGACTAGTAAAAGAAATATAAATAGGAAAAAGAAAAGAATGCAAACTGGGAAAAATTATTGGGGGCTTTACTTCCAATAAATGGAGAAATAGTGAGTTCTTTAGAAGAACAAATATATGAAGAAAAGTCTTTAGACTGTAGTCAGGAGGAAAGACAGAAAGGGAAAATCTTTGAAGAAAAGATGTGTTAATGAGTAATAATAATAATAATTTTATTTATAAGGCACCTTTCAATTACCAAGGTGCTATACATAAATAGCAAATCAAAACAGTAAAAAATCATTAAAAAATACAATGAAATCAAAACAATCATAACAATCAATATTCTTAAAATGCAGTTTCCCATAAAAAAGTCTTCAAACCTCTCTTAAAGCCCTCCACAAGTGCCTCCCACAACTGACCAAGAATGAACAGTTCCAAAGGGTGGGGGCCGTGACATTTAGATTGATTGACATATGTGCTTCAATGAATAGTAATGTTAAGGCATTTAGGACTGAGTGGGAAAATCAACAAAAGGAGAAAATGAAAGGGGAGGTGAGACACACAATCCCAGAATTGGATTTAAAACAAGAGACCAAGTTATTAAATCAAGAGACAAGGTTGTTTGATATAGATAAGTGTGCCATATTGTGCCTGTTTGGTTATGATTTGAAGAATTCTTCTGCTCTGAAAATAGTAAAAAGTAAGATTGTGCACCTTTTCATGGCAGTTGTGGGGGTGGAAGTTATGGAAAATGATATTGTAAAAATCATCAGTGACAACGATATTAATGGTAAGGACTGTATCTATATATTCTGTATAGAGCCAAGAGTGGCAACTCATCTTTGGCTCAACAATGATAGACTTGAACCGTTGGGTATGAAGCCTGATTTTGTTAATAAAGACATGCTAAATGCCCAGGAGAGTCCTGCTAAAAAAGAATGGGCTCATCTAAGTATGTTTGGCCTTAAAGAACTTAAATATGAAACAGCAGGCAAACTTAAAAAATACTGTATAACATGTTTCAGCATGTTCTACAAATATCTGAGGAGTCCTTTAAGATAGTCTATGCCCATAGGAAGAAGAGCTTTAATGGAACTGGACAGACTGACATGACTATTAAAGGTAGAGCAGCCATCAATTTCATCCTAACAAGTTTACCTCTGGATGAACTTGGTATTTATGTTATAGAAAGTGATGAGTTAATGGCTGAAGAGTCTAAGACTCTAAAAGAAGAAAAGAGGGAGGTAGAGCAGGAGCTAATTTCGTCCCTCTTTGGACTCAAAAAAACACAAAATGAAAATAATTTCAAGCTTACAAATATAATTATGGGCATTTTTAGACAGTTTTGGATACTCCCCTAACAAAGGCTTCCTTTGAGAGTAAAAGTTGGGAAAGATGTACACTGTGATCAGATTATGATCTCTTTAAAATCTAGAGAGACATAACTCAATTATGAAGAATATCGAACATTTTGACAAAATGTGACTCTTCATAATAGAAGAGGAGTTAAGTGTGAATTTAGACTTAACAGAACCAGTGTCAATTGGAAATTTAGAAAGTTCTAACAAACTCCTGTTAGGAAAAGAAAATCAGTAAAATGATCCTGAAGTTTACAAGGAAATAGAGGATTTACAAAGACTATACAACATCAGGGCATAAAATAAATATGCACAATTGACAGGTACAAATGAATGACTGGTAAAATCTGATAGTACAAAAGACCAGGTACTAGATGAACTGGTCTTTTAAGTTAATTTCATGGAACATGGCAGGACTTACGCACAGGATTGTTGACTCAGATTGGAAACAATTTATCACTGAGTTCCATATATTGTGCTTACAGGAAACATAGGCGATAAATGAAACAGATTGTTGTCTTAATGGGTACACAAATTACCACCTTTCGGAAAAGAAACATGGCAAAATTGGCAGAGTCTCTGGAGGTTTACTCACCTGTTTCAAAATTAGTGAGGGTTTAAATTCCTCACTAATAGGTGAATGTTCAGCAGCTCATGCATTTCTAGTGGAGAACAAGGAAGATGTTTTCCTTCTGGTAAATGTTTATATTCCTCCATCAAATTCAAAATATTATAGTGTAACTCTTTGGGAGGAATTGGAGATTCTGTTGCAAAACATCCAGGACTTGGGACCAGATTTAAACATTCTGCTATGTGGGGACCTGAATGCTAGAATTGGTAATTTTGATGGATACACAGATAGTGGAATAAAAAATTGGATATTTGAGAATACATCAGATTATGATCAGATATTGATGGATAAAAAGATTAATGATATGGGGGAAAAATTCATGGGAGTATTGGCTAACCAAGAGCTTGCCCCTGTGAATGGCAGAATAAAGTCAGATAAACCAGGAAATTATACACACTATGGTGCAGGGGGCCCAGCAGTCATAGATTATATATGCTGGAATGGTGATATGACTTGCTGGACTTCTTGCAATATTGTAGAGAGATGTGAAAGTGATTACTTCCCACTAATTATTGATAGGAAATCACAGAATTGTGAGGATTTTGAAACCATTAAACGAGACCACCTTATAAATATCAAAATAAGAAACTGCAAGAAAGTCAAGTGGGAATACAAATAAAGAACAAATGGTTGTGGAGTTATTACTGAACCTGGAACCACTGGATTTGAATGCTACATTTTCAGAAACCCAGGAGTTTATTCAAAAATGTTTTATCTCTGTTCATAATCTTCTATACAGGCAAATTAGGCCTAAAACAGAGTTTACAGATAAGAATAATTGGTTTGACAAAGAATGTTTGGTAGCCAAATAAAATCTTACTAGACAAGTGAAGAAAGTGAAAATCTCTAAAGACAAATATAGATATAAGAACTTAAATAAAGCAAGGGAAGAATATAAGAGGTTAATTAAGGAGAAATGTAGGAAATTTAAAATGGATCAACGGCAAACAATGCTGGACATAATAGAAAAAAAGATCAGCAATTGTTTTGGTTGATGGTAGCAAAAGGTACAAACAGCAGAAAAAATTCACTAGATTTTTATATCACAGACAGAGTATGGGTAGAACACTATAGCAAATAATTTTTTGATCAAAATTAACAGGATATTGTCTTTCAATGGGGGCTACAATTAAACAGAGTATATTTCCAGAGTATAACTCCAAAAGAAGTTTATAGTGCAATAATAACTTTAAAAGGAAGAAAGTGCCAGGCCCTGATCGAATTCCCCCAGAAGTTTTTTTATGTTTCCCTTCTTTTTGGAGGAATATATCGGTCTCTTATTTTAATAAATGCATTAGCACGAAATATATCCCAGGAGAGTAGAAAGGTGCAACTATAATATCTATTTATAAGAAGGGCGATAGGAAAGATCCTTTTACGTATCGACCAATATCACTTCTTGACATTGTGGGCAAGGTTTTTGCCAGAATAATTTGTCAAAGGCTAAATGATGAAGTTATAAGGCCTGGAGGACTATGAGAACTCCAAGCAGGATTTAGGAAGGGTAATATGATAACAGATAATACCTTTGTGATAATGCATTTATTTGAGAAATACGTAAACTTGAGGAAACTAAAAGTCTATACTGCCTTTATAGATTTTAGTCAACCATTTGGCTATTTCTAGAGCCAAACTGTGGCAAATAGTGTTTGATTGGGTAATCAACCCTTTACTGATTAGTATAATAAAAGAATTGTTCACTCAAACTTGGGCACAAGTTAGATGGGATAGGTTTGGACAAACATCCAAACCATTTCCAACAAATAAATGTGTGAGGCAAGGGTGTATATTGGCACCATTATTTTTAATATTTACTTGAACAAATTGTTAACACAACTCAGTGAAGACCATAGGGATCTTCCAAAGAGAGGAACATATTTATGCCCTGCACGTGCTTATTCAGATGATTTAGCACTGATAGCTTTATCAAAAATAGGCCTTCAAAATAAACTAAACTTTTGACCTTTGCGGATGAATATGGGTTAAAAATAAATGAACTGAAAAGTCAAGTGATGATTTTTGGGGAGTGTAGAAGTAATCAAATATGGAAGTTAAATGGAAAAAAGTTAAAAATAGTGCATCAATATGATTATTTGGGTCTTTATCCACAAATGGCAAAAACATATTCAAAAACTTAAATAAAATAAAAACAAACAGCAAGGTCCTTGAAAAGTTTAATGATAAGTTTGGGGGAAATACTATATTACCCCTAATAAGGGCAGTGAAGGCAAAATACTTTCCTCAAGTAACTTATCAAAGTGAGATTTGGAGTCTGGACAAATATGAAGTTATAGACTCCCCAGTTAAATTATACAAAAAAATGCGATGGGTCTTGGATCCGCTGAATCAAATTTGCTAGTGAGAGCAAAATTAGGGATGGTTCCACTAAGTGCACTAATGGACATTAGGAAATTGGCATACTGGAGAACAATAATAAAACTGAGTAAAGATAGACTGCCCTAACTATGTTTAAAAGAGAAAAATGAGTGGGAGGAAAAAGGTCGTCAAAAATCAGTTTGGTTAAAAAATGTTAAAACCCTGTTAATACGATTTAGAGATTCTGAAACAGTATCTTCAAAAAGGGATTCAAATTAGCCTACAATACATTAAATATATTACAAATAAAGTTGTAAATGCCCATAAAGAGGATGATTTGAAGAAGGCATCCAAGATAAAAATGTCTCCTCGATCAGTGTCACAAGATATTCAACATGAGTATAGATAGTATTTGGATGTTATTGTGGAGCAGGATAAACGGAACCTGTATACTAAGTATCGCCTGAGGTTGTTTTTTGGCAATATATTGGAGGCTCGTTACTCAAAAAAAAATGAATCCAGAAGAAAGATTCTGCAGTTGCTCATGTTCTGAATTAGAGAATCTGATGCATGTAATATTTAATTGTTCACAGTACAACAAGCAGAGGAGCTATTAGCTGAGACCAATCTGGAATTCTATCTAGACCGAGGATATGATGCTGCTATTGAATATTATGTTTACAACCCAAAAAGAATATATTATAAATCAGGTTGCTTCTTATTTAAAGAATATTGAACTTATAAGGCAGAAATATCACAAAACATGACCGATTACTGTAGCAGTAAATCCCCTTAATAAGAAACAGATGGTTTTGGTAAATGTTGCACTTTAATAGTTAGGACAATGATCTCAGACTTGGATTTTTATTTTATATTGAATGCACTTTAACTGTTTATAAAGTATTAATGATGTGTAAAGATGTATTATGCATTTTAATTAATGTTTTATATGTGGGTGGTGTATGTATATGCATGTATGTTGTTAAATGTTTATTTTTGTAATGGTCATTGACTGAACAAATAAAAGAAATTACTTCCTTCAGAAGTGATTCCATCATTTTCCCTACTACTGAAGTCAAACTGACAGGTCTGTAGTTTCCTGCCTCTGTCTTGGTCTCACTTTTGTGAAGGGGAATCACATCCGCCCTCCTCCAGTCCTCAAGTACCACACCATCCTCCCATGATTTGTTAAAAAGGGTAGTCGGTGGAGTTACTAGTTCTTCCCTTAGTTCTTTTAGAACTCTGGGGGTGAATCCCATCAGGACCTGACTCTGGAAGATGAGTGTCTCACAACAGACCTCACAGAGACTGACCTCGAAAGCTGTTTCTGCTCCCCTTCTGATGAGAACAGGAACAGGTTGAGTTTGAGCAGTGCCTGGACCCTGAGACAGATCATGTGTGGGATTGGGACCACTTGTTTTTGTGCTTACGAGACGACTGTTGTTCCTCCCGAGCACTGGACCGCCTCTCATCAGTACCCTTCCCCAGAGGGGAAAGTGGACTAAATGTGGCCCTTCTGCCAGAGCAGCCTTCCTCTTCAGGCTTCCTACCATCCTTCATGGTCGTGTACCACTGTCCATCAGTGGGGCTGAGAGAAATTATATTATTTACTGTGATAAAAAAAAACTAACACAAAAATAACAAACTCTAGCTTTAAACATTAAAACTGAGAAAAACTGAAGGCTGTTGTCATACAGATGTGAAGCTCTGACTCCCGGCGAGCAAACAAGCACTGATGCACACTCAATGGTGGGGAAAAAAGGAACTGAGGAGTTTGGGGGGCTGGCACTGAGGTAAACAGGTGGCTACATGCACTGACTCAGGATGAAGTGCATGCACACTGCTTACCACAGCACCAGCCCATGGAAAACTTCAGGCTCCCACTGGGTCCTAGCACTTCTGGCTAAGACCCACTAGTGGGAATAAATGCTGAACATTAATTCTTAGAAGATCAGTATATTAAAAGAGCACACTTCCCACCTCCCAGCTTTCTGTCTCACTACCAGATCCGTCCTGGCTCCCAAGTGATCAACAGCTCCCTCTTGCCTCTCGTTATATGATCACAAATGCCAACATATTTCTATAATTTCCTACCGAACGATTTGCATTCCAAATTGTCAGCTGAACCTTAGAACTGCGCTTACAATCAGACTACTGCTGTCCCTCTTTCTTTCTCTCCCTTTTCAACCCTTATTTTGTTACCACTGACTGCTCATTCAAAGTAAGTGCTCTCTCAATCATATCTCACTCACACAGCACAGTTTCTCTCTCTCTCTATGATACAAAAAAAAATTACAAAACGAGGGGTTGAAGACAGGGATGACAAAACAAACAAGGCAAAGCAAGGGAACCGAAAAACTAATCTCACTGAACGAATTGTTTTATTAGGTCTTTGATTGTAGACCCTTCTGCTTTGTGCCTCATGGACTTCTGTGATCAACTTCCGAATGTCAGTGGGGGGGCTGTGCTTTCGCTGGCCAGCAGCATCGCACAGCAGAAACATAATGTGGAGCACCGGAGATTCTTAAACACAAGGTTCTCAGCCCAGAAAAGCTGTAAACGGATTATCTGAATATAAAGGAGGTACAAAGCAACAAAAATCCCATATAATCAGATATGTACAAGGAGCTGGATTCAGTGCATGCAGCCTACCTCACAATGTCTTAGCAGCTACCTTTGCATGAAAAAAAATGAAGAGAATGCCACTATTAGATCAGTCCTGAAAGGGTTATCATAAAAGCACACAGGACTTGCAGACTGACACACACACAAACATATGAAAGAGAAAGATAGAAAACCACAGAATGCAAAAAGCCAGCAGACAGAGGTAAAATACACACACACATACACGAAAGAGAAATATAGAAAACCAAAGAAAGCAAAAAGCCAGCAGACAGAGGTAAAGTACACACACACACACACACACATATACACACAAAAAGTTTAAAACTGTAACAGTGACCATTTGTAGGCTCGGGAGTTCAAGTCAGGAGCAAGGAAATAGTGCGGCTACTGCAGTGGTGGGGTGGAGGAGGGGGATACAATGGAACAGCAAGGAACAGCACTGTGGAGGTGAGGCGGAGAGTTGCGATTCATGTCTACCTCAAGCATTCAGTGGATGGAGACCCTCTAGATATCCAATCATATGCTTCCAGAGTCCCTTCTCACTCTCCCTAGTCATAGCAATATGGCAGCATGGTGACATCACCATGCAGCCATAAAAACAACAAAAAGAAGGCGCATAAAAATATCACAGGAGGTTAGGTTATTCATTTACATCCTACATAGCAACAAAGCACTTTTTAAAGAGCAATTATCCAGGTCCCTGCTTGAAGAAGCAAGACAGCCCTGACCTGGCCCAAAGTCAAATGCTTCATATATCTTCCTTCACAGTAGCCCCTATTTCAGAAGGGAAGGGATCATAATTTGGCTCCATGGAACCAAGCTGCATTGATCCCTTCCACTTCCTGGTATCACTTCAGTCTGCAGTCCGTCCCCGGTCCACCCCGGTGCTAGCACGTTTTGTGACAGGGAGGTGCGTGCCACATATTTGAATGGGGCCGTTTTTTTAAATTTTTCCCCATGTATAATCACAATAATCCAATCTAGGGTGTGGATTATGGTGGGATTTACTCATGTCTGACATAGGTAAATCCCACCACAACCCACACCCTGTTGTGGGTTATTGCTTAAATACACCCCCGGGGGGGGGTTAATGAGCAAGAGCTACTGTCACACTCAGTTACCCTCACAGCAAGAGAAGCCTTGCTGATAACCAAGGAGGGGAGAGTACAGTAAAATGGGCAGAAGCCCAAGAGTGACACCAACCTAAGCTTTGTGCCACATCCAAAAACATAAATTCAGCTGGGAATCTGCAATTGTTCCAGAAATTGTCTTGACACACAAAAAATGCTTTCAAGTAGTAACCATAAAGGAATTAGAGATATAGCCTTTTACCCCTACCAAGACAGGGAAGAAGAAATAGAGACCACTTGAGGGGATAAATACCTATCAGTAGGGCACACCCTGTATCAATGAGGGTAAGAGCTGCTACAAATAGGACAAGTAGAGTCATCCTCCCTCTCTTCCTGATGGCATGAGCAACAAACTCTAGAGGAAAAACAGCCCCAAAAAGGGATCAACAGAGATTTAGCATATAGTTGAATTAAGAACTGTCTGATACAGATGGATAATTCGACAGTCCTGGAGGCCACCTCATTTTACCATGCCTTTGACCAATGCCAAGCTGCCTCCAGGACCCTTACAGAAATCTCCACAGTCTGCCTAGTGATTTCACAAGAGGTGTTGCAGAGGGCAAACTGTACATCTGCATCAATAAGTGGTGCTGCTATACCACCATATAAGCTTGATGTGTGGAAATGGAAAGACTCAATCTGGTGGAGGTAAAAACCTTCTTACTCAGCAAATTGAAATCCCTGGAATCTGGACTTGGAGGAGTGGTTGCCAGTCAGGTGCTGTAGTCTGGAGAATCTGAAGTAGGGTGAGGTGTGTCTCCAATTAACCCTGTGGGTGCACGATACCTGAAGATGAGGTCCCTGGGGATGGGAGTTGTGGTAATCGGACACCTCCTAAGTGCCCTTGTTGCCTCAATGGCCCTATACCAGACAGGAACAATACTAACATCCATACTGGAAACCACAAGGAGTTCCAGCAGCAGGGGCAACAAGACTGCAACTGGTATAGCAGGGAGTTCCTAAGGTGTGTAGTATCTCCCTCACAAACTGCTTGTACAGAACGTACTCTGCAATAGAGGCCAGGTGTAAGGACCATTCATATCCTCTGAGGAGGAAGTTCAGGGGCAGGACTGGGGAAATTGCTTGAGTGGGGAGTCAGGGAGAATGCCCTGAACTGGGCCTTACTGGAGTCCCTATACCATGATTCCATGGTTTCTACTCAAAAATGGCACTGCGCCAGGCGATAGGGGCTTGCCTTGCATGCTGGTGACCCGGGTTCGCACCCCAAGCCCAGGACATCAGGAGTGGAGACCGGCAGGGAGGGTTAGGGTGTCCAAAGAGATGCTCTCCTTCCGGGGTGGGCACAGGTCTACACTGCTCTGGGGTGACTCCTGGTGACAACGCACAATGCAGCGTGGGTGACCATACACCACCTGTGCATCATGCCGGGAGGCTGCTGCATGTATAACCACTGTGGGTGGGGGATAGGGAGAAAAAGCGTAACTCTACTGCCCAACCTACCGGATGACAGCCGTCTGGGTCCCCTCATGCCACGAAGTCCTGGCATGTGGCCAGAGCTGATCCCCCATCTGCCCGGACAGTAATGGGACCTCTCTCTCCCCTCCCAGGTGAAGGGATATGTCCAGGTCGACCGATGGGGACAGACCTGCTGGAATAGAAGGGCCCTTGGCAGCCCAAAGGAGTGGCCGGATGGGGGCACAGAAGGAGCAAAAAAAAAACCAAACAAAGATGGTATTGCTCCAGCGCTAGAAAGCCTGATGGCCCGAGGAAAGAACAGTTACATAAGAACTTACCATAACAGTAGATCTTCCAGGAGATCTTAGTAATCAGGTCACACCGTAGGAACGTCACCGTCGGTGAAGCAGGATTCACAGAAAAAATGTTCAGCAGTACCACTGGAGCCGCCCATGCCTACGTCATCTGCCGATATCACCAACTCTATAAAGGTGCAAGCAGCCCAACTCCCTCTTCAGTTCTTTCGCCACGGGACTAGGGAACAAACCCATGCCATTGGGGACTGAGGAGAGACAGGGGTGCCCAAGCCAAAATAAAAGGCTGGATACACCAGGAAGCCAATTCTGAGCAAAGAACCCCATAAGAGAAGGATGGTGGGAGGGAAGGCAGACCTGATGACTAAGATCCCTTCAAAGATCTACTGTTATAGTAGGTTCTTACATAACTGTTCTATCTTCTTTGGAGATATCTCAGTCATCAGGTCACACCATAAGAATGAGTCCCAAGCAGTTAAAGGTACAGCAAAACAGTCTGGGAGGAAGGACAACCAAAGTTTAGGAGAGGAGGCCCTGCAGAACAGCTCTGCCAAAACTTGCACGAGCTCTAGAGGCAATGTCCAGATGGTAGTGCTTAGTGAAGGTATGGACAGTACTCTAGGTGGCAGCAGTGCAGATGTCAGCAACTGGGACCCCCTTGACACAGGACACAGAGGTAGCCATGCCCCTTGCGGAGCAGGCTTTCACTGCCTCTGGCAACTCTTTGCCATGCTTGCTGTAGCAGAACATAATACAATGTGCCGACCATTTGGACAAACATTGTTTAGAAACTTGGATGCCCTCTCTTCCTGGGGCAAAAGAAACAAAAAGTTGCTTTGACTTTCTGCAGTCCTTTGTTCAGAGCAGATAATATTTCAAAATTCTGTGCATGTCTAATGTATGGAGCAGTGCTTCCCTTGGATTGGCATGCTCAGGAAAGTAAACAGGCAGGTGGATAAATTGGTTCAGGGTAAATTCAGACACCACCTTAGAAGGAACTTCAGAGTCGTGCACAAAGCCACCCTGTCTTTGTGAAAAATTAAATAAGGTTCCTCACACCACAGAGCCTAAACCTCGGAAATCCTTCAAGCAGAAGTAAAAGCAACCAAAAATAACGCTTTCCAAGAGCGAAAGTATAGCTTGCAAGTAGTGGATGGCTCAAATGGAGACAGGGTCAACTTCTCCAAAACAAAATTTAAATCCCAAGCCAGGACAGCGGAATGGATTGGAAGTTTCAGATACAGGATGCCCCTGAGAAAGGTATGGGATACATCCAACTGAGCCACGGTGCGACCACCCACAGGCTCATGAAAGGCAGGGATAGCCGAAAGGTGCATCCTCAGGGAGAAGTACTAGAGACATGAATCTGACAGAGATTATCAGTTAGTCCAGAATCTTGCTCACCAGACAGATGAAAGGGTCCAGATGATGTTTGGCAGCCCAGATGGCATATGTAGCTCTAGTGGGGTGCTTCTGAGCTGCCACAAGGACACCCGCCACTCTCTGAGACACCCCAAACTGGGCAATGGCTATGTCCTTTGCAGGCAGACAAAGGGACTTGAGATTGGGATGGGCAAGGGACCCATGAGCCTGGGTCAGTGGATCCCTGCAGAGAGGCAGAAGGATCAGAGGTTCATGCACTAACTGTTGCAGTAATGGAAACCATATCTGCTGTGGTCAGAAGGGTGTGACCAGGATCATGCTGCCACCCTCCATGTGTAGTTTGAGTAGTACCCTCTCTATCGGAGGGAAGGTGTAAAGGAATAGAGAATGTATCTCATCAGAAAATTCCAGGCCCTGGATCTAGCCAGCAGAAACTGGGCAGTTGTGCATTGAGTGAGGACACAAAAAGGTCCAACTCTGGAAGACCCCATCTGGCGAAAAGATCTTCTGAGATGGATGAGAGAAGTTTCCACTTGTGCATGCTGGACTGCATCATGCTGAGGCTGTCCACCAGGGTGTTCAACAAAAGAGAACCAGACTGTGGTCTAGTGCCCAGTACCATACTCTCATGGCCTCACTGAACAGGGGGTACAAAAGTGTCCCACCTTGCTTGCTGATATAATAGACAACACTGAGATTGTCTGAATGGATCAAAAGGTGACATGGGAGGAGATGGTTCTGAAAAGCCTGCTTGGCATACAGGAATGCCCACATCATCAGGATGTTGATATGCAGGAAGGTCTCGATCTGGGACCACATTCTCTTAGTCTGAAAGGGACACAGGTGTACCTCCCAGCCCGAACCGAAGCATCCATGGTGATGATCTGCTGGGGGAATGATCTGGAATGTGACCTCTCATAACAGGCTCTGGGGATCCATCCACCACTGAAGCATCTTGCGGACTGGGGAAGAGACCTGCACTAACTGATCTACTTTGTCTGTGCATTGGTCTCATTGCACTCTGAGTGTCTACTGGAGGATTTGCATGTGCTGCCTGGCCATGTAAACTGTGGCAATGGCCACAGCCATAAAATCCAGTAACCTCAGGTACACCCTCGCAGGAACTTAATGGCTCTAGGCAACTTCCTGAGCCTAGGCAATAAGGCACTCCACCCTGTTGAGAGGCAGGAAGACCTTGCCCTGTGCTGAGTCCAGGACCACCCCTACATACAACAAGAAAAAATTACTCACCTTAATAATGTTGTTTCTTCTAATGGAGTCTTGCTGTATTCTGACAGCAGCAGTGAGTCCCAACCTTCGAACTGCCCCGGAGATGAAAGAGTTAACTTTCCATGCCAGGCATGGAACGCTGAGCTCAAGCTCGGTTGAGACTCTGTCTGTTGCTGTTTAAACTCAAACTGTCAGATTTTTACGAGCAAACTCACTAAGGTCCTGTGTGGAAGCTGTAAACCTACATTAGCCAACTGGCTACTAAACATAAAAACACACTTTTTGGTCCCAAAACAAAGACTCAAGTCAGGAGACCCAAAAAATGAAAAACACAACACCAATTGACCCAAGAAAGGGGGTGAAAACAACAAGGTGGGCATCTACTGAGTGCCAACATTGCACACTGCCCACCCACATCCCAAAACAGAGGTTCTGAGAGGGGCAGGTGGGGGGGAAGTCAGAATACAGCAAGACTCCATTAGAAGAAACAACATTACTAAGGTGAGTAATTTTTTCTTCAAACAACATGAAGTCTTGCTGTATTCTGACAGTAGCAGACTACCAAGTAGTACCTCTATGGAGGAGGGACAGAACCTACTTAGGAAATAGGCTCTGAAGCACAGCTGTGCCAAACCGAGCATCACTCCTAGCCTGGATATCCAGGGAGTAATGCTTGGTAAAAGCGTGAACTGTTTTCCAGGTAGCTGCTCGACAGATCTCTAGAATAGGTATATCCCTGGCAGCAGCCAGGAAAGCAGCTGTACCTCTGGTAGAGTGAGCCCTCAGGCCTGAGGGTGGAACCTTACCCAGTTTTTCATAACAAAATTGGATACAAGAGACAATCCACCTGGCAATGGATCTTTAGTGGCAAGTTTCCTTACCAACCTCACCATAAGTGAGGAACAGTTGGAGGGAGTCAAACCTGTGACCCTTGGTACGTTCTATGTAGTAGCTATGGGCTCTTTTCACATCTAATCTGGAGCCTCCTCTCACCAGAGGAGGAATGGTCAGTGAAGTACACAGGAAGAGACATAGATTGATTAAGGTGGAAATCTGAAACCACCTTAGGCAAAAACTTCCTGTTAGTCCTGAGGACCACCTTATCTCTATGAAAGGAGATAAAATCAGGCTCCACTGACAAAGCTTGTAACTCACTTATGCATCTGGCAGAAGTGATGGCTACCAGAAACACAGTTTTCCAAGTCAAGTACTTAAGCTCTGCTGAAGACAAAGGCTCAAAAGGGGGTTGCATAAGCTGAGCAATGCAAACATTAAAATCCCAAGCAGGGGCAGGGTCCTTGAAAGGAGGGTTGGTGTGAAGCAATCCCTTGCAAAACCTGGAGAATGCAGGGTGAGCTGAAAGAGAAGAGGGCTTACCTGCTGAAATAAAAGCAGAAACAGCTGCCAGATGCACCTTCAGTGTAGCTTTGTCTAAGCCCCAAGCTATTTAAATGGACCATATAATCAAGGACAGTGGGCAGATCAGCAGACTCTGGGGAAATATGAAAAAATTACTCACCTCAGTAATGTTGTTTCTTCTAATGGAGTCTTGCTATATTATAGACATTAGCAGTTTGATCCAGCTCTAGAACTGCCCCGGAGTGAAATGGTTAAAACCATTCCAAAATAGAATTTTGGCACGAGAGCAGCTCTATCTGTGTCATTTCAAACTTGAACTGTCAGATCTTTACGAGCCAAACTCACTAAGGTCTGTGTAGAAGCTGTAACCTACACTAGCCAAATGGCTACCTAAATAATAACAACCATTGATGGTCCCAACACCAAGACTCAAGTCAGGGGACCAGAAATACTAACACCATTCTAATAATATGAAAATGGAACATAAGTATAATAAAACACACACATGCGTACACATACACACCCCCAAAGTCCCAAAGGGGACAAAATGCTAACAGGACATAAGTAGTGCCCACACTAAGTTGCCTGCACTCCACCAAGTAGAGGTTCTGAGAGGGGCAGGTTTGGGGGGATGTCTATAATATAGCAAGAAACAACATTACTAAGGTGAGTAATTTTTTCTTCAAACAACATGAAGTCTTGCTATATTATAGACATTAGCAGAATACACAGCAGTACCTCCATGGAGGAGGGGCAGAACCTACTTAGGGAATAGGCTCTGAAGAACAGCTGTGCCAAACCGAGCATCTCTCCTGGCCTGGACATCCAGGGAGTAATGCTTGCAGTAAAGTGTGTACTGCTTTTCCAAGTAGCAGCCTGGCAAATCTCTAATAAAGGATATCTCTGGCAGCAGCTAGAGACGCAGCTGTACCCCTGGTAGAATGAGCCCTCAAACCGGGGGCTCTGCCCACTTTCTGATAACAAATTGGATACAAGAGACAATCCACCTGGCTATTGATCTCTTAGTGGCAGGTTGCCTTTCCCAACTTCACCATAGGTAAGGAAAAGTTGGAGGGATTCAACCTGTGACCTTTGGTACGCTCTATATAATAACTAAGAGCTCTTAACATCCAGGTTGTGCAACCTCCTCTCACCCGAAGAGGAGTGATCAGTGAAAAATACTGGAAGGGAGATAGATTGATTAAGAAGGAAATCTGAAACCACCTTAGGCAAAAACTTCCTGTTAGTCCTAAGGACTACCTTATCCCTGTGGAAAGAAATAAAGTCAGTCTCCACTGACAAGGCTTGCAATTCACTTATGCGTCTGCCAGAAGTGATAGCCACTAGAAAAACAGTTTTCCAAGTTAGGTACTTGGGCTCTGCAGAAGACAGAGGTTCAAAAGGGGGTTGCATTAACTGGGCAATGCAAACATTAAGGTCCCAAGCAGGGGCCGGTTCCCAAAAGGGAGGATTAGTATGGAGTAATCCCTTAAAAAACTTGGAAAACACAGGATGAGAGGAAAGAGGGGATGACTTTCCTGCTGACACAAAAGCAGACACAGCTGCCAAATGAACTCTCAGGGTAGCTGGTCTGAGACCCAAGGAATTAAGATGTACCATGTAATCTAACAAAATGGGCAATTCAGCAGATTCTGGGAAATATTTTTCCCAGCACACCAAATGGAAAACCTTTCCATTTAGAACTATAAGTAGCCCTAGTGGAAGGCTTTCTGGAAGCCTTTAGGATCTCAAGAACACCCTGAGAGGTGTAAATCAGCAAACTCTAACTCCTCAAGAGCCAGGCCTTGAGGTTGAGGGATTTGAGGTCCGGATACCAAACCCTTCCCTGGGCACAAGTCAACAGATTGTGATTCCTGGGGAGGCACAGGGGAAGATGGACTGTCAGAGACAGAAGGAGTGGGTACCAGGGCTGCCTGGACCAATCCGGGGCAATCAGAATCACCCTGCAAGGCTATCTGATTTTGACTAGTACTTTGAATAGGAGAGGAAAGGGGAGGAAAGCATAGAGGAACTTCCCCTCCCAATCCAGAAGAAGGGCATCCAGGGGAACTGAGCCCAGCACTGGAGGCCTGCAACAGTACAGAGGAAGTTTGTGATTGTCTGGGGCTGCAAAAAGATCTATCTGAGGGATGCCCCACCTGGCAAAAACTATCCCCAGCACTTGAGGATCCAGGGACCATTACGTGATGGCCCTGGGAAATCCTGCTGAGGGCATCCGCTAGGACATTGTCCTTCCTGGAAGATGAACTGCTAGTGAGGGAGGTGTTCAGGGAATAGGCCAGAGACCACAACTTCATTGCCTCGGTGCACAAGGTCAAGACCGAGTGCCCCCTGTTTGTTGATGTACCACATTGTTGTGGTGTTGTCTGTTCTGACTTGTAACACCTTGTCGTGGACAGATGCAGAAAAAGCTTGAAGAGCTAAAAAGACAGCTCTGAGTTCCAGCAAATTGATGTGGAGCAGAGATGCCTGGGGACCAAACTCCTGAGGGAAAGGTCGCCCATGTGGGCTCCCAACCCAGAAGGAAAGCATCTGAGTGAGAGTCAAGTCGTGAGAAGGGAAATGAAGGGGACCCGCTTCTTAATTGCTCTGATCCTGCCACCACTGGAGAGCTAGGATCAAGGTTCGAGTCACTGGGACCAACTTGGAAAGGGGGTCTCTTCTCTGAGACCAAAAGGTTCTCAAGTGAAACTGAATGTCTCTCATCTGAAATCTGGCTCCTGCACAACAGCTGTGGATGCAGCCATGTGCCCCAGGAGCTGCAGAGTGTCTTGCTGGTCGAGAGACCTGCAAAGTGAAGGAAGAGGCCAGAGCCACTAAATTCCTTACCCTTTCTGGGGAAGAAAGGCTCTAGCTAGCTGTCATCCAATTCTGCCCCTATAAAGGTGAGTACCTGGACTGGTTCCAGAACCGACTTTGGAGGTTTAGCAGAAAACCCAGGGAGGTGAGAAGTTGCCGGGTGACCTGCAGGTGAGATTTTACCTAGTTCTGGGGACTGGCCTACAATGAGCCAGTCGTCTAGATAGGGAAAACATCAATCCTCTGCCTCCTTAAGTGGGCCACTGCCACTGCTAGACACTTTGTGAATACCCTTGGAACAGAGGTAAGGTCAAGGGCATTGCTCTGAACTGGTAATGACCTGAGGCAGTTCAATCTGAGGTACTTCTGATGGGATCTTCTGACCTAGGACATGGAAATAGGCATCCTTGAGGTCCAGGGAGGCTAGCCAGTCCCTGGCCTTAGGGAACGAAATCATTGCCAGAGTTACCATTTTGAACTTTGTTTCAAAAGATGCTTGTTCAGATATCTGAGATCTAAAATGGCGCCACTCTCCTGTCTTTTGGGGTAAGGAAGTATCTGAATACAGACCCTGCCCTGATGCAGGGAGGAACCTCTACTGCTCTGAGAGCTAACAGATGAGACCTCTGCTCAGAGCCGAGGGTCTCTGAAGCACTTGCAGTAGAAAAGTCTGCTTCAACTTGGGAAACTTTGAAGCTGAGAACCAGACCCTGGCTTACTACTTCCAGAACCCCACTTGTCTGAGGCTAAGAAGCCCACCCCTGACTGAGCAAGCCAGCCTGCCCCCACTGGTACAGGAGAATGGCCCTGGGCACTCATCAGGGTGCCTGTTTTGCAGGAGCGGCTGGGGTGGGAGCAGGTCTGCCCACCCCTCGTCTGCCCTGGCTCTGAAGAAGCCCCTCTGAGCATAGGCAGGAGGCCTGAGTCTGGGTAGAAGGCCTGTGAAAGGCCTACCCTACCCCTGGGGCATGCCTTTGAGGAGTGGCTTGCACTCCTTAGCCTGGGCACTCTTGTAAGTAGTCCTATATTCATCCATCTTCATGTAGTTCTCTGACTTCCAAACAGAGAATTTCCCACCACAGGAAAATCCATAGCCTTAGTCTGGGTATCCTGGACAAACTAGTACGCCTGAGCCAAGCCAACCTACGAAAAGCTACAGATGTGGCCATGACCCTAGAGGAAACATCATTAACATCCACACGCATGAAACTGAACCTTAGAGGCTTCAATGCCATCAGCAGCCACCTGTTCTAGTTCACTAGCCAGCTGGCCATGGGCCTGCTTGGCCAGTGCATAACAGTATCCCATCTAGATTTCTGATACCTAGCTAGTACTAAGCCTTATAATTTGCTTGCCTGAGTTCCAGAGGCTGCCATATACTGTTTTTTTTGCCATGGCATCAATCTTCCTGGAATCTTTGTCAGGAGGATGTAGTCAGGGAATATTAGCTTTATCACAGGCAGCAGCCTGAACTACCCCAACATGACTGCATTGCTGAGAAAGGAATTCTGTATCAGGGCCTGACAATGTATACCTTCTGTCCATCTTTTTATCTACAGAGGACAGAATTAGGAGCTTTAAAATCTTAATTGTTTGTTCTAAAAGACTTATGTAAAGGAATAGACAATCTCCTAGACTCTGGAATATCCATCATTTCTGCAAAATCAGGCTCCTCCTGCTCATCCACAGCCTCTTCTCTAGGAAGCTGGAGGGTTTCAGCAACTTTTTATAAAACATAAAATGAGATGGGGACTCAGACAGCATAGGGGAGATTCTAAAGGTCTGTCTGGGAGATGTCCGTTCAATGGGCACACCCAGACCTTCCCAGCCACATTCATACTGTTCATAATCCTCCTCCTCCTCTGGTTCATAAAATTCCTCAATATCATAATCCTGAACCACTGGGACCGGACGAACCGACCTTTACCAGATAGTGGTGGTCGGACGGACCCTGAGACAGTGACTGGACAATTTGTATGGCTTTGTTATCTCTGCAGCAGTTGGAGAAGAAATTTTGGACTCCAGACCTGCTGATTTTCTTGTTTTCTTTACTGGAATTGGTTCCTCAAACCAGCTTTTCTTTACTTGAGGAAGTCAGCCCTGGTCAGAGGGCACTCCCTCTAGTTCAGTTAGTACGAACCGTGCTGGCCATCCGGGTCAGCGGACTTTTTGGCCTCGCTCCCTGAGCCTGCCCAATCTTTTTCCAGGGTGGCTGCAGGGAAATTCTTACATACCCTGGCAGTCTGACTGGGTGGTCAAACCCCAGACAATAAACACATCTGGTATGTGGGTCAGCCTGGCAAAGACTTCCCACAAACATCACAGTGTTGAAACCCAGTGGGCCCGGTTTTTCTTTTGGGTTCTCAGACATAATGCCAGCCTAACCAAAAACTGCTCTTTTACAGTGTTAGGCAAAGACACCCTTATCGGTTCCTAACTCGTCACGGGTATTGGAAAACGATAAATCTGCTTTTTTTAGAACCGATAAGAACCGGAACTGCAGTCTAAAAATAGTAACTTTAGTTTTAAATGAGTTTTAACCCACTGATCGGTTCAAAACCGAACTGATAACTTACAAGTTCCACACAGACAAAACCTTCATTTACTTATGGTTACCACAGATAGAGCTTGAACGAACGGTTTTATGGTTAAATAAAACTATTCTCGTTAAATCCAACCGAGAAACACTTCTTAAACCGAGAAATGAACCGAGCAGAAGGAGAAATCTCCGGGCGACTGTTCACTGAGGCGGAGTAAAGAATCTGACAGTTCAAGTTTGAAATGACACAGATAGAGCTGCTCTCGTGCCAAAATTCTATTTTAGAATGGTTTTAACCATTTCACTCCGGGGCAGTTCTAGAGCTGGATCAAACTGCTAATGTCTATAATATAGCAAGACTTCATGTTGTTTGAAGCTTTCCAGAGCACCATATGGAAAATCTTTTCCACTTGGAATTATAAGTAGCCCTGGTGGAAGGTTTCCTAGAAGCCTTCAGAATATCCATTACGCCTTGGGAGAGGTGTAGATCAGCAAACTCTAACTCTTCAAGAGCCAGGCCTTGAGATTGAGAGATTTGAGATTCTGTACCAAGCCTCCCTGAGCACAGGTTAACAGGTTGTGATTCCTGGGAAGACACAGGGGAAGATGGACTGCTAAGGACAGTAGGAGTGGATACCAAGGCTGTCTGGCCCAGTCTGGAGCAATCAGGATCATCTTGCAGGGTTGAGATCTGATTTTGACTAGCACTTTGAACGGGGCGGGGGGGGAGCATACAGGAACCTCCCTTCCCAACTGAGAACTAAGGCATCCAGGGAGAACTGAGCCAAACACTGGGGGCCTGCAGCAAAAAAGAGGAAGTTGGTGATTGTCTGGGGCTGCAAAAAGATCTATCTGTGAGGTGCCCCATCTGGAAAATATCACCTCCAAGACCAGGGGATCCAGTGACCATTCATGATGGCCCTGGGATATCCTGCTGAGAGCATCTGCCAGGACACTGTCCTTGCCTGGAAGGTGAACTGCTGTGAGGGAGGTGTTCAGGGAACAAGCCAGAGACCACAACTTCATTGCTTCTGTGCACAAGGCCGTAGACCGAGTGCCTCCTTGCTTGTTGATGTACCACATTGTGGTGGCATTGTCTGTTCTGACCTGGATAACTTTGTTCTGAACAGATTTGGAAAAAGCTTGAAGTGCAAGAAACACTGTTCTGAGTTCCAACAGATGGATGTAAAGCAGAGATTCCTGAGGGGACCACAACACCTGGGTGGTCAGATCGCCCAAATGAGCCCCCCACCCCAAAAGGGAGGCATCTGTAGTAAGGATTAAAGAGTGAGACTGAGTGACAAAGGGGACTCCTTGTCTCAGATTGTTCTGATCCTGCCACCACTGTAGGGCCTGGATCAGGGCTCGAGTCACTGGGATCAATTTGGTCAGAGGGTCCTTCCTTTGAGACCAAAAGGCTCTCAAATGGAACTGAATGTCCCTCATCTGAAATGTTGCTTCCTGCACCACTGCTGTGGAAGCAGCCATGTGCCCCAGGAGCTGTAGAAAATGCCTTGCTGGTAGAGACACCTGCAGGGTGAATGAGGAGGCCAGAGGGATAAGGGTCCTTGCCCTGTCCAGGGGAAGGAAAGCTCTGGCCTTTTCTGTGTCTAGCTCTGCGCCTATGAAGGTGAGCAGCTGGACAGGCTCTAGAACTGACTTTGAAAGATTTAGAAGGAAACCCAAAGAGGTGAGCAGTTGCTGAGTTATCTGTAAGTGTAACTTGACTTGGTCTGGGGACTGGCCTACTATAAGCCAGTCGTCCAGGTAAGGGAAGATGGCAATCCTTTGCCTTCTTAGAGAAGCAACTACTACTGCCAGGCATTTTGTGGATACCCTTGAGCAGAGGTCAGACCAAAGGGCATTGCTCTGAACTGGTAATGGCCTGAGGCAGCTCAAACCTGAGGTACTTTCGGTTGGAACTTCTGATGAGAATATGGAAGTAGGCATCCTTGAGGTCCAGGGACGCTAGCCAGTCCCCTGGCCTTAGAGAAGGTAGAATAATTTCCAGAGTCACCATTTTGAATTTTGGTTTTAAAAGGTGCTTGTTTAAGTATCTGAGATCCAGGACGGGCCGCCATTCTCCTGTCTTTTTGGGGGTAAGGAAGTACCTAGAGTACAACCCTTTGCCCTGGTGTAGGGTGGAACCCTTTCACAGCTCTGAGAGCGGGAGGAAGAGACCTCTGCCTCTAAGGCAAGTGCCTCTGAGGGATTTGAGGTGAAAGGATCTGGTTCTCATTTTTGAAACCTTTGAAGCTGAGAACCAGTCCCTGGCTTACTACTTCCAGGACCCATTTGTCTGATGTTAGAGACCCCAGTCCTGGACAAAGTAAGCCAGCCTGCCCCCTACAGGTAGTGGAGAATCGTCCCTGGCCAACCCATCAGGGTGCCTGTTTGGCAGGGGGTTTTGGCTGAGGGGTGGAAGCAGGTCTGCTTGTACCCCATCTGCCTCTCCCTCTAAAGAACCCCTTCTGAGTATAAGCAGAAGAGGAGGCCTGGGCTTGGTAGAAAGGCCTATGAAAAGGCCTGCCCCTGCCACTGGGATGCTGCCTCTGAGGAGTGGCCTGCCTTTCCTTGGCCTGTGCACTCCTATAGGTGGTCCTATATTCGTCCATTTTTTCATGTAATTCTCTGTCTGCTCCCCAAACAGAGAATTACCCACAACAGGAAAATCCATGGCCTTAGTCTGGGTATCCTAGACAGGCTAGTACATCTGAGCCAAGCCATTCTATTAAGTGCCACAGATGTAGCCATGACTCTAGATGACACATCATTGGAGTCCACTGCAGCATGGAATTGCACTTGATGCCTCAATACCATCAGCAGCCACCTGTTCCAGCTCCTTGGCAAGCTGGCCAGGGACCTGTTTTGCTAAAGCCATAACAGTGTTCCATCTGGATTTTTGATGCCTAGCAGTATAGGCCATATAGTTGGCCTGTCCGAGTCCCAAGGATGCTGCCATGTACTGTTTCTTTGCCATGGCATCAATCCTCCTGGAGTCCTTGTCTGGGGGGTGTGAAGCCAAGGGAATATTTGCCTCATCACAGGCTGCAGCCTGCACTACCCCAACATGGCTGCATTGTTGTGTAAGGAACTCCGTATCTTAGCCTGACAATGTATACCTCTTTTCCATTCTCTTATCCACAGGAGGTATAGTATTAGGAGTCTTTAAAATTTTAAATGTCTGTTTCCCAAAAGATTTGTGTAAGGGAATAGACAGTCTTCTAGACTCTGGGATATCCATCATTTCCACATAGTCTGGCTCCTCCAGGTCATCCACAGCTTCTTCCATAGGAAGCTGAAGGGTTTCAGCCACTTTTTTATAAAACATGAAATGGGAGGGGGACTCAGAAAGCCTAGGAGGAGACACTCCTGAAGGTCTGTCTGGGGAGATGTCCGGGTCAATGGGCACATCCAGACTTTCAAATCCACATTCACTTTCCTCATACTCCTCTTCCTCCTCCTCCGGTTCATAATACTCCTCTAAATCATAATCTTGAACCGGTGGAACCGGCCAAACCGAGCGCCTCCGTGATGGTGCCAGTTCGGTCAGAACCGGGGAAAGCGACTGCACAAGTTTGATCACTTTGGCTATTTCTTCAGCGGTTGGAGAGGAACGTTTTGGCTCCACACCAGCTGATTTTTCCTTTCTAGTTCTCTTAGCCGGAACCGACTCCTCAGAATCGGATCTCCTTTTGCCTGAAGAAGTCTCGCCCTGGTCAGAGGGCACTCCTTCTGGTTCGGTTTGAACTGAACCGGCTGGCCATCCGTTCAGCGGACTTTTGGCCTCCCTTTCCTGAGCCTACCAACTCTCTTTTCTAGGGTAGCTGCAGGAAAATTTTTACAAATCTGGCAGTCTGCATTGAGGTGGTCAAACCCCAGACAATTAACACAGGTGGTGTGGGGGTCAGCCTTAGCAAAGACTTCCCCACACACACTACAGTGTTGAAACCCAGTGGGCCCGGTTTTTCTTTTGGGTTTCTCAGACATTGTGCCAGTCCTAACCAAACTTACCCTTTTAATGGCAATCCGCCAGGCAAGACCCTCTTATCGGCTCCTGACCGTGTCACGGGTCGTGGAAAAAAACGTAATAAAATCCGTTCTTTTTTAGAACCGGTAACCACACTCTAAAAGTACAAATTAAGATTTTCTAACAACTTGATCGGTTCAAACCAAACCGACAAACCATTTACAAGTTCCACACAGAATAGAAATAAAATATAACCTATCTAGTACTCACAAATACCACAGACAGAGACTGAACCGACAGGTTACGGTTTAAATTCGGTCAAAAACCGAGAAGAGTAGTACTTTAACCGACAAACTTGAACCGAGCAGAAGGAGAAATCTCCGGAGTGACTGTTCAGTGAGGCGGAGTAAAGAATCTGACGGTTTGAGTTTAAACAGCAACAGACAGAGTCTCAACCGAGCTTGAGCTCAGCGTTCCATGCCTGGCATGGAAAGTTAACTCTTTCATCTCCGGGGAATTTCGAAGGTTGGGACTCACTGCTACTGTCAGAATACAGCAAGACTTCATGTTGTTTGAACCTCTGGGATGGAATAAGGATGGACTTGGGCAGACTGACAGTGATGCCCAAGGACAGAAACAACTGAAGGGTTCTCTCCAGGGTCCGGAGGAGTTGCTCTCTGGATGGAGCCTTTAGGAGCCAGTTGCCCAGTTAGGGGAAAACATATAGTCCTTCCCTCCAGAGAGCCACATCTACCACTGCTAAGCACTTTGTAAAGACCCACGGCACAGAGGATAAGCCAAAGGGCAATACTTTGAATTGGCAGTGCTCACCCCTGAAAAAGAAACTGGAGAAATCTCCTGTGAGGTGGAAACAGCGAGATATGCAGGTAAGCATCTTGCATATCCAGGGAGCACAGTCATCCTGCTTGAGTAGAGGCAGCAGGCCTGGTAGAGTGACCATGTGGAATTTTTTGTACTGGATGTTGAGACTGAGGTCCTTGAGATTTACAATAGGCTTCAGATCTCTGGTTCTCTTGGGGACCAGGAAAAACCTGGAGTAAAATCCCCTGTTCCATTGTCACTCGGGCACTGACTCAATGGCCTGTTTCTGCAGAAGGGACTGCAACTCCTCCCAAAGAACAGTCAGATGGGTCAGGGAATAAGTGGAGAGTAATGGAGGAGCCTCTCAAGGCATCTCTGCTAGTTCCAGAGTGTGTCCTCTCTGTGTTATCTGAAGAATCCAGGCATCTGAAGTGCTGGCTCTCCATTGATTCAGATTGAGGGAGAACCAACCTCTGACCACCATCTATTGATCAGGGACCAGAAGAGTAGGGTCTGACAAGGAGTCAAGCTGAGGCAGATCTAGCTGCTGAGGCTAATCTGTCACCCCTTGAGTGCTTCGCAGTGGCGATGGAGAAGGAAGGAGTAGTCAAGGTGGAAGAAAAAATTACCCACCTTAGTAATGTTGTTTCTTCTAATGGAGTCTTGCTGTATTCTGACATATGCAGTGATATCCAACCTTTGAACTGCCCTGGAGAGGAAAGAGTTAACTTTCCATGCAAGATATGGAACACTGAGCTCAAGTTCGGTTGAGCCTCTGCCTGTTGTTGTTTGAACCCAAACCGCCAGATCTTTACGAGCTATACTCACTGGGCGTCCTGTGTGGAAACTGTAAACTCACACTAGCCAACTGGCAACTAAATTTAATAAAAAGGTTTTTTGGTTCCAAGGCAAAGACTCAAGTCAGGAAACACAAAACACAACACACACACCCAAAAATAAGAGGGTGAGAAAAAGGGGGCACCTCTAGGGTGCCAACACTGTTCCTGCCCACCCACATCCCAAAACCCAGGTTCTGAGAGGGGAGGCAGAGGCGGGGGGGAGGTCAGAATATAGCAAGACTCCATTAGAAGAAACAACATTACTAAGGTGAGTAATTTTTCTTTCAAACAACATGAAGTCTTGCTGTATTCTGACATATGCAGACTTCAAGCAGTACTTTATGGAGGAGGGACAGAACCTACTGAACAGGCTCTTGAAGCACTGTGTGTAAACTGAGCATCACTCCTAGCCTGGATATCCAGAGAGTAATGCTCGCAAAAGTATGTATTGTTTTCCAAGTGGCTGCTTGACAAATCTCTAAGATAGGAATATCCCTGGCAGCAGCCAGGGAAGCAGCTGTACCTCTAGTACAGTGAGCCCTCAGGCCTGAGGGTGGGATTCTGCCCAATTTTTCATAGCAGAATTGTATACAAGAGACAATCCACCTGGCAATAGATCTCTTAGTGGCAGGTTTTCCCTTACCAACCTCACCATAAGTGAGGAACAATTGGAGGGAGTCAAACCTGTGACCCTTGGTGCGCTCTATGTAGTAGCTAAGGGCTCTTTTCACATCCAGGCTGTGTAGCCTCCTTTCCCCAAAGGAGGAATGGTCAGTGAAGAAAACAGGAAGAGACACAGACTGATTAAGGTGGAAATCTGAAACCACCTTAGGCAAAAACTTCCTATTATTCCTGAGGACCACCTTATCTCTATGGAAGGAGATAAAATCAGGCTCCACTGATAGGGCCTGTAACTTACTTATGCGTCTGGCAGAAGTAATGGCTACCAAGAACACAGTCTTCCAAGTCAAGTACTTAAGCTCTGCTTAAGACAAAGGCTCAAAAAGGGGTTGCATAAGCTGAGCAATGCAAACATTAAGGTCCCAAGCAGGGGCAGGGTCCCAGAAGGGAGGACTGGTATGCAGCAATCTTTTGAAGAACTTACAAAATACAGGATGAGCTGAAAGAGAAGAGGGCTTGCCTACTGACAAGAAGGCAGAGACACCTGCCAGATGCAGTCTAAGTGTAGCTGGTCTGAGGCCCAAGCTATTGAGATGAACCATATAGTCCAGGACTGTAGGCAACCCAGCAGCCTCTGGAGAAATATGCTTCCCAGAGCACCAAATAGTAAACCTTTTCTATTTGGAGTTGTAAGTCTTTCTGGTGGAAGGCTTTTGAGAAGCCTTTAGAATATCCAGAACACCTTGAGAGAGGTGCAAATCAGCAAACTCTAACTCTTCAAGAGCCAGGCCTTGAGATTGAAAGATTTGAGATTCGGGTACCAAACCCTCCCCTGAGAACATGTTACCAGGTTGTAATTCCTGGGAAGAGACAGGGGAAGGTGGACTGCTAAAGACAGCAAGAGAGGATACCATGGCTGTCTGGCCCAGTCTGGAGCAATCAGAATCACTTTGCAGGGTTGAGACCTGATTTTGACTAGTACCTTGAACAGGAGAGGGAAGGCATACAGGAATGTCCCTTCCCAATTGAAAACTAGAGCATCCAGGGGGACTGATCCCAACATTGGGGGTCTGCAGCAATAGAGAGGAAGTTGGTGATTGTCTGGGGCTGCAAAAAGATCTATCTGTGGAATGCCCCATCTGGAGAAGATCACCTTCAAAATTAGAGGATCTAGGGACCATTCGTGATGGCCCTGAGATATCCTGCTGAAAGCATCTGCCAGGACATTGTCCTTCCCTGGGAGGTGCACTGCTATCAGAGAGGTGTTCAGAGAACAGGCCAGAGGCCACAACTTCACTGCTTCCATGTACAAGGCCGTAGACCGAGTGCCCCCTTGCTTGTTGATATACCACACTGTGGTGGTATTGTCTGTCCTGATCTGAACAACTTTGTTCTGAACAGACTTGGAAAACACTTTAAGTGCTAGAAACACTGCTCTGAGTTCTAAGAGACTGATGTGAAGCAGATATTCTTGAGGTGACCACAACCCTTGGGTGGTCAGATCCCCCAAGTGGGCTCCCCAGCCCAAGAGGGAGACATTTATGGTAAGGATTAGAGAATGAGATTGAGTGACAAAGGGAACTCCTTGTCTTAGGTTGTCCTGATCCTGCCACCACTGCAAAGCCTGGATCAGGGTTCGAGCCACTGGGATTAGCTTGGTCAGAGAATCCTTTCTCTGAGACCAGAAGGCTCTTAAGTGGAACGGAATGTCCCTCATCTGAAATCTTGCTCCTTGGACCACTGCCGTAGAGGCAGCCATGTGGCCCAGGAGCTGCAGAAAATGCCTTGTTGGTCGAGACACCCGAAGGGTGAATGAAGAGGCCAGTGTCACAAGGGTCCTTGCCCTGTCCAGGGGAAGGAAGGCTCTTGCCCTTATTGTATCCAGCTCCACCCCTATGAAGGTGAGGAGCTGCACTGGCTCTAGAACTGACTTGGAAAGATTCAGGAGGAATCTTAGGGAAGTGAGCAGTTGCTGAGTTATCTGTAGGTGTGACCTGACTTGGTCTGGAGACTGACCCATTATAAGCCAGTCGTCCATGTATGGAAAGATGTAGATCTTTTTTCTCCTTAGGAAAGCAACCACTACTGCCAGGCATTTTGTGAACACCCTTGGAGCTGATGTTAGGCCAAAGGGCATTGCTCTGAACTGATAGTGGCCTGAGGGCAACTCGAACCTGAGGTACTTTCTGTGGGAGCATCTGATGAGAATGTGGAAATAGGCATACTTGAGGTCCAGGGAGACTAGCCAGTCCCCTGGCCTTAGAGAGGGTAGAATTATTCACAGAGTCACCATTTTGAACTTTGGCTTTAAAAGGTGCTTGCTTAAATATCTGAGATCCAGGATGGGCTGCCATTCTCCTGTCTTTTAGGGGGTTAGAAAGTACCTGGAGTACAATCCTTTTCCCTTGTGTAGGGGTGGAACCCTTTCTATGGCTCTAAGAGCCAAGAGGGAGGAGACCTCTGCCTCTAGGGCAAAGGCCTCTAAAGGATTTGCAGGTGGAAAGGATCTGGTTCTTATCTTGGGAAATTGTTTGAAGCTGAGAACCAGTCCCTGGCTTACTACTTCCAGGACCCATTTGTCTGATGTTAAAGACATCCAATCCTGGACAAAGTAAGCCAGCCTGCCCCCTACAGGTAGTGGAGAATCGGCTCGGGCCATCCCATCAGGGTGCCTGTTTGACAGGGGCTTTAGGCTGAGGGGTGATAGCAGGCCTGCTTATACCCCGTCTGCCTCTCCCTCTGAAGAACCCCCTCTGGGCAAAGGTGGAAGAGGAGGTCTGGGCTTGGTAGAAAGGCCTATGAAAAGGCCTGCCCCTGCCCCTGGGATGCTGCCTCTGGGGAGTGGCTTGCCTTTCTTTGGCCTGAGCACTCCTATAGGTGGTCCTGTATTCATCCATTTTCTTCATGTAGTTCTCTGTCTGCTCCCCAAACGGAGAATTACCCATGACAGGAAAATCCATGGTCTTAGTCTGGGTATCCTGCGACAGGCTAGTAAATCTGAGCCAAGCCATCCTACGAAGGGCCACAGATGTAGTCATGACTCTAGATGAAACATCACTGGAGTCTACTGCAGCATGAAATTGCACCCTGGATGCCTCAATACCATCTGCAGCCACCTGCTCCAGCTCCTTGGCAAGCTGGCCAGGGACCTGTTTAGCTAGAGCCATCACAGTGTCCCATCTAGACTTCTGATATCTAGCTGTGTAGGCCATATCATTAGCCTGCCTGAGTCCCAAAGATGCTGCCGTGTACTGTTTCTTTGCCATGGCATCAATCCTCCTGGAGTCCTTATCTGGGGGGTGTGAAGCCAAGGGTATATTTGCCTTATCACAGGCAGCAGCCTGCACTACCCCAACATGGCTGCATTGCTGGGAAAGGAACTCCATATCTGAGCCTGAAAGAGTATACCTCTTGTCCATTCTTCTGTCCACAGGAGGTATAGAATTAGGAGTCTTTAAAATTTTAAATGTCTGTTTCCCAAAAGACTTATGAAGGGGAACAGAAAGTCTCCTCGACTCTGGGATGTCCATCATCTCAACATAATCAGGCTCCTCCTGATCCTCTACTGCTTCCTCCATAGGAAGCTGGAGAGTTTCAGCCATTTCTTTGTAAAACATAAAGTGGGAATGCGACTCAGAAAGCCTAGGAGGAGAAACGCCTGAAGGTCTGTCTGGGGAGATGTCCAGGTCAATGGGCACATCCAGACTTTCATAATCACCATCACTATCCTCATACTCCCCCTCCTCCTCCTCCGGTTCATAAAAATCTTCTAAATTATAATCCGGAACCGGAGGAACCGACCGAACCGAGCCCCTAACCGATGGTGCTGGTTTGGTTGTAACCAGAGTTAGCGATTGCACAATCCTTATCGCTTTGGCAATTTCATCAGCGGTCGGAGAAAGAACTTGTGGATCAGAACTGGCTGACTTATCCCTTCTTTTTCTTTTAACCGGAACCAACTCCTCTGAGTCGGTTCCCCTTTTGCCCAAAGAAGTTTTGCCCTGGTCAGAGGACACTCTTTCTGGTTCGGTTGGAACCGAACCGGGCTGGCCATCTGGGTCAGCAGACTTTTTGGCCTCCCTTTCCCTCAGCCCACCTACTCTCTTTTCCAGGGTAGCTGTAGGAAAACTTTAGCAAATCTGGCAGTCTGAATCGAGGTGGTCAAACCCCAGACAATAAACATAGGTGGTGTGGGGGTCAGCCTTAGCAAAGGCTTCCACACACACACACAACAGTGTTGAAACCCAGTGGGCTCGGTTTTTCTCTTGGGTTTCTCAGACATGGCCAGTCCTAACCAAACTTACCCTTTTTTCGGCAATCCACCAGGCAAGACACCCTTATCGGTTCCTGACCGTGTTACGGGTCATGGAAAAACTGAGCTCGAGCTCAGCATTCCATGCCTTGCATGGAAAGTTAACTCCTTCCTCTCCAGGGCACTTCAAAGGTTGGATATCACTGCATATGTCAGAATACAGCAAGACTTCATGTTGTTTGAAGAGTCCTTTCTCTTGCCCTGAGGACAGGAGGCTGCTCCGGATTTGTAGGACACCTTGCAAAAGGGAGGGTGCTGTCTGTTAATAGGCTGTGTATGGTAACGGGAGTTCACAGATTTGATAGCCGTGCCAGATGCCCGCAGGTCATTGATGATGTCTTGGACATCTGGCCTGAATAACCTGAAGCCATTAAAAGGGGCGTTGAGCACCTTTTGCTGGACATCAGCAGCAAAACCTGAGACCCTCAGTCAGGAATGCCTATGAAGGCAAATGCCTGTGGCAGCAGCCCTGGCACCAGTATCAAAGATATCATACAAGGCCCTGAGGAGATGCTTGCTTATATCCTCAGCAGTCTGCAAGCATTTGAGAACCTCCTGTTTCTGGGACCACTCTGGGAGGGCCTGGGCAGCCACCTTACCCTTCTTCCAGATGGTATTCTGGTATTTAACCATATGCGAGAAGTAATTAGCAAAGGTAGAGGAGGCATATACCCTCTTACCCCAAAGGTCACTCCGCCTAGATTCCCTGTCTGGGTGGAGGGAGCTGAGTTGCTTAGGCACTTTGGACCGGTCATGAGCTGCCTTAATGAACACTGCATCAGTCTCAGACTGGGCAGCATAGGAAGGCAGGCCCTGAGGGGCATGATACAACTTATCCACCCTGGGAAGCATGGCAGGGTCCATGTTATGCCTATGCTAGGCTGCAGTAGTGGCATTCTTCAAGGCAGGGAGGATAGGGGAAATGACTTTGGGAGGAGATTAAGGATTTCCAGAAAGTTCACCAGGTACTGTCTTGGTGGCATCCTGTTCCTCAGTATGGAAGCCCACAGCTGTGGATAGCCGCTTCATCACATTAAAGAAAGTAAGGTCCTCTGGAAGTGACTGTTGTCGAGGCACAGGTCAGAAAGCATAGAAAGACCAGGAACAGTTGTAAAATTCGCAAGTAGCATTTTATTATTCCCAATAACAATAGAATAAAAATAAAAAAAAAATACAAAATGGTTTGAACCATAGGCAGTCCAAACAGAGAAGTCCAACAAAACCAAAAACTAAACTAAATGATTCAGGACGCTCTCCTCTTTTATAAGCTCTCTTTTAAACAGGGCAGGTGCTACATCCTCCTGCTGGAAACAGACTGCCTCTTGCTTGAACATAATTCATAAGTTTCCTTCCTACAAGAGGCTTAGAACAAGTACACAGTGTACCAAGCTGCAAGCTTGCCTCTTGCTAACAATTTGCAAACCTAAGCAGGCCAAAAGGTAAAAGTACATCATAACTTGGCTATCTCTTTCAAGAACTCAAAATCTTTATGCATTCAGCCAGCCAGGTGGCGCTGGAGGTTGAAGCACTGGTTCCTACACCTTGCGCCATGCCGGCAACCCGGGTTCGGGAATGAGCTCAGGCTGCTGGAGGTCGGAAGGGCTGAGAGAGGGTCAAGCATCCAGAGGACAGCTCTCCTCTCTCAGGGAGGAGGTTTGTCACCCGCTTGTTTACTGCCCCTCTGGCGGTGGCCGAGGCAGTACGGGGCGGGAAGGCACGTGCTGGCGTCGTTATGTCAGTGGGGAGGGGGACGGAGAAAAAGGAAAAGGAGCTGGCAGGCTCCATGATGGCTGCACCAGTGCCCTGGCCAGCCCCTGATGTCTGTATTTTGCCCGGGGTGGGAGCAAGTGCCGCGCCCTTTCACCCTGCCCCTATGCAGGGAATCCTATAGGAGAATGGGGGGTGTCGGGTTGGGGGACAGTGCGGCCAGAGACTGAATCCCTCCGCGGGAGGGACCAGAGCTGCCTGCCAGGCTCGGGGGTTTCAAAAACCTATATGGAAAAAAAATCCTTATGCATTCACTTCAAACATTATAGCTATATAACAAATCAGGTAACTCAGTTTCATATAAAGATTCACACATATACTTTTATAACCATACATAAGCAGGGTAGAGACAGCAAGAAACAAAGGCAAGCAAGGTAGAGACAGCAAGAAACAAAGGCAGGGGTATAGTTGGGGGGGGGGCATGAGAAGGTTGATCAAGTCCTAGATCTCGTGAAAATCTGACTGTGCAATCAGACAGACAAAAGACAGAAAAGGAGAGGACTGAAAAGATCCTTGCTTTTAACACTTTCTACATAACCACTGGAATAAGGTCTTATTCAGCCCTGTCTCAAACCCCCCTCTTTAAGAGGGAACCTGTTTGAAAAAAACAGGTTTCCAAAACTTTATTTTAAATCTTGTCTTAATAACATTACTTCATAGCCACTATAGTTCTGCTCATATACAGTATCCCTTTTTCCAAAACAACTAGTACAGCCTCACATTTTTTTCAACCTTCAGAATTCTCAATTCCTGATCCATGTCTTGACAGAAAAGAAAAAATACTTACCATAGTAATGTTTTTCTTCTAATGGAGTCTTGCTGTATTCTGACTAAATGCAGTTAGCCTCAGCACTTGAACTGCCCTGGAGAGTAAGGAGTTAACTCTATGCAGACTCATAGAACGTTGAGCTCGAGCTCGGTTTTCAAACTTCTGTCTCTAGCACTCTAAAGTGTAACCATCAGATTATTACGAGTACGAACTCATAAAAGTAATAGGTGGAAATTATTTCAACTCTTGCAAGCCAAATGGCTGCACAAATTGTTTTTAGGGTCAAAAGACTCAAGTCGAGAACCTCAAAAAGAAAGCTAAATATAAAACCAAAGAAGGTAGAGAGCTAAAACATAACTAAAACCCATAAGATAGGGCAAGTCAAGTACACCTCTGGGGTGCAGCACTGTGCCTGCCCACCCACATCCCAAAACTACTGGGTTCTAGGAGGGGAGGCAGGGAAGGAGGTCAGAATACAGCAAGGCTCCATTAGAAGAAACAACATTACTATGGTAAGTATTTTTTTCTTCAAACAACATGAAGTCTTGCTGTATTCTGGCTAAATGCAGACCACCAAGCAGTACCCCCTTGGAGGAGGGAGTCACAGAACCTATTTTGGGAACAAGCTCTGCAGCACAGCTGTGCCAAACCTAGCATCACTTCTAGACTGAATGTCCAGAGAATAATGCTTGGTAAATGTGTGAACAGTTTTCCAGATGGCTGCTTTACAAATTTCCACTAAAGGTATATCCCTAGCTGCTGTGAGCGAAGCAGCTGTCCCCCTTGTAGAATGAGCCCTCAGACCTGAGGGACGTTCCTTCCCAAGTTTTGAATAGTAGAATTGGATACAGTAGACAATCTACCTGGAAATATTTCTCTTGGTGGCTGGTTTTCCCTTTCCTACCTCACCATAGGTGAGAAATAACTGAGAACATCCATTCCTATAGGCCTTAGTATGCTCCACATAGTAACTAAGGGCCCTTTTCACATCAAGAATGTGTAATCTTCATTCCCCAAAGGAAGAATGGTCAGTAAAAAACACAGGCAATGTCATAGATTGGTTCAGATGAAAGTCTGAGACCTCTTTGGGAAGAAACTTTCTGTTAGTTCGAAGGACCACCTTATCCCTGTGAAAAGAAATAAAATCAGGTTCCACTGATAAAGCCTGTGACTCACTGATCCTCCTGGCAGAGGTAATGGCTACCAGGAATACAGTTTTCCATGTCAAGTATTTCAGCTCTGCTGAAGATAGAGGCTCAAAAGGGGGCTGCATAAGCTGTGCTATACAGATGTTCAGATCCCAAGAAGGGGTAAGGGCTTAAAAGGGAGGATTAACATGCATCAGACCTTTGAAGAATTTCTGGAAAACTGGATGAGAGGCTAAGGAAGAGCCCTTCCCAGCTGAAAGGAAGTCAGACACAGCTGCCAAATGCACCTTAAGCGTAGTGGGCCAAAGGCCTAAACTATTAAGATGCACCAAATAGTCCAATACAGTAGCAATGTCAGCTAATTCTGGCTGAACAGGTATTTGGGAACACCAAAAGCCAAATCTGTTCCACTTGGAATTATAAGCTTTCCTGGTAACAGGTTTCCTGCTAACCTTCAGAATATCCAAAACTGATTGAGAAAGGTTTAAATGTGCATATTCTAACTCTTCAAGAGCCAGGCCTTGAGCCTGAGAGCCTGAAGATTGGGATAGAGGATCCTCCCCTGAGAGGATGTCAGCAGATTGAACTGTCTGGGAAGATACAGAGGCCTTATCACTGACAATGACAGTAGTAGAGGATACCATGGCTGTCTGGCCCAGTCTGGTGCCACTAGGATCACTCTGCAAGGCTGAGATCTGGCCTTGATCAGAACCCTGAAGATCAAAGGGAAAAGAGGAAATGCATACAGGAACCTGCTTGTCCAATCCAACAGTACAGCCTCCTGTTGTACAGAGCCCAGTAGAGGAGGCCTGCAACAAAAAGAGGAAGTTGATGATTGCCCGGGGCTGCAAAGAGATCCATCTCTGGAGTCCCCCACCTGTTGAAGATAACGTGAAGGACCAGGGGATTCAGAGTCCCTTCATGATGATCCTGAGAAATTCTGCTGAGAGCATCTGCTAAGATGTTGTCCTTCCCTGGTAGGTGTACAGCCACCAGGGAAGCATGAAGGGAATAAGCCAGAGACCATACCTTCATGGCCTCCGTGCACAAGGCCGAGGATCGAGTGCCTCCCTGCTTGCTGATGTACCACATGGCTGTGGTATTGTCTGTCCTGATTTGTACTACTTTCTCCTGAACCACAGTTGAGAATGTCTGCGGAGCTAGAAAGACAGCCCTCAACTCCAGAAGGTTTACATGAAGAAGGAACTCCTGGTGAGACTGGGTTCCCTGAGCTGTAAGCTGCCCCAGATGGGCCCCCCAGCCTAGGAGGGAGGCGTCCACGGTGAGAATCACTGAAGGAGCCTGACTGATGAATGGGACACCATGCCAAAGATTGTCCTCATCCAGCCACCACTGGAGTGCCTGAACTAGAGTCTGGAACACTGGAACCAATTTGGAGAGAAGGTCCTTTTTCTGAGACCAGTAAGATCTGAGATGAAACTGAATCTCTCTCATCTGAAACCTTGCTCCCTGGACCACAGCTGTGGAGGCTGCCATGTGGCCCAGTAACTGAAGAAAATGCCTGGCTGGACGAGAAATTAGGGGTTAAAAAGAGAAAGCCAGAGTGACTAGAGAATGAACTCTTGAAAGAGGAAGGAATGCTCTTGCCTGGGCAGTGTCTATGTCCGCCCCTATGAAAGTGAGCAGTTGAGATGGTTCCAGAACTGACTTTTCTAGGTTTAGAATGAAGCCCAAGGACTCCAGGAGCCTTTGGGTGACCTCTAAGGCTGACTTGACTTGGCCTGGGGACTGACCTATAGGAGCCAGTCATCCAGGTATGTGAACAGAAGGATACCCTGTCTCCTGAGGAATGCCACCGCTACTGCCAGGCACTTGGTAAACACCCTTGGAGCCGATGTTAGGCCAAAAGGCATGGCTCTGAATTGATAATGGCCTGAGGGCAGTTCAAACCTGAGGTACTTTCTGTGGGAATGTCTGATGGGTATGCGGAAATAGACATCCTTGAGATCCAGGGAGGCTAGCCAGTCTCCTGGCCTCCCGAGAGGGAAGAATTATTCCCAGAGTCACCATCTTGAACTTTGGTTTGGTTAAATGTTTGTTGAGGTACCTTAAATCTAGGATGGGTCGCCACTCCCCTGTCTTTTTTGGGGTAAGGAAGTATCTGGAATAAAGTCCTTTTCCTCTGTGACAAAGAGGTACCTTCTCTACTGCTCGCATGAGCAGAAGAGAGGAGACTACTGCCTCTAAGGCCTTTGCCTCCAATGGGGAGAGGGGGGTGAAAGATCTTGCTCTCATCTTTGAGAACCTTTTCAAGCTGAGAACATGTTCCTGGCTCACTATTTCCAGGACCCATTTGTCCAAGGTAATGGAATCCCAGGCCTGGGAATAGTAAGCCAGCCTGCCCCCTACAGGAATTGGGGAGGCGACCCTGACTGACACCTCAGGGTGTCTGTTTGGCAGGGGGCTTAGACTGAGTGGATGCTGGGGTCCTGGTCATCCCTCGTCTGCCTCTTCCCCTGAAGAACCCCCTCTGCTGGAAAGAAGAGGAAGCCTGGGCTTGGTAAAAAGGCCTGTTAGAAGGCCTGCCCCTGCCAGCCCTAAACTGCTGCCTCTGAGGAGTGGTCTGCTTCTCTTTTGCTGCAGCACTCCTATAATTGGTCCTGTACTCATCCATCTTCTTCTTCATGTAGGCCTCTGTTCGCCAAACAGAGAGTTACTAGCAAGAGAAAAATCCATGGCCTTAGTCTGGGTATCCTGTGATAGACTGGTACATCTGAGCCAAGCTAATCTCATGGAGACAGATGTAGCCATGACCCTGGAATGCACATCATTCAAGTCCACAGCAGCGTGACATTGGACCTTGGATGCCTCAATACCATCTGCAGCCACCTTCTCCAGCTCCTTGGCTAGCTGGGGAGGGGCATTCTTAGCCAGTTCCAGAACCATATCCCACCTCGATTTCTGGTACCTGACTGTATATGCCATATAATTGGCTTGTCTGAGTCCCAAAGAGGATGCCGAGTATTGTTTCTTGGCCATGGCATTCACTTTCCTAGAATCCTTATCTGGGGGGTGAGATGCCAGGGGAATATTAGCCTTATCACAGGCTGCAGCCTATACTACCCCAACATGGCTGCAATGAGTCGTAAGAAATTCTGTTACAGGACTTGACAAGGCATACCTCCTGTCCATATTTTTATCCACAGGGGGTACAGAAGTTGGAAACTGCAACATTTTTTGTGTCCGTTTCCCCAGGGATTTATGCAGAGGGATAGACACTCTCTTCGACTCTGGGACATCCATCATTTCCATAAAGTCAGGTTCCTCCTGATCCTGTTCAGCTTCCTCCACTGGGAGCCGAAGAGTATAAGCAACTTTCTTGTAAAACAAGAAATGGGAGGGGGACACAGAAAGTCTGGGAGGAGACACATTGGAAGGCCTGTCTGGGGAGATGTCAGGCTCTACCAGCTCATTGAGGCCTTCATCTACTTCTTCATCATACTCTTCTTCTCCATCCCAAGCGCCCGCATAGAAAGCCTCTGGATCAATGTCAGAAGCGACTATGTCCGACCAAACCGAACCTCTATGAACTGTTGCTGGTTCGATTGGAACCAGGCAAAGTGACTGAACAACAGATATCACTTTAGCACTCTCCTCAGCGGACGGACCATGGGAAGTAGGATCCGAACCGGCTGTTTTTTGTTTCCTTTTGCTAGGAACCGATTCCACAGAATTGGCTTACCTTTTGCCTGGGAAGGTATCGCCCAGGTCAGTGGACACCCCCTCAGGTTCGGCAACTGCCGAACTGGGCTGGCCATCCGGGTCAGCGGACTTCTCGGCCTCCCTCTCCCTTAGCCTACTCAAAAATTTTTCGAGAGTGGCTTTGGGAATGTTTTTATAGATTTGGCAGTCTTCTTTGAGGTGGTCAAACCCCAAACAGTAAACACAGACAAGGTGAGGGTCAGCCTTGGCAAAGGCCTCCTTACACTTGGTACAGTGCTGAAACCCAGTGGGACCGGTTTTCTTTTTGGATTTCTCAGACATGCCGGAATACTGAAAAGTTACCCTTACCAGCTATTACACCAGGCAACTAGAAACTGATCGGTTCCAACCGTGTCACGGGTCAGTTAGAAAAACGCAGGAAATCAGAATTTTTTTAGGAACTGATGAGTACCGGAAACCACAGTAATATTTAGAAACAAAACACAAATAGAATGGGGTTCGGTTCCAAACCAGACCAACCGGAGAAGAACCGAAGGCAAAAAACAATTTCCACAATAATACAATAACTATCTACTACTACCACTTACTGTTACTGAGACAGAGATAAGAAGACCAAAATAAAGAAACGGTTAGGTAAAACCGACCGATTTCAACTGACACTGAACCGAAGTGCAGGGGGAATCTCCGGAGCGACTTCACAGTTAGGCGGAGTAAAAAAATCTGACAGTTACTCTTCAGAGTGCTAGAGACAGAGGTTTGAAAACCGAGCTCAATGTTCTATACTTCTGCATAGAGTTAACTCCTTACTCTCCGGGGCAGTTCAAGTGCTGGGGTTAACTGCATTTAGTCAGAATACAGCAAGACTTCATGTTGTTTGAATCACTGACATTCTCTTTTCCAGATTTGTGAATACAATGAACTTAAATGGCTGCAGTACCAGGTATCACATTATGATTCAGGAATTTTTACCCTTCGTTTGCTTAAACCAACAGAGAGGATTATGATCAGTAATAAGTATAAAGTTAGCTCCTTGCAAATAAAATTTAAGGGACTCCATGGCTCACTTTGCTGAAAGGCATTCCTTTTCAGTGGTGGAGTACCTTTTCTCTCTGTCGTGCAATTTCCAACTTATGTATAGACTAGGATGTTATTTCCTATCTATATTTTGACTCAGGACTGCACCTAGACCTACCTCTGATGCATCTGTTTGTAACAAAAATTGTTTCTCGAAGTCTAGACTTCGTAAAACAGGGGCTGAACATAAGGCAGCCTTGATGGCTCTAAAAGCCTTATCACATTCTGGGGTCCAGTTCTCAATATTTGGGCACTGTTTCTTCATGAGTTCAGTGAGGGGAGTAGTTAACTGGGCAAAGTTGGGAACAAATCTCCGACAGTAACCAGCCAGAGCTAAAAATGACCTGATATGTTTCTTTGTTTTAGGGATAGGACTGTTAGCTACAGTTTTTATCTTAGAAATCTCTGGCTTTACTTCTCCATTTCCCAAAACATATCCCAAATATCTGGTTTCTTGCATGCCTAATGCACATTTGGTAGGTAGGATTAATTGTCAGAATGGCATTTCTGATAGATTGGATAACTGGTCATAGGTGTTCCAGGTGACTTTTCTAGTCTGGATTGTACACCATTGTAACAGGGTGGAATAGGACCCTGTCCCAGTTGTTATGAAAAGTGTTTAAATGCAAGGATCTGTTCTGTTCCTTTCCTGTCTCTTGACTGTCTGCTTGTGCAACCAAATTTTTCTGTGAGACCTCAGACTTGATCACCCCAACAGTCTTGCTATTCTTTACCTCTCACTGTCCCTCAGTCTCCCTTGTTGTCTGTCTTTTTCTCCCTTGCATATCTGCCGATATAAAAATATATGCAAATCATTATGTGGAAATGTAACTGATATTGGGATCCCCCTGTATAGAAATTACATAGTGCTAATTTTTGAAATGTATATAATTATAGTTTGAGATGATTGCAAAAAGCTATTGGAAAATCAAGAGGTTACCCGAGTTCAATTTTCAAGCCTTTTGCACAAGAGCTGTGAAAAAAGGGGCCTCGTTTATGGGACACTGTGTTATAGCAGCACCTGCCTGATACGTACAACAACACTTTGGAAGAAACAGGATGCTTATTAAGAAAGGGGGCTGGAAGGACTTGCAAGAGAACTGAGCTGCAACTGCTAGCGAGAAGAATGGAGACAGAGATTGAAGGAAAACTCTGACTGATCTTTATTTTACTGTGCCTTTGTAAATAGTTATCCTGAACAAGTTTATTTTTTATGTTACTGCTAGTATAAACAAATATTTTTGGTGAATTCGACAACTGCTCCTGGTTTCCTATGCTTCCTGACCTGTGCCTCAACGACAACCATGACATCACCCAGGTAAGCAGCACAATACCCAATGTGAGGGGCTAAAATTACATCCATGTACCGCTGGAATGTAGCAGGTGCACCATGTAAAGCAAATGGCATGGTGGTGAACTGATAGAATCCAATAGGGGGTTGCAAAGGCAGTTTTGTCTCTGGATTCTTTAGGGGAATTTGCCAGTGATCCTTGGTGAGATTGAGGGTACTGCAGTACTTGGCACTTCCCAATCTGTTCACCAAATCAGCTATCTGGGCATGGGATAACTGTCAAATTCAGACAACTTGATTACATTTCCTAAAATCAAAGCAGATTCTTACACCCCCTTCTTTTTGTCTACAATCACCATTTGTGATGACCAAGCACTTCTCGACTCTTCTATAATACCCAGTTCTTTCATTTTCTTGTATTTCCTTAACCATGTTTGCTCTTAACCACTGTGGTAATCTGTATGTATTTTGTCCAATAGGGTGCGCATTCCCTGTCCTTATTGTGTGCTTGAACCCTTTTGCTCAGCCTGGCACTGTGGTAAAAGCACTGTTGTAACATGGCTCTAAACAAGAGACTAAAATAACTAACACAGAATGGATAAACAGCAACAGCTGACCATTACGCAGCCATGGATTCATTCCACAGTTGAACCATGGTTGCTTGCGTAATACCAGTATAAACCACAATAAAACACAGCACAGTTCTCTAATAGTCCATGCTTGCTCCAGCAATTCTTTGCTCAAGTGCAGTTCCCATGGCAGCCCGACAGATGGCTGTAAAACAGTGCTATGCTGCTAGCATCGTTTCACAGCCATCGTAAAACAGAATTCCCTGATTTTTCCACCCAACCAGTAGATCATGATTCACAAGTGAAGCAGAGAAAGACAGCAATGCATAATTTTAATGTCAGTTTTGTGTGTCTGGAGTAGTGGACATCACTACCTTGGTAAATACACACTATGGTAAAGATAAGCCTGCATCTTCTACAAAAGAAAGCAAAAATAACAAAGACAGTGAGATAAACAAAGCAAGATCATAGAAAGAGGCTGCTTCTATGGGTGAAAAGAAAAATAAAGAATGTGAGAAAAACAAAAGGAAATCAAAGGAACAGACTAACAATACTAGTCAGAACAAGTATTTGAAAGGTAAGAGCAGTAAACGTCATGTTGTTCTATCTCCTGCTGAGCTAGATAACTTAGAGAGGAAAAAGTGAAGTTAATAGTCACAGAAATAGTACTTGGTCTATGAAAGTTTTTTCAGATTGGCTCAATTCAGTACATTTGGAAATTGATCTAAAAATAGGTATAAAACAGTGCTGTGCTGCTAGCATTGTTTCACAGCCATCTATTGGCCTGCCAAGGGAACTGCAGGAACAAAACATGAAAATGTACCCAAGCATGGTCTCATCATGCAGTGCAACCCATGTCTTGTAATACACACAGATGAAACTGGTAAAGAAGCTCTGAGGATGACTGCTCATTCAGTCAATACATAAGCTTTCCAGGAAGTGGTTTGAGTAACCAGCCTGCATGACACACTGCGCACCTGAGTTTCAGTCCTTTTCTGCAATTTTGCAGACTATTTAAACTAGCAAATGGGGAGAGGGGTGCAGCACCCCATATGTCAAATGTGAAGAACACCTCTCCCCCCTCAGCTAGTGGTCAAACAGGAGTTCAGCATGTTTGCAGTTCATTTGCATCACCAGGTAAGGAAAAAGGTCTGGCTCCCCATACGACGCACATGGGAAAAGCCAGACCTCACCCAACAACTAACACACCAAAATCTGGCCAATAGAAAATCATGTACACAAATGCTAGCAGTCTGGAAAACAAGATCCCAGACCTGCAGGCAACAATGACAGAGGCTAAACTGGACATAGTAGCCATTAGCAAGATGTGGTTTACCAGTAACCACACTTGGAAGACTTCAGTACCTGGCTATGTACTGTTCAGAAAAGACCAAGGTGCAAAAAGGGGGAAGGGGTGGCACTGTATGTCAAAGAAAATATCAAAGCTACAGAAATTCAGAATACACATAAGGAGCCAGAAGAACTATGGGTCACCCTGGAAACAGGAAATGGGACAGCCATACAAACTGGAGTTGTCTACAGGCCCCCAGACCAGAGGGAGGACATAGAGACATTACTGTTAGAAGATATACAAAACATGACAGCTAAAGGGGAGGTTCTGATAATGGGAGACTTCAACATGCCAGATACAGATTGGTCAATACCAGCAGGGAACATCTGCCAGAACTAGACACATGGTGGATTCTCTGCAGGGGGAAGGCCTCAAACAATTGGTACAACAACCCACAAGAGAAAGGGCTATCCTAGATCTAGTACTGACTAACACGGAAAGGATCACAGATCTCCAGGTAGAAGATCACCTGGGGGCCAGTGACCATCACATGGTATGGTTCAATTTGGCCACTAGAACTAAATCATCCCATTCCAAGGCAAAGATATGGGACTTCAGAGGAGCTGACTTTGATAAGATGGCCAACAGCATTAAGCTAGCCCTGGCAAAAAGAAATACAGATGAGGGGGTACAGGCAAAGTAGGCAAGCATTAAGGATGCAATACTTGAAGCAACATCCCATTGTGTTAGAAAAGGAAGCGCAAAAAAAGAAGGAAACCACTTTGGTTCCCAAAAACAGTAGCAGAAAAGGTCAGAGCCAAAAGGCTGGCCTTCGGGAAATATAAGGGAACACAGCGGGATGAAGACAGGGAGGCATACCAAACTTCCCTAAAGGAAGCAGGGAAGGCAGTAAGGCAGGCAAAGGCCCAAACCAAGGAAACACTAGCACAGACAGTGAAAGAAGGTGACAAGACTTTCTACAGATACATTAATGAAAGGAGAAAGTCCAGAGGGGGTATTGCTAAGATCAAATGAGATAAGAGTGTGTGTGTGAGGAGGAGGACCATGTAAAAGCATCTATCCTAAATAGATACTTCTGCTCAGTATTTACTGAAGAGAAGGTAGGGCAGGGCTCACAGCTCAGCACCATGGACACGGGGAGAGGTGTGTGCACTAGTCCCTTCACAAAAGAAAGGGTCCTACAAGAGCTTGATAAGCTCAGGGTGGACAAGGCAATAGGACCTGATGGCATACATCCCAGGGTACTAAAGGAGCTAAGGGTGGAACTAGCACAGCCATTATCAGAACTGTTTAGTGAGTCTCTGAGCACAGGAGAGGTCCCAGAAGACTGGAGAAGGGCTCATGTGATCACACTCCACAAGAGTGGTAGCAGGAAGGAGGCAAGGAACTACAGACCAGCCAGTCTTACCTCAGTAGTGGGCAAGATTATGGAGGCACTCCTTAAGGAAAGGATAGTGCAACACCTGGAATCCATAGGAGCACAGGATCCAAGAGAGCGTGGGTTTACAAAAGGAAGGTCCTGTCAAACTAATCTCATAGATTTCTTTGACTGGGTAACCATAGTGGTGGACAAAGGGGGAGCAGTTGATGCCGCCTACCTTAACCTCAGCAAAGCTTTCGATATTGTTCCACATAAAAGATTGATTAGGGGTGGGTTGGAAGTTGGTCAACTGGGTGGCAAACTGGTTGACGGGCAGAAACAGAGAGTGATGGTAAATGGTATACAGTCAGAAGAGATGCAAGTCACAAGTGGAGTACCTCAGGGATCGTCTTGGGGCCAGTCCTCTTCAATATCTTTATCAGTGACATTGCAGATGGACTGGAGGGTAAGGTTTGTCTGTTTGCAGATGACACCAAGATCTGCAACAGAGTAGATGATCCAGATGGGGTGGGCAGAATGAAAAGAGATCTGGATAAACTAGCAAAATGGTCGGAAGAGTGGCAACTGGGGTTTAATGCAAAGAAGTGTAAGATCATGCACATAGGGTAGAGAAACACTGAAGCCACCTATAGACTGGGAGGGGAGTTGCTGGCAGTCATAAGGGAAGACAGAGACTTGGGTATCATCATCACTGATGACCTGAAATCATCCAAGCAGACCAGTAAAGCAGTAGTTAAGGCTAGGGGGATGCTGGGGTGTATTAATAGGGGTATCACAAGTCAGAAGAGGGAGGTAATAATCCCTCTTTACAAGACACTGGTTAGGCCCCATCTGGAGTGCTGCATGCAGTACTGGAGGTCACACCTTCACAAGGACATTAACCAAATGGAGGCAGTCCAGAGAAGGGCAACCAAAATGGTGCAGGGACTGCATCAGAAAACATATGAGGACAGATTAACGGAGCTCAATATGTATACCCTAGAGCAAAGGAGGGAGAGGTGATATGATTGAAACATTCAAACACCTTAAGGGCATTAACAAGGTGAAAGAGTCTAACGTTTCAATATAAGAAAAATAGCAGGACAAGAGGACACATCACGAGATCAGAGGGAGGCCGATTAAGGGGTAATGTGAGGAAATTCTTTTTCACAGAAAGGGTGGTGGATGCATGGAATGGCCTACCTTGGGAAGTGGTGGATATGAATACAGTGCAGAGCTTCAAACAGGCATGGGATAGGCATATGGGAGCAATACAGATGAGTATGAATAGATAGACCATTGACAGAGCAAAGTCCGATGGCACATTTATAAGGTAGAAAAAGAAATGGGCAGACTGGCGGGGCCTTGCAGTCCTTACCTGCCGTCAACTTCTATGTTTCTATAATTTGTGGCTACATGTGCTCCTGGTATACTTGTTTAGGCTTTTCAGCCACAAGAGAAAGTTTTCAGTTTGAAACGAACTTTGGAGTTGCATTTTTTGTACCACAGTGACTGGGACGACTTGTTTTGTAAAGTAAAGCATTATTTTTGCTTTTGCAGCTTATTTACATCTATAACCAGTTCCCATATTACTCTCTAGTACTGTTTTGGGGTTACATGGTTTTTCAGCCTGTGTTTTATTGTCACTTTTTATAGTTGTGTTAATAAAGGTGATCTATGTTTGAAACTTGCTAGTTCTCTAAGATCCCTTTATTGAGTTTAAGTACTGACCTCACTTTTGTTACAGCTTCTCTCATACCTCTCAGCCTTTTGTCACTGAAATGAGGGACACAGACACTCAAAATGAGGGACACTGACTCTCATAATGATTGACACCTCCTCAAACATGGAGATAGGGAGGCAGTACAGGACAGTGGTTTAAGGCTCCGAGCTGCAAATCTGGAGACCTGGGTTTGAATCCCACAGCCCCCAATTGCATACTGTGTGACCCTGAGCAAGTCACTTAACGTCCCTGTGCTCCTAGTTTGCACCTGTAAACAAGCTTTCAGCTTAGTGTGCTACTTCTGGTTAAACAATTGGGAAAAAATAAGATACAAGCTCAGAACACTGTGGAAACCATTACCTTTATTTGTACAAAATTAATTTTTTATTTAGCATCTTAGAATATTACTTTCTGCTCTAAAGTCTGAATTTGCAACACATTCTCTGTGTGTGCAGCACCTTTTCCATGAGGGACGAAAGAGGGACAGGGTAATTTTGAAGGATAAAATGAGGGATGTCCCTCGTAATGAGGAATACTTGAGAGGTATGGCTTCTCTGTACAAAAACCTTTTTGACACACAGATGAAAATCAAAGAACCTAGCGTAGAAAGTTAACTGCAAGTTTTTGAAAAGTTTTAAAATATGTTTCAATGTTAGAAAGCTTAAAACTTGTAATGAAAGCTATTTTTGCAAAAGTTAAATAGCAGCCACGATACTTCCAATAGGTGTGTTCCAATTGTTTGTATTGTGTGTACACCATGTTTAACAGCTCAGCATAAAGCATTCCAAAAATAAATCAGTCTGTCTGTTCTCAGTAATTCAGAGAATATTAGTCATACAATCTTTACCATGTTACAAGAGGATTAAGTCACTTGAAAGGATGGGTCTACTGTGGAATTAATCCATGGTTGGGACGTTGGAGGCCCTCCCTCAACCATGGATTAATTCCACAGCAGACCCATCCTTTCGAGTGGCTTAACCTTTATGTAAATGTCTTTAGCAAGTTACAAATTTCTGCAGTTTGTTCAGAGGTTAAGGAAACATTTGCCTTTTCAGCATCAGCAGTTACAGTTTGTCCCAGTCTATCATAAGCTATGTCAAAAATATCTTCATCAGTTTCTGGTAATACTAACAAAGCAGCCTTTGGTGTTTTTTTCAGCCCATTTGTTCAGGAGGTTAACATGGTATATCTTGGTAGGATTTTTCCTATCAGGGGTCTCAATGGCGTTATGTGAAAAAGGAGAAACTTGAAGAGTGAACCTGGAATCATGATGCAAAAAGGATGAAACCAGAATGCTGACTTTTTCTTTTTTTGTGGGGGCTTGCCCTGCACCCTACTAATATAACTCCGAGGTCATAGCCCTCAGGAAGGAGTAAAACCTTTGTCACCATTCTGGTTCGCCCTTTTGTGTATTATCCTGGTGTCGGCTTTTTTTTAGCTTATTTATTTATATCCACGGCAGGGGAGGTTGTGCCTTGGTTCCTCCCTCCCCACCCCCATCTAGCCAGCTAGGCTGCCACCGCCCCGGTCCCGGGCAGAGCTTATGACCACCCCGCCACTACTCTTCCCGGTCTCTCCGCAGCGGGTACATACCCCACCACCGCAGAGACCAGACATTCGTGGGCCCGGAGAGGTACTGGGCTACAACAGAGTGGCTGTCATAAACGAGCCAAGCGTCAACGGATTGGAGGCCAAATGACCCTAGGGTCGATGACCAGCCACCCTGAAAAGCAGGAGGTGGTTCTGTCGTTATTAGCCTGGTAGGAAAAGAGGCCTGAACAGTAACAGGCATCAGTGCAGCCGTAACTGACAGAGTATCCCCAGAGGAAGATGAAGAGGCTGTCAGGGATCAGGAACGCCGCCAAGGGGAGCAATCACATTCACGTTTTTTCTTGTGACTTTTCCCCAAGGACCTGTCTCGGGCCTTTGTGGCCTGAGAGCTCAATTAACCCACTGGCGACTGGGAAGGATGGACCCTGGAGGACCCCTGCCCAGAACTGACTACCTGTTGTTCCATCAGAAATTTTCTGAGAGCCCTTTTGCGTTGCCTAAGTGTGGTTTACATACGAACATACGAAGAAGCCAGCAGAAGAAGGCCATTTGGTCCATCAAGTCTGCTCGTATTGCAGGGTCCACAGCTTGAGCTAATGTCCCTGCCCTCCCTCCCCACTCCTCCCATCCTCCCTACCCATGATTCTTACCTTCTCCCTATGCCTATCCCAGCCTCTCTTAAAGCTTCCCACCGTCTTCAACGAGATGACCTCATCTGGCAGTGCATTCCAAGTGTCCACCACCCTCTCTGTGAAGAAGTGCTTCCTGACCTCCCTCCTAAACATTCCACTCGCCAGCTTAAGACTGTGCCCCCTTGTGATATGGTTGCCACTCAGTTTAAAGAGACTCTCCTTATCAACTTTATTTATCCCTTTCAAGTACTTGAATGTCTCAATCATGTCCCCTCTCTCTCTCTCTCTCTCTCTCTCTCTCTCCTGTCTTCCAGGGAGTACATGTTCAGTGCCCTCAACCTCTTCTCATATGCCTCGCCCTGCTGACTGGCTATCATCTTTGTAGCCCTTCTCTGTACCTTCTCCAGCAGGTTAATGTCCTTTTTTTTTTTTTTATTTTCGTCTTTATTCGCCTTCCTAGCTGCCAGCCACCGGTAATGCTCGACCGGTCATGAGCCCAGCTTCCTCCCCAAATCGGCCTCGGGGCTCTCGATACCCCATGGCTTACTCCCCCACGGCGGGGCTGCGGAGCGGCAAGGGAAGACGCCGCCGCAGACACTGGGAATTGGTGGGAGAGCTAGCCTGGGAGCTAATTGAAGCGTGGCGGGCTTCATTGAGGGTGGCTGGCAGCCGTCCTTTTCCGGTTTTCTCGGGGAGGCGGGGTCGTGCAATGGCGTCAGAGCGTCCGCCCATACCAAGCACGCTTAGCGGTAGCTGTCACGACTCGGTCTCCGCTCGGGGTGGCTAGTGCTCCAGACGCCATCCGCCCTCCCCCCTGGAGAAGGAGAGCAGTCCCTGGGACGCTCCATCCTTCTCCCCCCAGCCGGCCCTACCAGCGACCCGAGTCCATTCCCGAACCCGGGTCGCCGGCGTCGCATGCGGAAATCCAACCGCTGCACCGACGGGCCGGCCAGGTTAATGTCCTTTCTGAGGTGTGGGCACCAGTATTGAACTCCATACTCTAGATGCGGCCTTACCAGTGACCTGTACAAGGGCAGTATAACCTCCTCTCTCCTACTACTGATCCCCCTAGCTATGCATCCCAGCATCTTGTTTGCCTTTGCTGCTGCTTTCTTGCATCGTGGAGTGCTTCAGGTCACTAGTGATCATCACTCCCAGGTCCTTCTCCTCCTCTGATGCAGATACTCGGACTCCACCCAGGTAATACTCTGTCCTGGGATTCTTGGCTCCAATATGCATAACTTTGTATTTCTTGGCATTGAAGCCAAGTTGCCAGATCCTGGACCACCTTCCCAGCTTTTCCAGATCTTCCTGTAGGTCCGTTATCCCTTCAGCTGTGTCCACTCTCCCACAGAGCTTGGTGTCATCTGCGAATAGGCACATTTTGCCTTTAATGCCATCCCCAATGTCATTGATGAAGACATTGAACAACACCGGCCCCAGCACAGAACCCTGTGGGACCCAACTGGTTACTTCTCTGGTGCCAGATAACTCTCCCCCCACCACCACCCTCTGGGTTCTGTCTTTCAGCCAGTTTTCCACCCATCTGACCATCTTTTCCCCAACTCCAAGATCCACCAACTTACTGATCAACCTTTTGTAGGGCACAGAATCAAAGGCCTTGCTGAAATCAAGATAGAGGACGTCTACCACTTGGCCCCTGTCTACTGTCTTAGTGACACAGTCAAAGAAGTCAATCAGATTTGTTTGACATGATCTTCCCCCCATGAATCCATGCTGTCTCTCATCCTGGAGACCATGTTCCTCTAGATATTTCACCAACCTTTCCTTTAGTATGGTCTCCATCAGCTTGCCCACAATGGAGGTCAAACTGACTGGTCTGTAATTCCCTGGATCATCCTTGGGTCCACTATTGTGAAGGGGCACTACATGTGCTGTTCTCCAGTCCTGTGGTACCACGCCTGATTCTAGTGAACTATTAAATAGGTCTGCTAGCGGCCCTGCCAGCTCCTCAGCAAGTTCCTTTAGTACCCTTGGATGTACTCTGTCCGGGCCTGGCGATTTGTCCACTTTCAATGCCAGCATACCCTCCCTCACGCTATCCTCCTCTATCACTATGTCTGTGTTCCTCTCTCCCCACCACTCCTCTTTTCCCTCCTGAAGGCACTGGTCCATCCTTCTCCCTGGTGAAGACAGAACAGAAGTATTCATTTAGTATCTCTGCTTTTTCTCCATTATCCTCCACCCACTCCACACCTTTCTTAAGCCTAACAATCCCTTCCTTCTTGTCCCTTTTCTCACTTATATAGTGAAAGAAAGCCTTCTCCCCCTTCTTAATTCCTTCAGTCATTTGAAACACCTTTTGTGCCTTTGCTCGCCAGACTTCCTTACTTGCCTCACTAGCCAACCTTAGGTAATTTTCCCTATCCACCTCTCTCTCTTGGTCTTCCTGAATTTTCTATAGGCCAACCTCTTTTCCCTTACTGCCTTGGCAACCCCAGAACTGAACCAGCTCGGTGCTTTGGCCCTTGTGTTCTTCGCCCTGAGCCTAACACACTCATCTGTGGCAACCAGTATTCCTTCCTTAATGATGGACCACTTTAGGTCCACCCCAATATCTGCTCTGATGCCCACCAGATAGCTCCTTAGAACCTCACCCATTTTCCTGAAGTCCGTCCTCCTGAAATCCAAACTGTTGGTCTTAGTTGGGATGCTTTCCCTGCCCATATCCGAATGGAACCACACTGTGCAAATTTGATTCATTTTGATTGAGGTTTGATTAAATTGTTGGCAGAGCTCACAGTCCAAGACGTTGTGGTCATGCCCAAGACAGCAGACACAGACGATATGGTTGTCTAAAAAGGGAATCTTCTTTCCACAGCAACAGCAACAGAAGAGAGACATGGAAGGATTAACTCTCAACACCAACAAGGTAAAGGAATCTCTTATAAAAAGAAATTCTTAAAAAACTAAGCAAATAAAAGTCATAGGCAAAAATGGTGCAAAACTGCGTCAGAGCTTCCACGGAGACCCATGCGAACAGAGTCGATGGGAGGAAAGAACTGAGGAGGGAGCAGGGTCACTCATGCCTTTATAGGGTTGGTGTTGTCGGCAGATGATGTCGGTGTGGGTGGCCCCAATGGTACTGCTGAAAATCTTCCTTGAGGATCCTGCTTCACCGACGGTGAAGTTCCTACGCTGTGACCTGATAACTGAGATGCCCCCGAAGAAGAAGATCAAGGGAAACTTTTCAATCCACTCTCAAGACACTTACGGTGTAAGCTTAGAGGGGAATCAAGCAGCCTACTGGGATGCAGCACCCATGTCTCAGTTATGGCATTGAGGCTCTAGTGACTCCCTCGCCCTAGGGGAGGACCGAGCAGACACTCCCACTTCTGACAGTCCTAGGACAGAGCAGGTGGTAGAGAAGTGGCCCAGGGGAAGCCCTGGGATGGATGGTAGAAGTCTACAACCGGGTAGGCCCCACTGAGAAGCCTGTCTACAGTTCAGCACAGACACCTGTGCCAGAGCTTAGAGAACTCGGCACCAAAACTGCCATCACTATCTGAGTTGGCACTGACCCCAGAAGCCACACTAGATTCAGCACTAGGTCCAATCCTGGCACTGATATCAGCACCAACACCTATGTTGAGCCAGACATGAACCTCTTCCTCAGAGCAGCTAGTGGCAACCACAGCCAAGGCTGGTGCCATGGCTGACACTGACAACAGCGCCGACACCAGCACCAAGAACAGTGTCAGCGCTAGAGTCAGTGCCAGTGTTGCCCTTGGTGCCATCACTGTGAACGGTGACAACAGATGCAGCAACATTGACAGTCGATGTTGTTTATTTAGTCTTTGGTAACAGGGTAAGCGCACTGATCCAAGAGACCATTTTCAGGCATGACCCGGGCCAACAGGTGGCACAAACAATACAGGCAAAAAATCACAAATACAGGCAGGAATAAATAATGATATAACATACAATAATAAAAGATGTAACATATAAACAGAGCATTGTACAACTTTCATGGGTATACAATAATGGAGCTGTACATTAGATGTATATTAAAATAGATAAAGGAGAGTAGGTACTAAATGCTTTGAGAGTCATCGGGGGTGCTGGGGAAAAGTACATAGCAAAGGAAAGTGATTACGAAGTATTTACTGAAAAGAAATGATAGTGAGCATTACAGTTGCAGTTGTGTTTGACAAGGAATCATGATTTGAGGTTGTGCTTGAAAGTAAGATGGGATACAGAAGAACGAAGAGGGGTGGGTAATCCATTCCACATGGAGGGGGCTGCAATTAAGAGAGCTTTCCCACCCATGTTGGTGATGGATTTAGGTACCTCAAGGGAGGCTGCAGTGGAGGATCAAAGGTTCCTGGTACGGGTTCTGAAATTGAAGAGGGAGGAGAGAGGAGAAGCATTGCCACTTCTAAGGTTGGTATCCACAAGCCATCCAAGGGTGTAGTCAAAGCATCCTAGCAGAGAGAGAGTCAGCCAAGGGAGCAGTAGAGGTCACAATGGTGAGTACTGTAGGGGTTGATGGGACAAAGCAGCAGGCATTGTTGCAAGCTACTGAGAGCCCAGACTGAAGGGTGGTAGAGGTCCTGGAGTAGATAGGGGAGCAATAGTCAAAGATGAGGAGAAGATTTCCTGTAACTATAGCAAGGTGAGCCTCCTTGGTGAGGTAGGGTTTGAGGTGACAGGCAGCTCCCAGTTTCTGATTTACCTGGTGGACTACATGGTAGGTGTGGTCATTGAAGGTGAGAGAGGGGTCAAGCAGCACTCCCAGGTACTTGAAAGAGGAGATGTTTTCCAGGACAGGGCCACCAGGGGAGTATACAAGGAGGGCATCATTGGCGAGGAGGGTCTTGGCTAGGTATGGGTTTGACCTAAACAACATGGCCTTGATTTTTTTAGCACTGACCAACAGAAGGTTGGATGAGAACCAGTTCGATGTCGCACAGCAGTTCTCAGATAAGATGGAGGATAAGCGAGGGAGGGAGTTGTCACTGTGAAAGATGACAAGATCATCTGCGTAGAGTAGTGAGCTACAGGTTAGGCTATCGGCAGGGAGGAAGTTCACAAATATAGAGAGGAGCAAGGGGCCCAGGACAGAGCCCTGGGGGACACCCGTAGTGACAGGCAGAGGAGGGGAAGTGGTGGTACCCATACACACAGATTGGGAGCATCTGGAGAGGTAACTACGGAACCAGTCGGTGGTCTCAATGAAGTAAACTAGCGATGATAGCTTGGAGACAAGGAGGGAGTGACTGACCATATCGAAGGCTTTCAATAACTTGACAAAGACGGCACCTGTGGCATGCCCACAGTCAATATTAGAAAGGATGTGGTCGGTGAAAAGGGCAAGGGCTATGGATGTGCTATGAAACTTGATAAAAGCATGCTGCTGACTACATAATAGATTGTGTTTGGAGATGTAATCCGTTAGTTGGCTATGTATGACCCTTTCCAGGAGTTTATTTAGGTGAGGGAGAACAGATATGGACCGGTAGTTATCGGAGGAATGTGGGTTGCCAGATTTAAAGATGGAGACCTCTCTAGCTGACCTCCAGAAGTTGGGCATGGTGGAAGTATTTAGGGCAAGGTTGAAGACAAAAGAGAGTGGCTTGGATATCAGAGGGGAGATAAGTTTTAGGAATACCGTGGAGAGGCCATTGGAGCCAGGGTTGCTCCAATTCAGTAATCTCTTCAAGAATTTGTAGGTATCTTTAGGGATATGACCTAAAATAAAAAGGAGGGTGAGGGGAGACAAGGGTGGGGGGTTGAGGATGAGGAAGGCGTATTGGGACTTGAGGTGGAGGATACCTCAGTATAAGTGGCTGGGGTGGGAGGAGTGAAGGGGGATGGAGGAGGGGTAGTGCAGGAACCCTGCAGTGTAGAAAGGCTAGGAGGGAGTTTGCTGGAGGGCTGATCGGTCAGAGAACTTGGTGTTAAGAGCTTTGGTAACCTCAGAGGGACCCATAAACAGGCCAGAAGGAGAGCTCAGGTGTATGTTAGGGCTCTGTGTGTGGGGAATCTAGAGAGAACCAATGGTGTCCCAGAATTTTCTAGGGTTACCTAGATTTTCTCTCTGAAGTCTAAGGGAGTAATCCCATTTCAAGGATCTCGTGGCATACTTGCATTTATTATGCAGATGACTGTACTTATTCCACAGGGTAGGGGAAGGGGGCCCGTTTGTATGCACCCATTTGTTGTCCCTCAGCTTCAGGAAGGACAGGAGTTCTTTGGTTAACCAGTGCTTGCGTACACCTCTGACACGCCAGGTGGTGAGAGGAAAGTGGCGGTCCCGGATGGCCAGAAAGGCATTAGTGAAATGAGTGGCAGCTTTTGATGCATCGGAGAGGGCACAGAGGTCTGCCCAGTTTATGGCTCTAATGTCCTCGGAGATAGAATTTGCTTATGGATAGGTATTTGGGGGGAGGGCGGGAGGCCTTAGAGGACCAGATGATGTATATAGGAGAGTGGTCACTCAGGGAGTCCAACAGCGTACCAGCATGGGTGACCCTATCACCGCTATTTGTGATCACCCAGTCAAGGAGAGTACGGGTGGAGGTGTGATGATTAAAACGTGTAGGGAGGTTGATGACTTGCACCAGATTGTGTTGTTTTAGAAGGTTTGCATAGTCAGGTTCATGTGAGCTGAGCCAATTTAGGTTGTAATCATAAAGCAGGAGGGAATCCCTGGGAGGGGAGAGAGAGATCCGTAGCCAGTAAGGAGGTTTTGAAGGCCCTCTACTCCCCCATCAGGAGGATTGTGGCAGCATCCGAAGAACAGTTTTTTTGTTGAGCCAAGGGTAATTTCCGCGGTAAGCCACTCACTAGGGGAGATGTCAGAGCACAGGGTGAGCATGGCAGTGAGGGTTTTATGGATAAATATGGCAGCACCACCTCCCTTTCTTTTACCAGTTTGGTCTCTGCACATTAGGGAGTATCCTGCCAGCTCGAAGTGGACAAGGTCAAAGGCCTTGACCCTAACTGTGAGGTGGTCTGTTGCCAATGGCGAGCAGACAGTGTTGGAGTCTCCAAAAGCTGACCAGAAGAAGCTGATGGTCTACGCAAAACTACCAATGGAGACTCCAGCTCTGTGCTAGCATGGTGGGGGGAGTAAGACAGTACCATGCCTCTGCCAATTCTGAAGAACAGTGATGGGACCTGAAGGAATGGTCCAAAGATCTGTCCAGCGACTTCCTGGACTGCCGCCTACCTCCACAGGTAGAGACCTTGTATCCCAGCTTTAGACAACAACTGTGGAGCATCCGAAGGTCAAAGAGTAGCAGGCATCACAGGAATCCATGTTGTGGCTGGGCCTGAGACAGGTACAGCAGACAAAATGGGACTCTGTGGAGAAGACTGATTCGAGGAAGATCAATCCAAAACAAAAATGTGAGCTGGAGGAGCAATACAGCAGTGCTAATGTGGAAAGTCAAGTCTGGCATATGTAGAGAAAGGAAGCATTTGAAAGGGTTAATACCTGTAAAGAATAAATGACATAGAAATAAGTTTTTTTTCACACACCTTCTCTAACACACTACTAAAGAAACGCTGTATTCCCTGATGAAGGAGACTTCCATACCCCCAAATGTTGGTGATTCTGAACATCTGTTAAGGGGTTCACCCATGGAGGTGCAACATGAATCTGGTCACTGCAAATTACAGCACCAGAAACATGTTAACCACAATGACTGTGGTCCCCCATTCCATCATAGCACATCCAAGCCACCAACAGACAGTAGTGGAGAAGTGTTGGTTTTTACCCACAAACACTAATTATAATCACCTCCAGTCTAGGCATGAGTGGAAGGGAGGAGAAGAGTGTGGATGGCAAAAACGTCATGAGTACAGGGTGCTGCAAAATCCAGAACACCCCTGTCACTCACAACCTTTTTGCATTGCCTTAATTGCTGTGCCCACCTAACAGTATACCCCTTCAAGGTGTATGTTTAAATAAAAGATACCACTTTAACTCTGGTGAGTGGCCATACTTTTCCTATGTACTTTTTTGGTGTTTCTGTGACTACCAGGGAACAGGCTACTCCCTGATTTTAGTATTTTCTCATCCCTTATAGTCATAAAGGCTCTCGTATTTCCCTTGGAATTTCTGTTATATTTTAACATGCACATCTCATGGTTGTCAGCAGACCCTTTAGGAAACGTGTACCCCAAATCTGGTGTAAATACACCAAGAAATGCAACAGCCATAGGCCCTTTTGTGAGTGCTGTTTTTCAAGCTCTGGTTCTGGGTAGAAAGCACATGTCAGGTTTTGGTTTGAGAACAGCACCCACATTCACCCCTCAAAAACACTTTTCCCTTAAAATGTATATCTGCCCATCTCGTAGTTGTCAGAGGACCCTTTGGGGAATATGCACACTGAACCAGGTGTAACTACACCAAGAAATGTTGCAGTTTTGGGCACGTTTGTGAGTGCCGTTTTTCAAACCCAGACCCTATGAAGAAAGAAAGAAAGAAAATGGTAAGCTTTGGTTTGAAGAACAGCATCCACATTCACCATATGAAAACCACTTTACCATTAATATTGAAACCCAGGCATCTCATCCCCATTAAAAGATCATTTACGGAACATGCACCCCAAATATCAAAATATGGTGTAAATACACCACGAAAGGCCATAATTATGAGCACTTTTTTGAGTACTGCTTTTCAAACTCAGGCCCTGGAGAGAAAGCACATGGCAGGCTCCAGTCTGAGAAAAATACAGTAGCATAACAACTTACCGTAACAGTTGATCTGCGAGGAGACCTCTTGCAGCATGACGCGCCTATGGAACTATAGCCACCAGGCACTAGGACCACACAGAAACTTTTCTAGCTAGGAGTCTATCAGGCAGGCCACCCACCCACTCCAATGTCATACGCCAAGGTCGGCCTATCCTGTAAGACTGGGTGGCTCCCGCGCCCTCCTCAGTTCTCCCACTGGAGACCATAAGCTACCTAGTTCCCACCAAAAAGACAATAATGGAAAAAGAGGTACAGACACAGAAAGGCCTCCCAGGTCCAGGGGTAATGAGAGAGGAACAGTAAGGCCTGCTGCAAGAGATCCCCTCGCAGATCTACTGTTATTGTAAGTTTTTATGTAACTATACTATCTGACTTTGGGGGTATCTCTTGCAGCAAGCAACACCTATTGAACGAGTCCCAAGCAGTTCCATCAGCGGACAGCACAGTCTGGGCAGAGTAAACCCCGAGCCTAAGAAAGTAGGCCCTGGAGGTCAGCTAGGCCAAAGCTGGCCCTATGTCTAGAAGCAATGTCCAGACTGTAGTGCTTGGTAAAGGTGTGGACGGAACTCCAAGCAGCAGCAGCACAGATCTCTGCAGCTGATACATTCCTGAAACAGGCAACAGAAGTGGCCATGACTCTGGTGGAGTGGCCACAAACAACGCCAGAAAGATCCTCACCATACTTTATGTAGCAATAAGTGATACAGTTGGCCATTTAGACAAGCACTGTTTTGAAACAGAAACACCCTCTTTCCCAGGGGCGAAAGAAACAAACAACTGAGAGCACTTCCTACAGTCGTTTGTATGGTGTGTGTAGTAATGCAGAATTCTATGCACATCTAAAGTGTGGAGCAATGCTTCCCCTGGATTTATTTATTTATTTATGCATTGTCACATCAGAATTACAACCCTTTGAGTCAAAGACTCATTTCCAAAGGCTCCATGTCAGGTTACAGAGTAAGTCAAGTTAATACAGTTTATGTACAGGATATAGTAGCAGACAAAACAGCACAGTGAGCTACATATACTAAGACAGTAGGATGCAATCAGATATTTTAGACAGAGCAACAGTATTATATACAAGTGAACAGTGTACCTATACAGTGAGGTAGCTAAAGCAAATAATCACATTATACCAGATGAGGTGCAATAAGACTAGGCAAGTGCAGTCTAGATATGAGACTTTGTCACTGGAGAAGACCTGAGGCACAGGTGAAGCAGGTAGGTGGGTGGCACTGCAGGGCCCGTGACTCACCACTGAGGACACGTACAGCAGCAAGCGGAGAAAATGCTTTTCCTGAGAGCGTCTTTAAATGGGCCAATCCTTGATAAGCTGGTAACCGTGGAGGGGAAGGAGTTGAACCAGGATGGGGCTCTGTACAAGAAGGTCCTCTGGGCTAGGGAGGTCCTAACTCTTAGGGCCATGAGTGAGGACTTGGAGGTGCTGCGAGTGGAGATAGAGGGGGTTGAAAGGTGGAGGGATGCTGCAACCCCTGGGAAGGCGTAAGACCGAGGAGTATTTCTTTGGCCATGAGACAGGATTGATATTGGAGCCTCTCCTCGAAGTTGAGCACATTAGCAAGGGAATAAAGTGCACAGGTGTGAGTGCGCCGATCGGCACCGGTCAGGAGCCTGCAGGCCTTGTTAATGGACATTTTGATTTTGCTGAGGGCGGTGTTGTCCACAGCTGCATAGACCAGAAGGCTGTAGTCAACTGAGGAGAAGACTGATGAGGTACTAGCCAGTTGGAGAGCTTCAGGTGGCAGACAGTCCTTGTGGTGGTAAAGAAGTCTGATTCGTGCATTGGTAGCAGATGAGAGGGCACTAATGTGGGTGTGGAAGGTGAAGGCTGGATCAAAGGTGATGCCCAGGTATTTGTAAGATGAGACTTGTTCAAGGGGTTGGAGAGAGCTGGAGAGTACCTGCGGGGGTCTTTGAGCTTGCTTTGATGATGGGCAAATAGCATAGTCTTAGTTTTTTTTTTTTTCAGGTTAATGACCAATCTACGGTCCGTAAACCAGCGCTCAGTCAGGCTGGAAAGAGTGCTGAGGCAGTATGGAGAGTGGTGGGGTTTGGGGAGGGAACAGGACCGATCATGGCATAGAGGAGAACCTTGCCAGAGCAGGAATTGGGTAGGGCACTGAGATACAGACTGAAAAGAAGTCCCAGGATGGAGCCTTGTGGGACTCCTGAGCAGACAGGGAGGTTGCTAGAGAGGGTGCTATTTATTTTGATGCATTGAGTCTTTAAGGATAGGTAGCTGGTAAACCAGGAAAAGGGGGCCTTGGGAGAAGCCAAATTGCAGGGGAGAGTTCAACAGGAGGGGGTGGCTGACAGTATCAAAGGCCTTGGAAAGGTCAATGAAGACAGCGGCAGCTAGGTGACCTTTGTCAAGGGCAGAGTGGAGGAAATTAGAGAATTCTAGGAGGGATGTAGTGGTGCTGTGGACCCAGCAGAAGCCATGCTGCTCCTTGCAGAGTAGGTTGTGGGTGGCGAGGTAATCAGCAAGTTGGTCTGCCATAATTTTTTCCAGGGCTTTGGAGAGAGGGGAGAGAATGGATATCATCCAATAATCACCAGGGGAGGAACTGTCACCACCTTTAATTATGGGTGTAATGACTGGCGTCTTCCAGGCTAGGGAAAACTGCCCAAGGCAGAGAGAATGATTGGGCTGGTCTGTGAGTGGAAGGAGCACTACGTCTAGGACCAAGCGAAGGAGCCTTAAGTCCAACGGGTTGTTACTGGGGCTTGCTCTGGGAAATAAACAGGAAGGTGGATGGTTTGATCTAAATTAAACTCTAACACCACCTTAGGGAAGAAACCTAGGGTTAGTACACAAAGACACCCTGTCTTTGTGAAAAATCAAATAAGGCTGCTTTCACATGAGTGCCTATAGCCCTGAAATTCTTCGAGCAAAAGTAATAGCAACTAAAAATGCTTTCCACAACAGAAAGTGTAGCTTGCATGTTGCAGATTGCTCAAAAGGAGCCAAAGTAAGTTTTTCTAACTCAAAATTCAAGTTCCAAGGCAGGACTGGATGCTTCAGGTGAAGAATGCCTCTCAGAAACGTATGGGACACTTCCACTTGTGCCACCGTACGGCTATCAATGGGCACATGGAAGGCAGAGATGGCAGATATGTGCACCTTAAGAGAGAAGTACTTCAGAGCGGAGTCTGAAAGGGACAGCAAGTACTCCAGAATGTGATTCACTGGACAAGAGAAGGGATCTAACTGACATGAAGCAGCCCATAGCGTGAAACATTTCCACTTCATAGAATAAGTAGCCCTAGTGTAAGCCTTCCTAGCTGCTGCCAGAACATCAGCCACCTTGGTTGCAACCGTGAACTGAGCCATGGCTATGTTCTCAGGAGCCAGGCGCGATGATGCATGAATTTGAGGTCCGGATGGACCAGGGTGCCCCAGTTCTGGGAGAGCAAGCACAGAGGCAGAGGTACTGGAGGTTCCACTGTCAGCTGCTGCAGTAAAGGGAACCAGATCTGATAAGACAAGAAGGGGCGATGAGGATCATCATGGCCCTTTCCATCGGGAGCTTGATCAGAACTCTCTGAAGCAGGGGGAAGGGAGGAAATAAATACAAAAATCTCCCTTTCCAAAAGAGGGACCACGTGTCTCACCAGAAAAGTCTGGGCCCTGGATCAAGCAAGCAAAAAAGTGGCAGTTTTGCATTGAGTGGGAAGGCAAAAAAGTCCAACTCTGGATGACCCCACCTGTTGAACAGATCTTCTATTACTGAGGTTAGCAGCTCCCACTTGTGCATTTGTGACTGCGACCGGCCTAGACTGTCCGCCAGAACATTTTGGATGCTGGGAACATGGACAGTCAACAGTTCCAGACCGTGTTCTGGAGCCCAATACCAGACTCTCATTGCTTCCCAGCAAAGGGGATATGAATGAGTGCCCCCCACTTGTTGATGTAGTGGACTACACTGATGTCTGTCTGCACGAGCAGAAGACCCCAGGGATAGCGGAGTCTGGAAAGCCAATGGCCAGCATCTCCTGGACATTTACTCTACTCTGGTCTGGGCTGGCTTGCCCCTACAGCTTTCCAGCAATACACTACTACCGGTTTCATCAAAAACATCCACGCCTCCTGGACAGCGGTTAAACTGTCCTCTCTTTTAACACCTGCTTACTCTGCCTACACCCTGAGATCTGCTGATAAGTCCCTCCTTACCCAACCCAAGTGTAACACACTTATGGGTGAGAATGCTTTCCTGATCTGTGCTCCTAAAGGGTGGAACACTCTTCCGCTGACACTCAGGAGCACCCAAACACTCTGTAGCTTAGAGATGGAACTCTGAATGCTCTGTGCCCTGCTCCTGTGGTGAGTGCACCCACTCACCTTCCTGTCCCTCCTAGCAGCTTTCCTTGGCTCAGGTCCCAATCCTGTCATCCCGACCCATCTGCCAAATTCCATTTATTGCCCAAGCGCTCATCCCCTATTTTTTGCATTAATGTTTGCTATTTGGTGTGCCTCTGGGGCCTATAAACTGCTGCCTTTGCCTCTGTGCTGTTTTACTATTGCCTGGAACCTTACTCCTAAACCCTGTCTGCTATTTACCTGACTATTGAAGGTTTTTGATTTTTTAATCACTTGTAACCTGTTTATCCCTTGTATCTTATTGTTGTTTTCCCACCCTTATGTATTGTAACCTCCCATGTCGAGCCTGAAAATAGGCAGCCTTGCTGTCTAGATCACCTACCTGGTCAACATAAACTAAATAAATAAATACATTTATGTGGAGAGAGGATTCCAGCTTGGACAATGTCCCTTGAGTCTGGTGGGGCCCTAGATAAGTCCCCATGCCAACCCTGAAACATATGTTGTGAGAATCTGCCGAGGGGAAGGAAGGAATGAGGAAAAGAACCCCTCGAAACAGGTTGCTGGGTTCCATCCACTAAAGCAGAACCCTTTTTACCAGAGAGGAGACCAGGAATGGCTGTTCCAGATCACTGGTACACTGGTCCCACTGGACCCTCAGTGTCCATTGTGAAATTCTCTTGTGCAATCTGGCTAGAGGCACTGTGACTATGGCTAAAGCCATCAGGCCCAAGAGTTGGAGGCGAGCCCAGGCTGAGATATAGCGGCACCTGTATAGCTATGGCTTCCAGCTGTTTCTGGCAGAAGAGAACTGGTTGCAGAGCAAGAAACAGAAGTCCAGAACTACAGATTTTTTACTAATTAATCACTTCTGTCTCAGCAGGAGTAGTACCTGTTTGGATTAAGCAAACATATACTTTATTAGAGGAAGGGGGTCTCATTTAAATAAAAAAAAAAAAAAAGTGTTTTTTCTGAGGAAGGGGCAGTATCAGCTTAATTTACTGAGAGCAGAGAGTGAATCTAATTGGGGGTGTGGCTTAGCAGCTTGGGTGTACAAAAGCAGCTGTCTCCAATTACTGCTTCCGGCTGTTTCTGACAGAAGAGAACTGGCTGCAGAGCAAGAAACAGAAGTCCAGAACTACAGATTTTTTACTAATTAATCACTTCTTGGCAGAAGACACCAGGAGAAAGGACTGCTGTGTGACTGGACTTCTCTGCTGGGACTAAAGTAGAAGAACTTTTGTACTTGGACCTTTAAATTAGGGTAAAAAAAAACTAACATACAAAACAAAAAAGAAAAGTGTGTGTGTGTGTCTGTCTGGGTTAACTGAACTCAATGGGTATCTGAACAGTTATAGGTGTAAATATCAGGTGATTGGAAGGACTTAACTGCTGTGAGGTTTAAATTACTGGTAGAAAGATCTAGTAAGTAGGGGGAGTGGCTTAGCTAGAAGGAAGCAACATTTAAAGACTGCCTTAGAAAGATTCTGCTAATATCTTGGCAGAAGACACCAGGAGAAAGGACTGCTGTGTGACTGGACTTCTGCTGGGACTAAAGTAGAAGAACTTTTGTACTTGGACCTTTAATTTAGGGTAAAAAAAACTAACATACAAAACAAAAAAAAAAGTGTGTGTCTGTCTGGGTTAACTGAACTGAATGAGTATCTGAACAGTTATAGGTGTAAATATCAGGTGATTGGAAGGACTTAACTGCTGTGAGGTTTAAATTACTGGTAGAAAGATCTAGTAAGTAGGGGGAGTGGTTTAGCTAGAAGGAAGCTACATTTAAAGACTGCCTTAGAAAGATTCTGCTAATATCTTGGCAGAACACACCAGGAAGAAAGGACTGCTGTGTGACTGGACTTCTGCTGGGACTATATTGCGCCCTTCCCTCCCTCCACCCAAAGCTAGTTCTATTTTTATAGGCACAGGATTTGACTGACAACAGGAACTTCCTGTTTGGGAGCAGGAAGCAGTGATCACAGAACCACCAAAGACCCACCATCCTAGAAGGGCAAGAGTAGCTCCGCCCCTCTAGTTGCTGGAGGTCTGCCTCTGAGCAAGTAAGTGGTCTACTGAGAAATATAGGATATTCTTGTCTCAGAACAGGACAATCAGGAGCTTAAAGGGCACACAGGCAGAAAGTAAGGAGAGAGAAAAAAAAACAGAGGAAAGAGTAAGGATTGAAAACAGTTAAGGGGCCAGAAATAAGACATGATTGGAGTGGTGCAGTGCAGTGGCTGTGGAGCAGCAGTCTTCCGGAGACGTTCTGGAGGATGCGGTGTTGTCCCATCTGCAGGCACCTCTCTGGGCTGAGGGAGGAGATTGCTCATCTCCAGGCTGAGTTGACCAGGATTTGTGACCTCTCTTCCATCCAGGGACCACCAGTGCCACTGCCTGCCTCAGAGGTTGCCAAGAAAGAGGAGCTGCTGGACCACAGTGGGCTCAGGAGGGTGAGGGTGGTGGAACAGGCGCATCCCTCCAGTTGTACCTCTGCACACTTCCTATGCCATTCTGGCAAAGTGTGGTTCCTCTATGGAGGCACCCCAGTGGAGACCAAGGAGGATGTTGGGAACCTCCACAAAGGAGACCCACAGGAGGGTGGCAGGGGACGCTGCAGGGAAGGAAACAACTCCTGTGGGGACTCATTGTTAGGAAGGTAGAACTGGGGAGGAAGGGAGAGGGAGGGGAGCCTGCCTGGTGCCATGGCTTGAGGGACAGGGAGCGAATCTCAGGATTGCTGAGCAGCTGCACAGGGAGGGAGTTGGACGTCATTGTCCACCTAGGGACAAATGACCTGGCTAAGAAAGGATTAGAAGTGTAGGAAGAGTTTGTGGAATTGGGGAGGCCTTAGTCAAGTAGCACGACGTGTAACCTTCTCGGAGGTGCTGCCCATCTATGGCATAGAGAGCTAGGGTGTTCCGCACCATGGATTCAACCAGTGGTTGAAAAACTGGTGGAGCCCAGGATTTAGCTTCATTGGGGACTGGGGTCCACCTGGAGTGATGCAAGCCTATACTGGCATGATGGGCTGCATCTGTCCGTGAGGGGAACCAGGATCCTAGGTGATAGGTTTAAATGCTTCATTGGCAAGCTTTTAAACTAGCCAAGGGGAGGCACTGAAAGGAGCAGGGAATCCCAGCCCCCAAATAATCACAGTAGTAAGTGCGGCAAACACCAACATAGAGGTGTCGATAGGGAGAAGGGCAGGGGTAAATGGAGAAAGTGACAAAGGCAAGAAGGACAGGGATGGGGCAAAAGGGAGTAAGGCCATCAGGAAATGGATTGTAATGAGTACCAATGCCCATAGTCTGGGCAACAAGCTCCCTGAGCTGGTGGCATTGATGGAAGAGGGATGCCTGGATATCATAGCAGTCACAGAAACATGGTACACAGAGAACCATGACTGGGATGTTAACATACCAGGGTACATAACCTACAGGAGAGACAGACAGGGGAGAAGAGGGGGAGGAGTAGCTCTCTATGTAAAGGAAGGGATAAAAGCAACTGAACAAAAGAGTAAACAGGAGGAGAGGAGGCACTGTGGGTCACCTTGGAGACTGGAAAGGCACCACAATCCGCACAGGGTTAGGTACAGACCCCATGTCAGGGGAGGGAATGGACAAGGATATGATAGAAGGCATTCTTAGAATGGCAGAGAAAGGGAGGTACTATTGATGGGAGACCTGAATATGCCAGATGTTAACTGAGCACATTTGCTGCAGCCACATCCAAGAGCAGGGCCATTCTTGATGCCCTACAGGTGGAAGGCATTAGACAGCTAGTTTCGAACCCACTGTGAGGGAGAAATCTTAGCCTCGTGACTTTCTAAACGGGGGCAGGAGAGGATCTCAGATCTAGAAGTAGGTTGCCATCTGGGGACAAGTGACCATCAAACAGTGTGTGGTTCACGCTAAACTCAGCTACAGAGTCAAGTCATACAAAAGGGAGGGTACTGGACTTAGGAGAGCTGACTTTGCAAGATGGGAGAGTGCCTCAGAAAAGCACTAGGCAAACAGGCTAGAAGGAGGTGTGGAGCAACAATGGGAATCATCAAATTGCCATCACAGAGGCAGCAAGCCTCTGTGTGAAGCAAATAAACAAATCAAATGAAAGAAAAAGCCATTATGGTTCTCAAAAGCGTGGTGGTGTGAAAGTCAGGAAGAAAAAGATAGCATTCGGATGTATAAGGAAACACAGAAGGAGCAGGACAGAGAGCTGTACCAGTTAAGGCAGAAGGAAGCAGGAGGAAGTCAGAATAGCAAAGGCCCAAACTGAGGAAAGATAGCCAACTCAGTTAAGAAGGGGGATAAAACCTTTATATCAGCGAGCGAGAAAGACAAAGGGAGGATAGTGAGGCTGAATAGAATGAACGGTGGGCAGAGGGGGACAGTGAAAAAGCAGGAATACTGAACGAATATTTCTGCTCAGTATTCACAAAAGAGGAGGGGGAAGTGCCTAATCCAATTAACAGAAGCACTCTTGATAGGGGGGTTGATCCCAGTCCTTTCACAGAAGAAAGGGTTCTGCAAGAACTCCTAAAACTGAAGGTGGACAAAGCAATGGGGCCTGATGGAATTCACCCCAGAATTCTAAAAGAATTAAGGGAGGAACTAGTGAAACCACTGGCTACTCTTTTTAATAAATCATGGGAGGATGATGTGGTACCCGAGGACTGGAGGAAGGTGGATGTGATTCCCCTTCACAAAAGTGGGACCAAGACAGAGGCAGGAAACTACAGACCTGTCAGTCTGACCTCTGTGGTAAGGAAAGTGATGGAGTCACTTGAAGGAAAGAATAGTTGAGTACCTAGAGGCCAGTGGAGCACAGGACCCAAGGCAGCATGGATTCACAGCGGGAAGGTCATGTCAGACGAATCTAATAGATTTCTTTGACTGGGTGACCAAAGTAGTAGACCAGGAGGGGCTGTGACATGGCTCTACCTAGACTTTTAGCAAGGCATTTGACACAGTCCCACACAAAGATTAATAGTCAAATTAACCAGCCTGGGAGTGGGTCCCAGGGTGGTAGCCTGGGTAAAACATTGGCTGCACAACAGGACACAGAAGGTAATTGTAAATGGAGTCCACTTGAAGAAAGAGAGGTCACTAGTGGGTACCGCAAGGTTCAGTATTGGTCCAGTCCTTTTAATGTCTTCATCAGTGACACTGCAGAGGGACTGGAAGGAAAGTATGTCTTTGCAGATGACACAAAGATCTGCAACAGGGTTGATAAGCAAGGAGGCGGAAAGGATGAAAAGGGACTTGCGTGTTGGAGAATGGTCATAAGTATGGCAGCTAGGATTCAATGCAAAGAAGTGCAAAATAATGCACCTGGGAAACAAGAACCCAGGGGAAGAATACACAATGGGTGGGGAGGTAGTAACAACAACAAAAAAGGAAAGGGACCTGGGGGTAATCATATCAGATGACCTTAAGGTTAGCAAGCAACGTGAGAAGGCAGTAGGGAGGGCTGGGGGTATACTGGGATGTATAGGGAGAGGCATCAGCAGCAGAAAACAGGAAGTTGTTATCCCTCTGTACAGACAGTTGGTGAGACCCCATCTGGAGTACTGTGTCCAGTTCTGGAGACCCCATCTCCGCAAGGACATAGACAGGATAGAGGTAGTCCAGAGGAGGGCAACTAAAATGGTGCAGGGTCTGCAAGCAAAGCCGTATGAGGAGAGACTAAAGGAGCTTAATATGTATACCCTTGAGGAAAGAAGGGAGGGGGGGACATGATAGAAACTTTTAAGTACCTCAGTGGAATCAACAAAGTCCAAGAGGGTAGCATCTTTCACAAAAAGAGACTTGCAAGAACAAGGGACACGATTTAAAGATAGAAGGAGGCGGTTCAGGGCAATGTGAGAAGTATTATTTCACAGAGAGGAGTGGATGCATGGAACAGCCTTCTTGAGGAGGTTGTGGGGTCTAAAACTGTGGGAGAATTCAAGAATGCATGGGACAGATATAAGGCAATTCTTGTGGGGGTTAGGGAGAAATAGGCTGTTGGTTAACTAGGATCTATGGCCTATCCTGTAGGTAGGGAAATAGGCAGACTAGATGGGCCAAGCGGTCCTTATCTGCCGTCAAGGTCTATGCTTCTATGTTTCTATCTCAGCAGGAGTAGTACTTGTTTGGATTAAGCAAACAGATATTTTATTAGAAGAAGGGTGTCTCATTTAAGTAAAAAAAAAAAGTGTTTTTTTCTGAGGAAGGGGGCAGTGTCAGCTTAATTTACTGAGAGCAGAGAGTGAATCTGATTGGGGTGTGGCTTAGCAGCTTAGGTGTACAAAAGCAGCTGTCTCCAATTACAGCTTCGGGCTGTTTCTGGCAGAACAGAACTGGTTGCAGAGTAAGAAACAGAAGTCCAGAACTACAGATTTTTTACTAATTAATCACTTCTGTCTGAGCAGGAGTAGTACCTGTTTGAATTAAGTAAGCAGATACTTTATTAGAAGAAGGGGGTCTCATTTAAGGAAAAAAATAAATAAATAAGTGTTTTTTTTTCTGAGGAAGGGGCAGTATCAGCTTAATTTACTGAGAGCAAAGAGTGAATCTAATTGGGGGTGTGGCTTAGCAGCTTAGGTGTACAAAAGCAGCTGTCTCCAATTACAGCTTCCGGCTGTTTCTGGAAGAAGAGAACTGGTTGCAGAGCAAGAAACAGAAGTTCAGAACTATAGATTTTTTACTAATTGCCCTCCTTCTCACCCCTCCACCCTCCCACCCAAAACCAGTTCTAGTTTTATAGCCACTGAATTTGACTGACAACAGGAACTTCCTGTTTGGCAGTAGGAAGGGAAGGATCACTGAGACACATTAGTTTCAGCAACCTTGAAGGAACCTAAAAAAAAAACAAAACTCTTTATTCCCCCTTAGCTGCTGGATGTCTGAATCCAAGCACGGAGGAAGGAGACTGCTGAAGACTACAGGAAGTTCCTGTCCCAGAACAGGAAGGGTGAGAGTTATAAGGGCACATAGGCAGTAGGAAAGTAAGTGTAAAAATACATAGAGGGAGGAGACAATAAGCATACAAAGCAACAGGAGAGGGGACACAAAATAAGTCAACATGGGAGTGGTGCAGTGCAATGGCTGTGGAGCAGCAGTGTTCCAGGAGACATTCTGGAGGCTGCGATGCTGCCCTGTTTGCAGCCACCTCTCTGGTCTGAGGGAGGAGGTTGCCATCTCCAGGCTGACCTGGTTAGGATTCGTGAAACCTCTTCCCCCACTCACAGACCACCAGAGCCACCACCATTACCTCAGAGGTTGCCAAGAAAGAGGAGCGGTTGGACCAAGGTGGGCTCAGGGAGGGAGCAGGTGGTGGAACAGAGGTGCATCCCTCCAGTTGTAGCTCTCCACAATTCATATGCTGTTCTGGCAAAGAGTGGTTCCTCTATGGAGGCACCTGCAGTGGAGACCAAGGAGGATGCTGGGAACCTCCACAAAGGAGACCCACAGGAGGGTGACACGAGACCCCACAGGGGAAGGAAACAACTCCTGGTGGGGGACTCCAATCATTAGGGGGTAGACGTGGGGAGGAAGGGATAGGAGGTGGCAGGTGCCTGCCTGGCGCCACGGCTTGGAGGGACAGGAAGCGAATTCAGGATTAGTGAGCAGCTGCATGAGGGAGGGAGCTGGATGTCATTGTCCACCTAGGGACAAATGATCTGGTTGTAAATGGGATCAGAGTGGTGCAAGAGGAGTTTGTGGACTTGGGGAAGGGCCTTAGACAAGTAGCATGTATGGTAACCTTCTCGGAGGTGCTGCCTGTCTATGGCAAGGATGATGCTAGTGTATTCCGCACCATGGGATTCAATGAATGGTTGAAAAACTAGTGTGGAGCTCAGGGTTTTGGCTTCACTGGGGACTGGGGCTCCACCTGGAGGGATGCAGGCTTATACTGGCGCGATGGTCTGCATCTGTCCAGGGGGGATCCAGGATCCTAGGTGACAGGTTTAAATGCTTCACTGGCAAGCATTTAAACTAGCCAAGGGGGAGGCACTGAAAAGGAGCAGGGAAATCCCAGCCTCTCCTCACAAAGCGCAGTAGTTAGAGAGGTAAACACCAAGGCAGAGAAGTCAGTAGGGAGCAGGGCAGGGATTAATGCAGAAAAAGGTGTTGGGGATGGGGCTAAAAGGGGTAAGGCCATAAAAAATAAATGGAAGGTGATGAGTACCAATGCCCGCAGTCTGTGCAACAAGCTCCCTGAACTAGTGGGCCTTGATGGAAAGAGGGATGCCTGGATATTGTGCTAGTCACTGAAACATGGCACACAGAGAACCATGAGTGGGAAGTCAACATACCAGGATACACAGTCTACAGGAGGGACAGGGTGGGTAAAAGAGGAGGAGGAGTAGCTCTCTATATAAGGGAAGGGATTAAAGCAACAGAACTAAAGAGTAAACAGGAAGTTGATGAGTCACTATAGGTCACCCTGGAGACAGAAAATGGCACCACAATCTGCATGGGGGTTGTGTACAGACCCCCATCTCAGGGGGAGGAAATGGACAAGGAAATGATAGAAGGCATCCTTAAAATGGCAGAAAACGGGGAGATATTGTTGATGGGGGACCTGAATATGCCAGATGTTAACTGGAGTACCTTTGCTGCAGGCACATCCAAGAGCAGGGTCATTCTTGATGCCCCACGGGGGGCATGCCTCAGACAGCTAGTGTTGGAACCCACTTGGGAGGGAGCAATCTTAGACCTGGTACTCTCAAATGGAGAAGGAGAAAGGATCTCAGATTTAGAAGTGGGTAGCCATCTGGGAACAAGTGACCACCAAACAGTGTGGTTCACAATAAACACAGCCATAGAGTCAAGCCATACAAAAACAAGAGTATTGCACTTTAGGAAGGCTGATTTTGGGAAAATGAGAGAGTGCCTTAGAAAAGCACTAGCAAATAGGCAAGAAGGAGGGGTGGAGGAACAATGGGGAATAATCAAAACAGCCATCGCAACAAGCCCTTGTGTGAAGCAAATCAATAAAACAAAACAAAGGAAAAAAACACTATGGTTCTCAAAAGAGGTGGCAGGGACGGTTAAGGAGAAAAGGACAGCATTCAGGAAATATAAGAAAACACAAAAGAAGCAGGACAGAGAACTTTATCAGTTAAAGCAGAAGGAGGCAGGGAAGGCAATCAGAATAGCAAAGGCACAAACTGAGGAAAAGATAGCCAACTCTGTTAAGAAGGGGGATAAAACCTTTTATAGGTACATTAGGGAGCAAAGAAAGACCAAAGGAGGGATACAGAGACTTAATAAAGGGGAGGGAATGTGGGCAGAGGGTGACAGTGAAAAAGCAGGGATACTGAACAAATAGTTCTACTCAGTATTCACAACAAATGAGGAGGGGGAGGTGCCTAAACCAAACAAGGGAGAAACTCTGAACAGGGGGGTCGATACCAGTCCATTCACAGAAGAAAGGGTTTTGAAAGAACTCTTGAAACTGAGGGTGGACAAAGCAATGGGGTCTGATGGGATTCACCCAAGAATACTAAAAGAACTAAGGGTAGAACTAGTAACACCATTGACTACTCTCTAACAAATCATGGGAGGATGGGGTGGTACCTGAGGACTGGAGGAGGGCAAATGTGATTCCAGTTAACAAAAGTGGGAGCAGGGCAGAGGCAGGGAACTACAGACCAGTTAGTTTGACTTCAGTGGTAGGGAAAATGATGGAATCACTTCTGAAGGAAAGAATGTTTGAGTACCTAGAGGCCAGTGGGGCACAGGACCCAAGGCAGCATGGTTTCACAGCAGGAAGGTCATGTCAGACGAACCTAATAGATTTCTTTGACTGGGTGACCAAAGTAGTAGACCAGGGAGGGGCTGTTGATATGGCCTACCTAGATTTTAGCAAGGCATTCAACACAGTCTCATACAAAAGATTAATATACAAGTTATCCAGACTTGGAGTGGGTCCCAAGGTGGTAGCCTGGATAAAAAACTGTCTGGACAACAGGACGCAAAGGGTAATAGTAAACGGAGTCCACAGTGAAGAAAGGAGGGTAACTAGTGGGGTACTGGGACCGGTCCTCTTTAATATCTTTATAAGTGACATTGGAGAGCACCTGGAAGGAAAGGTATGCCTCTTTGCAGATGACACAAAGATCTGCAACAGGGTTGATACGCAAGGTGGGGTGGAAAGAATGAAAAGGGACTTGGCAAGGTTGGAGGAATGGTCAAATACATGGCAGCTCAGATTCAATGCAAAGAAGTGCAATGTAATGCATCTGGGAAACAAAAACCCAGGGGAAGAGTACACAATGGGGGGGTGAGTTAATAACAACAAAAATCGAAAGAGACCAAAGAGTAATTATATCAGATGACCTAAAGGTGGGCAAGCAATGTGAGAAGGCAGTAAGGAGGGCTGGGGGGATACTGGGATGCATAGGGAGAGGCATCAACAGTAGAAAACAGGAAGTTGTTATCCCTCTCTACAGACAGTTAGTGAGACCCCATCTGGAGTACTGCGTGCAATTCTGGAGACCCCATCTCTGCAAAGACATAGACAGAGTGGAGGCTATTCAGAGGAGGGAACTAAAATGGTGCAAGGTCTGCAAAAAAACAGACATACGAGAGATTAAAGCAGCTTAATATGTATACCTTGAGGAAAGGAGGAGAGGGGGACATGATAGAAACTTTCAAGTATCTCAAGGAATTAACAAGGTACAAGAGGTAGTATCTTTTAGAAGAAGAGGTGTGCAAGAACAAGGGGGCACAATTTGAAGATAGAGGAGAACAGCTCAGAGGTAATGTTAGAAAGTATTTTTTCACAGAGAGAGTTGTGGATGCATGGAACAGCCTTCCTGAGGAGGTTGTGGAGTCAGGAACAGTGGCAGAATTCAAGAATGCATGGGACAGGCATAAGGCAATTCTAGTGGGGGGCAAGAGGAAGTAAGCTGTTGATTAACTAGAATCTGCAGCTTATCCATCAGGTAGGGAACTGGGCAGATTGGGTGGGCCAAGTGGTCCTTATCTGCCGTCAAATTCTATGTTTCTATGTTTCTGTACAGCAGGCAGGCTTGAGCTATAAGGCAGTCTGCCCAGTCCTGGGGAAGGAAGGCCATGCCCTGAGAGGTATCCAGGACTGCCCCTATGTACTGAAGGTGCTGACAGGGGGTCAGAACTGACTTGGGCAGGTTGACCGTAATGCCCAGATCCTGGAATAGGCGGGTGGTATGTTCCAGAATCTGTAACAGGCACTCCCTGGATTGGGCATTGAGAAGCCAGTCATCCAGGTAGGGAAAGACACAGAGTCTCTCCCGCCTGAGGGCAGCTGCTATCACTGCCAAGCATTTGGTAAACACTCTTGGGGCTGAGGACAAGCCAAAGGGCAAGGCCTGGATCTGGAAGTGTGCCCCCTGGAAATGAAGCCTTATGTCACCATCCAGAATTTTTTGTACTGAATGAAGATTTAGCTCCTGGAGGTCTAGAATGGGCCTGAGATCCCATGTGCATTTGGGGACAAGGAAGAAATGAGAGTAGAACCTTCTGCCCTGTTGGGTCTCTAGGACAGGTTCTAAGGCTGTTTTGTGGAGTACAGAGTGGATTTCCTCCCAGAGCACTGGGATGTGTCCAGAAGACAAGAGGGCAGCACTGTTTTTTTTTTCTTGAGGGCACTCCATAAGTTCCAGAGTGTGGCAACTTTCTATTAACTGCAGTACCCAGACACCTCTGGTAATTTCCCCTCCATTTGTCCAAATGCAGGGAGAAACGACCCCCTACAACCTCCTCCTGCCTTATGGGACGGGGTGGGTTTGGGCAAGGAGTCAGGCCAAACTAACAGGGGGGCCAGGGCCACACCACCTCCTCCTCTGGGTTTTTGCCTGTGGTGGAGGAGGGGCAGGCAAGCCAGGGGCAGCCTGGCGCTTATCCAGAAGCGTGTTAGAAGGCTTGGGTGTATGGGTAGACTGCCAAAAGGGCACTCATTGACCACCTTTGGGCTGGTTGGTATGGTACATAGAGTGGAACAACTGTAAGGTATGGTCAGAGGCTTGCAATTGAGTAAGCATGTCCAGTACCTCTGCCCTGAACAGTCTGAAGCCTCTAAAAGGGGCATTCAGGATGTACAAATGAACATCCTGGGCAAAACCGGACACCCTCAGCCATAAGCATCTTCACAGGCAAATGCCCACTGCAGCAGCCCTGGCTGAGGCATCTACAGTGTCGTTAGGCAGCCCTAAGAAGGTGTGTGCCAATGTCGGAACCTACTTTGAGAGACTGCAGCATCTACTGTTTTAGGGAGTCCTCCAGGAGGGCCTGGGCAGTTTTGAGGGCCTGGTTCCAGAGCTGGTTTTGGTACTGGACCAGACAGGCAATGTCATTCAACACCCTAATGGTCTGTTTGGCAGAGGCAAAGGTTCTCTTGCCAATGTGATCCAGCCTCCAGGACTCTTTATCCAGAGGCAAGGAACTGAGATGTTTAGGACTCTTGGTGCGGTCATGGGCAGCACTGATGACCATCAAATCCATTTGAGGCTGGTTGGCAAAGAAAGGCCTTCCTTTTGGAGCCTGGTATAATTTGTCTGCCTTCCTTGGCATGGCTGGAATCAAATTTGGCCAGTGCCAGCTCACCATGGTGGCATCCTCAAAGAGTTCAATCAAGGGAGGGATGACCAGAGGAGAGGCATCCGGCAATCGCAAATAAGTGGCCAATTGACACTGAGCAGGATCTTGCTCCTCGGTGTCAAAACCCATGGCTGACTGTAATTCTCTTATACACGAGACAAAAGAGGGGGTCATCTGAGGGGACGGTGGGATGTACCTCTGGGTCTCCTCACCATTGGCAGAGACCATGGAGGAGGAGTTGTAAGGAGTGGCTCCTCATCTGACAGAATGAGGTCCAGACGACCACCATCCTCGTCCCCAGAATCCTGAGGTGGGAGAGAGGGCCCCTGGGTCCTGAGGTGTGTGCCGTGGCCCTACTGGAGGAGAAGGAGATCGCTGCAGGGTCAGACCTTGGGGATGAGCAAGCTTAGCTTGCATAAAGTCCCATTAGGTGGTAAGCATGGAGTGAATGTCCACCACTATCGGCACTGGACCCACCGGCATCAGATGAGGGAACACTGGGGTCGGTGCCATGGTCGGCACTGGGAAGGCTGCCTGAACAGGCTGGGGCCTGCAAGGAAGAAGCTCATTGGCATAGGTCGATCTTGGGGAAGGCGACAGCGACTAGGGTTCTGGCTGGGGAGGACTCAGGAGAGGGTAAAGGCTCCATGCCCAAGGCTATGGCTGAAGAAATGGCTGAGGTCAGCGGTGGGGGGAAGGGATTAGGCTGTGTTCCAGCGACCGCTAATGCTGAGCTTGTTGACAACGGACCAGCTGAGCCACCTGACTGAGTGCCCACTGAGAACAGGGGCCTGAACAGCAGGGGCTGAGAAGTTGGTGGAGTGCCACAGCCCCTCGAAACAACATCTGCCACTGAATGACTGGTGGGAGGGGAGCTGCCAATGGTAGCCCTGCAGGAGAAAGGGCATGTGAGGTGGGGGGGCACCCCGACGACGAGGACTCCCCACCACAGTCGAAGCTCAGAGTGGTGTCTGGGATCGAGACAAAGAGGACTGGGTTTTCTCCTTAGGATGGTCCTTGTCTCGATGCCTGTGCTTCCCTGATGACTTGTCCTGGGCCTTGGAAGGTTGTGAGCAAGAGAACGTGGCGGGGGAAGCAGAGGAACTTCGGACCTGATGCTCCTTCTCCATCCGGGCAACCTTCTGCTTCAGCAGAAAAGTTTTGAGGGTCTGCATTTGACACTTCCTGGTGGCCTTGTTGAAGCTGCAGCAGATCATGCAAGCCTGAGTGTCTGTTCTGGGCCTAAGCAGCAGACGCAAGCCTCGTGGTCGTCCTTCTCAAGAATCTTCTGCCTGCAGGCACACTTTCTGAAGAGGTTCCCGGAGGCGGAGTTTAGCATAAACAGAGAGGAGAATCCACTTTATTGCTAGAGTGATGCATACAAGGGAGAGAAAATAAAAAAGTAAAGTTCAAAGAAATTATTTTGATGAAATGGCAGTCAACTGAGGCTGGTAAATCTCTGTGATGTCTGACGTGTGATGGTTGACAGCGGAAAAAGAACTGAAGAGGGCACAGGAGCCATCCACTCTTACAGGACACACCAACACAGCATATGACATTGGAGTGGGCATTCCTCTGGTAGACTGCTAGCTAGAAATATTTCCATGCGGTCCTAGTGCCTGGTGGCTATAATTCCATAGGTGTGGCCTGCTACAAGATATACCCCCGAAGTGAGATCAACGCTCCCATTCTTCCCTTGAAAAGCACTTTACCCGTAATATTTAAACTTGGCTGTCGGAGGATATTTTGGGAGATATGCATCCTGAATCTGGTGTAAATACACCAAGAAATGCCATCGTTATGAGCACTTTAGTGAGTGATGTTTTTCAAACTCATGCCCTGGGAAGAAATCACATGGCAGACTTCAATTTGAGAAACAGCATCCACAGACACCCTTCCAAAACCACTTTACCCTTAATTACTTAAACCAGGCCATCTTGTGGTCATCAAAGTGCCCCTTTGGGGAGCATGAGCACTGAATTTTGTGTAAATGCACCAAGAAACGTCATAGTTATGGGTACTTTAGTGAATGCTGGTTTACAAACCCAATAGGAACAAAGCAAATTTCAAACTATGGTTTGAGAAAATGCACCCACATTCACCTCTCAGAAACCCCTTTACACTAAATATTTAAACCAGGGCATCTTGTGGTCATCATAGCATCCACTGGGGAACATGTACCCCATTTTAGGCGTAAAAATATACCAAGAAATGCCATAGCTAAGAGCACGTTTGTGAGTGGTTTTTTTTTTTTTTTTAATCCAGGTTCTAGGAAGTAAGAAAATTGCAGCTTCTGATTTGAGAAACAGCACCCACATTCACCCCTGGAAAACCACTTTATCAGTAAAATTTAAACCTGGGTATCTCATGGACATCAGATGACATTTTAGGGAACATGTACCCCAAATGTGTTGTAAATATACTATAAAATGTCATAGTTAAGGGCACTTTTGTGAGGCCTGTTTTCCCTTGGAGGGTTGCTCTCATGTTGGGGGAGTTGGGAGGGACCATAAATGTGCTGACCCCTCCACGTCCATTTAAATGATGGCTTGGCCCTTTGGGACTTCCCTGAGTCCTAATGCCTATAGCACAGGATCCTAGTCAACATAGTGGACTGCCTCTAAGGGAGAATGGCCCTCCACCCAGAGCCCCTGTCACGGAAGGTAAACCATGGGGTTACTGGAGTTTGATGGTGTTACAGGATATAAGCCAGAACAGGGTATATCCATGGGATTAGAGTATATTCCTGGAATGGAGTGAGTGACCGGGCAGAAAACAACTCTATAGAAAAAAACATTGTTAATAAGAACAGGCAGACTGAGCAGGATCTTGGTTCCAGGTGCAACCTGGGTGGGATGTTAAAAGGTAGGAAGAAATCAAAGACAATAAACTGAAAAACTGCAATGTACAAAAATGGAAATTACGTACTTACTGTAACTGTTGATCTTCTTGGGACAGTCTCCATCACTCATTCACACTAGTGGGACAGCGCCGGAGGTGCTAGGACCAAGCGGGAGCCAAAACTTTTCAGAAGGGTCGACGCCGAGACAGGACCACGCATGCGCGGCGCCACAAGACTAGCTCACGCCTGTGTAGGCTATCTTGGTGTCGACCCTCCAACTGCCTCAGTACCTTTTCGACCAAGGGGGTGCAGCGTAACTAATGAAAATAACTTATCCTGACTTTCTGGGTCTGAGAGGCCTCAGATGGCCCTTGCAAGAAGGGTCAAAGAACAATGTCTTCACTGCCTGAACCAAAGGACCATGAAGACCAAGAAAGAAAACGAGTGAGCCCAGGGGATGGTGGGTGGGCGTGTGAATGAGTTGATGGAGACCATCCAAGAAGATCAACAATTACGGTAAGTATGTAATTTCCATATCTTCCTGGACTAAGTCTCCATCACTCATTCACACTAGTGGGAGAGTACCGAGCTAAAACCAAATACCCTGAGTAGGGTGGTAGGAGATTGGGTTCACTCAGAAATGACAGCCAGAGACGGTCCTGCTAATAAAAAGAGCTTTCTTGGAAAGAGCATCTAGAACATAGTGCTTACAAGATAAGCGTTTGAGTTGTAACTCACCACTTTGCAGACGACTACAATGGAAACAAAATGAAACTCTGCCAGGAAGCCGCAACCACTCTAGGAGAGCGGTGAGAACCCAGCCTCACAATTTGGTCTAGGACCAAAGTTAATAGTGTCAAAGACATGTACTAATCTAACGTAAATGGATCTCAGGAACTGAAAGAGCCGGAGGTAAAGTCTACTGTTCTAGGTACACTGAAAAGAGATGGAAACTCCCCACTACTACATGCTTTTGACCTGCGAACAACAGGTCCAGGAGCACTTGAACCCCTTACTTGGTGAACAAAGAAGGTCCAGGTGGGGTCAGCCCATCAAGGAGAATGATTTTCACTTAGTCACTGAAACCTTCCTGATGGAAGGCCAAAGCACGACTTAGAAGCCTCTTGTGGTGGTCTAGTAGAACCAGATCCTACCCACTTTATATTCAAAAAAGGAATCATCCGGTCCCTTTGTGTACAACTGTAGTAGCAGTCTCTGAACTCAGGGAAGAGAGGAAAAGTGTACAGGAGGACGTGTCCACTGCAGAAAAACATTCTGACAGAAAAAAACAGGGGCTGGATTTCTAAGGCAAATAGAGGCAGATGTGTGTCAAGGAGGAACGCAGCAGGACCAAACTAGGGCTAATCCATTCATTGAAAGTGACTGAATAGCGGCAGAAGTGATTCAATGCGGTGAGGCACCAGTCACTCTGGCCTCCCTGAAGGGAGCAGGAAGGACTCTAGTTTGATGATAAAAAACAAACATCACAGCTCCGTCACGCACTCAGAGAGGATAGCTTCATGAGCAACTGGCACGGAACCAGTGCACAGGAACTGAAGGTGGAAATAATTGAGAAGCCATCTCAGAAAAAAGACCTACTTGACCTACAGTCAAGAAAGAAGCATGTCGTCTGTTAAACTGAAGCAAGCAAGGAAGTAGGAACCTGCATTCCGACTCGCTGGAGAGTCACTTCTGTTGCCGCGAGGCTCTGATCAAGAGAAGAAAGCCTGATAAAAAAAAAAGGGGGGACCAACAGACTGGGCAGTTACCTAGGTCTAGGAAATATCTCTGAATGAGAGAAATCTCTCTTGGAGAAAAGAGATGACCCATACCTCCACCGGATCGGACTCCCTCTAGGGGTAGAAGAAGTCAGGTACTCTTTGCTGTAGTTTAGAGACGACCACCTCAGGGGCTGAGGCGGAACCTGACCAGATCCAAAAGGGTGGTATCGGTTAATTTTGGCTAGGTCTTGTGCTGTGATAATTTTTTTTTTTTTTTTAACCATTAGTCCGAGCCTGACAAGGTTTCAGGCTGCTATCTCGCAAGGATTGCCTGATACAAAAATGATGAAGATGTCATCCATCTGAGGGGCAGGAGCAGCCTGAGCATCCACAACTGAAATCGTGACTGGACTAATAATCACAGCTGAGGAGATGTTAACCACCTGTGCCGATGAAGCCACTGAAGGGGCAGTATCACAAGAGGGCTATATACCCCTATCAAAGGAGCGGAAGAGCTTGTGCGGCTTATGACCATTGAATTAGAATGTTCCACAAAGTGTAATTGTTTTGATGACTGAAAGAGTCTAGATGCAGAAGTGTAAGGTCCGCGGATGCAGTCTGAGGTACTATAGTGGACTCCATCCCTCAGGAACTACTAAAAAGATCTTCCATCACGGACTCTGAAGATAGAGAGGGTGTGGCCTTCAGTATATAAAATGAGTCATCCACTGTATCACTGACCAGAAGGACAGGGAGAGACTCATCTAGATGCACTTCTACCCCAGAAAGACCCGTAAGGGAGGTCTAGGTCAGAGCCACTAGAGACTCCGCCACCAGGAAGGATGTCGAGGAGCTCGGCACCACGTAGGGAGCTGAGAAAGTGCTGAGTGGAATGAGAGATTCCGCTGGCAGAACACTACAGAAGAGTTCCATCAGTGGAAAACCGCTGGATGTCACAAGATCCCACGCAGACCGCCACTCACTAAGATGTGTGGAAAAATAACCTGCAGAACAGGACTTCATTCTGTGGAAAACATCTTGCCACAAGTTCCGCGGAAGAGAAGGTCTGCAGAAGGAAAATCTGTCACTAGTTCTGCCGGACAGCACCAACTGGCACTCCTGCGGCACCAGCATCACTCACGGCACAGGAGGGCACCGAGCAGAGCCTATGCCAACCTGGGCGACACCCGAGGGCACCTGCAGTGGTACCCGCAGGTACCCCCGGCAACCATGGCAGCAACAGCACCCGAGGGCACTCCTGACACCCATGGTACCATGGCACCCATAACACCCATGGTGCCCATGGCAGCAATGGCACCCGAGGGCACCCATGATACTCATGGCACCCACGGCACCCATAGTACCATGGCAGGAATGGCACTCGAGGGCACCCATGGCACTCATGGTACCCATGATACTCATGGCACCCATGGGTGCCCGCCCCGCCTGCAGCACCCACGGGTGCTCAGTGCCATCCACAAGTGCCCTTGGGCATCCACAGCACTGCAAAACACCCGTGGCACTGCCAGCAGTGCCGGCAACCAACAGCACCAACAGCACCCGCGGCGCTGCACAGAGAGACGGAACCAACTCATGGCGCTGACCACGGTGCCAACCGATGGCGCCGACCCACGGTGCCGACCCACGGCACCGACCCAAACACCAGCGGTGCCACCTATGGCACCAACGCCAAAACCAGTGGCCGCCACGGCGCTGATCCACGGCGCCGGACCTGCAGCACCACCCATGGCATCAGGCATGGCACCAGGACAAACACCACCATGGCAAATGCCAATGGGGAATCCTGAGATGAAGGGGGAGAAGGAAAAAGGTCGTGCCCATGCTGGCCCCTGCATGGAAATGGGGGGGCGTAGGCACGAGGGGTCGACATGATGGCGAAGACACCAAGAGGGCACCGCGCTCACCCTGATCTAATTGACCCGGCTCCGGTCCAGCAGCTCCAAGACCCGGAGGCCCTGAAATAAGGAACGCTGGACAGGAAAACTGGATAAAAGTCAAACCCCCTGCTCCACAGGAGCGGCCCAGAGATGAAACTGCTCACTGGAGCTCCAACGAGGACAGCGATGGAGTCTGGAGTCAAAGAATGTGGCTGTTAGGAGCGGAGCCAAGGGGAACCCACAAAAGTCGGTTCAGGCCTATCGCTCCTCCTGATGAAGAGTCCTCGTGCAGATGTACCAGAGGGCAACCTCGAGCGACACCGATTCTTCTTCCCCCAATGAGGAAGAAGAGCTCGAGGTAAAGAGGAGCAGGATCCCCGGAGCCGCTAGATTCATGCTTCAGTGGACTGTCCTCCCACCCGAGCACAGGACTGTCCATAATTGCCCCCCCCCCCCGTTTATCAAAGGGCGGCAGACCGGACACGGCCCCTCTGCCATAACAACTTTCAAATTAAGTCTTCCTACCATCACCGCTACTGTCTAAGGACGACTCCATTGATGGCAGGTGAGAATTTCTTTTTCTTCTTCTTCAAAATCTTCTTTTCTTGTTCGTAAAATAAGAAATTACTACTAAAATGTTAAATTAAACGCTAAAAGCTGCTGTCGTATAGACGATAACTTTGACTCCGGCAGACAAGCGAAGTCGACATCCAAGCACACTTGACGGCAGGAGAAAAGGAACTCAGGCGGTTGGAGGGTCGATGCCGAAATAGCCCACACAGGCGCAAGCTAGTCTCGCGGTGTCGTGCATGCGTGGTCCTGTCTCGGCGCCGACCCTTCTGTAAAAATGTTGGCTCCCGCTTGATCCTAGTGCCTCCAGTGCTGTACCACTAGTGTGAATGAGCGATGAAGACTTAATCCAGGAAGATCAAGATATCACATGATGCAAGATCCAAAACTGCAGACATTTACAATGGTAATAAGAAAAAAATCAATAAATAATAAAAACAGTAAAAATCAGTGTGAGGGGTGCATGGTGACCAGGTATTAAGTATTAGCCAAATAAAAGTGAATAGCTAGCTGCATCAGTAGTGTAAGAAGTGATATGACAATAAAAGAGAAGAGTGGGGTTGAGAAACAAACAAGGAGAGGAAGATCATTCCAGAGAGTTGGAAGTATTAGGTAAACCGACCAGTGGAGGTTTTGCGTCAGGAGATGTAGAAACACAGAATATCAAATTAGTGCAGGGGCATGATAATGGGATGGAAAGAGTGGGGAGAGAGGAGAGACAAAAGGGAATAATAGTTAAGGGCTCACTTTGATTTGTGTCCAGCACTCTAATATTTGTAATTTTTAAATACTGCAGTAGGCCCATTGCTTGGGCATGCTGCCTATATACAAAAACAATTACAGCAAGGCAGAGCTTGGTGAGGGCCACATCTGTTTTTAAAAGATCAAATGCACCACTTTTTCCATATGTTTAATAAAAGAAACATAGAAACACAGAAGTTAAAAGCTTGAATTCACATGAATTCAAGTCCCTGTGTCATGATTAGTTTCGTGAAAATTCCATGCTGTTTGGTTTTGTAGTTTTCTTTAAATCAGCATTTATTAATGTGCTCTGCAGTAACTGAAAACAGTGACGATTTTTCTGTCCCTATCAGTGAGTGATGACATCGTATTGGTCTAGCCTGCTGCTTCAGCAATTAAGTCCCTGATTGACTGAAGAGGCTGGAGTACTTCAAAGTCAGAGCAGTCTGTAGAGCTAATTGTTTTCACTCCAAGGTGTTTATTAACCCATCTGGTTTGTGTTTAGATAGATTAGCTTAAAATCTATCATTCTGTTCTCACAAAAAGTTGATCATTTTGAGTTTCAGTGCTGAACTGAAGTGGTATGAATGTTTGTGAGAAATCACAGTGTCTGTATTACAGCAGTCAGTTCTGTCTCGTCCAAACTCTACGTTGTTTACTGGCTACATGACACACGGTAGTTTAATGGATATAAAATAAACACAATTTTGTTAATTCATAGAAGTAGTGTGTTTTTAATGTAACCTCTATAAATATGTTCATGTGAGAACAATTTTGTTTTATGTCAGATTGACAAAGAGGTTTCTGCCACACTGCTAGTTCAGGAACATGTACTGTATGAACACACAAAATTCAGTTCTTTGAGGGTTTCTGTGTGAAAATACATACTAACATACTAACATACTATTTGCCAGCAGATTAGGCCTTATGGTCTATCAAGTCTGCTCGAACCTAGATCCTTAGTTGGGTGCCGAGACCCTCCCATCCCTTGTGCTCCAGAAACCCCTATCATCCATCCCACCCCGCCGGACAGGCCATCATCTGATACATCCACTTTCTGTGTCTGTCCCACCTCTCTTAAAGCTCTCCACTGTGGATCTCTGAACCAGCTCACCAGGCAGAGCATTCCAAGGTCCACCACCCTCTCAGTGAAAAACCTCCTCCTCTTTCCCCTCACCCTTCCACCTTCCAACTTCAAACCATGCCTCTGGTGATGCCTCCTGCTTTAGTCTAAAGATCCTCCATGTTTACCCTATTTATTCCCTTGAGGTACTTGAAGACCTCAATCATGTCCCCCTGTCTCCTCTCCTCCAATGAAAACAGGCAGAGCTCCTCAAGTCTGTCCTCGTAAGTCAAATCCCCTAGCCCTCGTATCATCTTTGTTGCCCTCCTCTGTACCCTCTCCAGGGCTGTATGTCCCTCTTCAAGTGTGGTCTCCAGTACTGTACACAGTACTCAAGGTGTAGTCTAACCAGTCCATTGTACAGTGGCAGAATCACTTCCTTGCTCCTAGAGGTGATCCCTTGATGCATCCCAACATCCTGTTTGCCTTGCTAGCTGCTCTCCTGCACTGCTCAGTGTTATTCATACATGTATCCACCATGACCCTAGGTCTTTTCCCCTGTTGAGGCTTCCAGCACCTCCCTCCCAGGGTGTACCTGTGTTTAGGGTTTCCCGACCAAGATGCAACACCTTGCACTTGGTGATATTGAAATTTAATTTCCATGTGTGAGCCCAGCTTTCCAGGGTGTCCAGGTCCTCTGCAGGCCAACCTCCCTCTTCTCCCTCAACTACTGCTCCCATCTTGGAGTCATCCGGAAGAGACTCATTTCACACCCTATACCATCCCTGATGTCTGATATGTGCATTAAACAGGATTGGACCCAGGACCGAGCCCTGTGGTACCCCACTACCAACCTCTGTAGGTTCGAGCTCCCCACAGACCACTACTCTCTGAGTGCGCTCCAGCTATCCAGTTTTCAATCCATCTGACCATCAAAGGGCCTACTCCTAACCCCACAGTTTCTCCACCAGACCATTGTGGGGACAGAGTCAAACGCCTTGCTGAAGTCCAAGAATAATACATCCACAGGCTTACCCCTATCCAGTTCTGATGTTACCCATTCATAGAACTCTACAAGGTTGGTTTGACATGATCTACCTGGCACAAACCCATGCTGCCGACTATCCAGCCCTCCCCTCCTCCAAGTAAACCCTCAATCGTTCCTTTAGTATACTCTCCATTAATTTTCCACCACCGAGGTTAAACTGATGGGTCTATAGTTTCCTGGTACTTCCTCTGACCCCCCTTTTATGGATTGGTACCATATGTGCCTCTCGCCAATCCCTAGGTACCCTCCCTGTCTCAAGTGACCTGCCAGAAGCCCGCCAGGGGTGCAGCCAGTGTCCGCCAATTCCCATAGTACCGGATGAATGCCATCCGGCCCAGGAGATTTGTCTTTCTTAGGGCCTTGAGGGCAAACCACACCCTTTTGGTGGGATGGCATCATCTGTCCCTCCACCTTACTGGTCTTTTATCCTTATCCAGATGTGACACCCTGGGGTACCTTTCCTCCCTTTGCTCCATTTCTGCTGCCCCTGATCCCACTCCCTGCCGCTTCTATCCCCTTTGTGCCTTGCTTTGTAGATATCCCATCCCCCTCCCTAGTGAACACAGAGGCAAAGTACTCGTTAAATACCTCTGCCTGGTCCCTCGCCTCTTCCACCCACCCTCCTTCTGATCTCAATCTGCTGAGATGGCCCTTAGTTTTTCTCCGCTCCCCAATGTACCGGAAGAACCCCTTTTCCCCTCCATGTATCCCCTGTGCCAGCCGTTGCTCTTTACTGGACTTTGCTCCCTCACCATACGGGTGACTTTTCTAGATGCAAGCTGGTACATTTCCTTATCCCTATCCCTCTTGTTGTTTTATATTTTTGTAAGGCCTTCTTTTCTCTGACTGCTACCTGGACCTCACTGGACCACCAGCATGGTTTATGTGACCTTGCTCCCTACGCTTCAACTTAGCGCAGATCCTGACTGCCTCATGAAGTCCCGTTTTATGACCTCCCATCTCCTTTCCACACTTGTTGTTGAGGTAATCCCTTCAAGTGATCCTTGAGAATATTTCCATGCCCATAAAGTCTGCCCCTCTGAAGTCCACTGCCAGTGTCCTAGATCTCACCCCACTCCCCCAATGCTTATTTGAAACCAGACAGTATTGTGGTCACTCCCAGTCAGGGGTCCTGTACAACCATGTCCCTTACCAGATCCCCATCTGCCAGAACCACATCCAGGACATACGCCCTCCTTGTGGGCTCCATCACATGCTGTGTAAGAACACATCCTGGAAGCCATCCAGCAGCCTCTGCTCCTTGGCTTTAGAGGACATGGTTCCCCAGTTAGTACCTGGCATAATAAGGTCCCCATCAACACCACTCCTTCCCTTTGGACCACACTGGGCAATGATGTTGTCCAGCAAACCATCCTCTAGAACATCACTCATCCCGGGGGCCTATATGCTACACCCAGCTTGACCTTATCTCCTGCTGGGGATCGAGAGTGACCCATAAGGCCTCCACGCTTCCTCTGCCTCTTCTACCATAGCAATTTCTATGTCATCTCTAATGAACATAGCCACTCCACCCCTCTGCCCTCCTTTCTATCCTTCCTAAGCATAGTGTACCCCGACATTTAGGTCCCAGTCATGGTTTTGTTGGCCACGCTTCCGTGACTCGCCCACATCCACCCCTCCCTCGAACAGCATGGCCTGGAACTCTGGCAACTTGTTTCCAAACTCCTGGCATTTAACACTAACCCCACCCCTTATCCCTGATCCTTTTGTCGAACCCCACCCAGATTCCTTATACTTCCATCCTCCCCTGCTCCTCCTGAAACCTCCACCTCCAGTCTGTTTCCCTCCCCCTTGGACTTGAAGGCTACTCCCTCATCTGGAGGAGGCTTCTGGTCAGCCCTCCCTTATCTCTCCCCTTACAAGTTTAAACCCCACCTTTCTTGTAAGTAGTCAGCCATCCCCTGTTTAAGGACTTCCTTCCCTAATGGGGCAAGATGAAACCTGTCCTTGCATATAGTCCCTTATCCTCCCAAACTCCATTCCAGTTCCCTAACACCCCCAACCCATTCTTCACCCCTACCTCCCCTGAGCCATTCATTAACCTCTGTGAGCTTCATTTTTCTCCACTGAGGCCTTTGGTACTGGCAATATCTCCGAAAAGGAAATGTTGCATCCATTATCCCGACAGACTCTGGCAAGTTCTTGGAACCTTGCTTGATTTCCATAATGCTATTTCCTCTAGATCATTAGTTCCCAAATGCCAGGAAATCCGGTTTCCTCCACAATCCTAACCATTTCATACACCATGAACTTTGCTCTGTGCACTGTCAGCCCAGAGATACTCACTACCTTCACCTGGCTATGGCATCCATCCCTGTCCCTCCCAATGGATACCTTAATCATCGAGTCTCCAGTAACAGAACCTTAACACCGCATCATCCTTATGGTTACCCACTATGCCCTCTCAGCCCCCCTCCACTTTATTCATGATCACAATTTCATGGGAGTCTTCCTGCCTTATTAGAGACCCCTTGTCACCCTCCCTTTCTGCCTCCTTGCTATTTTGCCCTAACTCAAACCCTCTGAATAGGTGTCCCCTTTAACCCTCTCTTATCTGGAACCATTTATCCTGGCCCTGATGGTTTCCCTTCCCCACCCTCATCCCCCTTGTAATAGTACCCTGTCTCCAGAGGCTCTCTAGGGTCCCTTTAGCTAGGGCCCCATCCTGGTACTGACCTTCCTGCTGAAGGGGCTCCTCTCCCACCTCCTTGTCTCCCAGTTCCTCTCAATCATGCTCTCCTCCTCATGTCTGGAATATGTTGCATCTCCCCATTTGCTTAACATATGTTTCCCTTCTCCCTCTGGGACTATGTCTATCCTTTCCATATGACTGTTCTGTGATGCCCTATGGAATCTGATTCCCCTCCCGGCCTCTGTATAAGTTTCCTCATTTCCAACCCCTTCCTCCCCTCTAGGATGCTTAGTATCTCAAATTTATTGTGACACCTCTATTCAGCCTCCATCAAGTAAACCCGAGTTTCCCTGACTGCATCTCTAAACTGATCCTCCTCTTCCTCCTCTTGCACTGTTCACCTTAGGAGCTCCCTTCCCACAGTCTGCTGTTTAGGCTTCCGCACAACAGCCCCTCCTGACTTTTCCCTCCAGTCTCCTTGAATTCAGAATTTTCACCCCTGCACGCTTCCCTTAGCATCAACTTCTGTCTAAGGGTCCTCTGTCCCTAATATCCCCTTCTGCTTGCTGTAGCATAATGTCCTGTAATTTCAGAGTGTTGCCCCAGCCTCCCTCAGCCCCACCCTTCTGCTGCCCATATCCACACCCCTTATCCTTGGACACCCCCCAGCTCCACAGCTACTCCTTAACCAATATACCTCACTCCTAATACAAGATAGCTGTCTACAGAGTGGGCAGCCTCCCTCCAGGCCCAATTTAGAATTATTGCCATCCCACAGCCTGTGCAGCCTACAACCCTCAAGATGCCTGCCATGGTGGAATATGGCCAACCTTGATTATCCCTCTGTTTATAATAGCACACCTCTTTTCTCAGTCCCTTTCCCTGGAGTACAGTTTCTCTCTATACTGACTGTAGTTATTTACAAACCCAATTTCAACCCCACCAACAAAGTTCCCAAGTCTCACAAACATACAGTCCAGTATGTGTTCAGTCCCACTAACAGTGTGTAAGCAGACTCCAGGTACCGTATGATGTCACAGGCCCACCAACTCCTGTTGCTTCAAAATTTCAGTCCCAAACAGAAATACTCAGCCCTTCAATCCCAACCCCAGTGGCTTTTCAGTATTTAAGTAAGCCTACAAAACAGGGTGGTGGGAGGGCTCTTACCAAACACCAGGCAAACACATTTAAATTACCTTCTAATTTTCCCTGCCAAACATCTATCCCCAAACCTACAATATCACAGCCCAAGTATCAGTTCAAATTCAAGGTAATAATTTTAACACATAGAACTAATTTCACTAACAAACTATTCAAATATTTCAGTTTAAAACAAAATATAACTCCTGGCCTCTTTTCTACCAACCTGTTGCTTAAGCTCCCAAGTGAACAATGAAAGCCACAGTAATTCCTGTTTAAAGACAAGTTAATTGCAGCTAATGTCCCTCCTCCAAACACCAGGCAAACACATTTAAATTACCTTCTAATTTTCCCTGCCAAACATCTATCCCCAAACCTACAATATCACAGCCCAAGTATCAGTTCAAATTCAAGGTAATAATTTTAACACATACAACTAATTTCACTAACAAACTATTCAAATATTTCAGTTTAAAACAAAATATAACTCCTGGCCTCTTTTCTACCAACCTGTTGCTTAAGCTCCCAAGTGAACAATAAAGCCACAGTAATTCCTGTTTAAAGACAAGTTAATTGCAGCTAATGTCCCTCCTCCAAACACCAGGCAAACACATTTAAATTACCTTCTAATTTTCCCTCCAACATCTATCCCCAAACCTACAATATCACAGCCCAAGTATCAGTTCAAATTCAAGGTAATAATTTTAACACATAGAACTAATTTCACTAACAAACTATTCAAATATTTCAGTTTAAAACAAAATATAACTCCTGGCCTCTTTTCTACCAACCTGTTGCTTAAGCTCCCAAGTGAACAATGAAAGCCACAGTAATTCCTGTTTAAAGACAAGTTAATTGCAGCTAATGTCCCCTCCTCCAAACACCAGGCAAACACATTTAAATTACCTTCTAATTTTCCCTGCCAAACATCTATCCCCAAACCTACAATATCACAGCCCAAGCATCAGTTCAAATTCAAGGTAATAATTTTTAACACATAGAACTAATTTCACTAACAAACTATTCAAATATTTCAGTTTAAAACAAAATATAACTCCTGGCCTCTTTTCTACCAACCTGTTGCTTAAGCTCCCAAGTGAACAATGAAAGCCACAGTAATTCCTGTTTAAAGACAAGTTAATTGCAGCTAATGTCCCTCCTCCAAACACCAGGCAAACACATTTAAATTACCTTCTAATTTTCCCTGCCAAACATCTATCCCCAAACCTACAATATCACAGCCCAAGTATCAGTTCAAATTCAAGGTAATAATTTTAACACATAGAACTAATTTCACTAACAAACTATTCAAATATTTCAGTTTAAAACAAAATATAACTCTGGCCTCTTTTCTACCAACCTGTTGCTAAGCTCCCAAGTGAACAATGAAAGCCACAGTAATTCCTGTTTAAAGACAAGTTAATTGCAGCTAATGTCCCTCCTCCAAACACCAGGCAAACACATTTAAATTACCTTCTAATTTTCCCTAAACATCTATCCCCAAACCTACAATATCACAGCCCAAGTATCAGTTCAAATTCAAGGTAATAATTTTTAACACATACAACTAATTTCACTAACAAACTATTCAAATATTTCAGTTTAAAACAAAATATAACTCCTGGCCTCTTTTCTACCAACCTGCTGCTTAAGCTCCCAAGTGAACAATGAAAGCCACAGTAATTCCTGTTTAAAGACAAGTTAATTGCAGCTAATGTCCCTCCTCCAAACACCAGGCAAACACATTTAAATTACCTTCTAATTTTCCTGCCAAACATCTATCCCCAAACCTACAATATCACAGCCCAAGTATCAGTTCAAATTCAAGGTAATAATTTTAACACATAGAACTAATTTCACTAACAAACTATTCAAATATTTCAGTTTAAAACAAAATATAACTCCTGGCCTCTTTTCTACCAACCTGTTGCTTAAGCTCCCAAGTGAACAATGAAAGCCACAGTAATTCCTGTTTAAAGACAAGTTAATTGCAGCTAATGTCCCTCCTCCAAACACCAGGCAAACACATTTAAATTACCTTCTAATTTTCCTGCCAAACATCTATCCCCAAACCTACAATATCACAGCCCAAGTATCAGTTCAAATTCAAGGTAATAATTTTAACACATAGAACTAATTTCACTAACAAACTATTCAAATATTTCAGTTTAAAACAAAATATAACTCCTGGCCTCTTTTCTACCAACCTGTTGCTAAGCTCCCAAGTGAACAATGAAAGCCACAGTAATTCCTGTTTAAAGACAAGTTAATTGCAGCTAATGTCCCTCCTCCAAACACCAGGCAAACACATTTAAATTACCTTCTAATTTTCCCTGCCAAACATCTATCCCAAACCTACAATATCACAGCCCAAGTATCAGTTCAAATTCAAGGTAATAATTTTAACACATACAACTAATTTCACTAACAAACTATTCAAATATTTCAGTTTAAAACAAAATATAACTCCTGGCCTCTTTTCTACCAACCTGTTGCTTAAGCTCCCAAGTGAACAATGAAAGCCACAGTAATTCCTGTTTAAAGACAAGTTAATTGCAGCTAATGTCCCTCCTCCAAACACCAGGCAAACACATTTAAATTACCTTCTAATTTTCCCTGCCAAACATCTATCCCCAAACCTACAATATCACAGCCCAAGTATCAGTTCAAATTCAAGGTAATAATTTTTAACATACAACTAATTTCACTAACAAACTATTCAAATATTTCAGTTTAAAACAAAATATAACTCCTGGCCTCTTTTCTACCAACCTGTTGCTTAAGCTCCCAAGTGAACAATGAAAGCCACAGTAATTCCTGTTTAAAGACAAGTTAATTGCAGCTAATGTCCCTCCTCCAAACACCAGGCAAACACATTTAAATTACCTTCTAATTTTCCTGCCAAACATCTATCCCCAAACCTACAATATCACAGCCCAAGTATCAGTTCAAATTCAAGGTAATAATTTTAACACATAGAACTAATTTCACTAACAAACTATTCAAATATTTCAGTTTAAAACAAAATATAACTCCTGGCCTCTTTTCTACCAACCTGTTGCTTAAGCTCCCAAGTGAACAATGAAAGCCACAGTAATTCCTGTTTAAAGACAAGTTAATTGCAGCTAATGTCCCTCCTCCAAACACCAGGCAAAACACATTTAAATTACCTTCTAATTTTCCCCTGCCAAACATCTATCCCCAAACCTACAATATCACAGCCCAAGTATCAGTTCAAATTCAAGGTAATAATTTTAACACATAGAACTAATTTCACTAACAAACTATTCAAATATTTCAGTTTAAAACAAAATATAACTCCTGGCCTCTTTTCTACCAACCTGTTGCTTAAGCTCCCAAGTGAACAATGAAAGCCACAGTAATTCCTGTTTAAAGACAAGTTAATTGCAGCTAATGTCCCTCCTCCAAACACCAGGCAAACACATTTAAATTACCTTCTAATTTTCCCTGCCAAACATCTATCCCCAAACCTACAATATCACAGCCCAAGTATCAGTTCAAATTCAAGGTAATAATTTTAACACATACAACTAATTTCACTAACAAACTATTCAAATATTTCAGTTTAAAACAAAATATAACTCCTGGCCTCTTTTCTACTAACCTGTTGCTTAAGCTCCCAAGTGAACAATGAAAGCCACAGTAATTCCTGTTTAAAGACAAGTTAATTGCAGCTAATGTCCCTCCTCCAAACACCAGGCAAACACATTTAAATTACCTTCTAATTTTCCCTGCCAAACATCTATCCCCAAACCTACAATATCACAGCCCAAGTATCAGTTCAAATTCAAGGTAATAATTTTAACACATAGAACTAATTTCACTAACAAACTATTCAAATATTTCAGTTTAAAACAAAATATAACTCCTGGCCTCTTTTCTACCAACCTGTTGCTTAAGCTCCCAAGTGAACAATGAAAGCCACAGTAATTCCTGTTTAAAGACAAGTTAATTGCAGCTAATGTCCCTCCTCCAAACACCAGGCAAACACATTTAAATTACCTTCTAATTTTCCTGCCAAACATCTATCCCCAAACCTACAATATCACAGCCCAAGTATCAGTTCAAATTCAAGGTAATAATTTTTAACACATAGAACTAATTTCACTAACAAACTATTCAAATATTTCAGTTTAAAACAAAATATAACTCCTGGCCTCTTTTCTACCAACCTGTTGCTTAAGCTCCCAAGTGAACAATGAAAGCCACAGTAATTCCTGTTTAAAGACAAGTTAATTGCAGCTAATGTCCCCTCCTCCAAACACCAGGCAAACACATTTAAATTACCTTCTAATTTTCCTGCCAAACATCTATCCCCAAACCTACAATATCACAGCCCAAGTATCAGTTCAAATTCAAGGTAATAATTTTTAACATACAACTAATTTCACTAACAAACTATTCAAATATTTCAGTTTAAAACAAAATATAACTCCTGGCCTCTTTTCTACCAACCTGTTGCTTAAGCTCCCAAGTGAACAATGAAAGCCACAGTAATTCCTGTTTAAAGACAAGTTAATTGCAGCTAATGTCCCCTCCTCCAAACACCAGGCAAACACATTTAAATTACCTTCTAATTTTCCCTGCCAAACATCTATCCCCAAACCTACAATATCACAGCCCAAGTATCAGTTCAAATTCAAGGTAATAATTTTTAACACATACAACTAATTTCACTAACAAACTATTCAAATATTTCAGTTTAAAACAAAATATAACTCCTGGCCTCTTTTCTACCAACCTGTTGCTTAAGCTCCCAAGTGAACAATGAAAGCCACAGTAATTCCTGTTTAATCATGTATGTGTAAAAATAGAAATAATGTATGGCGTCCTGATGCCTCTGCCTCGTGTACAAAAGTTGAGGCAGTGAGGCAGCAGCACTCTGCTGCCCCATAAGCCCCGTCTCCTTCCCCCATTTGAGGCTGCTGCACTCCGCTGCCCACTGTCTTCCCCATACAGTCGAGGCTGCTGCACCCTGCTGCCTCCTGCATAAACAGCTGAGGCTACTGTACCCTGCTTCCCTCTGTTCCACCCCCCCCTCTCCATAGCCAGGGCCAATGCACCCTGTTGCCCCCTGTTCCTGTCTCCACAGTCAGGGCTGCTGTGCTCTGCTAAGGAATAGAGTCCCAAGTCCACTGCCTTCACAGTTCCGGCTGCTGCACCATACTGCCCCAGGCCATCAGAGGTGGGGTATTTGCTGCAGCTGCCACCCACGTCCATTGCCCCAACTGGGGAAGGCTGCTGCTCCATGCACACCCTGTCCCACAATCAGGGTTGCCATACCCTGATGCCCCACTGTGTCCTGTCACACAGTCAAGGCTTCTGCACCATGCTGTCCTCTGTCTCTGACATCACATCGAAGGCTGCTGCACCTGTCTACACAGTCAAGGCTGCTGTGGCCTGTTGTGCCCTAGAGCCCCATGCCTCCACAGTTAGGGCTGCTGCACCATGCTGCCACTTGCCATAAGACAAGTCAGGGCATGTGCTGCACCATGTCCCCTGCCACCACAGTTGAAGCAGTTTCTCCCTGTTGCCCCCTGCCACCAGCATCATATCCTTTGCTACACCTTCCTGCCCATGTCCCTTGTCCCAAATGGGTGAGTCTGCTGCACTCTGTTCCACAGTTTGAGCTGCTATACTCTGATGCCTCCCCTGTCTCCTGCCCGAACAGTCAGGGCTGCTACAACCTGCTACCCTCTGTCCCCCACCCTATAATACAAGATGAAAGTATTTTTTGGTTTTTTCTTTCGAGCAGTTTGGGCAGTGTACCAAAGGATCTGACACTGGTGGCAGGGAGCAGCATGGTGCAACATCCCTAACTATGGAGGCAAGAGGTTCTATGGTGCAGCAGGGCACAGTGGTGAAAGGGGATAGAGGACAACATGATGCAGAAGCCTTCACTGTGAGGCAGAACACAGTGTGGACTAAGGGTACAACATTCCTGACTGTGAGACGGGGTGCATGTGGTGCAGTGGACCAGCCCATTTGGAGCAATGGAAGTGGGTAGCAGGGTGCAACAAAAGCTCCACCTTTGGTGGCCTGGGACAGCATGGTGCAGCAGCCCTGTGGAGGCAGAGCTCCTGGAACTCTATGGTTTAGCAGAGCACAGCAGCCCTGTCTGTGCAGACAGGAACAGGGGGCCACAGTTTACATTGGCCCTGACTGTGGGGGTTGGAAGCAGAGTGCAGCAGCCTCAACTGAGGGGCAGGAGACAGGGGCATCTGGATGCCATATAGTATTTCTAGTTATACACATACATGATGTATTTTGGCACAGGAACCCTCAAAGAACCAAATTTTGTGTATTTATACAGTACACATTCCTGAAATAGCAGAGTGTGGCAGAAACCTCTTTGTCAATCTGACATAAAACAAAATTGTTCTCACATGAAAATATTTATAGAGGCTACATTAAAAACACACTACTGTACTTCTATGAATTAACAAATTTTAGTTTATTTTATATCCATTAAACTACCCTGTGTCATTAAGCCAGTATCAATGCAGAATTTTGATGAGACATAACTGACAGCTGTAATACAGACATGGCGATTTCTCACAAACATTCACACCACTTCAGTTCAGCACTGATACTCAAAATGATCAACTTTTTGTGAGAATAGAATGATAGATTTTTTTTTCCATACAGATTTTTATGGTATATTTGTCTTTTTTTCTTCCCGACCCCCCACCTTGGATGAAAGCATGCATATGGAGGCATGCGCAAGCTGCGTCTCAAGGTGCCCTCCCTTCGCGTCACCCCCGCCACCTACACTTACCACCAGACCTCCACCCAATGGCATTGGGACTATGGGGGGGGGCGGCACCCACCCGCAGGAGAGCTGCCTTCTGGCTTGCTCAATCCTGCTCCAACCCTCCCCCACGTACCGGCACCCTGACGACCCAAGTCCGTTCCCGAACCCGGGTCACCGGCACAGCACGAGGTATGGCGTCCAGCGCCTCAGCCCTTCGCGTCAACAGGCCAGCCAGAATGATAAATATTGAACTAATTATCTAAACATAAACCAGATGGGTTAATAAACAACTTGGAGTGAAAACAATTAGCTCTACAGACTGCTCTGACTTTGAAGTGCTCCAGTCTCTTCAGTCAATCAGGGACTTAATTGCTGAAGCAGCAGGCTAGACCAAAATGATGTCATCACTCACTGATAGGGACAGAAACATTGTCACTGTTTTCAGTTACTGCAGAGCACATTAACAAATGCTGATTTAAAGAAAACTACAAAACCAAACAGCATGGAATTTTCACGAAACACTAATCATGACACAGGGACTTGAATGCATGTGAATTTAAGCTTTTATTAAAAATATGGAAAAAAGCGGCGCATTTGATCTTTAATTTGTTTCATTATTGTGTCATTTGCAAAAGTGCCTCACCTTAACCCCTTAGGGTGCTCTGTTGCTTGGGACCCAGTTTCTTATACCCCCAAAGTCATAACTCTGCTTTCTGTGCCTTCCATTTCTGCACTACACTTAAACCCTTACAATCGTTTAACCCCTTATAGTAAGGAGCTCTTGCTTACTAGGTTATTTTTTTTTAAATATGTTAATTTTCTGTGATGGGAGCATTCTTCTCCCCCCGGGCTATTTACTTAACCTACACACCATGGGTAGTCAAAGCTGTACAGAGACAGCATTCCATCAGTTGCAACCAAAACAGTGCTATTAAGAAATTCAAACCTTTAACACAGTCTTTTTTTGAGCAATATGCTTGGCGAGGGGAGTCCTGAAGGAAGGTATTCGGTCCCATTTTATAATACTGCATTAATTTTTCTGCTACAACCTCATCCCAACACACCAGATCAGGAGGTCAGGATAGAAGGCTGTTGAATTCTGCTAAGGACATGCTACAGTACAACATCACAATACAGTACCCTGTACACACTTAGCAAGATAAATACTGAATAGTCTTACAATATATTTGAACTTACCTCCAATTGGTTTATTTCTGTAGACAGAGTTTTTTCAACATTTATGTATTCATGTTCCGCATTACTTAGCTGTTGACTTAGAACATTAATCTGTTCATCAAGCAGCTTATTATCTCTTTGGAGACTATTGCCCTAGATACAAAGAAAAAAAAGTGATACAGGTACTTGCATTTTGCATATAATTCTACAATATATTTGAATTCAGACTAAATGGCAAATAGCTCAAATGCATTACTGAATGGAAGTAGGAAAATAATTTAATATTTTTAACTGTTGAGAAACTATAAATATACATGATGCAACAAAAGACAGTTAATGTTTTCTACAGAACCTTTCTGTGTATTCTAGTAGTGAACTACAGTGGTGACTTCAAATACCAACACTATACAAAAAATGCAACTTCAAAGCTTGGCTAAAATTTACTTTCAGAGGGTCAATGCTGATACAGTACACCTACTTTGTAAAGTAAAATGTAATGTTTACTTATGTGAACTCACTTTCTCCCATTGATAACTTAAAGGCACTTCTCTCTAATAACCCTACTAAAGGCAGCTCACCCGACGAGCTCAACCTTAAGCATCTTTACTTATCTGCTCCTATCATCTCCCTCCCTCTGGTTGAGCTCCTCAACCTATCCTTCTCTACTGCTACTATCTCCAAAGCTGGAAAACATGCTACTGTGCTCCCCTTACCTAAGGGCAGTGATCTCTCTTCTCCTGGGAATTACTGCCCCATCTCACTTCTTCCTACCTTGGTTAAACTTCAGGAATGCCTTGTCCTCTCCCAACTCTCTTTCTTGATGACTCCTCCTTCTTCACTCCCTTCCAATCAGGCTTTCGGAAGAACCACTCCACAACCACTTTCCTGCTCAGACTCACTGACTATATCCACTCAGCCATGGATAAAGGCCACATTGCCTCTGCCATCTCTGTCGAACTTGTTAAGGCCTTTGACACTGTCTCTCACTCCCTCCTCCTTGAAACCCTCTCATCAGCTGTCCTCTCCCAGACTGCCTGCGACTGGTTCCGAGCCTACCTGGTAGGCAGAACTCAATCTGTTAAAATTGCTGATTCTACTTCCCCACCCCTACCAATCTCTACAGGTGTGCCTCAAGGCTCTGTTCTTGGCCCAACTATTATCTATCTTTATCAACGACCTACCATCAGTTTGCTCCTCATCCTCTATTCATATGTATGCTGATGATATAGTGTTGTACTTCTCAGGCCATTACCCATCTGATGTGATTACCAAACTACAACTTGACTTCACTAATGTTCAACACTGACTAAACTTCCATCAACTCTTCTGCAATGATTAGAAGACAGTCTCCATGACCTTTTGCATGCAGCAGAGACTCTCTAGGCTACCTTCCCTGCCCTCCTTCCACACACTTGACAGGACAATACTTGAAGACACCTCCTCATTTAAATACTTAGGCGTCTGGCTTGACCAACACCTTAACTTTTCTGATTATATTCAATGCCATCGTGAAAACGCTGCGCCCCAAGCTTGGTGCCCTATACAGGAACCGCAGTACCCTACCACTACCGGTTAGGCATGATCTAGTTCAGAAAATGATACTCCCCATCTTCGACTACTGTGACATAGTCTACAGTGCTGCTCCCAAGTCTTCCCTTGCCAGGTTGAATACCCTTTTCAATGCTTTCTGTCGCTTTGCTCTAAACTCCCCAGCCCACACTCATCATTGTACCTTGTATCACTCTCCAGCCTTTCCCTCCCTAGAGGGCAGGCATCTCTCCCACTGCACTAAGTTCACGCTTAAATTCTGGATCGGGGCTATCCCTTCTTACCTCTCCCTTTCTCTCACTACCCCACCACACACCTCCCGCCCTCTCCGCTCCACTGATACACGCACCCTAGCTATCCCTCATCGTACCACCTCCATAGGCCAGGCTGCTTTCTCCTACCGGTTCCCAAAGCTATGGAACTCTCTTCCTTCTCCTATCAGACTTTCCTCTTCTCCATCTTCTAACTCCCAGGCCCTGCAAAACTACTTCCCCCAACTGTTCTTGCATCTAGCCCCCCACCCCTTTCTTAGTGCTATACCCTCTCCTCCTCTCCTCAACCCTATCTTCATCTCCCTGCCTACACAACTAATATTCCCCTAGACCTTTACATTCCAGCCCCATTCCCAACCCTTCCCTCCTTAAACCTACTCTTCTCCCTTTCTCTTTCCTTATCTACTGGTATTTGAGCACTGTCCCTACCTGTTTTCACCAGACCCTCCTCCTAGTCTACTAAACTGTTTCCGTTCCACAAAAGTTTGCCACAGTGTGCTCTAATGTCTTTCCCCTCTTCTCACCCCTCCCCCCTACAGTCCCAGGATCTCACTACTGTGTCCTCCCCTTCTGCTCCCCCCCTCAATCCCTGCTTCCCATTCTCACCCCTTCCCTTTACAGTCCCAGGATCACACTACTGTGTCCTCCCCTCCAGCTCCCCGAATCTTTTCTTCCCTTTCCCGGTTCCCCCATTTGTCCTGCCTCCAATCTTCCCTATTTATCCTTCCACCCCCAATTCTGTCTCCCATCCCTCCTACTTCTCCTCCCACCCTCCAGTCCTCCTCCTCATCCCTTCCTCTCTATTCTTTTGCTTGGTCCTATCCCCTTGCTGGGTTCTCAGCATCCTGGTGAGGCAATTTGTTCTTGGCTCCCTCCCCCCCACTACTCCCTACTCCCTACTCCCTGTCTGCCTGATTCTCCTCTCCCTTGCTGGGTTCTCAATATCCAGAAGGGGCACAGATTTGTGGCTGCTCTCTCCTCTATACCCTCACCTGTATCATACTCTTCTTACCTATTTTTCAACCCACTACACTCCTTTGCTTTCACATACTAGCCCCTTTGGGCTTGTACCAGCACTTAATCAGCTTGTGTTCATCATCATCCTCCTCTAGTACTTCATTTCTGTTATCTGAGCTACCTTACTGAGTACTCCCAAGCTATGCAATTGACATCCTTGTATGTATCAGCTATTGTACATTTTTTATTATCTTGTATATTTATTTTGTATGCTCTCCCAACTTCTGCTACCCCCTTCCCCAGGACGCTTCAGGAAACGAGCTGTTTTTTCAGCTCATGTTGTCTTTCCCTGGTGAAACATTTTGTAAATAAATAAAATAAATAAATAATAAGAACAGCAATCACAGAGAAGAAAAAAAGCCTAGTAATTGTTTTTGACTGTATCGGACAGATAAATAAAGGTGGGTTTTGTACAGTTCAAAAAACAAATGAGAAAAGAAAAAGCGTGTCTGCATTTCCAGAAAACAAAATAATTTCCTGCTTCTGCATTCGTCAAAGGGAAAAGCATCAAGAGAACTCTCCAATCAAATTGAGGTAAAGCACACTTTCGGTATGTGGATCCCAAGAGAGTATTTATCTTTTATAATAGTAAGACTAAATCCACTACAAGATCTGCAAAGAAGTCACGTGGGCATCTACACACACTTTCAGCTCATACTACTGTGTGGCCCTCTGTTTCATAGGAATGCAGATTTGATCTCTGCTGTTCTAAAGAGTCTGTTACCCAAATATCACTAGATTCCCTATTCTGTGGTACTACTCGTAGTCCCTGCAACTGTGTAGCTGTGGATGGATCCAAATTCAAAGTTACTTACCTGTTACAATGTTTCTTTCAATGCTCTCCATCCACATTAACACCAATACCTCACTTTCTCTTACCCTTCTAGTGCTTTTGAGCTATGGGCGGAAAGTGCTTCCTTTCTGCAAGACAGGTCTGACAGCTGGATGCAGCGCATGTGCTTCCCCCACCCTGTTTGTTGAGATATTGAAACAATCTCCCATGAAGGTTACACCATCAAAAGTCCCACCAGAACCTGACTGAAGGTGAGGCCAAGAGGGCCTGAACCAACCCAAGGTGTCTTGCTTATTTTTTTTATATAATGTAGTTAACCACTGCAGCCTGAATAAAATGTAGCATTTTGGTTCCAGTAAGGTCCCGCTGTTGATGAGACTAACTGTGACCTTCAGCAAGTTACTTGACCTCCCTATGCTTCAATCCACATGCCTGTCAAACTGGGCAGAAGCAGGTCCATACTGAAAAACTGACCCTGCATCTAACTTTGGCTTTCATAGGTAAGTAAGTTAAAAAAAAAAAAAAAAAGCACACAAAAAACTTGTCATCCCACAAAGCAGAACACAGATGAGTGGAACTGTATTTCTATAACACTCACAGTATCTATACCAGAGAGGTAGCTTACAGGAAAAGCAGTACATGAACTCCAAAAAAGGATGCTAGTAGAGAAGAAATATCCAAATTGTTGGGTTGTGGTGCCCCGCTCCAAACCATACACATACTGTCCTCTCAAGCCATGTGCAAGTCAGGCCAACATGGCTGTGCTAGAACATACATCACCTTTTAAACAAGTACAGATTCTTCCTCTTCGGACTCACCTGTGTACTGCAGTTTTTACCTCAACTGGTCACCATATCAGAACCCCAAGGCAACATATGTTTAGAACACCTGGAGTGGAGTGAGCATACCGCAGAGGACAAAACACATGTCTGTAATTTGTCATTCTCAGCCTATACAGGGTTAGTTGTACAAGCTTACATGAAAGGCGATATCAGTTTTTGCAAAGCCTGACTTGCACAAGGACTTGCATACCCATGATGCCTCGCAGTGGGTCTGAGGTTTGAGAGTATGGGTAAGGTCTGGTGAAATACACAAACTATTTGGATATTTCACCTCTTCAGCATCCTTTTATGGATCCCACATACTGCTTTTCCTGCAAACTGCCACTTCACTATGCTCGTTCCAAGTAGTCTAAATATGCTTTGCTATGGGGTTCTGACATGGTGGCTGGCTGACATAATGACTGCAGTAAACCAAGAAGTCTTTAGAGGATGAAACACGTGTCTTTGCATTGCAATTCTCAGCCTATACTGGGTTAGATGTACTGTACAAACCTGTATAAAAGGCAGTATCAGTTCTGACAAGCATGAAATAGAAACAGCTACAGTAGAAACAGCTAAGTTTTGCCAGTGTCCTTATCCTGAATTCTCCCCTATCCTTTTTTACTTTCTATTTTTCCTCCTCTCCCCTTCAGCTCTGGTCTCCTCTGGAACACCTAGGAGTCATCCCTTTATGGTCCACTCCACCCGGTCAGCCCTCCTTCGTCCATGTAGTCGTGGTTTACCCCCCGGGTGGGGATGAGGTGGGACCCAACACCCCAAACTTCTCTGGTGGCGTCAATCGGAAGCAAGGAGGGCGGCCGCAAATCGAGAACAAGCTCCAGTGCTCCATCTCCGCCTGAGCTGGAAGGGCATTTACCCCTGTTCTAGGGAGTAGCTAGTGCCATGACATCAAGGTGTCGCCACAGACATCTGCCACTCCCACCCTTTCTCTGTGTTCCAGCGCTTGCTGTGCCTCCGGCTTTCGTCAGAGGCCAGCCAAGCGCCGAGCATGAACCCCCCTCCTCCCGGGAGAGGACAGCTGTCCTCTGGATGCTCGATCCTCTCCCTCCCCTGCTAACCCTCAGCAACCCGGGCTCATTCCCGAACCTGGGTCACCGGTGTGGCACCAGGTGTGGCGTCCAGCGCCTCAACCCTCAGCACCACCAGGCTGGCTCCCCTATCCTTTTAAATAACTCTGTACTTAAGACATGGTTGTGCGGACAGTCCTTGTCTCTTGACAAAAGTGTGCCTGCTCCAAACATCGAGGCTCTCAATGGAAGGATAAGTGTGTTGCTCTATGCACTGTTCTGCAATAAGAGCATTTACTAGCAAGAGTAATTGGCTACGACTGCGATATTTTTTTTATTAGTTCAGTTTACGGAAAATGGTGTACCAGGGATCTTAAGCTGCTTCTGTTTGTTGTTTCACAGTTCTGGTGAAACCCTGTCAGTCTTACTTGCACAAGGATTTGCTTATAGATGAGCGGCACTGAAATGGTCACTACCTGGACTGGGATACAAAGTTTATGAAAAGCACTATATAAATGCTAATTCTTCTTCTTCTGGATGCATTAGACACCTCAGGTGTCCATTTACTGTAGCGTGAAGAAGGTACACTTTAACAAAACCAAATTAGAATGTATAACTATCAATATATAAAGTGGGGAGAGACACCTCCTGCTTCATCTTTGCCATCACATGATGCTCACAAATGTGGCAGACAGCTTTCTTGGAGTTCTGCATTAGAGCCACAGTGGGGCCCTCTCATCAGCCCACAGCCTTTTAATTTAATCATTAAAGATTATTTCCACTTTAAAAGAACAAAATTGGTTGTTTTATTTTAACAGGTAACACATAAGTAATAAAATGCATTTTTTAAGACAGTTATTCAGCCTTATCAATGGACTTGTGCCAGTATGCCTTCTTCATTGTTACTCCTTTCTGATCTAACAGTCCCACAGCATTTTGAGGATATATTTTTTTCACCAGTCTCTGTTGTAATTCACAGACAGTTAGGATATGTTTTGTTAAATATGTCATAAGAAATAAAATATATAGAAAATAGCAGTTATGTAAGAACTTACCATAACAGTAGATCTTCGAGAGAGGTTCCTGCAGTAGGTCTTCACATATAGGACTGCATCCCCTGGTGTCAGGTTCAAATGGCAAACTTGTAGCTAGCAGTCATAATCGGGGACCGCCCCCTGACGTCAGGTGATGCAACGTCTTCCCGACTATGAGAAGGGGCAGTCCCATGCCTGCTCTCCAGTTCTTCTCCACCGGAGACCTAGAGAAAGGGAGCAGAAAAGCAGAGTAACAACCCTGGTACCCAGTACCCTGGCTGAACCAAAAGGCTAGACAGGAAAAAAGGAAATAATTCCAGGAACTGGGGGGAAGGTGGGTGGGAAATTAGACCTACTGCAGGAACCTCTCTCAAAGATCTACTGTTACGGTAAGTTCTTACATAACTGCTATATCTTACTTCGAGAGGGTTCCTGCAGTAAGTCTTCACATATAGGACTGAATTACAAGCAGTCTAACGAAAAGAAAGAGTCAGAGATGAGTTTCCGGGAGAAGGAATGTGTCTGCCAACTAATGATCTGCCTTAAGACAGAAGACCTTGTAAAACTGCAAGGTTGAAACCAGCTCGGCGCCTACAGGCAATGTCCAGACTGTAGTGCTTAGTGAAGGTGTGGACGGAAGACCAAGTGGCCACCTGCACAGATATCTGCAGTGGACACATTATGAAAAAAGCAGTAGAAGTGGCCACGCTTCTGGCAGAGTGGCCTATAACCACCCCAGGAAGGGTTTTTCTGTATTTCTGGCAAGTGTAGTAAATACAGTTAGCCAGCCACCTAGAAATAGTCTGTTTAGAGATAGCCTTGCCCTGGCACTGGGAGGCAAAGGCCACAAAGAGTTGGTTCGACGTTCGAACCTCCTTAGTCCGGGAGGTATAGTACCTCAAAATCCGATGCACATCCAAGGTGTGCAAAATATATTCCCCACTGTTGGAATGCTGAGGAAAACAGACCGGCACTTCAATACTCTAGTTGAGAGTCATCTCCGAAACAACTTTTGGAAGAAAAGAAGGATTAGTCCTCAGGACCACCCGGTCCTTGTGAAAAATCAAATAAGGCTCTCTGCAAACAAAGGCCTGAAGCTGAGACCCTTCGAGCCGAAGTAACTGCAACCAAAAACAGCGTACTTCAGGACAGGAAGCGCATATCGCAACTTGTTGTCAGTTCAACAGAGAGCAAAGTAAGTTTCTCCAACATAAAATTAAGATCCCAGGGAGGACAGGGGTTCTGAACTGGAGGTTTGATGTGAAGGATAGCCTTCAACAAAGTTTTGGAAACCTCTAGTTGTGCTAGGGTTTTGCCTTCCACTGGAAGATGGTAGGCCGACACCACAGAGAGATGGACCTTAATTGAGGAGTAACTAAGGTCCAACCAGAAAGATGTAAGAGGTACTCTAACACCTGGGAGACCAAGCAAGAAAAAGGGTCCAAGCTTTTGGCTGTGGCCCAGATACAAAATCTCTTCCACTTCATAGCGTAGGTGGATCTGGCAGAGGGTTTTCTGGCTTCCACCAGGACCTGAGCAACCTCAAGGGAAACTCCATAGTGAGAAAACCGCTATGTCCACAGGTGCCATACATGAAGATGGAGAGACTGAAGACTGTGATGTAGCAGGGTGCCCTGCTCCTGAGACAGAAGGTCGTGAGACAGTGGCAGAGGGACCGGCGGTTCTAGAACTAGTTGTTGCAACAGCGGGAACCAAATCTGCCAGGGCCACAGAGGGGCAATCAAAATCAAGGGGGCCCCCTCTGCCTGGAGTTTCAACAGAACCTTCTGAATGAGAGGAAAGGGAGGAAACGTGAATAGAAACCTCCCTGTCCAGGAGAGAGACAGTACGTCTCGCCAAAAAGCACCATGTCCAGGAACATGCAAACAAATGTTGGGTAGTTTTGCGTTGAATGGGGAGGTGAACAGGTCTAGGTCTGGCCAGCCCCACCGAAGAAACACGTCTTTGACTACCTCCTGTTTTAGTTCCCACTCGTGAGCCCTGGCCACTGATCGGCTGAGACTGTCGGCCAGGATGTTGTGAACGCCTGGCACATGGACTGCTGTCAGAAACAGGCCGTGCTGAATACCCCAATACCATACTCTCACTGCTTCCCTGCAAAGAGGGTCCAACCAGGTACCTCCCTGTTTGTTGAGATACCAGATAGTCGCCATGTTGTCTGTCTGGACAAGAAGTGTTCCCGGGAGGAGTAACGATTGGAAGGCCTGGAGAGCATAGAGGACTGTTCTGGTCTCCAGGATGTTGATATGAAGATTCTGCTCCTGAGGAGACCATGAACCTTGAGTTCTGTGATCCCCCAAGTGGGCTCTCCAACCCGTATCGGAGACATCCAAGGTGAGGGTTTGGGAAGGAGCCGGAGAGTGGAAGGGGGCTCCCACCAACAAGTTGGTGAGGTCCTGCCACCAGAGGAGATCTGTCTGAAGGCTGTTGGAGATCATGACTAGCTGGTTCATGTCGTCCGATCGTTGATCCCACTGGACTCGAAAAGACCACTGGGTAACCATCATGTGCAGCCTGGCCAGGGGGACAGTAGGAATGGCCGGTGCCATAAGACCCAAAAGATGGAGCACCGAGTGCACCGGGGTCCACTGAGCTTTGGCCACCAAAGTCCCCGAGAAACCAAGGTCTCGGCTCGATCTAATAGTAAGAAGGCCTTGCTCTGGACTGTATCCAGTACTGCTCCAATAAATTGGAGATGTTGAGAGGGTACTAGCTGAGACTTGGGAAGGTTGACGAAAATGCCCAACTGGGCAGACAGATCCAGAGTGAAGGAGAGAGACTCTTTCAGGCTGTCTGGCTGATCGCTGTTCTACTACGTCTGTCGAACGAACTGATGTGACAGTGGGAAAGAACTGGAAGGCGGGCACGGGACCGCCCCTTCTTTTAGTCGGGATGACGTTGCGTCACCTGACGTTGGGGGAGTGGTGGTCCCAGCTGATGATTGCTAGCTACAAGTTTGCCGTTCGAACCTGATGCCGGGGGCGCAGCCCTATATGTGAAGACCTACTGCAGGAACCCTCTCGAAGTAAGATCATAGGATTTGTCAGCAGAAAAGGACCACCTGGCCCACATAGTCTTCCTAGGTGGTCCCATATGGTGACAGAAGAAAAATTACTCACTGTAGTAATGTTTTTTCCTCTTAGGGTTGCATCAGTGAACCTTACAACAGTGCAACAGTCCACAGGAGTGTGCTGCCCAGGAGATAGAACTTTATGCTAATGAATAGAAAATAGCATCAAGTTTAAACTCTGCACTGTGGTCACACACTCTCCCTACTGGCTTAATGCCAGATTTGTTTCTAGAGCCAGGGGAGCAGTGACCACTAAAACTACCTAAGTGACCATTAAATTTGATTTAAAAATGTTTTTTTCAAAAAAACCTTTAAAACCCCAATGAATTATTAGCAGACAAAAGTTGTCATAAGATGACCACAAGTACAACATTTATGAAACTTTAACAAAGTATGCTCAAGCAACTGATTCTTGTGTGAACCTATTTTCATGTTCTAGAAGGGAGGGACAGAGTTCATAAGGCTCACTGATGGATCACTTAGAAGAAATTACATTACTACGGTGAATAATTTTTGTGTTGCTTGCACACATGTGCAAGAAACAAATTGTGTCAGCTTCCGTCACAAGCAGGTTGTGGAGACGCAGCAGTGTTGTGCCGAATGGTAGCAGCCTGTTCTGGGGCTGGTCTCTGCCACAACGAACAGAGGAGCAGGCTGTTGATGACGGCCGTTAATGAGCATGCCACTATGCTCAATAAATACAAGCCGCTGCAATCAGGGAGTGCCCTGTCACTACGCAATCAGCTGTTTTTGCTGTGGGGCATCCCTGACTGCAGCAGTCAATTACACAGCTGCATTGTGTGGTGTCCCCATGGCAACGGCTTCTCTGTCGACCTCTCACAGTCCTCACGAAGCCGACAGAAAGCAGCCACCCGCCGTTCAGTGTGCCTTCCTGGTGAAACATTTCAATAAATAAATAAATTAAATAAAATCCGAAGGGGGGTGCCCAGTCCCCCTGCCAGCATGATCCCCTCCCCAGTTCATTTGCTGACGGGGTAGCCCAATCTCCACTGGCATGATGCGCCACACCCCCATTTGTTGTGTGCCGACGGGGTGCCCAATCCCCCCCCCTTGGCTCATGCATTCCCCCCCAGCACACTGTATGGCCGATGGGGTGCCTAATCCCCATTGGCTCCATTCCCCCTTCCCCAACAAACATCCAGGTGGCAGGCTGGGAGACCATCCCGAGCATGCCAATAGTTCCACAGTGTTTTTTTCCTGTAAAAATAAAGAAAACGGTCCCACGCTGTCTGTGGTGCCCCCTCGCCCAACCCAGGCCTACCTTCTGCGCACTCCACTTCCCCACAGCCCCCATGCTTACCTCTGAGTCCGCGCAACAATCTTCGGTGGACCAGGAACACGTTTGCACTCTTCAACGCCGACCATGAACTGAAGAAATGCCGGTAAGCTGTATAATGGCATAAATAGGGTTTTTTCAACTTAAGTGGATATTTCGGCCATTTATAGGAAATTTTTCACCAAATTTTCAACATGGGGTTCTTGGGACCCCCACCTCAAGAAATGGAAATTACCTCATGAAATGGAAATTACGTACCTACCGTAATTCTTGATCTTCTTGGACGAAGTCTCCACCACTCATTCACACTAATGAGGAGTCTGCTGGAGGCGCTAGGACCCAGCAGGAGCAAACCTTTTCAAGAGGGCCGGCGCCGGAGATGGAGCCCTGAGGAGCAGCACCATGAGCCCCGGCTCATGCGGTAATGACTATCTCGGTGTCGACCCTCCAACCACCTCAGTATCTTTTTTTCTGAGGAGGTACAGCGTAACTAACCTAGAAGGACTATATTAAAAATCAGACATAAGATAGTCCGAATGACCCGTGTAAGAAGGTACAACAATAAAGTCTTCACAGCTCAGCCACTGAGGGAGTGAAGACCAAAAACAGACAGTGAGCTTGGGGGATGGTGGGTGGGAGTGTGAATGAGTGGTGGAGACTTTGTCCAAGAAGATCAAGAATTACGGTAGGTACGTAATTTCCATATCTTCCTGGACATAAAGTCTCCACCACTCATTCACACTAATGGGAGAGTGCCGAGCTAAATAATCCCGAGACAGGCGGCAGGAGATAAGGAGCTCACATACTCAGGACAGAAGTCTGTTAAGAATGGTCCTGCCAAACGACAGATGCTATTTGGCATGGACATCCAAGGTGTAGTGCTTAACGAAAGTATGCACAGAGCTCCAAGTGGCCACATTGCAAATATCAACGATGGGCATATTGTGGATTTCTGCTAGAGATGCTGTGACTGCTCTGGTAGAGTCAGCCTTCCAGCTTGACCCGTGCCATAGAATAGCAGTGGCGAAGGCAAGCCACCAGCCATGCTGAAATACATCTGATAGCGACAGGCTGACCCAGCTGGGTCTCGCTGAAGGAAACAAATAGTTGTTGAGCCTTGCAAAATTTCTTTTGTTCTATCTAGATAGAACTGCAATGCTCTCTTAACATCCAGTGAATGAAGGGTACACTCCCCTTCATTCTGGAAGTTCGCGAAGTAGGTAGGAAGGATCAAAGGTTGGTTTAGATGGAATTCTGAGACAACCTTAGGGAGAAACTTAGGATGAGTCTTAAGAACTACATTGTCCTTGTGAAATACCGTGTACGGGAGGTCTGTGACCAGTGCATGTATTTCGGAAACTCTACACGGGCCGAAGTAATGGCTACCAGGAAGGCCATTTTCCAAGTGAGGAACTTCAAGTCGCAAGTATCTATTGGCTCGAAAGGTTTACGGGTGAGCATGTCTAGCACAAGGTTAATGTCCCAGGCTATGACTGGACATCTGATAGGAGGTCTAGTATGCAGAATACCTCTAAGAAACCTCTTAACCACAGGCAACTGAGCCAGTGACATGGAAAGTACCGGCTCATGATATGCCAAAATGGCACAAAGATGAACTTTGACTGTAGAGTATTGCAGACCTGTATTTCAGAGGTCTAAAACATACTCTAAGACTTTATTTGGTGGGCAGAAAAAAGGGTTCCAAGAGGATTTTGCACACCAGATAGAGAAACGCTTACATTTTGCTGTGTAGGTTTTTCTAGTGGCCAGCTTACGCGCAGCCAAAAGAATATCTGAAACTCTATGAGAAACATTGAACCTATTCACCTCTATCTCTTCAGCAGCCAAGCGTGAAGGTGAAGCGACCTCAGGTTGGGATGGACCACGGGACCCTGGGTCAGAAGGTTCATCTGAAGGGAAGTGTCTTGGAGGTGGGGGGTTCCGATAGACTGTTAAGCAGCGGAAACCATATTTGCCGAGGCCAGAAGGGGTCAATGAGAATCGATCTGCCTCCTTGAGACTCCAATTTGAGAAGTACCCTCTGAATTAGGGGGAGGGGTCGGAAAGGCGCATAGAAAGCGTCTTGTTCACCGCAGCCTGAACGCATCCTGACAAAAAATGCCAGGTCCTGGATTTCTGGAGCAGAAGAGAGGCAGTTTTGCATTGAGTGGGGACGCAAAAAAGGTCCAGGTCTGGAGTTACCCACTCTTTGAAGAGTGACTGAACGACGGTTGAGTCAAGATACCACTCGTCAGGATCCGTCTCTGTTCTGCTGAGACAGTCTGCCAGTTCGTTTTGCACTCCAGGCAGGTAAACCGCCTGAATCCAAACCTTGTGTTCTAGGCACCAGTCCCACACTCTCATTGTTTCCCTGCATAATGGGAAACAGTATGCACCGCCCTGTTTGTTGATGTAGTACATCACTACTTTGTTGTCCGTTTGAAGGAGAATGTTCTTGTGACAGAGTATGTCCATCAAGGCTTGGACTGCATAGAGGACGGCTCTCATTTCCAGGATGTTTATGTGGAGTTGGGACTCGTCCTGAGTCCACGTACCCTGGGTGTGGAGATCCTGGCAGTGGGCTCCCCAACCCATCAGGGACGCGTCCATGGTAATTGAGATCTGATGATCCTGAGGGGCAAAGGGATATCATTCCAGAAGATTGTCCTCCTGAGACCACCAGATGAGCTACCTCTTCAGAGGTTCCGTCACATTGATGAGAAAGGACTGAGGGTGAGTGGTTGGGGACCACTGAGTACTGAGCATCCACTGGGAGGTTCTCATGTGGAGACGAACTAAGGGTACAGTGAACACCAAGAATGCCATGAGGCCCAGCATCCACTGCATCGAGATAGCTCGAACCGGGTTGCGTTCTCTGATGTATTGGGCCATCTGTAAGATATCGCTCCTTCTGTCCTCTGGAAGAAAAGCCTTTGCACAGGACGTGTCCAGAACAGTTCCTATGAAGAGGAGCTTCTGGGAGAGCTGCAACGGTGACTTGTTGAGATTCAGTAGGACTCCCATGGATGTGAGGAAATCTGAGGCCATGGCCATGGCCTCCAGAGTCTCTTGCTTGGAGGGACTCACTAGGAGCCAGTCATCCAGATATGGAAACACTTGTACTCCGATTTTTCTGAGGTGCACCGCGAGAATTGCACAATACTTTGTAAAAACTTGAGGCGCCAAGGATAGCCCAAAGGGCAGGACTCTGAACTGATAGTGCTGACCCAATGCCACAAACCTTAGGTATTTGTGGTGCTTTGGGTGTATAAGAATATGTTGGTAGGCATCCTGCATGTCCAGGGAGGCTAGCCAATCATGTCGATGAAGGAAAGGTAGCAGGGTACCTAGTGATGATATACTGAACTTCTCCTTATGAAGGAACTTGTTTAGTTTTCTGAGATCCAGAATGGGGCGCATGATGCCAGTTTTCTTTGGAATCAGAAAGTAATGGGAGTAGAAACCTTTGTTTCGTTGATCCAATGGAATTATTTCTACTGCCCTGTTTTTCAGAAGGCCTTGTATCTCGGAAGCAAGACGGTCTGACTGTACTGCCGACAGTCTGGGCTGTTTGGGAGGATGATCCGGAGGGGTTTCTGAAAGATTGAGAGAGTACCCCTTGCGGATTATCCAGAGGACCCATTTGTCTGATGTTATAGATTTCCACTGATTGTAGAACTGAGTCACACGTCCTCCCACCGCTGAGGAGGAGTCCCCTTCGGACAGCTGAGGTGGGACCTGGACCAGAAACTCAGAAGGTGGCACTGGGCGCTTTGGGGCCTTGTGCCTTCTGCTGCACTTTCTTCTGTGGCTGAGGGTTGTGGTTTTTGTTAAAACCTCCCCTGCCTCTGCCCTGAAAGGACTGATGGTTGAGAAACTGACGCTTGTTCACACCTCCTCTGGAGGGAGTGAGTGTAGGTCTAGCCGTCATAATGGCAGACCTAGTCTTCTGCGTGGCCTCCAGAGCTTTCTCCAACTGAGACCCGAACAGATACATACCATCAAAGGGTAAGGCCATAACTTGCTGCTGGGCATCGTTTGTGAAGCCCGAAGTACATAGCCAAGAGTGGCGGCGGGTGCAGATGCCAGCCGCCGCTCGGGAGGCGGTACTGAAGGCATCCATTGCAGCTTTAACCTGTTGGTTATTGGATTCGATACACCTAGTTATGGTGTGAAGCAACTCTGGGTAGCTTCCGATTCGGGCAGAGCTTCCACCATTTATTTGAGGGAATGCCAAAGTACATACTCATATTGAGAAAAATAATCCTGGTAGCTGGCAATACACATCCCCAGGGTTGAGGCAGCAAAGACTCTCTTACCTAAGGTGTCTATCTTATGAGATTCTTTGTTTATTGGCCGGGACGAAGATCCTTGGGGAAGGACAGCCTTATCATTCTCTGCCAAGATCACAATGGCATCAGCAAAGGCTTGTGAGGCCAAAATAGGACGATCCTTGGGAGAAGCATACTTCCTATCGATGGACTTAACCACGGAAGGAATGAGAGCCAGATTCTTCCATACCCTCTGTGAGACTGTCTCGAAAGAGGGCTGTACCAGAGGGGCTAAATCCATAGGGATCTCCGGGACATGAAGATATTGGAGTCGCAAAAGCTTCCCAGGATCAATTTCTGAAGCTTAGAGAGAAAGAGTAGTGTTTAAATTTTTAAGAAGAGACTTAAAGCAGAGGTCTTCTACCACAGGCTCTGCAGAAGGATTGATCCCTGCTCTGAGGGCAGTATCATCAACATCATCACCTAGGCAAAGATCTGGGTCAGGCTCAAAATCATCCTGACTGTCCAGGGGGGACTGCATATACAGGAAAGGAGTGAAAATCAGGAGGAAGAACAGAAGAAGAATCAGAGTCAAAAACCCCCGAAGACTGGTCGGTGCTGTACCAGCTCCCGGCACCAAAGAAGAAAACGGCACCAAGAACAAGGAGGAAGGTGCCTGCCGAAGCGGCACCGACAGCCCACATGGCGCCGACAAAGCCCCCAGACAGGGCCCGCAGTGCCGAGAGTGCCCCAGAGGTCAGAAAACTGCAATTTGAGGTAAAAGAGGGAAAAATGGCAGGAGATAGAGGCATCGGTGTGGAACCCTGCGCTGCAGCCAAGTGAGGGGGATAAACACTGGAGCGTGGAGTCGACGCCACCGAAGAAGGTGCCGCATGACTAGGAAGGCCCAACTGCCCTACCCATCCCTCCAGAGCCAAATGGCCCGAAGGCCCGGCGTCGGAGTGACCAGCTCGGGCAACTGGACCAACCTCAAAGCCCACTGCTCCATAAGAGCAGCCCACTGGTGAAACGGCTCATCAGAAGCTCCTTGGAAAGGCGGAGAGGGGCTCCAATGTTGAAGATGTCGGTCATCGGAGACAGAAACCAGCAACCGATGGAGGTGGAGACCGGTGCCTGGTCCCAACAACTGACCGTCTGCGCAGACATACCAGAGGGTGACCTCGAGTGACGTTTCCTTTTCTCTTCGAATCTACGTGTCAAAGAGGAACCTCGTACGTAACAGTGCCGTAGAATGGAATAATTTCCTTTTATGATTTCGGGGGGACCGCCCATCCCCCTGAGCATTGAACCATCCGTTGTCGGAACCCCCTCCCCTCTGGGAAGGGCAGCGGACCAGACCCAGCCCAGCTGACCGAACAGCTTTCATACGAAGTCTACCTACCGTCACCTGACCCACTCATGGTTGATTCTGTCAGTGGAGGGCTGAAGACTTCCTGATATACAATTTAAATATATAACCGGTACTGATTCAAAATAAAACTACAAAACAATAAACTGAACTATTGCTGCTAGTGAAGTTTAACTCCTGGAGGGCGAGCGATGTTGTCACTGAAGCGCACTCGATGGTGGGAAAAAAGGAACTGAGGTGGTTGGAGGGTCAATGCCGAGGTAGTCTTTACCGCATGAGCCGAGGCTTGTGGTGCCACTCCTCATTGCTCCATCTCGCTGCCATCACAACTATGTACTTTGTGAACACCCTCGCTGGCCCTCTTGAAAAAGTTTGCTCCCGCTGGGTCCTAGTGCCTCTGGCAGACTCCCCATTAGTGTGAATGAGTGTTGGACACTTTATGTCCAGGAAGATCTCAGTCACTGTCCATTTTGTTATTCGGTCCTGAAAGGTGATTTCGCGGTCACTGTGTGGAACCACCTTTTGGGACTGATTAACGAAACAACAGTGTCACAGGTTCATGAAATAGGCCCCCAAAAACCCTATGTTGAAAATTTGGTGAAAAAATTCCCAAAAATGACTGTTTTACGAGCGTGTGTTTCGCAGTTCCTACGCACGCTCGTAACTTCAAGAATTTATAATATTTTCACTCCAGATTTCAAAATTGCCATTTTACCACACCACCTTATTAACAGTACAGCTGTCATTTTTCACATCTCACCCAAAATGTGTTTTCGCACATGTAGCGCACAATGGCTCAGTCAGTGTGCGATATCAATGTTTGGGAAAGATTAAGAAAATCTTAAAATGTCTATGTTAAAAATTTGGTGACAAAAGTCCATAAAATGATTGTGTTACGACCGTGCATTGCGCAGTTTTCACGCACCTTCATAACTTCACGAATTTGTACTATTTGCACTCCAGATTTTCAGCATTGGCATTTTTCCACACCTCCTTATGAAAAGTACAGCTGTCATTTTTCACATCCTGGCCAAAATGTGTTTTCGCACTTCCGGCACAGAATAGAGCGGTCGCTGTGGGAAATCAGTGTTCGGGACAGATTAAGAAAATCACAGTGACACTGTTCATGAGCGGAGGTCCCAAAATGCCTATGTTGATAATCTGGTGTAAAAAATTCCCAAAATAATTACAGATATGCGTTGCGCAGTTTCTATGCACACTCGTGACTTCACCAGTTTTTTTATATTTTTACTCCAGATTTTCAACATTACCATTTTTACACCTCCTCATGAACAGTACAGCTGTCATTTTTCACATCCTGTTCAAAACGTGTTTTCGCACCTGTGGCGCCAAATGGAGGAGTCGCTGTGCAAAATCACCTTTCGGCTAACGAACTGATAGTGTCACTGTTCATGCGGTGGGGTCACAAAAAGCCCATGCTGAAAACGTAAGAGTAAAAATACCAAGAAACACCCAGGGCATTAGGGTTTCCGATCATAATGCCCTACCCTATAGGGACTGATAGGAGTCGGGTGTGACTTGAGATTGTCGACAGTAATGCTCATGCCATTCCACTCCCACCCCCACCCTGCAACCAGTGACAGGCATCGAGGTGCACCTTGGACTCTTTGGTCCCAGAGTTCACCCCATTCTCCTATAATGCACCTATTTCAGCATATTTCCTTATGGAATGATGTGAGTGTAAAGCCAAAACACCCCAAGGCACACCTCGACACTTGTAAGTGTCTGCAGGGTAGGGTGAGGTGAAATGTCGTGACCGTTATGGCAGACGACCCAAAGGCACGTCCCAGTGCCTTTCCATCCCTGCAGGGTGGGGGTAGAGTTGGCATCAGTTCAATACTTCATTGCCATTCCTATACTGCATCTGTCTAACTCCTGCATTTCCACTGCTAATGCCAGCAAGCAACATTCGGCATTGACAAATGCTTGTTTCTTCTTACAAGAACCCACCAATGATGTTTTACAAAACTGCAGACTCACTCGCAGTGTCTTGGAAGGATGGGTCTAAAACCTATTCAGGAAAAAGGTTCTGCAAGACAGCAATCCCAAAACTGTCATTCCTCCTGGATTGTTTGGCCAGGCAGTAGTGCTTTGTGAAGGTGTGCACTATTTTCCAGGTAGGTGCTTTACAAATTTTCTGATGGGAGATGCCCCTTGAAGCTGCCACAGAGGCAGAGGTGCCCCTTGCTCGTAAGCCTCTGGGAAGTTATATTTACTAGCTTTCTCTTAAGACAACTGTATACAAGAGACTATCCAATGAGAGATAGTCTTCCTGGCTGCTGATTTACCTTTGCCAACCTCTCCATAAGTAACAATGAGCTGCGTGCTATGAGATCTGACATCTTTTGTAGTAGCCAAGGGCTCTTTTTACATCTAGACAGTGCAGTTTTGCTCGCCAGTACTGGAGTGTTCAGGAAAAAGAACAGGAAGGGTTACTGACTGGTTAGGGCGGAATTCTCATACCACTTTAAGTAGAAATTTCCTATTTGTTCTAAGGTTAAACCTTGAACCTATTCATTCTAAGGATTTCTTTATCAAAGTGGAAAATTACGTAGTTTGGATCTGTACAAAGGGCTTGCCATTCACTTACTCTTCTGGTAAGCGTCATGGCTACAAGGAAAACTGCTTTCTAGACAGTATATTTTATATCTGTTGTAGCCATAGGCTCACAGAGGGCTTCTGTCAGCAGGGCAAAACAGATATTCAAGTCCCTTGGGGGAACTGGCTCTCTCACAGGAGGGTGCAAATGACTGAGGCCAAACTCTTGCCCTTGCCTGTGGATATGTAGGCTGAAACAGCTGCCAGGTGCATCTTCAAGGTTGAAGATCTCAGACCTAAAAACTGTATGTGTACCAAGTAGTCTAGAATCTTGACAGCCTTGCCTAAATTTGGATTATCTTTCTGGGGGCACACCTGTATGAGAATCTCTTCCACTTAGAGCAATATGCTTTTCTTGTCACTGGTTTCCTGGAAACCTTCAAAACCCTAAGTACTTCATCTGACAGATTCAAACCAGGAGATTCTAGCTCTTCAAGAACCATGCCCTTGGGTGCAGTGTTCTGAAATCTACGAGGTCATTCTGCCCCAGGATAGAGTAAACAAACTGTATCTCAGTGGCAGGCTGACTGGAGACTTGCAGGGCAGGGTCAGTAGCAGTGAGTACCATGACTGCCTGGCCCAGTTCAGAACTATCAGGATCACTGTTGCCGGCTCTCTCCTGAGCTTCATAAGCACCCTCTGTATGAGGGAAAATGGTTGGAAGGCATACAGAAATCTCACTGTCCAAGCCAGTGTCAAGGCGTCTTCTGGGACTGTGCCCCTGACTGGTGGCCTGCAATAAAACCTTGGAAGCTTACTGCACTTGCAAGAGTTAAACAGATCTACTTCTGGAGTACCCCATCTTCTAAAGACTGAAGCCAGCATTTTCTGGTTCAAGGCCCACATGTGGTTTCCCTGGTTTATTCTGCTTAGGGAGTCTGCAAGCACATTGTCCTTGCCTAGCAGATGTACAGCAGAAATCTGTGTGTCAGGGGGATAAGCTAGGTCCCAGATCCTAATAGCTTCTGTGCACAGTTTTGAGGATCTTGTTCCTCCTTGTCTGGTTTTTGTAGTACATTTTTGTGGTATTTTCTTTTTTTTTTATATTTAGTATGCTTTATTGGAGCCACCGCTAAGGCTCAGCCCCTGCCCCTCCTGGACCCCATCACTACCCAGGACTTACCTTGGAGCTGAAGATACCCCCTGGATTACTACCCAGAGTGGGGCCAATGCCTCCGGAATGAAACCGCATGAGAAGGAGAAGGATTCTGGCAGGGGATTCTACCGGTATTGCCTCCCTGGCTTACCCCCCAGTATGAGGCATGGAGTCAGACTGGCACATTGGGAGCCACACGAGGTCGACAATCCAGAGTGCCACGGTGAAGCAAATGGAGCCAGAAGAGCAGAGCCTCATAGAGGCAGCAGCTATTTTTAATGTTATTGTGGATGGGGTGGGGACGTGCCGTGCAATGACGCAGGGCATCAGCATCCAGTACGTCCTCCCAGAAGAGTCTAGGCACCGGGCACCATGGAATCCCCGGTCTCCACCAGGGATCACAGGTGCCGGTCATACAACACCCCAACCCTCCTCAAGAGAGGAGAGCTGCCATATGGCAGCTCAATCCTGCTCCTGCACCCCCTCCCGGCCGACTCCCGACAATCTTGATCTGTTCCTGAACCCAGGTCGCCGGTGTAGTGTGAGGTGTGGTGTCCAGTGCCTCAACCCTCAGTGTCACCGGGCTGGCAGTTGTGGTATTTTCTGTCTGTATTTGAACTGAATAACCCTGCAACTGGGATAAGAAGGACTGTACTGCCAGCAGTACTGCCCTAAACTCGAGGAGGTTTATATGCTCCTGAGTCTCCTAAGGGTTCTAGATGCCACTTACTGTGAAATCCTCCAGGTGGGTACCCCACTCCAGGAGCGAAGCAGCTGTATTAACGACCTTTGTGGAAGATTGCTGTAGGAAGGGGATGTCCTCTCTGAGGTTGTTTTCCTCCTTCCATCACTCCAGTGCTTGTACAAAACCTTTTGAGGCTAGCACCTGTTGAGACACAGGGCTGACCTTTGGGACCAGTAGCTCTTAGATGGTACTCTATGTCCCTCATCTGGTAGCTGACCCTTGGCACTACAGCTGTGGATGAAGCCATGTGGCCTACCAGTTGCAGGAAATCCCTTGCCGGTCTTCACCTAGGGTGAATGATTCTGCATTGGCAATCAGACTTGTTACCCTTCCTGTGTGAGAAAGGCTTTTCCCTAGAGGGTATCCAGTTCTGCCCCCAGTGAAGTCTGGGATCTGTATTGGTTCTGTCTGAGACTTACGCAGGTTTACTAGGAACCCAAGGTTTCCCAAGGTACAGTACTCCTTACCAGCTCTATGGAGCACACTGCCTCCTGTTTAGTTTCCACTGAGACTAATCAGTCATCCAGGTAAAAGAAAACCACCATACCTTGCCCTCTTAGGTAGGCTGCCATCACAACTATGTACTTTGTGAACACCCTCGGTGTTGAAGTGAGGCCAAATGGTTGGGCTGTGAGCAGATACTGGCAGTTTCCCAGCCCAAACCTGAGTTACTCTCTGTGGGAGGGTCTGACTGGGATGTGGCAGCAGGCATCCTTGAGATCTGGTGACCCTAGCCAATCTCCTAGCTGTAAAAATGGTATTACTGTGCTCAGTGTGACCATCTAGAACTTTGCTTTCTTGATATGTCTTTTCCGGTACCTTAAATCTAGAATGGCTCACCATTGCCCATTTTCCTTGTGGGTTAGGAAGTACCTTGACAAGAGGCCCATGCCCCAGTGTGATGCAGGGACCTTTTCTACTGCCCATGCTTATAGCAACTTCTTTACTTCCAATTCTAACAGAATTCTTTCTACTGATGAGTGAACAAGAACATTTGTTGGTCTCTGCAATTTTGGAAACCTTTGGAATTGCAGAAACAACCCCTGACCCACTAATTCCAGGACCCACTTGTCTGTGGCGATTTTTTCCCATTCCTGGAAGTAGAGGGTCAGCTTTCCTTTACTGGCATTTGCTGACTGACAACCTAGGTAAAACTGTCAGAGGTTTTGTTCTGGCTGTAGCTTAGGGGCTTGAGATGCAGCATGCCTTGAACCCCTTCTGCCTCTTCCCCTGCAATACCCTCTCCAAGGCTGATACTCATAGCCACTGTAGGGTCTAGGGTAGTAACCTGTGCCCCTGTACCTGCCTTCCCTTCCTTAAGGTGTGTAGAAAGGGGGCCATTCCTTTGAGTGGAGTTTTTGAAAGTTGCTCTGTACTAATCTACTGATATAGATAATCCACTACAGGGTGTGTGGGCATGCTCTGTTATTTGCACACCTTGGTGTGCAGTGATGCACAAGGCCGCAGGCAGATTGTGTTCAACCATCCAAGACATAGGTATATCAGAGCATGACTGCACACCCTGTAGTAGATGATCTTTTTTTTCCATAAATTTTACTGAGTTTTCAAAAGACAATACACATGAACGGTAAAATGGTAACAATAAAATTATTTGAGGTTAAACCAAAAATTTAAAATACAATATGTTCAAAGACATTTTAAAATTTAAATATGCTTAATGGCCACAAATATTGGGGGGGGGGGGGACAAAAAGTAGTCCATGTCTGGCACAAATTAGTGTTTCAGTTAGGTGATCTGGTTGATCCTGGCACAATTTTTATAGGTAAAAAAGTGACAAAAAATGTATCTGGTTGATCCTGCCATTTTTTAGACGGTTTTAAGTGCAATCACTTTCACTTTCTTGTATTAGTGTAGTGTGACTGAGTGGTGTTCATTGTGCTAAAGGACTTGCTGGCAGAGCTTTAAAATGAAAAACATTTTGCTCAAAAAAACATGTCAACTGTGGTTTTTAATGTAAGTTTACTGGACTTTCTCTAAAAGATGTTGCCGACTGTAGAGCAAGAAGAGCGAGCAAGTTGGTGGCTTCAGAAGAGTAGATACAAGTGTGAGCAACTGTTGCCTTAGCTGAACCAAACTCTTGATCAAGGGAACCATCAGGTTCTGTAGATTCACATTCCTAATCCTCTTCATAATACATATCCCCATCCTGTACAGGCTACTGGTCTAAAACTCGTGTTGGGGGGGGCAATTTAAGTACATTTCTTATGGCCTAGAAAGTCTGGAGAAACTGCCACGCCCTTGTCATGTCGTCTGTTGAGGGCATTTGATTCTGTTCCACTGCCTTCTTTTTCTTTATGGGAAGAAGGGCACGGATTTTTTTCTTTTTCTGTTTTTTCATGGCAGGTACTAGTCCTGGCACCTGCTCACAGGCTTTGTTATTTTTCCTATCACTGGAATCAAGGTTCCCCCTTTTCAGACTCCCTGGTATATTTCCCATCTTTCCCATGCCTGTCAGATGGCTCAGCAGCTTTAAATTATTTTCTGTTCCCTCTGACAGGAAATGGAAATTACGTACCTACCGTAATTCTTGATCTTCTCTTGTATCTTCACCATTCATTACTGCTTGGGTGTTAGCCGGAGGCGTGCGGGAGTTTTTATGGAAACGAGTCGGCACCGCCCCCAAGAGCATCGCACGACGTGGTGCGCCAGGGGTGGCTGTTAGGCGCCAAAGACTCCTCCTCCTCCATCTCAGTTCTGTAAGCCGGAGAGGCGAAATAAAGATAAGAAAAAAGAGAGCGAGGCAAGAGAGCTGAGGATAGGCAAAGGAAAGACATAAACTGAAAAAGATATAAGCTGACAGAGGACAGGAAAGAGGAAACCTACCCTATGGGACCGCAGGGCCTCACTCCTGGGGCAGCTCCGAGGGAGGAACAGGTAAAGGAGAGAGAGAGAGAAGAAGGAAGAAGAAGAGGGAAAGAAAGGGGGATGCTGGGAGGAGGGAGGAATTCTGCCAAACTGTGAGAGTTGACCTGAAGGCTCGTAAGCTCGGAACCAAGGTGAGGGAGCAAGGATCCCATTTAAGAAAACTGGTGAAGAAGGTTCAACTGAACCTTTTCGCACAGCTTGTTACACAAAGGGCAGACTCGCTGCACCTCCCGGCATCCCCAACTCCTTACACTGTAGCTGAGAGCTCGCAGACTGCCAAGGCAGAACCTGTTCTGAAAGAAGAGTGCCCAACTAGGAAGAGGAAGGAAGGCTACTAGCACCTTGTTACGTGCTAACAGATGTGTGTGGGGGGAAGGGGGTATTTGAAGCCCTACAAAGGGCACCCCTTTGCGGAAGGAAGAGTGGGAACTCAGTCTGACTCCCGAAGGTAAGGCAAGCAGATCACCAGTTCAAAGAATTGGAGAGCCAGGGCAGTGTTAACCAGCAGAGGCTGGCGCAAACAGGAGATTCAGACATGCCAGAGGAGACCTAGAAAAAGGAACCGAGCCTTTAAAGGAATGGTTTCCTTAACTGTGAATTGAACAGTATGGCTTAAGAAGGAGCCAAGAGGTCACCCCCAGGCGCAATCAGAAAGAGGTCCCTCAGGATAAAAATAAATTCTACTCATTCCCCTCTCCTGCTCCATTAATGAATCCGTTCTGAGAGAAGAACGGCAGACTCAAACAACATTTTCTTTTTTTTTAAATTAGGCTTTAAGGCGATGAGGGAAGGAGGAGGAATGAGCAGGGAGGGGGAGACGCTGAAGAAGGAGACCCATGAGGGGAAGGTGGGCAGGTATCAGTAATGAATGGTGAAGATACAAGAGAAGATCAAGAATTATGGTAGGTATGTAATTTCCATATCTTCCCTTGTCAATCTTCACCATTCATTACTGCTTAGTAAGTACCAAGCCCCACCGAATGGGGACCAGGAAATCCCTGAGGGAACAAGACCCTCAGCCTCCTGCTGATGAGAAACAGAAGGAAGAGACCCTGGCCTTACAAGACAGGAAGCCTAAGGCCGAGGAGAGCTAGGAGGAGTCTCCCGAAGACGAGGAGATGGAGGAAGCCCCTGCAGAAGCCTCCTAGCCCTGGTGGAGAAAAGGCAGGTCCCTCAGAATGTGGAGCAAATCACCCTACACCGGGCCAGGGGTGACAATCTTGAAAGACAAAGACATGCCGTTTGCCTAATGCAAATCGCTGTTCCCACAAGCCTGGAGGCCATCTCATTGGCATCATAGGATGCCCTTGCTTGGTGCCTTGCCAGCTCCAGGCCTATAGCGGAGAGGGCAATGGCTTGTCTGGATTGCTCCGTATCAGGCATAGATGCTAGAATCTGAGAAAGCATTGACCATAAATGCCTGTTGTAGGCAGCATGGCGAGCCTGATGAGATGCAATGCACAACATCACACGAGAGGAAGAGAACACTCTTCGTCCCCACTGGTCAAACTGTAGGGAATCTGAGTCCAGTGGATGGTCGTGTGCCAGGCGGTGATGCCCGGATGGAGTCTCTAGGAACTGCAATCCCGAGGGTGGGTTGGGGAGTGTACCTAGAGATTCCAAAGGGGCACAGTACCTCCTCCTGCAGTCTACTGGGGCTGGAAAAGGTGCGGCTGGAGACTGCCAGGTGCGGATAGACGCCTCCTGGAAAGGGATGGGCCAGGATGGCACCACCAGATGTTGGGCACTGACACGCATCTGCCGCTCATTATTGTCTCGTCTAAGAAAGGAAATACTGAGATCCTTGACCGTCCTCAATAGGAAGAGCTGATATTCCGTGAAATCAGCATCAGATGAAAGGTGGGCAGAGGGTTCCTCTCCCTCAGAGGACGGAGTCGAGGAAGGTGAGGAACTCGAATACCCAGAGGACTCCTGCGGTGGTGGGGAGAGGCGAAAAACCCGCTCATGCATATACCTAACATATGATGGGAAGGCCTCCGCAGAGCCTCTGAACGTCTCCCAGGATAACGGGCCCATAGGACCGACATGGTCTGGAAGGGGGGTGGCTGCAGAGGAATGGGAGAGGGGCATCTACAAGAAGGCAACTGCCCTCTGCTAGGGCTCTAAAATTTGGGAAATGGAGCCCGAGCTGGCGGGATCCCGGATATCAAACCAGGTCGCAAAACGGAACCCTGGGAATGCGAACTGTGGAACAGCCTAGTGGGGGAATCTCCCCTATGACGCACCTGGGGTTGCAAGGGTCCAGAAGGGCAACCTGCAGCAACGTCACCGGATGGGGTCCCTTGAACCTAAGAGAGAGAGGCGGGACTCGGCACTTCAGCTCCTCCCCACACCCTGAGGGGTAGTGGGTGGAACTCGACGCCCCTCACCGTGGCCCCTCAACCCTTCAGACTCTGAGGATGCCCTCCTGCTCGACCCCAGTGACAGGCTCCATCGATCCTGAGGCCCCCCAAAGGGGGCCCCTGGAGACAGGACCCTGAGTCCACCCCGAGGAGGTGTGGCAGCACCAGAAATGGCAGCTGCCACAGCCCCCTCTGGGGAGACAGACCAGTCCCTGATCTCCAAACCGCTCCTCGCCGATGAGTTCCAAGCCACCACCAGCCTGGGAATCCTCAGAGGAAGATAGTTGGGGAGATTCAGGAATTGGAACGCTGGGCCGCCTGACACTGAGTTCCAGAAAAGACTCTGAGTCCAGAATCGGGAGCCAGGTCGGTCAACTTCCAGTCGCCTGCCTCTGAGGAGGAGTCGACCAGAAGGACCTCGATGCTGGCCACCCCAAGAGTCTCTTAAGAAATGGCACCACTACCGACGCCGGTGCCATGCACTGCACCGTATGGTCTTGGCGCATCGCCCGCAGCTCCAGGACCCGGTCTCGATCCACCCACGGCTCTGGCTAAGCTTCGGCACTGACCGCAGCACCAGAACCCGAACCCAATGTGGTGCCACTCACGGAGCCGACCAGACCCACGGCGCCGAAAGCCAACATGCCAATGCACACGGCTCAGCCCCAATCATTGGCACCACAGACGGTGCCGGGATCCGAAACAGCGTCGGAGGGTGGCGTCAAGGGTCCACCAATGCCAGACCCAGCAACCGTGGGCCACAACACTGGGGGAGCCTGCACCCCCGAAGAGGTGACTGCCGAGGTGGTGTCTCCACCGCGGCCCCGAGAGGGACAACGGCATTCTCCTGATACCATAAAAGAGACCTCCTCCTCGGCAAGGCTGGAAGATGAGGAGGCCTCCTCCTCACTAGACTATATAGGCCTGGGAGGGGACCCGGAGGAAGAGCCAAGAGACCTGGCCTGGGAGGCCCGAGAGCGACGCCATCCTCCAAAAGTCAGCGGGGCCTTGCCAACTTTGAATCCGCTGACTTCGAGAACACGGCGGTCCATCGAGAAGCAGGCGGTGCATCTGTCCATATCATGGTTAGGTCCCAGGCATTGAAGGCAGACATCATGTCGGTCTGTAACGGAAAAATGCCAGCCACAGGAGCACCGACGCATGGGGGCATGGCCCGCTTTCGTCTTACGCTTAGCTCCTGAACCAGACATGATGCAAAATTAACTCTAACACAGAAAAGCTCCAGGCGCCGTTAAAATATTAAAGAAAAGAATGATCTTACCGGCAACAGTGTCGGGAAAAATTAACTGAGATGGAGTCATTGACAAAGTCGTAGAGAAAGCCTAATGCTGTAGCACTGTAGTAACTCGCGCAGCAGGTGTTGCCTCGATGGCGGGAGGAACAAAACTGAGATGAGCGATTATGTCCCTGTGTCCACATCTTGGATTGCTAAGGGAGTCTGTCTGGGCTTGGCCATAAATAAAGGGGAAAAGTCCTCTGAGACCTCCCTCACTTCCTGGCTCTGTTCCATGGTCAACTGGGGTGACAGAGCTGGCCCGGTGGCACTGAGGGTTGAGGCGCTGGACGCCACACCTTGTGCCATGCCAGTGACCCAGGTTCTGGAGCGAGCCCAGGTTGCTGGGGGTTGGCAGGGGAGAGACAGGATTGAGTGTCCGGAGGACTGCTCTTCTGTCTCAGGAGGGAGGGCGGGATTTGCCTCAGGCTCTGGGGACTCCTAGCGACGGCTGGGAGCACTGCAGCCTGAGTCACGCAGAATGCAGGGGATTGGCTGCGGCAGCAACCTTGTGGGCATGCACGGAAGTGTGCGTGCATGCGCTGGGACGCATTGCATGACCGAGCCAATGGGGGGATACTATGAAAAAATCCCTTCCCTGATAGGCGACGGCTTCTTGCAGTGCTGGAAGGCCACAAGCCCAACACCAGGTTCTCTCTCCGCCCTTTGGTCTCACGGTGGCTGCTCTGGGCAAACTGGATTATAGATACAGCGCCGGAGTGGATGGCGGCCCTGCCCCAGGGGGTTCAGAGTTGGGGGGGCTTGCCTGGGGTAAGTACCGAGGGACAGTAACCATATATAGGAGAGGGTCCATGGTGGGCAGTAGAGCTCACCATGCGAGTCAGGGAAGCCTGAGAGAGTTCAGGGATAGGAGCACAAATAGAGTTCGAGACCTCCCCCCCCCCAAAAAAAAACTGGGGTGACAGTTTGATTGTCTTCACCGATGACTCCTGCTTGCTTTCCTCTAGCAAGTCCAGAAGGGGTCTGTCTTCGTCCATCCTCTCCCCAGGACTACAGACAGCAAACACCATGTCAGCCCTATTTACATATGGCTTCATCATATTAACGTGGTACATTCAATGGGTATGCCTCCTGTCAGGCAGTTCTACAATGTAATTCATGTCATTTACCTGTTGGACTACCTTGTATGGTCCTGCCCACTCGGCCTACAGCTTTTCCTTCCAGACTGGAATGAGGACCATTACTTCCTGACCTGTGCTGTACGAGCGAGCTCTGGCTCCGTGATCATATCAGACTTTTTGCTTCTGCTGGGAAGCTGACAGGTTGCTTTGTGCCATCCCCATAAGCTCCTTCAGCTTCTCCCTCGGCCTAAGGACATACTCCACACAGGAGTTCCCTGGGTGGTGTGCTTGGCTTTCCAGTCTTCCCAGATCAAGTCTAGGGGCCCACGCACCCTACATCCATATAAGAGTTCGAAGGGGGAGAACCCTGTCGACTCTTGGGGCACCACCCTGTTAGCAAACAACAGGTGGGGAAGCTATTTCTCCCAGTCCCTCCCATGCTGCTCAGCAAACACTTGGAGCATTGATTTTAGGGCACCACTGAATCTTTCCACGAGTTCACTGGCTTGTGGGTGATAAGGTGTTGTGCATCTTTGCATCACCCCACACTTCTCCCACAAAGATTGCATCAGGTCTGACATGAAGTTAGCCCCTCAGTCAGAGATAACCTTCTGTGGAAGCCCGACAGAGGAGAAAATCTCTAGCAAGGCGTCTGCCACTTTGTGTGCCTTAACGGAGGACAGGGCGACTGCCTCTGGGTATCAGGTGGCGTAATCAACCACCATCAGGATATAGATTTTTCCAAAGGAGCTTGGGGTATTCAAGGGTCCCATAATATCCATTCCTACCCTCTGGAATGGCTCCTCTACAATGGGCAAGGGAAGTAGGGCAGTTTTTGTTTTACTACCTGCCTTCCCTATCTGTTGACACTAGTGACAAGAACTACAATATTCCTTCACCTGCTGGGTGAAGTTGAGCCAACAGAAATTTTGGGCCAATCGCTGCATGGTGTGCACATTTCCCAGCTATCCAGACATGGGGATATCATGGGCGACCTTGAGCAACCACTCATTATACTCCTGGGGAATCACAAGCTGCCTGCTCATCACCCCTCCCTCAGTCCTCACAAAAACAACAAGTCAGAGCACATCCTGACACCCCCCAAACAGAGGTAAATGCAACAATAAACATATTTTTTTAGCCTGGATTGGCAACTTACTGATCTGATTTCAAAAGGAGTGGGGGTCTCTTGGTATTCACTTCAGGGCCTTGCTGTGAAATCACCCAGCTACCACCGTTGAGGTAGACCACCCATCAGCTGGGTCCCTACTCTAAACTGCAGCTGCCTCAGATCGCTTACCTTTATAGGGTGCATCAGCCTAAAATTGGCTTAATTAAGGATTGGTCCCCAGCCAATGTGCAGGTAACTTGTGGGGAGCTAGTTAAAAGAAAAAGCCATACTTCTCCATTTACAAACTTTATCCAATGTTAACTGCTCACCCTTGCTCATTCACAAAATATAAATGGGATTCTAAATGAGGGGTGCTACTGTACATGGCATACATCAACAAAAACAAGTCAGAGCATACTCCGCCCCCCCACCTTAATTAAGCCAGCCACTTGGGGAGGTCCTACCTCCCTTTTACTAGTCTCCATTTCAGGAGACATGGGCTGGGGGACCAGTCTCCTATTCTCTTCCACAGGGACTTCTGTAGGGTTCAGGCAAATACAAGGTGCCTTAGCTGTCTGACTGCAGGTAACTGCACACACCACCCCCTGCTGTATATTATTTCCTATAATCACATCCAGAGCAAGGTTGTCTGCCACTGCCACTTTTTGTACCCTCTCTTCTGTCTCACCCCAATCCAGGGGAACACTAGCAAGTGGCAGGGTTTTTTCCTCCTCTGTAAATCCCCTCCCAGTGACAAATTGATTAGGTATAAGCTGTTCAGGCTGAACTAACTCCCCTTTTACCAGGGTAAGAGACGCCCTTGTGTCCCTTAACCCATGGGTCTGCATCCCAATTACAGTAACCGAGTGTATGTGCTCCCTCATGTTCATGGGTATATTCTCAGGAATACACTGTGCACCCACCTCCTTTCGAGGGACACTTTGTCCACTTTGTGCCTTTTTAGCACACTGTCTAGCCAGATGCCCTGGCTACTTACAAAACCAACATACAACATTCTTTTTTTCCAAGACCTCCCTTCTTGGTAACTTGGGGCTTCCCCCTTTTTGCAGAGACACTGAGGGTTTTAATTGCTGTGAAGGCACGCTTTTCCCTTTCTGCCCTGCAGCACCTGCTCCTCCACTTCCATTCAGAGCAGGCCTGCTCCTGACATAGTGATCAGCGAGAGCTCAGCAGCTAGCTGTCCTGTTTTGGGATACCGGTCCTCCAGCTAGGTTTTCAGCTCTGCTGGGCAAGCCCAAAAGAACTGTTCTAACAGTATGACCTCCTCAGGTTTCCCCAGAGTTTGCTTCCACTCCCTCCCACCAATGCTTAAAAACTGCCATTGCTTTGTGGCTAGTTCTTCAAAGCTCATGTCAGGGCTTTTTGGGAGTTTATGGAATTTAACCCTATAAGCCTCAGGAATCAGTTCATACTTTTTAAGTAAAGCAGCTTTCAGTTTCTCATAGTCTTGGCTATCATCATTATCCAGTTGACTTAACGCCTCACTCCCTTTACCAGTAAGCATCGAAAGAGGATAGCTGAAAGCTCCAGGACTCCCTGGGTATTTTGGCCTGGATACAGACCTTTTCAAATAAATTCAAAAATGCATCCATACCCTCCCCCTCTTTAAATTCTGCTATTAATTCGGAACTTAATTTATACCCCAGCCCTGAAATTTCAGGTCCACCCCTGCTACTTACCTTCTCTGGTGCTGGTCGTTGGGAGTCTCAACTTCTCCAGTTCGAATTCCCTCTGGTGCTCTCTTTCACGCTCCTGCATCTCCAGCTCTGCTCTCTTTCTTGCTGGTGCCATTTCTCCTTGGACTCTCACTCTCTCTGAAGCTGTGCTTCAAACTTTCTCTGCTCAAATTCCAGCTCCAGTTTCCTCAGCTCCAGATGCAGCCTGATCCCTTCTAGCTCCAGCTCTGTGGTGGCCTTCCCCTGGTGCTGTGGCTCTGGGTTCCCTCTGGTCTTGCAGTCCCTCCTCCCTGGGACTGGACACTATGATGTCCCCTGCCACCCCCACAGCCAAGGTCTGGTCCCTTTCAGTCACCAGCTGTGACTTAAGGTCTTGGGCAGTCGCTTGCTCATCGGATGCTACAAGAGCCTCCATGAGGTTCTTTTTGCTTCGCCCCTCATAATGGATCCCTCTTTCCTGGCACAGCTGCTTCAGCTCTTCTGCAGTGTAGTCACTGTACTTGGAAGTCATCTTTCTTCCCAACACTGCCACTAGTCTGTCTTTCAGCAAAGAAACAATTATAAAACAGGGTAGGGAACTATATCTTGTAACCAATTTGCCATTTTTTCAATTTGCTGCCCTCTTTATGTGTGGTTGTCCAAACAGTTCGCCAATCGCTGCTCACCAAATCTGTCCCAAGTCCACTCCAGTGGGGTGGGATTCCCCTCTCTCTGCATCACAGTGAATCCCTTTTGTGATGGGGGGATGGGGTCAGAAACACTCATTCTCTGTGCTAGGGGATACAAATATAGTATCGAGTCTGTGTTCCTGGGGTAGAACCATTTCAGCCACTGCACCCCATCACTGCACTGACAGAAAGTCACAGGCGTGTATAGGCTTCGGGGGCCCTATACACCCAATTATGTGTCTTTCCCCAAAAATGAAATGCTTGGTTCAAATCCCACCACAGATTCCTCCTGAGACCCTTCGTATTTCCTCCCCTCCTTTCATCCCGAAGTCCCCAATGGTACTTCACTCTGGTAGCATTTAGCCTTAAAACAGTTACACAGGCGTGGTATCATTTGAACAACTTTTACTCAGGTAGCCACACACAAATGACATAGGCAGAATTATTTTTTAAATAAGCCAAAGGATTTACTAATTAAATTAATAAGAAAACAGTAAACAACAACAAGACAAAATAATTTAGAGATTGGTTACAGGACATTGAAAAATAAAAGGAAAGTATACATAAGAAACCTACACTTTAAACTCTGAGGTTAAAAATCTACCTTGAGTCCTTAGTTGGAATTTTGAATCATAGAAATCTGCTGGCAGAAAAGACCCTCGCCCATCTAGTCTGCCCGACTTCCGAAGACCCCTGAAGTGCAGAAGTGTCCTTGAAAAGTGTGGTAGATGAAGTCTTGGCTCTCAGTGATCCTGAAGAAAATTGTCTCTGCTCATGACAGGCAGGGTCCCAACTGCTTCAAGCAAGAAAACAACAGAAGGTAGCAAAAAGGCCCAGATACTCCTCTGCATCCTGGTTTTAAAGGGGTTCAGGAGGGCAGGTCCAGACGATGTGGCTAGCCCTGTGAGTGGCTAGCATTTCAGTTTCTATGGTTACCCAACCAATCAGGGTTCAGTATGTTATTACAATAACACAGATATGCAGTATCTGAACACAGAAAAAAAACATGAGGCTAGCCAGCTCAAACTAGATTTTCTGGGAAATATTCCAGGCTTCCTTGCTGCGAGATGGCTGTTGTTACTCAACACTTAAAAACAGTTTTTTACATAAATGGTAGCCCTATTCAGTTGTAATGAGCTTAGCTCACTGTAGCACTGAAGATACAATAGGAGGCCAGACAGGCTGTCTCTTTCCTGAAGTCCTGTCCTTTCACAAACAAATTGGCCTACCTAACCTCCCAGCTAGGCTTAATCATTCTTTTGTCTCCTTTTGGATCATTTAATTAACTCTAGTTCCTGGCTAGCAACAAACAGCTTTTCTGCTCAGTAATAGGAATTCCAACCTTGGTCTAGGGTTTATGGGTTTTTTTTGTACCCATGATGCCTTGCACCTACACTGGCCTCCATGGGCATGTCAAATGCATTATATACATTGGCCTTATCTCACCACACCGGCAATGTCAGATTTACCATCTCTGAACACCACAGCCTTCTGGGCCTGACTGGGGCTATTAAAAGAAGACTTCCTCCTGATCACTTTTGCAAGACCCTGGGCAACAGTGGAAGTAGTGGAAAGAGATATCCTCTATTGAAGACCCGCTGTGACAGAACACAAACTGCTCCAGCCCTCGAGCACCAAACCTGACTGAAGAAACTTGGCAACCAAGCATTCTCCAATGCAAACAAATCAATATGAGGATGACCGAACCCTCTGCAAAGCAGACCATATCGACATGACCATTTAGTTTCCCTGTTAGGAAAACTGCTGTTAGGGACAACAGATTGTCCTCCACCCACTGATGGATCCTGGTCACTTCAGTAAGAATCCTTGTGTGTCTTGTACTTCCTTGGCTGTTTATACAAGCCACAGCAACAGCGTTGAATGACATCACCTTCACTGCCTGTGACCGAACCTGGTCCTGAAAATGTATGAAGGATAGATACACTGCCAGCATTTCCAAAACACTGACTTAAAAGCCCTGAGGGCTTCAGGCTGCCTGTACTGTAATCTGGTCTAGAACCACACACCAGCCTGATGAGCTGGCACTTCTTGTCACAACTGCTGCAGACGGAGCTATGAGGACAGTCCTATTGACAAGAGTCTTGAGGTTCTAACATCACTTAAGTGACTATAACACTGGCCTGGACATTGGAATTGGGGCTCTGTAGTCCTCCAAGGCCAGGGACATTACTGGCAACATTCTGTTCTGGAGAGATCCCATGAAACATCTGTCTAACAGTACCAGTTCTGTTTGTTGCTGATATCAAACCCAGAGTTTGGAGCAACCTGCGGGCAGAAACAACTGACTGGGATGTCAGCCACTGACTATATGCTCCTTCCTGGCCATGAAAGGAAAAATTACCCTCTGCTTGTCCATCTGAAACACAGTCCCCAGGTGCTCAAACCTCTGTTTGCAAGAAGCCCGCCACCACTGCCATGCACTTAGTGAAGACCCTGGGCACAGATGAGAAGCCAAATCTCATGACCTGGAACTGGTAAAGGATCCCCCTCCATGGAACTGAAGGTACTGGCAGTGGGACTGACAGATTGGGCTGTGGAAGAGCACATCCTGGAGGTCCACTGAGCAGATGTATATGCCCTCCTCCAGAGGCAGAATGATCTGATTCACAGTGACCATCTGGAGCTTGCACTTTTGCATGAACTGGTTCAAAGCATGCATATCCACTATGGGGTGCCAGCCCCCCATCCATTTCAGAATCAGGAGGTAGCTAGACACACATCCCTGAGTGGTCAGGGCAGCTGGAACATGGGCTACTACCCTATGCAATAGGACCTAAGCAATGGCTGTTCATAGCATGGGAATGCCCTTTGGCACCCTGGACTCCCAAGAAGCCTGGATTTGGTATAGCCAGAGAACCTCCAAATCCAGAGGTAAACCTTTGACCACCATTTCTAGCACCAGCCTGTCCAAAGTAATGGTGGACTATTGTGGCAAGAACTGGCACAACCGATCCCTGACTGGGAGCTGGTACAGGGACTGGATGGGAGTGGGGATGACACCCCACTACCCGTCACTGTGCATCCATGGAGGGGGCTCCAACCACAGGAGCCATGGAGGCACCACCACCTCTGCTCCCCCTCTATTTTGCCCCTGGTTGCTAAACTTGGGCTTTGGATGCCAGCGCTGAAATTGCCCTGCTAGGGCTGCTGCTGCTGAGACTGTTGTAGTTGAAAGGACCAATTCTGAAAAGCCTTCTTTTAGGTTTCTGGGCCATCTGAGACAAAACCACAGAATCAAAGGTGGCACTGGATTTTCCAATCCATAAGAGATGCCCAGGGCCAAAGAGGTCGGTGCCTAAGAAGGGGACATTGGCCAGTTAATGCCGGGTATCCACCATAAAGGTGAAAAGTCTTAGCCAGGTCCTATGACACATGGTGATGTATGATGCCATGGCCCAGGCATAAAAATCTCCCATGTCCAAAGTCACCTTGGCTGGTGTTTAGCCAGCACTTGACCCTTGTCTCTGACTATCTTCACCTGCAACTGTTTGTCAACGAAAAGATGGGGGAGGATATACCCTAACATTCTCAGCAGGGAATGGCCACAGTTTGCCATTATGACAGCACAGCTGATCTGGCAGAAACAGAGCATCGAAGCAGCCTACATCTTTTTAACTGTGCAGTGTATTTTCTTGAACTCTTTGTCCAGAGGCTTGTCCATGTCCCTTTAGCCCCTGATTTACAGAATGCCAAGTCTCAGACCAAGACCTCAGCAGACAGGTGGTTTGGATCATGTACTTATGGACCATACAAATGGAGGGTGCCAGGCAGGATGCTGGATGCTACCAAAGCTCCAGAGATGGTCCCAAGGTGACCTCAGCCATGGGAAAGGCAACCACCAAAGAATCATCCCTGTCTAGTATGTCAGTAAATGGGCATTTGGCCTGCTTCTGGAATGCCTCCAAAGGCATGTTCATGGGCTCCGATATAAGCCAGATCAAAGTCATAAAAGACACTGTCCTGTAGTTGGTGCAAAGGGACGTAAGGGGAAGAGGGGACAGAACAAACACACACACAGATGATACTGCCCTCCTCCCAACCCTCCACCCACCCACCTGGGGCTAGCTCCACTTTTATATGTTCTAGGGGGTGACTGACAGCAGATAGATACTTCCTGTGGAGGCAGAAAGGAAGGGTTCTCCGAACAGATAGAAACAGCTACAGAGCACAAAGGCAACGAAACAAGGGTATTTCTCTACCAAAGAAAAATAGAGATGGGAGGAGAGAAAGAAGAAGAGAGCAAGAAATAAAAATACCCTAAAGCAGGAAGGACACTTATAGACATGACGGGAGAGGTGCAGTGCAGTGGCTGTGGGGCGGCAGTCTTCAGGGAGATTTTCTGAAGGCTGCAGTGCTGTCCCATCTGCAGGCACCTCTCTGGGCTGAGGGCAGAGGTTGCTTGTCTCCAGGCCGAGTTGGCTGGGATTCAGGGGACCTCCTCCCCTGCACAGAGACCACCAATTCCTCCCCCACTGCCTTAACGGTTGCCAAGGAAGAGGAGCGGCTGGATGACGGTGGGCTTGGGAAGGGCGAGGGCTGTGGAGAAGAGACGCATCCCTCCTATGGTTCCACTCCATAAATCCTATGCTGCTTTGGCAGGGCAGGACTGTCCCAAAGAGCCACCCGTAGTCATAACCAAGGAAGATGTGAGAATCCTCCCAAGCGCAGACCCTGGGGGGAGGTAGAGGACCCTGGAGGAAGCAACTCCTGGTGGGGGAATCTATCATCTGGGGTAGACTTAGGGCCAGGATGGGAGGGAGTAAGGGAGGTCAAGTGCCTACCCGGCCCCAAGGCTTGGAGGGATGGACAGCGCATCCTAAGGATCACTGGGACAGCAGGATGGGAGGGTGAACTAGACATCATTGTCCACCTGAGGATGAATGATCTAGCAAGTGGTGAGGCTAGGGTAGTGCAGGAGCAGTTCAGGGAGTTGGGGAGGTGTCTTAAGATAGTGGAACACTCTAACCTTTTCAGAGGTGTTACCTATAAAGGACAAGGGGGAGAACAAGGTACTTTGCACCAAGAGATTCAATGCATGGCTAAAAGACTGGTGCAGAGCAGAGGGATTTGGCTTCATTGGGGACAGGGGTTCAACCTGGAGGAACACAGGCCATTACAGGGGCGATGGCCTGCATCTATCCAGGAAGGAACCAGGATCCTCAGTGAGAGGTTTATATGTTTCATCAGCAAGCATTTAAACTAGCGCTGGGGGTCCGAAATAAGCTGGCTGAAGCGAAAGCCCCCGAAAATGGTACAGATGGCAGACAGGACCCTAAGGTTGAAAAATCGCCAAAGATAACTAAAACCAAAATAGGTGAAAAGGCAGAATGGGAGTAAGGATAAGAGGGGTATGGAGGAAAGACAAGGGGATAGGAGGGGAGTTATTAGGAGAGGAAGCAATGAAAACTGGAAGGCTATGTGCACAAATGCCTGCAGTATGGGAAACAAAATCCCGGACCTAGTGGCACTGATGGCTGAGGACAGTCTCGCTGTTACCAAGACATGGTTCATGGGGAACCATGACTGGGATATGGCAATACCAGGTTACACTCTATTCAGGAGGGACAGGGTGGGTAAAAATGGAAGAGGAGCAGCTATCTACGTCAGGGAAGGAATTAAGGCAACTGAGGTACAGGGAATGTAGGGAGAGGTGGAGGCACTGTGGATCACCCTGGAGACGGGAAATGGCACTGCCATTCGCACTGATGTGATCTACAGACCTCCCACACAAGAGGAAGAGCTGGACAGAGTACTTGTAGAAGCCACCCACAGAATGACAGCTAAAGGGGAGGTGCTGTTAGTAGAAGACTTAAATCTGCTAGATGTGGATTGGAGCAACCAAGTTGCAGACTCGGTTAGGAACAGAGACATCCTGAAAGCCCTGCAGGGGGGCATGCCTAAGACAGCTAATGACGGAGCCCACTCAAGAGGGAGTGACTTTGGACCTGTACTCACCAAAGGGGACAGAATTACAGATGTAAAAGTGGGGAGCCATCTGGGATCAAGCAATCGCAGTATGATGTGGTTCAATATGAGAACAGCAGAAGAGTCAAACCACATGAAAGCAAGGGTTCTGGATTTCAGGCCGGCCGACTTTGCGAAGACGAGGGAATGTCTTAGGAAATCATTGGCAGGGAAGGAGAAAGGGGGGGACAGAGGAATAATGGGAGAATCTTAAGGGAGCCATAGTGGAGGCAACAAGCCATTGCATTAGTCAAGTAAGCAAAACAAAGAAAAAGGAAAAAGCACTATGGTTCTCAAAGGAAGTGGCAGAGAAGGTAAGGGCAAAAAGGGTGACCTTCAAGAGGTACAAGGAAACACAGAGGGAAGAAGACAGAAAACTGTATCTGGAAAAGCAGAGGGAGGCAGGGAAAGCAGTGAGAAGCGCAAAGGCACAAACAGAAGAAAAAATAGCCCCGGCAATAACATAAGGGGACAAGAACTTTTTCAGGTACATTAGTGAAAGGAAAAAAAGACTAAGGGCAGGACTGTGAGACTAAAAAGGGAAGTGTGCAGAGGAGGACCAGGAAAAAGCAGAAATCCTGAACAAGTATTTTTGTTCAGTATTCACAGAAGAAAGGGAAGGGGAGGAATCAAAGTTAGGTGACGGAAGCACCACTGCGAGGGAGGGAGGTGGACACCAGTCCATTTAAGGAAGAGAGAGTCTGAAAGGAACTCGCTAATCTGAAAGTGGACAAGGCAATGTTGCCTGATGGGATACATCCCAGAGTATTAAGAGAACTCAGAGAGGTGCTGGCAGCACCATTGACAGCCCTGTTCAACAGTACCTTGGAAACAGGTGTGGTACCAAACGACTGGAGAGGGTGAATTTAGTCCCTCTCCACAAAAATAGGAGCAAAGAGGAGGCTGGTAATTACAGGCCAGTCGGCATGACCTCAGTGGTGGAGAAACTAATAGAATCACTACGAAAAGAAAGGTTTGTGACATACTGTATCTCAAAACCAATGAAGCACAGGATCTGAGGCAGCATGGATTCACAGAGGGAAGATCTTGTCAAACAAATCTGATAGATTTCCTTGACTAGGGAGGTGGATCAGGGAGGGGTAGTGGATGTGGTCTACCTGGATTTGAGCAAGACCTTCGACAACATCCAACATAGTGAATCTCTGCCCTGTCGGGTACTATTTCTGTAGCCTAACCCCTCTTCCTCTCCCTTTCAGATCCACGCCCTTGAACCGGAGGAAGCTGTCACTCAGCTGTGGCATGGCCACACTTCTTGGCCAGCCAAGTTGTCTCCAATGCCTGCAGACTTCAGACCCAAGGTCAGGTATGATTATGGGGATCGGAAAGCTGGAATACAATTGGTGGCTCCCTACCACGGCAGTATCCGCCATTGGCTACTCCCATCCTGGCTCTCCCCTTATTGGCTGCCTGCTATTTTCAGCTTTGGTGGCTGGTCGTGACTGTCTGACAATGCTGCCCGGCTCCTCTCTGAAGTGTGGTTGCTCCGATCTAACTGCTAAACTGTATTTATTTTGTACTGTATTTTTTTACTACCCACCCTCCCTGACCCCATCCTCTATTAAATACACTAGAGCTTCTCCCTCTCTCCCTTGCTCCCCCTACCACTGGCTGTAGATCTACACCAGTTCTTTAATGCTACAGGCCCATTTTTTGTTCATCTCAGCCCTGCACTCTGCCATCTCCTTTACCTCAATCTGAGCCTTTGAGCCACCTCGTCAGATATTATTTTTCTTTGAGCACATCCCATCTATGATCCCACCTCTTTAGATTAGACTGCTGGGCTTAGCCGCCTGAGATCACACCACATCTGCACAACATCACCCTAATTAAGAGGACCATATCACTTTAATTAAGAGCTTTAAAGACACTACCATACTGCTTCATGCTCCCTACCTTTCTATGCTCTCAACAACTGGGCTATTCATCCTTTGTTCCCTATTATATCTTACCTTAAATCCTCCCCACCCTGTTCAGCCCCTAAATCTAGCTTTTCCTTCCACTAGCCCTAAGGTTGTTCCCATAACACTTACATCAGGGCTCCACTCTTGTGCTTCCCCTCTTCACTCCGCCCTCCCCCTATTCATAACCCCCTCTGGGATTACACCACAGTACAGATGGCAATACTTCTTACATCCTCATACTCTCAACCCATTTGGGCAGCACTGATCTACTACGTCCTATATCCCTCCTACCAGCGCTTCAACAGTACACAACCACGCTATATCTACCCCCAACACAGACGTACAAACTCATTCAAGATAAAGATGTTCTGCAACCGGCCCGATGGCACTGAGGGTTGAGGCGCTGGATGCCACATCTGACGCCACGCTTGCGACCCGGGTTCGGGAATGAGCCTGGGCCGACGAGGGTCGGCAGGGGAGAGAGAGAGAGGATCGAGCATCTGGAGGACAGCTCTCCTCTCTCTGGGGAGGGATCCAGGCTTGCCCGGCACTGCAGTGACCCCCGGTGGAGACCGCAGGTACTGTGCATGCCAAGGCAACATATAGCGGGACTAGAGCTGCGGCAGGCGTCATCTGATGCCATTGCACGTCCGCGATCTTGGGGGAGGTGGGGGATTGAGGGCGTAAAAAGCAAGAAAAAAAAACAGCCTACCAGGTGAGGTGATGGCAACCTCCGGGGCAGATGCTCCACACGCCCAAGGCCGGCCACAAATTCCGACTCTACCCCCTGGGATCTTCGGTCTGCTCCTCTGGGGCTGGGAGGTAAGGTGGAGATCTCAATATGGATGTGAGTATTGGAAGGACAGGTTCAGGCAGGTGGTTAGGGGCGGACAGCCGAGTGAGCGAACCTGAGAGATGCCCTGGGTCAGCTGGTGATAAAAAGAGTTGGAAAAAAAAAAGATGTTCTGCAGATGGATTATGTACATCATTTTCCTGTTTCTAATATGCGCAGGGAATGTCCAATTATACCCTGGCCCACCACAGGCTATAACCTCCCCAGCCGACTTCCCTTCCATTAAAGGGCTGAAGTATCTGCACATTAATGTGTGCAGCCTACTAAAAAAGCTGGATCTTGTCCAAGCCTGGATCTCCCACACAGACCCAGATATCCTGGTATTAACTGAGACATTGCTGAAAAAATCTACTCCTGACACTATGATATCCTTCCCTTCCTAGAACCTCTTTCATAGTGACAGACCAACCAGGATGGAGGTGTAGCAATTTACATCAAAGATAGATTCACCATGTCAGATATCGCTCCAGTCAGCACGCCATAAGAATTTGAAGCCTTGATACTAAATTTATCATTATCCCCCATAGAAACTTTAGCAGTAATAGGCTGCTACAGGCCACTTTCAGGGGGCCTGGAGGTTCTGAACTATCTGCGTACTGTATCAGACGCAAGGCAGAACAAAATCATCATCCTTGGCAATCTAAACCTGGATTGGCTAAAAACAGCAACAACTACATTCAGCTCAAAGAGTACTGCGACGAAGCCGGCTTCACTCAACTGGTCCCTGAAATCACATGCCCAAATCCCAAAATTCCCTCAAATGGATCACTGATTGACCTAATCCTCACAAACAAACCCCACAAATTCACCCACTTAGCAGTTTTCCACAATGATGTCAGTGATCACTGCACTGTGGGCTGTGTTATAGGTCAGCCCCCACTCAAGCCAGCAAATAGGTTCATTTGGAAAAGGAGCTTCCGTAAATTCAATCTATCAGACTACTTACAAGACCTCAGAAATACAGATTGGACCAACTTTTATATGGCCCCGAGTATCAATGCTGCAACTTCTTTTTTCAATAACACACTAAGCAACATTATCAAGAGACATGCCGCCATGATTAAATGCAGAGCCCGGACTTTTTCCTGACCCTGGTTCAAACCTGAGCTAAAAGCTGCAATAAACATGAGTGACCATCTCTGGGCAACAGCCAGATGAACCAAACTACCTGCAGACTGGGCAGCTTTCTGAGCCTGCTGAAACGACTGTACAAAAAAGGTCAGAACCTCAAAAGCAAACTACCATCTATCTACCTTTGACTCCACTAAGGGTAACTCCGTCAAATTCTGGCAAATCATTAAATTGGCTGAAGGCAACAAATTCTCTTCCTCGTTACCCAGCAAGATCTCATTCAAGGGAAACACCTTCACCAATAAGTCTGATATCCTGTATAGTTTCAATGACCACTCTGCAACCATGGGCCTTGCATTCGATACCTCTAAATCTGCCACACTTATCTCCAACCTCCCCAGCTCCATCCAAATACATCTTCTCAATTACCCCATTCCAATTAAAAAAAGTTGAGGACCTCCTCCTCCACCTAAATGTAAGCAAAGGTACAGGCACTGACGGAATAGGACCATACTTCCTTAAAGCTGGCTACCGGTACCTAACAGCCCCCATTCTGCACCTGTTCAATCTGTCCACCAGCTCCAGTTCTGTCCCCGAGGCATGGAAGCTAGCTCAGGTTCTACTGTTGTTCAGATCAGGTGACCCTATGGACCTGAACAACTACCATCCCATATCCATTCTACCCCTTCTCCCAGAACTCCTCGAAAAACTAATAAATGCCCAGTTAAGAGACTATCGCGAGAAAAAAAATGAAAATTATGTACCTACCGTAATTGTGATCTTTCTGTGTATCTTCACCATTCATCAGATATGGGTACTCGGCTGGAGGCTAGGACCCCGTGGGAGGTTTTTTTTCTGTAGGTGGAGCCGATGTGCTCCCGGCACCGCCTTCAAGGCCGATGTTCTACGTGGTGCTCACGGGTTGGCAGTTAGGCGCCATCGACTCTGCCTGCCTGCCAGTTCTGAGTCACCGGAGAGGTGAGGAAAAAGAGGGCTGGGCGGGTGGGACAAGAGAATCCAAGGGACAGAAAAGGAAAATATATAAAAATCAAAAGGAGAAATAAACGACTGAGAGGACAGAGCAAGAGAGAGAAACGAAAAGCTAGGGAGATTGGGAAGGGGGCCCAATCTCTGGAAAACAGAAAAGGGAGTGTGTTAGGGAAGGGTAGGACATTTTGAGATATAAATGCTTGACATGAGAGGGAGACAGAAAAATAGAACACATTGGATTCTGTCCTGTCTCTAGATTGTATAGGAACTGCAAGGAGTAGCCAAGAGGCTTAACTGCCAGAATTCAAGGCACAGAATCACTGGCAAAGAAACTCCTTTAAGGCAGTAAACGGCTATTTTTAGAGGACAGGAACAGAGGTTCTGCCCCCTCTCATAAGAAACAATGAGAATTTTTAGTTGGGATAAATGAGCTTAAATACTTGTCCAGAGGACAAGAAAACTAAAATTTGGAAAGAGAAAGAAGGAGGAGAGGATGAAGGGCAACTACCCTCTCTCACTCCGAAGGAGTGGAGCAGAGCACTGAAGAGGGAGTTCTGCCCCATCCTGACCACTCTTCCCCCCCCAGATATACCATCCCACACTGTGCCCCAGATCACTCCCCCTCTGACAAGACAGGGAAGGGGGACAATAAAAGGCACAGAGAGGGAGGGAGATCCAGAGATTGAGGCCCCAGGGGGATGGCAGGTGGGGCTGTGATGAATGGTGAAGATACACAGAAAGATCACAGTTACAGTAGGTACATAATTTTCATATCTTATCTGTGTCAATCTTCACCATTCATCACATATGGGTGAGTGCCGAGCCCCCCCGAAGGGCTTTCAAAACCCTAAAGGACAAAGTCCCTTAGCTCTCAGTGGGTGACACACTAAGAGGGAGAACCTTCTGGGCCTGAAGAGACCCGAGAGTGAGACGAGGACACCCCCAGAGGGGGAAGGAAGTTGCCCCAACAAACGGCGCCTCACCCTATGGGAAAACAAATAGGTCCTCTGGTGCGCGGAGTTAACCACCCTACGAAGGGCCAAGGGTGACAACCAGGAAAGATGTAGCCATGCTGTCCGCCTAGTGCAGATTGCTGTCCCTATGACCTTGGTAGCTACCTCACTGGCATCATACGACACCCTTGCTTGGTGCATTGCTAGCTCCAGGCCATGTGCAGAGAGAGCAATAGCTTGTCTGGTTTGCTCTGTGTCACACAAAGAGGCTAGGAGCTGACCTAGCCTGGACCACAAGAACCTATCATAGGCTGCATAGTGGACCTGATGTGCAGAAATAGAAAGCAGCAACTGTGCCGAGTAGTAAGTCCTCCTACCCCAGAAGTCAAAATCCGAGGAGTCTCGATCTGGGGGCCGGTCACGGTGAAGGGCACGAAGCCCATCGGGAGTGTCCAGCTGTGTCAATCCAGACTGCGGATGAGGCATGGAACCTGGTGACTCGGGGCGCACACGCTGGAAAGATCCCTAGGGGTGGGACTCCGAGAAGGGTCTCTCATTTAACGCCTCCCAAAGGGAGCAGGCCGGGGGAGGCACCACAGGAGTCCTCACTGAAGTCGCCCAAAAGGCGTGCGCCGAGTGCTCCGGATTGCTCTGAGTGGAAGGAGAAAGATGCAGGTCCTCCAACATCCTCACGAGGAATCGCTGATACTCTACAAGATCAGCGGCTGGGGAGATGTGGACAAAAGGCTCCTCTCCCCCAGAAGAGGGGGATGAGGAGTTGGAGGACCTCAACTGTTCATAGGGTGGCTGCTCGGGAGGAGGTTGAAAAACCTGTCTGTCCATCGCCCTGACGTAAGTGGGGAAACGAGCAGCCATGGCCCTAAACTTCTCCCAGGAGAGAGGCCTGCTAGGACCAAGAATGCCTGGGAGTGCAGGAGAGCGCAGCAGAGGGATGGGGACAGAGCCGAGAAGAGAAATCGGCTGACCTCTGCCTGGTGTAGGAAGTGCACCAGGAGCGCCAGAGGATGAAGGTGCTCCAGAAGACTCCACAGCCGACAGCTGGCAACCATTTCGGAACTGCCTTGGCTGCACCCAGAAGAATCCCCCCCTGTGAGGTGACCGGGGCCGTAAGGGTCCAGAAGGATGGTCCCCTACCTCAAAAGAACAGGGCTCTCTCAAAGACAGTGAAGGGGAAGAGTGGAGATCCGCACTGCGGCTTCTTCCAGAACCCGGATGGGCCCCTTAAAAATGCCTCCATGCAGACCCTCTGCCCCTCAACCCCTTGGAATATGAGAGTGCCCTCCTCCTCGAGATGGTCAGCCTAGGTAACTGACAGCCCTGGTCAGCACCCGAAGGAGCTATCCAAGGCACAGTACCCGCCCCTCTTGTAGGTGCTCTGGTCGGCCCCAAAGTTGGGCGGTCCAGGCACACCACCTGAGGGGCTACCACCACTGAGGGGTCAGCGAAACCTCCAAGGCTGGGCTGCAGTGCAATGGTGGCCTGCACCACTGCCCACTGGTCAGAGCCCCTGACCCCAGCCTTGGAAGTCACTGGCCGCTCCTCAGAGGGGGGCTGACTCCGGTCTGTCGAGGACACCACTAGGCTACACAAACTAGCAACTAGTTCCAAGAAGCCAGATTGTTAGTCTGACTCAGAGTTTGACTCCTCCTCCTCCTCTGAAGTGGAGGCCGAGGCCCTATGCCAAACCGTAGGTGGGCACCTTTCTTTTTTTAAATTTTTTTTTTTTTATCGTTCTTCCCCGGAGGCCTCTGTCCTGTCTCTGCCATGGTCACGGCCCCCGAGACTCCCACCAACCGCCAAGTGCCACAACTCCCAGTTACCCCCAGCTTGCCCCCTGGAGGGCGGGGCCATGGCGCCAGTTCCCCTAATTCCGGCGCCGTGGAACTGGTATCTGGTTGGGAGTCTTGTTGGCGGTGTGGTGAAGCCCGGGGAGGGCTTCATGTAGATGGAGCTCTTCCTCCATTTTCTTTAGTTTTCTCCAAGGCAGGGACGTGCAATGACGTCCAGTGTCCGCCCTGCCTCCATTGAGTGCAAGCGCCAGTGTGAGTGGGACCCCTGGCCTCCGCTGGGTCCATCACATCGGACACTTCCCACCCTCCCGGAGAGGAGAACTGTCCATAGGACTCTCAATCCTTCTCCCCCGGCCGGCCCTCCAGTGACCCAGGTCCATTCCTGAACCTGGGTTGCAAGCAGAAATCCAACCGCTATGCCAGCAGGCCGGCCAGATGGGCACCTTTCACCATCCTTGCCAAACAGGGTGCCAGAAAGTGAAGACTGCACCCAAGCCGGTGCCAGCGCCCTCCCCAGCACCGCGAACGGTGGCCAAAGAAGAGACGGCTCCAGCCCGGACAACAGTCTCGGAGTCAGAACCTGTCACGACGCCATCACGCCCCATGCGGCTGCAAGGGCAGAGACAGCGATGAGGACAGCTCAGACAGCACTTTCGGTGCCGTGGATAGTGGCGCCGACCCGCTTGACGACGCCAAGAGCAGAGAGACGGCGACGACGAGTTCCCCGACTGCACCTTCTGAATTCCTCATGGTGCCATGCCCCTGTTTGGCGCCACAAACAGCTCCAGAACTGGACACAGCACTGAGCTCAACCTCGGCACCGCAAACGGTGCCAAGGCGAGAAGAAGAAAAGGACAGCGCCGTAGTGATGCCCACGGAGCCGACAGCAGTTCTGGCAGCGCGAACAGCACCGACAGCTGCCACAGCACTGACGGCAACACTGCCAGGGCCCACGGCACCACGAACGACACCAGGGCCTGAAACGGCGCAGACTAATGGCGTCAAGGACGGTACCCACCCGGGCCTTGCAAACCGCGGGTCCAACATCGGGGAAGCTTTCACCCCCTAAGGGGCATTTGCCATGGTGGTGCCTCCTGCCCGCCCCCGAAGGGAACGGACTGGGCCTCCTTCACCATGGGAGAAGCCTCGGCTATGGCTAGGCTACTAGAAGCCGAGGCTCCCTCCTCCTCAGTCCGTATAGAACCAGGAGGGGATCCGGAGGAAGCGCCAAGAGAGCAAGGCTTGGCCCAATGAGTGCGCACTCGACCCCCTGAAAGTCGGCGGAGCTCGCCCCACTTTCCACGCCCACTGTTCGATGACCATGGAGAAGCAGGCATCCATGAAGAAGCAGGCATCGCACGAATCCATGTCATGAAGTGGGCCAAGACACGAAAGGCAATGGTCGTGCTGGTTGGTGACGGAAAATATTTAGCCGCATGGGCACCGTCGCATGGCGGGCCAACCTGTCTTCGAAGTCTTCTTGCCCTCCAACCAAGACATGACCTTCAGAAAGAAAAACAAACAAGACTCGACGTCGCTGGAAGAGAAAAAATTGGAAAGGTCTTACCGGCAACGTCGAATGGCTAGCAGAACCGGCAGGAGGAACCGACGGACTTGACGTCAAAAACAGTGTTACTGAACGAGCTACAAATAGGCCAAACTCAGTTTTTCAGAGAGAAGCTTTCCAGGAGGTAACCTCGACAGCGGGAGATGAAGAACTGGCAGGCAGGAGGAGTCGATGGCGCCTAACGGCCAACCTGCGACCGCCACAAAGAACGTCGGCCTTGAGAGTGGCGCCGGGAGCGCGTCAGCTCCACCCACCCCCCCCAAAAAAAAAAGCTCTCACGGGGTCCTAGCCTCCAGCCGAGTACCCATATGTGATGAATGGTGAAGACTGACACAGATAAGATCTAATAAACCCTGCCCAATCTGGATTCAGGCCTGCCCACAGTACTACCTCCACCCTAGCCTCAGTCACTAATGGCTGGCTCCTCATCATAGATAAGAAACAAGTGACAGGTGCAGTTTTCCTGGATCTCAGTAAAGCTTTTGACACTGTTGATCATGCTTTACTCCTCAACACTCTACTCTGCCATGGTATCTCCGGCCCTGCACTAACATGGTTCAATAGCTACCTGGCAGACAGACTACAACAGGTGAAAGCAGATGGTTCACTCTCCCTGCTCCTTCCTATCACGAGAGGTGTACCACAGGGCTTGATCCTTGGACATCTACTATTCATGCTTTCTATTAATAATACTGGGAAAAATATCACCAACGCAAAACTTCATCTGTTTGCAGATGACACTGTGATATACATATCCAGACCCTCAGTAACTGAAGTACAAAGGAAGCTCCAATCCAAATTTGAACTCTTCCAACTCAGCCTGGCACAATCAAAACGTCTCTTAATTGCCAAAAAAACAAGTCATGTACTTCTATTCCAACCAGCTCACTTCCATCACAAACGCACTAACATCACTGCCCCCTATCAAAACTCTCCTTGATGATGACCTTGAGGTAGTTAGTAACTTTAAATACCTAGGCTGTGACTTAGACCAACACCTAACATTCTCTGTCCATATTACCTCTCTTGCAAAAAAACTGTGGCAGCGTATTGGTGTCTTCTTCTTCAGGAAACAATCCCTATTTACTACAAAAGCCAGACTACGATTAGTCCAGACTACTTTCATGCCAGTCCTCGACTATGCTGACATAGTTTACGGCCGTTGCTCTGACTTCCTGCTTCACTAATTAGACACCCTCTCAGGGGTCGATCGTAACATTATTTTACTGGTCTAGGGCATAGTGAAAATTTCTTCGGGCCAGTGCAATGCTCCCCTGACTTTCCCGGCTTGGGTAGTGCAATCTAGCCTGTTTTGGTAAATGGTCCTTTTAAGAAAACACCAGGTTCCTTTTTTTTTTTCATCCAAATACTCACTTTTGCAGTCTGGCTACTCCTACCAGATCCTCATGGAGCTCTCTGATTAGAGAAGGAAGATTTGGCACCAGTCTGCACCCCTTCCCCATCTTCTGAGCTGCTGAATCCCCGCATGGGAGCCCGCAGTAAAGCGCATTGCAGAGAAGAGCAAGAGTGACCCGACTGTCCAATGGTGTGGGGCTGCTCTAAGTTTAGTACATGGTAAGCAAGACATCTGCTACTTTACCTAGAACCACCAATATGTGGAGTGAGAGAAAGAAAAGCATTTAGAAAAGGGCACAATCTGTGGTTCCTCTTCTGGGCTAGGTGTCGCCTGGGGATATTATTTGCCCATAGCGATGCCGAAATCGGGGGTTCGGGAGTCGTTCCCACTTGCACAGTCATGTAAAGCAAGCTAAACCAAGCCGGCATCACCATGAGTGTTAGCTTCCTCTGCCTCTTTCCGATTGTGACTCACAGCTGAGTTTGGTGAAGAAGGGAGCCAGAGCAGATTCAGCAGTTTTTATTTCCGGAGGCGCTGGCTGCCATTTGTTTTGTTGCAGGGGGTGGGGTTGCATTGTGTTGTGAATGCAGACACATTTCGACTTGGATTCCTGTGGAGGCTCATGTGATCTGTTGATTTGTGGTGTGGAGTTTCGGTTAAGGGACATGGAGAAGGTAGGTGGTTGAAAGTCCCGACACCTTCACTTAGCCGACTGGAACAGAGCTGGATGATTGCTGCTTGGGGAAAGAAAAAAACATGGTGCAGATGACCGGTTAACACTGATGAGGCAGGTGTATGTCTATGGGTCTATTGATTTCTGGCATGCAGGGAAGGTGGCTGGGAACAAGGCTCGTATGCTGGCCATGGGGGGAGGGGGGGTTCTGGTGAAGGCTTTGATTTGTAGTGGATTCTGTGGTTGCCTGGTAGGCCCCGATTGTAGTGGACTCTGGTATTCCTATCACAGTGATGGGGGCTTATATGTGATCTATTGATTTGTGCTGCTTGTTCCAGAGTTTCAATTTTTAGAAAAGACAGTTGTTGTTACTTTAAGCTTGACAAAGAACTTGGGCAAATCAGTGATACACAATGATTTAATTTGCATGTAAGACATCACATTGTAAATCAGAGCAGCACTAGGGAGACAGGCTGCAGTGCATGGATCTACTGAGTTTTCAGTTCTAACTTGGGACAATTAAAACTTACACATTGTCCTAGGGATACTTTTTAGTTAGCTCAGGACATCGCTTCACTGCAGATACTCTCCAACACTGCTGAACCGATTGTGACACTTGGACAGCTGGTTCTGATTACTCTATGATTTTGTAAAATAAAAATATAGTGTGATTGTCTGTCATGAGAAATGCTGTGCTCCTGCATGACCCCCCAGGTTTCACTTTAAAAGACAGGATATATGTTAAACAGCAGATCTCTGCAATGCAATTCACTTTTCAGCTTGCATTGAAAACTAGGAAGTGGAATATCAATTTTATGACGTCCTCAGGAAGCCCAGTTAAATTGCACCTGGTGTCACAAAGCACCTTACACCTCAGTGAGATCTGGCAGTTAGTCATAAAAAGTCCTTTGATGTGTTTGAGAAGGGAAACTGCTCATGGACCAAAGGGACTGAGAAATCACAGCCTTAATTAAGAGTGTCATCATTTGGAAAAAGAGTTTTGCTGAAGTCACAGAATTTAATACCTCTTGATGGGACTTCCTGTTTTGTATGCATATATATTTTTACATGTCCTGAAAAGGAGGCGCTAGATGATGACATCATGGAGAAGGCAGGTTCAAGACAGTGTTATAATTATGCTGTGACTGACCTCTAGGTGACATTCATGTTTAGATTCTGAAGCTACAACATCTAGTCACACTATAAGATGATAAGAATACATTAGATAGACAAGTCCTAAGTATATGGTTGGTAGGAATTTGCACTTTTAAACCTTGTTCTTTTAAGTGAGTGTATGTTTTTTGATATATTGTTCTGTATTTACATTTTACATATGTGTTATCTATTTTAAGTAAAACCTCTTATTTTAAGAGACTACTTTGTGTGCCTTTGAAATTCTTTCTTTGACAAGTGAAGCATATATGGTTAAAGCCAACACTGTGCATTGCTTACTGTTTTACCAAACTGGGAAAAGGTAAGAGTTTATTCTGAGGTCTTTCATAGAGTTTTTAAGGGTTCATTTTGTACACCTGGTTAGGTGCCCGTGGCAAAAGATATCTGTCCCCACCCCCCCCGAACAGCAGAATTATCTGAGCCTGTACACTGGGTATGCTAGCAAGAGGTTCACAGTTTGAATCCCTCCAGAACTTGAGACCAAAGGTTAAATTCGAACCCACAAAACAGACAGGAAGGTTACCCTGTTTCTGTTCCTGTTCACAATACTGCGCTCTGAGGTTGGCACTATGGGAGCAGAGGACCTGACCTGCTGAGTGGGACTGTGACAGATTGGTTGGCTGCGGTGTGCATAAGATTGGTATTACAAGCTTTATTGTTCAATGTGTCAGCTTGAGACTGTCACCTCACTTGCAAAAAAAGAAAAAGGCAGTGATTTATTTTTAAAAGGAAACAGAACTGTATCACTTGGCTTACAGTCAAGTTCCTACCGGTTTTATATTTTTGCTAAAGTGCAAGTCAGAGTAGCCATAGTTAGGGAAGAAGATGGCTTCCAACTACAGTGGGCACACTGTAGACTACTTAAAGCAGTTGTGCAGGGACAGAGGAGTTCCGTTCAAGGTGAAAGCCACCAAGCAGGACCTCGTGGATGCCCTGATGGTAGCAGATACCCAGAGCATCGAGTCACAGACAGTGACTGTAAGGGACTGAGCCTTGAGTGTGCAAGGGCTAGCATCCAGTGCAGTGTCCAGATCCGGTGAGGATGACAGCAGGGCCAGTGCCAGCGAAGGGCCACAGCAACAGGGAAGGGTCACCAGTATTCTGCAGCCAGAAGAACTCAGGCTGCAGATTGAGTTGCACCGAATGGAGCTGCAGTTCCAGGAGAAGAGAGAGCGAGAACAGCGAGAGGTGGAACGAGAGATGAGAGGCAGCGCGGGTACAGCGGGAGGCTGAGAGTGAGGAGCGTGAGCACCAGCAAGCTGCAGAGGAGAAGAGGGACCCTGAACAGCGGGAGACGGACCATGAGGAGTGTGAGCACCAGAAGCGACATGAACTGGAGATGCTACGACTCTGACCACCAGTACCAGAGCAGGTAAGTGGCTTGGGTTTAACTGTGACTACAGGACTGGGTTACAAACTGAATTCCAAATTGATAGCCGAATTTAAAGAGGGGGAGGATATGGATGCCTTTGTAAATTGTTTTGAAAAAGTTTGTATTCAGGCTAAAATTCCTAGAGAGTCCTGGAGCTTCCAGCTATCCCCGCTACTTACCAAGAAAGCTTGGGATGCATTGGGTCAAATGGACAATGAGGACAATAATGATTACAGCAAACGTAAAGCTGCACTGTTAAAGAAATTTGAATTAACTGCTGAATCATACAGAGCTAAATTCCATAAGCTCAGGAGAAGCCCTGACACGAGCTACGAGGCGCTAGCCACGAAACAACGTCAGTTTTTAAAAATTGGTGGGAAGGAATTGAAGCAAACACTGTTGATAAAATTGAAAATGTGATTTTGTTAGAACAGTTTTTCTAGGCATGCCCAGCAGAGCTGAAAACCTGGCTGGAGGACCGAGATCTCAAAACAGTGCAAGAGGCTGCTGAACTCTCAGACCACAATGCCAAGAGCAGACCTGCTCTGACAGCGAATGGGGCGGGCGTGGCAGCACAGAAAGGGAAAAGTGCGCCTTCAGGGCAGCTAAAACCCTCACTGTCTCCACCAAAACCAGTTAGTCCCAGGTTTCAGAGAAAAGATTTCTCTGAGAAAAGAAATGAATGTTGGTTGTGTAAAGAAACTGGGCATATTGCCAGACAGTGTCCCAAAGAGGCGAGCAATACACAACCAGGGGCTAGGAAAGAAGAGGGTTGTTTGTGTGTCCCTGGAAGCATGCCTGTGAATATGAGGGAACACATGCACCCAGTCATGGTGAATGGTGTACAGACACAAGGGTTAAGGGACACAGGGGCATCCCTGACATTGGTAAAAGGGGATCTGGTACAGCCTGGTCTGCTTATACCCACTAAATACATCACTGCACAAGACTTTATTGGTGGGAAGAAAACATTGCCCCTCACTAGTGTTCTCCTAGACTGGGGGAAATTGGGGCAACTGTGCAACAGGTGGCTGTAGCCAAAACATTAGCAGTGGACGTCATCCTTGGCATAAATCTCCAACAGGGGATGGTGTGTGCAGTTACCCATAGCCAAGCGGCAAAGGAAAATTGTAATTCCCTGAACCCCCCAGAAGCCATTGTGGAAACCACTGGGAGGCTGGTTCCCCAGCCTGTGTCTCCAGAGGAGGAGACTAATGAAAAGGGGGTAGAAATTTCCCCAGTAGCAATTAACCACACAGCTACGGAGGGTTACTCCGAAGAGAGAAGGGTGGCCCATTGTCAGAGCGTTAGGGATGACAGTGATCCTGAGTGCTCTGATGCTAGTGCTAGGGACCCTAGTTTAGAGACAGAAGGGGACCTGTCCCATGCCTTGGGAATGTGTGAGGAGTTTGCAGCTGCTCAGAGAAGTGACACTAGTCTAGAGAAGCTTAGGGCTTGGGCAGACTCTGTCGGAGCACAGGAAGGTGAAGGCAGACATAAGGTTTATTGGGAAAATGGACTTATGTATACTTAGGCTATGTAGACAGAGGGAGGGGTGCTAGGCCGGCAGCTTATCATTCCCCAGGGATATCGTGAGCAGTTGCTCAAGATTGCACATGATATTCCCTTGTCTGGTCATCTGGGAATTGCATGCAGTACGCAGTGGTTGGCCCAGAATTTCTATTGGCCTAACTTCACCCAGCACGTCAAGGAGTATTTCAGGTCTTGTCACCGGTGCCAAGAAATAGGGAAGGCGGGCAAGAAAACCCAAGCCGCTCTGATTCCATTGCCCATAGTGGAGGAGCCATTCCAGAGGGTGGGAATGGATATTGTGGGGCCTTTAAATACCCCCAGCTCCTCTGGGAAAAGATTCATCCTGACTGTGGTGGATTATGCCACCCAGTACCCAGAGGCGGTCACCCTATCCTCACTGAGGACAGACAAAGTAGCAGATGCCTTACTTGGGATTTTCTCCCGTGTCGGGTTTCCGCAGGAGGTTATCACCGATCGAGGGGATTCCTTCATGTCGGACCTGATGAAATGTTTGTGGGAGAAGTGTGGAGTGGTGCAGAGATGCACGACACCGTATCACCCACAAGCCAATGGGCTTATGTAAAGATTCAATGGTACCCTGAAGTCAATGCTCTGGGCGTTTGCTGAACAGAATGGGAGGGACTGGGAGAAATACCTTCCCTACCTGTTTGCATACAGGGAGGTGCCCCAAGAGTCAACAGGATTTTTACCCTTTGAACTCTTATATGGATGCTGGGTACATGGGCCCCTAGACTTGATCCGGGAGGACTGGGAAGGCAAGCACGTCACCCAGGGAACTCTCATAGTGGATTACGTCCTTAGGTTTAGGGAAAGGCTGAAGGAGCTTATGGGGACAGCCCAGAGCAACCTGGCAGCTGCCCAACAGAAATGAAAGTGTGGTATGACCGAAGAGCCAGAGCTCACTCGTACATGGTGGGTCAGGAAGTCATGGTCCTTATTCTGGTCCGGAAAGACAAGCTGCAGGCTGAGTGGGCAGGACCGTACAAAGTAGTTAGGAAGGTAAATGACATGAACTATATTAGAGTTACCTGACAGAAGACAGACAGAAAGGATGTACCATGTCAACATGATGAAGCCATATGCAAATAGGGCTGACATGGTGTTTGCAGTGTGTAGTCCTGGGGAGGGGACGGATGAAGGAGACCCCCCTTCTGGACTTGCTGGAAGAAAGTTAGCGGGAGTCCTCTGTGGAGGCCGTTAAATTGTCTCCCCAGTTGACCCTGGACAAGATCCAGGAAGTAAGGGAGGTTTTAGCAGACTTTGCCCCATTGTTTAGCACCAAGCCTGGACTAACCCCCTTAGCGACGCATGATGTGAAGACAGGGACACAGACGCCTATACGGCAGACAGCATATCGGGTGTCAGAGGCTGTCCAAAAGGATATTAGGAGGGAAGTGGAGGAGATGCTGGATTTAGGGGTAATCCAGAGATCCCACAGCCCCTGGGCCTCACCCGTAGTCCTTGTGCCCAAGCCAGATGGCTCTACTCATTTCTGTGTGGACTATTATGGACTGAATGGCAGTCACAAAGTAAGATGCCCACCCGATGCCCCGAACGGACGAACTCCTGGACAAGTTGGGAGGGGCGACCTACCTTACGACCACTGACCTGACCAAGCGGTATTGGCAGGTAGAGTTGACGGACAGAGCTAGGGAGAGGTCGGCCTTCATCACTCCATGAGGCTCATTTGAGTTTAAAGTAATGCCTTTTGGAATGAGGAATGCCCCGGCCACTTTCCAAAGGTTGGTGAACCAGCTGTTAAATGGTGCTGAGGAGTACGCCGTGGCATACCTGGATGACACTGCCATCTTTAGTGCCAGCTGGGAGGAACACCTATCCCACCTTAGGGAAGTGCTGGGCAGGATACAGAGGGCCAGGCTCACTGTCAAAGCAGAGAACTGCCAGGTGGCCATGGGAGAAGTGGCATATACCAGGCATGAGGTAGGCCGAGGACATCTCTGTCCTAACCAAATAAAAACAGAAGTAATCCAGGAGTGGCCCAGACCAGAAATGCAGAAGCAGATCAGGAGTTTTCTTGGGACAGCAGGGTCCTATAAAAAATTTGTACCCAATTACAGTGCCCTGGCTGCTCCCCTATCTGACCTGGTAAAGAAAAGAATACCAAAGAAAATTACCTGGGGACCAGCCTGTGAAGAAGCCTTTACCAGATTGAAGGAGGCACTGTGCAGTGCTCCTGTTTTGACAAATCCTGACTATAGCAGACCCTTTATAGTTCAGACTGATGCCTCAGATATGGGTATTGGGGCAGTACTGAGTCAGACTTCCAACCAAGGGAAAGACCACCCAATAGTGTACCTGAGTAAAAAGTTACTTCCTAGGGAGCAAGCATACTCTACCATGGAAAAGGAGTGTCTTGCCATAATGTGAGCCCTAAAGAAGTTGGAGCCATACTTGTATGGGCAGCATTTTGTGGTAAAAAACTGACCACAACCCCCTGGTTTGGCTAACGCAAATGGGGAAGAATAATGGTAGATTGTTAAGATGGAGTCTTGCTTTGCAAGGGTATGACAAGACAATTCTACATAGAGCTGGAGCGAAAAATCAGAACTCAGATGGGTTGTCTCGTGTCCATGAGGAGTGAACTGATATAGGAAGCTCATCCCAAATTCAGTCTAGGTGGGGAGGATTGTGACACTTGGACAGCTGGTTCTGATTAATCTATGATTTTTGTAAAATAAAAATATAGTGTGATTGTCTGTCATGAGAAATGCTGTGCTCCTGGATGACCCCCAGGTTTCACTTCAAAAGGACAGGATATATGTTAAACAGCAGATCTCTGTAATGCAATTAACTTTTCAGTTTACTTTGAAAGCTAGGAAGTGGAATATCCATTTTATGATGTCCTCAAGAAGCCAAGTTACATTGTACCTGGTGTCACAAAGCACCTTACACCTCAGTGAGATCTGGTGGTTAGTCATAAAAAGTCCTTTGATGTGTTTGAGAAGGGAAACTGCTCATGGATCAAAGGGACTGAGAAATCACAGTCTTAAGTAAGAATGTCATCATTTGGAAAATGAGCTTTGCTGAAGTCACAGAATTTAATACCTCTTGATGGGACTTCCTGTTTTGTATGTATATATATTTTTATATATCCTGAAAAGGAGGTGCTAGATGACGACATCATGGAGAACGCAGGTTCAAGACAGTGTTTTAATTATGCTGTGACTGACCTTTAGGTGACATTCATGTTTGGACTCTGAAGCTACAACATCTATTCACACTATAAGAAAATAAGAATACATTAGATAGACAAGTCTAACTGTATGGCTGGTAGGAATTTGCACTTTTAAACCTTTTTCTTTTAAGTGGGTGTATGTTTTGTGATATATTGTACTGTATTTACATTTTACATATTATTTTATCTATTTTAAGTAAAACCTCATTTTAAGAGACTACTTTGTGTGCCTTTGAAATTCTTTCTTTGACAAGTGAAGCACGTATGGTTAAAGCTGACACTGTGCATAGCTTACTGGTTTACCAAACTGGGAAAAGGTAAGAGTTTATTCTGAGGTCTTTCATAGAGTTTTTAAGGGTTCATTTTGTACACCTGGTTAGGTGCCCATAGGCAAAAGATATCTGCCCCGAAGAGCAGAATTATCTGAGCCTGTACATTGGGTACGTTAGCAAGAGGTTCACAGTTTGAATTCCTCCAGAACATGAGACCAAAGGTTAATTCGAACCCACAAAACAGACAGGAGGGTTACCCTGTTTCTGTTCCTGTTCACAATACTGCGCGCAGAGGTTGGCACTGTGGGAGCAGAGGGCCTGACCTGCTGAGTGGGGTTGTGACACTGATGTCAGCTGTTGGTCTGGTACTCCAAGCCTAGAACTAACTCGGCAAATTACAGTGTGGTAAGGATTAAATGTCATTTAAGTTACACATCGCATTAATACAGCTGAGTCTGTAAATGCCTACTACACTGACTTACTTCTCACCTCTGATTTGTAAACAACAGAGAAATAACTCAAACAGTATCACACAGTAAAAACTACTGTTTCAAACATCTTACTTTGCTACTGTGTGCTTCTTTTCATAATTTTTTCTGTTAATGTTGGGGCTAGTGCAATCTCTTGGGGGGGGCAGTGCAGCTGGGTCATCACTTTCCCATGTGGACCAGTGCAAAAAAAGGTTAAGCGTGACCCCTGTGCTCTACCTTAGAGTGATTTGTTTCATTTCAAATGCCCACCGATGCACGCATCACTGCGAATTACATGCCTACTGGGCTGGACTTCTTTCTCGACTAGACGTCTCATCCACTCTCTCACCAGCTATATAAAGCTATTCTGTCTAAGCTCCTCTCCTATAGTTCTTCCCTCTTTCGGCATACTGCCTGCCTATATACATTACGCAGCAGTGACTACATCATGCTAGACATTCCGTGCACTTGCTCTCAGTTTGGAAGAATGGCTATAAGTTGTGCTCTACCGGCAGCCTGGAACAAAGCCCACTCCAGTCTCAAACTACAAAACCTAATACCCCCTACACAGTTTAAAAAAACTGGTCATCAGCAAAATTGGTGACTCCTGTGCATATCGCTATCTAACTGTCATTCACTTCACCCTTCCCAGCTTTGTTTAGAATCCACACGCCCATAACAGTTTCCTTCCCACCACCTCACACTCACTTAGCTAACCTTCCCCTCTCCCCATCTCCTCCCTCCCTGCCTTCTGTCCCACCCACCTTCCCCCTCCTCTTCTCTCACACATTCACCTACCTACCCCCCTGATTCACTCACCTTCCCCCTCCTAACCCTCACCTACTGCCTCCTCTCCTTAACTATGTCTCAGAATCTAACCAAATTCCCTCAGTTTGACCGATGGTGTAACCAAGTGAATACAAATTGCTCCAAATGATTACAAAATGTTCTTACCATGAATTAACCTCACTGTTCTATAGTAATTGATGACTGCTGTATATATTTTCTTTGTATATAATTATGTATATATTTATTTCTTATTCATGTACACTCTATTTTGACTCTGTCATACCCTGTATATTGTTTAGTTGCTTAACCTGTTTGTGTATTTGTCTGTCTGTTCAGGACCTCCTTGTAAATGAGTCTGCTCCATGGAGTATTTCCTGCCAATAAACTTGACTTGTCTTGCCTTCACATAGGAGGCTAGCAAACAAGCTGACCAGCCTGGGAGTGGGTCCCAGGGTGGTAAACTGGGTCCAAAATTGGCTGAGCGATAGGACACAGAGGGTGGTGATGAACGGAGTTGAATCTGAAGAGAAGGGGCTGACCAGCGGGGTCAACCAGTTCTCTTTAATGTCTTCATAAGCGACACTGCAGAGGGGCTGGAAGGGAAGGTATGTCTCTTTGCAGATGACACGAAGATCTGCAACAGGGTTAACAATCCAGGAAGGGTAGAGAAAATGAGAAGGGACCTAAGCAAGCTTGAGGAGTGGTCAAGGATGTGGCAGTCAAGATTTAATGCAAAGAAATGCAAGATCATGCACTTGGGGCACAGAAAAGCGGGGGGAGGAGTACATGATGGTGTGGGGGAAGAGGTACTGACAGCCACCAAACAGGAAACGGACCTGGGAGTAATCATAGTTGATGATCTAAAGGTTACTAAACAATGTGAGAAGGCTGTGAAGAGAGCCAGGGGAATGCTAGGGTGCATAGGGAGAGGTATCTCCAGCAGAAGGAAGGAGGTAGTGATGCCACTGTATAGAACACTGGTGAGACCTCATCTAGAGTACCGTGTCCAGTTCTGGGGGCCGCATCTCCGTAAGGACACAAACAGAGTAGAAGCGGTTCACAGAAGGGTGACAAAAATGGTGCAGGGGCTACACCAAAAGTCATATGAGGGGAGACTGGAGGATCTCAATATGTGTTCCCTGGAGGAGAGGAGAGAGAGGGGGATATGATAGAGACTTTCAAATACCTCAAGAGTGTAAATAAGGTATAAGACGGTAGCATCTTTCAAAGAAAAAGATGTTCAAGAACAAGGGGCCATGATATAAAAACAGAGGGGGGTAGACTTAGGGGTAACACGTGAAAGTATTTTTTTCAGAAAGGGTGGTGGATCCATGGAACAGCTTCCTTGTAGAGACTGTAGGGTCAAAAATGGTAAGGGAAGTCCAAAAATGCATGGGACATATATAAAAGAACTCTACTGATAGAAAAGCGAGAGTAAGTCACAAATCATTTAGAATCTGCAGTATATGAAACAGGTAGGGAAAATGGGCAGACTAGGTGGGCCAAGCAGTCTTTATCTGCCGTCAAATTCTGTTTCTATGGTGGTGAACTCCTCGACTGATTCCCGGTCAAACATTTAAAATCTTGGTTGCTGCCATAGACGACTTCCTTTTGGAGTCATAGGAGGATTCCTTGAACGTGGACCTCAACCCTTTGCCACCATGGATCCCCCAGCTCCCTCCACCCAGCCCAGTTCCAGGACCACAGGGATTCAGAGCAGTTCAGCCATCTATCTGCTTACTGGGGGCAGCCTGCAGCCTGGAACTCTCCCCCCACTCCCCACCACCAGCCTGCTTCTTTGAACGCCACCACAAAGCTCCCTCCATCCAGCCCAGCTCCAGCACCACAGGGATTCAGCTCCATTCAGCCCTCTATCGGCATACTGGGGACAGCCTGCAACTCTTCCCCCTCCCCCTCCCCACCACCAGCCTGCCTCTTTGAACTCCACCACAAAGCTCCCTCCATCCAGCCCAGCTCCAGAACCACAGGGGTTCAGCACTGTTCAGCCCTCGATCGGCTTACTGGGTGCAGTCTGCAGTTTAGGACTCTTCCCCCCTCCCCACCACCAGCCTGCTTCTTTGAACCCCACCATAAAGATAACGGACGTCTCCTACCTCTTCTCCATGGTCAGGCACCATCTTTCCAGACCTGTTTTGTGCTGTGCCAGACCATGTGACCAACCACAGGGTCAGCGAAGAGCCACAGATAGTTTACTTTCCTGAGTGACTTTAATTTTCCCTTTGAATGAGTTCTAGCCAGCATTTCTGTGTTTACATTGTAGTACTGTGAATTTTAACCTATATTTTATATTTTCTTACTGCCATTCCATTAAACTGCTGTTGCTCATTTTACTGTTGTGGGTATGTGACAGAGAGCTCCTGCCACTCTTGAGGACTGACGTTTTCTTAAATCTATTGCAACAGTTCTTCTATTTCTTAGCCTAATTAATCCTTTACAATTTCTAGTCCACAAGGCTGGCCACCTATGGGCACCCCCTCTCCTTTGACTATGCTATAGTGTCCTCTAATTTTCCTTTTCCCTCTCAGGTCCTCGTACAGGGAGGTTACTGCGGTGGCCTCCAAGCATATGTAAAACGGGTTGTGTTTATCGTTGTTGGATTTAGTATGTAATAGCACTGTGTCATAAAATTCCTTGATGTATATACCTTATGTTTATGAAACCTGTAAATGTTGAAAATACCATGGCACTAGGTGTTTTTGATAATGGTAAAAAAATACTAGGTGACTATTATAAAAATTAAGTTAGTTGTGCTATTTAAAATGCATGTAAATTGCTGCAAACTGATCAAGTCTGAAATGTCATGGTGATTTGCATATATCCAATGATTCTTTGCATTATGGAAGTATGTGTGATGTTGTGTTTCTTTGAAACTTGGCTTATTGTCAATGCCCTTTGGGGTAACCCATGTTTCAGTGCTTCTGCACTGAGGTTCTTTGTCTTTAGCTTGTTTTTTTAATTTTTTTATTTGAGCCCCCCCACCACCCAAGCAGACAAGGCCCACATAGGGGTGGAGGCTGAATCTCAACTGCTAAGTTAGATCAGAGATCAGTGTCAGTAGGTGCTGGCTAAGTGCAGAGAGAGGACATACATAGTCTGTTGCTGCAAACTGATGTACTGAAGAAGGGATATGCCATTGCTTAAGGTTATTTCCTGTATTTTGAATAAACATCACACAGAGATTGTGTGTTGAACCTGAAGTTCCGTGTCTGGTCCATCTGTTATCCCACAATCCCTCCACAGACTTGGTGTCAGCAGTGGGATAACTTGCTGGAAGAGTCTGGACTGGCTGAAAAGGAACGTTTTCTGGTGGATAGCACCCAGATGTCCCAGGTGGAGCGAAGCACCAGGAGTACCAGAGGAGAACACAGAGAAGAAAGTCCATGGAGCTCTGACCAGAACCATAGCTGACAGTCGGAGAGAAGCTGCTGCCTGGACTGGACCTGGGAGCTCGGAGGAAGACCAGGCCTGAAGATGATGGAGAGATGCAGGTCGAGGCAGACTGGAGGTGCAAGAGATAACATCCAGGAGGTGGAGACCCTGATGAGGATGATCCGCTGGATGAGTGAACAATAACTGGAGGCAGACCGACTAGGCAGAGAGGCAGAACACTGGTGCCAGGTGCTCGAGAGGTTGGATAAAGAGTCAGAGGAGGATTTTTCGTGGGCTCAGTTTGAGAAGGATCCCCTGACTGAGCAGGATATTCCTTTGTTTCCTGTGTTCCCAGGATGTTACCTGTTGGAGATCAGAGATGCAAGTATGGTACTTGAATGTGAGATCCCAGGTAAGACTGTGCCTAGTGATATTGTGCTGGGGTTGAAGACTCCAAGCGAGCAAGAAGAAGCCTATGAGGCTGAAGGGACTTTTTCTTGTATTGATGCAGCTAAATCTATTAACAGTATTGACTGGGGTACACTACAAGCTAAACATGCTAATATTGCCAAAATGTTACAATATGTTAAGACCAAGGAGGTGGGACATGTGTCTTTTTTTTTTTTTAATGAAAAACCTACAAAGGAGGAGGTGGGTGGAAAATGGACTGGAACCTGTGTTGGGGTAACACCAAAAGAGTGTCTACCCTCAGGTGTCTGTATCTGTAGCAAGTAAAATGAATCAAGAGACATAGTGGGTTTATGTAGAGGGGTTAAACCTAGGACTGGGCCCCTGCTTAAAACTGACATGTCTGGTGGGGTTGGAGCAGGTAATTACTCACCCCAGAGAAACTGTTTCTGAGGTACTGGACTTTACAGCCGTCCAGATATTTTGGTTAAGAAATATAATGTACTTTGCCTAAAAGGAGATAGTTCAGGAAAGGTACTGTTAGTCTATATTGAAAAATGTGTTAATTCCTCAGGGTAAAGAATGATGATATCTACTATGTTTATGACAGAATGTTTATCGTTAATAGGGACCCTGAGTCAGAGCTTCTGAAGATGGATGTTTGGAAGCTCCATCCCTTCCTGGGACAGGAAGGTGGTACGCAGTCTGCAATAACTGCTTCCCTCTTAAGGTGGAGATATGTAACAGGAAGCTCCTGCCACTCTTGAGGACCACCTTTTCTTAAATTGGTTACAACAGTTCTTCTATTTCTTAGCCTAATTTATCCTTTACAATTTCTAATCTGCAAGGTTGGCCACATATGGGGCACCCCCTTCCCTTTCTTGACTATGCTACAGTGTCCTCTTTAATTTTCCTTTTACCTCTCAGGTCCTCATACAGGATGGTTATCATGGTGACCTCCAAGCATATGTAGAACAGGTTGTGTTTATCGTTGTTGGATTTAGTATGTAATAGCACTATGTCATAAAATACTTTGATGTGTATACCTTATGTTTATGAAACCTGTAAATGTTGAAAATACCATGGCACTAAGTGTTTTTGATAATGGTCAAAAGTACTAGGTGACTATTATAAAAATTAAGTTAGTTGTGCTATTTAAAATGCATGTAAATTGCTGTAAACTGAACCAGTCTGAAATGTCATGGTGATTTGCATTTATCCCACGATGCTTTGCATTATGGAAGTATGTGTGATGTTGTGTTTCTTTGAAACCTGGCTTATTGTCAATGCCCTTTGTGGTAACCCATATTTCAGTGCTTCTGCATTGAGGTTCTTCATCTTTAGCTTGTTTTTTTTGTTTTATTTGAGCCCCCACCACCCAAGCAAACAAGGCCTACATAGGGGGTGGAGGCTGAATCTCCACTGTAAGTTAGATCAGTGTCAGTAGGTGCTGGCTAAGTGCGGAGAAAGGACATACATAGTCTGTTGCTGCAAACTGATGTACTGAAGAAGGGATATGTCATTGCTTAAGGTTATTTCCTGTATTTTGAATAAACATCACACAGAGATTGTGTGTTGAACTTGAAGTTCGGTGTCTGGTCCATCTGTTATCTCACAACCCCTCCACAGGGTACAGCTAATGCCCATTCCACTGCCTAGGACTTCTAGGGTTTACCGCTCAGCTACAGTGCATGTTAATTTTCCATTTAATTGCTCATACTGACTGCCCGATAGTACTAGTTGATTTCCTATTTCTGTCTGTCTCCTGCCCTGGTGCTCGGGGGGGGGGGGCGGCTGGACTGAATTTCCCTACCTGCTTATTCACTCTCCCTCCCAAGCTCAGGTTACTCTTACCCACCCACCCCTACAACCTATACTTAACCTCTGCTCCTGCTCTGATTTTTCCCCAGCTCACTCCATCTAGCCCAGCTCCAGGACTGCAGGGATTCAGCACCATTCAGCCCTCTATCAGCTTACTGGGGGCAGCCTGCAGCCTGGAGCTCTCCCACCTCCCCACCACCAGCCTGCTTGTTTGAACTCAACTTGGACTGGGGAACGGTGCTGCGTTGTGCGTGGCACCATTAGGTCCTACTCACCCAACCCCAACCAGAGGTGTTTCTCCTTTTATTTCTGCCAGAACTATCAGCCCACTTTCGCACCCCCATCCTAGGCAACACTTGGTCTTGCCCACCCTTCCCCCGATGTAACATCCCCCCTGCCCCCTCTCTACCTTGGCCCTACCTCTACACAAACTACTTTTGTCCCACCCTGTTGCAGGAATTCACCCCCTCTTCTTTTTTTTTTTCCTCCACTTACTTCCTTCCCCATCTCCTTACCCCATCCCTCCCTCCACTGTAGTATTGGGAAATTTTCCACAGGTGTGGGGCTCTGGGATTTGAACTTGGTCTGTCCTTTGTCTTGCTGTCTCAGCCAAGAGCCCTAACCACTAGGCCAATCACTGCCTTATACAGCTATAGGTGTCTAGCAGATATTCTCGCAAGGATGAAACTTGTATTGATCCCTCTGCTGGCAGCCTCTCTGCTAGGCACTTTGATGGGAGTTGATTTCTGTGCTTCTGTACTTGCTCTGGAACAAGAGAAGCTATCCTCCTTCACGCCTACCCACCGACAAACTGACCCTCCACCAGGGGTGAACAGATGGGAACTAACTCCGTTATTATTCGCCTTTCTCTCTAACCTAGAGTGTCGCCAGCTTGGTTTCTACTTGCACTCACTCTCACTATCATCCTCCTTACCATCCCGCCCTTACTGTCCCCTCTTTTCTCTATTGCTGCTGGGAGGGGATGTCGAAAGTAACCCAGGCCCTATAAATATCCCTATCGCCCACTCTAAATATACTTGGACCAGCCCCCCAGGACTAAAAATTGTACATCTAAACATTTGTAGTCTACCATCCAAATTCTCTGACCTGGAAGTCTGGGTTTCCCTAAATAAGCCCCATATCCTCTGTCTCTCCGAAACATGGCTAAAATTGCACATCCCTGATGCCACGTACCAACTGCCTGGCTACTCCATGTTATGCCAAGACAGACCTGGGAAAAAGAAGGGTGGTGGTGTTGCACTCTACATCAGGGAACCCCTCTCTGCCTCCTCCATTCTCATCTCCAACCTCTACTCACCCAGTGAGTAGCTCATCTCCGAGCTGACCCCGGGCATAGCAAAAAAAATTACCTAGGGTGCTGCTATAACCCACCAACTGGGGGCATACAAGGTTTAATGAACCACCTGACAGGTCTGGGCCAACTCATACCTCCTAGGGACACTATTCTCCTGGGTGACTTCAACTTTAACTGGTTAAGTGCCCTCGAACCTGACTATGCCAACCTACTAAAACAACACAGCCTGGTGCAAACCATCTATCCCCTCCAGACAAAACACCCACACACAAAATCACTCCCTGCTAGATTGGGAGGCCACAAATAGAGAGGACAAGGTACTCCAGACTGGGACCTTGTTCGACTCCATCAATGACCACTCCCCTACTTATGTCATCTGGTCCACCAAGACCAAATCCCCCCCCCCCCCAAATACTTATCCTTCGTAATTTTAACTGCCTAGACACCTCTAACCTCCTGGAGGATGTCCGGGCAGTGTACTAATCTGCACTCTACTACCATACAGATGTGGCGTCGGCAGTGAGTTTTCTCACAAATGCCCTCATGTGGATTCAGGATCGCCAATTCCCACTCACTACTAGGAGAGTGAGAGGTGGCTGTACCCGCTGGATCACTAAGGAACTCTTGCCACTTATGAAAAAAAGGGACAGAAAGTGGGCTGCCTACAAAAAGACACCCTCCCCCACTCTCTGGCATGACTACAGGCATTTGCGTAACATATGCAAACAAACTGCCAAGTCCCAGAAATGGAATTTCTACCACAACTTACAAAGGGATAACCTTGGTAACCCCCACCATTTCTGGGACTCTGTCGGTTCCCTGCTAAATCCACGTACCCACAGCCCTATTATCCATCATAGCTCCCCCCGCTGGCCCTCTGACTGATCCATCAGAGGTTTCCCAGGCCATCAACATGAAATTTACAGACCTCACAGCCCACCTCAGTAAACTACCTACCCGGATACACACCAGCCCTGGATCTAATCCTGGTGGCCTGCCCTTTCCTCCTCTCCCTCTGATGCTCCCCCCATTCTACTTCAGAGCCATCTCGCATAAGGATACCAAACTCCTTAATTGTCTTCCAAACAGGGACAGCCCTGGCACTGATGGCCTCTACCCCTCTCTACTTCAGCTCATTTCCCCCGTCATCTCCGAACCCCTCACCTTCATTTTCAACCCGGCACTGGCCACCTCAACCATGCCCGACTCATGGAAGGTTGCCAAGGTGGTACCGATATTTAAAACTGGGGAACCCCCTTCCTCAGACAACTATAGGCAATTTCCATCCTTCCCCACCTGAGCAGGCTCCTTGAGAAAACTGTTCACTGCCAACTATCTGATCACATCGGGAAGTACAACCTAATGTGCAGTCAACAACATGGGTTTCATAAACACCACAGCACCGCAATTGCTCTGGCCCACTTTACTGACCATGTTTTTAGGAACATGGATCGGGGGGAAGCCACAAGTGCTGTATTTGTGGACCTGACCAAGGCCTTTGAGCTTGTCAATCACTCCCATCTACATACCAAACCCCACCTGCTTGGCTGCTCCCACGACACCTCCTTATGGTTCCGAAGCTACCTCTCGGGCCGTTTCCAATCGGTGTGCATCAGAACTGCCACTTCCCCAGAAATGCCTGTCTCCACGGGCGTCCACCAGGGCTCCATCCTGGGTCCCCTACTGTTTTCCATCTGTATCAGCTCCCTTCCCACTGATAGTCTAAACTGTTATTCGCTACTGTACACAGATGATCTTGTCCTGTTTTTCTTTTTTTTTTTTCATTCTTTTGTTCCGGTTTCCCCCTTTTGAGCTCGGACCCTCTCTGCCCGCTGCCCCCATGCCCATGTTTACCCTCCTGGAGGGGCATGCAGGGCTCCCCAATGGACACTGTGGGCAAAGCCTGACTTCTCCCCGGGTCAGGGCCATGGGAGCGAACCCCCCCCGCGGACGTTGGAGACAGTGGATGACGAAATGGAGAGGGTCATCATACCGGGGGGGTGGCTTTTTTCAATGCTTGATCCCTGAGGGCAGGGACATGCAATGACATCCGGCATCCACCCCACCCCTCCAAGTGTAATGGCGCCAGTCGCAGTGGTACACCCAGCGTTTACTAGAGGTTCGTGATGCACCAGAAACTCTTCCCTTCCCTCCCCCGGAGAAGGAGAGCAGTCCCAAGGACACTTGATCCTTCTCCCTCAGCCAGCCCTCCAACTCCTGGGTCCATTTCTTAACCCGGGTTGTTGGCATCACAAGCGGAAATCTAACTGTTGCACTAGTGGGCCGGCTATTTGTCCTCTTCCACAGTGACAGGTCACTAACCAACATTTCCTCTGTACTTACCCAAAACTATGACTCTGCCTACAGCTGTTTTTTGTCAAATATGCTCCTGGTAAATGAAAAGAAAACCAAATCAATGCTCCTTGGGTCTAAACCCTACCTGGCTAGCATCCTGAAATCTAATTCCTCTCTCTCTCTCTCTCTCTCTCTCTGTCTCTTCTCCTGATGGTCCTGCCCTGCAGAATGTGCCTAATTTCAAATACTTGGGTGTAACCCCTGACCCCACCCTCTCTTACATTGAGCGCATCAACCTCATTGTATGTATGGTAAACCAGAAACTCAGGGCCACCTATCAATTAAAACACTGACTGACCCCTGAGGCCCGCCTAGCCACCATCCAAGGAAACCTGCTCCCCATAATCGACAACTGCTCCCCCATTTACTCACGTGTCCTCCGCCCTGTGTGCAAGACTTAACTCAGTCTACAACACCATCTGCTGCTTCACACTCCTGGCACCATATTCAACCCACCACTGCAACCTTTACCAGTCGCTTGGGTGGCTTCCTCTCCAAGGCCGCTTCAACTATACTCTCAGCTGTATCCTTGATAGCTCTCTTAGAGGTGGTGAAGTGTCCCTGTAGTAATTTGTGCCCAGGTGTCTCTGTGAATCATCTGTTCCCCCCTTCAGGTCCCTAGAGCCTCCACCACTATGGGAGGTAAAGCTCTATCAGTCGCAGCCCCAACACTGTGGAACAGAATCCCTGCATCCCTCTGTGCAACTGACATGCACCTCACTTTCAAGTCCCATCTCAGAGCCTGGTTGATGTCTGAAGCCAAATGCCCTTGCTCTTCAGGGTAATCTCCTTCCAGCTACCTCCCCACTCCTGTCTACATATTCTCCCCTTCCCCTCCCCAAGCTAAGTCCCACCTATCATGGGGATGCATTCACTCCCTGCTCACCTCTGCTCCCCCCTCTGACCTATTGTTATACTCAGTGACCTAACAGTCACTGCACTAGTTTCTCCACTTCACCTGTTTTACTGTACTGTTGACACCCGACCATCTACTGCATTTGTAATTGTACTGTACTTCCCTATTTTATTGTCCACTTTCCTGTGGTGTGTGTTGACCATAATATGCTTTCAAAATTGTATCATACCTCTAAATTTATCTGCATTTGTCTCACTGTTCAAATTGTTTTACTGTAACTGTACTGTATCTTTCCGTATTTACTGTCCAGCTCCCTATGGTGTGCTTGACTCTATTTATGTATCTAAAATTGTACGATAACTCTCTATTTTACTGTACATTGCATTGTATTTCACTGTGCCATTTTGTATTGGCCCGGGTCGTGACTGAAAATGGTCCTTTGGGTCAGTGCACCTACCCTGTAATCAAAGACATAAATAAATAAATAAATAAATCCTTAGATTGGTTGATCTCTACTAAGAGCCAGCCTGGCAAGCCGGCTGCAGCACAGGACTCCTTGGTTGGAGCCCCAAACAGTGGCTGTGGTGGAGGCGGCTCCACATGCAGGGGTGGAGAATCAGACATGGGGGGACTGCGGAGAAGCATGGACTAGCATGAGAATGACTGGCATAAGCCAAGCGACTGAAGGTCCAGAAGGCAGAGCTATACCCCTCCCAGTCATGGTCCCTTACTGCCAGAGGAGCTCCTTGTGGTAACAACGCATTTTTCATTAATGCCTCTCCTTGCCTATTTATTTTATTTATTTATTGAAACATTTCACCAGGAAAGGCACACTGAACAACAAGTTGCTCATCTCATGGTGCATCCTAGGGGAAAGAGTAGTGGAAATACATGCATGCATACAACAGCAAACATGATTACAACAATATTGGCAGCGGTGAATAGCAAATAACAGAAAGAACATATTAAGTGCAACATGTGAGTACACTTGTTTACAGAGGTCACAATGGACGAGTCAAGAGCATTACATTAGGATAACACCTTAAATTCATGATGATGGTACCATTTAGCCCAAAAGGAATGGGTAGATAGGGAGTAACAGCAGAGGTGGAAAGGCAGCAAGGCTAGAAGGGGAGCAGATGACTAGGAATCAAGGTTATAGATATATTGATAGTTGTAGATTGATAGGAATCTAAAGTCGTAGTTATAAATAACCTGAAGGAATGGCCAGGTAGGGATCTTTACAGGGAAAGAAATAAGTGGGGCTGGAAGGGAGCTGAAATTCAGAATAGTTACTGAATATACTGATAGAGGTTGGGGAGCAGGTCAGGAATACCAGGTAGGTTAATTGCACGTACAATTCACAGGAAATTATGTAGGGCTGAATTTACAGAGGAGGGGGAGGAGGCGTGGCAGGTCTGGTGAGGAAGTGAATTCCACAGTTTTGGGAAGCAATATGAGAAAGCAGTCTGGCCTACAGTGGTAGGCCGGTGAGGGACAGGATGAATGAGGATGAGGAGGTCAAGCAGCATCACTGGCGATACCTCATGATCGAAAGCATAAGTGGCACCTCAACATCAGCTGTCGACCTGAGGGACAATATAGATGTGTGTCCTCCGGGGGATTGGTACAAACCACCTGCCTCAGCAGGTCAGGCACTAGAGGCTTTGAAGGCATGACCACCAGTGGAAGTAGCTCCCAAGGCGACATAGCTGAGGTCACCAACTGGGCCATGTCCTCCAGAGTGAGGACTAGGAGAACTGGAATCTAGGAGATTGACTCCCCTTTGATCGCCTCAAACAGCTTGTCCACAGGCTCAAGAAGGATCTCAAGTGCCTGTTTGATCACAGTTGAGGTCGACAGACCCAATGGGGTTACCGTGGAGTCTGTGATCATACCCTTAACTGTAGGCAGCTCGACCAAGGCTGAGCAATTGACAGAGTTGATGGAGCAGGAAACGTGTGACTATTCCTGATCCCATGACCTGCGACAATGTTTTTCTGTGTTTTCTGCTGTGGTACGTTTCAATGAACTTGTCAGAGAATGACCTTCCAACGCTTTCCCCAGCCGGGAGCAGCACCAAGACTGATGAACTCACTGAAGTCATCGCCGCATCTTTTTCCATGACCACAAGCTTTGGAGCCAACCCAGCAGCCGCAGAGGCCTTTTTGCAATCTTTCAGCCAGCCAAGGGCCAATTGAGCCTTCTGGTCTTCAATGAACAATGGCAGCATGGCTCGGCACAAACTGCATGCCTCGACATTATGCTGATTGCCCACGCAGTAGAAGCACATGTCATGCAGGTCCATGGCTGACATTTTCTGCCTGCACTAGGAGCAGAACTTAAATCACAGTTTTGTTGCTCTCCATTGTTGATTGCACTTGTGAAGCAGAACCATAAGACTTACGGAGCAACTTGTAATTGAAATACTGTCTTGAAAAGTCGAAGATATGCCAAAGAGGTGCTTAAACAACTTGAAATCCTTCAGTGCTGCAGCGCTGCGGTGGAGAAGACCTCTTCAGTGGAAAGAAAAATCTGACATCATGGGGCTGAACCTGAGGATATACCACCCAGGTGGTGGGAGGAACTTAGCTTGAAGACTTCCATTGACTCAGCTGTCTCTAGGAAGACTGCTACTGCATGGCACTGGATATGAACTGCATCCACATCATTAGGAAAAATAATTTCTGAAGAACGTAAGCTAAACGTGAATGTCTACTCAGGATTATTGAGACTATAAAAAGTAAAGAATTTTCATACCTCATTAATCAGTTCATTATGTTGTCTTTTATAAGCTTCAATTCTGGTATTCATTGAGTTCATATACATGGCATCAGCCTGCTTCCAGTCTTCCAGATTTTTTCCTAGTTCGTTCTTTTTGGCCTGAAGAGACAACCTAATAGCAAATGTGAAACTTAAATTTTCAGGACCACAATTATCCTGGCTATAACTGAAGATTTTACAATTATACTGTATATCAAGGCTATCTAAAAGACTGATATTATGTATCCAAAAACCATCATAACTTTTTAGAAATTAACAGGTCTACATACAAGTTGTTTGGGAAAGTGTTATATGTGAAAACAATTTTTCCTTCTCCGTGGGACCCCCATATTCAAAATAATATATTCTTGTCATGAAGCTAAAATGTATCATAATAGGGTAATAAAGCACGAGTGGACAGCTACTCATCTTAGGTCTGATAGACTTGTCCACTGACTGTCAGCATCTTACTAATTAACATGGAGCAATGACTGAGGCACACATCAAAGTTTTTCTCTTCTACATTGTATCTAATAAGAACAGACCTGCTATTCCTATGGGCTGGCTGACCCTGTTCCTTACCTTCAGGAATTCTCTGTAATATCAGATTCCTGAAGAATAAAACTGTGGTGACATCAGGTTTCATTGCAGATTCCTCTGGTGATCTAGTGTGCCTCACCAAAATGTGGCTTGGTGATTACTCTGGGCCTGTCCTGGAGATGGCTATCCCAGCTGGACCCTCATGGCTACATTGCCCGATATGGGAGTGTAGGCGGGTGTGGTGGACATCTAATGTAGATATTATAATATAGATCAGGAGGCAGATTAATACAGATTAGGAGACTCATTAATAAGTTGATCAGCACAGAAGTGGGATCTAAACTGGTGTACTGGGTTAGAAAATGAAAGTTACATACTTTACTTATGTGATGGCTGTTCTTCCAGAATATCTGCATCACTGATTACTGCTTATAGGTCAGAAGCATTAGGACTCCACAGGAACAAAGATTTTGTCTGGGAGATGGCCACTGCTACTGAGCATGGTGCTTGCATACCCCCACATAGTGGCATGTACCAGCTAAAAAACGTTACAGACTCCCTCGCTAACCTCAGTTCAATTCATTAGAAGAGAAACAAAGTGGTGAAAAATAAGAAAGGACTAAGATTTTTCCTAGCCCAAAGAGATAGGGAATGGATATAGGAATACAAACAAACAACAAAATAAAACCCAACTACCAACCTTTGGACCGAGAAACAGGGCACTCTGGGTGTCAGAAAAGGGGTAGATGGGTATGGAACCACAGTCTCCCAACACTGGGCAGAAGGAGGTGTACAGTGGTAGTAACTCTGAAGTAAACGGCTCTGGCAGAAAAGGCAATAGGTGGATTCCCAGAACTGGGAACCCCTGCAATTAAGATGACATACTATGCTAAACAAGAAAGAACAGCATAGACTCCTGGGGTGAAAAAAATAAAAATTACATACATACCATCATTGTTGATCTTCCAGAATATCTTCATCATTGATTATCACTTATGCATCTGGGGCCAGAGGCACTAGGAACCCACGAGAGTAAATTTTTTGCAGAGAGGAAGCTGACTTCAGCTACTGATGGCACCTGCTTGCATCATACGGTGTCGCATGCGCCAGCAAATTTATTTATTTATTGAAATGTTTCACCAGGAAGGGCACACTGAACAACAAGTTGTTTGTCTCACGGTGTGTTCTGGGGGAAGAGGGTATCAGGGAAAACATACATACAGCCAAACATTAATACAAATTATACAGTAAAGCATGACAGTGTAAACAGCGCAGAAGATTAATAACCATTGCCAGCTTCCTCACGCACCTCAGTTCTGTTTGCCTGCAGAGGAACAAAAAAATGGAGTGATATAAAGAGAGGGCTAGATATTTACTAACCCAAAGGGATAATGAAAGGATGTAGGAAACAAAATAACAAAATAAAACCTGACTACCAACAAGAAATAAGAACAGGGCACACTAGGTGGCACAAGGGTAGTAGAGTCTATGGAGACAGATCCTCACACCATTAGCCAGAAAGAAGGTGGATATTGGTTGGAAACAAAACATTACTTACCATAGTAATCTTGTTTCTTCTAGGGGAATCTTACTGTATTCTGACAATTGCAGTATGGTTCCACCATAGGACTGCCCCGGAGCTGAAATGGTTAATAGAACCTATGCTAATGATGGAATGTTAGGCTCGAGTTCAGTTTTTAAACCACTCTCCCTGGTTGCATTTCCTGCAACCATCAGAGTCTTACGAAGCATGCAGAAGCTAAAAATACTAAGCTAACTTAACTAATCCTAAATACCCTAACTAGGGTAGGAAAACACCTTCAAATAATAAAGGGCAATACTAAGACACAAGTCAACAGATGCCCAAGAAACTAATAGGTACCCACAGGTTCCAACATCAGTCACAGGCAGTGTGCAGTGCCCTGTAGGTCCTAGCAGGGGAGGAAGGTTGGGAGCTCAGAATACAGTAAGATTCTCTCAGAAGAAATAAGATTACTATGGTAAGTAATGTTTTCTTCAAACCCCAGGAAATCCTACTGTATTCTGACAATTGCAGACTACCCAAGCAGTGCCTTTGGAGGCGGGCAGAGGACCTATTTAGGAAACAGGCTCTGCAGAACTGCTGTGCCAAACCTGGCATCACTCCTGGCCTGGGTATCCAAACAATAATACTTAGTGAATGTGTGGACTGTTTTCCAGGTAGCTGCTTTACAGATTTCCAATAAAGGAATATCTCTGGAAGCTGTTATAGACACAGCTGTCCCCCTTGTAGAATGGGCCCTGAGCCCTTGAGGGGGCTGTTTGCCCATTTTGCCATAACAGAACTGAATACATGCCACAATCCATCTTGCTATAGACCTTTTAGTGGCAGGTTTCCCTTTTCCCACTTCCCCATAAGTCAAAAAAAGTTGGGTTTTATCCCCTATGACTTTTTTGTATATTCCAGGTAGTAGCTGATAGCTCTTTTAACATCCAAGCTATGCAGTCTACATTCACTTGAAGTAGAATGGTCAGTAAAGAAAACTGGAAGTGTGATGGACTGATTAATGTGAAAATCTGAAACCACCTTCGGTAGGAATTTATTATTTGTCCTAAGGACCATTTTGTTCCTATGGAATGCCACATAATCAGGCTCCATGGACAAGGCCTGGAGTGTACTGATCCTCCTGGCAGAGGTAATGGCAGCCAGGAACACAGCCTTCCAAGTCACATACTTGAGATCAGCTGTTGCCATGGGTTCGAAAGGTGGTCGCATATGTGCTATGCAAATATTAAGATCCCATACTGGAGTGGGAATTCTGTAAGGTGGGTGCAAGTGCATCAGTCCCTTAAAGAATCTCCTGAACACAGGGTTAGATGCCAAGGATGATGTCTTACCTGCTGACAGGTAAGTGGAAACTGCAGCCAAATTCACCTTCAATGTGGAGGGCATTAAGCCTAGAGAGTGAAGATGGGTAAGATAATCCATCACCACAAGTAATCCTGCATGATTATGGTTCAGGTTTTTATTCTGACACCAAACAGAAAATCTTTTCCACTTGGAAGAATAAATCTTTCTGGTAGAGGGTTTTCTAGAAACCCTTAGGACCTCCATGACACTTTCTGAGAGATGCAGATTGGCATAATCTAGGTCCTCAAAAGCCAGGCCTTGAGCTTGAGGGACCGCAGGTTTGGATAAAGGATCCTGCCCTGGGATGAGGTCAGTAGGTTGTGCCTCCTGGGACGGCTGACCGGCTTGGCTACTGACAGATCCAGAGCCATGGAGTACCAAAGTTGCCTGGCCCAGTCTGGAGCAATCAGGATCATTCTGGCAGACTGGGATCTGAGCTTGACCAGAACCCTTAGTAACGAAGGGAAACAGAGGGAAGGCATACAGAAACTTCCCTGTCCAGTCCAGAACTAGTGCATCCAGTGCAACTGAACCTGTCACTGGTGGCCTGCAGCAATATCTTGGGAGCTGGTGGTTGTCTGGTGAGGCAAAGAGGTGTATCTCTGGAATCCCCCACCTTTTGAATGCCACTTGTAGTACTGGACTGTTTAGAGACCATTCGTGGTGGCTCTGATGCATCCTGCTCAACGCATCTGCCAAGACATTGTCCTTGCCTGGCAGATGAACAGCTGACAAATGAATATTTAGTGAATAAGCCAGGGTCCATATTCTCATGGCCTCTGTGCACAGAGGAGTGGACCTTGTGCCCCCTTGTTTGTTGATGTAGTAGATTGTTGTTGTGTTGTCTCTTCTGACCTGTACCACATCCCCTTGAAGCATGCTGGCAAATGCCTACAATGCTAACAAGACTGCCCTGAGTTCCAGCAGACTGATGAGAAGCAGGGACTCTTGCTTGGACCAAGAACCATGGACAGTATGCTCCTCTAGGTGTGCTCCCCACCCTAGGAGAGATGCATCTGTGGTAAGTACCCGGGAGGGTTGCACTTATTGGAAGGGAACTCCCTGTTTGAGGTTCTCTTCTTCTAGCCGCCACTGCAGAGCCTGCATGAAGGTTTGGGTTACTGGGACCAGCTTTGACAGTGATTTTTTCTTCTGGAACCAGTATTGCCTTAGTGGATATTGAATATCTCTCATCTGAAACCTTGCGCCTAGCACTGTAGCTGTTGATGCTGCTATGTGGTCCAGCAATTGTAGGAAGTGCCTGGCAGGCCTGGAACTGGAAAGAGCTTACCAACTGTATCAAGTTGCTTACCCTTTCCTGCGGAAGAAAAGCTTTTCCTTTCACTGAATCCAGTTGAGCCCCTATGAATTCTAGGAGCTGCACTGGTTGAAGTACTGACTTTTTCTGATTTATCAGAAACCCCAGGGACTGCAGGAGGCCCTGTGTGAGTACCAGGGACTGTTTGGCCTGTTGAGGTGTTTGCCCTATGACTAACCAGTTGTCTAGGTAGGGAAATACTGCCACTCCTGGTCTCCTTAGGTGTGCCACAACTACAGCCAGACATTCTGTGAACACCCTTGGAGCAGAAGTGAGACTGAAAGGCATTGCCCTGAACTGGTAATGGCCTGAGGGCAGTCTGAACCTAAGAAATATTTTATGTGACTGTCTCACTGGGATGTGGAAGTATGCATCCTTGAGGTCCAGTGATGCCAACCAATCCCATTGCTTTAAAATGGGCAGAATTGTAGACAGAGTGACCATTTTGAATTTTGGTTTCAGTAAATGCTTGTTTAGATGTCTGAGATCCAATATGGCTCGCCACTCCCCTGTTTTCTTGATAGTGAGGAAATACCTTGAATAGAGGCCTTCCCCCTCTGCTGCAGGGGAACTGGCTCTATTGCCCCTAGGGATAGGAGATTTAATACTTTCTTCTATAGCAACCGGGTCTCTGCTGGGGATGAAGGTCGAAAAAGTTTGCCCTCAGCTTTGGTTTTAATTTGAAACTGAGAGCCAAACCTTGGCCCACTACCTCCAGGACCCACTTGTCTGTGGTAATGGGACAACCTGCCTCCTACTTGTAGTGGCAAGGCAACCCGGGCAGACTTCTCAGGGTGTCTGCTTAGGTTGGGAAGCTGGCTCAGTGCTAGGGGCTATCCGGTTGCCACCCTTCTGTCCTTGCCTCTAAAGTAGCCCCTTTGCTGCTGGTATTGTTGGTACTGGGGGTAAGCTTAGGGCTGAAAGAAAGGCCTATAGGGCCTGCCTCTGTGACCCCTGGCTTGCTGCTTATGGGGTGTAGAGGGATTCTCTTTAGCAGAAGCACTTTGATAAGCTATTTTGTACTCATCCATTTTCTTCATATAAGCCTCTGTCTGCTCACCAAAAAGAGACAGAGGCTCACAGGGGAAATCCACTGCTTTGGACTAGGTGTCCTGAGTCAGGTTAGTTGTCCTGAGCCAGGCAAGCCTTCTTAAAGATATGGAAGAGCCCATTTGTCGGGCAGCAGTATCATTACTGTCCACTACTATACGAAATTGCACTTTAGATACCTCTATGCCCCTTTTTGCAGCTTCTCCTAAGTCTGCTACCATTGGGGCTGGAACAGACTTTGTGATTTCCATCACAGTGTCCCACAAAGTCCTCTGATACCTCGCAAAATGGGCCATATAAGAGGCCTGCCTTATTGCATGAGAAAACGCCAAATACAGGTTACTCACCTGTAACAGGAGTTCTAGGAATGGTATATGTTGTTCATCCACACTATCTGGCAGGTTCCTTGCTGCTTTAAATCTTGCCGGAAGGTCTTCAAGCTGGCTCCTCCCACCCACCCGGGTGGTAAAACTCTCGGCTCCGCCCCATGACGCCAGATCTAGCCCGCTGGAAGCCAGGTTGTGTGTCGAAGCCGGGGAGGTCGGGTGGGTCATGTGGATGAACAACATATACCATTCCTAGAACTCCTGTTACAGGTGAGTAACCTGTATTTCTAGGGACATGGATCTGTTGTTCATCCACACTATCTGGCAGACTGCTAGCAGTTCTCCAGGAGGAGGGAGGCAAAGCGCACACCCCCGATACTTACTTGGGAAATAAAGACTGGAGAACCGAGGCCCCAAAACCAGCATCCCGGCGTGACTCAAGGTCGATGTGGTAGTGGGAAATGAAGGTATGTGCCGACTTCCAGGTAACAGCCATGCAGATATCCTGGATAGGGACATCCCTGGAAGCAGCTACCGATGCAGCGGTATGGCAGATAGAATGAGCTCTTATCCCTCTGGGAGGCTCCATGCCCGCCAACCTATAGCAGAGATCTATGCAGGATGTGACCCACCTGCTTATCATCCGCTTGGCTGCAGGTCTGCCAGGTGCGGCTTCAGCAGAGGTGACAAACAGCTGGCGAACCTCTCCCCGAACTTCAGCCATCCGCTCCTTATAATAAGCGAGCGCTCTTCTAGGGTCCAAAGTATGGAGCCTATATTCGGCCTCCGAAGTGTGATTGGGGTAGAACACCGGCAGAGTCAACACCTGGTTAAGGTGAAACTCCGACACCACCTTCGGAAGGAACTTCGGGTGAGGGCGCAGGACAACCTTGTCCCTGTGGAAGACCAGATAAGGAGACTCAATGGAAAGCTCCTGGAGCTCTCCCATCCTTCTGGCTGATGTGATAGCCACCAAGGAGGCGGTCTTCCACGACAGGTGGGAGATATCACACCTGTGCACTGGTTCGAATGGCTTGCCCATGAGCTTGGCCAATACCAGCAGTAGATCCCACGGAGGTGGAGGTTCTCACACCGGAGGGGGGAAATGTGATCAAGGCCTTTGAAAATGTGCCCGACCACCTTCTCCTGCGCCACTGACTGCTTCCCGGCCCGCGCCCGGTAAGCAGAGATGGCTGCCAGGTGTACCTTAAGGGTCATCGACCGAAGCCCTTGCTGAGAAAGGGACCATAGGTAGTCCAGAATGCTTACCAAGCAACAGGAGGAAGGGCCCGGGCCCTTTCCCTGACACCAAATGGAGAATCTCTTCCATTTGAAGGCATAGCATTTTTTTGGTCGACTCCTTATGGGATGCCTCAACGACACTGAGGACCTCGTCGGAAAGACCCAAGGCCTGGAACTCTAGCCGCTCAGGAACCAGGCTGTCAGGTGCAGGGATTGAAGGTCCGGATGGAATACCTTCCCCTGATTGACCGAGATCAGGTCCGGGCAGGCTTGAAGCCGCCTCGGGAGCCTGGAGCTGAGACTGATGAGATCTGGATACCAGAACTGGCGGGGCCAGTTTGGGGCTACCAGAATCACCTGCGCCATGTCCCTCCTCGCCTTGAGAAGCACCTTGTGGATCAAAGGAAATGGGGGAAAGGAGTAGAAGAGGCCCGGGGTCCACGGCCTCGAGAAGGCATCCCCCTGCAGCGAGCCCTGCTGAGGGGGGCGGGCATGGAATAGTCTTAGCTTCGCGTTCTCCCTGGAGGCAAACAGATCCGCCTGAGGCATGCCCCAGTGGAAGAAGAGATCTGGTACTACCTCCGGCAGGAGAGACCACTCGTGAGACGCAGCTCCTATCTGGCTTAGGGCATCAGCCAGGGTGTTGGAGGCTCCTGCCACGTGAATGGCTAGGAGATCCGCCTCCAGGCTGTGCACGAGAGACCATATGCGGAGAGAGAGCTTCCTTGCATAACAGCATGGAGCGCATCCCGGCCTGGCGGTTTAGGTAGTACATGGTCGTGGTATTGTCCGTCTGGACCTGAACCACTTGACCCCGTAGAAACTCAGCGAAGGCGGTGAGAGCTAGATGGACCGCTCGGAGCTCCAGCAGATTGATATGGCATTGGGACTCCCGAAGGGACCAGAGGCCGTGCGCTCTGTGCTCCCCCAGATGGGCATCCCAACCCATCAGAGATGCATCGGTCGATACAGAGACCGTCGGCTCGGGGCAGACAAACAGGATGCCCTCCTGCAGATGTGCTGGAACGGTCCACCACTGGAGAGCATTCCACATTTCCTGGGTCACTGTCACCAACTGATCCAACGGATCATAGCGTTGTGACCACTGGCTGGCCAGTCCCCATTGAAGGGGACACATGTACCAACGGGCCCAATGGACCATGCTGGTGCAGGCCGCCATAAGGCCCAGGAGGCGCAGGAAGTCCCGGGCAGGGCGCGATTGCCCAAACAAAAATTATTGGGCAAAGGAGGAAAGAACCTCAGCCCTGTCTGCCGGGAGCCAAGCTCTGGCTCAAAGAGAGTCGAGCTCTGCCTCGATGAAGAGTATCACCTGCTTCGGCATGACTTCCGACTTGGCCTCGTTGATGATGAGGCCAATCTGAGAGCAAACCTGGAGGGCCAGATCTCTGGACCGCTCCACCACCGCTCTGGAGGGGGCTGCAATCAGCCAGTCATCCAGGTAGGGGTACACCCGGACCCTTCGGCACTGCCGGAATGCTGTCACCACTGCCATGCATTTGGTGAAGACCCTGGGAGCTAGAGAGGCCGAAGGGCATGGCCCAGAACTCGTAAAGGGATCCCTCCGTTCTGAAGCGGAGGAATCTCTGATAAGACGGACGGATCGGGACGTGAAAGAACGCGTCCTGGAGGTCCAGGGAACAGAACCACACGCCTTGTTCCAAGGATGGGATTATCTGAGCCAGAGTGACCATCCTGAAGGTCTGAGACCTTAGGAACCTGTTCAGGTCGTGCAGGTTGAGAATGGGGCGCCAGCCCCCCGTCTGTTTTGGGACCAGGAAGTACCTGGACACAAACCCCGGGTCTGGAGGAGGATCCGCCACCTTCCTGATCACCTCTTTCTCAAGGAGCAGTGCAATATCAGCTCAGCGGGCCGACAGCGAGGCTTCGGACCCCATGGCCCCCCGGGAGGGCGACGGCTCGAAAGGGGGGTCTGCTTGAATTCCAGAGGCAGGCCCTTTCCTACCACCTCAACACCCAATGGTCCATGGTGATAGCAGACCAGGAGGAAAGAAGTGACGGAGCCGTCCCCACGGGAGCAGGAAAGGGTGGCGAGGTTGGGGCGACACCCCTCAACCCGTCACTGGGCAGGCTTGGAGGAGGGACCAGCTGAGGGACCTCCTGGGCTTTTACCTCCTTGCTTCCTATTGGAGGAAGCCGCTGGCTTGGGTTTGGGACACCAAGCGCAAGCCTGCTGGCCCTGGTGCTGGTGCTGTTGGGCCGGTCGTGCTGCAGGGGCTGAAGGACGAAAGGACTTATGCTGTTGCTGATGGCGGCCTTTGTCCCTCTTGGCGGAGGTGACCGAGTCCAGAGTGGCACTGGACTTTTCGATCCGCTGGAAGTGTCCCTCCACTCCAGGGCCAAAGATGTTAGTCCCCAAGAAGGGGATGTCCGCCAACTTGTGCTGCGTGTCCGCCGTGAAGGTGGATATCCTCAGCCATGCCCTGCGGCGCATGGCCACTGTGACCGCTACTGACCTGGCACAGGAATCACCTATGTCCAGAGCAGTCTGAAGCTGCTGCTTCACCACCGCCCTACCCTGATCCTGCACCTGACGGACCGTGGTCTGCAGGTCAGCCGGGAGATGAGGGGTGACCTCATTCAGGGAGCCCATGAGGGCGTGGGAGAAGTGCGCCATCAGCACGGCCGAGCTGGCCTGTAGGAGGCCGAGGGAGGACGAAGCCTACACCTTGCACCCGGCATAGTCCAGCTTCTTGGACTCTTTGTCGGGGGGCTTATCCATGTCCCGAGCGTTTCTGGAACGGCGGAAGACGCTATCGGTGACTAACCCCTCGGCAGGGGGGTGCTCCAAGAAACCGGGCAAAGAGCCGGTAGGGACCGCATACTTCCTGGCCATCCTGGCCGAGGGTGCAGGACAGGAAGCAGGCCACTGCCAAAGCTCCAAGGCTGAGCCGACAATGGCCTCAGCCACAGGGAAGGCCTCCGTGGGTGAATCCCCTCAGTCCAGTATCTCCATCAGGGGATACTTGGCCCATTTGGACACTGGCTCGAGTTGCATCCCGGTAGACTCCAAGAAGAGCCAAAGCAGACCCATGAAGGACGATTGGCTATCGTCCAATGACTGGCCCCCAGAGGACTCCAGGTCGACCTGCCTGGAGAACAGTGAGGAGTCATCATCAGACTCCGAAGAGTCTGCGAAGAGCTGCCTCGGGCCTAAGCCACCCTCCACCTGCCGAGGACAGTTGGGAGTGAGGGTGACCGACAACCTGTGGGGCAGGCCGTGACCCGACCAAGAATCTTTGGTCGGTGCCCCAGACTTCAGTTGTGGAGGCGGAGGTTCCACCACAATCGGTGGGGCAGCTAGTTTCGGCCGAACAACCGGCCCAGAAATGGGCATCTCGACTGCGGTGAGCGGTTGCTTCGGCTGTTCGGGCGACAGCCACTTGAAGGCCGGGGGATGAATCGGAGTCAATTTACTCCTGGACAACAGTAACTGCTGCCACATAAGTTCCTCGTAACGCCGACGCAATTTGCGTCGAAGTCTCTCTTCATCAGAGGAGGAGGAGGATGAGGAGGAACAGTGTCGCCGCTTACTTCGGTGCCGAGACCGAGACCGCCGATGTCGGCAGGAACGGCTTGACCGAGATGAAGTCCGAGACTGAGACAGAGACCCTCAGTGTAACCGAGGGCGGGCCTGGGAAGGGGCGGGGGACGCCCACTCTTCCCTCGGCTCGGACACTTTAACCAGGGACTGCCTCCTTGAAGGCACGGGCAGATCCTCGGTCTCCACCGGGGGAACCGGCGAAGAGGGGTTGTCGGCTTCACCAGTCAACAACCCGTCCGACGGGTCGAGGAATATCTCGACTGCGTCAACGGGTGTCTCGGCAGGCTGGCTCGACAGGGGCGCTGTGAAGCCAGCGGCCTGAGCCGCAACCCCGACCGAAGTCGACGGTCGGCTGTCCGGGGAAGGAGACTCTCCCCGCTTCCCACGAAGCCGACGGTGGGACTTACCCTTTGACTCCTTCTTCTTGAGCCAAGAGGAATGTCCCGATGGCCCCTCTCCCTTCGTGGAAAGGGACTGGCAAAGCTCCTTGAATGAAGCCGCATAAGAGGAACTCAGAGTGGGATAAACGCCGTGACCGTGGAGGAGGAAGATGCAGCCTGGGCCACCTCCTCTTCGAGGGCAATCATGAGCTCGAGCTGCTCAGCCGAGCCAGCCGCCGCGGACACCGCCCAACAAGCTCTTTGGATTTTACCAGCGGGTAACGCTTCTCGGGGCACCCGAGCTTCAATCGGGCAGCGCGATCCTCCAGGACGTTGGTCGAAAAGTAGCGACACAACTCGCAGGTCTTTTTTGTAGTTGAGGAGTCACCCTTGTCAGAGGGCTGGTCCCCTGGTTCTTTTTGAGTGTCTACTACCAGTTCAGCAGTTTTCTCAGACATCTTCTCCTGCAGTCGTTTAAGTCGCCTATCAAGCATCAACTGGGAGAAATTTTTACAAATTTCACAGTCCTCCTTGAGGTGGTCAAACCCCAAACAAATAACACAAATCAAATGAGGATCTGCTTTAGTGAACGGTTACCCACACTCGGTACAATGTTGGAAACCTGTGGGGTCTGTTCATTTCTTAGGCTGTGACATTTGTCGGTTGCTTAGAACCGAAGTAAACCAAGAATTACCTCGGTAAAATTTACCAACCAGTTTTAAATAACTAAACTGCCTTACCGGATGGTACCAATGTTAAAATAAGTAAATCAAATCAAAGTATTGGTTCCTTCCCGGTTGGGAGAACCAATAAAACTTACCAAAACTAACACTGTCTAACTAATTCTACCTGTGAACCAAAGACAGTGCTTCAAAAATCAAGAAAAATACACAAACTAAGATTTAAACTGAGAAAAATAACTTCTTCAGTTGAAGAGAAGGAGAGCTGTCTGGAGATGTCTTACTGAGGCAAGCGGAGTAAAGAATCTGACGGTTGCAGGAAGTGCAACCGGGGACTGTGATTTGAAAACTGAGCTCAAGCCTAACATTCCAACATTAGCATAGGTTCTATTAACCATTTCGGCTCTGGGGCAGTCCTATGGTGGAACCATACTGCAATTATCAGAATACAGTAAGATTTCCTGGGGTTTGAAAATAGGCCAACAGCCCTGAGCATGTGGCTCTGGCAGAATCACAAGGAGGATGCCCATGAATAGGACCACCTTGCAAATGAGATGACAGAGTAAGCCAAAAAAGGAAAGGGACACACAGACGCCTGGAAAAAAAGGGGGCACCTCTCTGCTAGCAAACAGAGAATTGATTAAACTCGTGAGTTAACCATGTCCCTCTCTCTTACATCAGGAAGATGAAAAAGAGAACCTAGGTGCATGGGAAGTTGCAGGACTGGGAAGGGAGCGGAGATGTGTGCATTTTCCCAGACACCCCTAAAGATAGTGGGCTAAGGGACCAAATCATAAAGAAGAAAAAGGGCATACCAACCAAGAAACATCCAACATAGTCAGAAGAAAAATGCCATCAAAACAATGACCTGCTTATTCTGCAACCACAGGAAAGCACCCTGCATACCAGCTAATGTATTTGATCCAAAAAGGTTCATTATCTGGTACCCATCCATAAAACCCTTCCCCCCGAAAGAAAGGCACAGACACCGGTCTTGGAGGAAATGGCCACAGCCATGCGTTTACTGATTATAATCCAGATTGAGAGAAGCGTGCGCATGCAGGAGATCAATGATCCGAGGTTGTAAGGGCCACGGCTGTTCAGCTGCCCCCCCATCAGGCACCGTTAGCCTTGCAGAATAGCTGTACCTGCTGGAGGCGGACCTTGACCCCTCCCCTGGGTCAGGATACTCGGTTTCCGCCTCCATGCCAACCAGAGTGGGGGGGGGGGTCATGAACCCTTCAGAAGAATTTGGCTTGTTACCACCCCTACCGACCATTCAATGTCATTGTGATCCTCCTGAGACGCCATCAACATGACTGCGACAAAATGACATTCACCTATACCCTGACTATTTGCTCTGACCTATTTGTGTCTCCTGTTTCTAACTCAGTTTAACACCCTTTTGGAGGAGGTGAAAAACTCGGGGAAAACCCTTTTGCAGGGAAAACTGTGGAAAAGCCACTCCCCAGCCCCTACTGTGACCACCCTTAAGGGGTCAAAAGGGGGACCCTGACTGCCTGGCCCCACTACCCTGCTTTTACGAGGCCGGGTGGGTGGGTGATCCTACAAGGGTGAAAGGAGAAAGAGGAAGAACTGCTGGCTACAGTCCAAGAAATCCTCCTCCTCCTCTCCCCCCACAGGATGTGACCACCCCCTTCCCTAGGTGGGAGGTCTTGGTGGTCCCTGCATCCAATCACTGGACTCTCCCAAATTCCCCCTCGGGACCACCTTCTGTTCTCACTCACTCCCCCCACCTCTTCCTAGATCCAGGGGAGGATGGCCCCAGACAAAATATGGCTGCTGCCAAATGTTGCAGCCTCTGCAAACACTCCCTACGTGCAGAGCAGCTACCCAGTGGAGTTAGACTGGGTAGTGCCCAGGGGCACATGCTGCTCGTAGCAAATAATAGGAATACACCCCGAGAAGAGGATATTCAGAAGGCAAGGAGAAGGAGGGCAAGAATGAATCAAAATAACAATGGGACCAAAAGCACCAAAGAAGGTCAGCGTGAAATAATTATCTTGCCAGAAAGAAGGCTGACAGGCCTCCCCTTGAAATGAAAAGGGAAGTGGCTTGTGGGGATTCGGTCTGAGAGACAGCATCTATGAACTGTAGTGAGAAAGAAAAATATGTTCCGGTCTGAGGATCAAACCCAGCCCCCTTACTCTCTACTACTTGGTAGCTTGTAGCTTTAACACTGTATTAGGCTCACTAGACAAGAGTTGCATGTTGTGGCAAAGAATATCCAGCACTGAATGCAGACCCCTCCCCCCACAGCTGCAGTGAATTTTCATAATAAGCAATCTGTCTACTTGATGTATTCTTTCCCAAGCTTCAAGTTATCAGCAACACAGAATGTCAAACTGTGCAAGGGCTTCTGAAGGATTTGCAGGTGGAAAGGATCCGGTTCTCATCTTGGGAAATTGTTTGAAGCTGAGAACCAGTCCCTGGCTTACTACTTCCAGGACCAATTTGTCTGATGTTAAAGACATCCAGTCCTGGACAAAGTAAGCCAGCCTGCCCCCTACTGGTAGTGGAGAATCGGCCTGGGCAAACCCATCAGGGTGCCTGTTTGGCAGGGGCTTTAGGCTGAGGGGTGGTAGCAGGCCTGCTTATACCCCGTCTGCCTCTCCCTCTGAAGAGCCCCCTCTGAGCAAAGGCGGAAGAGGAGGCCTGGGCTTGGTAGAAAGGCCTATGAAAAAGCCTGCCCCTGCCCCTGGAATGCTGTCTCTGGGGAGTGGCTTGCCTTTCCTTGGCCTGAGCACTCCTATAGGTGGTCCTGTACTTATCCATTTTCTTCACGTAGTTCTCTGTCTGCTCCCCAAACAGAATTACCAACAACAGGAAAATCCATGGCCTTAGCCTGGGTATCCTGTGACAGGCTAGAACATCTGAGCCAAGCCATCCTACGAAGGGCCACAGATGTAGCCATGACTCTGGATGAAACATCATTGGAGTCCACTGCAGCATGAAATTGCACCTTGGATGCCTCAATACCATCTGCAACCACCTGCTCCAGTTCCTTGGCAAGATGGCCAGGGACCTGTTTAGCTAGAGCCATCACAGTGTCCCATCTAGACTTCCGGTATCTAGCTGTGTAGGCCAAATAATTAGCCTGCCTGAGTCCCAAAGATGCTGCCATGTACTGTTTCTTTGCCATGGCATCAATCCTCCTGGAGTCCTTATCTGGGGGGTGTGAAGCCAAGGGTAAATTTGCCTTATCACAGGCAGCAGCCTGCACTACCGCAACATGGCTGCATTGCTGGGTAAGGAACTCCATATCCGAGCCTGAAAGAGTATACCTCTTGTCCATTCTTCTGTCCACAGGAGGTATGGAATTAGGAGTCTTTAAAATTTTAAATGTCTGTTTCCCAAAAGACTTATGAAGGGGAATAGACAGTCTCCTGGACTCTGGGATGTCCATCATCTCAACATAATCAAGCTCCTTCTGATCCTCCACTGCTTCTTCCATAGGAAGCTGTAGAGTTTCAGCCACTTTTTTGTAAAACGTAAAGTGGGAAGGGGACTCAGAAAGCCTAGGAGAAGAAATGCCTGAAGGTCTGTCTAGGGAGATGTCCGGGTCAGTGGGCACATCCAGACTTTCATAATCACCATCACTATCCTCATACTCTCCCTCCTCCGGTTCATGAAAATCCTCCAAATTGTAATCTGGAACCGGGTAAACCGACCGAACTGAGCCCCTAACCGATGGTGCCGGTTCAGTCGGAACCGAGGTTAGCGATTGAACAATCCTTATCGCTTTGGCTATTTCATCAGCGGTCGGAGAAGAAACTTGTGGATCCGAACCGGCTGACTTATCCCTTCTTTTTCTTTTAACCGGAACTGACTCCTCGGAGTCGGCTCTCCTTTTGCCCGAAGAAGTTTCACCCTGGTCAGAGGGCACTCCTTCTGGTTCGGTTGGAACCGAACCGGGCTGGCCATCCGGGTCAGTGGACTTCTTGGCCTTCCTTTCCCTAAGCCTACCCACTCTCTTTTCCAGGGTAGCTGTAGGAAAACGTTTGCAAATCTGGCAGTCTGAATCAAGGTGGTCAAACCCCAGACAATAAACACAGGTGGTGTGGGGGTCAGCCTTAGCAAAGGCTTCCCCACACACACTACAGTGTTGAAACCCAGTGGGACCGGTTTTTCTCTTGGGTTTCTCAGACATGGCCAGTCCTAACCAAACTTACCCTTTTTCGGCAATCCGCCAGGCAAGACACCCCTATCGGTTCCTTACCGTGTTACAGGTCGTGGAAAAAAACGTAATTAAATCTGTTTTTTTTAGAACCGATAAGAACTGGTAACCACACTCTAAAATCAGAAAAAAAAACTCTCTTTACAAACCTGATCGGTTCAAACCGAACCGATCCGATGTTTACAAGTTCCACACAGAAACCAATAATAATAAACCTATCTAGTACTCACGGTACCACAGACAAAGACTGAACCGACAGGTTAGAAGAGGAAAATTTGGTTGAACCGAGTAAAACGACACTTTAACCGAATAAAACGAACCGAGCAAAGGAGAAATCTCCGGAGCGACTGTTCAGTGAGGCGAAGTAAAGAATCTGGCAGTTTGGGTTCAAATGACAACAGACAGAGTCTCAACTGAGCTCGAGCTCAGCATTCCATGCCTTGCATGGAAAGTTAACTCTTTCCTCTCTGGGGCAGTTTAAAGGTTGGATATAACTGCAATAGTCAGAATACAGCAAGACTTCATGTTGTTTGAAGAAAATGTTCCATTTTGGGGATATAATCTACCTTGTCCCTGTGAAAAATGATAGTTAGGATCTGTGCAGAGGGCTTGCAGCTTGCTCACCCTTCTGGCAGATGTGAATGCCACCAGGAAAACTGCTTTCCAGGTGACATACTTCAAAGCAGCAGTTGCTATATGCTTGAAAGGAACCTCCATCTGCGGGGCAATGCACAGATTCAGGTCCCATGATGGGACAGAATCCCTTACTGGCGGATACATGTGACTAAGGCCTTTAAAGAACCTTTTGAAAATGGGCTGTGAGGCCACAGACCCGTCTTTGCAAGCTGAGGCATAAGCGGATACTGCTGCCAAATGAGCCTTCAGGGTTGAGGGCCTGAGGCCCAAGGACTGGAGGTGGACTAGATAGTTCTGGATTGTGGCTAGATTTGCTTGTAATGGGTTGAGCTGTCGAGAGGAACACCAAAAGGAAAATCTTTTCCACCTTGAGGCATATGTAAGCAATAACCCACAACAGGGTGTGCGGTTACTGGTGATTAATCAACAGCCCGGGTGCCTTGTGAGGCACGAGACCACAGGCCGAGTTTCCTCACAGCACCCAGGATGTTGATTAATCCCTAATAACCGCACACCCTGGAGTGAGTTATATCGCTTATAACATGGGGTGCCACCACACCTTCACAAAATACGAGGAAAGCATGATTAACTGATTAAAATATAGGAACTTTTTTATGTGTTCTGCCACCAGCAGAAGTACTGCTGTGCTGGCTGTCTAAACTCTGTCCTCGTATAACTGTCGACAGGTGCTAAGTGTGCTTACAAAGGGCGAGGGCAGGAACTCCTTCCCAGAAATAAACCTCAGCCCCTGCGTCCATAGCTGGTAGCCTTGAATTGCACTGTGCAGGCCTTATTTTATTTACTTGGCACATACCAATAACAAATCTCACTAACTTCCTTCCAACCTTAGTACATCCATCTCTCCTTCCTTCACAGCAGTTCTTGTTAGCTGACTGATAATTATCTCACAGGCTAGTGCTATGCCTCCAGCCAAGATGTGGACGTGGTTCCCCTCCCATCCATCTAGTGAGGATAGGGATACTCAAATATTAAAGGTAGAGAGGGTGCTGGCTGTCATCCGCAGGGATATAGGCCTTGTAGGTCTTATAGTGGGACTCTCCTTGTTGCATATGGTCACCTCCCCCCCAATAACACTGGGTGACAACTGGGGATGGTCGTCCACCTACGAGGTCCCCGACTACACCTTCTCCAATATCCTTGTGATCTCCGAAGCGCACTGCAGTGTTACTTGCTGTCTAGATCTTCGGTGCCTTATGTATACAAGCAGGGTAAAGTGTACCCATGCTAAAAAACTCCCAGGTTGTCAAGCGCATAGGAGATGGTATCTCCCCTGGCTCCTCCTACTTGCACTACTACTGGCTGGTGATACTGAAACCAACCCTGGCCCATTAAATCTGACCCACAAAATCCCTCCCGTATGGGGCATGGGTAAGAGGCTAAAAATAGCTCATCTTAACATTAGGAGCCTGCTACCTAATCGTGATGAGCTATTAGCATGGGTTGAACTCTACAAACCCGACATCCTAGGAGTGACGGAGACCTGGCTGAAACCCTCTCTCCCTGACTCTGCCTGTGAACTCACTGGGTATGAATTCACCCAACTGGACAGCGCTGGGGGCAAGAGGAGGGGGTGGCATACTAATCTACCATAAGAGCCACTTAAAAATCTCCCAAATTGCCCACCAGGATTCAAATGTGTCCCCCTGTGAGTTGCTACATGTGCTACTGCTACTTGGGGACGCAAAGAAACTGCACCTGGTGTGCACCTATAATCCTCCAAGAGGTGGGCTACCTGGATTAACTCACCTCATGGACAAAATTGGTCCCAGAGTCGGGGATAGCGAACTCATAATCCTGGGGGGATATAAACCTTAACTGGGATAGTGGTAATGTTAAGCAGTTTGAGCCTCTGCTTGCAAACCTTGCCCTGACCCAGCTCATCCAGGAACCAACTAGGCGGACAGCAAATGGATCCTCCAGCACCTTACTGGACTGGATCATGTCTAACTGTCCTGACAGGATCTCATCAGCAGGTACATTATCTGACTCCATCTCAGTCCACTCACCGGTTTTCTGTGTATGGAAAATTCCCACCCCCAAAATTCCACACAAAATTATGCATGTCAGAAACTACTCTAGATTAGATACTGAGGAGTTCCTGGAGGACCTAAGAGTTACTGACTGGTCTGGGGTGTATGGTGCCACTGACCCCTCAGCAGCAACCTCTTACTTCCTCTCCACCTTTGAGGCCTTGCAAGACAAGCATGCTCCCAAGGTCACCCGTAGGGTGAGGGGGTCCACTACTTTCTGGTTAAATGGGAATCTCCTAGCCCAGATGCGGGAGAGAGATAAGTGTTGGGCTCGTTCCAAAGGTACCAGTGATCCCATGATTATTCAAAGGTACAGACACCTCAGGAACAAGTGCAAAAAGGCCATCAGGGCAGCAAAGAGTGACGGGCAGCAAAGAGTGACTTTTGCAAGTCCGCCCTACTAAGCTCTGCCAGTAATCCCAGGAGGTTCTGGAGAGATATTAAATCCCTTGTCAGCGGATCCTCCCATCCGGGGGTTACGGACATGGTCATAAATGGAGTCTCCTGCAATAATCCCCATACTAATGCCAACTCCCTAAATAATCACTTCTCTGACCTCTCTGCCTTCACAACCCTTTTCTCACCTGATGAGGCTCTGTCCCACCTCCTTCCCTCCACTCTGCTGGAGGGTCACCCCCCTCGTCAAATGCTCCACCTCAGGGCTGTAGCAGTTCAGGACTTGCAGAAATGCCTAGCTGGCCTCTCCCAGTACTCCAGTCCTGGCCTAGACAACCTGGAGCCTAAACTCCTTAAGCTTGGTGCTGCACACATTGCCTCAACAGTAGCCTTTATCTTCAACCTATCCCTTGGTCTGTGGACCATCCCAGACATCTGGAAAGAGGCGAGGATTGTCCCTGTACTGAAGCAAGGCAATCCCAAACTGCCTGACAATTATCGACCAATTGCCATTCTCCCAACCCTTAGCAAGCTCCTTGAAAAGGTAGTGGCTGAGCAGCTTTCGGAATATATCCACTCTCATGAACTTCTGTCCCCAGCCCAGCACGGCTTCCGTAAGGGACACAGCACCACCACAGCCTTAATCTCAGTTACATCAAGTATCCGGACAGCCATGGACCAGGGCAAACTCTCTGGTGCAATATTTATCGACCTGTCCAAAGCCTTTGACCTCATTGACCACAAACTGCTTGGTGCACAGTTGTGGTCACTTGGCCTCTCCCCCCATGCCATGAAATGGCTAATGGGTTATCTACATGGCAGAAAGCAGCGTACCTGCTTCAATAAAGTCCTCTCTGAGCCCCTAACGGTGACCTCCGGAGTGCCTCAATGCTCGGTACTGGGTCCCCTCCTCTTCTCCCTCTTCATCAATCAACTACCCATGGTTACTACCAGCTGTAGCGCCACCATGTATGCAGATGATCTGGTAATCCTGGCTCACTCCCAGAATGCCACTACCCTAAACCAGAATCTGACAGATGACTTTAACAGGGTATTGTCATGGGTTACTAGTCACAAGCTGGTCCTGAACCTGAAAAAGACACAGGCTATGCTCTTTGGCTCAAGCCTCATCGGCCTGTTTACAGGTCACCAGCGCAGATGGATCCTCACTACCCATAGTGAGCTCAATCAAATATCTGGGGGTAACACTTGACTCCCAACTTGACATGGGTAATCATATCCTTAACATCTGCAAGGCGGCAAACTGCAAACTGGGTCTGGACTATAGGGCCAAGTATAACCTTACACCGGCAGCCAGGCTTGCCCTAGCGTAGGGTGTGCTCCTTCCCTCCCTCAGCTATGGGCTGCACCTATTTGCTTGCTCTCCAAAGACACATCTCACCTGGTGGTACACTGCTTACAATAACATTTGTCGTTTTGCCTTGGCTGCCCCCGACTCACCCAATTGCCAGACTATATGAGAAACTCTGCTGGCTCACCAGCTAGATACCTTGATTTTGGTTTGGGATGCCTCTCTGGGAAAGTGATCAGAACTAGCACCCCCCAGGGGCTGGCCCGGCTTCTGTCTAAACTGAATCCCACCCCCTACCAACTTAGGTCTCTCACATCAGGGATGCACAAAGTCCCTCCTACCCAGACCCTCATGGGGGATCAGGACTTTGCCATAAGTGCACCCAGACTCTGGAATTCACTGCCTGTGGATATCCGAGCTGCCCCCTCCTATCTGAGTTTTCGAAATTCCCTGTGGGGTTTCCTAAAACTAGCATCAGAGTGTGACTGCCCCAAACCTCCCTAGAGTAAAGTGTCAAACTGTTTTGTCTGAACCTCCCCAGGGTGTCTCCATTGAATTCCTGGAGATATTTTCCCCACTGTATCAATGACTTCTGACTACTCCTGCCTAAAAAGCCTTGGGCATTTTTACACCCATTATTGCTCCACGGTCATAGGCTAACCATGACATATTGCACCTTGGTCACTTGGTAGAAACTTGTACTACCAAGTGTTTCTGTTTCTGTCTAACATGTGCATATTTAGAAAAATGTGATGAGCTGTATATACCTATCCGCGATCCAACTAACCTAGGGGGTGTATACAACAATGTTATAAGTTATATTATGACCAAGCCAGTCCTTGAGCTATGCTCCACTCCTATTTATGATGACCTGTATATATCTGTCAGTTGAACTAGCTAGTCTAGAGTGTATAATCTGAAATATGCTTACTACTATATATTTCCCCAGCATCAAATGATGTATTTCCCACATGTTTGTTTACTGTGACAAAAAACTGTACTCTTTGCCATGTCTACTTGACTGTTGTTCCTCATGTTGTAGTCTCCCGGGTCGTTCCTGAAAATAGGCATAATACTTGTCTAGTGTACTTACCCGGTAAACAAAAGCTAAATAAATAAATAAAATGAGCAGAATATACACTGCTTACCCTTGTGATTATCTCTGGTCTGTAATGCAGCAGTACAGAGACACTGTTGTGTGCTGACAGACAGGGACAATAAACATTCTATTCAGAAGCAACACCTTCACTCGGCCAGAGACAGAGAGCTCGCTCACTGGTTTTGGATGCTAAGCTGTAGCTGCACAAAATGTGGAGAGAGAGAGAGAAATTTTACACTCCCATTGCTCACACGCTTGCTCTTTCTCTTTCAATGCCTCGGAGAAAACCACAGGACAGGACAACCCTCCTTTACTGTCTCCAGGCAACTCATTGCTCTCAGGCAACTCACTGCTGTATCTCTCGCTGTATTGCCAATTTAAATGATTCACTGCCAATACTGACCCTACCGTTTTGCCGCTGCAAAGTCCTGCTGCTTCCTCCCAATGACAACGTCTGCCAGGATTACAGGAGCCGTGATGCACATCACCCCTGTCAGTGGTCTCCTGAACTGTTGTCACCAGCTTGAACGCTGCCTTGCATTCCCCGCTAATGCTTGCTCTCTCTCCCTGTGGCACTTGTCTCTTTTCTCCATGCCGCATACAGTTCACTTACAGACAGCAAGAGGAACGTGGTCAGATGCACTGGGTAAAGAAGAGTCAGACAGAGAGAGACAGGACATTCCTGTCCTGCAGTACATGTCCCATCTCCCTGTCAGTATCATTCACTCTCTTCCACAGTCTGTATCGCTGGTCGGTCTCGGGGGGGGTTGGGGATCACCAGAACGCTCACTGCTGTACTTGGATGCATATGGGGGAGAGACAGAGGGTGGCAGACAAACCACCTGAGCACAGACCTGCAATCTGCTCTTCTTCAGACACAATAGCTCACAGGCAGGCACATCGGGTATAGTAGCTTGCCACACAGTCTCTATCTACACAGCAAAACAAAGGGGTTTGCTAACTTGGTGAGGGTCTCAGAGGTCCACGGGGTGGGTAGTTGGGGAGACCAACAGCACCGCCAGTTACCATCACTGAAACTGCCCTGGAGTGGAGAAAGAAAAACATCCCATTGCTACAGAGTGATAGGGTAAATCTTTTTTACTGCCTGCCGTTTCTATACATGATGACAGCTTCCGCCTCTCCCTCACTTAGCGAGGACAATAATGGCTGCCATTCAGAATGCATCTCTGGCACTATAACAGGATCCAGACTGCTGCTTGATCACTCACAGCAGATGGATCACCACTTGCTGTGTGTATGTGCTGGATTAATCAACAGTCACCTGATGGCTCTGTACCAATCAGGTACTGTTCTTTCTCCATCCCATGTTATAAGCTTTTCTTATTGTTGGTTTCCTGGAAACCTTCAGCACTTACATAATCCTATTTGAGGGATTTAGTCCAGAGAACTCTAGGTCTTCAAGAACCATGCTCTGAGACACAGACTTCTCAGATCTGGGAATGTTATCCTGCCCTGGGACAATATCAGCAGATTGTATCTCAGCAGCAGGTTAATAGGTTGTCTGTTGGGCAAAAACAGTAGTAGGGAGCACCAAATCTGCCGGGCCCAATCTGGAGCTATGAGAATCACTGCTGCTGACTCCCTTCTCAGTCTTAGTAGCACTCTCAGCAAAAGTGGGAAAGATGGGAAGGCATAAAGAAACTTCCCTGACCAGTTGAAGGCTAGAGCATCCTCTGGGATTGTACACATCGATGGAGGTCTGCAACAAAACAGTGGGAGCCGACTGCTTTTCCAAGATGCAAACAGGTCTATTTCTGGAGTACCACACCTTCTGAACACTGTCACCAGCACCTGCTAGTTCAGGGTCCATTTGTGATTTCCCTGGCTGATTCTGCTCAAGGAATCTGCCAGCACGTTGTTTTCACCTGGAAAGTGCAGGTAGGCTGCTGAAAGTTGAACCCCTAGGGAGTATGCTAGATTCCAGATCTTCACTGTTTCTGTGCACAGCTTTGAAGATTTTGTTCCCCCCATTTGTTCATGTAACACATAGTTGTGATGTTGTCTGTCCTGATTTGGACAGACTGACCTCTAATGGGGGGAGAGGGGCCTGCATTGCCAGGTAGACTGCCCTGAGCTCACAGAGATTTATGTGCTCCTGAGTCTTCTGTGTACACTGCATATCGCATGTGATCCTCCAGGTGGGTGCTCCAGGCCAGGAGGGAGGCATCTGTCATGAGTATGGCAGTCGGAGACTGCTGAAGGAAGAGAACTTCCTCTCTGAGGTTGCCCTCTTCTTTCCACCATTCTAGTGATCTTAGCAGAGACTTTGTGATAGGCACTAGTTCTGAAAGTGGGTCCCTGGGTGGTATTGGATATCTCATTTAAAATCCTGCACCTGGCACCACTGGGTTGACGATACCATGTTCCCATCAAATGCAGGAAATCTTTCGCAGGCCTGGGCTGTCCTGTCTTAAAGGATTCTGCAGTTGCAATCAGATTTGTTACCCTTGCCTGGGGAAGAAATGCTCTCTCTTGCAGGGCATCTAGCTCTGCACACATAAAGGCCAAAACATGTACTGGCTCTCTTTGTTACTTCTGAACATTTATGAGGAAGCCCAGGTTTTCCAAAGTGCTCTGTGTCAGAATGAGGGAGGACTTGGCCTCCTGGTGTGATTTTCCTGAGACTAGCCTGTTGTCGAGACAGAGAAAGTTCACCACCCCCTGCCTCATTAAATGTGCTGCCATTACAGCTAGGCACTGTGTGAACACTCTGGGTGCTGAGGAAAGGCTGAAAGGAAAGTGTTGCTCAGATGGATCTGGCCAAATCCGGATCCACAGGTATCTGCCCTTTTGTGGCAGGATAGTGGATCTGCCAGATACTTCCACTATCTGCCTGTGGAACTGGCCATCAGATCCCGCGTTGTCCGATGGCTGGATCCAGGGATCTGGCACCGGATCCAAGGATCTGACACCGGATCCTTGGATCCTGCACCAGGATCCTTGAGAAAGCGTTGTTTACACATGAAAACATTGGGCTGGTTCTCCTGGGGAGGGGTATTTGCAACGTACTGCTGGTTTGGTTCCAGAAATAAAGTTTGTGTATGTTTATCCATTTGCATCGAGCTGGATTATTCTCCTGGACAGTAACGGTGAAGCAGAGTCCTATTGTTGGTATTTGTGAGTACTATTTATATTTGGCTTCGTTTGATATGCTTTGAGGCCACCTATTCCAGTACACTGGATCCAAGGATCCGGCATTGGATACCTGGATCCGGCGCCGGATAATGCGGGCTCTGACCCGGGATCTGACCTCTGTATTCGGCTGGATCCTGGGCCGGATCCAACTCGAATAGTGCCACCATCCACTGGATCACTGGCGGATCCACGGCGGCACTATCCGGGCAACGCTACTCTACACTGGTAGTGGCAATTCCCTATCCTGAAACTGAGGTACTTTCTGTGGCTGGGCCTTACTGATATGTGAAAGTAAGCATCTTTCAGACCCAGTGACTCCCCCAGTCTACTTCCTGTAGAGATGGCGTCACTGAGCCCAATGGTACCATTGTGAAATTTTCTTTCCGCAAGTGTTTCTTCAGATATCGCGATCTAAAATGGGCTGCCACTCGCCATTTTTCTTGTGGGTCAGGAAGTAGCGTGAGTAAAGTCTCTTTCCCAACTGTGAGAGAAGAAAACATTACTTACCATAGTAATACTGTTTCTTCCAAGGGAATCTTTACTGCATTCTGACATATGCAGTTAGCCTTCACCATTCAGCTTCCCCAGAGAGAAAAGAGTTAAAGAACCTATGCAAACAGTGCAAGTTTGATAGACTTGAGCTCGGTTTTCAGACTACTGTCACTGGTGCATTCTATGTAACCCAAAGAACTAATTCTCCTTTAAGAACCACAATCCTCCCTCTGAAGAGAGCATTTGAAAAGACTCAAGTCACAGATGCCCAAACCAACCTAAACAAGTTTCAACAAAAAAAACATGAACAGCTGGAGTGCAGTGCCCACCGGGTTCTACCAGGGGAGGTAGGGTGGGAGCTCAGAATACAGTAAAGATTCCCTTGGAAGAAACAAGATTACTATGGTATTTTTCTCTTCAAGCCCCAGGAAATCTTTACTGTATTCTGACATATGCACATTACCAAGCAGTACCTTTGGACGCAGGCATAGAACCTATTTGGGAAACAAGCTCTGCAGTACTACTGTGCCAAACCTGGCATCATTTCTGGCCTGGGCGACCAGGCAACAGTGTTTAGTAAAGGTATGAGCAGTTTTCCAAGTGGCTGCTTTGCAAATTTCTAGCAAAGGAATGTCTCTTGCAGCTGCTATAGAAGCAGCTGTACCCCTAGTGGAATGAGCCCTGAGGCCCACTGGGGAATCCTTGTCCAGTTTGCTGTAGCAAAACTAAATACAGGCAACAATCCAGTGTGCAATAGTCCTTTTAGAAGCTGGTTTACTGCTTTCCCCACTTCTTTATATGTCAGGAAGAGCTGAGTGTTACCTTGCCTATGGCCCTTTGTATGATCCAAATAATAGCTAATAGCTCTTTTTACATCTAGGCTACTCTACGTAGCCTGCATTCCCCTGAACTGGAAGATCAGTGAAAAAGACAGGCAGGGTAATAGACTGATTGCAGTGAAAATCAGACACCACTTTTAGGAGGAACTTCTTATTGGTTCTGAGGACTACCTTGTCCCTATGGACTGAAATGTAGTTAGGCTCAGTGGATAAAGCCTGGAGCTCACTTAGCCTCCTGGCTGAAGTAACTGCCACCAAAAACACTGTTTTTCAGGTCACATATTTGAGATCTGCTGAAGACATGGGCTCAAATGGGGGTTGCATTAGCTGTGCAATGCAAATGTTCAGATCCCAAGAAGGGACTGGCTCACTGTGCATGAGGTGTAAATGAAGCAATCATAGATACATAGACAGTGTCGGCAGATAAGGGCCTATGGCCCACCCAGTCTGCCCATTTGGGCTTGTAAGTTCAATTTATGTTTTCCTAGAAGTCTGTTGCCCCTTACCCCTGACCTCCAGAATTCCTTTATGTCTATCCCATGCATTCTTAAATCCCGTTATTGTTTCAGCCCCCACCACTTCCTCTGGCAGGGTGTTCCACTTGTCCACCACCCGTTCTGTTAAGAAATTCTTCCTCATGTTTCCTCTGAATCGTCCTCCCTCCAACTTCATCCCATGCCCTCTAGTCCTGGAACATCTTTTTCGCTTAAAAATAGTGTATTCCTGCACCCTGTTCCTCCCTGTAAGATACTTGTATGTCTCTATCATATCCCCTCTCTCCCTCCTCTCCTCCAGGAGTCCTTTGAAGAACTTCCTGAAAATTGGGACCCCGTCAGAAAGATGCAAGTTAGCATACTCTAAGTCCTCAAGAGCCAGGCCATGAACCTGAGGGACCTGAGGCTGGGGTAGAGGATCTTCACCTGAGAGGATGTCAACAGGTTGTGGCAACCGAGGAGACAAATCGGTCTGGAGATTGACAAGGGCAAGAGCAGGGGGTACTAAGGCTGCCTGGCTCAGTCTGGAGCTATGAGGATCATTGTTGCTGGTTGGGACCTGAGCTTGTTCAGCAGTCTGAGCAATAGAGGAAATGGAGGGAAGGCATACAGAAATTTCCCTATCCAATCCAGTATTAGTGCATCTAGTGGTACTGTGCCCACTGCAGGAGGCCTGCAGCAAAACTGTGGCAACTGGTGATTGTCTGGGGCTGCAAAGAGATCTATCTCTGGAGTTCCCCCATTGTCTGAAGACAGATTGCAGGATCTGCCTGTTCAGAGACCACTCGTGGTGGTTTTGATTGATCCTGCTTAGTACATCTGTTAGGACATTGTCCTTCCCTGGAAGATGAACTGCCAAAAGGGAGACCCTGAGAGAGTATGCTAGATTCCAAATGTTCATGGCCTCTGTGCACAGTAAGGTGGATCTTGTGCTCCCTTGCTTGTTTATGTAGTACATGGTTGTGGTGTTGTTGGTTCTGACCTGCACCACCTTGTCCTGGACCAGTGAGGCGAACAACTGAAGTGCCAGAAAAGCTGCCCTGAGCATCAGCAGATTTATGTGCAATAGAGACTCCTGCTGGGATCATGTGCTATGTGCAGTGTATTCTCCCAGATGGGCACCCCATCCCAGGAGGGAGGCATCCATCGTCAACAGCACTGTTGGGCACTCCTGCTGGAAATGTACCCCTTCAGTGAGGTTGCCCCTTTCCTGTCACCAGTGCAGTGCTTGAAGAAGAGTTCCTATGACTGGTACTAGTTTTGACAGGGAGTCCTTTTTCTGGAACCAATGAGACCTGAGGTGAAACTGGATGTCTCTCATCCAGAACCTGGCTTCATGCACTGTTGCTGTTGAGGCTGCCATGTGATCCAACAGCTGCAGGAAATGTCTTGCTGGTCTGGGGGTGTGGAGCTGGAAAGAGCTTGCCAACTGCACCAGGCTGTCCACCCTTTCCTGAGGAAGGAATGCCTTTCCTCTTTGAGTGTCAGACTCTGCTCCTATGAAATCCAAGAGCTGGACTGGCTGCAGGATTGACTTTTTTAGGTTCACCAGGAACCCTAGAGACTGCAGAGTAGCCTGTGTGAGAACTAAGACATCCTTTACCTGTGGAGGAGACTGACCCACAAGTAGCCAGTTGCCTAGGTAAGAGAACAGTTAACCTGTCTTCTCAAATGTGCCACCACCACAGCCAGGCACTTTGTGAATACCCTTGCAGCAGAGGTGAGACTGAAAGGCAGGGCTCTGAACTAATAATGGCCTGATGGCAGTCTGAACCTGAGATATTTTCTGTGAGACTGTCTGATGGGGATGTGAAAATAGGCATCCTTAAGGTCTAAGGATGTCAGCCAGTCTCCCTGCCTGAGAATGTGGGGAATCATTGCCAGAGAGACCATCTTGAACTTTGGCATTATCAAACATCTGTTTTAAGGTTCTGAGATCCAGTATGGGTCGCCACTCCCAATTCTTTTTTAAGGTTAGGAAATACCTTGAAATAGGTACAGGTTCTACTGCTTTTGCCAGTAGCAGGCTGGCCTACTTCTGATTCCAGCAAGGCTTTTTCCACTGAGGGTTGCAGGTTTGAACAGTCTTGCCCTTAATTTTGGGATGTGTTTGAAGTTGAGAGCAAGACCCTGGCTCACTACTTCCAGGATCCACTTGTCTGTGGTAATGGCTTGCCACGCCTGGAAAAAATGAGCCAGTCTGTCACCCACTGGTACTGGGGAAGTGACCCTGACAGCCACATCAGGGACTCTGCTTTTTGTGTGTTCTAGCTTGGGGACTGGGGTCAGAACGCCTGCTGCCCCTTCTACTCCTACCTCTTAAGTATCCACGTTGTTGCTGGTAAGTTGGAAAAACCTGGGTCTGATAAAAAGGTGTTGTATAAGCCCTCCCCCTTCCTCCTCTACCTTGGTTCTTCTGGGGAGTAGACACTTTCTCCTTGGCCAAAGGATTCTTGTAGGCAGCCTTGTACTCATCCACCTTTTTCATGTACTGTAGGCCTCAGTTTGTTCCCCAAACAGAGAAGACTGCTCACAAGGAAAGTCCAGTGCTTTAGTTTGGGTATCTTGGGAGAGGTTAGTGGCACTGAGCCAGGCGAACCTTCTCAGGAACACTGTGGTTGCCATAACTCTTGGGAGAGGTTAGTGGCCCTGAGCCAGGCGAACCTTCTCAGGAACACTGTGATTGCCATAACTCTGGTAGCAGTGTCATTAGCATCCACTGCCATGTGAAACTGGTATTTAATGCCACACCTGGCAGTCTCTGCTAGGTCAGCTGCAAGGGAGGAGAAGCTTTGCTGGCCAATTCCAGTACCGAGTTCCAGAGACTCTTCTGGTATCTGGATACGTAAGCCATATAAGTGGTCTGCCTGATAGCCAGAGAGGCCCCCAAGTAGCCTTTCTTGGCAACTGACTCAATTTTCCTTGAGTCCTTGTCAGGAGGGTGAGAGGACAGTGGTACAATTGCCCTATCACAGGCAGCTGCCTGTACCACCTCCTCATGGCTGGGGTGACTGAAGAGGAATTCAGCCCCGCCCCTGGCCAGATGATATTTTCTGTCCATTTTCTTGTCTACAAGAGGGACAGAAGTAGGAATTTGCAAGATTTTCAAGGCTTGCCTCTTCAATGATTTGTGGATGGGGAGCAGCAAGCGTTTAGTAGCTGACAACCCCATCATGTCCATATAATCCTCTTCCTCCTCCTCCTCAGTGGTCTCCTGGGTGGGAAAATCTAGGGTCTCTGCCACCAACTTCATAAAAGAACAAGCAATTGTCAATGCTGAATGTTGTCTCGCTGGCATTGGCACTGGTAGTGCAGGAGACAGAGATGCATAACAGTAATGGCAGTGAAGTATTGAACTGACGCCAACCTCACCCCCACCCTGAAGAGACACATTTTCAACATAGGCATTTTGGGCTCTCCCATAATGAACAGAGGCACTGTGATTTTGTTAAACTGTCCTAAAAGTTGATTTCCCACAGCGACCAGCCATTCTGTGCCACAGGTGCGAAAACACATTTTGGGCAGGATGTGAAAAATGACAGCTGTACTGTTCATAAGGAGGTGTGAAAAAATGCCAGTGCTGAAAATCTGGCTTGAAAATATTGCACATTTGCAAGTTACAAGGGTGCGTGGAAAATGCGCAATGCATGCTCATAACAGTCATTTTGTGGACTTTCATCATCAAATTTTCAACATATGCATTTTAGGACCTCTGCTCATGAAGAGTGTCACTGTCATTTTGTCAAACTGTCCCGTAAACTGATTTCGCACAGAGACCGTGCTATTCTGCGCTGGAAGTGCAAAAACACATTTCAGACAGGATATGTAAAATGACAGCTGTACTGTTGATAAGAAGGTATGGAAAAATGCCAATGTTGAAAATCTGGAGTGAAAATATTACAAATTCACGAAGTTACGAGCATGCGTGGAAACTCGCAATGCTGCGCTTGTAAAACAGTCATTGTTTGGAATTTTTTCACCAAATTTGCAACATAGGCTTTTTGAGAGCCCACCTCATGAACAGTGGCACTGTCATTTCGTTATTCGGTCCTGAAAGGTGATTCCACCCAGTGACCACAAAATCACCCTCACGACCGAATAATGCCATGACAGTGACTGAATTCATGAGGAGGGTCCCCAATAATCCCATGTTGAAAATTTGGTGTCAAAATTCCTAGAAATGCCCAAGATATGCACCAAAGTTGAAAAAACCCTATTTATTCCATTATACAGCTTACTGGCATTTCTTCAGTTCGCGGTCGGCTTTGAAGAGTGCAGACATGTTCCCGGTCCACCGAAGATTGTCGCACCGGACTCAGAGGTAAGTATGGGGTGAAGGGGGGTGGGAAGGCAGGCAGGGGGTGGGCAGGGCTGGGCAGGAGCAGGACAGACCACAGGACCATTTCTTCTTTTACAGGTTTTAAAAGAAAAACATTGCAGGACTTTTTTTTTTTTTTTTTTTACAGGGCATTTGGCACGCTGGGGTGGGCTCCCAGCGTGCACCTGAGTGTTTGGGGGGCTAGCTGACGGGATTGGGGCAATTTTTGCCGCACATACCGAAGGGGGGGGCACACAGAGGGGGATTGGGCACCCTCAGCACACACAAATAGAGGGGGCATTATGCCGACAGGGAGTGGGCTCCCCCATTGGCACATGAAATGGGTTAGGGCATGCCAACAGGGGGACTGGGCACCCCCCAAACTTCAACACTGTGGCAGGTGGAGGTGGCAGTCACTGCCACCATGTTTGCTTCACCAGCAAAGGCATGTCGGAAGGTGCCGCTGCATGACAAGCTTGGCTCTCACTGCAGCAGACCTTTTTCTTTGATCTGGTGGCCATGTTACGTGTTGCTGGTGTCAGTACCTGCAGCTGCCTCACTGGGGAATGAGGGACGCACCTACTGATGTGTGCCCTGCATTCGCCCACAGTGACCACTCCTCCAAATCTGCTACTACTGCAATATGTTGGCTGCGCAAGCGCGAGCCAACATAAAAATGAGAGGAATAATCCTCTGGCTGCTGAGGGGGAGACTCAAATTCCTGCTGTTCTGGAGAAACTTCATATTTTTTTTTTTTAAACTTTATGTTTACTGTTTTGAAAAAAAAAAACATATAGTTTAATAATAGTAACACAGATATTTCATTTTCAGTAAATACCAAGTGTATATAAACCAGGTTTCTGTGGGATGAGCCCATGAGCAGCATGTTTTAGTTTCCAAAAAGTCTCTGAAAGAATGTCCACACAATCCCCACCTAACAGGAGGAAGAATAGATTCCAAGCTCTACCAAGTTTAATCACACTATGTGTGAATCTTACAGCTGATAGATTACAATAGCCCACAACATGCTACCTAAACTAATTGGTGGTTAAAAAAGAAAACTGCAGACATTGAGATCCCATTAGCAGACCAAACATCAGGGGATCTATGAATTTTAATAATACAGTTCAGACTTAAGCTTATTTACTGTCACACCATAAATATTTGAACATTTGAGGAGATGTGGCCCAAACAAGAGCTACACCCCCCGGAATCAGCACAGAACATCATTTTAACTTAAACTGTAAGAAAAGAAAAAGTGTCTTAAGTATGACGAGTTGAAACTGACTCGGATCACCAGCACACAAGAAGATTAACAAATCCAGGGTCTGAAGTTGGGTGGGTGAAAGCCAGGCATCAATACTTTATACAGTACTCGACGTGTTAAAACAAAGACCAGTCTTACCTGGAGCCTTCAAATTACCCACCCCGCTAAAAATGGTATCCAACATTTCCTACGAGGTTCAGACATTCTCTTCCTCTGATGATTGATCCTTGGAGGCCCCAGTGCGTATCCTTACAGCTGCATGCATCTGAACCCACTTCATTGAATCTTTAGGATCTGTAAAGATGTAGATCCTGCCTCTATATGGTATTCTTAGGCCCTGTCCACACAACGCCTCTGTAACGTTACAGGGTGCCCAAACCGTTACCGCAATGGTTTGCGTTTACACCTGTAACGTTACAGGAGGTGTTTTCGTAACCGTTGTTGAAACTACATATGAGGTGGTTTCAACAACGGTTATGAAACCGGTCCCGCCCTGGTAACATTACCCGCGGTAGTGTGGATGGGTGGTAATGGTTCCCTGCAGGGCACGAAGCGCAGCGCGAGCTGCACTGTGGGATCGGGCGCCGCCGTAATGGTCGCCCACCTCGTGGGATGCGCCGGGTCCCATAATGGACACCACCACGGTGTGGACACACTGCACCACTTCCCGGCCGTAATGGTCTACATCCATTACCGGGCCTGAGCGGTGTAGTGTGGACAGGGCCTTTGTCATGCTGGGAAAATCATGCCGTGCGGGATGGAGGCTTCCCGCAGCAGGGCTCGCACTCCATCAAAGTTCTTTCTTTTTTGTTGTGTGGCATAGCTGATGTCTGCGTACAATTGTATCCATTGCCCATCTTGAAGAAGAATCTCTTTCTGTCATGCCAATGACATGAGGTAATTCCGGGTTCCAGCACCGTTGGTTACCACCACTATTGTACAGGGTGCTTCAGAATTGTCAGGACAACCATGCTGAGTGACCCTGTAGGCCTTCTGAAACCTTTGAGCCCTCACTGTCACCTCATCCCCCAGTTGTTGCCCAAACCATTCTTGCAAGAACAGCAGAAGGATATCACCTTCACAACTCTCTGGCATCCCTATTATTTGAATGTTGGGCGAACGAGTTTCATTTTCCAGTGTTTCAGTATGGGCTTTCCAGTGTATGCTCTCCTTTACAATTGTTGAAGTCACCCCCATTGCCACGTCTGCCCACTCTGAGGCTTCTGTTGGGGCAGTCTGAATGTTTTCCATGGTGGTCTCTAGGGTAGTCACACGATTAGCGAGTCCATCAAATTTATCCGACAATTCAGTGACAGACTTAATGAGTTGAGAAAGCTTTAGACCTATAGATTGGAGCATCTCCTCTCCTGACTTCTCCAGTGCTTCCTCGGTACGTGCCTGTGCGGACCTCATGGCAGGAGCTACTGAGGCATTTTTGGATTTTGCTTCTGATCCCTAGTACTGCTCTTTATGTGGATTTCCCATATTGTGCTTGAGGGATTCCAAAACAGTTCCTCTGAGGCTTGTTACCAAAAAGTTTGTTTAATTCAGATTTTAAATCTATAAAATCTTCTCATCTGGTTACAGAGCTCTATCAGTTGGCTGCCATCTTGCTCGGGCTCCACAGCGCCCCCCCAAAAACTTCAGATTCAATTGGTTCCTCCAGATCATCTTCATCCTGTTCTTCATCTCCTTCATAGTAGGGATCTGGTACAAAAGAACCAGGAACTGAAAGAGGAGCCGCCGGTTGAATCGCAGTATGAACCGTCAGTTGTAGAGAAGCCCGCTGAGTAACCAGGACTGAAGAACCGGGCATACTCTGCAGTAGCTGTATTATTTTTATCGCATTTGCAATTTCTTCAGTGGTTGGAGCCACCGAAACCTTAGGTTGTGTTTTCTTTTCCAAGGGGAAGGCAACTGGAGAAAAAGCGGTGAACTAGTGTAAGAGAACAGAGGAAGGATGCCTGGTGATGGGGAAGCAAGCACTGGGCTGCTTTAAACTGGAAGTGGTGAGTCATAAAAGGGAGCAAAGAAAGAGGTCAGGAAAATAATAAGGAAAAGAAATTCCACATTTGTGGAAGGGGAAGGGGGAGGCTGAGATTTTGGGAAGGCAGGGAACGAATCAGGGAGGGAAGCAGCAGGAGGTCTGATACAAATACAGGAAGGAACAAAATGGTCTCATAGGAATTACTTTAAAGAGAGGTAGAAGAGTGAGAGACAGATGTGAGTAGAAAGGTTATCCCAGAGTGTAGGCAGATGGACAGAAAAAGCAGTTTGACTAATGAAGGCTGAGCAGTGGCAGATGTGAAGGGTGTGGGAGTGAGTGGATTGGAAAAAGTAGGAAGAAGATACACATAAGGAGAGGAGGGAAGATGGGCATGGGAGAAGGGAAGAGTACCAGTACCTGGACTGTCAACTTGGAGTACCACCACTTTTTACAATGGGAACTCTCTGGAGCTAGACAGAGAGGCTGAAGCTTGTAAAGATTGCCTTTTTGACATGCGTCTTTTTCTGTGTCGTACGGCAAAACATTTTAAACTGTGATCTGGGCCCAAACACTTGAGGCGCCCTGAATGTCTATTTCCCTCAGACAAACAGTAACCACACTTTTGGCACTTTTTGAAACCCATGGGCCCAGATACTTTTTTAGGCTTTTGTTTCAAATCTGACTCAGACATGAGGCCATAAATTGGCAAGACAGTAGAATCGCTGAATGCAGTCATTGAAAGCCAGTGTTTTCATGTCGACCAGAGTCACAACGGTTCTGGGAACTGTGACCTGAACAGCAAAATACACCATGCTCACAATGACTATGGCGAAGTTCACGGTTTAGATTTACAGCCAAGTGGTTCCATTTAACTGTTTAATTTTAACAAAAAACAGGAACACAGTGCTTTTTCCTAATGTTTTTAAAGCTCTTTGAGCTGTTTTTGGGGTCAAATGATCTAACAAAAAACAGTTGTCACACAATGACTGTGGTCGACAATAAAATTCTTCTTCCCACATTTTCCCAGCACTTCAAACTGTTTTTGGCTCACAGCTGGAGTAGAATGAAGTAAAATGAAAGACGAAAGAGGGGAAAAACGAAGGGTGAAGGGGCAGATTAGCAGGATTAAATCAGGGGAGAGATGGGCACAAGACCTGGGGGAGCAGGCAGAGGTACTAAATGAGTACTTCACCTCAGTTTTCACCAAGGAAAATGGGGGTGCTGCATCACACATGGGAGGAAATAGAGATACTGAGGGGGGGGGACCCTTACCGATCGGCGGGTCTGGGGAGAGGGGAGGCATCACTGGCAGGAGGGGGGAGAGCTAAGCAGGAGAAGAGGTACTGGAGTGGAAATCACAGCAGAGAGAGTGAGGAAGCCTCCTAGCTCCCCTTAAGACAGAGAAAGCACCAATGCCGGATAAATTACATCCCAGAGTGCTGGAAGGAACTATGGATGTCCTAGCTGAAACCCTCATGGAGCTTTCACCATCTCTCTGAGGACAGGGTGGGTGCCCCAGGACTGGAAGGTGGCGATATAGTGCCTATCCACAAGGGGGATCAAGGGAGGTAGGGAACTACAGGCCTGTCAGCCTGACATCGGTGGTGGGCAAGGTGATGGAAGGCATTGTCAAGGAGAGGCTAGGGGGACCTGGAAAAGTCAGGGTGCCTGGATGATAGACAGCATGGATTCATCCCGGGAAATCGTGTCAGACAAACCTTGTGGAGTTCTATGACTGGGTGACGAGTGCCTGGACCTGGAGACCAGTGGACGTCCTCTTCTAGACTTCAGCAAGGCATTTGACTCTGTTCCTCATGTGGGCCTGTTGATAAGCTGGGAGAAATGGGGTGGGAACCAGATGATCAGATGGATAGGCAATTGGCTCCAAGACCGGACCCAGAGGGTCGAAGTTGGCGGATAGTCCCATCGCCAAGGAGGGTCATTAGTGGGGTCCCACAGGGATCAGTCCTTGGGCCCTCCTCTTCAACGCCACGCCTCTGACATAAGGACAGGAATCAGGAGTGAGATGAGTCTCATGGATGACCCAAAACTGGGAGGGTGGTGGATGGGGAGGAGGGGGTGGCCACAGGGGACCTGGAGGCTCTGGAAGATGGTCTAGAAAGTGGAAGCTGAGGTTCAATGCAGGGAAATGCAAGGTACTCCACCTGAGCCAGAAACCCAGGCCAAGTGTACACCCTGGGGAAGCTATAAGTCTCGATGGCTGAGAGGGACCTGGGGGTGGTGGTGGATGTCAAGATGAACAACTCGGAGACTTGTAGGAGGGCAGCAGCCAAGGCCAACAGGATGCTGGGATGCATCGCTAGGGGGATCACCTCCAGAAGGAGGGAAGTGATGCCCTCTGTATAACTGCGTTGTGAGGCCGCACCTTGAGTACTGCGTGCAGTTTTGTAGGCCACACTTAAAGAGGGACATTACCTCCTGGAGAGGGTCCAGAGGAGAGCAACCAAATGATTTGGTGCTTGGGGACAGGACCTATGAGGAGAGAGGCTCAAGAGCTAAATATGTACACATTGGAAGAGAGAAGGGACCGGGGGACATGATAGAGGTCTTCAGGTACATGAAGAGGGTAAATAGGGGAGGAACAGTCAGGGTGCTTCGAAGGAAGGAGGAGGGGGCCACTAGAGGGCATGGGTGGAAGCTGGAGGGGGGAAGATTCAGGGGAGAAAGGAGGAGGTGCTACTTCACTGAGAGGGTGGTGGAGCCATGGAATGCGCTGCCTAGGGGGCTGGTGGAGGCAGAGACGGCGGAGGGGTTCAAGAGGGGGTGGGACAGGTACAGGGGAAGGGTTCTGGAGGCAAAATCCAATGCAGCAAGAATATCCGGAACTGGGAAGGGAGAAGCCAGAGGAGGCGAGGGGGGCAGCAAGATCAGCACCCAGGGTGGAGGCTGACCAAACGAACAGACACAAAAGACCATTAGGCCTATTCTGCTGGCATTTTAGTATGTTAGTAAAACAGGCTGGCTCACAATGACTATGATTGACATAAAAGAAAAAATTACTCACCTTAGTAATTGTGTTTCTTCTAATGGAGTCTTGCTGTATTCTGACATTATGCAGTTAGCCCCAGCACTTGAACTGCTCTGGAGAGGAAAGAGTTAACTCTATGCCAGAGCATAGAACGTTGAGCTCGAGCTTGGTTCAAACCTCTGTCTGCTGCACTTTGAAGTGTAACCATCAGATTCTTACGCGCTAATACTAACTAACTACACCTCCTAGGTAGAAATTGTAAAATTACTAGCCAAAAGAGAACCAAAAATTCTGGACCCCAAAAGACTCAAGTCAAGAAATCCAAAACAAAAACTAGGTAGTGAACAAACATAGCTATAAAAACAAAATAACATAAACCCCAAAAACCAGGTTCTGAGAAGGGAGGGAGGTCAGAATACAGCAAGACTCCATTAGAAGAAACACAATTACTAAAGTGAGTAATTTTTTTCTTCAAACAACATGAAGTCTTGCTGTATTCTGACATTATGCAGACTACCAAGCAGTACCTCCATGGAGGAGGGTACCGAACCTATTTTGGGAATAGGCTCTGCAGTACTGCTGTACCAAACCAAGCATCACTCCTAGCTTGGATGTCCAGAGAGCAATGCTTGGTGAATGTATGGACTGTTTTCCAGGTGGCTGCTTTGCATATCTCTAGTAAGGGTATATCTCTGGCAGCAGCCAGAGAAGCAGCTGTACCTCTAGTCGAATAAGCCCTCAGGCCTGAGGGGGGTACTTTGCCTAGCTTTTCATAGCAGAATTGCATACAAGAGACAACCCACCTGGCAATAGTTCTCTCAGTAGCAGGTTTACCCTTTCCCACTTCACCATAAGTGAGAAACAACTGGAGAGGGTCAAACCTAAGTGCCTTAGTACGCTCAATGTAGTAACTAAGAGCCAGCTTAACATTCAAACTGTGGAATCTTCTCTCTCCTGAAGAAGAATGATCAGTGAAGAACACAGGAAGAGACATGGACTGGTTCAGATGAAAATCTGAAACCACTTTGGGTAAGAACCTCCTGTTGGTTCTAAGGACCACCTTATCTCTATGGAATGAGATAAAATCAGGCTCCATTGACAGAGCTTGTAATTCACTGATATGCCTGGCAGAGGTAACAGCTACCAGGAACACAGTTTTTCAAGTCAAGTATTTAAGTTCTGCTGAAGCCAAAGGCTCAAAAGGTGGTTACATAAGCTGAGCAATGCAAACATTAAGATCCCAAGCAGGACTAGGATCTTTAAAGGGAGGATTGGTATGGAGCAATCCTTTGAAGAATTTACAGAAAACAGAATGAGATGCCAGTGAAGAAGCCTTCCCCACTGACAGAAATGCAAAAACAGCTGACAAGTGTACTTTCAGGGTAGCTGGTCTGAGGCCTAAGCCATTAAGATGAACCATATAATCCAGAACTGTAGACAAGTCAGCAGTATCTGGGGATATGTGCTTATTGGAACACCAAATGCTAAATCTTTTCCATTTGGAGTTAGAAGTTTTTCTGGTGGCAGGTTTTTGAGAGGCTTTGAGAATATCCAGGACCCCCTGAGATAAATGCAGGCTTGCAAATTCTAGCTCTTCAAGAGCCATGCCTTGAGGTTGACAGACCGAAGGTTGGGATACCAGAGGAGGTTAACAGATTGAGATTCTTGGGAAGAGATAGGGGAAGATGGACTGCTAAGGACAGCAACAGAGGATACCAAGGCTGCCGGGTCCAGTCTGGAGCAATCAGGATCACTTTGCATGATTGTGACCTTATCTTGACCAGAACTTTGAATAACAGAGGAAAAGGAGGAAAGGCATACAGAAATTTCCCCTCCCAGTCCAGAAGTAGAGCATCCAAGGGGACTAAGCCCAAGACTGGGGGTCCACAACAGAAGAGAGGAAGTTGGTAATTGTCTGGGGCTGTAAAGAGATCTATCTCTGGAGTGCCCCACCTTGAAAAAAATCACTTTTAACAATAGGGGTCTAGGGACCATTCGTGGTGGTCCTGAGAAATCCTGCTCAGGGCATCTGCTAGCACATTGTCCTTTCCTGGGAGGTGGACTGCTACCAGAGATGTCTGTAGTGAATAAGCCAGGGACCACAATTTCATGGCTTCCATGCATAAGGCCATAGACTGAGTGCCTCCCTGCTTGTTGATGCACCACATGGTGGTGGTGTTGCCTGTCCTGACCTGAACCACCTTGTTCTGTACTGAGTCCAAGAAAACTTGTAGAGCCAGGTACACTGCCCTGAGCTCTAGAAGACTGCTATGAAGTACAGACTCCTAAGGGGACCATACTCCCTGTGCTGTGAGGTCTCCCAAGTGAGCTCCCCACCCCAAGGGAAAGGCATCTGTGGTTAGTACCACAGAATGAGACTTGGGGATGAATGGGACTCCTTGTCTGAGGTTGTCCTGATCCAACCACCATTGGAGAGCCTGGATCAGAGTCTGAGTCACTGTTATTAGTTTGGTCAGAAGGTCTTTTTTCTGAGACCAAAAGACCCTCAAGTGGAACTGGATGTCCCTCATCTGAAATCTGGCCCCCTGTACCACTGCAGTGGAAGCTGCCATGTGGCCCAGAAGTTGAAGATAATGCCTTGCTGGTCAAGACACCAAAAGGCGAAAGGAAGAAGCCAGGTTTATAAGAGCCTTTGCCCTTGCCAGAGGAAGAAATGCACTTGCTTTGACAGTGTCCAATTCCAGCCCATGAAGGTCAAGAGTTGCACTGGTTCGAGAACTGACTTTGGGAGATTGAGGAGGAATCCTAGAGAAGTGAGCAATTGCTGGGTCACTTGAAGGTTTGACTTGACTTGGTCAGGAGACTGACCCACAATTAACCAGTCGTCCAGGTATGGGAATATGGAAATATTTTGTCTCCTTAAAAAGGCCACTACTACTGCTAGGCATTCCGTGAACACCCTTAGTGCTGATGTTAAGCCGAAAGGCATTGCTCTGAACTGATAATGGCCAGAAGGCAGTGCGAACCTGAGGTACTTTCTGTGGGAGAACCTGATGGGAACGTGAAAATAGACATCCTTGAGGTCCAGGGAGGCTAGCCAATCCCCTGGCCTTAGAGAGGGAAGAATTATCCCCAGAGTCACCATTTTGAATTTTGGCTTGAGTAGGTGCTTGTTTAAGTATCTTAGATCTAGGATGGGTCACCACTCCCCTATCTTTTTTGGGGTAAGGAAGTATCTGGAATACAGATCTTTGCCCCTGAGTGTAGTAGGAACTCTCTCTATAGCCTTGAGAGCCAGCAGAGAGGAAACCTCTGCCTCTAGGGCAATGGTTTCGGAGATGTTTGCAGGTGGAAAAGACCTGACCCTCAGCTTTGGAAATTTTTTGAAACTGAGGGCCAGTCCCTGACTTCCTACCTCCAGGACCCACTTGTCTGAGGTAACAGACTCCAGGCCTGGAAGTAGTAAGTCAGCCTGCCTCCTACTGGAAGAGGGGAGTCGACCCGGGCTGACACATCAGGGTGTCTGCTTGGCAGGAGCCTTAGACTGAGAGCAGGATGCAGCCCTGCTCATCCCCCTTCTGCCGCTCCCTCTGAAGAAACCCCTCTGAGGAAAAGGAGAAGAGGCCTGTGCCTGGTAGAAAAGCCTCTGAAAGGGCCTGCCCCTGCCCCTAGATTGCTGCTTTTGAGGAGTTGCCTGGCTTTCCTTGGCCTGTGCATTCCTGTAGGTGGTCCTGTATTCATCCATTTTCTTCATATAATTCTCTGTCTGCTCCTCAAACAGAGAATTATCCACTACAGGAAATCCATGGCCTTAGCCTGGGTGTCCTGTGAGAGGCTAGTACATCTGAGCCAAGCAAATCTCCGAAGAGACACAGATGTAGCCATGACTCTAGATGAAACATAATTGGAGTCCACAGCAGCATGAAATTGAATTTTGGATGCCTCAATCCCATCAGCAGCCACTTCCTCCAGCTCCTTGGCTAGTTGGAGGGGACGCCTGTTTAGCCAGTTCCAGAACAGCATCCCATCTGGACTTCTGGTATCTGGCTGTGTAGGTCATGTAGTTAGCTTGCCTGAGTCCCAAGGAGGATGCCATGTACTGTTTTTTAGCCATGGCATTCAGCTTCCTAGAGTCTTTATCTGGGGGGTGTGAAGCCAAAGTTATGTTAGCCTTATCACAAGCCGCAGCCTGCACAACTCCAACATGGCTGCATTGCTGGTACAAGAACTCCGTACCTGACAGCATGTACTTCTTGTCCATCCGTCTGTCCACAGGAGGTAAAGAGTTTGGTGTTTTAAGCAGTCTTTGTGTCTGTTTCCCCAGGGATTTATGGAGGGGAATAGACAACTTTTTTGACTCTGGGATGTCCATCATCTCCACAAAGTCAGGCTCCTCTAGTTCCTCAGCAGCTTCGACCAGAGGGAGCTGGAGGGTTTCTGCCACCTTTTTGTAAAACAAAAAGTGTGAAGGGGACTCAGAAAACCTAGGAGGGGAAACACTAGAAGGCCAGTCTGGGGAGACGTCTGGTTCTATGGGCTCAACCAGACCTTCTAAACCAACATCATCATCGTCATCATCATAGTCTTCGTCCCCCTCCAGGTACGGTTCATAATACTCTTCTGGGGAATAATCCAGAACTGGAGGAAGCGACTGAACTGAGCGCCTACCAAGAGGTGCCATATCAGTCGGAACCGGACGGAGCGATTCAACAATACTAATCGCCTGGCAATTTCTTCGGTGGTTGGACAACGCGGTTCTGGATCTGAACCAGCCGATTTCTCTTTTCCTTTTTTTCTTAGCTGGAACCGATCCCTCAGGATCGGCTCTCCTTTTGCTTGAGGGAGTCTCGCCCAGGTCAGTGGGCACTCTCTCAGGTTTGGTTGGAACCGGGCTGGCCATCCGGTTCAGCGGACTTCTCTGCCTCCTTTTCCCTAAGCCTGCCCAATCTTTTATCTAAGGTGGCTTTTGGAAAATGTTTACAAATCTGGCAGTCTGAATCAAGGTGGTCAAAACCCAGACAGTAAACACAGGTGGTGTGGGGATCAGCCTTAGCAAAGGCCCCCCCATACTCACTGCAGTGTTGAAACCCAGTGGGCCTGGTTTTTCTCTTGGGTTTCTCAGATGAAGCCATCCTAACACTTACCCTTTATTCAGCAAAAGCCAGGCAAAAATGGAAATTACGTACCTACCGTAATTCTTGATCTTCTTGGATGAGTCTCCACCACTCATTCACATTAATGGGATCTGCACCGGAGGCACTAGGACCTAGCGGAAGCAAACTTTTTTGCCAGAGGGTCGGCTCCGGAGATGGTGCCATGAGGAGCAGCACCGCGAGCCTCCACTCGTGCGGTAATGACTATCCCGTCGTTGACCCTCCAACCGCCTCAGTACCTTTTTTTCTGAGGAGGTGCAGCGTAACTTAAACTAGAAGTATAGCCTAACAAATAAACGGACGTAAGATAGTCCGGATGACCTGTATAAGAAGGGTCAACAAAGAAGTCTTCACAGCCTAAAGATTGAGGGAGTGAAGACCAATAACAGAGGTGAGCTCGGGGGATGGTGTGGGCGTGTGAATGAGTGGTGGAGACTCGTCCAAGAAGATCAAGAATTACGGTAGGTACGTAATTTCCATATCTTCCTGGACATAAGTCTCCACCACTCATTCACACTAATGGGAGAGTACCGAGCTAAAAATCTCCCGAGAGGGCAGCAGGAGAGACCAAGAGCTCAAAATTTTAGGACAGAAGTCCATTAAGGATGGTCCTACCAAATGACAGATGTCGTCTGGCATGGACATCCAGGGCATAGTGTTTGACGAAAGTATGCACTGAGCTCCAGGTGGCCGCATTGCAAATATCTGCGATGGGCACATTGCAGATTTCCACTAGGGATGCCGCGACCGCTCTAGTAGAGTGAGCATACACTCTGCCCTCCAGCTTAACCTGCGCCATGGAATAACAGTGGTGAAGGCATGCAACCAGCCATGCAGAAATACATCTGATAGCGACAGGTTGACCCAGGTGGGTCTCGCTGAAGGAAAAGTACAGTTACGTAAGAACTTACCGTAACAGTAGATCTTCGAGAACAGCTCTTGCAGCAGGTTACACCATTAGGACTGAAGCCGCAGGCGCCAGGACCCACGGAAAAATTCTAGCTAGCTATCTTCAGCGGGACGCCTCCCGACGTCGGTCCCGCCTCCGGCCAGGCGTGGTACAAAGGGGCGGTCCCGACCAGATTCCCCAGTTCTCCCCGCGGAGACTTCTTGCCGCAGGCTGACATCAAAATGGGAGACCTAGGATTCTGGCCAGAAGACAGAAAGATATAATTCCTGCTCAGAAAGACTGAGCCATGCTTCCTCCAAGGGGAAGGTGGGAGGAATAGTTGCTGCAAGAGCTGTTCTCGAAGATCTACTGTTACTGGTAAGTTCTTACGTAACTGTACTATCTTACTCGAGACACAGCTCTTGCAGCAGGTTACACCATTAGGACTGATTCCCAAGCAGTAACGCTGTCAGAAAATCCGGAGGAGGAAAATAAAGGATAAAAACCAGGTCCTGAACCTAGGACAGGAGACCCTGAAGCACGGCCAAACCAAAACCAGCCCTTCGCCGAGAGGCGTGTCCAGGCTATAATGCCTGATAAAGGTATGCACAGAACTCCAAGTGTTGCAGCGATATAGCAGAAGTGGAAACATTTTGAGCGCTGCAAAGGAAGTAGCCACCCTCTAGTGGAATGACCCCGACTGTACCCGGAGGGGCTTTTGTTTGATACCATAACAGTGAGAAATACACTGGACAAGCCAGCGAGAAAGGACTGTTTGGATACTGATTGGCCCATCATCCTCTCAGAGAAGGAAATGAAAAGCTGCTCAGAACTACGAAAGGATTGAGTTCTGTTGAGGTAAAACCTCAGGCTGCGGTGAACATCCAGGGTATGGAGCAGAGCCTCTCCTCTATTGAGTACTTCGGGAAGTAGACCGAAGGTCGATATCCTGGTTCAGAGTGAGTGAAGAGACCACCTTAGGCAAAGAATTTAGGGTTGTCCTCAGGGATACTCTGTCCCGGTGGAAAACTAAATAAGGCTCTTTGCACATGAGAGCGTGAAGTTCAGAAATTCTTCTGCCGAGGTAACAGCAACTAAAACAACGCTTTCCACTACAGAAAACGAGCTCGCAATCCGCTGCAGGTTCAAAGGGGGAAGCGTGAGCTGTTCCAGGACAAAAAGCAAATCCCATGGAGGCACAGGGTCTCTAATAGGAGGCCTAAGGTGCAACACTCCCCTAAGAAATTCCCGAGAGGCGTCCACCTGAGCCACTGTACGATTTCCCACCGGGAGGTGGTAAGCCGAAATGGCACAGAGGTGCACTTTAATAGAGGAGTAGGCTAGACCCGAATGAAAGAGGGAGAGCAAATATTCTAATATTACTCCCACAGGACAACCTAAAGGGGAAAGGTCGCGTACTCGCGACCATACACAAAAACGGCGCCATTTCATGGCGTACGTCGCATGCGTTGCCGGCTTTCTGGCTGCAGAAAGGACTTCTGCAACTTCATGAGACCCCGTGATGAAAATGGCTATGTCTCTAGGAGCCAAGCATGCAGGTTCAAGGAACGGAGGTCCGGTGTGACAAGTGAACCTTTCTCCTGAGACAGTAAGGGAGCTGAGCGGCAACGGGAGCGGGGTTCCCGAGATAGTTGAATCAACAAAGGGAACCAAATCTGTCTGGGCCAAAATGGGGCCACTAGGATCATTATTATGCGCTCCCGCGCAGTTTGGAGAAGAACTCTGGATCAACGGGAAAGGAGGGAAAGCATAGAGGAATCTGTTGGCCCAGGAGAGGGATAACACGTCTCGCCAGAAAACACCAGGCCCTGGATCTAGCGAGCAAAAATTGGGCAGTTTTGCGTTGGATGGGGAGGCGAACAAGTCTAGATCTGGAGTTCCCCATCGAAGAAATAGATCCTCTGCTACCTCTTGAAGGAGTTCCCATTCGTGGACTCTGGCCTGAGAACGACTCAGGCCGTCTGCAACCGTGTTGTCCACTCCGGAACGTGCACAGTGATCAGATTCGCGCCGTGTCTGATTACCCAATCCCACACTCTCATGGCCTCCTGCCAAGAGGTAAGAGTGTGCGCCCTTGTTTGTTGAGGTAATACATCACCGCCGTGTTGTCTGTCTGAAGTAGAAGAGTACACGGTGGATAACTGACTGAAAGGCCTGCAGGGCATAGAGGACCGCTCTCATTTCCAGCACGTTGATGTGAAGGTGAGCTTCCATCTGGGTCCACGTACCCTGGGACTTTACCCCATCCAGGTGTGCCCCCCACCCAAGACCGGAAGCGTCTGTGGTGAGGGTGACCTCCGGGGACGGCGCAATGAACGGGACGCCTGATGAGAGCGACTTCTGGGCTAGCCACCACTGCCAGTCTTGGAATCACTGAATTGTGAGTCTGACCGGATGCTGCAAGTGGTCTTGCCTTTGGTCCCATTGCACTTTGAGCATCCACTGAGTAATGCGCATGTGGAGTCTTGGCGAAGGGACAGTAGGAATGGCCGCAGCCATGTGTCCGAGCAAGCAAAGGACCGACCTGGCAGGTACAACCTTGCTTAGTGATAGGTCCCTTATGAGGGATCTGATGCGCTCCGCTCTGTCGGCCGGAAGAAAGGCTCTTCCCGAACAGTGTCCAGAACTGCTCCTATGAACTGCAGTTTCTGCGACGGTACCAGGAGAGACTTCTCGTAATTTATGAGGATGCCCAGGGATCGGAACAGATCCTGGGTGCTCTTGATTGCAAGAAGCAACGCCTTCTGGAGGCGGCCATGAGAAGCCAGTCGTCCAGGTATCGGAACACGTAGTGGCCCTGTCTCCTCAGAGACGCTGCCACGACTGCCATGCACTTGGTAAAGACCCTCGGTGCGGAAGACAGTCCGAAAGGAAGGGCTCGGAACTGAAGGTGGTGGTCGAGAAACTCGAAGAGCAGGAACCTCCTGTGCGCCTGAGCCATAGGGATGTGCAGGTAGGCATCCTGCATGTCTAGAGACGCTAAAAAGGCGTCCTGTTTGAGCATGGGGATAAGACCCGGAAGGGTCACCATGCGGAATCTCTTGTAAGTGACCCACATTGAGGTCGCTGAGGTCCAAGATTGGATGGAGGTCCCTGTTTTCTTGGGAACCAGGAAGAAGTGGAATAGTATCCTAGTCCTCTCTGGTTCTCTGGGACGTACTCTATCGCTCCCTTTCGTAGTAGCGCGAGTACTTCTTGCCAGATCAAGGCTTTGTGCTGACCCTGATACCGGGAGAGCAAAGGAGGCCTCGAGGGTGGCTTTCCTGCGAATTCTATAAAGTGGCCTAGACTGACCAACTGAAGAACCCACCTGTCGGTGGTAATGGCCTGCCATCCCGGCAGGAAGTTCGCAATGCGACCCCCGACTATAAACTCCCGTTGATCCTGAGGGGCGGGGGCCGGAAAGGAGTCAGGCTGTGGCGGCAGATGGACCCGCTGGCTGGGCCTGCCTTAGAGAACGCTGGCCTCGGCTGGCGGGTGTTTTGCCCTGGGCTCTACGAAGCCAGAGCCCCTCTGAGGTGCAGCGGAGTGGGTCTGTTGCCTCTGCGCTCACAAGACGAACGGCTTTGGTTCCTACGAAGGAACCAAGCTTAGGTCGGTACATGGTCTGAACCGACCTTACCGCCTTCCCCCGGCCTCTGGAGTTTGGTAAGGATCTTTTCTGTAGGATTACCAAACAATACTTTCTCAAAAGGCGCCCAAGATGTTCTTTTGACGTCCGGGTAAAACCGAGACGCAACCAAGAGTGTCTCCGGAGGCAACGCTAAGCTGCTGCTCGGGCCGATGAGTCTGTTGGAGTCACACGCGGCTCTTAGCACTTGGGTCCCTACGTCTGAACCCGTGCACGGAGGAGCTGAAGCATCTCCTCCTTCTGCTCACCTTCGGGCATCTTTTCAGCCGCTTCCAGACCCTGTTCCCACAAAGCGTCCTGGAACTGAACCATGTGGGTTAAATAGTTCAGGGATCTGATGGCGCAGGTAGCAGAAGCATACGTGCGCCTACCCAATGCGTCCAGTTGTTTGGACTCTGGGTCCGGTGGCAGGGTGCTCAAATGTTGTGGCCTCTGTGACCGGTCATGTGAGGCTGTGATGACCAGAGAATCGGCCTGAGGATGCTGCGTCAAGTACTGGTCGCCCTTAGGGAGCCTTGCAAAGCGATCAGCTTTTCTTCGGTCTCGCGAGCGGTGTGGACGCTTCCACGCAGCCTTGGTGACGTCCACGAAAGTGTCAACCAAGGGTGGTACCACCACAGGCTTGGGGTCCTTTTGCCGAAGATATTTGGCGAGTCGTACACTTTCGGGGTCTAAGTCTTCAGCATCCCATCCCATGTTCTCTTGTATATGTCTCATAATATCAAGGAACGAGGGATCATCCGGAGGAGATCTAGGCATGTCACGTGGGTCCGGAGAAGGGATGGAGAGTGGAGATGGGGATCTAGAGGTGGAGTAGTCTGATCCCGTGTCCTCCGTTGAAGGCGACGGCGCCTCCTGGATCTCTTGGGGCTGGGTGATCCAGAAGAGGATTTCACGGAGGTCTCCGCTTATCAGGTCTCCCCTGGGAGGGTCTCCTAGGCTCCCGAGGAGGAACACACGGCCTGCCGACCCCGATGGCGAGGGGGGGGCAGGAACCGGAGTAGGAGGAGGAGGAGTAGGAGGAGGAGGGGGGGAACCATGTCTTTTTTAATGGTATCCCACCAGTAGGTGAACAGATCTTTCACCTCCACTAGAGAGAGGCCCGACGACGGCCCGGGTGCCGGTGGGCGGTCGTCGGGTCCCGGCGTCGGCTCCACAGGGGGCTCTGGTAATGGCGAGGGTTCCCTGGGAGTACCTACGGGACCGGGGTCGCCCGTCTGGTCCTCGGGCTGCTCTAGGTCCTCCTCCGATAGAGGCTCCTGACCGATGTCGGTCGGAGGCAACAGGGCCTTCTTTTCAGGAGGGGCGGGCGTCGGTCCCTACCGCGCCCGGCTGGGATGTAATGGCCGCGGCCGGTCCGCCGGGCACGGCGGCTCCAGGAAGAAGGGCGCACGGCTGACGGCTGTCAAGCCGGTGTCTGGGCTACAGGCCTTTTTAAAGCGTGAGCTCCAACGCCTCTGCGTGGAGGCACCGACGAAGACCTGACGCCGGGTACCGAGGAGCGGGAACCCGACTCTGGTGGTGATGGTGTCGCCTCGGACTTCGCCAAGGCCCTGGAAGGGAGGGAAGGCTCGTGGATTTCTCCTGAGATGAAGGTTTCTTGATTGCAGCCGGGGGAGATTTCGAACCGGAGCTACGGGACTCCGAACCCCTAGAAGGGGACCTGGAAGGGGCCTTCTCCCTTCTCTTCTCCGCGTGCTTGTGGACCCTGGAGCTTTCCCCCTTGGAGGACATGGTCTTCAGTTGTTCCTCCAGAAGAAACGCCTGCAAAGCCCTCTGACGCCGGATCCGGGTACGGCTATTGAACCCTTGGCAAGAAGGACAGGCCCGGGTATCGTGGTCTGGGCCTAGGCACCGGACGCAGGCCGTGTGGGGGTCCTTGAACGGGATCTGCTTTCCACAAGCGCACTTCGAAGGATGGCCCGAAGTTGGTGATGACATCAAGATCTTGCTTGAAGAGGATTCTGAAGATTTTCGAAAATTTTATCGAAAAAAGAACTATTCACGCGTCGCGCGCTAGACTGGTAACCGAAGGGGTCAGGTAGCTAAGTCGACGGCGGGAAAAGAACTGAGGAATCTAAGGGACCGCCCCTTTTGTACCATGCCTGACGTGGAGGCGGGACTGACGTCTGGAGGGTCCCCCTGTAGTTAGCTAGCTAGAATTTTTCCGTGAGGTCCTGGCGCCTGGCGGCTTCGGTCCTAATGGTGTAACCTGCTGCAAGAGCTGTGTCTCGAAGTAAGATCAAACAGTTGTTGAGCTTTACGAAAGTCTTTTGTTCTGTCTAGATAGAAACGCAAAGCTCTTTTGACATCCAAGGAATGAAGAGAACACTCTCCTTCATTTTGGAAGTTCGCAAAGTAAGAAGGAAGGACCAGAGGTTGGTTTAGATGGAATTCTGAAACAACCTTAGGGAGAAACTTAGGATGGGTCCCAAGAACTACTTTGTCTTTATAAAACACAGTATACGGAGGGTCTGTGACCAAGGCATGTATCTCAGAGACCCTGCAGGCTGAGGTAATGGCCACTAGGAAGGCCATCTTCCAATGAGAAATTTTAACTCACACGTAGCTAGAGGCTCGAAAGGTTTTCCAGTGAGCACGTCTAGCACCAGGTTAATGTCCCAGACGGCGACTGGATGTCTTACAGGAGGTCTGGTATGCAGAATTCCCTTAAGAAACCTCATAATCACAGGTAACTGAGCCAGTGACAAAGTACTGGCTCATGATAAGCTGAAATTGCACAAAGGTGAAGCTTAACCGTAGAGTATTGCAGACCTGAATTTGAGAGGTCTAAAAGGTACTCTAGAACTTTATCTGGTGGGCAAGAAAAGGGATTCAAAGAGGATTTTGCACACCAGAGCGAGAAATGCTTCCAATTGGCTGTGTAAGTTTTCCTAGTGGCTGGCTTGCGAGCAGCCAGAAGAATATCTGAAACCTTGCGAAAGACACTGAACCTATTCACTTCTATCTCTTCAGGAGCCAAGCGTGAAGGTGAAGCGACCTCAGATTGGGATGGACCACAGGCCCCTGAGTTAGAAGGTTCGTCTGAAGGGGAAGTGGTTTCGGAGGAGTTTCCAACATACTGTTGAGTAGTGGAAACCATATTTGTCGAGGCCAGAAGGGAGCAATGAGGATCATTTTGTCCCCCTGGGATTCGAACTTGAGAAGTACTTTCTGAATTAGAGGAAGAGGCGGAAAGGCGTATAGAAAGAATTTTGTCCACCGCAGCCTGAACGCATCCTGACAGAAAATGCCAGGCCCTGGATTTCTGGAGCAGAAGAGAGGCAGTTTTGTGTTGAGTGGGGATGCAAAAAGGTCCAGGTCTGGAGTTCCGCACTCTGCGAATAGTGACTGAGCTATGGCTGAGTCAAGAGACCATTCATGAGGATTTGTCTCTGTTCTGCTTAGACGGTCTGCCAGCTCGTTTTGCACCCCCGGCAGGTAGACCGCATGAATTAGAGCCTTGTGCTCTAAGCACCATTCCCACACCCTCATTGCTTCCCTGCATAAAGGGTAAGAGTGAGCACCGCCCTGCTTGTTGATGTAATACATCACAGCTCTGTTGTCCATTTGAAGGAGAATGTTTTTGTGACAGAGAATGTCCTTCAAAGCCCGGACTGCATAAAGGACGGCTCTCATTTTTAAGACATTTATGTGAAGCTGGGACTCGTCCTGAGTCCATGTACCTTGAGTATGGAGAGTCTGACAGTGAGCTCCCCACCCCATCAGGGACGCGTCCATGGTAATGGAAATCTGATGATCCAGAGAAGCAAAGGTGTATCCTTCCAGAAGATTGCCCTCTTTATTTATTTTTTTTATTTATTTAGTTGTTTAACCAGGTATAGCACACTAAGCTGAAAGCTTTTTTACAGGAGCGACCTGGGAGCACAAGGAGGTTAAGTGACTTGCTCAGGGTCACACAGTATGCAAGTGGAAGCTGTGGGATTCAAACCCAGGTCTGGTCTGCTGGATGTCACCAGATTTGCAGCTCAGAGCCTTAGACCACTGCACTATACTGCCCTGACCACCAGGTGAGTGATCTCCTCAGAGGTTCTGTAACCTTGATGGGAAAGGACTGAGGGTGAGTGGTCGTGGACCACTGAGTACTGAGCATCCATTGAGAGGTTCTCATGTGGAGGCGTGCTAGGGGTACAGTGAACACCGAGGATGCCATGAGACCTAGCATCCGTTGCATCGAGAGAGCTGTCACCGAGCTGCTTTCTCAGATGTATCAGGCCATCTGAAGGATATCACTTCTCCTGTCCTCTGGAAGAAATGCTTTCGCATAGGTGGCGTCCAGGAGAGTTCCTATGAAAAGGAGCCTCTGGGAGGGCTGCAGCTGTGATTTTTTGAGATTTAGCAGGACTCCCATGGACGTAAGAAAGTGTGAAGCTGTGGCTATGGCGTCTAGAGTTCCCTGTCTGGAAGGACTTGCTAGAAGCCAATTGTCCAGATATGGGAACACATGTATTCCGATTTTTCTGAGATGTGCTACGAGAATTGCACAACACTTTGTAAAAACTCGCGGTACTGAGGATAGCCCAAAGTGCAGGACTCTGAACAGGTAATGCTGTCCCAAAGCCATGAACCTCAGGTATTTGTGATGCTTTGGGTGTATAGGAATGTGCTGGTGAACATCCTGCATATCCAGGGAGGTTAACCAGTCGTGCTGATGAAGCAGAGGTAACAGGGTTCCTAGAGATATAATTTTGAATTTTTCTTTAGGAAGGAATTTGTTTAATTTTCTGAGGTCCAAAATGGGGCGCATGCCTCCAGTTTCCTTTGGAACCAGAATGTAATGGGAGTAGAACCCTGTGTTCTGTTGATCCAGTGGAACTACTTCTACTGCCCTGTTGTTCAGAAGGCCTTGTATCTCGGAGGCGAGAAGTTCTGACTGAAGAACTGACAGCCTGGGCTGTCGTCTGGAGGGACGATCCGGAGGGGTCTCCAAAAGATTGAGGGAATACCCCTCGCAGATTATCCGGAGGACCCATTTGTCCGATGTTATGGACTTCCATTGATTGCAGAAGTGAGTCAGATGACCTCCCACTGCTGAGGAAGAGTCCCCCTTGGGCAGTTGAGGTGGAACTTGGGCCAACAACTCAGAAGGTGGCACTAGGCGCTTTGGGTCCTTGCGCCTTCTGCTGCATTTTCTTCTGAGGCTGGGGGGCTTGGGTTTTATTAAAACTTCCCCTGCCTTTGCCTTGAAAGGACTGACGGTTATGAAATTGGCGTTTGTTAACACCCCCCCTTGAGAGGGGATGGGAGGAGGTCGAGCCAATTTAATGGCTAATCTAGTCTTTTGTGTGGCCTCTAGAGCCTGTTCTACTTGAGGGCCGAAGAGATACACACCATCAATATGCAACGCCATTACCTGTTGCTGGGTATCATTTGTGAAACCTGAAGTACGCAGCCAGGAATGATGGCGGGTACAAATGCCCGCCGCCGCCGCTCAGGAGGCAGTATCGAAGGCGTCAATAGCTGCTTTCATCTGCTGGTTGTTGGACTCCATACCCCTGGTTATGGTTTGAAGAAACTCTGAATTCGAGTCCGATTCCAGTAGAGCTTCAACCATTTGTTTGAGCGAATGCCAAAGGATATACTCATATTGAGAGAAATAGCCTTGGTAGCTGGCAATACGCATACCTAGGGTGGAAGCAGCAAAGACTCTCTTACCTAAAGTGTCTATCTTATGAGATTCTTTGTTAATAGGTCGAGCTGTGGTAGTCTGAGGAAGGACGACCTTATCATTCTCTGCCAAGACTACAATAGGATCCACAAAGGCTTGGGATGCTAAGATGGGTCGATCCTTGGGGGCAGCATATTTCCTATCTGTGGAATTAGCCACAGAAGGAATGAGAGCGGGATTATTTCATACCATTTGAGAAAGCGTCTCAAAGGAGGGCTGTACCGGAGGAGTCAAATCCATAGGGATCTCCAGAACAAGGAGGTATTGGAGTCTTAATAGTTTCCCAGGATCGATATCTGTAGTTTGGAGAGAAAGAGTGTAATTCAAGTTTTTCAGCAGAGACTTAAAACACAGGTCCTCGACCACAGGCTCTGCAGCAGAAATAGATCCTGTTCCCTCCACATCATCACCCAGCTTAAGGTCTGGGTCAGGCTCAATGTCATCTCCTGACAGTCCAGGAGGGACTGTATGAACAGGAAAGGTGTGAAAATCAGAAGGAAAAGAGGAAGGATAAGGATTAAAAGAAGAGGAGCCCTGAAGACTGGATGACGTCATAACAAGTCTCTGCTCTGAAGAAGAGCATGGCGCTGGACACACGCACTGCACCGAGGAGCAGCACAGCACTGAAGATGGTGCAGAGAGGCCAGGCAGCACCGAGAGGTCACATGGTGCCAAGGACGGTGCCGACGAAGCGCACAGCGCTGAGAAACTCAACGGCGCCGTAAGACGCATTGGTGCGAAGACGCACCACGCTGCCATCGATGCAGAGGGCCGAAAACATCCCAAGACTCCGAAAACAGGATTTGAGGAGAAACAGGGATAAAGAACAGGAGATAGAGGCATCGGTGTAGCCCCTGTGCCGCAGCCATGTGGGTGGGGACACCTGGCGCGGAGGACAGCACCAAGGCAGCGCCACGGGGCGATTAGGGAGGGCCCAACTGCCTGCCTGATCTCCCAAAAAGCCTGAAGGCCCCTGGAGTGACGGGCCAGGCAGCTGGACCAACCTCCAAGCCCATTGCTCCATAAGAGCAGCCCACTGATGAAACTGCTCATCTGAAGACCTACCAGAGAGCCGGGTAGGACTCCGATGTCCAAGACGTCGGCTACCAGAAACAGAAGCTGGCGACTCCAAAGGAGGAGACCGGCAACTAGCCCTGATAGCTGATCATCTAGGCGCAGACATATCAGAGGGCGACCTCGAGTGATGCCTTCTCTTTTTTGACCTGTGGGCCGAAGAAGAGCTCGAGGCCGAACGGTGCAGAGAATGTGACCGTTAACTTTTATGCTTTTGAGGGGACCGCCCAACCCCTTGGGCATTGGAATGTCCATTGTCAGACCCCCCCCCCTCCAGAGAAGGCAGCGGACCAGACCCAGCCCGGCTGACTGAACAGCTTTCATATGAAGTCTCCCTACCATCACTCAACCCGCTCATGGTCGACTCCGACAATGTAGGCTGAGACTTCTTCGCTAAATAAGAATAAATAAATTAAGCGATACTTTGTTCAAGATATTACTACAAAACAATAAAACTGAAAAATATGCTGCTAGTTTGAAGTTTGACTCCCAGAGGGCGAGCGACATTGTCACTGAAGTGCACTCGACGGCGGGAAAAAAGGAACTGAGGCGGTTGGAGGGTCGACGCCGGGATAGTCATTATCGCACGAAAGTGAGGGTCGCAGTGCCGCTCTCCTCATGATGAACACCATCTCCGGCACCGACCCTCTGGCAAAAAAGTTTGCTCCCACTGGGTTCTAGTGCCTCTGGCGCATATCCCATTAGTGTGAATGAGTGGTGGAGACTTATGTCCAGGAAGATCTTCCTTATCAGTTCCTAACCATGTTACGGGTGTTGGAAAAAAATGCAGAAATACGTTTTTTTTTTTTTAGAACCGATAAGGACCAATACCTCACTCTAAAATAAAATTAGACAGAAGTAAACCCAAACAATCGGTTCAGCCGAACCGATTGAAAAACTCTTTTTTTACAATTTCCACACACAATTCACACTCAGTCCACTACCTAAGCACTTACTGTACCACAGACAGGGATCTGAACCAAAGTAAAAATAGGATATAGCAGTTCAAAACCGATGCTTTTACTGTACCGAACCAAAAGTGATGGAGAGATCTCCGGAGCGACTGTTCACTTAGGTGGAGTAAAGAATCTGACGGTTACACTTCAAAGTGCAGCAGACAGAGGTTTGAACCAAGCTCGAGCTCAACATTCTATGCTCTGGTATAGAGTTAACTCTTTCCCCTCTGGAGCAATTCAAGTGCTGGGGCTAACTGCATAATGTCAGAATACAGCAAGACTTCATGTTGTTTGAAACACCACCTCTCAACAACTAAGGTCAGTGAACAGCCTAGTCAAACTTGTGCATCATCCCTGGGAGCTTTAATAACTAAATAAACAGAATACATTATAAAACAACAAAGTGTAGAACTTAGCCATCAAATTAGCTGCAACACCATCTGAGATGACTGTTCTCTTCTGTGTAAACTAAAGACCTACCACTGGTCTCCTGGAGGTTCAAAGCCAGCACAGTGAGAAAGCAGCTTTGAAAAAACATTCTAAGTTCTAGGACACCATACACCTTACGAAGATGGTGATCAAGTTTGCCTAGGCTGTTCTAATTCTTGTAGTTAGAATGTTCAGATATTGTACATGTCTTATACTGCAGTAAGTCTAAAAAGACTGTTAAAGTGTGCCTTTTTTGGATGAATCTGTAAACTTATAAACAGCACAATAACCAGACAGCTAGCAAATAAAAATGGAAAAATAATTTTGTCATTAAACACGTTAACTGATGTGTAATATAAATGCCGTTGGAAAAAAGGGAGTTGTTTGGATACACAGCATATCCAATGTCACTATTTTCATATCGGTCAAACTAATTATTTAGAAAAATGGGAACCTCTGCCCCAGAAGCTAATTGGAATAGGGTAAAATATGTATGCATAAAATAAAAGGCAAGAAGTGAAAAATGAAGCAGAGCATCTGCCCGAGCACTCCACACTCATCCACCAAGAAGAAGGCCTCAAAAGGTAGCTACTGTACATCTAGACCTCAAACCCCAAGCTGTCCCTCTCTTAAAAGTGATACTCCCCAACACGAGTCCAAATGCAGCTGAAAAACAAAACAAGTCTTCAAACTGCTGTCCTAAACAGAGAACATAGGAAGGATCTGATGAGATCAGTAGAGAAGAGAACAGAGTAGAGGACAAGAACTGACAGAGGGAAATGGGCATGAGCCATACATAAAGCAGGTGTGTGGTGAGAACATTCTATGGGTTCTGTACATCTGCTCAACATACTTCTAGAGTCCATATTATTAGAAAGAGCAAATACTTTTATTTCTATGCAGTGGAATTCTAATCTTACCTTGCTTCACGTTGATGATTGAATTGTTTTGTGTAGTCCTCCAGTTGTTTTGAATACATCTCAGTGTTGACTCTACAAAAGAATGTCTGAATCAGATCTTGATGTCCACTTTTTTTTTTAAATATACGTTTTGCTCCTCCACTGGGGGGGGATGTTCCACCTTCTGGCCATATAGCCTAGGCCATTATGCTGCTGTGGAGGAGGATGGAACGCATGCCACTGCCAAACGCCTAACAACACCCTCACCGTCCCACACTGTGGCTACAGCACCACCACCTGTGCACCCACAGATGGTAGTAGCAGGGTGAGATGTTGGTACCCTCCCTCTCTGGAGCAGGACATCATCATCTGGGACACTTGATCCTCCTCTCAGGCTCATTCCCAGGGCCAAGTTTGCAAGTGTCATAGCAGTAATCCTACTACTGCAGCCAATGGGCCATCCATATCCACCTTTTTATTGTAAATTATGTTTTAAAAAATGTAAAAAGTGAAGTAATGCGGAAATGAAGTATTGTTAAAGAGAACTTACTGACTGGTTTCCTTGAGTCTTTCTATTTCCTCTTTCATTTCTTTGTTCTCCATTCTGAGTTTTGACATAAGCTCCAGCTTTTCTTCCAGAAACAATTTTGATCTCTGTAGACTTCAAAGAAAAAATAAACAGATTAGTAAAGCCCAGTAGCTGTTGCTTTCAACCAATTACGTAATTACTCAAAATGTAACTAATAAAAACAATGTTGGCAGCAAACAGCTACAATGGTAGTCAGTGACAATATGCACTATATATCTAGATATATCAGGAAATAACACAGAAACCAGATTGAAATCAATCAGGATTTCCGGTGGTATATCGTGATATAGCTGGATGTTTTGCACCATGTCATTGGCTACCACTGTATAAACTATAAACTCAAAAGTAAGGAAACACAAAAGTTTAGTAGAAGAATGATGTGACATGGCACTGCAGAACAACTGGTGATGTTTCATTTTATTTTGATGGATTTATTTCAAATATTTGTCTGGATGCACAATGAGCAGAGCAACAGCTTATTTCAGGTTGTGTTCTAGGGAAAATAAGTGGGCTACATAATAAAACATCTCACCCACAAACCGATGGTACTGAACGTACTGAGCAGAGGAAGCCATATAAAGCAAGGATTTGTTCTCCTCTAAGGAGAATGTTGACGGAGAAAAGGCGTAGGGACCAGCTGGGTTAGGTGCTGGGGGAGGGGCTCTGAACAGGGTCATGTTGGTTTTCTATTACCATAGCTTTATGGTGCCAGCCCAGGCATGTTACTGGTCTCATGTGAGAAGCCCCGAAGGCCAGCAAAACGTGGGCAGCATGTCTAGCAATTCCCCAAGGCATGTAAGTCAGGGGAATGGGTACTAATGGGATACGGAAGAAGCAAGGCAAATATCTGCACCACTCACTCAGCACATAAACACATTTATTTCAACAGTTTAAAACATACTGGCACAGACAGACATGCTAGGTCATCACAAACACAGTAGAAATGCCTTATCCTGCCACTGCAGGCTTACGAAACGGGATGGTAGTGTACATAGTTCCAGGTTGGGGGGGTGGGTGTAGATAGCAAACTGATCCAAAGGGAATCCTATTGGATTTTCACCCTGGGAGCCTTGCACACTCCAGGTTTGAATGACAGGCTAGAATTGCTTCCTTGTATAAGAAAATGATGCCTGTTTTGGCTTTTGCTTTTGCTCTTCTAGATTCATTAATTTTATTGGTACTCTGTATATGCATTGTATGATGTAGCAATTCATTCTGTTGTATGTTCTTTTTTCTAGGATGCAGAGGATTAAACACATTTTGCACCTTGAGCACTGGAAGAGAAAAATTATATTTTTTTAGGAACAAATTTACATCTGTATTACCAATTTACTTTCTGCAGTTCTGAACTTAGGGTTTTTATTAGTAGCTATATCAGCTTTATTACGTATTTTATATTTATATGGCACTTTGCACTACTATGATTTTTTGCACTATTTAGCATGGTCACTAACATTATATACTACTTAAGACCATTAGTGAATGATCAGTTCAGCCTCCTGATGACACACTATGTGCAAAACTGGTTGGGGTTCAAGTGTTTGTGATGACCCGGCATGTCTATCTGTGGCGGTATGTTTTAAACTGTTGAAATAAAGTTGATTTTATGTACTGACTGAGTGATGTGAATAATTGCCTTGCTTCTCCCTCTGGATTTCTTATCCAGCACACTCATTAGCAGTCGAGCTGTTTTGCTGCTTTTTTGTACTACTGGGATACCCCTGCCTCAAGATAGGCCTTGATGCTCCAGTGATATCCTAACCCTAGAGAGGGTCACTTGAAGTCTCCCATCCCTAACACTCCTACAGAGGAGGAAGTGGCAGAACAGTGCCCCTTGGGGAGACTCCAACAAGAGCAAGGGATTCCCACTGTGGAGCAAGCAACTCTGGTAGACCTGAGTCACCATCAGTGTCAGTATCCAGAATGGGACCAGGAGAAAACTCAATGTGTGGGTCAACATGTGCCTCCGCATTGGTGTCCCTCATGGTAGCAACCTCGGAGATGGCATTTTCCACTGACATCAAGTTCCCCCGGCACCGACCCTGACACTGACTTAAAAACCAGCTCCAGTGTCAACTTCAACATCAGGCCTGGTGCCACTTCCTACTTCAGTGTAGCGGTCAACAGTGAGATTGAAAACAACACTCTAGCTGATGCCATTATCAACACTGTCGGACTCTGTGTCAAGACCACTACCAATGTCAACTCTAGGCCTCCGGAGCTACCCACAGAGTCATAATGCAAACGATGACTACAGTACGGGCAAGCCTGTCTGCTGACATCTAGATGTCCTCAAGCGCAGACAAGGGCAAAGGTCCTGACCCCGATTTTGGGAATGTCTGTTGCCCAGTTCGACCAGACTGTGGCAGGTTCACAGCCAACTGCCAGAAGGGATCATCAATGGCCTTAAGGCTCCAGCAACACCCTCATAATGGGGGAGGCTCAACTCAAGCCTCTCAACTCTGACACTCCTACAAGGAGGTGGTGGTAGAACAGTGGTCTTGGGGGAGAGCATGGAATTCCCACTGAGGAGCAGCCCACTCTGGAAGACCTAGTTTACATCTGGTGTCGCTGTCAGAGTTTGGTCTGGGAGAAAATCTTCTGAAAATAGCAGCCAAGACGAGATGAGCACCATTTATTGGATTTCTAAGCAAATATTACTGCCAGATGAACCTTCAGGGAGGATGTTTTCAACCCTGAGGACACCAAGGACAGTAAATAGTACTAAGCCCTGGCAACCAAGAAAGAGAAAGGGGAAATAGCAAGCCTCCGTGAAAATTAGACACTGCATATCATAAAGTTCTACTGGAGTGTCACATTTTTAAACAAACAAGTTACAGCAACAAATAGAAATATTTTCCATTTGATGGCACAGGATTTTTTGGTAACTGGTTTTATGAAGACTATCAGGACCTTAAGGGCTTCATGCGAGATGTTTTACTCCTGAAATCCTACTATCTCAGGAGCTAAGCCTGGTTTCAGGGACACCAATGTCTGGATGGACTATTCTCCTCTTGGACAGAAGGGAAAAATGATGGAGTTGTGAAAGAGCAGCTGCAGAGGTTCACACACCAGACCTACCTGGCCCAATCCAATGCTATCAGAATCATCCTGGCTTACTCTCGGCTAGCTCTGAGAATAACCTGCAGAAATGGAAGGCAAGTCTTACAGATACCTTCCTTTCCAGTTCAGGGTGACAGCTTCCACCTATATTGTTCTTCTCTTTGGCAGCCTTGTGCAGAATAAGCAACATCTCCTGTTTTCCCAGGAAGAAACACAGCTATCTAGGGAGTTCCCTGAACCTTGAAGATGCTATATTGTACCTCAGGTTTACAGACCACTTGTAAGTGGCAGTCTCCAGGTGACTGAGACAGTCTGATAGACACTTCAGCTTGTTTATTACAGGGACTGCTAGGAGCAGTGTGAAAGTAGACGTGGCAAGTTTCTGCAGTTTTAGGGCTTCCTGACATAGTCTGGATGACCTGGCGAATACATGTTTGTTTAGGTATGATGCCATAGTGGATTGGTGTTGTCCGTATACACCTGCACTGTTTGACTGCCACCAGCAGACCAGATTCCTGGAGGCAAAGGCAAATGAACCTTAGTTCCAGGATATTTATTTTCAGGGAGGCCTCCCTTCTAGTTCACTTCCAGTGCACCACCTTCTGTACAAAACAAGCTCCCGACCCTTTCAGGAAGATGTTTATGGTCAGGAAGAGGACAAGAAGAAGAGGCTGAAAGGGCACCCTCACTCAGAGGTTTTCTTTAACATACAACCAAAGAAGTCTATCTACTAGCTGTGGCATCACTGTTACAGTACACCATGCTTCATGGAGTCACTCCTCTGAGACCACTGATCTCTGAGGTACTACTGAACAGGTCTCAAGGGAGGTTTTGCCCAAGGAACTATAAAGGTGGGCAAGGCCACAAGACTTGGAGTTGAGAACTCTCCATGGCTGTGTGTGACTTCCCCACTTCATAGAACCTTGAATAGTTTGAGGTATGACCACAGGGAAAAGACTCTAGTTCCACCATGAAGCACACTGTTATGAGTTGAGGTGAGAGGGACATCTTTAGATTCAGGAGGAACTCCAATTTCCTGAAAGCATCCTCTGTGAGGTTCGGAGATCACAGCAGCATCTAGAGAAGGCTGGCTTTGATGAGCTAGTCATCCATGTATGGCTACACAGCAACTCGCCACCTAAAGGTATTTAGTAAATGCCCTGGGAGGAGAGGGGAGTCAGAGGCAAGACTCTGTATTGATACAACTGCTGTCCCTTTCAGTATCAGCACATTCCACTGAGCTAGTTGTTGCTCTATAAAAGTGGTTTCACATGCACTTGTCAGGTTAGCGAATAGCAAATTTAAGTTGAGCTGTTCTGTCACCCAATGAATAAAAGTGAAACTCCTATTACACAGCAACAAGTGAGATTCATGGAACATATATACAGGTTACTCACCTGTAACAGGAGTTCTAGGACTGGTATATGTTGTTCATCCACACTGTGGCAGGTATCCTTGCCGCTTTAAATCTTGCCAGAAGGTCTTCAAGCTGGCTCCTCCCACCCACCCGGGTGGTAAAACTCTCGGCTCCGCCCCATGATGCCAGATCTGGCCCGCTGGAAGCTCAGGTTGTGCGTCGAAGCCGGGGAGGTCGGGTGGGTCGTGTGGATGAACAACATATACCATTCCTAGAACTCCTGTTACAGGTGAGTAACCTGTATTTCTAGGGACATGGATATGTTGTTCATCCACACTGTCTGGCAGACTCCTAGCAGTTCTCCGGGAGGAGGGAGGCAAGGCGCACACCCCCTACTTATGGAATAGAGACTGGAGAACCGAGGCCCCAAAACCAGCATCCCAGCGTGACTCAGGGTCGATGTGGTAATGGGTGATGAAGGTGTGTGCTGACTTCCAGATAGCAGCCCTGCAGATTTCCTGGATAGGGACGTCCCTGGAAGCAGCCACCGATGCAGCAGTATGGCGGGTAGAATGAGCTCTTATCCCTCTGGGAGGCTCCATGCCCGTCAACTTACAGCAGAGATCTATGCAGGAGGTGACCCACCTGCCTATCGTCCGCTTGGCTGCAGGTCTGCCAGGTGCGGCTTCAGCGTAGGTGACAAACAGCTGGCGAACCTCTCCCCGGATTTCAGCCGTGCGCTCCTTATAGTAAGCGAGCGCCCTTCTAGGGTCCAGAGTATGGAGCCTATATTCGGCCTCCGAGGTGTGATTGGAGTATAACACCGGCAGAGTCAACACCCGGTTAAGGTGAAACTCCGACACCACCTTCGGAAGGAATTTCGGGTTGGGGCGCAGGACAACCTTGTCCCTGTGGAAGACCAGGTAAGGAGACTCGATGCAGAGCGCCTGGAGCTCTCCCATCCTTCTGGCTGACGTGATAGCCACCAAGAAGGCGGTCTTCCACGACAGGTGAGAGAGTTCACACCTGTGCATTGGTTCGAATGGCTTGCCCATGAGCTTTGCTAGTACCAGCAGTAGATCCCACGGAGGTGGAGGTTCTCGCAACTGAGGGGAAATGTGATCAAGGCCTTTGAAAAAGCACCAGACCACCTTCTCCTGCGCCACCGACTGCTTCCCGGCCCGCGCCCGGTAAGCAGAGATGGCTGCCAGGTGCACCTTAAGGGTCGTCGACCTAAGCCCTTGCTGAGAAAGGGACCAAAGGTAGTCCAATATGCTCGCCAGAATCACCTGCGCCTTGTCCCTCCTTGCTTTGAGCAGTACCTTGTGCATCAAGGGGAACGGGGGAAAGGCGTAGAAGAGGCCTGGGGTCCACGGCCTCGAGAAGGCATCCCCCTGCAGCGAACCCTGCTGAGGGGGGGCGGGCATGGAACAGCCTCAGCTTCGCATTCTCCCTGGAGGCAAACAGGTCCACTTGAGGTGTGCCCCAATGGGAGAATAGATTTTGTACCACCCGCAGGACAGACCACTGTGGGACGCAGCCCCTATCCGGCTTAGGGCATCGGCCAGGGTGTTGGAGGCTCCGCCACGTGAATGGCTAGGAGATCCGCCTCCAGGCTGCGCACGAGTGACCAGATGCGGAGAGCTTCCTTGCATAGAAGCATGGAGCGCATGGCGGTTTAGATAGTACATGGTCATGGTATTGTCCGTCTGGACCCGGACCACTTGACCCCCGAAGAAACGGAGCAAAGGTGGTGAGAGCTAGGCGGACCGCTCAGAGCTCCAGCAGGTTGATGTGGCATCGGGACTCCCAGGGACCAGAGGCCATGCGCTCGGTGTTCCCCCAGATGGGCACCCCAACCCATCAGAGAGGCATCGGTCGATAGAGAGCCCGTCGGCTCGGGGCGGACAAATGGGATGCCCTCCTGCAGATGAACTGGAACTGTCCACCACTGGAGAGCGTTCCACATCCCCTGGGTCACCGTCACTAGCTGGTCCAATGGATCGCAGCGTTGGGACCACTGGCTGGCCAGCCCCCACTGAAGGGGGCGCATGTTCCAGCGAGCCCAACGGACCATGCTGGTACAGGCCGCTATGAGACCCAGGAGGTGCAGGAAGTCCTGGGCAGGGCGCAATTGCCCAACCAGAAATGATTGGGCAAAGGAGGAAAGAACCTCGACCCTGTCCGCCGGGAGCCGTGCCCTGGCTCGAAAAGAGTCAAGCTCTGCCCCGATGAAAAGAATCACCTGCTTCGGCTCGAGTTCCGACTTGGTCTCGCTGATGAGGAGGCTGACCTGAGAGCAAACCTGGAGGGCCAGATCTCTGGACCACTCCACCTCCTGTCTGGAGGGGGCTGCTATCAGCCATTCGTCCAGGTAAGGGTAAACCCGGACCCCTCGGTGCTGCAGGAATGCTGTCACCACTGCCATGCATTTGGTGAAGACCCTGGGAGCTGGAGATAAGCCGAAGGGCATGGCTTGGAACTTGAAAAGGGATCCTCCGATCAAAAGCGAAGGAACCTCTGATGTGACGGACGGATAGGGACGTGAAAGAACGCGTCCTGCAGGTCCAGAGAGCAGAACCACACACCGTGTTCCAAGGATGGTATTATCTGAGCCAGAGTGACCATCCTGAAGGTTCAAGACCTTAGGAACTTGTTTAGGTCGTGTAGGTCGAGAATGGGGCGCCAGCCCCCCCGTCCGTTTCGGAACCAGGAAGTACCTGGACACGAACCCCGGGTTTGAGGGAGGGTCCGCCACCTCTCTTATCACCTCCTTCTCGAGGAGGAGAGCGATATCGGCTCGGCGAGCTGACAGCGAGGCTTCGGACCCCGAGGCCCCCTGAGGTGCGACGGCTCTGAAGGGTGGGGACTGCTTGAACTCCAGAGGCAGGCCCTTTCCCACCACCTCCAACACCCACCGGTCTGTGGTGATAACGGACCAGGCGGAAAGAAAGTGGCGGAGCCGCCCCCCCACGGGGGGCACCTGGGGTGAGGCGACGGGGTTGGGGGCGACACCCCTCAACCCGTCACTGGGTAGGCTTGGAGGAAGGACCGGCCGAGGGACCTCCAGGGCCTTTACCTCCCTGCTTCCTGGAGGAGGAAGCCAAGCTTGGGTTTGGGACGCCAAGCGCGAGCCTGCTGGCCCTGATGCTGCTGGGCCTGACGTGCCGCGGGCGCAGACGGACGAAAGGGCTTGGGTTGCGGTCTGCGGCCCTTGTCCCTCTGAGCGGATGAGACCGAGTCCAAAGTGGCATTGGACTTTTCGATCCTCTGGAGGTGGCCTTCCACTCCAGGGCCGAAGAGGTCGGTCCCCAGGAAGGGGACATCCGCCAATTTGTGCTGGGTATCCGCTGTGAAGGTGGATATCCTCAGCCATGCCCGACGGCACATAGCCACTGCAGCCGCGACTGACCTGGCGCATGAGTCTCCAATGTCCAGAGCAGTCTGAAGTTGCTGCTTGGCCACCGCCCTGCCCTGGTCCCGCACCTGCCTAACCGTGGTCTGCAGGTCAGCCGGAGATGAGGGACTACCTCGTCCAAGGAGCCCAACAGGGCATGGGAGAAATGTGCCATAAGCACGGCCGAGCTGGCCTGACGAAGGCCAAGGGAGGACGCAGCGTAGACTTTTCGCCGGCATAGTCCAATTTCTTGGACTCCTTGTCAGGAGGTTTGTCCACATCCCTAGCGTTTCCGGCATGCTGGAAAACACTGTCAGTAACTAACCCCTCGGCTGAGGGATGTTCTGAGAAACCGGACAGGGAACCGGTAGGGACCGCATACTTCCTGGCCATCCTGGCCGAAGGTGCAGGGCAGGAAGCAGGGCGCTGCCAGAGCTCCAAGGCCGGGCCCACAGTGGCCTCGGCCACAGGAAAGGCCTCCATAGGGGAATCCTCTCGGTCCAATATCTCCGTGAGGGGATGCTTGGCCCACTTGGATACGGGCTCGAGCTGCATCCCGGTGGACTCCGAGATGAGCCTGAGCAAACCCAGGAAGGACGAAGGGCTGTCATCCAGCGACTGACCTCCAGAGGACTCCAAGTCCACTCGCCTGGAGAAAAGGGAGAAATCGTCGGACTCAGAAGAGTCTGCAAAGAGCTGCCTCGGGCCTGAGCCACCCTCCACCTGCCGAGGGCGATCGGGAGTGAGGGTGACCGACAGCCTATGGGGCAGACCCTGAGCAGACCGAGAGTTCTTGGTCGGAGCCCCAAACAGCGGCTGTGGAGGCGGAGGTTCCACCGGAATCGGTGGAGCAGCTGGTTTTGGCCGAACAACTGGCCTGGGAACAGGCTCCTCGGGTAAGACGAGGGGTTGTTTCGGCCGCTCCGGTGACAGCCACTTAATGGCCGGGGAAGGCGACGGCGTCGGCTTGTTCCCGGTCAGAAGGAGCTGTTGCCACATGAGGTCCTCGTATCGTCGACGTAACTTACGTCGAAGCCTCCCTCGTCCCGAGGTGGAGGGAGGACGAGGACGAAGGGCGGTGCCATTTACCACGATGCCGAGACCGAGGACCGCTTCACGACGCGGGATCGGCTGGACTGCGAAGAAGTCCAAGACCGAGACCGAGAACCTCGGCCTTTCCGAGGACGGCGCGGGAGGAGATTTGTGGAACCTGCCCCCTCGGCTCGGAGGGTTCACCTGAGGGCTCCGGAACGGAGGCACTGGCAAGCCCACGGATCCTCAACTCCCACCGGGAAACTGGTGAGAGATTTTCGGCTTCGCGTCGACAACCCGTCCAACAGGTCGAGAAAGATCTCGACTGTGTCGGACGGAGTCTCGGTCAACTGACCTGACGGGACACTGTGAGACCAGTGGCACGCCGAACGATCGATCAAGTCGGCGGTCGACAACTCGGGAGAGGGACCTTTCCCACTCCCAAGAGCGTCGACGGAGGGGCTTACCCTTGTCTTTCTTCTTGGACCGAGAAGAAGGTCCAGCAGACGTTGGTCCCTCTCCTCTAGTGGAGAGGGACAGACAAAGCTCCTTAAAGGAAGCTGTGTAAGAGGAACCCAGGGAGAGCGGGATAAATACAGCGGTCGAGGAAGATGCGGCCCGCGCCGCCTCCTCTTCGAGGGCGATCATCTGCTCTAGCTGATCCGCCGAGCCCGCCGCCACGGAGACCGCCGACCGGGCCTCTTTTGACTTCACCGGAGGAAAACGTCTCTCAGGGCGCCCCAGTTGTAGACAGGCAGCACGGTCTTCGAGGACGTAGGCTGAGAAGGAAGAGCACAGGTCGCAAGCCTGCAGGTCGTGCTCAAGGCCTAAACAGTAGACACACATGGAGTGCGGATCCGTCCGAGACATCTTCTGCCTGCAAGGGCATCTCCGAAAACCGGGAGTCGATTTGTCCATCGCAGCCGAGAGGGATAGAAGACCGAAGTCTATAAGCAAAAAACTTTTAAATTCGGAAAACCGAAGAATTAGGAACCAGTCTTATACGCAGAGCGTTAAGGAGAGAACCTGAGCTTCCAAGCGGTAAGGAAGATCTGGTGTCATGGGGCGGAGCCGAGAGTTTTACCACCCGGGTGGGTGGGAGGAGCCAGCTTGAAGACCTTCCGGCAAGATTTAAAGCGGCAAGGATACCTGCCAGACAGTGTGGATGAACAACATATCCATGTCCCTAGAATAATACATTATAGGTTGACCAGTATCATTAGTTGGTAAATTAAAAAAAACAGCAATAGATAGATCTAACATGCCTGTTTCTATGGCAGCTTAGTCTGAGCCACAATTTACTGAATAAGACTGGCTCATGCATGGAAATTTAAAGGGGGGACAGTCAGCACAAAGGACCCCACACTGAAGTGTGGAGCTGGTACCAATGTGCACTTTGTGGGCAGTAACATTTTACTGTAGTACAGTAGATTATATCAGACTAATTTTGCTTAGTTGTGGGCTGACATCTTCTTTTACTACAAATCCCAGAATCTCCTGCAGCAGACATCAAAGCAGCAGGTAGCAGTGGGAGATTCAACTGCCTGCAGTGCAGGTTAGAGTTTTCATAATCTCAGATCAGAAGTTTTTCCTGGGACTGCTTTTCTCCAGGGGCTAAGTAGAGTCATCTGTGACTGTACATAACCCATGGAGGACAGAAGGACCAGCAAACAAAAGATCAGAGCTTATATAAACTCTAAAATGAACTGCAGGCTACTGAATCTTCTCACTGTTGCCACTGCTCTGATGTCATCTGCAGGGGAATTCTGTGATATGAAGCAACAGAAGATGTTAGCCTACGACTAAGCAAAATTAGTCTGATAAAACTACCATACTACAGTAAACAGTAAGTAAATCAAAATGTTTTTGCACACAATGTGCACATTGGGACCAGCCACACACCTGAGTGTGGGGGGCCCTTGGTGGTGAAGGTGTCCTGTCATAACCGCGACAGGAAAAAAGGGTGAAGGCAGAAGGGCGACGGTGCACTGTCCTCCTGATGCACTGCCTGCGGTAGTTGCTGCAGCCCCAAGGATGGTTATATTTAGTGACGGAGGATGTGGGAGGAAAGCCCCCCAGATGTGCGACTGCTCCAGCGTTTTTTTTGCCTGTCTGCCATTTGCCCTTCTGCAGTCCACCATGATTACTGTTGCCCTTATTCCTTCGCTGTTTTGACATAATACTGGTGGTGACTGTTACCCTTTAATTTTTATATGTACATGTAACCCCTAGATGGCGCTATCCCAGGGGCTACTACCCCTGCCTGATTTGCCACTAACAGGTTGAGGGGCCTGGATCCAATGGCGGGTGCCTCCACCCAGAGGTCAGGGTTTGCAATAGTTAAACTAACTTGGTCACAGCCCTCTGGGACACTGCAACCCCCCTTTCTTCCCACTAGTGGCCCACACAATATATCAAATTACCTTCACAGTATACACTTCTTGAAGTCTGGTTCCGGCACTGGGACCTCCTGTGAAATGAGATACAGTGCAACAATCACAGTACAGTACTTTAACATAGACAAATACTCAGGCAGTATAACTTTGCTGGAAACAAGCAGCTCTGATTTATTTAGGGGATGTAACAAGGACAGGGGAAATCAGGTTAATTAGCTTATCACTCTAATAATCTACCTATGGCTCTGTGTACAGGCCTATCCCTATCAGTTACTGTCCCTGGGTACCCAAGCCCTAGTGGCTAGTCCAAACTGTGGCAGCTGGTAGGGGCCCTTTCACACAGAGAAAGGAGAATTAAAACAGTCAGCAGTACAGTAATTCCATTTGGATTTAATGTGGCAATTCAACAGGGAGCGACCCTGAATTAGTACTCACGACCTCCAAATAAGATAGGGTCCTTCTATGTCAGCAGGGCTCACTTGAGGTACACAAACCTCTTCCACATCCATATAAAAGAAAGCACTATACCAGGCAGGCTGCATCTGTATCCGATGCAGTACTGCACAATGCCGGGAGAACACAGCAGATTCAGTTCCTGACAGACCGAGAATGCAATTTTCAGCAATTCCTCCAGTCTTCTACAGGGTGAGCCTGGTTTCTACTCTTCAGAGATCCTTTGATTCTTTCACAGGACGGATTCAGTCCTAACAAGCTGTTACACAAGCTGCAGACCGGAACTCTGGGCCTTACACGTTTTTGACTAAAAACTGCACACTGAAAAGCACAGGGCTCCTTCCTTCTTCACTGCCAAAGCTCAACTGAAACTCCAACCGACAAAACCGAGCACTTCCTTTGAGTTCCTCCCAGTTCTTGACTGGATTGGCTGTCACTCACAATAGACTGCTGCTGTTGGTCCAAAAAGGCACTGAAGTCTAAACTACATCTCCCAGAGTCACTGCCCATACAATCCTCTTGTGGCTGGCTCAGATTATGAGTCCAAGTTCTGATTCGTCCAAGGCACCATTTTAGAGCTAGCTTACCCCACACTGATTGGTCCAGTTCAGCAGTTCAAAACTAGAATGGGGAACTAGCAGACACAGTTCTGACTGCAAAGAAAGCAGGTTAGACAAACTGTAATTTCATTATTACTCTAAATAATTTCTGGCAAACAGTTACATCTTTCAGATAGGTTCCTTTGCACTCCTAGTGACTGCAAAATGAAGTGAATTGGCAGCAGCTCGAGTAGTACTCAGAGAAGCACACAGTCCCCCATACAAACTAATTATGTCTGCAAGCAGACAGCTCTTAAAGACAGTACCAGAGGCTCTAAAAACACTCACTGATAAATGGCTTAAATGCCAAACACCATTCAGGCTTGGAGCATTCAAGCAAGTTCCTGGAAGTCTTTTGGGAACCCCCATTTGCAGGGGGGTTACATACATATGCATTTTATCATCTGTCTCTCTATCTCTCTATAATTTTTGATCAGGAAAGGCACACTAAGTTATGATAGCTTGTTTCAACATGTGTCCTGCGGTGGATTACACAGACCTGTTTTACTGACAGGGGAAATGTTGGCCATGACACAGGGGAAACTCCCCCGTTCTTTTCAATACGTGCCATGTGACCTTTTACTTTCACCTAGATAGTGACCAGAGATGGACAGAAAGGAACCTGGTTTAACATCTTATCCAAAGGATGGAACAGAGTGCTCTAATTGGTTGCTCCCTCAACCTCTAACTAATCTTAGAAATGTTTGATGGGATCATATTATTGGGATGTCAAAGTACACATTCTTCAGTTCTAAACAGAGCTCCAAAAAAGAACTAATTTAAAAGGTGTCAATTTAAAAATGTGTGGTATAAGCCAGACATGCAATAATCTCAGAACATAACATTTCACATCATTTGCGAGAGGGTAGGGCCGTCATAAAGTCATGAGTGGTTCTTGCTCCATCCCTTGTGTAGATTGGGGCATATTCTGAGTTAGACCATTGTATACCCCTTTAATATACAATGAAAAATTGTATTTATATTGGACCACATGAAAGGAACAAGGTAGCAGCCAGTGCATATGATGTAATATTTTCCAGGCCAAGCTTGTAAGTAACTCACCCTACTGAAACAGAAGGGAGTAGTATGCAATTTGTGGAGGGATAGATTTGTAATTTGCTTGAGGGTCAGTTTAAACTAGGACGGCAAGGGGTAATCTGGGAGTTTCTCTTGATTTAAAATCTGGTAGCTGATCAGGGGCCTAGGGACCAAATGGAGAAAGCAGAAGAGTGCAATTTGTTATAGATACTGCACACTGTGACAGGAGGGGGGGAGGAACACTTCTAGGTCATGAGGTACCAGGAAGTGAAAATGAACTACTTACAAGCAGAGGCAAGTTGTACTGGGTGAGTAATGCCACACACTAAAACATGCTGTCATGCATACATGCAACACAGGGGGAGGTTTGAGGGTCAGCTGGTCAGCTGTAGGAATTGTGGCTTGATCACTCTACAGAGAGGGAGTCTGGGAGGCTGATGGGTGCCGTGTTTGTAGGAGATTCATGTCCCTCAGCACAAAGTTAGCGGCCCTAGAGCTGAAATGGAATACCAGAGAAGCAATCTGGCGCAAGGACCACTGTATGCAGTAAGCCCATTACCTCAATATGCATCACATGTCTGCACTGGTGGATGGAGTGCAGTGGAGGCAAGGAGCAGAAGGAGTGGAAGGAGTGGAACCAGCATGGCAGGACCTTTAGGGGTACCAGAATTAGATTGTGCCACTTGCAGAATCCATTCAGAATTGCTCCACAATGGAAGAAAAAGTTGTTGCCCTTTAGGGTGTGTCTTTATCCTGCAAATATGTGCCAGGGGAAGTGGGTCAGGCAGTGACATGGGGAAAACGAAGCACAGCACTGTAGTAGGGTACTCTACAATTAGAGGGGTGGAGAGGCTGGCATGCTGCTCTGGCCAAGTGGAGAAGTGCATTCGGTGCCTTACAGGTGGGAAGACTACAGAAACAGTAACTCCCTAGCTGGAGAGGCTGATAAGCAAGAAGAGTGAAAACCAGATGTTGTGCTACACTTACAGTAGGTACCAATGACCTGGCAAACCTCAGTGCAGAGGAGGTAAATGTCAGCTTCTGGGAGCTAGGTAGTAAGCTGAGGTCAACAGCAGATATGGTAGCCTTCATGGAGGTGCTATTCGTACTACATGTAGGACAGAGTAGACGGTATAAAATCACTGAGTCAATAGTAGATATGGTACAATTTTTGGAAGTACAAGTGGTGCCATGTGCAGGACAAATTAGAAAGAAAAAAGTCAGAGTTTAACACATGGCTAAAGGGTTGGTGCAAGGAGCATGGGTTCCACTTTTCAGTGGACTGGGGATTCACCTGGGAAGATAGGCTGCGTTCACAAAGGATGGACTGCATCTAAACAGATGGGGAATCAGTGCAACAGAGTAAAAGCTGGATGTAACAATCAGTAAGATTTTAAACTAGGCAAGTGGGAGGGCAGTGGAACAGACAAGAACACACCAAAGGACCCCAGCTGGCTCCCTCCCCATACACAAAGAACATAACAGCACAGAGCATAATAGCAGTAAGGGACAGTGTGACAGTGGTAGGAAATCAAATTTCAACAGGTTTAAGAGGACAAGAGGTGGGAGCAAGAGCAAATAGAGAGTAATGTATAGAAACGCAATAAGCTTAGGTGACAGTAGTACAGCGCAGAGTAAGAAAAATGATTCAGGGTCAGCAGGGCAGATCCTATGAGGAGTGCCTCAAGACACTAAATATGTACTCACTGGAGACAAGAAGAGAGCAGAGAGATGACCTTCAAGTTCCTTAGAGGAATTAAAGTGAACTATGGGAAATTATTTGGCCTGAATACCAATTCGCAGTCATGTGGACACAAATGGAAATTAACAGGAGGCAGGTTCAGGAGAGATGTGAGGAAGTACTACTTTACGGAAAGGGTGGTGGAACCTTGGAACAGTCTGCTGGCTGAAGTGGTGGGTGCGAAAACAAGGGATTCAAGCAGGGCTGGGACATAATGCAGGAAACAGTAGTTACCAGGGGTGACAGGATCAAGGATGGCATTTGTGGATGTTGAAACGTTATGACTAGCCACAGCAGTATCGTGCAGTAAGGAGAATGAAGATTCACCAGTAAAAGGTTTTAGTATTTGCAAACCCTGACAAATAGCATGACTGCACAACTTCAAGGCAGCACACAACAGAAGGACAAGCTCCCTTTCTGTTCATTGATAGACATGATGAGCAGCGAGATCTATTTTGCTGGTATTACGTTCTGTATCCTATATAGCAGCACATCTTTTTGGTTTTGCTTGGTCTCTACAACTTTACTTTTACATATTAAATGAGTGACTCAGTTTTGTATTCACAGTGGAAACTACAGGCCCAGTTCCTGACAGCAAGAACATTCAGTTGCAACAACAGCCACAGATCAGAGATACAATATATCACTAGGAAGAAAGTTCTAAAGGGTCTGCAGGACCTGAATGAAAACAAGTCCCAAGAGCCAGGTGGGTTACAACTGAGGGCACTAAAGAAGATAAGACAGGTCCTGATAGCCCCCTTGGCAGATCTGTTTAATAAGTCACTGGCAACAGACGAAGTGCCCGGCAGACTGGAGGGTAGCCATCACTGTCCTCCTGTACAAGGATGGGGATAGGGAAAATTCAGGTAAGTAAAGATACAGACCTGATGCCTGGCTCCAATAGTGGACAATCTGAAGGTGTCAACTGTAAAGAACAGATAGTGGATTTCCTAGAGGAAGACGACTTTACAGACAGAAATCAGTGGGTTCACCACCAGGGCTAAATACTGTAAAATGATTTATGATTGATTTCTTTTCAGCTCATTGACAAAGATGATAGAGGCCAGGCAGTTGATGTTCTGTAAGCGGACTTCAACAATGTCTTGGTGTGTCACAGGAGGCTTATAAAGAAGGTAGGGGACTTAGGACTAGGGATAGGGCAAATGAAAAAAATGACTCACCTTAGTAATGTTGTTTCTTCTAATGGAGTCTTGCTATATTATGACATATGCAGTGAGTCCCAACCTTCGAACTGCTCCGGAGGTGAAAGAGTTAACTTTCCATGCCAGGCATGGAACGCAGAGCTCGAGCTCGGTTGAAACTCTGTCTGTTGTTCTTCAAACTCAAACCATCAGATCTTTACGAGCTAAACTCACTGAGGTTCTGTGTGGAAGCTGTAAACCTACACTAGCCAACTGGCTACTAAACATAAAAACACATTTTTGGGTCCCAAAACAAAGACTCAAGTCAAGAGACCCAAAAAATAAAACACAACACCAAGTCACCCCAAAGAAAGAGGGGTGAAAACAACAAGGTGGGCATCTACTAAGTGCCAACACTGCACTGCCCACCCACATCCCAAAAACAGAGGTTCTGAGAGGGGCAGGCGGGGTCATAATATAGCAAGACTCCATTAGAAGAAACAACATTACTAAGGTGAGTAATTTTTTCTTCAAACAACATGAAGTCTTGCTATATTATGACATATGCAGACTCACAGCAGTACTCCATGGAGGAGGGACAGAACCTACTTAGGAAATAGGCTCTGAAGCATGTGTCTAAACTGAGCATCACTCCTAGCCTGGATGTCCAGGGAGTAATGCTTGGTAAAGTGTGAACTGTTTTCCAGGTAGCTGCTTGACACATCTCTAGAATAGGGATGTCCCTGGCAGCAGCCAGGGAAGCAGCTGTACCTCTGGTAGAGTGAGCCCTCAGGCCTGAGGGAGGAACCTTACCCAGCTTTTCATAACAGAATTGAATACAAGAGACAATCCACCTGGCAATAGATCTTTTAGTGGCAGGTTTCCCTTTACCAACCTCACCATAAGTGAGGAACAGTTGGAGGGAGTCAAACCTGTGACCCTTGGTACGCTCTATGTAGTAACTAAGGGCTCTCTTCACATCTAAGCTGTGCAGCCTCCTCTCGCCAGAGAAGGAATGGTCAGTGAAGTACACTGGAAGAGATACAGACTGATTAAGGTGGAAATCTGAAACCACCTTAGGCAAGAACTTCCTGTTAGTCCTGAGGACCACCTTATCTCTATGAAAGGAGATAAAGTCAGACTCCACTGACAAAGCTTGTAATTCACTTACTCGTCTGGCAGAATTGATGGCTACCAGAAACACAGTATTCCAAGTCAAGAACTTCAGCTCTGCTGAAGACAAAGGCTCAAAGGGGGGTTGCATAAGCTGAGCAATGCAAACATTAAGATCCCAGGCAGGGGCAGGATCCCTGAATGGAGGGTTGGTGTGAAGCAATCCCTTAAAAGACTTGGAGAACACAGAATGAGCTGAAAGAGAAGAGGGTTTACCTGCTGAAATAAAAGCAGACACAGCTGCCAAATGTACTTTTAGGGTAGCTGGTCTCAGCCCCAAAGTATTTAAATGGACCATATAGTCCAGGACTGTGGGTAAATCAGCAGATTCTGGGGAAATATGCTTCCCAGAGCACCATATGGAAAACCTCTTCCATTTGGAATTATAGGTAGCCCTGGTGGAAGGCTTTCTAGAAGCCTTTAGTATATCCATTACACCTTGGAAGAGGTGTAGATCAGCAAACTCTAACTCTTCAAGAGCCAGGCCTTGAGATTGAGAGATTTGAGGTTCGGATATCAAACCATCTCTTGAGCACAGGTTAACAGGTTGTGATTCCTGGGAAGACACAGGGGAAGATTGACTGCTAAGGACAGTAGCAGTGGATACCAGGGTTGTCTGGCCCAATCTGGAGCAATCAGGATCATCTTGCAGGATTGAGATCTGATTTTGACTAACACTTTGAACAGGAGAAGGAAGGGGGGAAAAGCATAGAGAAACTTCCCTTCCCAATTGAGAACTAGGGCATCCAGAGGGACTGAGCCCAACACTGGGGGCCTGCAGCAAAAAAGGGGAAGTTGGTGATTGTCTAGGGCTGCAAAAAGATCTATCTGCGGGGTGCCCCATCTGGCAAATATCACCTCCAAGACCAGGGGGTCCAGTGACCATTCGTGATGGCCCTGGGAAATCCTGCTGAGAGCATCTGCTAGGACATTGTCCTTGCCTGGGAGGTGAACTGCCGTAAGGGAGGTGTTCAGGGAGTAAGCCAGAGACCACAACTTCATTGTTTTGGTGCACAAGGCTGTAGACCGAGTGCCCCCTTGCTTGTTGATGTACCACATTGTGGTGGTGTTGTCTGTTCTGACTTGCACAACTTTGTTCTGAACAGATTTGGAAAAAACTTGAAGTGCTAGAAAAACTGCTCTGAGTTCCAACAGATTGATGTGGAGCAGAGATTCCTGAGGGGACCACAATCCCTAGGTAGTGAGGTCCCCACCCCAAGAGGGATGCATCTGTAGTAAGGATTAAGGCGTGAGACTGAGTGACAAAGGGAACCCCTTGTCTCAGATTGCTCTGATCCTGCCACCACTGTAGTGCCTGGATCAGGGTTCGAGTTACTGGGATCAATTTGGTTAGAGGGTCTTTCCTTTGAGACCAAAAGGCTCTCAAATGGAACTGGATGTCCCCCATCTGAAATCTTGCTCCCTGCACTACTGCTGTAGAAGCAGCCATGTGCCCCAGGAGCTGTAGAAAATGCCTTGCTGGTCGAGAGACCTGCAGGGTGAAGGAGGAGGCCAGAGAGACCAGGGTCCTCGCCCTGTCCAAAGGAAGGAAGGCTCTGGCTTCCTCTGTGTTCAGCTCTGCACCTATGAAGGTGAGGAGCTGGACAGGTTCTAGAACTGACTTTGAAAGATTCAGAAGGAAACCTAGAGAGGTGAGCAGTTGCTGAGTTATCTGTAGATGTAACTTGACTTGGTCTGGAGACTGGCCTACTATGAGCCAGTCGTCCAGGTAAGGGAAGATGGCAATTTTTTGCCTTCTTAGGGCAGCAACTGCTACTGCCAGGCATTTTGTGAATACCCTTGGAGCAGAGGTGAGGCCAAAGGGCATTGCTCTGAACTGATAATGGCCTGAGGGCAGCCCAAACCTGAGGTACTTTCGATGGGAGCTCCTGATGAGAATATGGAAGTAGGCATCCTTGAGGTCCAGGGATGCTAGCCAGTCCCCTGGCCTTAGAGAGGGTAGAATAATTCCCAGAGTCACCATTTTGAATTTTGGTTTTAAAAGGTGCTTGTTTAAATATCTGAGATCCAGGAAGAACCGCCATTCTCCTGTCTTTTTTGGGGTAAGAAAGTACCTGGAGTACAACCCTTTGCCCTGGTGTAGGGTGAACCATTTCCACAGCTCTGAGAGCCAGGAGGAAAAGACCTCTGCCTCTGGGCAAGTGCCTCTGGTGGATTTTCAGGTGGAAAGGATCTGGTTCTCATCTTTGGAAATTTTTGAAGCTGAGAACCAGTCCCTGGCTTACTACTTCCAGGACCCACTTGTCTGATGTCAGACTTCCAGTCCTGGACAAAGTAAGCCAGCCTGCCCCTACAGATAACTGAGAATCGGCTAGCAACTCCATCAGGGTGCCTGCTTGGCAGGGCTTTGTGGGCTGAGGGTGGAAGCAGGTCTGCTTGTACCCCATCTGCCTCTCCCTCTAAAGAACCCCCTCTGGGCATAGGGCAGAAGGAGGCCTGGGTTCAGTAAGAGGCATGTGAAAGGCCTGCCCTGCCCTGGAAAGCTGCCTTTGAGAGTGGCCTGCCTTTCCTTGGCCTGTGCACTCCATGGTGGTCCTATACTTGTCCATTTTCTTCATGTAATTCTCTGTGTCTGCTCCCAAACAGAGAATTACCCACAACAGGAAAATCCATGGCCTTAGTCTGGGTATCCTGTGACAGGCTAGTACATCTGAGCCAAGCCATTCTGCGAAGTGCCACAGATGTAGACATGACTCTTGATGACACATCATTAGAGTCCACTGCAGCATGGAATTGCACCTTGGATGCCTCAATACCATCAGCAGCCGCCTGCTCCAGCTCCTTGGCAAGCTGGCCAGGGACCTGTTTTGCTAGAGCCATAACAGTATCCCATCTGGATTTCTGATATCTAGCAACATAAGCCATATAATTTGCCTGTCCGAGTCCCAAGGATGGTGCCATATACTGTTTCTTTGCCATGGCATCAATCCTCCTGGAGTCCTTGTCAGGGAGGTGTGAAGCCAAGGGAATATTTGCCTTGTCACAAGCTGCAGTCTGCACTACTCCAACATGGCTGCATTGTTGTGTAAGGAACTCTGTATCCGAGCCTAACAATGTGTACCTCTTGTCCCTTCTCTTATCGACAGGAGGTAGTGTGAGGAGTTTTTAAAATTTTTACTGTCTGTTTCCAAAAGGATTTATGCAAAGGAATAGACAGCCTCCTTGACTCTGGGATATCCATCATTTCCACATAGTCAGGCTCCTCTTGATCATCCACAGCTTCCTCCATAGGGAGCTGGAGGGTTTCAGCCACTTTCTTATAAAACATAGAATGAGAAGGGGACTCAGAAAGCCTGGGAGGAGATACTCCTCAAGGTCTGTCTGGGGAGATGTCCGGGTCAATGGGCACATCCAGACTTTCAAATCCAAATTCACTCTCCTCATACTCCTCTTCCCCCTCCTCCGGTTCATAATATTCCTCTACCTCTTGAACCGGTGGAACCGGCTGAACCGGACGCTTACCTGATGGTGCCGGTTCGGTCGGAACCGGGGAAAGCGACTGGACAATTTTAATCGCTTGGCTATTTCTTCAGCGGTTGGAGAGGAAAGTTTTGGCTCCACACCAGCTGATTTCCTAGTCCTTTTGCTGGAACCAACTCCTTGAGTCGGATCTCCTTTGCCCGAGAAGTCTTGCCTGGTCAGAGGCACTCCTCCTCGGTTCGTTGGAACCGAACCGGGCTGGCCATCCGGTTCAGCGGACTTTTGGCCTCCCTTTCCCTGAGCCTACCAACTCTCTTTTCCAGGATAGCTGCAGGAAAATTTTTACAAATCTGGCAGTCTGCATTGAGGTGGTCAAACCCCAGACAATAAACACAGGTGGTGTGGGGGTCAGCCTTGGCAAAGGCTTCCCCACAGACACTGCAGTGTTGAAATCCAGTGGGCCCGGTTTTTCTTTTGGGTTTCTCAGACATAGTGCCAGTACTAACCAAACTTACCCGTTTATGGCAATCTGCCAGGTAAGACCCTCTTATCGGTTCCCAACCGTGTCACGAGTCGTGGAAAAAAACGTAATAAAATCCGTTTTTTTTAGAACCGATAAGAACCGGTAACCACACTCTAAGTGACAGATTAATATATTTTAAACAACCTGATCGGTTCAAACCAAACCGATAACCGTTTACAAGTTCCACACAGAAAGAAATCAATGTAAAACCTATCTAGTACTCACAAATACCACAGACAGAGTCTGAACCGACCAGTTGCGGTTTAATTTCAGTCGAAAACCGAGAAAAACAATACTTTAACCGACAAAATGAACCGAGCAGAAGGAGAAATCTCTGGAGCGACTGTTCAGTGAGGCGGAGTAAAGAATCTGACGGTTTGAGTTTAAAGAACAGCAGACAGAGTTTCAACCGAGCTCGAGCTCTGCATTCCATGCCTGGCATGGAAAGTTAACTCTTTCACCTCCAGAGCAGTTCGAAGGTTGGGACTCACTGCATATGTCATAATATAGCAAGACTTCATGTTGTTTGAATAGGTGATTGGAACTGGTTGATACATATGACTCAGGGAGTGATCCTTAACAGAGAATTATCTGATGTGAGGGGGGTCACAAATGGAGTGCCACAGGTGTCTGCCCCAGGGCTGATACCATTTGGCATGTATGCAAGCAACATGGGGGTGAGGTTACAGGGTAAACTGAGTCTGTTAATAAATGACACAAAAAGTGCAGTTACTTACCATAACAGTACATCTTCAAGACTATCCCCTCCATTGAGCCACACCTATGGAATTATAACCCGCTAGTGTCAGGACCACTCGGAAACTTTCGCCAGCTGGCGCTGCACACACTGACATATCAACACCACCTATACAACATGGTGTTCCCAGTCAGAGACAAGCTCAGATGATTATTAAACCAGCAGGGACTGCAAAAACCAGAACCCAAAACAGGCATATGGAAGAGGGGCCAGATTTGGATAAGACACCCTAATAGGGCAGGAAAAGTGTACAGAGCATTCAAAATCAGACAGAACTTCCAGTAACCAACCCTTGATATAGAAAATCAGGAAGGTGGGAGGGTAAGGTGTGGCTCAGTGGAGGAGATTCTCTCAAAGATCTACTGTTACAGAAAGTAACTGCACTATGTTATTTGATGGTATCTCCCTCCATTGAGCCACACCAATGGAATGATTCCCACACGGTATAACAGGCACTGTGTGAGGCAGGAAGGATCAATCCAACCAAAAGACGGAAGGCCTTGCAAAACTGCAAGGCCAACGCTGGCACATCTCCCAATGGTTGTTTCTGACTTGACTTTGAATCAGACAATTCGCATGCTGTTGTGACTACAAGTGAGGTGGAGTGATTGTTGTAATTACACTCTGTACATAAGAATACTGCCTACTTTTGTTTTGAAACTTTTTGTATTTAGTACAGCATTTTGTATTGTAACGTGTATTGTCTTCCTTCTGTTGTGACCGTGATCCCCAGGCACGGCTGAAAACAGATCATTTTGGTCCAGTCTACCTTCCCGGTAAAACAAAAATAAACAAACACTCTTCTTTCACCTCAACTCTCCATACCTGTGGCATGGGAGATCATGCGGAAGTTTGAAAGGCTAGCTAACTTCAAATTAAATATAACCAAGACAGATTTAATGCTTTACTTCCAACCCTCTAACACTATGAGAGAAGCTCTACTTATTAAATGGCGAGGAACTAAAAATCAAGCACCTTGGAATTCACATCCCTAAGAACCTGATACACCTGGACCTCGTCAACTATGAACCCATATCTCTCCAAATTCAGGAAGATTTATCCAAATGGGGACGGTTAAAGTTATCCTTTTTCAAACGTAATGAAACCATCCACATGGTTATCCTCCCAAGACTTCTCTACTTCTTCCAAAATATCCCAATATTCCCTGTATCCTTTTATTTTAAATCTTGGAATAAAATTATCTCTCCTTTATTTGGGATGGCCAGTAACCTAGAGTGTGATTTTCTCTACTTTGTCTCTCTCTCTCTTGATCGGGGTGTCAATCTCCCTAATTTGAGGTTTTATGCATTTGCTGCTTTTCTAAAACTCTTTTCCTCTGGCTTTCCCCTAATGCCCACAACGGTTGGAAGGATACTGAATTTCAAATTAACGACCTGCATGATATTGAAAAAATTGCATTTGTCTCCCCGGAGAGACTTCCCTCCCCTTCGAGAGTTTACAAAATTCTCAGCCCAAATTTTAAGAATATGGTATGACCTAAAAGGACAAAAAACCTTTAATCAAACAATTTTCTTCTTTACATTTCTTTCACTAGACAAAGGTTTTCTTCCGGCCAAACTTCATTCCTCCTTTGCTCGACGGTGTAGGCTAGGACTTAGTTATTACCACCAATTTACCAACCAATCAGGCATTATCCCTTTCTCTGAATTACAAATTACATATTCCCTTCCTTGATAGGGATATGGTTCGTTATACCCAGGTGAGAAACAGTATTTTACGGCAGAAGGAATTTACTGCTAGCCGCCCTACCCCTCTTCCCACTTTATGGGCTCTTTTACGGGATTCCCTAAACGGAAACCCTTGGAATAACTTGATCAGCCACATTTATAGACTACTGAGAGAGTCCCTTGGAGACTCCTCCCAGTCAGTTCTAGCAGCATGGAACCGAGATCTGGAGCTAGACATTGCCTTCCCACTTTGGGAAAATGCAACTCTGAGTGCAGTTAGGATTTCATCCTCCCACATTTGGAGGGAATTTACTTGGAAATCTTGCTCCAGATACTTTCGCTCTCCCGCAATCTTAGCTAAATACCGTCCGCCCACTTGTAGGCACTGTTGGAGGGGATGCAACTGCACTCTAGCAGATCTGGGTCATATTTTCTAGTTCTGTCCTAAACTAACACCTTTCTGGTGCACCCTCCACTGTGAATTGAGAGAATGCCTGGATGAAGAACTGGAAATATCAGCTGAAATAGTAGTTCTCTCCATTTACCCTCCCTACAGACCAAGATGGGACCTTACCTTACCTTACTGCCCTTATAAATTCTAGTAGCCCAGAAAGCTATTACTCGAAAATGGATGTCTTTCATTATACCAACTGTCTCGGATTGGTGCCAAATAGTGTTGGAAATATATAATTTGGAAAGCATCACTGCTAAAATACATAACAAACATGGTTCTTTTAAAGTTAAATGGCGTAGATGGGTAATGTATTTATCTTTGGTAGACCCAAAATTTGTGCCCTGAAGAGGGAGGAGGGTTAAATAAAGGTTAAATTACCCTGAGAGGTCAGGTTCCACCTAATTTCCTTTGAGACGAGGGGAATGCAGGCAAGGGTCCCCTTGACAATTTAGTTTATTCATGGATAGTGTCTGGCTGCCTGCCTTACATATAACAAATTATAAAATACTTCACAGGGCTGTGGAAAGATGAAGTCCTTGGTACGAGATACAAGTGGTGATATGTAAGAAACATGAAAAGTAATTGATTTTGTTTCTTGCTGTTAAAAGAATACATATTTTTCAGTTGGTATAGCATTGTAAGAGCCTAACGAAATCTCTAGTCTGTACTACTATGTCTCACTCAATAAAAATGAAATAAAAAAAGAAATAAACAAATAAATAAAATGTCTATAAAAAGAGTATGTGCAAACTATACTACTTCATGAACATGTGAACAGTACTCCAAGTGGCTGCAGAACAGATGTCAGCAGCCGACACATTGTGGAAATAAGCCACAAAAGTAGGCATGCCATGAGTGGAGTTGCTATGGGCAGGACCTTGAGGCTCCTTTCCATGCTTCTGGTAACAAAACACAATACAAGATGCCAACCACGTGGAAAGGCTACCATTTTGGGGGTGAAAGGCACAAACAGTTTTGAGGATTTCTACAATCCTTACACAATCCACATTGAAATGAAATGTCCAACAGGTATCCAGTGACTGTAACAACCCTTTTCCTCTATTAGACGGGGAAGGAAAATAAACTGGAAGTTGAATAGTTAGATTTACATGGTTTACTAAGGTAGAAGAAGGCAAAAAGACCCATTGAGTCTACCTCCCCACAAATTGTGGGAAATGTAGTTAAATGCCCATGAAATATTTATCCAATTTTCCCTTAACGGTTTACACAGTTTACTAAGGCAAAAGAAGGCCAAAAGACCCATCGAGTCTACCTCCCCACGCTTTGTGGGAAATTTATTGTCAAGTCATAAACAACTTTTGGGGGAAAAACATGGATTTGTTTTTAAAGTGATCTGATCCTTGTGGAAAATAAGAGAAGGGGGCTCTGCAAGCCAGGGCTCATGATTTGGACACTTTTCTTGCTGAAGTAATGGCCCCCAGAAATGGAAATTACATACTTACCATAATTATGATCTTCCCAAATATCTTCACCATTCACTACTGGTGGGTCTTACCGGAGGTCAGGACCCTGCAAGGAAAAAAGAACACTGCCTCTTTAAACATTTTGGTGCTGGGCGGAGCTGATGTCAGGACGGCACCACCCTCGAGGCCAGCATTCCACGTGACACTTGCATGTTGGCCAGTAACTGACTCAGACTCCTCCTAGCCCTCAGTTCTGTCCTGCCAGGCGAGGAACAAGAAAAGTTGGGTAAGCAGAGGGCCAGAGTGCCCGAATAATAGGGAAGGGTAGGAAATAAAATAAAGCTGAAAGGAGAACTAGGGTTAGACTAGAGGGGTAACTAAGATGGACAGGTAGGGGATGACTAGAACACTGGGTAGCCCTAGACAAAATAAAAACAACTAAGAGACAGGAGAGAGAGAAAAGGAAGACAGGCAGAAGAAGGAAAGTGGCACAACTCTCCCCCCCCCCCGACACTCCCCCCTCCACAACTCCATTGGACTCTCCTCTACAGATGAAGTCCACATGGACTACATTCCACCAAAAAAAAGAGGGAAATGGAGCTGATCCAGCACCTAAGGGCCCATACTGATTCAAGCGGGGGGGGGAGAGATCCAGAGGCCTGGGGACATGTCCCTACTGAGAAAACCCTTTTCCTTTTTTTTGTTTTAAGTTGCAGACAGTTGCACAATGAATGAACAGTGCCTGATCCTCTATACTGACAGACGTTTGTTCTTATCTTACCTTCATCATAACCTTCTCTCCTGTTATGTGTGTCCACTGTCTTCCTAAGATTCACTATCTATGGCGAAAAGTAATACACCAGGAAAGATGGTTGCTCCAGGGCGAGCAGGAATTAAAGTCTGGAGGACTGCTCAGTGCTGAAGAGAATCAATTAAGGAGGTTTGATCCCAGGGAGTAGCCCACAGATGCAGTGGGGCAACCTCATAGCTCACCAGCAGTGGGATAGAGCATCCAGATTGGATACAGGGTTCTCCCAAGAGCGAGTCCTTTTCCCTATTCCTTCCCACATGGAAGATGGGAAGGAGGGAGGGGAAATGAAAATTACGTACCTACCGTAATTCTTGATGTCTCTGTGTATCTTCACCATTCATCACAATTGGGTAATGTGACCGGAGGTCACGACCCCACAGGAGCTTTTTTTTTGGGATGGGCGGAGTCGATGCACCATCGGCACCACCCTTGAAGCCAACGCACTGCGTGGCGCTCACGGGTTGGCCGTTAGGTGTCATCGACCCCGCTCTCCCGCCAGTTCTGAGTCGCCGTAGAGTAAGAAAGGTTGGGAGGGAGGGACAAGGGAGTCCAAGGGACAGATAAAGGAAAAGATATACAAACTAAAAGGAGAAATAAAAGACTGAGAGGACAGAAAGAGAGTTGGAAATCTAAGGGGACTGGGAAGGAGCCCCAATCTCTGAAAGTAGAAGAGGAGGGTGGGAGGGAAGAATTAGAAGTAAGGATGTTGGGGGGGGGGAACATACCCTGAAGCCTTGACCTGCCTCCAGATTGTATAGGAACTGCGGAGGAGTAGCCAGAAGGCTACACTGCAAGAACTCAAGGCACAGAATCACTGCCAATAAACTCCAACATAAGCAAAAGCGGCTATTCTGGAAGAAAAGACAGGATACAGGGCTGTACCCCCCCCCCCCCAAAACTAAATTTGGTGGTAAGAAACAAGTTTCTTAAATTAATTTGAGGGTTGAGTCCCTAAGGACAAGAACAAGGGAGAACAGCGGAAAGGGATGGGGAGAGAGAGAGAGAGAGAGAGAAAAGAAGAGAGGGCAACCCCCACCCCACAGGGATGGAGCAGAGGCACTAAGGAAAGAAGTGCCCTCTCCCCGATCACTCCCCCCCGACAGAATGTAAAAAATCCCCCTGTGTGCCCAAGGTCACCCCGCTCCAAGCTGCAAGCGGCACTGAGACCAGAGACAGTGCTAACAATGGCCCCAACCGTGCTCTCTGTGCCACGAATGGCGCCGAAGTCGGAGACCCCATGCGCTGACCATCCGTGGTGCAGCGGTAGGCGTCAAGGACAGAGGCAGCGCTGACAATGGCCATAACCACGCTCTCGGCACCACGGACGGTGCCGAGTTCTGAAACCCTCATGCCGCCGTGTCCATGCTCAGAGCCGCAAGCGGTTCCAGAACTGGACATGGTGCTATGCTCAACCACAGCACCGCGGACGGCGCCAGGGTGAGAAACAGTCAGGGACTGCACAGTAGAGCCTCCCACGGTGCCACCAGCACCATCGGCACTGCAAACCGCGCTGACAGCAGCAACTGCACCGAGCGACAAACTGGCGCCAATGATGGCGCCATCAGGGCCCACAGCACCGCGAACAGTGCCGAGGCCCAAGACGGCACCAACAGACAGCGTCGAGGATGGCACCAACAGGCCTTCAATCCACGGGTGCGACACTGGGGGAGCCTTCGCCTCAAAGGGGTTGATAGCACAGTGCCTCCGCCTGTCCCTTGGGGGACAGACTGGGCCTCCTGCACTGTGGAAGGGGCCTCTGCCACTGCTAGGCTACAAGGCAGAGGCCCCTCCTCTGTGGTCCATATAGAACTGGGAGGGACCTAAGCGAAGGCCAAGAGAATGCGCGCTTGGCCGACAAGTTGGCCAGTCTCCCGAAAGTCGGCTGAGCTTGTCCCACTTTCCACGCACGTTGCTCGATGATACGGCAGACCATGGAGAAACAGGCTCACACGAATCCATGTCGTGTAGCAGGCCAAGACACATGGGGCAACGGTCATGCTGATCGGTGACAGAGTACTTATGGCCGCATGGGCACCAATGCATGGGGGGGGCCGTCCAGTCTTCACAGTTTTCTTGCACCCCAACCAAGACATGACCTATGGAAAAAGAACACCAAACAAGTCCCGATGTCGAGTAGGGCTAACAAAACCGGCAGGATACTCGGGAGCCGATGGACTTTGACACGGAGTCCATAAACGGAATCGAAACTATGATATGCAGGCTTCAAAGGTAGGCCTCTAAAGAGATTTTTCTTCAGCAGCTTCCCACGAGGTGACCTCAATGGCAGGAGACAAAGAACTGGCGGGAGGGCAGAGTCGACAACACCTAATGGCCAACCAGCGAGCACCATGAAGTGCGTCGGCCTCGAGGGCGGCGCCGATGGTGCGTCGACTCCACCGATCCAAAAGGGAAAAAAAAGCTCCCACGGGGTCATGACCTCCGGCCAAGTACCCAAAGGTGATGAATGGTGAAGACTGACACAGATAAAATCCAAACGTTCTCGTGAGACCTAGGGACTGATTACTCTGATGGTCTCGGGATTCTCCGCCTCTCACTATCTCTCTACCGTCACTTGCTGTTTCTGTCTTTTCTTCCCCCTTGCGTATCTGCGGTTATAAAAATATACGTAATCTTTGTGTGAAAATGTGATACTGGGATCCCTTTGTTTGAAACTGTATATAGTTATACGGCTGAAGTGATTGCAAAACACTACTTGGAATTTAGGGGATTAACCTGAGGTGCAGTTTAAGCTCCTCTTAGGCTTACTTGCAAACTCCTTTGCAGAGCTGAAAGCAGGAGGCCAGCTTGGGACACTGTTCTGTTTACAAGCCTACTCTGCAAAGAAACTGACAAGAACATTTTGTGAGAAACAGGATGTCTCCTTAATGAGTTCCCAGGCAAAGACTTATAAAAAGAGCAGCAATACTTTTGCTAGAGAGAGGCTGAAACTTGGAATTAGAGATACCCTCAAACATAGGACTTGGTTTTCTCTGTTTGTATTGCTTTTGTAAATAGTTATACTGAACAGTTTTTAATTTTTTATTTAACTATTATTAATAACAATGAAACGCTACTTGTGAATTTTGAAACTGCTCCTGGTTTTCCTATGCATCCTGACCTGTGCCTTGATAACAAGCTAAGAGAGTCCTGCATCAACTTGAGGAGAACTTGGGGTACAGACTCACTGTTTTCCCTATAGGAAGATAGGGTACAGCTGGAGCCTGCGTCTTCAGGTAGAGAAAGGTCACCCTTCTCCTCCTCATAATCCTCCTCCTCCTCCATATACTGGAGGTCTCCTTCTCCTCAATCACCAGAAGGGGGGGTCTGTAAAGGTACCCTATAAGGAGGTAGCACTGATGGCAAAGGCATCAATGGAGGAAGCATCAAGTTGACGATGGAAGCAGAAGTTGATGGACCCAATACTGGCGCCAATGACCGCAACGGACCAGACTGATGCATCGCTGGCCTAGATGTTGATGGTAGGGCCTTAGGCAGAAGCTGTATAAACAGAGCCAACATGGTCTGTAGCACTGCCTGCATATTGACGACAACTGTAGTAGGGATCACCAACAAACCCATCGATGGGCCAAAGCCCGATAGTTGAATTAGCTGAGCTCTATTATCAGTGACAGAGCCTGTGCCAGTCCCAACCCATGATGTCTCAAAGATAGTTTGGGGGGGGGGCAAAAGAACCGTAGGTTGCAGCCGTGGTTGGGGCATCTGTATACTTACCTTTTTCTCCTGATTTCAAGGGAGACTTAGAACAGGAAGGAGAAGTCACCAACTGAAAATCCTCACGTTTTCCCCTAGTTTTGATGCCTCTTAATATGAACACAAAGCTTACCCTTCAATTTCTCGATCAATTTCTTCATCCAAAGCAGAGATCTCTCAGCTGTTGCCTACCACCAAGGCAACTGGCAGGACATGAAAGATGCAGAGCTGGTGGAGTGGGCAAGTGAAACCAGTGCCAAAAGCCAGCGTCAAACACTCTGCACACTCCATAGTCTTAAAATAGTCTTCTAAAGCCTTTTGATGACATCTCCTTGTGACCATATTAAACCCCTGGCAAAAGGCGCACTTCTTAACATAGTATGAGAGACCCAGGACACAGACACTAAGTGTATGAGCATTGTCCTTGTAAATGTTTAATTTGCTGTAATGACAGACAGAATACAGACTCTTTATCCCTCAATGATGACATACAAAACACATTAACTAAAGATCGTAACAATTTACTTTTCGACTGAGAGCTGGAGCTGGAGGGTGATTGTCCTCCTTTGCTTTCTTTTGCAGTTAATCTTTTTATTAGTATGTAGTTTCAGATACAAAAATGAGTACAGAAGGAAGCACATGTTATCAATTACAGCAATGAGATTTACAGTAGTTAACATACTGACTTCTTTGTACATCATATCTCAGATCAAGGGTGAGAGTTCAGGGTTGTTGTTAGAAGTAGCACTTCCTGTACTCAGAGAGATGAGGTAGAGATACAGAAGGGTTCACATATGTCAGTTGTACCTTTTTCTTTTTTTTTAAATACATCAGAACTAAAGAAACTACTACACTGTAAGAGTAACAACTAGTATATGTTACATTCATTGGTAAGAGAGGTGTCACATCATGTTTTTCCAGCGTCAACCAATGCCCTGCCTGGGGTTTAGGAATTTAAGGTATGGGTACCAACACATATTGTATTTCTGGAGCGCATCTGTGGCATGTGAGATAATCGGTCTAGAGTGACTGGGTTAGGTTGGTCTGTAGCTCTTGGAAGGTGGATATTTCAGAGGACTGCCATCAGCTTAGTAGCGACCTTTTAGCCGGTATACTAAGTAGGGCGAGCCACTTGTGGGCAGCTGGTGAGACATGTGGTACTGTAGCCCTAAGAGGAGGAGGAGGAGGGGTGAGTGAGGGATCTTGCAGTGGAGTACTTCTATGGCTAATTTACAAACTTCGCTCCAAAAGGGCTGTATATGTCCGCAAGCCCAAAGCATATGCAGTAGGCCTCCTCCTGTTGCCCCACATCACCAGCACTTATTACTGGGCAGAAGTTTCATCTTGTGCAGTGCTGTGGGGGGGTCTGGTACCACACATGTGGTATTTTGTTATGAATGAGCTTGCTCCGGGCATCCTTAAACATTGTATGAGACAAAACCCAGCAGGGATTGGCTTGGGCTGTTATCTCTGATACTATCATAAATTACCCCTGCCACTCCCTTCTCCCTCTTGATCCAGTGTGTGCGGTTTGATGGTAGGGTGTTCCAGTAGAGTTCAGAACAAAGGAGATGTTGCACTGTATTGAGCATTCACAGATACTTCCAAAAATCTGCTCAGGAAAGCTCCATTCTGGCCTGTAGTGTTTGAAATGTGGCCACATTTCATGTCCTGCTATTAGTGATGTCCTGTAGGGATATTATTCCTTTGGTTGCCCACGAAAGCCAGTATATAAGCTTGTTGTCTATTTTGATTCTTGAGTTTCCCAAGAGAGGAGTATATTGCATAGGTTTCAGGTTGTGGCCCAGCCATTTGTGCATCTTGAGCCAACAGTCGACAGATGTTGGCATTATGCAGGGGCATCTGGTCCCGAGATTTATGTTCTCATGCTGGGGGTTTGGGGGCCACATAGGCCCTCAATCTGGGTCCGGGGTGAAACTCCTGGTGAGGATGGAAAGGCACCCCCCCACCAAAGTCATTGAGGTTTTACTTACTGTAAAGGTGAAAATCTGGGCTATCCTGAGCCCTCAAACATTACAAAGAGCCTCAGTTCAGTGACAGACAGGCACTGGCAGACTGACTGTCTGGCCTTCTGTATATTCTATTTTTGATTAGGTGTTCAGCCCACTAGCCCTTAAAAGGGCCTTTTTTTTTTGTATAAGTAAACAAGACAGAACCAGATGAATTATCCAAACTGAGCAAAACGAGGCCTTCCCTCAGTGACAGGTAGGCACTGGCAGAGTGGCCACCTGTATATTTTTTTTATTTTAAATAACTGTTTGCTTACCACAGCCCTTAAAATTGTTTTTTTTAACAGAGATACAGCATACTAACTAAAGTCGTGGATGGACTGTCCACATGACTTTAATAACTCTAGAGACTCTCACTAACTCACTGACTGACCGACACTACCACTTGCTCTGACGACTCTCTCTCTCTCTGTGATGACTCACTGTAGGAGCATGTCACATGATGAATGAAAGACAATTCAGAGCACACACGTGGTATGAAAAAATTTATCACAGTGACATCGGCCAGGAGGTTTTTGATTGGCCGAGAGGCAGAGACTGGAGTCCTTCCTAGTCATGGCCACTGCTCCCTAAGCTGCCAGTCATTCATCTGTGACATCAAAGAGTGAGCTAGAAAGAGATAGCAGTGAGGTAAAGCAAGGACGATGACAAGCCGAGCAGCACAATTGAGTGACAGGAGGCGGTGCTCTGAACGAGTCCAACAGCATGGAGCTGCACTGGTGCAGGCAAGTGGCTGCCGCTTGGCAAATGGGGGCGACTGTTGAGAGGCAAGGGAGCAAGGCAGCCATGCCATGGCCTGCAGTATTACTAAGGAAGCAAATAAAACAAAATGAATGATGGCAGTGCTTTTTAACTCAGGGCCATTTGCAAGACACCTGGGGCACTGGCCCCTCTGGTCCTGGGTTAACAACACCCCTGATATTATGAGGTGCATTTTTAAATCTTTGGAGATAGGGCAATATATGAGGGTGGTGAGTGGGCAGTCCTGGTTAAGGGAGAGTTCCATTTCTACCCACTGTGGCATCTCTGTGCCAGTCTTGCAGAGCCACTGCAGTATTTGCATGGCTCTGATGGCCTACACATATCTTAGAAACCAGGGTAGTCCCATCCCCCCCATGACCACTGGGCTTTAAGTTTTTTTTTCACTGTAATGGGGTTGGGTTCACTCCCAAAGGAAGCTGTCTATTATCTTGCCAAGTGTTGTGAACCACTTTTTTTTTTGGGGGGGGGAGTAGTTGGGAGGTGTTATATAGTGTAAAAAATTTGGGGACTGCTACCATTTTAAGTGTGAGATTTTGCCTGGTAAGGTGTAAGGTTCTTCACCTGTTTGATACCGTTTTCAATTGGGTGAGTAGTGGGTTTAGGTTTGCTTCATTTACTTTAGTCAGATCAGAGGTGATCCGAAGACCCAAGTAGGTGATCTCGCTAGGGGACAACTTGAGGCCTATAGCAGAAAATGTGGTGGAGGAGCACAGCCTGTTAAGAGGTGTTTTGGATCGACTGACATTAAGGCCTAACAATGTTGTGAAGTGCATTAGCAATGTCATCAGGAGAGGGGCTGAGGTTGTGGAGTCACCTAAAAGCACTAATAAGTCATCCACATAGAGCATCATGGAGTGTGTTGTGGGGCCTAGTGGAATACTTTTTATTTCCTTATGTTGCTATATAGCTGTCACTAGGAGTTCAACTGCTAGCATGAATAAGATGGGGGAAGAGCAGGCAATCTTGTCGTGTGCCTTTGGCCAGTTGTAATGGATCTGAGTGCATCGAGTTGGTAAGCACCCTCGTCATGGGGGAAGAGTATAGCAATTATACCCAACAGTGGTAATGGGACCGATGCCTGAGTGGGCGAGGACAAGGTGGCGGTAGCGCCATTCAGCTGAATCAAATGCTTTTTCAAAATCAATGTCACTTGTCGGTACTAGGATAGATTCAGCAGTGAGTGGATATGATTGGAGCTAATCCTCTCCTCGACAAAGCCCATCTGGAAGGGGTGTACCAGGTAAGGCAGAAGGTGCTCTAACCTGGCAGCCAGTGCCTTAGCGTAGATTTCACTGCTGATGTTAATCAGTGATATGGGATTGTTACTGGCTGGCATGGTAGGCTCCTTTCCCTTTTGGGAAACACTGTGGTAATGGCTTCATGGAGTGTGGGTAGAAGAGTTCCTTTTTGCTCAGTTTCCATGTACAAGTGTGTACAAGTGGTGAAGCAGGCTCATCTCTCTCCCAACCGTTGGCAGTTACTAACCAGTAATACTAGGGGGTTGAAAAATTCTGCCAAGAATCCGTCCCTTTGGGAGCTTTGCCTGAGTTTAGTGAAGAGAAGGCTGTTTTGATTCTGTCTACTGAAAGGGGTGTATCCAGTTCGCTCGTCTGGCCCGGAGTAAATTTGGACAGTGCGAGAGTGTTAAAAAAAAAAACATTGTATATTTTTTGGGTCCGGTGGTGCAGGACAGGAGCAGAGGTTAGAGTAAAATTATGTCATTACTGCATTGACCTCATTGGGGAATGTGCGTACTCGCCCGGTATTATTTTGGAGGCCTTCTGTGTAGCGTTCATCTTGTTGCTTGTGTAGCCGGTATGTTAATACTTTCCCCACTCTTTTCCCTCTTTCCCAGTATTGTGTTTAGATGCAATATGGCTGTCTCTACCCTTGTTAATAGAATGTTGTTGATCTCCATACGGAAGTGGAGGATGGATTTGTGGAGATAAGGTGTGGGGCAGGGGACTGGTTTGCACTGAGTCTCTTTCATCTGTAGCTCTTGCTCCAGATGACCTAGTTTCTGTCCTTGCTGACGCCTATGATGGGATGATAGAAATGATAGAAGGAAATGATAGAAAGTATACTAAGAATGGCAGATAAAGGGAAGATATTGCTGATGGGTGATCTGAATATGCCAGATGTTAACTGAAGTGCAGTTGCAGCAGCCACTTCTAAGAGTGGGGTTATTCTAGATGCCCTACAGGGGGCATGCCTTAGACAACTAGCATTGGAACTCACTCGAGAGGGAGCAATCTTAGACCTGGTCCTCTCAAATGGAGATGGAGAGAGGATCACAGATGTAGAAGTGGGTAGCCATCTGGGAACTAGCGACCATCGAACAGTATGGTTCACAATACACACAGCAACAGAGTCAAGCCATACAAAGGCAAAAGTACTGGACTTCAGGAGGGCTGACTTTGCCAAAATGGGTGAGTGCCTAAGGAATGCACTAGCAAATGGGCAGGAAGGAGGGGTGGAAGAACAATGGGGAATAATAAAAACTGCCATCACAGAGGTAACAAGCCTTTGTGTGAAGCAAATAAACAAAACAAAACAATGTAAGAAACCACTATGGTTCTCAAAGGAGTTGGCAGTGAAGGTTCAAGAGAAAAAGAAAGCATTCAGAAAGTACAAGGAATCACAGAAGGAGCAAGACAGAGAATTGTATCAGTTAAAGCAAAAGGAAGCTGGGAAGGCATTCAATACAGCAAAGGCCCGAACTGAGGAAAAGATAGCCAACTCAGTTAAGAAGGGGGATAAAACCTTTTTAGGTACATCAGGGAGGCGAATGAAGACTAAGGGAGGGATAGTGAGGCTTAATGGGGGGTGGGGGTGGGCAGAGGTGACTGTGAAAAGGCAGAGATACTAAACAAATATTTTTGCTCAGTATTTACAAATGAAGAGGGGGAGGTACCCAAAACAAACAATAGAAACACTCTGGATACAGAAGTTGATACCAGACCATTTACAGAAGAAAGGGTTCTGAAAGAACTCTTAAAACTGAAGGTGGACAAAGCAATGGGGTCTGATGGGATTCATCCCAGAATTCTAAAAGAACTAAGGGTAGAACTAGTGACACCACTGACTACCCTCTTTAACAAATCATGGAAGGATGGGGTGGTACCTGAGGACTGGAGGAGGGCAGATGTGATTCCCCTTCACAAAAGTGGGAGCAGGGCACAAGCAGGAAACTACAGACCTGTTAGTTTAACCTCAGTGATAGGGAAAATTATGGAATCACTTCTGAAGGAAAGAATTGTCGAGTACCTAGAGGCCAGAGGGGCACAGGACCCAAAGCAGCATGGATTCACAGCGGGAAGGTCATGCCAGACGAATCTAATAGATTTCTTTGATTGGGTAACCAAAGTGGTAGATCAGTGAGGGGCTGTGGACATGGCCTACCTAGACTTTAGCAAGGCATTTGACTCAGTCCCACATAAAAGATTAATATACAAGTTAGCCAGCCTGGGAGTGGGTCCCAAGATGATAGCCTGGGTAAAGAATTGGCTGGAGAATAGGACACGGGGGTAATAGTAAATGGAATCCACTCTGAAGAAAGAGGGGTTACTAGTGGGGTGCCGCAGGGTTCAGTATTAGGACCGGTCCTCTTCAATGTCTTTATAAGCGACATTGCAGAGGAACTGGAAGGAAAAGTATGTCCCTTTGCAGATGACACAAAGATCTGCAACACAGTTGATGCACAAGGTGGGGTGGAAAGGATGAGAAGGGACTTGGCAAGGTTAGAGGAATGGTCAAATGTATGGCAGCTTAGATTTAATGCTAAGAAGTGCAAGGTAATGCACCTGGAAAACAAAAACCCAGGGGAAGAGTACACAATGGGGGGTGAGATACTAACAACAAAAATGGAAAGGGACCTGGGGGTAGTCATATCAGATTACCTAAAGGTGGGCAAACAATGTGAGAGGGCAGTAAGGAGGGCTGGGGGGATACTGGGATGCATAGGGAGAGGCATCTCCAGTAGAAGACAGGAAGTTGTTATCCCTCTGTACATACAGCTGGTGAGACCCCATCTGGAGTACTGTGTGCAGTTCTGGAGACCCAATCTCTGCAAGAACATAGACAAGATGGAAGCTGTCCAGAGCAGGGCAACTAAAATGGTGCAGGGTCTGCACCGGAAGACATATGAAGAGAGACTAAAGGAGCTTAATATATAGCCTTGAGGAAAGGAGGAGAGGGTATGACAGAAACTTTCAAGTACCTCAAGAGAATCAACAAAGTCCAAGAGGGTAGCATCTTTCAAAAAAAAAGAGGTGTGCAAGAACAAGGGCACAATTTGAAGATGAGGCGGTCAGAGGTAATGTAAGGAAGTATTTTTTCACAGAGAGGGTTGTGGATGCATGGAACAGCCTTCTGGAGGAGGTTATGGAGTCAAAAACAGTGGTTGAATTCAAGCATGAATGGGACAGCCATAAGGAAATTCTAGGGGGTGGGGGTAGAAAGAAGTAGGCTGCTGGTTAACTAGGATCTGCAGCTTATCCATTAGGTAGGGAAATGGGCAGACTGGGTGGACCAAGCGGTCCTTATTTGCCGTCAAATTCTATGTTTCTATGTTTCCCATGTAATGTTGCTTTTAGGGCTTCCCAAGTCATGCTGGCTTTGGTGTTATCGGGGTTCTTATATTCCAGAAAATGTGTGGTTTCTTTTTGTGTCCAGGGAATGAATTCTAGGTCCCTAAGCAGGAGTGGGTCCAGTCTCCATGAGGGGGATTTCCTCATTTGTGCACCCCAAAGGAAATGCAGCTGCACAGGGGCATGGTCCGAGAGTACCATGCACTGAATTACAGTGTCCGCAGTAGCCTGTGTGATGTGCGAGGAGGTGAGCCAGAAGACTAAGTGGCTGCAGGTGCCAGGTACTGCTGAGTAGCAGGAGTAATCCCTGTCTCTGGGATAAAATAGGTGTCAGACATCCGCTAGAACTGTTAGAAACTACAGACCTGTTAGTTTGACCTCAGTGGTAGGGAAAATGATGGAATCACTTCTGAAGGAAAGAACTGTTGAGTACCTAGAGACCAGTGGGACACAGGACCCAAGGCAGCATGGATTCACAGTGGGAAAGTCATGTCAGATGAATCTAATCAATTTCATTGACTGGGTGACCAAAGCAGTAGACCAGGGAGGGGCTGTGGACATGGCCTACCTAGACTTTGGCAAGGCATTTGACACAGTCCCACACAAAAGATTAATAAACAAGTTAGCCAACCTGGGAGTGGGTCCCAGGGTTATAGCCTGAGTAAAACGTTGGCTGGACAACAGGACACAGACGGTAACAGTAAATGGTATCCACTCCGAAGAAAAGGGGGTTACTAGTGGGGTACCGCAGGGTTCAGTACTGGGACTCCTCCTCTTTAATGTCTTTATAGGTGACATTGCAGAGGGACTGGAAGGAAAAGTATGCCTCTTTGCAGACGACAAAAAGATCTGCAATAGGGTTGATACACAAGGGGGGGGTGGAAATGATGAGAAGGGACTTGGCAAGGTTGGGCAAATGGTCAAATGCATGGCAGCTTAGATTTAATGCAAAGAAGTGCAAAGTAATGCACCTGGGAAACAAAAATGCAGGGGAACAGTACACAATGTGGGGGGAGGTACTAACAACAAAGAAAATGGAACGGGACCTGGGGGTAGTCATAACAGATGACTTAAAGGTAGGCAAGCAATGTAAGAAGGCAGTAAGGAGGGCTGGGGGATACTGGGATGCATAGGGAGAGGCATCACCAGTAGAAAACAGGAAGTTGTTATCCCTTTGTACAGACAGTTGGTGAGACCCCATCTGGAATACTGCATGCAGTTCTGGTGACCCCATCTCCACAAGGACATAGACAGGATGGAGGCAGTCCAGAGGAGGGCAACTAAAATGGTACAGGGTCTGCACCAGAAGCCATATGAAGAGAGACTAAAGGAGCTTAATATGTATACCCTTGCGGAAAGGAGGGAGGAGGTGGGACATGATAGAAGCATTTAAGTACCTCAAGGGAATCAAAAAAGTCCAAGAGAGTAGCATCTTTCAGAAAAAAAGATGTGCAAGAACAAGGGGGCGCAATTTGAAGACAGAGGGAGGATGGCTCAGTGGCAATATGAGGAAGTATTTTTTCACAGAGGATGGTGGATGCATGGAATGGCCTTAATGAGGAGGTCATGTGGTCAAAAACAGTGGGTGGAATTCAAGAATGCATGGGACAGACATAAAGCAATTCTCATGGGGGGTAGGAGGAAGTAGGCTATTGGTTAACTAGGATCTGCAGCTTATCCAATAGGTAGGGAAAATGGGCAGACTGGGTGGGCCAAGCAGTCCTTATCTGCTATCAAAGTCTATGTTTCTAGACCCTGTTCGCTCAATAGCAGGGAGAGGGCTTGTGAGCTCATACTGTGGGGTTCAGAAGGTGAGTTACTTCTGTCTGTTGCAGGTGTCAGTGTGAAACTGAAATCTCCTCCTACTAGCATGGAGGTTTTCTTTTCAGTAGATGCGCTAATGTTTTGTGCTAGTTCATGAAAAAAGGCCGGTTCATCTTCATTAGGTGCATATAGGTTCGCCAGAAGGAGGGGACCTGATGGTATGTCCATCTTCACTCTCACCCACCTCTCTTGAGGATCTTTTTCTAGTGAGTGTATATCCACTTCAGAGACTTGTGGATTAAAATTGCCACCCCTCTCTTATGGAAAGGGGCAGAGGCTGATAGGATTTGACCCACTTAGTCCTTTTGTAGGCATAGAGGATCTGCAGCCAACATTTTTGTTTCTTGCAGGAACGCCAGAGTGGTTTTCAACTTCTTTAGGTGGGAGTTAAGACCCCTGACATTCCATGTGTGGCATATTAAATCAAAATCAACCATTGGGTAGGGGGTATCCTATGTGAATTTCCAACATGAAATGGGTACAAAGGTTTGTCATTTGGGTTCATCCAGGTACACCATTTAGAGAAGGCAAGGTCAGTATCCTGAGGATGGAGATCAGCATAGCTAGCCAAGTTGGGGTGGGCTGGTGACATCAGGAATATTCGGTACACCATAAGATAATATAATTCACTCTTATAGTAACTACAAAGACAAACCAATACAACAACTTCTTACAACCAGAGAATGCTCTGGGGTAGCTGTGGGTGTGCGGCAGCCAACAAGTGTGGTTTAGGCCTTCCCAGCATCTGTCCAGGGACATGGTCCCAGTCTTTGCTTAGCTAGATCTTAGTTCCTAGTTAGTCTATGTGGCCAGAGAGGAATCCCAGTTACCTTGGTTGTTTGGGTACTCCTTACCCCTTAATCTGGGTTGCATTGTAGTTGATCAAATACAGTCATCTGGGTCACTTACAGGCTATGGGGTAACTGCCTTTACTGGTGTTATTTCAGCTGCCCTAAATGTCTATATTACACTGTCCTTTACAGTTAGGCCCTCCATTGGTGGTTGGCAGCTGCTGCATGTCGAGGGTATATCCCTGAGTTAGCTCCCTTTCATTCACCCCGGCTTGCTTGTCACAGCGAAGCATAGAGCTACCCATGGTCCCATGCATGAGAGAAGGTACCCTGCACCCTTCCTGTGCTACAGCTGTCTCTTCTTTTAAGTCAAGCTACGTATACTGAAAGAGGCGGGATACAACAGCTCCTCTGGGCTTGGGAGGCTGCGGGACGGACGTGGGTGAGTGTCTCGCCTAAAGTAAACATGAGAGGCTGCGAGTGCGAGAATTGGCAGAGAACACCAGGACAAGGAGCTGCTGTTGTGACTGGACTTCTCTACTGGGACTAAAGAAGTAGAACTCTGCTACTGGGACCGTCAATTTACTGGGACTAAAGAAGTAGAACTCTACTACTGGGACCTTCAATTTAGGGTAAAACAAAAGTTAGTGTGTTTGTCTGAGTTGGCTGAAGTGAGTTGTTATCCGAGCAGTTATCTAGGTGTTAATCTCAGGTGGCTGAAGGGAATTGTTATCTGTGCAATTTAAGTGTAGAAACATCTGCTAAGTAGGAAGAGTGGCTTAGTTAGAAGGAAGCCAGATTTAAACACTACCCTAGATAGCTTCTGCCAGAGAATTGGCAGAGAACACCAGGACAAGGAGCAGCTGTTGTGACTGGACTTCTCTACTATGACTATATTGCCTCCTTCCTCCCCCACCCAAAGCTAGTTCTACTTTTATAGGCACAGGATTTGACTGAGAACAGGAACTTCCTGTTTGGAAGCAGAAGCGAGTGATCACAGAGCCACCAAAGACTCACCATCCTAGAAGGACAAGAGTAGCTCTCTGTCCCCACCCCCAGCTGCTGGAGGTCTGCCTCTGAGCAAGTAAGGGGACTACTGAGAAATATAGGATCTTCTTGTCTCAGAACAGGAAGATCAGGAGCTTAAAGGGCACAGAGGCAGTAAGTAAGTAGGGAAAAAAAAAAAAACAGAGGAAAGAGTAAGGATTCCAAACAACAGCGAAGAGGCCAGAAATAAGACATGATGGGAGTGGTATAGTGCAGTGGCTATGGAGCAGCAGTCTTCTGGGAGATGTTCCGGAGGATGCGGTGTTATCCCATCTGCAGGCACCTCTCTGGGCTGAGAGAGGAGGTTGCTCATCTCCAGGCTGAACTGGCCAGGATTTGTGGGACCTCCTCTCTCATCCAGGGACCACCAGGGCCACTGCCATTGCCTCAGAGGTTGCCAAAGAAAGAGGAGCGTTTGGACCACAGTGGGCTCAGGGAGGGTGAGGGTGGTGGAACAGAGGTGCATCCCTCCGGTTGTACCTCTCCACAATTCATATGCCATTCTGGCAAAGTGTGGTTCCTCTATGGAGGCACCTGCAGTGAAGACCAAAGAGGATGCTGGGAACCGCCACAAAGGAGACACACAAGAGGGTGGCATGGGACCCTACAGGGGAAGAAAACAACTCCTGGTGGGGGACTCCATTGTTAGGAAGGTAGAACTGGGGGAGGAAGGGGAGAGAGAGGTAAGGTGCCTGCCTGGCACAATGGCTTGGAGGGACAGGGAGCGAATCTTCAGGATAGCCGGGGCAGCTGCACAGGGGAGGAAGCTGGATGTCATTGTCCACTTAGGGTCAAATGACCTGGCTAAGAAAGGGATCAGAGCAGTGCAGGAAGAGTTTGTGGAGTTAGGGAGGGGCCTTAGACAAGCAGCACGCACAGTAACCTTCTCGGAGGTGCTGTCTGTCTATGGCGTAGGTGAGGCTAGGGTACTCCACACCATGGGATTCAATCAGTGGTTGAAAAACTGGTGCAGAGCTCAGGAATTTGGCTTCAATGGGGACTGGGGGTCCACCTGGAGTGATGCAGACCTATACTGGCGTGATGGTCTGCATCTGTCCAGGAGGGGAACTAGGATCCTAGGTGATAGGTTTAAATGCTTCATTGGCAAGCATTTAAACTAGCCAAGGGGGGAGGCACTAGAAAGGAGCAGGGGAAATCCTAGCCCCCCCCACAAAGTCAGGGTAGTAAGTGAGGTAAACACCAGGTTAGAGATGTCGATAGGGAGAAGGCAGGGGTAAATGAAGAAAGTGACAAAGGCAATAAGGACAGGCATGGGGCAAAAAGGGGTAAGGCCATCAGGAAATGGAGGGTAATGAGTACCAATGCCCGTAGTCTGGGCAACAAGCTCCTTGAACTGGTGGCCTTGATGGAACAGGGATACCTGGATATTGTAGCAGTCACAGAAACATGGTACACAGAGAACCATGACTGGGATGTTAACATACCAGGGTACACAACCTACAGGACAGGCAGGGAGGGAAGAAGAGGGGGAGGAGTAGCTCTCTATGTAAGGGAAGGGATAAAAGCAACTGAACAAAAGAGTAAACAGGGAGGAGAGGAGGCATTGTGGGCCACCTTAGAGACTGGAAATGGCACCACAATCCACACAGGGGATGTATACAGACCCCCATGTCGGGGAAGGAACGGACAAGGATATGATAGAAGGCATTCTTAGGATGGCAGAGAAGAAAAAATTACTCATCTTAGTAATGTTGTTTCTTCTAATGGAGTCTTGCTATAGTATGACAGTAGCAGTTTGATCCAGCTCTAGAACTGCTCCGGAGGTGAAATGGTTAATACCATTCCAAAATAGAACTTTGAGCACGAGCTCTAAGAAGCAGCTCTATCTGTGTAATTTCAAACCTGAACTGTCAGATCTTTACGAGCAAAAACTCACTAAGGTCTGTGTGGAAGCTGTAACCTACATTAGCCAAATGGCTACCTAAATACCAACAACCATTGCTGGTCCCAACACCCAAGACTCAGGTCAGGGGACCAGAACTACTAATACAATTCTAACAACATGAGAATAAAACAACAGTATAATAAAACACACCCCAAACCCCCAAACGGGGGAGAAACGCTAAAAGGGCACAAAATAGTGCCCACACTAGGTTGCCCGCACCCCACCCAAGTAGAAGTTCTGAGAGGGGCAGGCTGGGGGGGGAGGTCATTATATAGCAAGACTCCATTAGAAGAAACAACATTACTAAGGTGAGTAATTTTTTCTTCAAACAACATGAAGTCTCACTATATTAAGACAGTAGCAGTCTACACAGCAGTACCTCCATGGAGGAGGGGCAGAACCTACTTAGGGAATAGGCTCTGAAGAACAGCTGTGCCAAACCAGGCATCTCCTGGCCTGGACATCCAGGAGTAATGCTTGGTGAAGTAGTGTACCGTTTTCCAAGTAGCAGCCTGGCATATCTCTAATATAGGGATGTCTCTGGCAGCAGCTAGAGGCAGCTGCACCCCTGGTAGAGTGAGCCCTCAAGCCAGGAGGGATCTCTGCCCAGTTTCTGATAACAAAACTGGACACAGAGACAATTCACCTGGCAATTGATCTCTTAGTGGCAGGTTTGCCTTTCCCAACTTCACCATCGGTGAAAAAAGTTGGAGGATTCGAACCTGTGACCTTTGGTACGCTCTATATAGTAACTAAGAGCTCTCTTAACATCCAGGCTGTGCAACCTCCTCTCACCAGAAGAGGGTGATCAGTGAAAAATACTGGAAGGAGATAGATTGGTTAAGATGGAAATCTGAAACCACCTTAGGTAAAAACTTCCTATTAGTCCTAGGACTACCTTATCCCTGTGGAAAGAAATAAAGTCAGTTTCTCTACTGACAAGGCTTGCAACTCACTTATGCGTCTAGCAGAAGTGATAGCCACCAGAAAACAGTTTTCAGGTTAGATACTAAAGCTCTGCAGAAAACAGAGGTTCAAAAGGAGGTTGCATTAACTGGGCAATACAAACATTAAGGTCCCAGGCAGGGGCCGGTTCCCGAAAGGGTGGATTAGTATGGAGTAATCCCTTTAAAAACTTGGAAAACACAGGGTGAGTGGAAAGAGGGGATGACTTTCCTGCTGAAACAAAAGCAGATACAGCTGCCAAATGGACTCTCAGGGTAGCTGGTCTGAGACCCAAGGAATTAAGATGGACCATGTAATCTAATACAATGGGCAAATCAGCAGATTCTGGGGAAACATTTTTCCCAGCACACCAAATGGAAAACCTTTTCCATTTAGAACTATAAGTAGCCTAGTGGAAGGCTTTCTGGAAGCCTTTAGATTTCAAGAACACCCTGAGAGGTGTAGATCAGCAAACTCTAACTCCTCAAGAGCCAGGCCTTGAGGTTGAGGGATTTGAGGTCTGGATACCAAACCCTTCCCTGGGCACAAGTTAATAGGTTGTGATTCCTGGGAGGCAAAGTGGAAGATGGATTGTCAGTGACAGAAGGAGGGTACCAGGGCTGCCTGGCCTAATCTGGGCAATCAGAATCACCCTGCAAGGCTGAGATCTGATTTTGACTAATACTTTGAATAGAGAGGGAAGGGGGAAAGCATAAGAAACTTCCCTGCCCAATCCAGGAGAAGGGCATCCAGGGGGACTGAGCCCAGCACTGGAGGTCTGCAACAGAACAGAGGAAGTTGGTGATTGTCTGGGGCTGCAAAAAGATCTATCTGAGGGGTGCCCCATCTGGCAAAGACTATTCCCAGCACTTGAGGATCCGGGGACCATTCGTGATGGCCCTGGGAAATCCTGCTGAGAGCATCTGCTAGGACGTTGTCCTTCCCTGGAAGATGAACTGCTATGAGGGAAGTGTTCAGGGAATAGGCCAGAGACCACAACTTCATTGCCTCGGTGCACAAGGCCGAAGACCGAGTGCCCCCCTGTTTGTTGATGTACCACATTGTTGTGGTGTTGTCTGTTCTGACTTGTATCACCTTGTTGTGGACAGATGCAGAAAATGCTTGAAGAGCTAAAAAGACAGCTCTGAGTTCCAGCAAATTGATGTGGAGCAGAGATTCCTGGGGGACCACACTCCCTGAGTGGAAAGGTCGCCATGTGGGCTCCCCAACCCAGAAGGGAAGCATCTGTAGTGAGAGTCAAATTGTGAGCAGGGAAATGAGAGGCGCCCAATCTTAATTGCTCTGATCCTGCCACCACTGGAGGGCCTGGATCAAGGTTCGAGTCACTGGGACCAACTTGAAAGGGGTCTCTACTCTGAGGCCAATAGGTTCTCAAGTGAAACTGAATGTCTCTCATCTGAAATCTTGCTCCTGCACAACAGCTGTGGATGCAGCCATGTGCCCCAGGAGCTGCAGAAAGTGTCTTGCTGGTCGAGACCTGCAGGCGTGAGGAGGAGGAGGCCAGAGCCACTAAATTCGTCACCCTTTCTAAGGGAAGAAAGCTCTGGCTAGCTTTGTGTCCAACTCTGCCCCTATAAAGGTGAGTACCTGGACTGGTTCCAGAACTGACTTTGGCAGATTGTAGAAAGCAGGGAGGTGAGAAGCTGCTGGGTGACTTGCAGGTGAGATTTTACCTGTTCTGGGAATGGCCTACAATGAGCCAATCGTCTAGATAGGGAAAACAGCAATCCTTTGCCTCCTTAAGTGGGCCACTGCCACTGCCAGACACTTTAGAATACCCTTGGGGCAGAGGTGAGGCCAAGGGCATTGCTCTGAACTGGTAATGACCTGAGGGTAGTTCGAATCTAAGATACTTTTGATGGGAGCTTCTGATTAGGACGTGGAAATAGGCATCCTTGAGGTCCAGGGAGGCTAACCAGTCCCCTGGCCTTTGGGAGGGTAAAATCATTGCCAGAGTTACCATTTTGAACTTTGGTTTCAAAAGATGCTTGTTCAGATATCTGAGGTCTAATATGGGCCGCCAGCCTCCTGTCTTTTTTGGGGTAAGGAAGTATCTGGAATACAGACCCCTGCCCTGGTGCAGGGGAAGAACCCTTCCACTGCTCTGACAGCCAACAGGGTTGAGACCTCTGCTTCTAGAGCAAGGGTCTCTGAAGCACTCGGGTAGAAATAATCTGGTTCTCAACTTGGGAAACTTTTGAAGCTGAGAACCAGACCCTGGCTTACTACTTCCAGAACCCACTTGTCTGAGGTTAAAGAGCCCAGTTCTGACTGAGTAAGCCAGCCTGCCTCCTACCGGTAAGGAGAATCGGCCCTGGGCACCCCATCAGGTGCCTGCTTGCAGGTGCTTTAGGCTGAGGGGTGGGAGCAGGCCTGCCCACCCCTCGTCTGCCTCTGCCTCTGAAGAAGCCCTCTGAGCATAGGCAGAGGGCCTGAGTCTGATAAAAGGCCTGTGAAAAGGCTCACCCCTACCCCTGGGGGTATGCCTCTGGGGAGTGGCTTGCCGCTCCTTAGCTTGGCACTTTTGTAAGTAGTCCTATATTCATCCATCTTTTCCATGTAATTCTCTGCTCCCCAAACAGAGAATTTCCCACCACAGGAAAATCCATAGCCTTAGTCTGGGTATCCTGTGACAGGCTAGTACACCTGAGCCAGGCCAACCTACGAAAAGCTACAGATGTGGCCATGACCCTAGAGGAAACATCATTAACATCCACAGCAGCATGAAACTGTACCTTAGAAGCCTCAATGCCATCAGCAGCCACCTGTTCTAGTTCGCTAGCCAGCTGGCCATGGGCTTGCTTGGCTAATTCCATAACAGTATCCCATCTAGATTTCTGATACCTTGCTACATAAGCCATATAATTTGCTTGCCTGAGTCCCAGAGAGGCTGCCATATACTGTTTTTTCGCCATGGCATCAATCTTCCTGGAATCCTTGTCAGGAGGATGTGAAGCCAGGGAATATTAGCTTTATCACAGGCTGCAGCCTGAACCACCAACATGACTGCATTGCTGAGAAAGAAATTTGTATCAGGACCTGACAATGTGTACTTTCTGTCCATCTTTTATCTACAGGAGGCACAGAATTAGGAGCTTTAAAATTTTTATTGTTTGCTTCCTAAAAGACTTATGTAAAGGAATAGACAATCTCCTAGACTCTGGAATATCCATCATTTCTACAAAATCAGGCTCCTCTTGCTCATCCACAGCTTCTTCCAATGGAAGCTGGAGGTTTCAACAACTTTTGTAAAACATAAAATGAGATGGGGACTCAGATAGCATAGGGGGAGATTCTAAAGGTCTGTCTGGGAAACTTCGGTTCAATGGGCACACCCAGACCTTCCCAGCCACATTCATACTGTTCATAATCATCCTCCCCCTCCTCTGGTTCATAAAACTCAACATCATATTCCTGAACCACTGGAACCGGACGAACCGACCTTTTGCCAGATAGTGGCGGTTCGGACGGAACCTGAGACAGTGACTGGACAATTTGTATGGCTTTTGCTATCTCTGCAGCAGTTGGAGAAGGGATTTTGGACTCCAAACCTGCTGACTTTCTTGTTTTCTTTACTGGAACTGGTTCCTCAGAACCAGCTTTTCTTTTGCCTGAGGAAGTCTCGCCCTGGTCAGAGGGCACTCCCTCCGGTTCGGTTGGCACCGAACCGGCTGGCCATCCGGTCAGCGGACTCTTGGCCTCGCTCCCTGAGCCTGCCCAATCTCTTTTCCAGGGTGGCTGCAGGAAAATTCTTACATATCTGGCAGTCTGACTGGAGGTGGTCAAACCCCAGACAATAGACACATGTGGTGTGTGGGTCAGCCTTGGCAAAGGCTTCCCCACAGACATCACAGTGTTGAAACCCAGTGGGCCCGGTTTTTCTTTTGGGTTTCTCAGACATAATGCCGGCCTAACCAGAAAACTTGCCCTTTAAACGGCAGTGCCAGGCAAGACACCCTTATCGGTTCCCAACCGTGTCACGGGTATTGGAAAAAAACGTAATAAAATCCATTTTTTTTAGAACTGATAAGAACCAGGAACCGCACTCTAAAATGTTAAACTTTAAAATTAATGAGTTTTAAACCCAGCTGATCGGTTCAAAACCGAACCGATAAACTTACAAGTTCCACACAGACAAAACCTTTTAATTACTTACGATTACCACAGACAGAGCTTGAACCGAACGGTTTTGCGGTTAAAATAAAACTATTCTCGGTTGAATCGGACTGAGAAAACACTGTTTAAACCGAGAAATGAACCGAGCAGTAGGAGAAATCTCCGGAGCGACTGTTCACTGAGGCGGAGTAAAGAATCTGACAGTTCAGGTTTGAAATTACACAGATAGAGCTGCTTCTTAGAGCTCGTGCTCAAAGTTCTATTTTGCAATGGTATTAACCATTTCACCTCCGGAGCAGTTCTAGAGCTGGATCAAACTGCTACTGTCATAATATAGCAAGACTTCATGTTGTTTGAAAGGGGGAGATACTGTTGATGGGAGACCTGAATATGCCAGATGTTAACTGGAGCACATTTGCTGCAGCCACATCCAAGAGCAGGGCCATTCTCGATGCCCTACAGGTGGCATGCCTCAGACAGCTAGTTTTGGAACCCACTCGTGAGGGAGCAATCTTAGACCTCATACTCTCAAATGGGGACAGTGAGAGGATCTCAGATCTAGAAGTGGGTAGCCATCTGGGAACAAGTGACCACCAAACAGTGGTTCACAATAAACTCAGCTACAGATTCAAGCCATACAAAAGTGAGGGTACTGGACTTCAGGAGGGCTGACTTTGGCAAGATGGGAGAGTGCCTTAGAAAAGCACTAGCAAACAGGCTAGAAGGAGGGGTGGAGCAACAATGGAGAAACATCAAAACTGCCATCACAGAGGCAACAAGCCTTTGTGTGAAGCAAATAAACAAATCAAAATGAAAGAAAAAGCTACTGTGGTTCTCATAAGAGGTGGCAGGGAAGGCCAGGGAGAAAAATATAGCATTCAGGAACTACAGTATAAGGAAACACAGAAGGAGCAGGACAGAGAGCTAGCTGTACCAGTTAAGGCAGAAGGAAGCAGGGAGGGAAGTCAGAATAGCAAAGGCCCAAACTGAGGAAAAGATAGCCAACTCAGTTAAGAAGGGGGATAAAACCTTTTATAGGTATATCAGGGAGTGTAGAAAGACAAAGGGAGGGATAGTGAGGCTGAACAGAATGGACGGTGGGTGGGCAGAGAGGGACAGTGAAAAAGCAGGGACACTGAATGAATATTTCTGCTCAGTATTCACAAAAGAGGAGGAGGGGGAGGTGCCTAATCCAATTAACAGAAGCACTCTGGATAGGGGAGTCGATCCCAGTCCTTTCACAGAAGAAAGGGCTCTGAAAGAACTCCTAAAACTGAAGGTGGACAAAGCAGTGGGGTCTGATGGAATTCACCTCAGAACTCAAAAAGAATTAAGGGGGAGAACTAGTGAAACCACTGACTACCCTTTTTAACAAATCATGGGAGGATGGTGTGGTACGTGAGGACTGGAGGAAGGTGGATGTGATTCCCCTTCACAAAAAGTGGGACCAAGACAGAGGCAGGAAACTACAGGCCTGTCAGTTTGACCTCTGTTGTAGGGAAAGTGGTGGTATCACTTCTGAAGGAAAGAAGTGTTGAGTACCTAGAGGCCAGTAGGGCATAGGACCCAAGGCAGCATGGGTTCACAGCGGGAAGGTCATGTCAGACAAATCTAATTGATTTCTTTGACTGGGTGACCAAAGTAATACACCAGGGAGGGACTGTGGACATGGCCTACCTAGACTTTAGCAAGGCATTTGACATAGTCCCGCATAAAAGATTAATAGTCAAACTAGCCAGAATGGGAGTGGGTCCCAGTGTGGTAGCCTGGGTAAAATATTGGCTGGACAATAGGACACAGAAGGTAATTGTAAATGGAGTCCACTCTGAAGAAAGAGGGGTTACTAGTGGGGTACCGCAGGGTTCAGTACTGAGTCCAGTCCTTTTTAATGCCTTTATAAGTGACATTGCAGAGGGACTGGAAGGAAAAGTATGCTTCTTTGCAGATGACACAAAAATCTGCAGCAGGGTTGATACACAAGGAGGTGTGGAAAGGATGAGAAGGGACTGGGCAAGATTGGTGGAATGGTCAGAAGTATGGCAGCTTGGATTCAGTGCAAAGAAGTGCAAAATAATGCACATGGTAAACAAAAACCCAGGGGAAGATTACACAATGGGGGGAAGTAGCAACAACAACAAAAATGGAAAGGGACCTGGGGTCAATCATATCAGATTACCTTAAGGTTAGCAAGCAATGTGAGAAGGCAGTAGGGAGGGCTGAGGAGATACTGGGATGTATAGGGAGAGGCATCACCAGCAGAAAACAGGAAGTTATTATCCCTCTGTACAGACAGTTGATGAGACCTCATCTGGAGTACTGTGTCCAGTTCTGGAGACCCTATCTCCACAAGGACATTGACAGGATTGAGGCAGTCCAGAGGAGGGCAACTAAAATGGTGCAGTGTCTGCAAGAGAAGCCATACGAGGAGAGACTAAAGGAGCTTAATATGTATACCCTTGAGGAAAGGAGGGAGAGGGGGGACATGATAGAAACTTTTAAGTACCTCAGTGGAATCAACAAAGTCCAAGAGGGTAGCATCTTTCAGAAAAAGAGATGTGCAAGAACAAGGGGACACAATTTGAAGATGGGGGGGGGGCGGTTCAGGGGCAATGTGAGGAAGTCTTTTTTCACAGAGAGGGTGGTGGACGCATGGAACAGCCTTCCTGAGGAGGTTGTGGGGTCTATAGCTGTGGGAGAATTCAAGAATGCATGGGACAGACATAAGGCAATTTTTGTGGGGGGTAGAAAGAAATAGGCTGTTAGTTAACTAGGATCTGCGGCTTATCCTGTAGGTAGGGAAATGGGCAGACTAGGTGGGCCAAGCAGTCCTTATCTGCCATCAAAGTCTATGTTTCTACGACTGGTCGTGGGCCAGGAAGGTTTTACCGACTCATTTTATAGGAGTCCAGTATCTCTCTCCAGGGCTAAATGCTGTGCGCTTGTGTGGTGTAACTGATGTCTGTGGTTGCACCACTTAGAGGAGGCCCTGCCTCACTTTCTGTAAAGGTAGTACTAGCTTGATCGCAGCTAACATTTATGTATGACAGTTGGGCATCATTATTCAGCCTGAGGTACATGATAGTTTAACGTTTGTAATATTATATCTAGTGCTCCTGAGCTAAGGTTCCTAGCAAGAGCAACCCATATTAAGGCACTCAACATTATGATACATGTACATAAGGCGTATGTCTCTTACAAAGATATATCATTAATAGCAGTATTTTTTCATAAGGTAGTAATTAAGAGAAGTACAATTGTCCTGGGAGGTGTCAATGAGAGGGTGGCTAAATAGCCTCTTGTTCTCTACTCAAACCACTTCTATAATTCGAGCTTAGCTTGATTATATTAAGCACTTTTTTGAGTATGACCCATTGCTCCCTCGAGCTCCCAGCCCGTATGCCGAAGGGGGTCTCAGGGTAACCTAGAAGGACACGTATTGTTTGAATTTTTCAGGAATTTCTTAGTTTGGGCTGTGTGTGCATTTTCCGCACAGGTGTTACAAACGTTCTTTGTTGTGCTTGTGCTCTCTGAGCAGGTGAGGATTGTCTGTGTGATCTTGAGCATTTGCTCTTTTGCAGTGTGGTCACATGGGGAGGGCAGGGAGCTCGATCTGGGCTCCTGAGCAGCAGTGGTTTGTAACTGCCAACGGTTGGGAGAGAGATGAGCCTTCAGTCCTTATACAGACAGCAATAAAGCTGTGATATTTGCACTTATTTCCTGAGTGAGTGTGTAGTTCTTGCTTCCACAGTGCTAATTTTTTGGAGCCTATATAGAGAGAGACCCTGGTGTGTAATTGTGATGGAAGGCACTTGAGGGCATACCTGCACGTATCAAATCCCCTGACCCAACATTTATTAAGGCTGTGGGTTGAGCCTACAGCCCTTCTGTCATCGATCAGACTATAGCTCTAAAACAGCTTTTCATGGAACTCCCTTTTTAGAAATTTGGAAGTATTCCTCCACAGCTGCAAAGTAGTGCACTCCCCCTCTGATTTTTGCTATTTGCTACTCTATGTTAAAGGCATCTGAAGGGAGGGGGGATGCTACTGTATTGTGCCTCAGAACTTCTCAGGCTAGTAACAAAAAAAAACCTTTTAAACTACTGTTTCTAGCATCTGTCCAGCTCAGTTTAATAGATGTATTCTATTTCTTTCAGCAACATAGGGGTTAACTCATTATATGATGTCTGTAAAATACTGAGCCTCTACAGTGTCAGATTACAGACAGTGGACCTGCAGTCTGTGAGCTATTTTATTCCTATGAGCACACATACAAACTGCAGGGCGAGGGGGGGGGGCTGTAGCCCCTTCACTTTTTTGGGCCTGAAGGATCTTGCCCTTTAAACAAACAAACAAAAGAAAAAAAGTAAGCATAAAGTAACGTGACAGAGTTCATTAAGTCCAGCTGCCCAGGCACACATAGAACAAAAGAGGTGCTTCATGCTTATTTGCTGTTTTTAGAGTCGGAAGTGTCAAGTGGAAAGTGCTTTAAGTGTGTGTGTGTGTGTGTGTGTGTGTGTATATACAATCCTGCTTTGGGATGGGCCATGTGACGCAGACTGCTCATCTCTTATCTAGGATTTACAGTCTGAGTCTCAGCTACACTGTTTGAGCCCTCCCACGCAGCAGGAAGTCAGTGTAAAACTGTTACGTTTCCATCCTCCAGACAAACAGTTTCAAAAGTAAACTAAAAGGAAAAAAAAATAACTGATTTACAGAGAAGGATAGAGTAGTTAGAGGGACTCCATTAAGAGTACAGAGGTTGGTTATTGCATGGATCTGGAATCTGTGTACTGGAGTTAAGGTTTGTTTCCAGTTTATAAATACATATATTTTTTCCTTTGGTAACCAGATAAGGCCAACTAGGCATAGGTGCTTGTTTCTAGGGACAACCCAAGAACAATGGAGAGATTAAGTGACTTAATCAGAGCCACACAGTATGGAAATGGAGGGTGTGGGAATCAAACCCATGTCTGAATGCTGCATGTACAAAGCTCATTTATAGCTCATTACTCTAACCACTAGGCTATACTGCCAGCCCCATAAATAGTGAACTATTTAGACTGAGCTGTTAATATCTCAAAGGAGAACTGCCTTGAATCAGCAAACATACATTTTTGTAGAAATAGATGTTATTTTTTAAAATACCAGTTCTTGTTTTGTTACTGCTTAATCTGAACTGGCCTTTTGATAAATTCAGTGAGTGTTTCTGATTCACACACTGCTGGCATTGACCATTTTAGAACAGTATGATCTTGTCAAGAACTTACATTGTTGGTACAATGCATCTGTGTTCTAATTTAGAATTCTTAGGTTCATGGGGACATATACAACATCATACAATTCTTAGATGGCACTTTGCAGCAATATGTAACCCATAAAAATCCAATTGGTTAACAGAAGGGGACCCACTATATGAAGAAAAGCTTCTACTGGAAACATTACTCACAGGTTCAGTGCAGTTATCCTTTAACTAAGCTTGTAGGGAATGTCAGGTATTTTATCTAAATGGTAAGGAAAGTACAGTTATGTAAGAACTTACCGTAACAGTAGATCTTCGAAAGAGGCTCTTGCAGTAGGTATTCGCATATAGGACTGACCCGCCAGGCATCAGGACCCCACAGAACAATTTCTAGCTTGCAGTCTCTGGCGGGGGACCACCCCCACATCAGGTGACCAGCGTCATATGACGTCAGTATAAAGGGACGTCCCCCCATGCCCACCTTCCAGTTCTTTCCTGCCAAGGGCCAAAAGAGGCAAGATGAGAGAAGAAGATATTTCCCCTCATGGAAATGGAGCCAAAAAAGCTTAGGGGATGGAGGGTGGGAAGGCAATACCTACTGCAAGAGCCTCTCTCAAAGATCTACTGTTATGGTAAGTTCTAGCTTGCAGTTTCTGGTGGGGGACCACCCCCACTTCAGATGACCGGCGTCATACGACGTCAGTATAAAGGCGACCCCGCCCACCTTCCAGTTCTTTCCGCCAAGGGCCAAAAGAGGCAAGATGAGAGAAGAGGATATTTCCCCTCATGGAAATGGAGCCAAAAAAGCTTAGGGGATGGAGGAGCGGGAAGGCAATACCTACTGCAAGAGTCCCTCTCGAAGATCTACTGTTACGGTAAGTTCTTACGTAACTGTACTATCTTACTTCGAGAGGGCTCTTGCAGTAGGCATTCACATATAGGACTGAGTCCCAAGCAGTCTGGAACAAGGAAAAGCACTCAGGAGGAGGACTGACATCCATAGCATGGAACCTCAGGCTGAAAAGGGGTCTCATGAAAGGAGACCTTGTAGCATAGCCAACCCAAAGCCTGCTCTATGGCGAGAGGCAATGTCCAAACTGTAGTGTTTCATAAAGGTATGGACATAAGTCCAAGTTGCGGCTGCACAGATGTCTGCCGCTGACATTCTTGAAACAAGCTGCAGAGGCAGCTACTCCTCTGGTGGAGTGACTTCTGACTTGACCCGGCAGGGTCTTGTTGTACCTGTTGTAACAGAAAGTGATACAATGAGCCAACCATTTTGACAGGCATTGCCTTCTCTTTCGCGAGTAAAAGAGACAAAAAGCTGATCAGTTCTCCTGAGATCCTTAGTCCGAGTAGTGTAATATCTCAGTATTCTGTGAACATCCAAAGTAAGCAAGAGGTACTCTCTTTGATTGGAGTGTTGCATAAAGAAAGTGGGTAGCTCAATGAATTGGTTCAGCGTAGATTCAGCCATCACCTTAGGGAGAACCTTAGGGTTGGTGCGTAGAGTCACAAATTCCTTGTGGAAAATCAAGTATGGGATTTTGCACATTAAGGCCTGAAGCTCGGAAATGCGCCGAGCAAAAGTAATGGCCACTAGGAAGAGTGTCTTCCAAGAAAGGAACTTTAAATCTGCTGTAGCTGCCGGCTCAAAAGGAGGCAGGGTAAGCTTCTCCAGAATGAAATTCAAGTCCCAGGGAGGGGCAGGAATGCAGATGGGAGGTCTCAAATGAAGAACCCCTTAAGGATGGTCTTGGAGACTTCCAACTGAACAAAAGTCCTGTCCCCGAAGGCAATATGGTAGGCTGAAATAGCGGCCATGTTGTCCTTTAATGAGGAATGGCTGAGAGCCAGATTGAAGAGGTGATGCATGTAGTCCAGGACTTTAGTAGCTGGGCATGAGAAAGGTTCAAAGCCTTTTGAAGTAGCCCAGATAGAAAATTGTTTCCACTTTATGGCGTAGGTGGACCTGGTGGAAGGCTTTCTGGCCTCTACCAATATGTCTGCTACGAGGGGAGAAACTCCAAAGCGGGCTTTTGCTATGTCTGCAGGAGCCACACTTGTAAATGAAGGGATCTGAGACCTGGATGAACAAGGGTTCCCTGATCCTGGGTCAACAACTGTTGCGATGGAGGAAGAGAAAGTGGAGGTTCCTCTGAAAACTGTTGCAGAAGAGAGAACCAAACTTGCCTGGGCCAGAAGGGAGCAATGAGAATCATTCGAGCTCCCTCCGATCTGAGTTTGTTCAGGACCCTCGGAATTAAGGAAATGGGAGGGACTGCATGAACGAATCTGTCCCTCCAAGCAAGAGACAGAGCATCCTGCCAAAAAATGTCTCGCCTGGAGTTTTGCATTTTGAGGAGAAGTGAAGAGGTCTACCTAAGGTGTTCCCCATCGCTGAAAGATGTCGTTTACGACTTCTTGATCCAATTCCCATTCATGGGATATGGCTGAGGACAGACTAAGTTGGTCCGCCTGTGTGTTTTCCACTCCCGGAAAGTGGACCACCATCAAGTGAAGGTGATGCTGGGTTGTCCAAAGCCAGACTCTCATCGCTTCTCGGCACAGAGGGTAGGAATGTGTTCCTCCCTGCTTGTTGAGATATCAGACTATGCACATGTTGTCTGATTGTATGAGGAGATGACTGGGGAGGATAAGGGAGTGTAGAGCCTGAAAAGCATATAGGACTCCTATCAGTTCGAGCACATTTATGTACAAATTTTGTTCAAACTTGGACCACCTGCCCAGAGTCCTGTGAGACCCTAGATGGGCACCCCAGCCTTCTCCTGATGCATCTGTCATCAACGCCTGGGAGGGGGGATCGATGCCGAAGTGAACTCCCAGGTATACGTTCTCCTGAACCATCCACCATTGCAAGTCCCGGATCATGGGATCGTAAACTAGTACCTCTTGGTCTAGACTGTCCAGGGTCTGGTCCCATTGCGACTGAAGCGTCCATTGAGAGAGCCTCATATGGAGCCGAGCGAGTGGGACTGTCGGAATGGCAGCCACCATTAGCCCGAGGAGGTGAAGGACTGACCTGGCTCCAACCCTCCTGTGACTGGACAGAAGACGGGCCTGAGTCTGAAGGGTGTCTACCTTGTCCGAGGCAAAAAGGCTTTGCCGATGGTTGTGTCCAGAATCGCCCGTATAAACTGGAGGCACTGGCAAGGGACCAAATGGGACTTGGCCCGGTTGACGGTGATACCCAGGCTGGTGAAAACCTGCAGGGTAAGGGAAAGGGAGTGCATGAGTTCCTCCCTGGATGGGGCCGCCAGGAGTCAATCATCCAGATACAGGAATATCTGAACTCCCTGGGTACGCAGGTGGGCCGCTACCACAGACAAACATTTGGTAAATACTCAGGAGGCCGAGGAAAGATTAAATGGGAGGGCCTTGAATTGGTAGTGGTCCCCCTGAAAGCAAAAACAAAGGAATTTGTGGTGGGAAGGGCATATGGGGAAATGCAGGTAGGCATCCTGCATGTCCAGAGCGCATAGCCACTGTCCCTGCTGAAGAAGTGGTAGAAGGCTCTGCAAAGAGAGCATTCTGAAGTGTTTGTACTCCACAAACATGTTCAGGGAGCTGAGGTCTAGGACAAGCCTCACATCTCCTGTCTTCTTTGGAATTAGGAAGAAATGGAAATAGTAACCTGTCCCCCAAAGATATTTGGGGACTGATTCCATTGCCACCTTTGCAAGAAGGGAGCTGATTTCCTCTAGTACCAGAGGAAGATGTTGTGGGGAGTAAGATGACTGGGGGGGTGGTCTTCGGGGTGGTTTCTGTAGAAACTCTATTGAGTGTCCTGCTGATATCAACTGGAGCACCCAAGCATCTTACGTTGTCCTCTCCCAACCCGGCAGATGGAAGGAGAATCTCCCCCGCACCAGTTCCTCTGGATCCTCCAGAGGCAGTGGGAGAGGAAGTGAGTCAGGAGGTGTCGGGCAGCGCAGCAGCCGAGGCAACCACAGCTTTTTTGCTGGGGGGAAGTCTTGGTTGCTGGACAGGCCCAACGTTTGTTGGCCCATTTGCCCTGTGTTTTTTGCCTTTTTAGGTTTTGTCTACGAAAAGGATGCCACTGCCCTTGAGGGGGCCTGTACATAGAGTTGACAGACTTGAGTGCGGTGCCCTTCTCTTGCAATTCCGTAATGATGTCCTTGATATCACCCCTGAACACCACCGAACTCCTGAAGGGATCATCCTGGATAACGGATCGCACTTTAGGGACCAAACCTGACACGCAGAGCCAGGCATGACACCGTAGGCCTATGGCGAAAGCCAAGCTCTTTCCAGCTATGTCCACTGTGTCGTAAGTGGCACAAAGTATGTGCCAACTGGCTGAATGAGCAGAATGGACAAGATCCACCACTTTCTGCTTAGTCTGAGACTCAGGAAGGGAGTCCAATTTAGATTCCACCTGACTGAGGATGGTCTTCTGGAAATCCCCCATATGTGCCACATAATTCAGGGATCTAATACCCAGGGTAGAAGAGGAATAGATCTTCTTCCCGTATTGGTCCAGAAGCTGAGATTCCTTATCAGGCAGAGATGAACTGAGGTGTTTGGAATTTGTGGAGCAGCTGTGAGCAGCGCTGATGACGACCAAGTCTGCCTTGGGGTGGAGGTTAAGGAAATCTACAACCCCAGGAGCCTGATATAGCCTGTCCGCCTTCCTCGGATGGGGGTTAATGCAGAAGGTTGTTTTCAAATGGTGGAAACAAGATCTGCGTGAGGCTCTATCCAGGGTGGAATCAGTGTAGGAACAGTCTCGAGCAGATCCAGATGAGCAGCAAGTTTCTTACGCTGTGGGTCTGGCTTCAGTGATTGCCACTGATGCGACTTCCTGGATTTTCCTCAATAACTCCAGAAAGGAGGGATCCTCCGGAGACTTTGGAGGAGTCCTCAGCATGGTGCAATCCAGAGTACGTGGCTCGTCATCAGGATTAGAGCGTCCCATCTCTTAGTCTGAGTCAGACATATCTGATGGAGAGGAGGAAGACTTCTCCCTATGAGGGGTAGGAACTGCCCCTTTGGGGAGTTCCCTGGGGTGCGTATCCTCCCCTCTTCGGGCACCAGAGGGCTCTCCTCTGGTGTTGGGAAAGGTCAGGGAGTCTCCTGTCTTCGACGTATGGGATCCTGTACAGGGTCTGGCATCAGAGAATGACTCTCGACCTCACAAGTGAGCTGAGCCTTGCTCTCAGCCCATCAGGAGGCCAATGTCTCCTTCAGATCTGCCGGTGGCTGGGGAGTGGGCGGCGGAGGTGGAAGAGGAGGGGGATATGGATATTGAGGATATCTGTTAAAGAAGTATCCATAACCCGACAGCGGGTAGCCTGGCGTTGGGTAATGCGGCGCCGGATACTGTGGCATCGGGTACTGAGGTGCTGTATACTGTGGAGCCGGGTACTGTGGCACTGGATATTGCGGTGTTGGATACCTGGGTGCCAGGGGCTCTGACGGAGCACAGGGGCCTGGCAGAGGCTGAGCTGGCGGGCCAGGCGGTGGTAATGCTGGCCCTGTGGGCGTCGGGCCCGGCACAGGTACACCTTCGACAGGGTCCGATGGACCTGATGGTAAGGGGATGCCAGATGCCGTCAGGTATGCCAGCGTCGGGACCGGTGTCTGAGGGTCCGGCGTCAGGGTACCAGGTCAAGGAGGAGGGTTCCCTGACAGCAGTGTCTCACTATCCCCTGTGACGACCGGGGAAGGAGGATTATAATCCCCGGGGGTCAGCTGAGGAGACACGGGGACCTTAGAAGGCAACTTAGCATGTTGCGGAGAGCCTGGGGCATTGGACTGCTCCGTAGGGTCCGGCCCAGGCTTCTTGGTCAGGCGGGAGTCGATGGAACCGGCATCCAACTTATCGGCCGAATCCGGGTGGGCATTGGAGGAGCTGACGTAGGACTTAGACTCCCTGCCTGAGGAAGGCTGCGCAGGAGATGCAACCTTGTTGGGCGTAGTCTTGGCTGGGCACTCCCCCGAAGGGGCAAGCGGCTTAGCAGCCTTGTCCGGGTGAGCTTCGGTGGGACCAACGTGCGATTTATCGGACCCGAAGGCTGCGTGGTAGAAGTGGCCTTCACAGGAGCGGAGGCCTCCTTTTCCCTGGAGGCTCCCAAAGGGCCCAAGTGCGAGCCAAACAGGAGGGGTGACGCCTTCTTGGTAACCACCAAGACGGCCGTCGTGGAGCAATCCCCCAGAAGGGATGTTACCTTAAGTGCCACGACTCCGGCTGGAGTCACGGCTGGTGTGGAAGCCGGTTCCCACTCCCGGTGCTTCTCCTTATCGTGTTTTTTCTTGTGACCTTCAGGGGAAGTGGACACCTGCCTGAGTTTCTTTAGCTCCTTCTCCATGGAGGCCATTTTCTTCTTCAAGGTATGGTCTTCCAGGGACTGCTGCCTTCTTTTGCGGGTAGCGGAGTTAAATTACTGGCAGTGCTTTCACTTCTCCATGGGGTGGTCTGGGCCCAGACAGAAGAGGCCACAAGGAGTGGCTGTCCTTGTGTGGAAGTTGGGAACCACATGAGTCGCACTTATTCTTATGCGATTCGGAGGGCGTCGTGGACGACATACACAGCGAATCGAAGATAAAGGCTTAAAGACAGAAGAAAAAAAGGTCGAAAAGTTCGAAGACTTAAGGACCGACGAATGACTGATGAAGCATTGTTCAACCGTGAGGAACTTTCACAAGCTGACGGTGGGAAAGAACTGGAAAGCGGGAGTAGGGGACCGCCCCTTTGTACTGATGTCATATGTCGCTGGTCACCTGACGTGGGAGCGGTCCCCCACCAGAGACTGCTAGCTATAAATTTTTCCGTGGGATCCTGACACCTGGCGGGTCAGTCCTATATGGGAATACATACTGCAAGAGCCCTCTCGAAGTAAGATCTCTGTTTACAGAGATTTGGAGCCATCTACAGGGAAATCCTTCCCATAGACTTGCATTAGCTATACGGGAAAAATGAAAATTACGTACCTATCGTAATTGTTGATCTTTCTGTGTATCTTCACCCACAGGGGGATCCCCGTCTCACCCGGACCAGTCTCAGGCCTCCCCAGGCCTTTAAGGGTTCTCTCCTTCAGTATCTCACCCACTGGAGGCTAAGGGACCTAGTCCCTTAGGGTGTTCTGGGTACCCCCCCTCTTTCGGGGGGGGAAGGGCTCAGTACTCACCCAAATAGTGATGAATGGTGAAGACTGACACAGATAAGATATGAAAATTATGTACCTCCTGTAATTGTTGATCTTTCTGTGTATCTTCACCATTCATCATTAAATCCCACCCTCCTTCCCTCTGGGGCCTCAGTTTCTGGACTCCACCCCTCTCCTGTGTGTCTTTCTTTTCCTCGCTCTCCTTTCCCTTGTGTGTAGGCGGGAGGGGAATGTGGAGACACACAGGGGTAAACCCTTTAGATGTTGCTGAGTTTGGAGGGGGCCTCCCCCACCTTCCCCCTTTCCAGAGGGGTCTCGGAATGAGGGGGAAGCGCCCTCTTTCTTTCTCCCTCTTCTGTATTTTGATAATTAGTGAGCTCAATTTTTGAGGCCACATTGTTTCTTTGGAGCCGCTGGCCATTAAAACTTTCTCCCCTCTTTTATTTTGGTGGGGAAGGGACAGGAGAATTGAGACGCACCCTCAACCTACACTCCTTTGTGGGTGGTCTTCAGACCCACGCTGCGACATTTCATCCTGCGGTTGAACTTTATAGTCCAGATCTGGACCTTATTCCCTGAAAACTCATTTTGCATCTCCGCTTCTGAGGGTGTGCTACTCTTCCCCCCGCCCTTATTTTTCCTTCCCTTCCCCTTCTCCTTCCAGAGATTGGGGCCCCCTCTCCCCAATTTCCTTTTCTAAGTCTCCTCCCTCTGTCGCCTTAGTCATTTATTTCTCCTTTTGGTTTATTCTTCCTTTCCTTTTATCTATCCCTTAGGCTCTCTTGCCTCATCCCACCCTCCCTTCCGTACACTCTCTGACCTCGAGGGCAGCGCCAGCCCGATGTCGACTCTGCCCATGGAAAAAAAAAAAGTCTCCTGCGGAGTTCTAGTGCCGGTGAGCTATACCCAAATAGTGATGAATGGTGAAGATTGACACAGATAAGATCAGAGGAATTTAGCTTCCATTGGAAATGATGTAATCTACAGGAAAACATAGGAAGATTGCTCTGCAGTTACAGGAAAAAGGCAAACCTAATCTGGGAGAAGTCACACACACACACACACACACACACACACACACACACACACACACACACCAGTAGCAGTTACTCTGACTAAATAAATTCAAGAGGACTGATTTAGCAGCATGGCAGTTTTTGATGACTGTGACTAAACAGCACTATATGACACCAACAAGAAAATAACTTTGGTCATTTGGTTGCCCTTCACAGCCCAATCAGCTTTGGCTAGATCTTGTTTATGATTGCTTTATCATCATGCTGCTACAGAGACTGAGCACCCCTCCACCCTGTTATGAACTATGCAGCACTAAGCACAATTACTATTAATTAATTTAACTTTATGGCTGTCTTAAGGAAAGGTGTACAGTAAATTGTGCCTACTTGTTTTTGTGGTAAATTTTTTAGACGACAGATTTTACTTGGACATGTAGTACAATTAAAGGCTGTTTATTTTAACACACAGTTAACATTTAACACATTTTAACACTTAAACAGTACAAGACATTTTTGGAAAACCTTATTTAGATTGTTGCCTTAATTTGTGCACTTTAAACCATTCCACAATCTTTACTAAGTATGTATAAGACTTAGTGCTCCCTACCTGGAGGCACTTTTAAGGTAGTATTTTTTTAGGATAACCTGGACTAACCAGTACACAATTTTTTGGTACTAATAATCTTTGCTAGCATTTAAAACTGTATTTTACTGCAGTATATTTATGTGTGTGTATGTATATTATACATATATATATATATATACACAGTATATATACACCTACATACACACACACATATATACATACACACACATATATACGTATATATATTATGGAACCAGGATTCTTTAGAGACACATTTTTAGGCACCTTAAATTAAAGTTTTATACTCAACTAGTCCATTGGCAAGAAGTCTTCGTAGCTCCCTGACGTCTGGAGATTTGAAGTATCTTGGAGAGCTATATGAAGAAGTTTTTGTTGGATTCTTTTTGAGGCTTTGCAAATGAAATAACAAAGTTAGTTTAATTTTAATGTTTTTTACTTTTGGCAAAAGCCAAAAATCTTGAGAGTTTTAGCAGAGTGATAGTTTTAAAGTCAGTAGCAACAGAGTAGATGTGAGATCTCTTCTAGCGATTAAACACAGATTCAGGTCAAGTTAGTAGGTAATACAAATTGTTGGTCTTGGGAGACATCTTATATAAGCCAAGTAATTCCTTTAGAAGTGTCATAAGATTTTATTTTTACCCCAAAGTATCATGAAGCCTTGAAATGATATAACCATATCTGGAGAAAGGCTTATCTGGTTTGGAAGTCTATAGCATACGTGAAGAGGAATTAATACTTATTAGACATTTTGCCAGCAATTTGTCTGTTGTCCTGGTGAACTTTTGTCCACGAGGTGACAATTAATAGACTTATAAATGCAAGACCTTTCCCAGCACATGTTTAAAGATGAGGCAATGAAGATTATCTCACTGTGGGTTTTTTGGTGCTGTGGCCTGACAGCAGATGGTTCCCTGTTAAGAGGAACCAGTTTTTTGTTGGATTGTCTAGCTTTTTTAGACATGTTGCAACTTTTTATGGTATGATCAGTGACATCAGAAGTGCTGAGTTCTGATTTTAAACTGCTTTTTGAAACTGTTAGCTCCTTGTACAATGTCTGTATCTAATGAATTTATTTGGTTGGCCTTTTGAATGTCCTTAAAGTTAGCAGCTTACAACATATTGTTTAATGTAGATTTGTTTTATGACTCCTGGGTGTGCAGATGAATTTTATATATCAGGGTTAAGCATTTGCAGGTTTGCTTGGTATAAAAGATAATGTTTTCATGACCAGTTTTTTACAGGGTGCATTAAGGCAGCTGAGATTTAAGGTGAATTATTTTTTTTTTTTTTTTTTTACACTTTAGCAGGGTCTGGTGGCTTATGGCTGCTATTGTGCCTACAACCTTCCCCCTTTTGCAAGGCAGTACCACCACAGCGTTGATGCATCGCAAAAGGAAGTGGCAAGAAAGGACCTGTTAAAGTGCAATAATGTGAACTTATGAGAATCATGGTTTTATAATTTTTAACTTTATAAAACTTATTTTATAAATTAACATTCTAAGATGAAATCTAAAGCATTTATTTTAAACAACTATTTTAGATGAGCTAAAGCATATTTTTTAAGCAAATATTTCGAAATACTGAGATATAGTTTGTTAAGCTATACTTAATTAACATTATTCTTTTAGCATATTGGAAGACAACCATTAATTATATTAATCATTAATGCAAGTAAATGTCACAATTTGTATGCTATAATAACTGGCAAGGATTTTTTTCTATGGGCTAAAAAGGTTGATATTTCTCATAACAACCAGCTGGTTGTTACCACAAACATGCGCTCAACAAAGTAGAGGACAGCACGAGCCCCACAGCTGTTCATCTGCCACCCGCTGAAACAACCGCTTTTGTTGTTTCATGAGCTATGCTGTAGCAATTTTTTTAAGGAGCATTTTACTCCTTTTTTAGTTGTTTTAAGGTGGGTCATCTGGATTATAGGGTCACAGTGTTTTTTAAGGAGTTTCATAATGGCATTTTGTTTTTCATTTATTAGGACTATGGCTGCAGAGTTCGGTTGGTTGTTAATAGGTTTAGGTGGGAGGCAGGGTCTCATTTTGATTTTTAAAGCATGGTTATACAAACCTTGTATTTTTTCATGATTAGCATGGAGTTGCTTGTGGGTGGAATATAACATTCACAGGAAAGCAAGAGCCACGGTGATATTTAAGGCACAAAGGAATGCGATAATGAGAGGCCACTGTACTGGTATGCAAATTTGTTCCTTATCACCGGGACTGAACTGTTTATCAGAGATAACCAGGTTGGTTTTAGAGAGAGTGATTTTAATTTTATGAAGGTCTTTGGTACCTAAAAGGCACTCAAGGTTATTAGCTAAAGAAAGCTTATGACCTCGGAATGCAGGAATGGGAGTAATTTTTATTTTATGGGATACTGGATTAAGCGGATACAGGGTGACATGTCCAAAACGGACATGTACACCTGTGGGAACAGAGATGAGTACTACCTTGTTGGGTAAAGTAAGCTGAGTCATAGTACCATGTTTGTTATAAGTAACAGTAACCTTTGTGAAATTGGTGCTAACTAACCATTGAGCTCCTGAGATTTTAGTGTGTCTTTTTTTTTTTTTTGCTTTACCTGCATGGGTCAAGGTGACCATACACCATTTTGAGGCATTGGTATTGCTAAGGCCATTGGTGATATCTTTTAGAAAACGCTTACTGGGACACAGCCAATGCTGTTTTTCAGTAGTTTGACACATTTGTAAGTTTGGGACCAAATATAGATTTGGATTAAGTTTATGGTATACCACTGTAGTTGGAGTGTTAATTTTTGCATAAGTATTTTTTGCCAGGTACCCATGTGAAGAATGTTCCTTATTTTCTAGACATTTTGTTGTTCTACTAAGGGAACATTTACTATAAAAGCAATGGTTATTTTTTTAAATTGACATGAAGAGGAATAGTGCTTTTAAGACTGTAAGCGATACTTATATGTAGTGACTTTTTTTTTTTTGAGGTGGCTAGTTATTAATTTGGAGGGAACTAAATAATGTGGAATTTTTTTGCCATTAAATTTTCTATGCCACTATTTACTTTTTAAAAAAAATTCTGTGCAATTGATCTAATTTGCTGAATAGTAGTGAGGTCTTTACCCACAGTTTGAGCTAGGTTATGGAGTTTTTGCATGGTATTATTGAGGAGGGTTGTATGGAGGTTAACTATAACTATGGTATTTTTTACAGTTCTTTTTATGTCTGATTGAAGCGTTTGCTGTGTAGTTAGCTGTGTTTTAATATTACCCATATCTTTGTGCAGTTTTGTAACTGTATCTTTTATTTTGGAAATCTTAACTGAATTTATGGTGTTCATGCCTAGTCCAAAAGTGTTTTTTAGTGCTCTTAAACCAGAAAAGAATACGGAGGTAGCTCTCTATTCTAGAAGATATGCTAGGGGCTTTAGGAAATACAATGACAGTTTTTAACTGGATTAAAAAAATGTTTATGTCTCTTTTAACATAAAGCATATATTTTTAAAACCATTTTTGGGCCTTTTTGGTAACCAAAAATGTTTTTACATGTTTTAACAGTTGCCCTAATTACATTGTATGGACTGGCTTAAAGTTGTCCCCCCACCATGCAAGGTAGGAGAGGAGTGGGGATTTGGTGCTGGTAGGTAGCCATTAGAATAGGCACTCCAAGGGGTGTAAAGAGTAGCATTAGGATTTGGAGCATGGTGCAGGTATGGAGCCCTGGGGGTGCATTTATGAATTTTCTCTTTTAATTGCCAGATTTGTCTTTTCAGCTGGTATATAGCAAAGCTGTCAGTATTTGTGTCTTGGTTAGGCCAGGGTTGCTCATTTTAGGCATCTGGGTGCTGTCTGGGCGCCTCTGTTGCTTTGCTTAGGTTAGCTGAAAAGACAAATCTAACAGTACATAATCATAAATACTCTTGCCCCTAGGATCTCCTCGCCTGAGGGGCGCCTCTACTCCTCCAGGTGGAGTTTCACAGCCGCTGCACCGGCCGCCACCCGACGTCTCAGCAGCATCTTCGGCCGCCCTCCTGGTCCCCCAGCATGGCAAGACACTCAGGATCTCCTCGCCCGAGCAGCGCCCCACTCCTCCAGGTGGAGCTTCACGGCCGCCGCATCGGCCGCCGCCCAATGTCTCGGCAGCATCTTCAGTCACCCTCCTGGTCCCCCAGCATGGCAAGACACTCAAGATCTCCTCGGCCAAGCGGCACCCCACTCCTCCATGTGGAGCTTCACGGCCACTGCCTGACGTCTCAGCAGCATCTTCGGCCGCCCTCCTGGTCACCCAACGCAGCAGGACACCTCAGGATCTCTCCTTGCAGCACCCCTCTCCTCTGGGCGGGCTTCATGGCTGCTGCACCAGCTGCACGCCCGGCGTCTCGGCAGCATCTTTGGCCTCCCTCCTGGTCCCCCAGCACGGCAAGACACTCAGGGTCTCCTCACCCGAGCGGCACCCCACTCCTTCAGGCGGAGCTTCACGACTGCTGCATCAGCTGCTGCCCGACGCCTCAGCAGCATCTTCGGCCTCCCTCCTGGTCCCCCAGCATGGCAAGACACTCAGGATCTCCTCGCCCGAGTGGCGCCCCACTCCTCCAGGTGGAGCTTCACGGCCGCCGCCCGATGTCTCGGCAGCATCTTCGGCCGCCCTCCTGGTCTCCCAGCATCGCAAGACACTCAGGCACACAGCGCTCTCTCAACTACAAGGCTGCTAACAGCTGATTGATGCGGCGCCCCAGCAGATAGTCGAAAACTGCCTGCTGACTGGAACGCCTTTTCTGCTTAGCTTCCAAGCTGCAGATTTTGGCTTTCCGCACGGCGGTTCCTCGGATTTCATAGTCTATTTTTATTATTATTTACTTAGAGGCTCTATATTGTTAAACAACCAGTAATGTAAGCTAGGTAAACTGTTAATTAAGTTTTAAGGATACCCAAAAGTAATCTAAAGAGTTTGCCTGTAACTGTTAACGTGATCTGTTTGTACCACCCTTCTCCTGTCCCATCCTTTCTGTTATCTGGACTAAGATTGTATTCCTGCTGTTAATTTTTTCCACTCTACCTAAGTTCTCAGTCTATCCCCCTTTAAAATTAAATTTCTACTTCACTGCTGATACCAGCCAGTGTGTAGTGCCCTACATCTTTCTCTTGCTCCCTCAAGGTGAAACCTGTGCTCGAATTTCCCTACCCCCTGTCAGCCCTCAGCTTGCTGCAAAGTCATTTTCACCTAATTCCTACAAAACCCCTCCCCTGTCTCTCCTTAGACCCTTTCTTTTGTATGATCGTGATCTCCCCCACCCCTGCTGATGGACTGCCGCCAGCCCCCCGCCCCCTAGTCTGTGTCCCAAACTCCTTAATAACCTGCTATCTCCTTTGCCCCCTAGGATCTCCTCGCCTGACCAGCCCACTCCTCCAGGCGAGAAGCTTTTACGACCGCCCGCCAGCTGCCCAACATCTCGGCAGCATCTTGACTCCTTTTTGGTCCCCAGCATGGCAAGACACTCAGGTACAAGCGCTCTCTCACACCTACAAGGCTGCTAACAGCTGATTGGTGCGTGCCCCGGCAGATAGGAGCCTATTGGTCTGCCAGCCGGAAAATGCACGCTGACTGGAGCGCCTTTTCTGCTTAGCTTCCAAGCTGCAGATTTCGGCTCTCAGCGCGGCGGTTCCTCGGATCTCAGTCTATTTTTTCCCACCCCCAACCCCTCCTAGGCCACTTTTAAATATGCTTTAGACCCCTCCTCTGATCGTGCTCTGCTCCCCTCATTGGCCCTGTGTCTGCTCTACCGCCATTTCAGCATCACCATTAGCCCTTTCTTATCTACTCCCACTAACACTCACTCCCCCAGGTAAAACCCAGGATCTTTCTGCACTGCCACTTCTGGTTTCTGCTTTTCGTATCCTCTCTACTCTTAACTGTATTATAGCTATCCCCTCACTCCTGTTTCAGTTTTGTCCTATCCCATATCCCGCTGGTTAAAATCCCTTATCCGATTGCTACCCAGCCCCAGACTAGGCTTACTTGCTGGTGATCGCTCAAACTTCCATGGCCCATGTTTTAGGCAACCTGCCCATCTTGACAAGTGCCCTTTGCTAACCTAGGTCTGCTATTTCAACAACAGTCCCCTGAATTTTCTCCAGACTACCTGACCTTTTCTACCATCTCAGGAACCCAAAATGTACCAGTGTTTAATACTTTTCCTTCTAGCATCATCAATGCCACTTATCCACCTATCCTTGCTCTCTGTACATCATACTGCTTTTTTAGTCCCTAAATACCAGCCAAATGACTATCTTTTCTCAAACCTTCTGCTGCTAAATCCCCCTCATTGTGACCTCACCCCCAGCAATTCTTAAACTATGGTTCCACCTAGAAACTTATGCCTGTAAACATTGTCACTCATGTACGCTGAACCTATACTCTTATGCACCGTAAGCTCTGGTACCTCCTCCTACTCGCTATCCTACTCTCTGGGGATGTTCACTTAAATCCAGGGCCAACACTAGCCACACCAGACTAGATTAGTAATGCTAAAGGTCTGAGTGTAGCACACCATAATATTAGGAGTCTCACACACAATTTTAATGAGCTTGAATCCTGGACCTCCCAATACAAGCCTGACATCATTTGTCTGACTGAAACCTGGCTAAGTCCTTCCACTCCTGACTCTCAGTGCTCCCTTCCATCCTATAACCTTTTGAGACTCGACAGACCTGCCCCCAAGAGAGGAAGGTGGTACTGCTGTCTACTTTAAAGACCATCTACACCTCACTGCCATTAGATCATCCAATCTTGCCCACTGTGAGGTACTCCATACTCTTCTAACCCTGGGCTCCAAGAAACTATATATAGCTTGTGTCTATAACCCCCCATCAGACAGTCAAAAGGGGCTGGATGAATTGCTGGATCAAATCTCTTACCTTGCTGGTAAACATGAGGTTCTTATACTAGGTGATCTTAACCTAAATTGACTGGGTAACACTCAATCAACACTGCTGTCCAGACTGCAAAGTCATAACTTGCACCAACTTATATGCGATCCCACCAGAACAACACCACACTCTAACACAAGCACACTACTGGACTGGATTATGACCGACCACCCTGAAAACATTATTACCTCTGGCATACTATCTGATAGCATTACCGACCATGCCTCCATCTATTGCATCTGGGTTAAAAGCAAACCCACTCCATCTATACCTCGCCTCATCACTTTCCGGAACTATGCTAACTTCGACTCACAACTCTTTCTTCATGACATCACTGCAACTGATTGGTCCCCCATTCTATTATCAAATGATGCTCAAACCGCCCTCCAACTATTCATGACACGCTTCTTCATGGTGCAGGACAAGCACTGCAAGCTAGTTACTCATCGGGTAAGAAACAGACCAACCCGCTGGCTAACGTCTGACCTTCTCTTTAAGTTAAAACAGTGAGACAAGGGTTGGCTCAAATACAAGAAATCACGGCTATCCTCTGACTTAAACACCTACAGGGCCCTACGTAACTCCTGCAAAAGGACATCAAAAAGGCCAAAAGTTCCTACTGTAAGGATCTACTAACAAATTCCTTTGGCGACTCAAAAAAGTTCTGGCCCCACATCAAGTTCTTTCTTGGCTTGAATCTGGCATCTACCCCCAGTGACATGTTACTAAATGGTGTACACTACGACAATCCCCATACCATCGCAAATTTCTTTAATGATATATTCTCTGACCTATCCAACTACACCTACTCTTTCCCTGCCCAGACGAACTTACCTACCTTGCCTTATGACAGTGGCCCGCAATTCTTTTTTAAGGCTATCTCTAGGCGTGAGGTGCTCAATTTACTAAATAAAATCTCAGATCACACCCTAGTAGACCCGGATAACCTAGAGCCAAAGCTCTTAAAACTATCTGCACCCTACATTGCTGCTCCCCTAGCCAAAATTTTCACACTATCCCTGTCCCAGAACTATATACCAGATATCTGGAAGGCAGCCAGGATTACCCCTGTTTTCAAAAAGGGACATCGCAAGGATCCCTCTAACTACAGGCCCATCGCCATACTATCAGTTCTCAGTAAAATTCTGGAGAAACTGGTGTCCACCCAAGCAACTGACTTTCTCCAGAAATATGACCATCTTACCCCAGACCAGCATGGTTTTCACAAAGGCCATAGCACAACTACTGTCATTCATAAATTCACATCAGATACCCTTGTGGCCATGGACTCTGGCCTTCTCACGGGGGCCATTTTCATAGATATGACCAAGGCATTTGACCTTGTCAACCACCACATCCTCTTAGCCTCGCTTAGAACTCTTGGTTTCTCTGACAACATGGTGAGGTGGTTTGGCTGCTACCTCTCTGATAGGACTCAAACCATGAAGTTTAACTCCACCCTTTCAGACAAGGCCACCATAAACATTGGAGTTCCTCAAGGATCCATCCTGGGGCCTCTGCTTTTCTCCATCTTCAACAATAACATCACCACCAACCTCCTCAGGACTGACTCCTTACTATATGCTGATGACATTGTTCTATACTCCAGTGGTAAAAACATTGAAGTAATAAACCAAAATCTCTCGTCTGACTTTCAACTTATCCAAAAATGGCTAACCAGTCACAAAATGGTCCTAAATGAGTCCAAAACCCAGACTATGCTATTCAGGTCTAAAGCCAAACTCAACCACTCCCAATCTAAATTTAAAGTCTTCTTGTCCAATGATTCTAACCTTGGGGTGGTTAACTCATTCAAATACCTAGGCATCACCCTAGACCCATCTCTAAACTTCGATCAACACATCCAAGAGGCCAGCGAACTTGTCAACACCAAACTTGGGATAGCCTACCATACCAGATATATGCTCACCCCCTCAGCTAGACTAGCCATTGCCCGGGGTATTCTCCTACCTTCATTAACCTATGCTGTTGCCATTTTTACCTCTGTGTCCAAATCCAGCCTCAGAAAATGGGATGTCTCCTATAACAATATCTGCCGCTATGCTTCCTCCTCGCACCGACTAAAACATCACTGTACACTATACTCAGATCTGGGACGGCTTCCTCCTTCTGAGCTAAGGCTTTATGCTTATGGCTCAGTCATTGACAATATTGTCCGTTCACAAGTACCCAAACCCCTGGCAGGACTCTTCCTTAATTTGACATCCCACTATAGCTTAAGGTCTACCAAACAAGCGCCTGTTTTTATCCCCAGACATCATTCCTCCAAAGGCGCCACAGCTTTCGCCTGCCATGCTCCCCTATATTGGAACTTCCTGCCACTTGCTCTTCGCCAATCACCTTCCCATGCCTTTTTTAAAAGAGGATTACGTAATCATCTTGCCACTTCCTACAAATGCACCTGCTTTGACCCTCCCTAGCCCACACTTCCTCCGTTCCTCTCCAGACACTATAGTTTGTGCTCTTAAATGTGTCAGCACTTTCCCCTCGTCCCCCCTTCCACAGTCCCCTCAATGATTTCCACTTCCCTCCTTCCCCCCCCCATCACACTTGTTAAATCTTACTAGAATACCATGGTCATGAATAGTACATTGTGTATTAAGCCTTAGCTACTAATATGTCCCGACTTCACAGCTTACAGTATGGTGTGCATTTTTATTTCCTTCTACCTCGCCTACTGTCTCCCTGTTTCTAGTATTGTTCAATATGATTATATTTACTCTGAATTTTAACTATGAATCATGTCTTATATTTTGTACTTGCAATATATACTGTTTGTGTTAACTGTTTACACCATTTGCCTCACTACCGCACTCCTGCTTTATTACTGTCTTATTCTATCATGTCTGTATTTGGTCTCTACAATTCAATTATGTCAAACTCTGTACTGCTATGTGTGGCTGCCAGTTTTGTAATTGCATCCTTATTTTGCTCTGTATTTTACTAGGAATTATGTCCACTATTTTGTACTTGCAATATATACTGTTTGTATTAACTGTCTACACTATTTACCTCACTACCGCATACCCGCTTTATTATTGTATTATTTCTACCATGTCTGTATTGGTCTCTACATTTCAACTATGTCTAACTTTGTATTGCTATGAGTGTCTGCCAGTTTTGTAATTGTACCCTCCAGGGTTGTGCCTGAAAACAGTCATTGCTATGGCTAGCGCACTTACCCGGTAAACAAAAACTAAATAGAATAAAACATTTTTTTTATTTGGAGAGAGATCTAATCACTAGTAATGGCAAAAACCTTATTTTGAGAATTTATGGTAGGTTTATTTACCTGCTTTTGGGTTAATAGAAGCATTTTTGGGGCCCGCTCTATATCATCATTTATGAGAGCATCTGGTTCTACCTATGGCTGGACTAATGTCCCAACAGATTGGTGAAGTAAGCAATAAGCCATGACAGGGTGTGCGTTAGACACTTTAACACATGGCTAGGAGGCATAGTGAGGCACGAGGCCACCGTCCGAGTGCATCCAGCCTCCTAGCCGTGTGTTAAAGTGTCTAACGCACACCCTGGAGTGGCTTATTGCGCTTATGAAATGGCCATCTTTAGTGCAACTGCATTTGGTAGGTTAAATTTCCCATTTAAAGTAGGAAAAAACATGTATGTTTGTGTAACTTTTATTTATTTATTTATTTGTGAAATCAGTTTACAACCTTTGAGCCAGAGGCTCGTTTCCAAAGGTACCTCGTCACATTAAAGACATACATAGAGCTTTAGGTTACATAGCACAGGTTTGCTAAAAATAGGCGTTCATCAGAGGCGCCACGTCACACTGAGGTCAGACAAAATACATTTAGGTTACAGGGTACATGTAATTGAGAACAGATGTTACACAAGTTGGTATCAAAAATTGAGCAATCTAATAGGCATACCATGAAACAGCTGGTACTGGCCAGGTTAGACATAGGTACGGTGTACCGGGAAGAGGTGGTGGGGAGGGCTAGGTGGAGAGCCGCCCGGTGGGCGTTGTCATGAGAAGTCGAGGTGGAGGCTGCCTTCAGAGACAGGAGCAGCTACGAGTGTTGATGAGTTGGTTTCGAAGGGTGGTTTTGAACTTGGAGATGGTGGTGGCATTGGTAATGGGGGTAGGGAGAGAGTTAAACCAGGATGGGGCTCTGTAGCAGAAGGACCTCTGGCCACGGCTGGTTCTTGATCTGGGGACCATTACAGTGGTCTTGTTGGATGACCATGTTGCAATAGTGGGTGGGATCCGGTGGATGGATGCCGTCACCCCAGGAGGGGAGAGCCCGAGTAGGGTTTTTTTGTGAGGAGGCAGGTTTGATATCGGAGCCGTTCATCCAGGGTAAGGAGTTTAGCCTCGTCATACAGCTGACAGGTGTGTGTGAGCCTGGGGGCACCAGTAATCAATCTGCAGGCTTTATTCAGGTTTAAGTGAATTTTTTTGAGTGCAGTCGTGTCGGCAGCACCATAGACTGGTAGACCATAGTCTACAAGGGACAATACAGAAGACGTAACAGCGAGCCGGAGCATTTGGGGAAGGCAGGTTCTATGGCGGAAGAGGATGCTGCCGTGTGTTAGTGGTGGATGTTAGGCATCAATGTGGTTGTGAAATGAGGGCTGAGTCGAAGGTAACCCCAAGGTATTTGTTGGAGCAGACTTGTTCCAGTGGCTGTTTGGTACTAGGAAGGATATAGAGTGGGTGGTTGCTAGCTTTGTTTTGGGGGTTGGAAAAGAGCATAGCTTTGTTTTTTTTTTTTTAAGATTGATGACGAGTCTGCGCTCCTTAAACCAGGCTTCGGCATTGTTGAAAAACTGCTGTAGGGTGTCCTGAAGGGAGACGGGACTGCGGTGGGTGGCAAAAATGACAGCGTCATCTGCATACAGGATAATTTTGCCAGGGCATGCACTGGGCAGGGTGTTCAGATAGAGTGAGAAGAGAAGAGGGCCCAGTATGGAGCCTTGGGGAACCCCAGAGTGAATGGGATGGGTATCAGAGAGTATCCTATTGATTTTAACACACTGTGATCGAGCGGCTAGATAGCTCATGCACCATGTTAGGGGGCCAGCCGAGAGACCAGTGTGGCAGAGAGCATTCAGCAGAAGAGGGTGGGAGATGGTGTCAAAAGCCTTTGAGAGGTCGATGAACACTGCACCAGCTAGGGAGCTGGTATCCAGGGAGGAGTGTAGGAAGTTGGAGAATTCAATTAGTGCAGTGCTGGTACTGTGACCAGCATGGAAGCCATGTTGCTCTGGGCATAAGATGTTATGCTTAGCCAGATATTCAGTGATTTGAATGGCCATCACTTTCTCCAGGGCTTTGGGGAGGATGGAGATTGGCCGGTAGTTGTTGGTCGATGACCTGTCGCCCCTTTATGAATGGGCGTGATTATGGCTGTTTTCCAAGCCATGGGAAATTGTCCCAGGCAGAGCGATCGTTAATTAGGCTGGTGAGTGGGCAGGACTTCATCTAGCACCAGCCTGAGGATACTGGGGTCCAGTGAGTCACTGCCGGACTGTTGCTATTCAAAGCTTTGATTAGGATGGGTCTAGCTTCCGGCAGAAATCTTGCAGGTGGAAGCTGGGGTGCTGGAGGACAGGGGAGGTTGGTTGGGGAGGTCAAAGAAATTACTAGGAGGACTGAGCTAAGGTCAGTGAAGCGGTGTTGAGCCAGTTGGCTATGGTGGCAGGCTCGGTGGAGGTAGTGCCATTACTAGTGAGCTGGGATGGGGCAGGGGGCGTGATTTTCCATTTAGTTGTTTAATATTATCCCAGAAAGTCCGGGCGAACCCCAGGAGGAGGAGTAAGGGTGGCCTGGTAATGGTCGGCCTTGGCTTTCCGGACGGCCCAAGAGCACTTATTCCGGCTGCATTGTAAGTCTGCCTATCAGACAGCCGACCCGTTTCAGTGGCAAGGTGCCAGAGGTTATCCCGATTTCTTAGTAATTGTAGAAGGGCAGGGCTAACCCAGGGTGCATTCTGCTTTTTGGATCGGATTTTGGTGAAGGGTGCAAAGAGATCACAGGCCATGTTGAAGGTGTGTGAGAAGAAGGCGAGGGCAGTGTCAATGTCGGTTGCACGATGAATGGGGGACCAGTTTATCTGGGTGAGGAATAGTTTAAGTTTTTGCAGCCCACCAGGGCGGAGGCGCCTGCAGAGGGTGGTCTGGGCTTTGGGTTTGGGATTGGGGACTGCCCAATGAAATAGGATAGGGGAGTGGTCACTTAGGGAATCTGGTAGGACCTGGATGTTTTGGATTTTTTGGGGTCGGTTGGTGATAATTACATCCAGAAGGGTGCTGTTACCTCTCTTAGGGTTTATTCTAGTGGGCTGGGTGACGAGTTGTGTCAGGTCTTGGGCGGCAAATGAGTCTCTGATCATGGAGGAGGAGGTGCTGAGCCAATTTACGTTAAGGTCCCCAACTAGGATTTGTTCCGCCTTATGGTGGAGGGAGGCCAGATAGTCAGTTAAAGATACCAGGGCCGGGTGCTGGTTCCTTGGGGGAACGTAGGCAGTGGTGAGATAGAGAGAGCCCCTAGAGGGGTCCGGGGTGAGTTTGAGGGTAAGAGCCTGGGCCCCCATTTTCAAGGGCAGGGGTGGGGAGCGCGTGTCCAAATATTGTGTCCCTAGTGTAGATTGCACAGCCTCCCCCTCGTTTGCTTACTCGGTCCTCCCGGTATAAGGTATAGCCTGGGAGGGAGACAAATGAGTCAGGGGTGGATTTGGAAAACCAGGTTTCAACCAGGGCTATGATGTCTGGTTGATGAGCCATGGCCCAGCACTGTAGGGCGTCAAATTTTTTCAGCAGGCTACATATGTCCATGGAGGCTATTTGGAGACCAGTGGGCCGAGTAGGTGGGTGGGAGGGGCAGGGCCTGGGTTGGATGTATGTTCCCCGTCAGGAGCAGAAGGAGGAGAACTGCTCTGGTCAGAGGGTGGCAGAAGGAAGTTTACAGGGCGACAGGAAGAAGGGGGTTTCAGGCACAGGGGTGGGTAGGGCAGCACAGGCAGAGAAGGCTTGAGTGATCAGATGCCCAAGGGAGGGGGGGAGGAAAGGTAATGTCTGGATGGGGGGTGAGGTGGAGAGGAGCATATGGGGTGTGTGGAGGAGGAGGGAGGGGGAGGAGCAGTGGTATAGGAGGAGGGGAGAGCAGGAGGGTAGGTAGGAGCACTAGAGTAGTGAGACTGAGGGTTAACAGGGACAATAGGGTTGGTGGAAGGCAAAAGGAGGAGGAGGAGAAGAGAGAGGCAGGTGGGCAGGAGGTGCACATGCATAATTGGTAAGGGTGAGAGAGCTGAAGTGAAGAAAGATGGGGGGAAACTAGGATGATAGAGGGGGAGATAGTAGTGAGAGGTCACCTCTAAGTGTAGTTGCCACTTTGGTACAGTGGCAGAGCTGGTGCCTGAGGCGCACAGGGCACCAGGTTCAAGACTTGCCCAGGGTAGCAGGAAGGACCCCAGACAGTGGCTATAGCTGCAGGGAGCTGGGCTCAAGGTCTGCAGAAACAATCACACAACAATTTAGCAGTGACTGAGGGTTAGAGGGTTTTTTAGAGTTTGAAATCCTGCACAAATAATAGACAGGTGTGCTAGCTGAGTGGTGGAACTGCTGACTAAAAGAGTGAGGGTGCAGGGTTCAAAGCCTGCAAAGGCAGCAAGAGAGAAGTGGTAAAACTTTATATTTTGGCAGGTTTACCAGGTTTGACTTTTAATAAAATAGTTCCTCCGCCTAAGTGTTCTGTATATTTTTTTTTTTTTGCACTTAAGGAATTTTGTCCTAGAAAGGCTTCTGTACTTTAGGTCTAGTTGTCATGGCAGTATTCACCTCACCCCCCCCCCCACATGTTGCGTGGAGACAAGTAAGAGAAAAAAGAGAGTAAAATGAGTCTTTTTTTTATAATTATAAGTTCAAACTTCAAGAGCAGGTGGGCTGGTAGAGAGAGAGAGAGAGAGAGAGAGAGAGAGAGAGAGAGACACAGAGCAAGCAGGCGGGCAAGTACGGAGATAGAGTGAGCGGGTGGGTAGAGAGATTGCGGTTCTGTTTTTAAAAAAAATAGATGAATGAGCAGACAGGTTGGGACAGACATCACGGCTGTACTTTACAAATAAAAAAGAGAATTTCAACAGCGGGCGGGCTCAAAGAGAATTGAGAGAAGCAGGCGGGCTGGTGTACAGATTGCGGCTGTTCCATCCCCCCGCCCCCCCGAGGAATGAGCGTGTGTGCAGTTCATTTCATGCTATATTAAAACACTGGGGCAATCTGAACAGGAGGTCAGAGGTATTTGTTTTGTTTGTTACAGTTCGGCTGGCACCACTTATGGCACAAACAAGATGACTGCTTTTTTTTTTGTTAAGGTTCTGAGTGGGCAGCATCACCTATATCAATGACCACTGCCCAGTGTTGGACCTTTTTCCTGTGCATCAGACTGAGTATCACATCCCTAGCAGCCAATCACAGCTCCTATGTTATGATGCCCATTTCATAAGGCCCTTTACAAAGGCTTTTTTCAGGTGAGGAAACAGGTTTGGGTTTTTTTTTTTTTTGAGAAAAACATTTTATTTAGCACTTCGCAAAAATCCTTTGGGGCTTGATTCTTTTGGCATGTCTCTTTAAAAGCTGCTATAGGACTACGATAGGTGGTATACTCTTTAATTAGGGCTGGGCACATCTTATTAAAATCAGTTTTGATTTTAGGTTTTTGTCTAGCCATTTAGGCTTGAACTTTTGATGCAACAGAAAAACTTAAGACCCATAACCAATTTTCAGGGTTATTGATTTTAAAGTATTTTAACTGTATTTTTAAATCCAAAAAAAATTTTTTTTTACCTTTAGGGCAGTGACCTTAGGGTCAAAGCTTGTCCCTGTGGCCTTCATAACCCTGATTAGTTGTTTTGGGTTTGGTTGGTACAGAGTTGTGGGGCTAGATGTAATGGGGCCAGATGTGATAGGACCAGGCAGGGGTTGGCTTGTCCCTGCAGGGGTACTATTTTGGCTATTAGGGGCCTGAGGACCATTTGAGAGTTGTGGCCCCCCCCAATTTTAAGTCTTGAATTTGTTTAGCTAAATCCTGGACCCTGACTGCAAGGTCCTTTGTCGCTGGCTTTAGTGGGGTTTTTGGGACAGGAGGTGGCAAGGGCTTAGCTGGTTATAGGGACCCCAGCTGTTGACAAATAGCATTAAGGGACTCAGTAAATACTTTACGCAGCCAGTTTATCTCCTGATGGGCTGCATGTACCTGTTTGGATTTTTGGGCTGTCTCTTTGGCTGCTTTTCTTTGAATTATAGCCTCTGCTAATTTTTGTTTGACACCCAGAATTTTTTGCTCTCAATCTGACCACTTTAGCTTTTAAAGCTCTTATTTGCTGTTGTAAGTCCCTGACATTGCTGGGCCCAGGAATAATTTGCTATTTTTAAATCCCCAACTTTTTTTGTCAACCTTTGGTTAATGGTTTTTAAATTATTTCTGTTTGCTTCATTGATTTTAAGCATGCCTAAATATTTGGCCTTTTTTTTACTGTAATTCCAATTTTAAAGCCTGAATTTTGGTGGTCTGATCCTGCATGCCTTGGTCAAGTCGAAAGCTAGGCTCCCCTAGTGTATGTAGCCTGCTTTGGGCTATTTGATGGCAACTTTTATGTTGGACATATAAAGTGTATCCTATTAATGTGGGATTTAATTGGTTTTTGGATTTAGTTTTGGCTGCCAAAAGTTAACTTAAGTGAGCATCCCTCCTTGCATTGTAACTCTTTAGCGGGGATACTCTTTAAGGGGAAGATTTTGTTTAAAGACTGCCTTGTGAAAAAAAGGTACTTATTTTCCTTTGAACCTCAGAAAGGGTCTCCCCTGGATATTTAAAGGAAATCTCGAGCTCTGGGAGGTTATCTTTAATCTCTTTCCTGTGAGGGCTACACATGGGGGCGAGTACTGGAGGATAATTTGATCCCCTGGGAAAAGCCCTGATGAAAACATCTTTTTTTTATACAGCAGAGCACTATAAAAGTACTGTGCCTTCAACCCTTTTAAAACCTGTTGTTTTTTGATAACAATTTGTGGTCACAAAAATTTTTTTTTTTTTTTCAAAGCGTCTTTTAGCTTTGTCGGAAAACAAGGAAATGCTTTCTTTGCCTTAAGTGGCAGACTTCTGAAAGCGGAGAGAGAATGGATTTTTTTCTCTCTCTTTTTTTTTGTTAGGTAAAAACCAAAAATGTATTTTTTTAGTATAATTTTAAGAATATTTTAATTGTACTTTATGCCAAAGTAATCTGCCATAGCTATGATTAGCATAAATCTCAGGCCCACCCAGGGACGCTATTTCTGTAAGCACTATCACTATTAATTAATTTAACTTTGTGGCTGTCTTAAAGAAAGGTGTACAGTAAATTGTGCCTACTTGTTTTTGTGGTAAATTCCTGAGGTGACAGATTTCACTTGGACATGTAGTACAACTAAAAGCTGTTTATTTTAACACACAGTTAACATTTAACATGTTTTTAAGACTTAAACAGTACAAGACATTTTTGGAAAACCTAATTTAGACCATTGTCTTAATCTGTGCACTTTAAATCATTACACAATCTTTACTACATACATATAAGACCTTGTACTCCCTACCTTTAAGATAGCATTTTTTTAGGATAGCCTAGACTAACCAGTACACAGTTTTTTGGTACTAATAATCTTTGCTAGCATTTAAAACAATATTTTACTGCAGTATATTTAGGTGTGTGTGTGTGTGTGTGTGTATATATATATATATATAAATAATGGAACCATGATTCTTTAGAGACACATTTTTAGGCACCTTAAATTAAAGTTTTATACTTGACTAGTCATTTGGCAGAGAGTCTCTGTAGTTTCCTGACATCTGGAGATTTGCAGTATCTTGGAGAGCTGTATGAAGAAGATTTTTTAGGTTTTTTTTTTTTTATTTTTTTTTCCTCGAGGCTTTGCAAATGAAATAAAAACGTTTTTTAAAGTCAGTAGCAGTAGAGTAGATGTGAGCTCTCTTCTAGCGATGAAACACAGATTCAGGTCAAGTTACTAACTAGGTAATACAGATTGTTGGTCTTGGGAGACGTCTTATATATGCCAAGTACTTCCTTTAGAAGTGTCATAAGATTTTATTTTTCCCCCAAAGTATAATGAGGCCTTGAAATGATATAATCATATTTGGACAAAGGCTTATCTGGTTTGGAAGTCTATAGCATACGTGCAGAGGTATTAATACTTATTAGACATTTTATCAGCAATTTGTCTGCTGTCCTGGTGAACTTCTGTCCACAAGGTGACAATTAATAGTCTTATAAACACAAGACCTTCCCCTGCGCATGTTTAAAAATGAGGTAATAAAGGTTCTCATTGTGGATTTTTTGGTGCTGTGGTCCGATAGTAGATGGTTCTCTGTTAAGGGGAACCAGTTTCTTGTTGGATTGTCTAGCTTTTTTAGATGTGTTGCAACTTTTTATGGCACGATCAGTGACATCAGAAGTGCTGAGTTCTGATTTTAAACTGCTTTTTGAAATTGTTAGCTCTTTGTACAATGTCTGTATCTAATGAATTTATTTGGTTGGCATTTTGAGTGTCCTTAAAGTTAGCAGCTTACAACATATTGTTTAACGTAGATTTGTTTTATGACTTCTGGGTGTGGAGATGAATTTTATATACCAGGGTTAAGCATTTGCAGGTTTGCCTGGTTTAAAAGAAAATGTTTTTATAACCAGTTTTTTTAAAGTGCATTCAGGCAGCTGAGATTTAAGGTGAATTATTCTTTTTACACTTTGGCAAGGTCTGGTGGCTTATGGTCGCTACTGTGCCTACACAGCCCCAAGACTGTTCCCGCACCTAAGAGCCTTAAAGAGTACTTACAATTTTATGCACTTCCTTAATTATGACAGAGTGGCCATCAGTGGTTGTTGCATGGTTGCCAAAACCTCACTGGCTGGCTCTCTTTCATCAGTTGTTTTAGTTGCGGTCCCTGGGGATTGCGCTGCCATGATCTCAGCCCAGGATTGCATTTGTGGGTCTTCTGGAGTTGCTGGAGCAGGGAGGACTAGGTTGATGGGTGAAAGATATGCCTGGTCATCTTTTTGCTATAACAGAGTAACAGCAGGCGATGCAGGGCACAATGGGGCATATTTATTTTTTTGAGAAAAGTCTGTTTAGGCCATCAGATGACTCTTCTGAATCCTCCTCTCTGCTGTTGCTGTGGGACCTCTGCAGGGCTATATCCTTCTTCTCCTTTTTACAGTAGTAATGCCTTCTCTGGTCATGAGGAGGGTAGAACCCATCCCTCTGTGCCCCCGTGATGGGAGCTGTGGTCTGGCAGGGTAGCTGGATAGGCTGTGGTGTTCATCACTTCGGCTGTTGCTTCTCTCTGTGCAGTGGGGGACCTCCGGTGTGGCTCTCTCATTTCTCTGGGCCAGTTCTTTTGCATAAAATCCATGAGTGCTTCTGGGTTAGCAAAGTTTAGAGGCACTCTATTATAGATTACTCTCATAGTATCCAGATAGCATAAGGAAAACTGGATTCCCAGTCTATGCATTATTCATCTGGCTGCTGTGTATTCTTTTCATCTGGCTGAGAGATTCTGTGAGAAAGCTTGTGTGTATATATATATATATATATATATGTATATGTATATGTATATGTATATGTATATGTATATGTATATGTATGTATATGGATCTCATGTTCCTGCCACCTCGATTTTCCCAGTTTTCTTCACCTTTGAAGCATCACCTCCTTTGTGGTATAGTTTAGGAATCGAGTTAGTATGGGCCATGGGTACTCTCCTTTCTGGGGTCAGGGATCGGGTAGCCAGTGACTGGTGTGCACATTTAACCCTTGCTGTGTCACAGACTGATATATCAGTCCAGAATTCCTATATGATCTAAATCTGTTGGCGGTCTAAGGGTTAACGTTGAACCAATGGTCCCCCTTCAGTTCTAGGTCCACTGGTAGGGAGTGCTGAAGGAATGCAGTGGCATCCTGTAGTTCAGCTCCCTCTGGGAAGCTTATACATTGTAAATTATTCCTGCAGCTCACCTTCTCCTGTAGCTGGTGGACTACCCTGCTCTGCTCTCATACCATTGCCTGCAGGTCTTGTATAGCAGCATAACTAGATGCAAGTTTTTTTCTGTTTATAGCACCCTGGTGTCTAGCTTGGTTAGGGTTCATGTTGTATGCAGTGAGGCATTTTTCTCCTCTGCAAATTCACAGAAACATAGAAGTTGACGGCAGATAAGGACCGCTTGGCCCACCCAGTCTGCCCATTTCCCTACCTAATGGATAAGCTGCAGATCCTAATTAACCAGCAGCCTACTTCTGTCTACCCCACCCCCTAGAATTGCCTTATGACTGTCCCATGCATGCTTGAATTCAACCACTGTTTTTGACTCCACAACCTCCTCCAGAAGGCCGTTTCATGCATCCACAGCCTCTCTGTGAAAAATACTTCCTTACATTACCTCTGAGCCGCCTCCATCTTCAAATTGTGCCCTTGTTCTTGCACACCTCTTTTTCTGAAAGATGCTACCCTCTTGGACTTTGTTGATTCCCTTGAGGTACTTGAAAGTTTCTATTATGTCCCCCCCTCTCTCCTCGAGGCTATACATATTAAGCTCCTTTAGTCTCTCTTCATATGCCTTCTGGTGCAGACCCTGCACCATTTTAGTTGCCCTCCTCTGGACAGCTTCCATTTTGTCTATGTCCTTGCGGAGATTGGGTCACCAGAACTGCACACAGTACTCCAGATGGGGTCTCACCAGCTGTCTGTAAAGAGGGATAACAACTTCCTGTTTTCTACTGGTGATGCCTCTTCCTATGCATCCCAGTATCCCCCCAGCCCTCCTTACTGCCCTCTCACATTGCTTGCCCACCTTTAAGTCATCTGATATGACTACCCCCAGGTCCCTTTCGATTTTTGTGGTTGTTAGTATCTCACCCCCCATTGTGTACTCTTCCCCTTGGTTTTTGTTTCCCAGGTGCATTATCTTGCACTTCTTAGCATTGAATCTAAGCTGCCATACATTTGACCATTCCTCTAACCTTGCCAAGTCCCTTCTCATCCTTTCCACCCCACCTTGTGCATCAACTCTGTTGCAGATCTTTGTGTCATCTGCAAAGAGACATACTTTTCCTTCCAGTCCCTAAAAGGTGAGTAAACGTTGCCTCCATAGAAGCCGTCTCCATTTTTGGTTACCTGCTGAATGCCATCCTGTTGTCTGCATTGGGCTCAGCTGCTGGAGAGTTTTCAGTGGAGCAGTTTTCGGAGGGGCACCCTTGTTCTGCGTGAGATGGGTACCTCTGGTTCAAGTACACATTGGGCTTTCTGTGGCACTGTGTGGGACCCCAAGTGGTGAAGATAAGATGTGGATGTTGTAAGTTTATTAGAATGAGAGGTATAGAGGAAAATGTTTAAGCTGCCATCTTGGCTACAGCCAAGCCACACCTCTTCCACTTTTGTTTTCAATCTGTTTCAGTCTGGCTTCATCTCGCTTCTACTTAGAAAGAATTTGTCTGTCAGCTTGTTCTTTTGAGCCTCCTTCCCTAAGGTATCTATGGTCTAGGTGGCCTCATTCCCTGTGATATCTTGAGGTGTTAGAACCTTTCCTGAGGGTTCCTGCATCTTTATGGCACCCCAACGGGGTGGTAGGTTCCCATATCAGGGGCAGAGACAGTATAAGCTAAAGTACAAACACGCTGTACAACCAGTCTCACACTACAACTTATTCCTCTTGTTCAGTCCTAAACCATGCCTACACATACATTCGATGACCCTTTGAACTGTAAGGCTTAGTCTGCAGTTTGTGGGTGACCACCCCACATTCCCTCCAAGAGGTACTTAAACCACACATGCACAAGCATCCTTTGGACACTCAGATTTTTTGTTGCCACCATCCTCCCCTCTCTTCCGCTGTCACACCTCTCCTTGGGGTTGGGCCTTCTTCCCTAAGATGACGTCGGTCTTGGACACCTTGTCCCTGTGACACTTTGAGAGGTTGGAACCCTTCTGGAGGGCTCCTTTATCTTTAAGACAGAACAGTACTCCCTTTAGCAGTCAGTGAGAGTGTAAGCCAAAGTACAATCAAGTTGCACAAGAAACCACATTCTCAGTCCTGTTCAGTCCTAAACCAGACCTGCACAGGAGTACAATGGTGATCTTTACTAGCAGTAATCTTTACTAGCAACCTCGACCCAGCACTTCTGGAATACGACCTCCAGAGCGGCTTTGCAGCGGCTGAAAAATGGTTCAAAGAGCAAAAACTGGTCATGAACTATAAAAAGACCAAGACCGTGCTCTTCGCCACTGCCCAAAACAAGCTTAAAGGCTATCCCCTGGCAATTCAGAATGACTACGGTAACACCCTAGAACGAGTCCCCCATTTCAATTACCTGGGAATCACACTGGACACTGCCGTTTAACACACAGCACATTGACATCACAGCCAAAACCTTTAACACCAGGATCGGTATCCTCTGCAGGCACAGACACTGCTTGACCTATGAAGCTCTGAACTTGGCAATTAACAGTTCACTTACCACTCTGATTGACTATGGCCTAGCTATCTATGGCTCCACTACTGACACAGCACTGCAGTGCCTCTCAACAGCCTTAAACAAAGCCTGCCGTCTGCTCACTAATGCCCCAAAACTCACCCACACCTGTGAGCTTTATGTGCGATCAGGTTGGCTTCAATTGAAGGACAGAATACTTTATCAAACCTGCCTACTCGCAAAAAGATCTCACTAAACTTACTTCCTCAAGGAGTTCTGAGCTTTCATGCCAGGCACACCAGGAGCTCGACTACACAAGTATTCCACATGCCCAGATGTCACACAACTATGGCCCAGCGATCCTTTGCTCACCGGGCCCCTCTGTGGACAAATGGTCTACCACCTTATATAGCCAGAGCCACAACCCTTGGTTTCTTAAGTGCAATCTCCGTCAGCACCTCACTGACCACAGTACCTCTAGGTGCCCCCACTAATCTGTGCCTGCAGCTTTAGTCTGCCTCAGCACTTCCAACTCCTGACCAGCCAAGTTAAGTCTTTGCCCAAGCACTTGCCTCCCACCCCCTTTGCCCTAGCACTTGCCTCCCACCCCCTACCCCTTGGCTCTTTTCTTTCCCTCTGCCCTTCCTATCCCAGCTCCCACTGCCCCTCCCTACCGCACCCTAACAGTCTGCCTCGGCCTCTCTCTTCCATAGGATGCTGGCATACCATGTACTATGCCTTAGCACAGTTTGTGAACTGTTTGTCATTGCAACCCATGTACTGCTGAATTTGTTTTACTCTGTATGTAAAATTTACTGTAACTATATTGTGTCTTCTTGTGTTAATGTATCTGACGTGGAACCTCTCAACAAGCATCTGCTCACAGGTGTCATTTAAGATTTCAATAAATAAAAATAAACGATGACCCTTTGATCTACGGTTAAAATAAGAAAAAGAACTGTTAAGAGGCACAGTGGGAACCAAGGTAACTAGCAACTTCGGTAGAAATTTTGATCTAGTCTCCCCTTCCCCACCATCTGCTCCTCCTTCTTCCACACTGCATCAAACCTTTTTCTCAACAACCTCCCTGTAAGCATGACTGTTTCTGCACCTGACCCCATCCCTCCCCTCTCTCTCACTGCCTCACACTGATAGCCCTCCCCTTCTCTTTAGGTTAAATCTATGGTTATTCCCATAAGGCTCTGTGCTACCCCTCTATGGCTTGTTACCTCTCTGGTCACCACCAATTTTTCATGGGACCCCTCACTTCGGACCACACATGCTGGAGCAGCATGGTGTGTACAATGAGGTTGACACAATGAAGATACTCTGCAAGATTAATTTAGTGTCTTGGCTGAGACAATATAGGCAGCACTGACTTTCCCAGCCCTTCAGCTCGCACTGAGCCTTCATCGGCCGTGCTCTGATGAAGGCTCAGTGCATGCTGAAACACTAAGGAAGTCAGTGCTGCCAATACTGCCTCCACCAAGACAAATTCATTTTGCAGAGTATCCTCATTGCGTCAGCCTTATTTGTATGTGCCTTACTTCTCCAACTTTTGTGGCCCAGGATTTAGCAGTTTTGCTCAGTGGAGCTTGGTGGCAGCGCTCACCTGGAAGCGCGTCCTACCCTATTGTTTTTACTCCTCATCCCTTACCACTGCAATTTGTTGCTTTTGTACTATACTATGTCTTCCTGCCATACTTGTTTCATATTTTAAATTTACCCTTATATATTTGTTATATTTTTTGTCCAGATTGCTTTTTCACAATGTCTCCTTCAGGCAGTATTTCACACAACCCATGTACAGTATATATTGTTATATCTTTGCATAGGTTGTACCTGCAGTTTTTAACCTGATTGTTGTTTTTGTTTTCTTCAATATTTCCTTGTCCCCCTTCCCTCAATGTGCACCTGGAAAAGAGCTGCTTGCAGCACAGTAGGATATTCTGGTGAAAATCTTAAATAAGGAAAAAGAAAGATCTGACAGTTGGAGGGAGATGAGTGCAAGGCATTAAGGCAGTGAATGCAATGCAGTTCCAATGGTACTGGACAGCTCTGAGTTAGGCTCAGGAGCTGGAAACGTGTTAATGCAGTCTTACGGAAGAATCCACACTGCTAGAACAAATATATTTGTAACCCCCTTGTTACCCGGGGTTACTAGAATCCCAGTAAGACCTAGTGGTAGGCAGGGAAGGCAGCTTGTGAAACTCCAGTTAAATGGGTTTCACACTGTCTCACTCTGTTCTCAGTCTCAGCTGAGACTGAGGGATGACATCACCAATAGAACTATCACAGCTGCATGAGCCACAATGGAATCTGCAGCAAGGGAGTTGGAATAGAATGTTGGGAGGTTTGAACAGAAGTCTGTAGGTCAGTTGGTGTTGGGAGCTTGCAGAGGAAGCAGCACAGCAGCTCAGTGTAGGCTCTTGGAGCCTCAGCCCTGACAGAGGGCTACTTTTAAGTAAAAAAGGGTGTGTGTCTCCACCTTAAAGAGAGACACAGAAGATAAATGAAGTGGTGGAGACTGCTGTTTTTGGGTCTCAGTGCCTGTGGTGGGGCGCAGGTTTATGTGGGCAGTCACAGAAAAAATGTCACCAGTTCTTGCAGTTTTCTTCAATTTTAATTGATTCTTCTTTCAAACATCACTCATATCAAGATAACATCAGAATGGCACAGTATTTTTCTCATTTTTCACTTAAATTTCGATAGCAAACATTAGAGCATCTGGCATCATCTCATTCTTTATAAGTCTTTAGGTGAGACAATATAAAAGCATAAACCTCACACAGGATATTCTGGCAGTTTTAAATCTTCCATTCAGAACATGAATCAAAACAGTTTTTCAAATAACTCCATAGAGCACTTTTCAGCAGCATCTAGAGCACACCTCTAGGCTCACCACAACAGGATTTAAGTCTCCACCTGTTTACACCTCTCTGACGAATCTCACCTCTAGCCATCTGTGCTGACAATCTCACTACTGAGTCAAGGTTCACCCTTTTATATCCAACTAGAGTCAGGTGACCTTCAAACTCCACCTTCACTTACAACTTTAAATTACTTTATCTTATACTCTAATCCTTTATTTTATTCCAACAAGCTTATGTATTTTAAACTCATTTAGTAACTTATTCCCTCACTCAGAGATAAGTTATTTCTGTTCGAACTTTTAAACTCCTTTTCCAAGACAAGAAAGCACCACCCTCTACTAACAATACTTGAAAGGCGTGGCCAGCAGCTCCTAGAATAAACAAGGACGCAGTCGAAAGCACAACTGCAAAGCTCCACAAACGCCCGAAAAGCCCCACATTTCAAAGCCAAAACAAAACAAAGGGAATTCATCTTCAATAGGTAAGCAGAAATAAATCTCCTTATTTTAAATGTCTAAAGCTTAAAGTTTTTAAAGCACTAATAAGCCTTATGTCCTCACAACAGTGCAATTACTGATTGCACTAACTCAGGGTAACAGAATCACCTATTTCCCCTAATAATGACCAAAAATACCACTTGTGGCCAGCCTTCACTTAATAGTGAGCTGCAACCGCAAGTAATTAGATTTCAGGGCTCCAAAATGCTCAAAACACCATAACTCCCTCGCTCTAAGAAAATCTCAGAAATACTCAAAATTAAGCAACCTCCACTCCGGAGGATATTCAGAGCTGTCCCCATAATTTTAAAAATAAAGCCATTCCATTTAGACAGTATTAGAAGGCTAAATGCCTTCACAGCCATGCGCATAGTCGCAATGTACTCTGTTAAAGCAGCCCAGAACCAAAGTACTAACAGCTGCTAAAACACCCACCTAGCCTAAAAACAGCTTTTACAACCATTTAGTCCCCAAACATAATTTCCCACCTAAGTCTCTACCATAACTCTAAATGTAGTAGAAAAGCGCTACTGCATTTGCTACGGGTGGGTCTCCCTTTTCTCTTTTCCACACTCAGTATATTCAGGACAACGAAGTGCCCCCAGCAGCATCTGGACAGCTATCACATTGTCCTTAGAAACATCCAAACAACACTCCCAAATGAATAGAAAGTTTGAAAAGCTACTCAGGCTGTCAATATTTCTAAATAGTGTTTTCTTTTACCTTTATTATTTTACCAGGCTCCCAGTCAAAGCACCGCATGCCTGGCTCCCACAAAATATTTAAGACAATCGGGACTACAATTTCAGAAATGAATCCATCCTCCAAACTCCAGTATAAAACTAATACTGACAAATCCAGAAACCGGAATATTAATTTGGACTGCACGAACGTTCGCACAATCGCAACGACATGCAGTTTTACCGATCGCTCAAACCACAATCCTAAACCTCCAAATCACCGAGTCCCAACAACAAAGACCCTTTTCCAGGACTAACCCCAAAGTACATTCTAAGGAATTAAACCCTAAAAAATCCCAAAATTACTCTCTCCAGCCTCAAAGTTTTATTTAATCTCCTCTCTTAAAGGGGAAACTCCCATATGTGCTAGGAAAAGGAAAAACAATTCTCTAGCCCCATATTTCTAACCTTGGAATTTCAAACCTCACAGAGCCACTCTGTGACAGTGCCCCCTCCTTCCGGGGATGGGGGCAGCAAAGGGTTTCCCTGCAAATTCCTGGGGCAACCCCCTAGTTCTGCTACTAAAGGAGAAGCTGCCTATGTGTTCCAGAGTTTATTTGGGAGAACAAGAAGACTTGTGAGTCGCCTGTGGGGCACCTGCAACCGGAGGGGTGAGTGTCTGCTCTTCCTGAAAGGGCCTATGTTTTTCACCCTGGGACTTGTGTGACAATGTGGGGACTGAACTACTGAGATAGTGGGAGGCCTAGAGTAATGGGCTAAGCAACAAGTAAAAGCAGGTTCAAGTCCAGAGCTTGTTGGGATGAAAATGATATGTAGAGGAGATGTGACATACGTCTACCCAGGAATCTACATTTGCAAGTTTTCAGTAAAGGAATTGTTTAGTTTCCAGAGAAATGGCCGGGTATGGGCTGTGGGAGCTGGAGGTGGGAGACCCCCCATCTGTAGTGACCAGATCCACCTCTACGGATTTGCTCTGTGGATTTCTACTTTGCCTCAGGCACTTGGCCAGTGATGAGGGAAGTACCCAGACGTGGGTTTGGAAGGAAAATTCCCTCTAGGAGTCAAAGGCTCTAGTGTGGTTTGGAGAACCACAACAGGATAATTGGTTCATTCCCAAAATGGACCGCGGATCAAGTGGCCGGCAGGGGAGCTGGGCCAGTGGGGAAGACCCAAGTAGTGTACAAGTCGGGCTGTGTACCCCAAGCTGCATGCAAGTCCGGACTTTGTGCCTGGTGGGTTCATAGCCTGAGGGCTGGAAATAGTGATAAAGTGTTCTGTTGATTCTGCCACTGTATAGGTCATTAGTTAGACCACACCTGGAGTACTGCGTGCAGTACTGGCGTCCGTATCTGAAGAGGGACATTAAGTTACTGGAGGGGGTGCAGCGCAGAGCGACAAAGATGATCAAGGGGCTGGGAGACTTATCATACGAGAGGAGGTTGAAGGAGTTGAACATGTACTCACCGGAGGAGAGGAGAGACAGGGGTGACATGATTGAAACCTTTAAATACATGAAAGGAATAAACAAGACGGGTACAGAGGGGCTGTTCAAAGTAAGGGAGGAGGGCCACCAGGGGCCATGATATGAGACTGGAGAGGAAGGTTCAGGAGGAGATGAGGAGACACTTTTTACAGAGAGGGTGGTGGCTGGGTGGAAGCGTTACCTGCTGAAGTGGTATGCAGTAGAACAGTTGACTGCTTCAAGCGAGGATGGGACAGGACAAGGGGAGGGTTAATAAAGGGCAGGGGAAGGAGGGCAGCTGCAGAATAAGGGGTGCTAGCTGCACATTCGAGCAGACTTGATAGACCTCTAGGCCTTTATCTGCTGGCAAATTTCGTATGTTCGTATGTTGTCTTTAATCTGCATTACCAGGAATGTAGCCCTGTGGGGGTCCATCTTTGCTTTGTTTGTTCAGCTTGGATGTGAATAAAAGCCACACTGAAGAATCCCATTCCTGGTTCTGGACATTACAGTTATTGCTTCCTGTGTTCGGATTTACTTGGGTGCCCCTGTGCAGAGTAGCCAAACCTAGGTCCCCTGTGCTGAGTAACCTCATCCTCCCCGAACCCAGTCCCCACCAGGTACTGCTGTCAGCTTCAACAGCATGCCACCTGTCAGTTTGCTAAAAAGGCAGGGCTGAGGGGTTACATATTCCTATATTATATTCACTGCAAAAAACTTCATTAATGCACCAGTTAGGGTTAAAGCAACAAGAGTAGGGAAATGAGGTTAGGGTTCCCAACCCTAACACCACCCCCCTGCAGGCAGCAACAGGAAAAACCATTATGGCTTCACCTCTCCTGACTCTTCGCAAATCAGGCACGGGGTAAACCTTGGGGTTGTCAGCTCTAACACGCTCACCATTTCATCAGTAAATAAGCGGAGCTGTGCAGAGTATATGAAAGGGAAAGGGAACATTGTTTAATCAGGAGTAGCACACTAAGCTGAAGCTTGTTTCCAGATGTGACCTGGGAGCACAAGGAAGTTAAGTGACTTGCTCGGGATCACACAGTATGCACCTAGGTGGCTGTGGGATTCAAACCCAGGTCTCCAGATCTGCAGTTCAGAGCCTTAACCCACTGTGCTATACTGCCTCCTATATGAGAATGGGGTGAGCGTTAGGGTTGACAACCTCAAGGTACACCCCACACCTGATTTCTGAAGACTCAGGAGAGGTTAAACCGTAATTTATTTTCCTGTTGCTGCCTGCAGGGTGGGGGTGGGGTGTTAGGGTTGGGAACCCTAACACAGCATTTCCCTACTTTTGTCATTTTATCCCTAACTGGTGCATTAACAAAGTTTTTTGCAATGAATTTCCTTACCCTTTAAGATAGTATAACCGTAGCCTGATTCATGCAGGTCCCGTCATACCTGCATGAACATATCCATTTATCTGTGGAAGCACAGGGTCCTCTGGGCACTGCACTTCCATAACTGCATAGATGCATACATCCATAGTGGTGTGGGAGCGCAAGGCCCTCTGGGCCCTGGACTTCCATTTCTGCCAAACAAACTATTTATTTGCTTGACTGTATGGCTTCTTTACTTCCAATGTTATCCCATGGGAATTTTCATGTTTTAATTTTTTTATATGCTCCAGAAATTGTTGGGGGGGCAGTATGTACATTACCCATCAAGACCTTTGTTTTGATATATTGATTACCCCCTAATTCCAAATATTGAGGGAGTTATGGCTTGTTGAAGTTGAAATGTAAAATGTAGAAAAAACTAAGTCCAAAATCTTTTTTCATATGAAGGCATCATTTTTTGCATGACCAAAAAACCAATATGATAAAGGATTTCTTCATATGAAAACAGAATCTATAAAAAAGTAAGTTCAAAATCTTTTTTGTATGAGGGCGTCCTTTTTCCATTTCATCCGTTCTGTCTAGCAAGAAGAGGTGGGGAAGGGAGCTACAGAGAACTTAAGGGAAGAAGACGTTACAAATGGTATGGGGTTCAACAGTGAGGTGGAAGGCACAAGTGGTAGTCTAGGCAGCAGCAGAAGCAATGAAGGACAGAAGGAAGATGGTGGAGTAACAGGTACTGGAGGGGGGAGGAGCAGGTAGAGAATGGACAGGGGGCACAGCAGTCAGCCCTGGAAAGGATAGCACGGGGGGAAGGGGATGCAAGGAATGGGAAGAGCACAGATCAGTGGGGACACAGGGAGCCAGTAACAAGGGGGGTGTTATGCTGGGGAGGAGCAGATACAGGAAAGGGGAGGTAGAGCAGATGAAGGATGCTACAAGGATGGAATCAGATAGTCTGGGCACAACTGTTGGAGGAGAGAGAACAGGGCAAAGAACAGGGGACAAGCATGGCTCGGAGAAGGCACAGGGATACTGAGGCAAGGAAGGAGGAGGGAGGGATCAAATCTGGGCAGAGGATTCGTAGGCAACGAGAGGGTGAAAAGGATAAAGGAGGGAATGTCATCATTCTGGGGAATTTGATAATTAAGGGGTAAGATGGGGAAGAGCGCCAGGTAAAGCAGCATTTGAGTGGAGTGCAGCTGGCTCCCTGCCCACCCTATCTGGACTCTATTATTTATAATACCTCTTGATCATGTGACTAATAGCCCAATTTTCCATTTGCTCATAATACAAACTGCCCACTGGGGCAGCGCTTGCACCTATCTCTGTGTAGTTGGCTAAAGTGGTGGTCTAGTATGGCAGTCCACCAAATTCCATGCCTTGCACAAGATTATAACTGTCCTATTCTTCCAGCCACTTTGTATTTCCAGATCCTTTCGGTAGTCTATTACCCCAGCACTGGTTATCTTTGGGGAAAGTCCCTTGCTAAAATCCCTATCGAAACTAAGGATGGCCAGCAAAACCTTGTTAGTGCTAGCTCTCAGCCTGATTTTGCTATTTCTGGGCAGACTCACGATCAATGTCAGACTGGACCAAAATCAACATGGGAGTATGGACCTTAATGATTTCACTTACTCAAATACGCTAATCCTGCTGGATAGGTGTGTTAAGGTTACCCCGGCCCTCCTCCCAAGATTCCTTATCTACTCCTCTGCAGCGTCAGTAGCTACACGGTGGCATCTCAATGGTTATCAAATCCCTCCTTTTGAGCCCCACAAATCATGGTACCTAATATTATTAGCTCTTATGCTATCTAGCAACGTTGAATTGAACTCGGGTCCCATGCCTAGCCAAGTATCCATAAACAATACTTCGAAATCACCTGTGTGAATGGTACCCCACAGGAAGTGGTAATCTCCTTTAAATACCTTGGGGTCCTACTCGATGAATCCCTTAACTATGAGCACCATATTATCACTACATGTAAAGCCGTCAATACTAAACTAGGGTTAGCCTGCAAAACTAGCCATGCTCTCACCCCGTCTGCAAGGTTGGCCATTGCCAGAGGAATCCTTCTCCCGTCTCTCGCATACAGAGCTGTAATTTACAGCAATACATCTAAAGCCTCCCTGCACAGATGGAACACAACATATACTAATATATGTCGTTATGCCTCTGCATTGCCCAGGTTAAAACATCACTGCCTGCTATACGCAGACCTAAACTGGCCCTCTCTGCTGGCAACTGGCTCTTTTCTCTTGGGGCCCCTTCTGGATGGTCTACTGAGGTCCAGTATGCCTAGCTCCCTCGCTGCTCTGCTCACCTCTCAGTCCACCTCCTATGGCCTCTGATCTGCTGATCTTTCTTTGCTCCATGTTTCCAGATATAATACATCTAAAGGTAAAACAGGATTTTCCTATGTAGTCCCCAGTTACTGTAACTCGCTGCCTCTTGAAGTACACCTGACCCCTAGCCATGCCACATTTAAAAAGTGTCATTGTTCCCTGCTTGATGAGTGTACACAGTGCAACTGTTTCAACCCACCCTAGATCATGTTTCCCTGCACTGTTGCTGCTTGGTGGTCTCCTTCTGTAGTCATGCACCCTGCTTCTACCTGCATCCCACCCCCTTTCTACCCTGTCTCATTCCCACCCACCCCAACTCACTCTCTCTATACGAGGTCCTTCTGTTCCAAACCTCCCTGCCTCCTGCCTCCCTCTCCTATAATATTTTCTTATATAGCTAGTTTTGTATAACAGAGTCGATACTAAAAATGCATTCCTCTGGCACCTTTGCACTTTGAACTGTCTGATACTCTGACTGTAATCATGGGCACTTACTGCACTTTTGATATGTATAATACCCAAATGTTTTCCCTGTTACCTCACTTGTTAAACCATTTATCCATTTCTTCTGTATCCCTATATGTTGTATTCTTACATTGTATTGTCTTGTGACTATTCCCTTGCTATGTTGAAACCTCCTGGGTCGTGCCTGAAAACAGTCACTTTTGTGTCTAGTGCACTTACCCAGTTATCAAAAACTAAATAAAAAAATAAAATAGAGTGGGACAGTATATCAGAAGATGTCTGGTGAGGATAGGGGAAAAACCACATATTGTGGTGCACCTGGGCATGAATGACCTGGAAGGGAGAAGGATAGAAGAAGTGCAGGATAGTTTCAAGGAACCAGGCAATCTGTACAGTATAGGCAGGAGGTCAGTAGCCTTCTCAGAAATCCTACCAGTACCAAAAGCATGTACAGCCAGGAAGCAGAGAATCATAGACTTCAATAAATGGTTGAGGGAACGGTGTGGGTCCATGGGGTATGGATTGGTGGGAGGCAACAAGTGGGAGGACACATACCTGTACGCACAGGATAGGTTGCACCTTAGTATGGAAGGCTTGCAGGTACTAAAGCAGAGGTCGGGGGAGTTTATCAAAGAAAATTATAATTTAAACTAGGAAGGGGGGCAAAGGGATGGGAATTCACCAGGAGAGGGAGTCCTTTGGACCCCCCCCAAAAAAGCAGAAGCCAAATTCAAGTAGGAGAGGGTATGGTGGGGAGGGTAAAGGCGATGAGGAGATAAGATCATAATGGACGGTGGTATCACTGAATGCTAGGAGCCTAGGGAACAAGATAGCTGAGTTGCAGGCATTGATGATGGAAGATGAGGCGGACATGTCTGCCATCACCCAGACATGGGCAACCCAATACCATGACTGGGACCCAGCCACCCCAGGTTTAAAGCTATACAGGAGGGACAGAGAAGAAAAAAATTACTCACAATACTAATGTTGTTTCTTCTAATGGAGTCTTACTGTATTATGACTTAATGCAGTTAGCCCCAGCACTTGAACTGCCCCAGAGAGTAAGGAGTTAAACTCTATGCAGGAGCATAGAACACTGAGCTCAAGCTCGGTTTTCAAACCTCTGTCTGTGGTACTTCCCAGTGTAACCGTCAGATTCTTACGAGCAACTAACTAGCTGAGTCTAGAGATAATATATAAGTGTGTGTGGAAATTGTTTTAGTATAAGCCAAAAGGCAACAATTTGGTCCCAGAAGACTCAAGTCGAGAACCCAAGAAGAAAAAGGTAGTGACAACATTAAACAGATTTATAACACCAACAGAATTAACAATTAACCCACCCAAGATGGAGGGTGCAAGGTACACCCCCTGAGGTGCAACACTGTACCTGCCAGCCCACTTCCCAAAAACTAGGTTCTGAGAGGGGAGGCAGGGGGGAGGTCAGACTACAACAAGACTCCATTAGAAGAAACAACATTACTATGGCGAGTAATTTTTTTCTTCAAACAACATGAAGTATTGCTGTATTCTGACTTAATGCAGACTACCAAGCAGTTCCCTATAGAGGAGGGAATGCAGAACTTACTTTGGGAACAGGATCTGCAGTACTGCTGTGCCAAACCTAGCATCACTCCTAGCCTGGATATCCAGGGAGTAATGCTTGGTGAATGTATGTACTGTTTTCCAGGTGGCTGCTTTGCAGATCTCTAACAAGGGTATATCTCTGGCTGCAGCCAGAGTGGCAGCTGTACCTCTAGTTGAGTGAGCCCTCAGGCCTGAAGGAGGTGTTCTACCCAATTTGTCATAGCAGAATTGTATACAAGAAACAATCCACCTGGAAATAGTTCTTTTCGTGGCAGGCTTATCTTTCCCCACCTCACCATAGGTGAGAAACAACTAAAGACAGTCATTCCTATGAGCCTTAGTGTGCTTTATGTAATAGCTAAGAGCTCTTTTAACATCCAAGTTGTGTAGCCTTCTTTCACCTGAAGAGGAGTGGTCAGTGAAAAATACAGGAAGAGACAAACTGGTTCAGATGAAAATCTGATACCACTTTGGGTAAGAACCTCCTATTGGTTCTTAGGACCACTTTATCCCTATGGAAGGATATGAAGTCAGGTTCAACTGACAAGGCCCGTAATTCACTAATCCTCCTGGCCGAAGTAATGGCTACCAGGAATATAGTTTTCCAGGTCAAGTATTTCAGCTCAGCCGAAGCAATAGGTTCAAAGGGGGGCTGCATGAGCTGTGCAATGCAGACATTAAGATCCCAAGCAGGAGTTGGTTCTCTAAATGGAGGGTTTGTATGAACTAGACCCTTGAAGAAGTTTTTAAACACATGATGAGATGCCAGGGAAGAGCCCTTCCCTGCTAAAAGGAAAGCAGAAACTGCTGCTAGGTAAACCTTTAGAGTTGCAGGCCTAAGGCCTAGACCATTGAGGTGAACCAGATCATCTAAGGCTGTGGAGATGCCTGCAGAGTCAGGGACAATGTCTTTCTGAGAACACCAGATGGTAAACCTCTTCCATTTACTAGTAGATGGTTTTCTGGAAACCTTCAGGATATCCATGACTGCCTGAGAAAGATGCAGGTCTGCATATACTAGTTCTTCAAGAGCCAGGCCTTGAGATTGAGAGACTGGAGATCGGGATACCAGATTCTCCCCTGGGAGGAGGATAGAAGATAGTGTCTCTTGGGAAGGGACAGGGAATAAGACACTGCCAGGGACAGGAGCAGATGATACCAAGGCTGCCTGGCCCAGTCTGGAGCCACTAGGATCACTGTGCAAGGTTGAGTTCTGATCTTGATCAGGACTCTGAACAGCAGAGGGAATGGAGGGAAGGCATAGAGAAACCTGCTCTTTCAATCCAAATTCAGGGCATCCTGGGGCACAGTCCCCAGGAGTGGAGGTCTGCAACAGAACAGAGGGAGTTGGTGATTGTCCGGGGCTGCAAAGAGATCTATCTCTGGCGTGCCCCATCTGGAGAAGATGATCTGCAGGATGAGGGGATTCAGAGACCATTCGTGATGTCCCTGGGATATTCTGCTCAGAGCATCTGCCAACACGTTGTCCTTCCCTGGAAGGTGAACTGCTACTAGGGAAGTCTGAAGAGAATAGGCCAGAGACCACAGTTTCATGGCTTCCATGCACAAGGCCAAGGAATGAGTGCCTCCTTGTTTGTTGATATACCACATTGTGGTCGTGTTGTCTGTTCTGACTTGGATCACCTTGCCCTTGACCGAATCTGAGAAGCACTGAAGGGCCAGGAACACTGCCCTGAGTTACAGAAGGTTCATGTGAAGGAGAGAATCCTATGGAGGCCAGACCCCTTGGGCTGTCAGAGCCCCCAGGTGGGTTCTCCAACCTAGGAGAGAAGCATCCGTAGTCAGAACTACTGAAGGAGTTTGTGGGAGAAATGGAACTCCTTGTCTGAGGTTGTCCTGATCCAGCCACCACTGGAGAGGTTGGACCAGAGTCTGAGTCACTGGAATCAGTTTGGTAAGAGAATCCTTTTTCTGCGATCAGAAGGACCTTAGGTGAAACTGAATGTCCCTCATCTGGAATCTTGCTCCCTTCACCACTGCAGTGGAAGCTGCCATGTGGCCCATCAGCTGGAAGAACTGCCTTGCTGGGCGAGAGACCTGAGGTCGAAAAGATGAAGCAAGATCCACTAGGGTCTTCACCCTTGCCAGAGGAAGGAACGCTTTTGCTTGTAAAGTGTCCAAATCTATTCCTATAAAGGTAAGAAGTTGAACTGGTTTGAGGACAGACTTTGGAAGATTGAGAAGAAAACCCAGGGAACTGAGTAGGTCTTGGGTAGTTTGCAGAGCTGACTTGACCTGTAGAGAAGACTGACCCACAATGAGCCAGTCATCCAGATATGAGAAGATGGTGATACCCTGTCTTCTGAAGTAAGCCACCAGTACTGCAAGGCACTCTGTGAACACCCTTGGAGCCGATGTTAGGCCGAATGGCATGGCTGTGAATTGGTAATGGCCTGAAGGCAACTTGAACCTGAGGTATTTTCTGTGGGAGCACCTGATAGGGATATGGAAGTAGGCATCCTTGAGGTCCAGAGATGCTAACCAATCTCCTGGCCTTAGAGAGGGAAGGATTATTCCCAGAGATACCATTTTCAATTTGGGCTTTGAAATGTGTTTGTTCAAAAACCTTAGGTCTAGGATGGGTTGCCACTCCCCTGTTTTCTTTGGGGTAAGGAAGTACCTAGAGTACAGTCCTTTTCCCTTGTGCTGAGTAGGAACCTTCTCTATAGCTCTGAAAGCTAGAAGAGAGGCAACCTCTGCCTCTAGGGCAAGGGTTTCTGAGATTGATGCAGGTGGAAAAGACTTGGCCTTCTTTTTCGGAAACTTTTTGAAGCTGAGGGCCAGTCCCTGGCTTACTGCTTCTAGAACCCACTTGTCTGAGGTCACAGACTTCCAGGCCTGGAAGTAGTAAGCCAGCCTGCCTCCTTCTGGAATTGGGGAGTTGACCTGGGCTGACACCTCAGGGTGTCTGCTTGGCAGGAGCCTTAGACTGGGAGGAGGAGGCAGCAGCCCTGCTCATCCCCCTCCTGCTCCTCCCTCTGAAGAACCCCCCCTCTGTAGGAAGGGAGAGGAGGCCTGGGCTTGGTAAAAAGGCCTGCCCCTGCCCCTAGATAGCTTGTTTCGTGGAGTGGCCTGCCTTTCCTTGGCCTGTGCACTCCTGTATGTGGTCCTGTATTCATCCATTTTCTTCATGTAGGCCTCTGTTTGCTCGCCAAACAGAGAGTTACCCACTACAGGAAAATCCATAGCCTTAGTCTGGGTATCATGTGAAAGGTTAGTACATCTGAGCCAAGCATGTTTTCTGAGACACAGATGTAGCCATGACTCTAGATGCCACATTGTTGGAGTCCACAGCAGCATGAAATTGCATTTTTGATGCCTCAATTCCATCAGGAGCCACCTCCTCCAGCTCTTTGGCTGGCTGGGGGGAGGCCTGTTTAGCCAGTTCCAGAACCGTATCCCATCTGGATTTCTGGTACCTGGCTGTGTAGGCCATATAATTAGCCTGCCTGAGTCCCAAAGAGGATGCAAAATACTGTTTCTTGGCCATAGCATCCACTTTCCTGGAGTCCTTATCCGGGCGGAGTGAAGCCAAAGGAATGTTCGCCCTGTCACAGGCTGCAGTCTGCACTACCCCAACATGGCTGCTATGATTATAAAGGAACTCCGTAGCTGAGCCTGATAACATGCACCTCCTGTCCATTCTTTTGTCCACAGGAGGTACTGAATTAGGAGTTTGTAAAATGTTGTGTGTCTATTTCCCCAAGGACTTATGAAGAGGGATAGACAGCCTTTTGGACTCTGGGATGTCCACCATTTCCACAGAATCAGGCTCTTCTTCCTCCTCTGCAGCTTCAACCAAGGGAAGCTGAAAGGTTTCGGCCACCTTTTTGTAAAACAAAGAGTGTGAAGGGGACTCAGAGAGCCTGGGAGGAGACACCCGAGGGCCTGTCTGGGGAGATGTCTAGTTAAATGGGCACATACAGACCCCCCTGGTCGTCGTCGTCGTCATCATCATCATCATCATCAGGATAGTCTTCATCTCCCTCCCACTCCTCATAATAAGCATCTGGATCATAATCCGAAGGAGACGGATCCGACCAAACCGACTGGGTAACCGGCGGTACCGGTTCGGATAGAGCTGGTCTAAGCGACTGAACAATGCTAATTGCTTTGGCTATTTCGTCCATGGTTGGAGAATGTGGTACAGGATCCGAATCGGTGGACTTATGTTTTCTTTTTGATGGAACCGGCCCCTCAGGGTCGGCTCTCCTTTTGCCCGAGGAGGTATCACCTAGGTCAGTAGGCACCTCCTCAGGTTCGGCCGCAACCGAACCAGGCTGGCCATCCGGGTCTACGGACTTCTCGGCCTCCCTTTCCTTCAGCCTACTCAGTTTCTTATCTAGAGTGGATTTAGGAAAGCTTTTACAAATTTGGCAGTCCGACTTGAGGCTGTCAAACCCCAGACAATAAACACAGATGAGGTGGGGGTCGGCCTTGCCAAAGGCCTCCCCACACTCAGTACAGTGCTGAAACCCAGTGGGACCGGTTTTCTTTTTGGGTTTGTCAGACATGGCCAACCTACTAAATTACCCTATAGCAGCTTTCAAGCCAGGTAATAAAATAACCGATCAGTTACAAACCGTGTCATGGGTTTTGAAAAAGAACCCGAAAAGGCCCGGTTCTTTTGAAACCGATTGATATCGGAACACCACTCTAATCCCCAGAAAATGTTTTCAGAAAAACAGAAGAAATACAAGGTCAGTTCCTAACCAGACTGACCGAAAAGAAACCAAGGAAAAAAGTAATTTCCACACACTTTTACAAAATAAACATAGTCACTACCTATCTACAACACTACCTGTACCGTAGACAGAGGCTGGAATCCAAAAAAATAACAAATAGATTGGTTTAAAACCGAACGCTTTACTTTTTACCGAACCAAGCAGAGGAATCTCCGGAACGACTTCACTGTTAGACGGAGTAAAGAATCTGACGGTTACACTGGGAAGTACCACAGACAGAGGTCTGAAAACCGAGCTCGAGCGCAGCGTTCTATGCTCCTGCATAGAGTTTAACTCCTTACTCTCTGGGGCAGTTCAAGTGCTGGTGCTAACTGCATTAATTCAGAATACAACCAGACTTCATGTTGTTTGAAAAATGGGAAGAGGAAGGAAGGGATAAGGTGTAATAGGGAGAAGGGGGAGGAAGGCAGGGGTGAAGCCATATGGGTGCAACTACACAACCCGAGGGGTAGTAATGTTAGATGGGGGTAGTATACAGGCCTCCTACCCAGAAGGAGAAGGAGAAGGAGAAGGAGACTGATAGAGATCTGGGGGAGCAGTTAAGGAAGCTTAGTGGCAAAGGAAGTACTGCGGTGGTTGGAAAATTTTAATCCACCAGGAGTGGACTGGAACATCCCAGCTGCCTCATGTGCCAGGCAGCAGATCCTTCTGGAAGCCTTCCAAGATGGTTTCCTGACACAGAAGATAATGGAACCAGCTAATGGAGGGGAACATCCTGGACCTGGTACTGGTGGATGGGGAGCAAGTCAGGGATGTTGGGGTGGAGGATCCCCTGGCGGGAAGTGACCACCGCACCATGTGGTTCTCAATCCATCTAGGAAAGGAGGTAGCAACCACAAAGACTAACATCCTGGACTTCAAAAGGGCAGACTTTGGCAGGATGGGTAGTATACTGGAAGGCACATAGCTAGCATCTGCCCTAACATGGATGGTAAGTAAAAATGGGCAGTCATCAAGCTGGGCCTGATTGAGGCCACTAGCACATGTGTAAAGAGCCAGAGCAAGAAATCCAGGACCACGAAGCCCAGCTGGATGAACAGGGAGGTAGGGGAGAGGGGAAATGAGGGCTGCCTTTAGAACCTATAAAAGATCCAACAGAGAAGAGGACATGGAGGAATACGTGAGGAAATCCAGAGAAGCGAGTCAAACATTAAGCGAAGCCAAGGCATCATGAGAACTGAGGCTAGCGCAGGGAGTCAGAGAATGTGAAAAGCATTTCTTCAGGTATCTACGGGAGAAGAGGAAGGATTAGATTGTTAGGACCAAGAATGGCAGTGGTTGGGTGGAAAAAGGGGCAGAGCAGGCAGAAGTACTCAACCAGTACTTCTGTTCAGTATTCACCAGAGGGATGGGCCCGTACCTAAGGAGAAGCGTGAGGGGGGAGGAGATCATGGATGAGGAAATTACAGAGGGAAGGGTGTTGGAGGGCCTTAAGTCCCTGAGGGTAGATAAGGCACCTGGGCCAAACAGAGTTCATCCTAAAGTCCTAAAAGTGTTGTCAGAAGTCCTGGCAGGGCCGTTGGCAGGCCTGTTCAACACCTCTCTGGAAACAAGGTGCGTGCCCAGGGATTGGAGGGTGGCACATGTGGTACCCCACCACAAGAGTGGGCCAAAGGGTGAAACAGGGAACTACAGACCAGTGAGCCTAACCGCAATTGTAGGAAGGATAATTGGGACTATCCTCAAGGAAAGGCTGGTAAAATTTCAGGAGGATGACGACCTGCAGGACGGCAGACAGTATCAGTTAGTCTCAGGCAGATCATGCCAGATGAACTTGACTGACATTTTTGATTGGGTGACGTGGGCACTGGATATGGGTCAAGTAGTGGACATCCTTTACCTGGACTTCAGCAAGGCCTTTGATTCGGTGCCTCATGGCAGGCTGACCAGCAAATTGAGCAACCTGGGAGCAGGGAGGAAACTGATTAGATGGGTCAGGAGCTGGTTACAGATAGACAGCAGAAGGTACTGTAGTAGTTGCAGGGGTGGAGTATTGGAGCCCAGAGCAGTAACAAGTGGGGTCCCACAGCGCTCGGTGCTGGGACCAGTACTATTTAACATTTTTATTTGACATCGCAGATGGGATAAAGAGTAAGATCAGTCTCTGTGCGAAGGTGTATGTGGGGGGGAGGCAGTAAAATACTCCAGGAGGACTTGGCATCACTGGAGGAGTGGTCTAACACATGGTGACTTGAGTTCAACACCAAGAAGTGCAAAGTAATGCACTTGGGAGCCAGGAACCCTGGAAATAGTAACTGGGTGGAGGGAGTGCAGTTATCTACGTCAATGGAAGAGAAGGATCTGGGTGTACTGGCAACAGGGGAAATTAACCACTCAGCCCAGTGCAGGAAGGCAGTGGCAAAGGCCAACAGAATGTTGAGGTGCATGGCAAAGGGAAATACTTCTAGGAGAGGGGCAGTCATCTTGCCCCTGCACAGGTCCCTGGTGAGGCCACACTTGGGAGTACTGTGTGCAGCACTGGTGCCCCTACTTGAAAAAGGACATCAAACTACTGGAGGGGGTACAACGCAGGGCAACAAAAATTATCCTGGGATTGGGAGACCTTATGAGGAGAGACTGAGAGAATTCAATATGTATTCCCCGGAGGATAGAAGGGAGAGAGAGAGAGAGAGGGGGGATAGGAATGAGACCTTCAAGTACCTGAAGGGAATGAACAGAGTAAGCACCGAGAGTATTTTCAAATTAAAAGGTGGAAGGACAACCAGGGGACACAGTATGAAATTGGATGGAGGCAGATTCAGGAGGGAAATGAGGAGGTACTATTTCAATGAAAGGGTGGTTACAGGGTGGAACATGCTGCCGGAGGAGGTGGTATCACTGCGGATAGTGGGCAACTTCAAAGGGGATGGGACAGGATCAAGGGGAGGGTTCAAACCGTTAGAAGGTGGGTGTGAAGGAAGCACAGGTAAAAGAGTGGCGGAGCAGTTGCAGTCTAAAAGGCTGAAGTGCTGCAAACTTGAGCAGACTTGATAGGCCGTAAGTCCTGTATCTGCTAGCAAAAGGATGCCTTCATAAGAAAAAAGAATTGGAAAAAAACACTAAGTCCAAATTCTTTTTTTGTATAACGGGATCTGTCTTCCTATGACCGGATTCCTTTTTTGTATGGCCACACAAAAAAAGAAAATTGAGTCACAAAAAAGGATTTTAAAATGGAAAAATAAAACATATTTTAGGGTCATTTTTTCAAGAACTAAATGCAGAATCCACCTAACGGCATCCCGATTAGCAAGACACATGTGCTGGCATGTGTGCAGGATGTCATGTTTGTGGGTTTTAAAAATGAAAAAAAAGGACAGAAAATAAAATGGCGGGCATACAAAAAAGGATTTTTTCCTGACAAAGAAGGATTACCCCACAAGAAAAAGAATCCTTTTTCATACAGACCAAATTTTTTTTGTTCCAAGCAGCTATCCAAAAGATAATACCAATCATGCTCAGAACCCTTTTTACCCTAAAAATTTCAGCCCAAAATTCCAACCCATCTGGGCAATAGGCGATGAAAACCCCTATTTTTTTTTTTTCACTTTTTTCACTATCCAAATCTTGGAATCCACACATCGAACCAAAATGAAACTTGTCAAGTCAAGAGATCTACCCCCCACCCCTGACATCGCACATGCAAAATTTTGTGCAAATCTATTGAGTGGTTGCGAAGCTATTAAAGTGCAAAGTTTGAGGTTTAAAATAGAAACCCCTGCTGAGCTCTAACCATAGTGGCACTACCGTGCCACTATAATGCACTGCACAGTACACCAAAATGTGGATATAATTAGGGTTTCCTTTATCACTTTTTACCCAATTCCAGTATTTATATTTCAACATTTCTTTGCATGTTAAATTTTTGGAAAAACTGTGTTTTTCAAGTCTTTATAAATGGAAGTAATAAAGATGAGATCAAACACAATGTTTTCCAGTTACTGCCTCTTAAAAATTGTTAAAAATCATGTTTAATGTTAAACCTTTTCTTTCAGAAAGTGTTAGTGCTATAATTGCAACACATATACAAAGTGCTCAGACTCACAGCTGAAACTTGCAGTAAGTAGATCACGTAATAAATTCCTTTTTTTTATAATTCAATATACTTTATTAAAGTTTGTACAGCAATCAATACAGGGTAGCTCAAGAACATGACAGAAGGCTGCTAAATACAGTCAGTAAAACAAGACAACAATAACAAAACAAAACACAGACACAATCCCCCTCCCAAAGCCTGCGCATCACTCAAAAGAAAGGAATGAGAAGGTGGGTTATGTGGGTCCAAAGCAGGACAGGGTCATTACTTTCTGGTCGCCAGAGGAAAACGCAAGGCCAAAAGGGGCTCCCAAGTGGCCTGGAAGAAGTGCAATCTATGCTGCATACTTGATATGCTTCTCCAGTTGGATAGCTAACAGGGTCTCAAGATACAGTTCTAATGCTGATGGGAGGGAGTCTTCCATCCAGTGCTTTAACATTACCAATTTAGCCGTGGCCGCCACCAGTGCCAGGTGAGCTTTTCTTATTTTTGGAGTCCCAGAGGGGTACACAGCTAAAAGACAACATTCTGGGGTGAATAAAGGCTCCAGACCCAGAAGTAGATTCAGGATTTGTTTTATGGAGTTCCAGGAAACTTGAGACTTCGGGCAACTCCAAAGCAAATGGTATAGGAACCTAGGGGCATCTCCACATCGTGTACATAAGGAAGAAGCAAATTTACCTATTATTGTGTAGCTTTAAGGGAGTGTAGTACAGGTTATCCATTATATTAAACTGACATAATACATTTCTAACAAGTCCAATTGGATGGTGGCATCTTGAGGAGGAGGCTACTGTGAATATCATGGAGTGTTGTAGGGTTTTCACTTGTCCACCAGCATTACAGAGCAGGTACTGAAACTGGTCAGTAATTAACCAGCAAACTTTGTGCTTTCTAGTTTTAATCTAATGTCTGAAAAAATGTCTGGCGTTTTTTTTCCAGGCAATATTGGTTAAATACTAAAACCCAAATCCCTACATATAATCCATAATCAGTCTTATCTTTACTGTTTAAAACAAACTTACTCTTTCATAATCTCTTGTTTCCTTGCCAAACATTTGTCTTCTTTTTCTCGCACTAACAAAAACTTATCATTTAGAGCCATGCTTTTGCCAACAAGCTCCTGTTTCAGCTTTTCACTGGTTTCTGCTTCTTCCTCAATCTACAATAAAAATTGAATCAACACAGTTAAAAACTGATGGAACTCACCTTGTCATTTCAGTTAATCTAACAAGAGTATATAAAATAATATTGTAACAGACACCTAAAGAGAAGATGAAACCCACAAGAAAACAAATACAGTACCAATAGTTTTGTAATGGCACATGCATGGTATATTCTTGCTTGTCAATAAATGTGAATTTAGTATGTTGACTGAAACAGTGCATAGATAGCTGAAGGTTAAATGTACATTAGCGCTGGCAACCTGGGTTTAGAAGCAGACTCGGCAGCTGGCCAGGAGACCCAGGGTGGTGCTGCCATATGACAGCGCTTCCAGCCAGGGAGGGTAGGTGCCAGGTTCCGCAACCGCAGCAACCAGAGTTGGGTCAAAGGGCTTGCCTCCTCCACAGTGAGATGGTGCGTGCATATGAGACCTGTTTGAGGCATTACCCAGTGCCATGCAGGAGACAGGTGGGATCAGAGGGAGAAACCTGCGAAACTAAATGTACCACAAGCCATCAGAATGATGATTACTGGCAAACTCGGGCCCTGCTCCATGTAGAACCCCAATGATCAGGACAGCACTGGTTAGTGGGGAAACAGGACTGTGAGACCTGACAGAGTGACTAGGACATCTCTTGGGAAAACAACAATATGAATAAAAAGCGTTAGAGCAGCAAAGATTCTTCAGTAAAGAGGAGGAAATCTCTGATGTATTGTGTAGCATCATTTATTAAGACTTCTGCTGTGTTTCTTGACATGATAACTGCTTTATGATAATTCCATGGCCTGCCACATACTGCACTGTAAGTGGAAAACCTCAGGTTGTACTTTTCTGCTATATAAAACAGTAATATTTCTATCATTTTCTACTTGTGGGATACGTCATATACAGAATATTGAGGATGAAATAGAAAAATGACAAGTCTCTATTGACTACAATTACAGGATTCCCTCCTTTCATGTTTTCAGAGGTGTTACATATATCTCCCCCTCCTGCCTTTTTTTTCTGAAGTGCAGCAAGACCTTTAAGAGGCATTCCTAATAACCAAGTCTGTTTAAAGGTCAGCTATGCACTTTTTCTTTTTGATGAAGCCTTTTGTAGAACACTTAACTCTTCCAAAGCAATAAGCTAGTAAACAAAAAAAATACACTTTGAATATGTTCATTATTTTAGCTGGTGGATCTGAGACAGGTGAATTAATACTTTAATATGCTGAAGCATTTCCATGGTGATTCTTGTAAAGGGGAATTTATACTAAATGTTCAAATCCAGCTAATGATGATCATTTAAGCAGTAAGGAATGAGAGGGTGTGTTTGTGGTCATCATTAAACTGTGTGCAGTGTGGAAGGTTTGTGCCTCATACTGCAGAATGCAACAGGCTTAAACCAGGATCTTTTAAATATTGGAATCATTGTAGTTTGTTTACATTTTTTACAAGTGTGCCATCAAAGTGGCTAATCTGTAATAGCAGAATTCAGCACTCCTTGTCTAGTTACTGCTGCCCAAAAGGTCTGCAATTTATTTAAAACTTTTTATCTATTTGTTCTTACTTCATTTTGAATGAGAGTCTTTAGTTTCCAGATTTCAGACTGAAGTGTGGGCAAGCTTGGCTTCCAATGTCAAGATAACCCTCAATGGGTCAAAAACCTATGCAGTTTTCTATTTTAACCTGCTATAATGAGCAGTCTGTGCACTCACTCTCACTCTCTCTCAAGCCAAACCAGAGGCATGCATACAGGCCCCCCCCAATAAAGTTACTGACACTGTCATCCTGCTAATGCTGCCATTCTATACATCTAAGTTGCCGCCTGTCACCCACTAGCCCAGCCTGCCTGATCATAATGTCACTGACTGAGACAGTCACAGAAAGGGAGAAGACTCTACTCCAGGCCACTTCCAGATGTCCTCTGGAGTCTGAGTCCTACGTGCTGTGTGATTGCTGTTGTTGTCCCACTGAGTTCCGGGACACTGGATGGCTGTGTTGTGTCCATGCTGCTTGTCTGCCCACACCTACTGCATTTCACTTGTGGCGTGGACTGAAATTTTAAATCTAATCTCCAGCACCAGAGAGTGCCCACTCCACAGGCTTGGGGGGGGGGGAGAGTAGGATTTGTGTCTGAATGTCACCAGGGTGGGACAGCAATTCACAGCTGCTTAAAGGCAGGGGTCAGCACTAGTGGCACAGCACATGGATTTGAGTATACATGCCCCAATCTAGCTCATCACGGGGTTTCTGCTGAACATGGAACAAAGGGTGGGAAACTGTTACTTATTCTATGGGGTCAGAAGTAAATTTGTGGGGTCACTGACTTCAAGATCCTGTCCCTGCCCAGTATGAACCATGGAAAATGTCACTCCATGTCCCAGACCCCCCCCCCCCACACTGACTTGAACACAATGGGGGTCTGGACATGGAGTGACATTTTACTTGTGTTGGTGTTCAGCAACCCATCCTGCAGATCTATGTACTGTTGCTCCCCTGCCCCTATTGCACTCACCTACTTCCTCCCAGCGATGCACCCTCACCCCACTATCTGCTGACAAGTTTGTCTATGAGACTGCTCACTTTTTTCCTTCTTCTTTCTCTCCCCACCAGGGTTGTTTCCCCTGTACACAAAAAATTCTAATGTTACCTTTTGACAAATGTTTTTGCTATAACAGCGTCTGTTGATTATTTATGTTCAGATGTTTGTATTAGTAGTGACTATTTCTGATGTGGAACCTTTGTAAAAGAGCTCTTGCTCAAAGGTGTTATATATTTTTTCCCTGATAACCTCATCCAGGACAATTCTTTAGAAGGCTTAACTGATCTTTTTTTTCTGCATCACATATTATAGATTTGTCTGTTCTTTAAGCAGGAAGATAAAAGGAAAGCTCTAACACTGGGGGCCACCCTTAGTTTTTTCCCACTGCTGCAGATGGTTCAAGTGTTTACTGTACGCGAGTAATGTCAAAGGCAGAGTGGTCTTTTGGTTAGAGTATCAGCATGGGAACTCGCATGTTCAAACCTGGCTAGAGCCAAATACCTACTGTGTGACTTTGGGCAAGTCACTTAAATGAGACAGGAAATTAGTGCTAATTGGCAGCAGTTAGTAATGTTCCTAGTAACGGAAATGCTAAACTTGCCTACGAATGAACCCTATTTAACTGTACCTTAATATTATAAATATTGATGTGAAAAACTGTTTTCAACTGTTTTGTTTTTATGAACTACATTCTGAACAGTTCTCTTCATGGAGCCAATAATTTGGAGTGTTTACTATGTCATGGTTTGAGTACAGAATGCTAAACATGAGCTATTGTCCATCAGAACCATGCTCAGAGTTATTTGCTCAAACCGTGACATCGTTAAAACTCCAGTTCACTGGTTCCGTGAAGAGAACTCCAACAGAATGCTGCCCATAAAAACAAAACAATGCAAAATACAGTCGTTCATATCACTTTTTATTCAGGTACAGTTACATATGACTCATTTAGGCTTATGGATATCATTTCTGTGAATGGTAACATTATAAACCGCTACCAATTAGAAATCACCTCTCAGTGCTCCAGTCCAACCAACTAAGGGACCTGGTAGAAGCAGGACCCCACCGGAAATGGGATGTTACATCTCAGATGGCCTGATCTGGGTAAATAAATTGCAGTTAAAAAAATAAATAAAGAAATCACCTACACATGTTTGACAGTTACTGCCATTAGTTGAATCATTCCTGCTCACAGAAACAGTTAGCTGGTCGCTGATACAGGCCAGGGATGTCATTAACTGCTGTACCCTAAAAATAATCTTAGTAAAATGCAATTTGAAGCCCCTTTAAAAATCAATGGAAATGTAAAATTAGTTTTTTTAAGTACAGAGATAAAATATTAAAGTGACAGAATGAACTGTGTTTAATTTTTTGAGGGACAGTAAACTGCTTTTTGACCTTATTTTTATTTAAAGTAGCTGTGCAGTACGTAGGGCTGGGTCGAGACCAGTTGGGACTGCCTTTCGATCCAGCCAACCCCATTCACTGTACAACACAGTGCTTCATCATGGTGGGCTGAGCTGTAATGTATCTTGCCTAACTCTAAAATGCAAGAAAATGCACCATTTACAGTGATTTTTTCAAAGATTTCGTGGTGGGCATGTGCCCCCAAACCCCACTAGCTTTGTCATGATTTGGCCCCCCCTGGTTCACTGCTTCTGTGCACGCCTCTGAGTCAAACAGCTCTCAAAGCTAGAAATAAAGCCACGCTATACAAATTTGAAACCAAATCTAGCTTTTAGAATTGCTTGGCATTATTGAATGAGAAACAAAGCGAGAGAGCTGTTTGCTTGTTATAGCAGGCTAAAGTATAACGCAGAGTATATACTTAGCTCACTGGTGGTTACCGTGACGTCAGTAGTGAAGCCTGCCCACACTTCAATCTGAAAATAAACTATTCCATTCAAACTGGGAACAAATAAAAGGAACAAAGGTTTTATATAAATTGCAGGCCTACTGTGACAGCAGTGACTTGATAAGGAGGGGCTGTGACTACAGCACCACTTTGGGAACAAGAAGACTGCAGGTTTATTTATTTATTTATTAATTTTGGATTAATACCTTTGAGCCAAAGGCTCTTTTACATAGGTTCCACATCAAAGACATCTGAGGGGGACAAGGTACAGTACAGAAAGGTAGGGATTATACAAACATACAGGTAGGTAGCAAAATCGTACAGTCATAACAAAAGAAAATTGTATATACAACAGCATGAGGGTAAAACACATTTTTTTCTTACACACGTGAGTTGCACAAGATTGTAAAATGGTGCAGCCAGAGGCATTGTCAAGCAGGATGCTGTATCTAGGACCAGAGCCTAAATGCACTGATTCACAATAGTGTCGGGAGTGGAGGATAGGAGGGGGCACCACCAGCAGGTTGATATAGAGCTGAGGGGGTGGACAGGATAGCATGAGAGGGTAGATGGGGTTAGGAGAGAGCGGAGGGGAGGTAGAAGTGAGTGATGATAGAGGTAACTGTAAGGGAGGGATCAGGGGAGGACAGAGGAGGGTAGGGAATGGGAGGTGACTAGAATGGTGATGGGAAGGGAGGGAGCTGGGGGGATAGTAGGGAAATGGAGTGAGCAGGACAGCAGGGGTGGCAGGTGAGGAATGAAATAGGGATGGGGAGGAGGACTGTGAGGGGATGGGAGAAGGGAGGCATAATGGGAAGGAGTGGAGGGGCAGGGAGAAGCAGGAGAAAAGGAGGGGAATGACCAAGGGGTAGGCATAACAGGCACAGGTAGCTAGGTAGCCACAGTATTTAGAGTTAGTGAGGGCATGTAAGTGGGAGATGGTAGCCAAATGGGAAGGACCTAGGATTAGGTGAAACAGTCACAGGAGGCTCTGGTAACAAGGTAGTCCCGGAGCTTACGTTTAAACGGGCCAAGAGTAGACGTGTCAGTAATTTCCCTTGGCAGGAAATTAAAACATTTTGGGGCTCTGAAGGCAAGTGACCATAGCCCTTGTGAAGTATGACACCTGGGGACTTGAAAGAAGGAGCTGTCTGTGCTTCTGGCGTGCCATAGCTTATGTGAGAGGATAAGGAGATTCTGCACTCCAGGGGGCAGTAGTCCAAAGGAGGCTTTCTTTACTGCGAGACTGGTATGGTAGAAGATATGGCCATCCAGCTGCAGCCAAACTGCATGTTCATAGAGGTCACAGGTATGCATCTGAGGTGCAGCCCCCTACAAGGAGTCTGCAGGCCTTATTTAAGGCTACAGATAGTCTACTTAATGCAGTGACAGTAGCCGAACCATAGATCACCAGCCCGTAGTCAATTAACGAAACTATGGAGCTTTGGATGGCTATTCTGAGGGATTTATCAGTGAGGCAGTGTTTATGCCTGTAGAGAAGGCCAATCCGGGTATTCACTGATTTGGCGACCAGGTCAGTGTGGTTATTGAAAGACAGGGTGGGGTCCAGGGTGACACCTAGTTACTTGAAAGAATAGATCTGTTCAAGAGCAGTACCTGAGCAGTTCCTGATTGTCAGAGGTACTGACCAATGCTTGCTGTGGGTGGAGTGGAAAAGCATTGAATTTTTTTTTTTTTGTAGTTAAGCACAAGTTTCCTTTCAGGGAACCAGTTTTCTACTTTCATGAAACTATCCTGTAGTTGCCCTAGTAACTGCATGAAATCAGAGTTCTTTGTGTAGATTACTGTGTCATTTGTGTACAGCAGAACTTGTACAGGGCAGTAGTCAGGGAGCTTGTTGATAAAAATGCTGAAGAGCAATGGTCCCAGGATTGATCCTTGAGGTACACCAGATAGGACCGGAAACTTGGTAGACTGGACGTCTCCAATTCTCACTTGCTGTGTTCGGTCAGAGAGATAGCTGAGAAACCATTCAGTGGTGTTAGAAGATAGACCCACATCTGCTAAGCTTTCCAACAATAGGGGGTGACTGACTGTGTCAAACGCCTTGGAGAGATCTATGAAGGTAGCACTGACTTGTTGACCCTGGTACGTGGCCTGCTGGATGTAGCCCATAAATTCCAGCAGAGCAGAGGCTGTGCTGTGCCCTTTCCTAAAACCATGCTGGTAAGTACACTGGAGATTAAACTTCTCCATGTACTCAGTCAGCTGGTCCTCTACGATTCTTTTGCATGCATTGGACAGAGGGGGAAGAATGGAGATGGGCCTGTAGTTTCCATGAAGGGCTTGATCACCTGTTTTGTGTACAGCGGTCACCATTGCTAGTTTTCAGTTGCTGGGAAACTGGGCGAGCATAAGAGACTTGATGATCTTTGTAAGGGGAGATAGGACTACGTCGAGCATGACGCGTATGAGCTTCAGGTCCAATGTGTCTCCACTGTATCTGGTTTTCCAAAATGTCTTAGTTAGGTATTTCTTGGATTCATTTAGTGTCACTGCCTTGAAATAGAAAGGTGGGTGTACCAAATCTGGGCCAAGAGTTCCCTTTGGAGAGGCACCCAGGGGTGGTTGGTCGAAGAAGTTTGATGGCAGGACATGGCTGAGATCGGTAAAAGCTGAGTTGAATGCATTGGCAATTTCAGTCAAGTCCAGGGTTAGGGTGCCTTCTATATTCAGCATGGAGGGGCAGCTTTGTATTCTTTCTCTGTGATTTCCTTGAGGTTGCTCCAGAAGTTCTTACCATCCTTCCAGGTGTCGGTGAGGATGTTTCTATAGTATTGTGCTTTATCTTGATGGATGGCCCTGGTGCAGGCGTTCCTGGCAGATTTGTATGCCTGTATGTCCACTTGTATGCGTGTGGCCCTAGCCCTATACCACAGGTGGTCACGGGTTCTCATTTTATGTAGGTCAGAGGTAATCCAGGGGTTAACAGAACCCTTGACCTTATGTTTTTTGAAGGGGGCATGTGTATCACAGGTGGAATTGAAATTAGTGACGAAGAATTCAAGGGCTGTGTCTACATCAGCAGCTGTGTCAATACCTGTCCAGTCTTGCTGTCAAAGAAGATTTCTTAGGAGTTCATGATGCCCACGAGTGAGTACCCTACTAAAATATGGTTTTCCGTGGTGGTTTAACATGTTTGTTAGTCCAGAAGCAAAATACCGGGGAGTGGTTGCTTATATTGTCAGGCAGGACCTCAGAGTGTGTTATATGGTCAGGTCAACTGGTAAGCACCCAGTCCAGGAGGGTGCTGGTCCCAGTTCTATAGTTTACCCTTGTAGGGGACTGTATCAATTTAGTGAGGTTAGCTGCTGACAGGGCATCCTTGTGGCTACTGGCATTGGTTGACAACCAGTTAACATTGAAGTCCCCAAGTAGTATTACCTCGGTGTTGTGCTTTAGTTTGTTGACGCAGTTCAGGGTTAAGCTAGGCCCACTGGCCGCCGATTTGGGAGGGATGTAGATTGATGCAATGGTCAGGGCTTTATTGTGGACTCTGAGCAACAGCCTGATTGCTAGGAACTGGATGTCTGTATCGGTGTGCGGTAGCGCCAGAGCATGGCCTATGAGGGTCTTCTTCATATAGATGGCACAGTTACCCCCCAATTTTTTGAGTCTATCTTGCCAAAAGACAGTGTACCCCTGGATTGCGATGGCGTTGTCATGGATATGGGGGGACAACCAGGTCTCTTGAACTGCTAGAACGCCAGGAGCGTGCTGCGTGACCCATGCTGTGAGTAGATCTAAGTTCTTGGGCAGGCTTCGGATGTTGAGGCTTGCCAAGGAAAGAGTGCCAGTCTTGCGATTGTAGTTATGGTGGGCAGCTTGAGGGCCAGGGTTAGGGTGGATATTCCCAGAGATTAGCAGCAGAAGAAGGATCACTTGTTTTAGTAGTAGGCTTAGGAACTGACTACGGTGCAAACGCTCCCTTTTTCCCGTGGGATGTTTTGGCTTGGTTTGATCAGTAGCCTGCACTCTATAATGGAGTAATGGGGCACAAGGATGGGGGGTATCACTTTTTTGCAGTTCCCCAAGTAACATTTGGGTAGGAAGGGTAGCAGAGTGGTAGCTGATACAGCAGGTCCCAGGCCCATGGCTGTTCCAGAAATGTGTACTATAAAGGGAGAGGTGGGAAGCAGGTGGGCATCCTTTATCATAGAGTGGGGGTATGAAGGAGAGTAGGCAGAGTAGTAGTGGCATGGTGGATGCCATGATTGCTAGCTAAGGGGTTGAGAGGTTGGTGCTGGGCCAACGGTACAATTTGCTTAGGGGTGTCTCTGATATTTCCTGCAGGCTATGTGATTAGTGCAGCTTAGCAGTGCACTGGCAGTGGAAGGAGGTCATGCCACAGAGGCAGGAAGGTAGGAAGTCTGAGGTACACTACAAGGAGAGGGGTATCCTGTCTACAGGCTCAGACAGGTCCTCTGGTTAATCCAGTATTTAGACTGAGCAACCAAGGGGAATAAGCCAAGCGTGGTATGGGACTGGTGAGTAGCTTAGGTAGGAGATGGTCTGAGAGAGAAACAAAAAGAAGAAAGAAAAAATAAGTAAGGGAGTGGCTATACCACAGTTAAATGGGCAGGGCCAAGGGCAGGAGAGGGAGGAGGGGCTTGAGTGTATTTAAAGGAGGCGTGGAGGGGGTGGGTGAAAATACAGGCAAGCTATAAGTATTTGGGTCAGCTGAGCGACCCGTGCCTACAGTCCAGAATTGAAAATTGCAGGCAGCCAATCGCTGAGGCGGACTGATCCTAGGTGTCCAATCACAGATCAGTCCGTGGGATAGCTGACCAGTCAGTTGCGAGTGGCAAGGAGCCAGAAGATCGTGAAGACGTACCTTTTGGAGCCGAGAAGGGGATAGTGGCCAACGGCCAGAGGAGCGGAGCACGGCCGCTTGATGCCGCCCGAGTCAGGGGTTCCTTTCTGTGGTGGAGAGCAGAAGAAAGACTGCCTTAGATGAAGCTGGGAAACGAAGCTCCAGGGCGTGTAGATTTCCAACACAAAGGGAAGGGGGAGGAGGTAAGAAAGATAGGAGGGGGAGATGTGGCTGTGGAGACAGTAGGAGGTAGGCTGTCTGGCCAGGAATAGAGAAATTAACAGTACAATGGAGGATGGGGGTGGGCTGAGAGAACAAAGTGCAGATAGGAAAGAGAGTTAGAAATTAGTAGGCTGACAACACAAGCCGAGGGAAATGGCACGCTCGAGAAGCAGGAGTGAAAAGAAATTATTTGTAAGACAGCTTCAGATTAGTTAGGCAGGAGCAGGGGTGAAAGGAAATTATTAGTAAGACAACTGCAGAATTTAGGCAGGAGTAGGAGGGGGTACAGAAGGGGAAAGCGTTTAGGACACAACTGAGATCACAAATCAGGTTCCACAGTATATAGTACAGTTAGAATCGTGCATGGCTCCCTAAACTTTCTAGTACGTAATGCCAAATTCTAAAATTAGGTTAGTACAAATATACAGATTCATATACCACTAAAGCCAAATACTCTTTGCGTGACCTTGACCAAGTCACGTAACCTCTCTGTGCTCCAGTCCAACTATAGAACCTGGTAGAAGCAGGACCCCACCGGAAACAAGATGCTGCATCTCAGCTTGGCTATCCTGGGTAAATAAATTGTAAAACAAATTCTGATATTATAGTCTTGTGCCTTATACCACCTGTGAAGTGACAATATCCGCCATAACACACACCCCAGACTGCAGTACCAAAATGCATCTCTACAGGTCTTAAAAGGAATAAAAATGAGAGATGTTTGTTTTCAAGTTTTCGGGAAATTTTTGTATGGTATCCTTCCATTCCAAAACATGGTTCCAGTAAAATGGTGAGGAGAAAGGCCTGAACATTTTGTTTTTCATTCTTTCTCTTTTTCCCCCATTTTTCTTAAAGGAGAACATTTATAAACAGTGGCGAATGTAGTTTAAAAGTCCATTAAAAGCTATTTCGAATGATGTATTGGGCATCCTTGTAGCTGCCAATGGTCCAGAGATGTCTGAGATTATATTTGCCAAACAGTGATATGACACTGCTATGTTTTTAGAACCCTATGATGTCACAGAGAGTGAAGCTGCTCCTAATCACATTTTAGTTAAGTACAGCTTCACCTTCGGTGACATCACCAGGTCTAGAAATGATGCCACTGTCTTATCAATAAAGGACAGGTCCAGGATTCATTAAAAAATGTAAACTGCCCATACAAATGTTTGCGTGGCACCTTGTGATTGCCCAGGTCAAAAAATTACAGTTATGTAAGAACTTACCGAAATAGCAGATCTTCGAGAGGAGCTCTTGCAGCAGGCAACCCCATTAGGACTGAAGCCGGCAGGTGCCAGGACCCCAAGGAAAACTTCTAGCTAGCAGTATACAACAGGTGACCATCCCTGACATCAGCCCGGCCCGACGTCCACCTACGTTATAAAAGGGGCGATCCCCAAGCCCAACCTCAGTTCTCCTGCTGGACAGCCCAGCACAAACAGGAAGAAAAAATTACTCACCTTAGTAATGTTGTTTCTTCTAATGGAGTCTTGCTATATTATAGACATTAGCAGTTTGATCCAGCTCTAGAACTGCCCCGGAGTGAAATGGTTAAAACCATTATAAAATAGAATTTTGCATGAGAGCAGCTCTATCTGTGTCATTTCAAACTTGAACTGTCAGATCTTTTACGAGCCAAACTCACTAAGGTCTGTGTGGAAGCTGTAACTCACACTAGCCAAATGGCTACCTAAATAATAACAACCATTGATGGTCCCAACACCCAAGACTCAAGTCAGGGGACCAGAAATACTAACACCATTCTAATAATATGAAAATGGAACATAAGTATAATAAAACACACACACGCTGCATACACACACTCCCCAAAGTCCCAAAGGGGACAAAATGCTAACAGGACATAAGTAGTGCCCACACTAAGTTGCCCGCACCCCACCAAGTAGAGGTTCTGAGAGGGGCAGGTTGGGGGGGAGGTCTATAATATAGCAAGACTCCATTAGAAGAAACAACATTACTAAGGTGAGTAATTTTTTCTTCAAACAACATGAAGTCTTGCTATATTATAGACATTAGCAGAATACACAGCAGTACCTCCATGGAGGAGGGGCAGAACCTACTTAGGAAATAGGCTCTGAAGAACAGCTGTGCCAAACCGAGCATCTCTCCTGGCCTGGACATCCAGGGAGTAATGCTTGCAGTGTGTGTACCGCTTTTCCAAGTAGCAGCCTGGCAAATCTCTAATAAAGGGATATCTCTGGCAGCAGCTAGAGACGCAGCTGTACCCCTGGTAGAATGAGCCCTCAAACTGGGGCTCTGCCCACTTTCTGATAACAAATTGGATACAAGAGACAATCCACCTGGCTATTGATCTCTTAGTGGCAGGTTTGCCTTTCCCAACTTCACCATAGGTAAGGAAAAGTTGAGGATTCGAACTCAGACCTTGGTACGCTCTATATAATAACAAAGAGCTCTCTTAACATCCAGGTTGTGCAACCTCCTCTCACCAAGAGGAGGATCAGTGAAAATACTGGAAGGGAGATAGATTGATTAAGATGGAAATCTGAAACCACCTTAGGCAAAACTTCCTATTAGTCCTAAGGACTACCTTATCCCTGTGGAAAGAAATAAAGTCAGTCTCCACTGACAAGGCTTGCAATTCACTTATGCGTCTGGCAGAAGTGATAGCCACTAGAAAACAGTTTTCCAAGTTAGGTACTTAAGCTCTGCAGAAGACAGAGGTTCAAAGGGGTTGCATTAACTGGGCAATGCAAACATTAAGGTCCCAAGTAGGGGCCGTTCCTGAAAGGAGGATTAGTATGAGTAATCCCTTAAAAAACTTGGAAAACACAGGATGAGAGGAAAGAGGGGATGACTTTCCTGCTGACACAAAAGCAGACACAGCTGCCAAATGAACTCTCAGGGTAGCTGGTCTGAGACCCAAGGAATTAAGATGTACCATGTAATCTAACAAAATGGGCATCAGCAGATTCTGGGAAATATTTTCTCAGCACACCAAATGGAAAAACCTTTTCCATTTAGAACTATAAGTAGCTCCTAGTGGAAGGCTTTCTGAAGCCTTTAGGATCTCAAGAACACCCTGAGAGGTGTAAATCAGCAAACTCTAACCCTCAAGAGCCAGGCCTTGAGGTTGAGGGATTTGAGGTCCGGATACCAAACCCTTCCCTGGGCACAAGTCAACAGATTGTGATTCCTGGGGAGGCACAGGGAAGATGGACTGTCAGAGACAGAAGGAGTGGGTACCAGGGCTGCCTGGCCTAATCCGGGGCAATCAGAATCACCCTGCAAGGCTGAGATCTGATTTTGACTAGTACTCTGAATAGGAGAGGAAAGGGGAAAGCATAGAACTTCCCTCCCAATCCAGAAGAAGGGCATCCAGGGAACTGAGCCCAGCACTGGAGGCCTGCAACAGAACAGAGAAGTTTGTGATTGTCTGGGGCTGCAAAAGATCTATCTGAGGATGCCCCACCTGGCAAAAACTATCCCAGCACTTGAGGATCCAGGACCATCTGTGATGGCCCTGGGAAATCCTGCTGAGGGCATCCACTAGGACATTGTCCTTCCCTGGAAGATGAACTGCTATGAGGGAAGTGTTCAGGAATAGGCCAGAGACCACAACTTATTGCCTCGGTGCACAAGGCCAAGACCGAGTGCCCCCTGTTTGTTGATGTACCACATTGTTGTGGTGTTGTCTGTTCTGACTTGTATCACCTTGTCGTGGACAGATGCAGAAAAAGCTTGAAGAGCTAAAAAGACAGCTCTGAGTTCCAGCAAATTGATGTGGAGCAGAGATTCCTGGGGGGACCAAACTCCCTGAGTGGAAAGGTCACCATGTGGGCTCCCCAACCCAGAAGGGAAGCATCTGTAGTGACAGTCAAGTCGTGAGAAGGGGAAATGAAGGGACCCTCGCCTAAATTGCTCTGATCCTGCCACCACTGGAGAGCTAGGATCAAGGTTCTGAGTCACTGGGACCAACTTGGAAAGGGGGTCTCTTCTCTGAGACCAAAAGGTTCTCAAGTGAAACTGAATGTCTCTCATCTGAAATCTGGCTCCCTGCACAACAGCTGTGGATGCAGCCATGTGCCCCAGGAGCTGCAGAAAGTGTCTTGCTGGTCGAGAGACCTGCAGAGGAAGGAAGAGGCCAGAGCCACTAAATTCCTTACCCTTTCTGGGGAAGAAAGGCTCTGGCTAGCTTTGTGTCCACCCTGCCCCTATAAAGGTGAGTACCTGGACTGGTTCCAGAACCGACTTTGGTAGGTTTAGCAGAAAACCCAGGGAGGTGAGAAGCTGCTGGGTGACTTGCAGGTGAGATTTTACCTGTTCTGGGGACTGGCCTACAATGAGCCAGTCGTCTACATAGGGAAAAACAGCAATCCTCTGCCTCCTTAAGTGGACCACTGCCACTGCTAGACACTTTGTGAATACCCTTGGAGCAGAGGTAAGGCCGAAGGGCATTGCTCTGAACTGGAAATGACCTGAGGGCAGTTCGAATCTGAGGTACTTTCGATGGGATCTTCTGATTAGGACATGGAAATAGCATCCTTGAGGTCCAGGGAGGCTAGCCAGTCCCCTGGCCTTAGGCAAGGTAAAATCATTGCCAGAGTTACCATTCTGAACTTTGGTTTCAAAAGATGCTTGTTCAGATATCTGAGATCTAAAACGGTCCGCCACTCTCCTGTCTTTTTTGGGGTAAGGAAGTATCTGGAATACAGACCCCTGCCCTGATGCAGGGGAGGAACCCTTTCTACTGCTCTGACAGTTAACAGGGATGAGACCTCTGTTTCCAGAGCGAGGGTCACTGAAGCACTTGCAAGTAGAAAAAGTCTGCTTCTCAACTTGGGAAACTTTTTGAAGCTGAGAACCAGACCCTGGCTTACTACTTCCAGAACCCACTTGTCTGAGGTTAAAGAAGCCCAATTCTGACTGAAGTAAGCCAGCCTGCCCCCCACTGGTACAGGAGAATCGGCCCTGGGCACCCCATCAGGGTGCCTGTTTCGCAGGAGCTTTAGGCTGGGGGGTGGGAGCAGGTCTGCCCACCCCTCGTCTGCCCCTGCCTCTGAAGAAGCCCCTCTGAGCATAGGCAGAGGAGGCCTGAGTCTGGTAGAAAGGCCTGTGAAAAGGCCTCACCCTACCCCTGGGGCATGCCTTGAGGAGTGGCTTGCCGCCCTTAGCCTGGGCACTCTTGTAAGTAGTCCTATATTCATCCATCTTCTTTCATGTAGTTCTCTGTCTGCTCTCCAAACAGAGAATTTCCCACCACAGGAAAATCCATAGCCTAAGTCTGGGTATCCTGTGACAAACTAGTACACCTGAGCCAGGCCAACCTACGAAAAGCTACAGATGTGGCCATGACCCTAGAGGAAACATCATTAACATCCACAGCAGCATGAAACTGAACCTTAGAGGCTTCAATGCCATCAGCAGCCACCTGTTCTAGTTCACTAGCCAGCTGGCCATGGGCCTGCTTGGCCAATTGCATAACAGTATCCCATCTAGATTTCTGATACCTAGCTACATAAGCCATATAATTTGCTTGCCTGAGTCCCAGAGAGGCTGCCATATACTGTTTTTTTGCCATGGCATCAATCTTCCTGGAATCCTTGTCAGGAGGATGTGAAGCCAAGGGAATATTAGCTTTATCACAGGCAGCAGCCTGAACTACCCCAACATGACTGCATTGCTGAGAAAGGAATTCTGTATCAGGGCCTAATAATGTATACCTTCTGTCCATCTTTTATCTACAGGAGGCACAGAATTAAGAGCTTTTAAAATTTTAATTGTTTGTTTCCTAAAAGACTTATGTAAAGGAATAGACAATCTCCTAGACTCTGGAATATCTATCATTTCTACAAAATCAGGCTCCTCTTGCTCATCCACAGCCTCTAAAGGAAGCTGGAGGGTTTCAGCAACTTTTATAAAACATAAAATGAGATGGGGACTCAGACAGCATAGGGAGATTCTAAAGGTCTGTCTGGGGAGATGTCCGTTCAATGGGCACACCCAGACCTTCCCAGCCACATTCATACTGTTCATAATCCTCCTCCGCCCTCCTCTGGTTCATAAAATTCCTCAATATCATAATCCTGAACCACTGGGACCGATGAACCGACCTTTACCATATAGTGGTGGTTCGGACGGACCCTGAGACAGTGACTGGACAATTTGTATGGCTTTTGTTATCTGCGCAGTTGGAGAAGGAATTTTGGACTCCAGACCTGCTGATTTTCTTGTTTTCTTTACTGGAATTGGTTCCTCAGAACCAGCTTTTCTTTGCCCAAGGAAGTCTGGGCCCTGGTCGGAGGGCACTCTCTGGTTCGGGTTGGCACCGAACCGGCTGGCCATCCGGTCAGCGGACTTTTGGCCTCGCCCCTGAGCCTGCCCAATCTTTTTCCAGGGTGGCTGCAGGAAATTCTTACATACCTGGCAGTCTGACTGGAGGTGGTCAAACCCCAGACAATAAACACATGTGGTGTGTGGTCAGCCTTGGCAAAGACTTCCCCACAAACATCACAGTGTTGAAACCCAGTGGGCCCGGTTTTTCTTTGGGTTTCTCAGACATAATGCCAGCCTAACCAAAAACTTGTCTTTTAACGGCAGTGCTAGGTAAGAATCTTATCGGTTCCTAACCGCATATCATTGGTATTGAAAAACCGTAATAAATCCGCTTTTTTAGAACCGATAAGAACCAGGAACCGCACTCTAAAATAGTGACTTTTAGTTTTAAATGAGTTTTAAACCCCACTGATCGGTTCAAACCGAACCGATAACTTACAAGTTCCACACAGACAAAACCTTCATTTACTTACGTTACCACAGATAGAGCTTGAACCGAACGGTTTTGATGTTAAAATAAAACTATTCTCGTTAAATCCAACCGAGAAAACACTTTTAAACCGAGAAATGAACCGAGCAGAAGGAGAAATCTTCGAACGACTGTTCACTGAGGCGGAGTAAAGAATCTGACAGTTCAAGTTTGAAATGACACAGATAGAGCTGCTCTTGTGCCAAAATTCTATTTTGGAATGGTTTTAACCATTTCACTCCGGGGCAGTTCTAGAGCTGGATCAAACTGCTAATGTCTATAATATAGCAAGACTTCATGTTGTTTGAACTAGAGAACCGATGTGGTTCCTTCACACCAAAAAAAGAGAAGTAACAGAGATGGATACACAGTCACCAGGGGGATGGAGGGAGGGAAAGCAGCGCCTGCTGCAAGAGCTCCTCTCAAAGATCTACTGTTATGTTAAGTTCTTATGTAACTACTATCTCATGTCAAGGGGGCTCTTGTAGCAGGCAACACCATTAGGACCAAGTCCCAAGCAATATATAAAGACTGACCTCAGTCAGCTGGGAGGAGGTAGAAGTCAGAGTAAGGATCTCAAAAAAGCATGCCCTGCAGAACTGCAAGTTCAAAGCCTGCCCTATGCCTACATACAATGTCCAAACTGTAGTGCCGAATGAAAGTGTGGACAGAACTCCAAGTGGCCACTGCACAATTATCAGCAATGGACACATTCCTGAAGGAAGCAAATGAAGCAGTTACGCCCCTGGTAGAATGGCCTTTAACTAGACCGGGTAAAGGCTTGTCGTACCTGCGGTAACAATAAACAATGCAACTGACTAACCACTTGGACAAACATTGTTTAGAAACAGGAGCCCCTTTTCTTCTAGGGGCAAAAGAATCAAACAACTGATCTGATGTTCTAATGGCACGGGTACGCTCTAAATAATAGCAAAGCAGCCAGTGGACATTCAGAGTATGTAGCAAAGCCTGCCCTCGATTCAAGTACTCTGAGAAATACATTGGCAGGTGGATGTCGTGATTCAGGGTAAACTCTGACACCACCTTAGGAAGGAACTTAGAATTAGTCTGCAGGGACACCCTGTCCTTGTGGAAAACTAAATAAGCCTCTTTACACACTAGAGCCTGAAGCTCAGAAATCCTTTGTGCAGAAATAATAGCAACTATAAATAAAGCTTTCCAAGACAGAAAGCGCAGCTCACAGCTTGTGGCAGGGTCAAAGGGAGGCAACGTGAGCTTTTCTAAAACAAATAAAAGGTTCCTGGGAGGGACAGGGTCCCTGATGGGAGGTTTCAGATGCAGAATGCCCTGCAAAAAGGTGCGGGGGAGATCCAGCTGGGCAAGAGTCTTGCTTTTGATAGGTGCATGGTATGCGGAGATGGAAGATAAGTGCACCTTAAGAGATGAGTAATTTGAGCCAGCCCAGTGACGCTGAGGGCTGAGGCACTGGACGCTTTACCCTGTGTCATCCTGGCAACCTGGGTTCGGGAACAAGCCTGGGTTGTCAGACAGTCAGCATGAGGGGAGGGAGCAGGATTGAGCAACTGCAAGGTAGCTCTCCTTTCCCAGGAAGGACCCTGTCACCCGTCGTAGTTCCACTACCCCCGGGTGGAGGTCCGCAGGCAGTGCAGTTGTATGGGTGGCAAAGTAGTGGGAGGGTGTCCTGGTACCACAGTGTGTGAGTGCCTCCACATGTGTGCGCACAGCCAGGACAAGGGGCTAGGAGAAAACGGGGGAAAAACTGGGGCAAAAATTCTTAAATTAAAAAAAAAAGAGAGACAAGTAACTCAGATCGGAGTCTGAAAGGGAAAGGAGGCACTCTAGAACAAGATTCACCAGACAAGTAAAGGGATCCTGGTGACAAGTAGAGGCCCATATACAGAAATGCTGCACTTCATAGCATAGTTGGCTCTAGCGGTTGGTTTCCTGGCTGCCACTAGGACATCTGCCACACAGGAAGAAACACAGAATCAGGCAACTGCTAACTCTGCAGGAGCCATGCATGAAGGTGCAGCGACCTGAGGTCCGGATGGGCCAGAGTGCCCTGCTTCTGGGAGAGCAAACTGGAGCACAGAGGCAGGGGAATCGGAGGTTCAACTACTAGTTTCTGGAGGAAACTATATCTGGCATGGCCAATAATGGGCTATCAGGATCGTCTCTGCTCCCTCTAACTACGACTTGAGAAGAACTCCCTGCAGTAATAGAAATAGAGGGAAGGTGTACAGAAACCTCCCTGTCCAGGACAGGGAGAATGCGTCTCACCAGAAAACACCAGGCCCTGGATCTAGTGAGCAGAAACTAGGCAGTTTTGCATTGGATGGAGATGTGAAGAGGTCCAGCTCAGGACAACCCTACCTGTCGAACAGATCTTTGACCACAGAGGGAGAAAGCTCCCATTTGTTAGCCTTGGCTTAAACTGTCAGCCAAGGTGTTTTGAACGCCTGGAACATGCACAGTAGTCAGGTCCAGGTGATGCTCTATGGCCCAATACCAGACTCTCATGGCCTCCCTGCAGAGGGAGTAAGAATGCATTCCCCCTGCTTGTTTATGTAAAAGACCATGGACATATTGTTCATCTGGATCAAAAGAGGGCCTGAGAGCAGGTTCATCTGAAATGCCTGCAGGATATACAGGATCGCCAGTATCTCCAAAACACTGATGTGGAGATGCTGCTCCTGTGGGGACGAAGTTCCTAGAATCTGACAGTCTGCCAGATGGGCGCCTCATCCCTATCGTAATGCATTCGTGGTCAGGATCTGGCGAGGTGACTCTGTCCAAAAGTGGACCCCTTTGGAGAGGTTGGAGGAGTTCAACAACCATGTCAAAGTCTGTCGCACCAAGTTGGAGACCGATATCAACTGCTCCAAATCGTCCGTGTGCTGATCTCACTGGACCCGAAGGTTCCACTGGGCTACCCTAATGTGCAGGTGGGCTAGAGGAACAGCTGCAATGGCCGCCACCATATGTCCAAGCAGCTGTAGAAATGATCTGGCTGAGACCCGGTGAGATGATGAGACCAGTTGAGCCAGTGTCTGAAGGCACTCTGCCCTGCCTGGGGGCAGAAAAGCTTTGCCTTGGGTGGTGTCCAAGGTTGCCCCGATGTATAGAAGCCTCTGACAGTGCCATGGGGAGGATTTGGGGAGATTTAGAGTGATCCTCAGATCTCTGAAAAGAGTGAAAGTGGCCTCCATGGTTCTAAACAACTGTTCTTCGGTGGGAGCTGTCAGAAGCCAATTGTCCATGTAAGGGAAGACATAGTGGCCTTCCCTTCATAAGGCCACAGCCACTACTGCAAGGCACTTTGAAATGACTTGGGGAGCCAAGAACAGGCCAAACAGCACAGCCATGAACTGGTAAAGCTTTCCTTGGAAGCAGAAGTGGAAAAACCTTCTGTGAGGTGGGAAGACCAAGATGTGAAGGTATGCGACCTGCATGTCCAGAGACAAATCCAATCCCCCTGATGTAGCAGGGGAAGAAGGCCGGGGAGAGTGATCATCCTGAATCGTTTGTATTCTATGAACTGATTCGGGTGGCTGAGGTCTAGGATGGGACGCACGTCTTCATTTCTCTTTGAGACCAGGAAGAAATGAATAGAACCACCTCCCTCGCTGAGCTGGTGGGACGGGTTCTATGGCCTGTTTCCTCAGGAGCACCTGGATTTCCTCTTATATGACGGTGATATGGGCCTGAGGGTAAGGAAAAATTACTCACCGAAGTAATCTTGTTTCTTCCAGAGTATTCTCCAATTTTCATAACTCTTGCAGTCAGCCTATAAAGTAGAACTGCCCAGAGATGGAATGTAATCCTAATGATGGTACCATTATTGGCTTGTGCCACTTATTCAGATGCTGCCCTTATCAACTGCTGCATTCTAAACCCCTCAGATTTCATGGACAGCCTGCAAGGAAAGACCCAAACAAGGATAAGATCTACATTAAAACAAAACTAACCTAATCTAAATAAATTCCCAACTGGGGGAACAACCCCCTGAATGTCAGAATAACCTGAAGAAAGGGAAAAACAATGCCCAACAAGGCCCAAAAGGAAAAAATACTCACCACAGTAATCTTCTTTCTTCCAAGGTGTCCTTTAGCATCAGTAACTATTGCAGTGAGCTGGCTAGGTAGTACTGCCCTGGAGGTGGAATGTATGGTAATGAGTTTTATGAATTAGCCAATCAGATTGAAGCTTGGGGTTGTGTTGAGCAGAGAAAGAGGGAAGGAAGCTTCAGAATTTTTTGAAAGGTAGAATGGGCAAATGCCCCACTGGAAAGAACCAACAGGACTTAAAAATACATACAACAACTAGAACCAGAATCATAACCAGAAAACTTTGCTCAAAATGTCATCCAAAGTTTGGCATACTGAAATATTCAAGGCAAAAGTCAGAGCCCTCTTCTGGAGTTTATCTGGGGAGGACGGGTGGGAGCTTACTGATGCTAAAGGACACCTTGGAAGAAAGAAGATTACTACAATGAATAATTTTTTCTTCTCACCCCAGCATCAGTAACTATTACAGACTAAAAATACAGTTGGGAGGCAGGTAGAGAACCTACTTAGGAAAGAGGCTCTGCAGCACTGCCTTGCCAAACTTGACATCAGATCTAGACTGTACATCTAGGCAGTAGTGTTTAGTGAAAGCGTGCACAGTCTTCCAAGTTGCTGCTCTACAGACATCCAGAAGGGGGTACATGTCCCTAGCAGCTGTCACAGAGGCAGCAGTGCCCCTGGTAGAGTGAGCCCTTAGGCCCACTGGAGGCTGCGTACCAGCCTTGTCATAGCAGAAATGAATACATGAGACTATCCAGTGAGAAACAGTTCTCTTGGTGGCTGGTTTTCCTCTACCGACCTCCCCACAGGTGAGGAACAACTGTGTGGATGAGCCCCTAAACTGCTTGGTGTGCTCCAGGTAGTAAAGAAGGACTCTTCACATTCAGGCTATGGAGCTTCTGCTCCCCTGGAGTGGACTTGTCAGTAAAAAACACCAGTAAGGTGATGGATTGGTTAAGGTGACACTCTGAGACCACCTTAGGCAGGAATTTTCTGTTTGTCCTGAGCTCAAGCTTATCCCTACGAGGGATAAAGTAGCTGGGCTCAGTGCACAGAGCCTGTAACTCTGAAATCCTCCTTGCAGAGGTAATGGCTACTAGGAATACAGTTTTCCAAGTGACATACTTGAGATGGGTTGTAGCCATGGGCTCAAAGGGAGGATCCATGAGCTTGGCAATACAACGGTTCAGACTCAAGGAGGGACAGGTTCCCTGACTGAAGGCTGGACATGGAAGAGGCCTCTGAAAAACTGCTTAAAGACTGGTTGTGAACAAACAGATTTAGTTTTCCCAACTGAAAGATGAGCTGAAACAGCAGCCAGGTGAAGTTTCAAGGAGGAAGACCTTAAGCCTGAATCCTGCAGGTGTACCAAATAATCCAAAATGTTAGGAATTGAAGATGTAAGAGGATCAATGTGCTTTTTTCTACACCAGAGAGAACACCTTTTCCACTTGGCTGCATAGGTCTTTTTTATACTAGGCTTTTTGGACATCCTCAGGATCTTAAGAACTTGCTCGGAGTACTGAGTGTCAGGAAACTAACTCCTCAACAGCCAGGCCTTTTTTTATTTATTTTTTTTTATTTACTATGCTTTTTGTACCACAACTGGCTGCCAGTCTTCTGCCTGGTCATGGACCTCCACAATCCCACCTCCCTTTTTGCCTTCGCTCTTTCCTGAAATCCCTGGCTTACCCCCAGAGGGTGGGGTCACAACCCTGGCCCCGTATAGTGCTGCGATCCTAGTGACTAACTGGAAGAGCCAGCCAGAAGGCTAACTGAAGCCAGAGGCAGACTTCATGGAGGTGGCCAGCTACATGGATTTTTCCCCTGTACATGGGAGCCAGGACGTGCAAAGATGACCAGCGTCCACCCCGCCCCCCCAACGTACTAATGTCGGTGCTGTGGTACACCCGCCCTCTACCAGGTGTCCATAGTGGATCGAACACACTACCCGCCCTCGCCCCTGGAGAAGGAGAGCAGTTGCAGGACCCTCAATCCTTCTCCCCTGGCCAGCCCTCTGGCAACCCGGGTTCATTCCCGAACCCAGGTCACCAGCACTGCATGTCGGCACCATGCCCCTGTGCCAGTGGGCGGCCATCAACAGCCAGGCTTTGAGGTGAAGAGATTTCAGATCTGCATAGGTCACCCCTGTCTGGGGCAGAGACAGGAGGGAGTGACTGAGCGGGAGATGAACAGGTTTGTTGCAGGACAGGGATATCAGTAGAGGATACCATGCTGGCACCACCAGAATCATTGTTGCAGGCTGATTTCTGAGCTTTAACAGAGTTCTGAAAATCAGAGAAAAGGGAGGAAAGGCATAAAGAAACTTCCTTGTCCAATCCAGAGCTAGGGCATCTGTTGGAAGAGTTCCTAGTGCTAGACGCCTGTAGCAGAACAGGGGAAGTTGGTTGAGGTGAGAGGCAAATAGGTTTATTTCTGATGTGCCCCACCTTCTGAACACTGTGGCCAACACGTTTGTTCAGACACCATTCTCTGTGCCCCGGTTGAGATGACCGAGGGCATCTGCCAGAATGTTGTCCATGCCCGGGAGATGTATGGCCGACAGGCTAACTCCCAGGGAGTAGGCCAGGCCCCAAATTCTCACAGCCTCTGGGCACAGGATGTTGGACCTTGTATCTCCCTGCTTGTTTATGTAGAACACTGCAGTGGTGTTGTCTGTTCTGATTTGCACTGTATGTCCCTTTATCTCTGAAGCAAATGCTTTTAGAGCCAGATAAATGGCCCTCAGTTCCAGCAAACTGATGTGACCCTGCGACTCCTGTGGAGTCCAGGAGCTACTGACAGAAGAACCATCCATGTGAGTTCCCCATCCAAGCAGAGAAGCATCTGTGGTAATGATTCTTGAAAGGGAGGGTACTTGGAAGGAAATTCCTACTGAAAGGTTGGTAACACCCTTCCACCAGCCCAGAGACTGAAGGAACTTTTTGTGACTGGGACTAGGTTTGGACAGAGAACTTTTGCTTTGGGACCAGTGAGACCCCTTAGGTGCTGCTGGATGTCACTCATTCTGAACCTGACTCCTGTGATCACAGCTGTCATTGATGCCATGTGTCCCAGGAGCTGTAGGAAGTGTCTGTCTGGCCTGGGCTGGCCCAGGACAAAAGAATTTGCTACTGACATAAAGTTTTGAATTCTTTCCACAGGCAGAAAGGCTCTGCTGTGCAGTGTGTCTAACTGTGCTCCTATGAAAGTAAGGAGCTGTGCTGGTTCCAGGTGGGAAATCATTTGGTTTATAATGAATCCCAAGGAGTGTAGAGTGTCTCCTGTTGGGGAGAGGATCACCTATACTTGAGGAGTGGTTTACACCACTATCAGCCAGTCATCCAAGTAAGGGTAGACTGATATCCCCTTCCTTCTTAAATGTGCTGCCACCACGGCCAGGCATTTTGTGAACACTTGGTGCAGATGATAGGTCAAAGGGCATGGCTGCAAACTGGTAGTGTCCTGAAGGAAGCCTGAACCTTAAAAACTTCCTGTGAGACTTCCTTATGGGGATATGAACGTATGTATCTATGAGGTCTAGGGAGGCTAGCCAGCTTGCCAGCTGCAGAGACTAAATCACCATTTTTAGGGTGACCATCTTGAATTTGGGTTTCAGAAGTTGCCCTTTCAGGTATTCGAGGTCTAATACAGGTCACCACTCCCTATTTTTCTTTTGAGTCAGGAAGTATCTGGAGTAGAGACCTTAGCCCCTTTGATGGGCAGTCACTCTCTCAATTACTCTTGTTTCCAAAAGATGCTTTACCTCCAGCTCCAACAGAACCCTCTCTGTTGGAGCTAGAGGTTTGGAAAGTTGGGTTCCCTTGAGGGCTGGCATCTTTTTGAACTGAAGGGACAGGCCCTTTTCCACTACCTACAGAACCTACTTGTCTGTTGTGATCAGAGTCCAACCCTGGAGGTCATCTGGGGCATCACAGAAATCATCATCATCCTCCGCCTCATCAGCACCTGTAGCAGAGGTGGGCCATGGAGGGGATTCGTCTGGGAAAGTCAGAGGCACCAAAGAGGGATCCCATGCCCTGAACGGTTTAATAAAGGTGCCAGGCTTTAACCTCCATAGAGGGAAGGTCCCCTGAAAGATCTTGGGGGACACCTTCCTGGGGTTCAATATTTTTTGTCTTATCCTTGTGTTTCTTTCCCACTGCAGCTTCACCCTTAGCACCGCTTGCTGGTGCAGTGGTATTTTCCTCTTTACAAATCTTTTTTGCAGCCACTTCATCAGAGATTTGTTCAGGCTTATTCTTGGAACCAGGCACTTCATTTGCACGTTTTAAATTTTTTGATTTAGGAACTTCATCAGCCTCTTTAGACGCCTTATTTTCAGGAGGCACTTCATCAGCATCAGGTTTTGTGTTCTTTGTTTTCAAAGGCACTTCATCAGCACCTTTACCAGGCTTAGATTTTAAAGATGCTTCATCAGCACCTTGGTTATTTTTATTCTTTAATGGCCCCTCATCAGTAACCTTGGGTCTGTGTTTGAGACCAGATGAAGACCCCTCTTCTGCCATTTCTCTAAGGTTTTTAGCTCTGTTTCTTAATGTTTTTGAACAAAATTTGGAGCAAAGAACACAGTGATGGTCTAGACCTAAGCACTTCAAACAGTGGTTGTATCAGCTTTAGCTAAAATTCTTTGACAACTTAAACAATTTTTAAAACCTGTGGGTCCAGTCTTTTTCTTTGGGATTTCTGACATGCCAAATTACGGAAAACACTGTAACAGAATGTTGAACAGTTTAAATGTAAAGGTGAACGGTCTGTTCACTCGCAGAAAAGAACTGCAACTTTTCTGAGGTAAAATATATGGTAAACCGTCCGTTACTGCTAGAAAAATAAATAAAAATAAAGTAAAGGAACCGTGAAAACACTAGATGCGATAACCAAAACTTACAGAAATAAAGAAAAAAGGGAACCGCAGAACCAAGGAAAAGTGTGGTTCCCGGGAACTGAGGGGAACCGTAAAAATCTAATAGAAAATACTCAGCACACTAAAAATGTAGAGAAAGCGGGAAAATAGCTATCACTTTCAAGAAAATACTTTTTCTTGTCAGGAGAGAGAGAGCACCTCAGAGGCGGTGTTGCTTAGTCCAGTGGAGAAAAAATTCTGAAGCCTCCTTCCCTCCCCTCTGCTCAGCACAACTCCAAGCTTCAATCTGATTGGATAATTCATAAATCTCATTACCATACATTCCACCTCTGGGGCAGTACTACCTAGCCAGCTCACTGTAATAGTTACTGATGCTAAAGGACCCCTTGGGTGAGAAACATGTTTTTTCAAGGTAACATACTTCAAATTTATTGAGGCCATGGGCTCAAAAGGAGGGACCATGAGCTGGGCAATGCAGACATTCAAGTCCCAGGCTGGCACCGGCCCCCTGTGAGGGGGGTGCAAATGTGCCAAACCTTTGAAGAACCTTTTGAAAACAGAATTGGATGTCATAGAGGCACCCTTTCCAGCTGAAATGTAAGCAAATACTGAAGCCATGTGGACTTTTAAAGTGGTGGGCTGCAAGTCCAGAGAATGCAGATGGGTAAGGTAGTCCAGCAATGCTGGAATCCCTGTTTATTTTGGCACCACATCATTGGAAGGGCACTAAATTGAAAACCTTTTCCATTTTGAAGCATAGGTTTTCTTCGTAGAGGGCTTCTTGTAACCTCATAAAACATTCAGAACACTTTCTGAGAGATGCAAACCTGCATATTCTAAGTACTGAAGAGCCATGCCTTGAGCTGGAGGGATCTGAGGTTCGGGTACAGGATCCTCCCTTGGTTGAAGGTTAACAGGCTGTGCCTCTGAGGGAGGTGTATTGGCTTTTCCACAGACATGGAGAGCAGCAGTGAGTACCACTGCTGCCTTGCCCAATCTGGTGCTACCAAGATCATTGATGTTGACTGGGATCTGAGTTTGATCAGAACCCTAAAGATCAGAGGAAAAGGAGGGAAGGCATATAGCAGCCTCCAGGACCAGTCCAAAGTCAGAGCATCCAGGAGTATTGTACCCCTGGTTGGCGGTCTGCAACAATACTGTGGTAGGTGGTGGTTCTCGTGGGACGCAAAGAGATCCATCTCTTGGGTGCCCCACATTCTGAACACTACCTCCAGCACCTGCCTGTTCAGGGTCCTCTCGTGATGAGCCTGGTTGATCCAACTCAGGGCATCTGCTAGGGTGTTATCCTTGCCTGGCAGATGAATAGCTTGCAGTGAAGCTTTGAGTGAGTAAGCTAAACTCCAAATCTTCATTACCTCTGTGCACAGGGGGTTGGACCATGTACCTCCCTGTTTATGTAGTAAATGGTTGTGGTATTGTTTGTTCTGACCTGTACCACTCTGCCTTGCACCAATGGTATGAAGGCCTGCAAGGCTAGTAATACTGTCCTCGGTTCCAGCAGGTTTATTTGCCGGAGTGACTCTGCACTTTACCAGGTTCCGTGGGTGGTGTGCTCCCCTAGGTGGACACCTCACTCCAGCAGTGATGCACCTGTTGTGATAATCACTGATGGAGACTCTTTCTGGAAGGGAACCCCTTCTCTTAGATTGTCTCCTTCCTGCCACCACTGGAGGGTTTGCAGTCATGTCCTTGTTATTGGAATCAGCTTTGACAGAAGATCCCTCCTTTGGCACCAATGTGCCCTGAGGTGGAAGTGTATATCCTTCATTTGGAATCTGGACCCCAGAACTGTGCCTGTTGCTGCAGCTATGTGTCCCACTAGCTAAAGGAACTGCCTTTCTGTGTTTGACTTGTGCAGACTGAACAAGCCAGCCATTTATGTAGTATATTGCTTACCCTGTCCTGAAGCAGGTAAGCACTTCCCTTCTGGGTGTCTAGTTCTTCCCCTATGAATTGCAGAATCTGCACTGGTTGTAGGACAGACTTTTTTAGGTTTATTAGGAATCCTAAGGACTCCAGGAGCTCTTGGGTTACCTGCAAGAGGTCCCTCACCTGCTGCGGTGATTTCCCACCAACAGTCAATCGTCCAGATAGGGGAACACTGTGACACCTAGCCTTCTTAGATGTGCTACCAATACTGATAAGCACTTCGTGAACACTCTTGGGGCTGAGATGAGACCGAATGATAGTGCTGAGAACTGGTAATGGTCTGTTGGGAATCTAAACCTGAGGTATTTTCTGTGGGACTCCCTTATGGGGATGTGGATGTAAGCATCTTTTAGGTCCAAGGAGGCCAACCAGTCTCCTTTTGAAGGGTTGGTACTGTAGAATCACTGCTAAGGTTACCATTTTGAAGTTTTGCTCCAGTAAGTGCCTGTTTAGTAACCTTAGGTCTAGAATAGGCTACCACTCCCCATTTTTCTTTGTGGTTAGGAAATACCTTGAGTAAAACCCTTTTCCCTTTTGCTGAGGAAGAACAGGTTCCACTGCCCTTGACAAAAGCAGACGTTGCACCTCCTTTTCCAACAGCTTCTTCTCTGTATATGAAGCAGATCTGAAAATCATTGTTCTTAGTGAGGGAAAGGATTTGAAACCTGGGGACAAACCTTGACCCACTACATCCAGGACCCACTTGTCTGTGGTTATGTTTTGCCAAGCCTGGAAGCTGTGAGCCAGTCTGCCCCCTACAGGGATTGGGGAGACGGCCTTGGCAAGTAAGTCAGGGATTCTGCTTGGATTGGGGCTGAGCATGTCCAGCCTGGGAGCCACACCTAGACCTCCTTCGGCATCTACCTCTGAAGTACCCTGTCTGCTGAGGGTACTGTTTGTAACGGGGGGGACAGCTTGAGCCTGATAAAAAGGCCTGATATAACTGGCTATACCCCTGCCTACCCTTCCATAAGGTCTGGTGGAAGGTGGAATTCTCTTTTTGGCAGAGTTGCTTCTGTAGGTGACTTTGTACTCATCCACCTTCTTCATATAGACCTCTGTTTTATCTCCAAATAAGGAGTTGCTTTCTACAGGAAAATCCATGGCTTTTGCCTGGGTATCCTGTGTGAGGTTTGTGGCCCTGAGCCAAACAAACCTTCTTACAGCCATAAAAAGGGCCATACACCTGGTAGCAGTGTCATTGGCATCTGCTGCCATCTGAAATTGATTCATTTTTTTATTCATTTATTTATGACTTTGGTAATCGGGTAGGTGCACTGATCCCAGGGACCATTTTCAGGCATGACCCAGGCCACATACAGTGGCACAGAGTAAAACACAAACAACAATGCATAAAATAGTAGACTGTCTAACAAATAATAAAAGGTTACAATAGTACACAAGATATAAGGCAGTAAAATACATAAAGCCACATGATACGAGGTGATATAGTACATAAATCCAATGTGCATATCCATAAAGAAAATACGATATATATATATATATATATATATACACACACACACAAAATTGATAAATTGTAAGTTGCATAGAAGATAATCAGTGTTCCTCAGGAGTAGCATGAAAAGGATAAAGTGGGGCTAGTAGAGGGAAGGAGAGGGGAAGTAAAGGTATAAAGGGGGATTGGAGGATTTACAAAGTGAGTTGCATAGGCAAGAAGAAAAAAATTACTCACCTTAGTAATGTTGTTTCTTCTAATGGAGTCTTGCTATATTATGACAATTGCAGTGAGTCCCCATCTTCGAACTGCTCTGGAGGTGAAATTGTTAACTTTCTATGCAGGCATGGAACTTAGAGCGCGAGCTCGGTTGAAAACTCTATCTGTTATTCTTCAAACGCAAACTGCCAGATCTTTACGAGCTAAAACTCACTAAGGCTCTGTGTGGAAGCTGTAAACCTACACTAGCCAACTGACTACTAACATAAACACTCATTTTTGGCCTCAAACAAAGACTCAAGTCAGGAGACCCAAAAATGCAAAAACACAACACCAATTCACCCAAAAAGGAGGGTGAAAAACAACAAGGTGGGCATCAAAAAAGTGCCAACACTGTACTGCCCACCCACATCCCAAAACAGAGGTTCTGAGAGGGGCAGGCAGGGAGGGAGGTCATAATATAGCAAGGCTCCATTAGAAGAAACAACATTACTAAGGTGAGTAATTTTTTCTTCAAACAACATTAAGTCTTGCTATATTATGACAATTTGCAAACTACACAGCAGTAACTCCATGGATGAGGGACAGAACCTACTTAGGGAATAGGCTCTGAAGCATGGCTGTGCCAAACCGAGCATCACTCCTAGCCTGGATGTCCAGGGAGTAGTAGCTAAAAGTGTGAACTGTTTTCCAGGTAGCTGTTTGACATATTTCTAGAATAGGAATGTCTCTGGCAGCAGCCAGAGAAGCAGCTGTACCTCTGGTAGAGTGAGCCCTCAGGCCTGAGGGGGGAACTTTACCCAACTTCTTGTAGCAGAATTGGATACAAGAGACAATCCACCTGGCAATGGATCTTTTAGTGGCCAGCTTCCCTTTACCAACTTCGCCATAAGTGAGGAACAGTTGGAGGGAGTCAAACCTATGACCCTTGGTACGCTCTACGTAGTAACTAAGGGCTCTCTTCACATTTAGGCTGTGCAGCCTCCTCTCACCAGAGGAGGAGTGGTCAGTGAAGTACACTGGAAGAGAAATAGATTGATTAAGGTGGAAATCTGAAACCACCTTAGGTAGGAACTTTCTGTTAGTCCGGAGGACCACCTTATCTCTGTGAAAGGAGATAAACTCCTGCTCCACTGACAACGCTTGTAATTCACTTATGCGTCTGGCAGAGGTGATGGCTACACAGAAACACAGTTTCCAAGTCAAGTACTTGAGCTCAGCTGAAGACAAGGGTCGAAGGGGTTGCATAAGCTGAGCAATGCAAACATTAAGATCCCAGGCAGGGCAGGATCCCTGAATGGAGGGTGTGGGAAGCAATCCCTTACAAAACTTGGAAAATACAGGATGAGCTGAAAGAGAAGAGGATTTACCTGCTGAAATAAAAGCAGACACAGCTGCCAAATGCACCTTCAGGGTAGCTGGTCTCAGCCCCAAAGAATTCAGATGGACCATATAATCCAGGACTGTGGGTAGATCAGCAGAGTCTGGGAAATATGCTTTCCAGCACCATATGGAAAACCTTTTCCATTTGGAATTATAAGTAGCCCTAGTGGAAGGCTTCCTTGAGGCCTTCAATATTTCCATTACACCTTGGGAAAGGTGTAAATCAGCAAACTCTAACTCTTCAAGAACCAAGCCTTGAGATTGAGAGATTTGAGATTCGGATACCAAACCCGTCCCTGGGCACAGGTTAACAAATTGTGATTCCTGGGAAGGCACAGGGGAAGATGGACTGCTAAGGACAGTAGGAGTGGATACCAGGGTTGTCTGGCCCAATCTGGAGCTATCAGAATGACTTTGCAGGATTGGGATCTGATTTTGACTAGCACTTTGAACAGGAGAGGAAAGGGAGGGAAGGCATAGAGGAACTTCCCTTCCCAACTGAGGGCTAAGGCATCCAGGGGGAGTGAGTCCAACACTGGGGGCCTGCAGCAAAAAAAAGGAAGTTGGCGATTGTCTTGGGCTGCAAAAAGATCTATTTGCGGGGTGCCCCATCTGGCAAATACTACTCCCAAGACCAGGGGATCCAGTGACCATTCGTGATGGCCCTGGGAAATCCTGCTGAGAGCATCTGCCAGGACATTGTCCTTGCCAGGGAGGTGGACTGCCGTAAGGGAGGTGTTCAGGGAGTAAGTCAGAGACCACAACTTCATCGCTTCGGTGCATAAGGCCGTAGACCGAGTGCCCCCTTGCTTGTTGATGTACCACATTGTAGTGGTGTTGTCTGTTCTGACCTGTATAATCTTGTTCTGAACAGATTTGGAAAAAGCTTGAAATGCTAGAAAAACTGCTCTGAGCTCCAACAGGTTGATGTGGAGCAGAGATTCCTGGGGAGACCACAGACCCTGGGTGGTGAGGTCGCCCATGTGAGCTCCCCAGCCCAAGAGGGATGCATCTGTAGTAAGGATTAGAGAGTGAGACTGAGTGACAAAAGGCAACCCTTGTCTCAGGTTGCTCTGATCCTTCCACCACTGTAGGGCTTGGATCAGGGTTCGAGTTACTGGTATCAACTTGGTAAGAGGATCCTTTCTTTGAGACCAAAAAGCTCTCAAATGGAACTGGATGTCCCTCATCTGAAATCTTGCTCCCTGCACAACTGCTGTGGAAGCAGTCATGTGTCCTAGGAGCTGCAGAAAATGCCTTGCTGGCCGGGAGACCTGCAGGGTGAATGAGGAGGCCAGGGAGACTAGGGTCTTTGCCCTGTCCAAGGGAAGGAAGGCCCTGGCTTCCTGTGTGTTCAGTTCTGCACCTATGAAGGTAAGAAGCTGGACAGGCTCTAGAACTGACTTTGAGAGATTCAGAAGGAAACCTAGAGAGGTAAGCAGTTGCTGCGTTATCTGGAGATGTAAATTGACCTGGTCTGGGGACTGGCCTACTATGAGCCAATCGTCCAGGTAAGGAAAGATGGCAATCTTTTGCCTTCTTAGGTAGGGCAACTGCTACTGCCAGGCATTTGTGAATACCCTTGAGCAGAAGTGAGGCCAAGGCATTGCTCTGAACTGGTAGTGGCCTGAGGGCAGCTCGAACCTGAGGTACTTTCGATGGGAGCTTCTGATGGGAATATGGAAGTAGGCATCCTGAGGTCCAGGGAAGCTAGCCAGTCCCCTGGCCTCAGAGAGGGGTAGGATAATTCCCAGAGTCACCATTTTGAACTTTGGCTTTAAAAGGTGCTTGTTTAAGTATCTGAGATCCAGGATGGGCCGCCATTCTCCTGTCTTTTGGGGTAAGGAAGTACCTGGAGTACAAACCTTGCCCTGGTGTAGGGAGGAACCCTTTCCACGGCTCTGAGAGCCAGGAGGCTAGAGACCCTGCCTCTAGGGTGAGTGCCTCTGATGGAGTTGCAGGTGGAAGATCTGGTTCTCAGCTTTGGAAATTTTTGAAGCTGAGAACCAGTCCCTGGCTTACTACTTCCAGGACCCACTTGTCTGATGTTAAAGACTTCCAGTCCTGGACAAAGTAAGCCAGCCTGCCCCCTCCAGGTAGAGAAGAATCGGCCCTGGCAATCCCATCAGGGTGCCTGCTTGGCAGGGGCTTTGGGCTGAGGGGTGGAAGCAGGCCTGCTTGTACCCCGTCTGCCTCTCCCTCTAAAGAACCCCCTCTGAGCATAGGCGGAGGAGGAAGCTTGGGTTTGGTAAAAAGGCCTGCCCCTGCCTCTAGGAAGCTACTTTCGAGGAGTGGCCTGCCTTTCCTTGGCCTGTGTACTCCTATAGGTGGTCCTATATTCATCCATTTTCTTCATGTAATTCTCTGTTTGCTCCCCAAACAGAGAATTGCCCACAACAGGAAAATCCATGGCCTTAGACTGGGTATCCTGAGACAGGGTAGTACATCTGAGCCAAGCCACCCTGCGAAGTGCCACAGATGTAGCCATGACTCTTGATGAAACATCATTAGAGTCCACTGCAGCATGAAATTGCACCTTGGATGCCTCAGTACCATCCATAGCCACCTGTTCCAGCTCCCTGGCAAGCTGGTCAGGGACCTGTTTTGCTAGGGCCAGCACAGTATCCCATCTGGATTTCTGGTACCTAGCAGCATAAGCCATATAATTTGCCTGTCTGAGTCCCAAAGATGCTGCCATGTACTGTTTCTTTGCCATAGCATCAATCTTCCTGGAGTCCTTCTCATGGGGGTGTGAAGCTAGGGGAATATTAGCCTTGTCACAGGCTGCTGCCTGCACTACCCCCACATGGCTGCATTGTTGAGTAAGGAAATCAGTGTCGGAGCCTGATAAGGTATACCTCTTGTCCATCCTTTTATCCACAGGAAGTACAGTGTGAGGAGTTTTTAAAACTTTTACTGTCTGTTTCCGAAAAGATTTATGCAAAGGAATAGACAGTCTCTAGACTTTGAATATCCATCATTTCTACATAGTCCGCCCTCTGGTCATCAACAGCTTCCTCAACAGGGAGCTGAGAGTTTCACAACTTTTTATAAAACATGAAATGAGAAGGGACTCAGAAAGCCTTGGAGAAGAAACCCTAAGGGTCTATCTGGAGAGATGTCCGGTTCAATGGGCACATCCAGATCTTCAAAACCATATTCACTCTCCTCATATTCCTCTTCTCCCTCCTCCGGTTCACAAAAATCCTCAGAATCATAATCCTGAACCAGTGGAACCGGCCGAACCGAACGCCTCCCTGATGGTGTCGGTTCGGTCGGAACCGGGTAGAGAGAGACTGGACAATTTGAATTGCTTTAGCTATTTCTTCAGCAGTTGGGGAGAGAACTTTGGCTCTACGCTTAGCTGACTTTCTAGTCCTTTTTGTTGAACCGCTCCTCAGAACCGGCTCTTCGCTTGCCTGAGGAAGTATCGCCTGGTCAGAGGGGCACTCTCTGGTTCGGTTGGTACCGAACTGGGCTGGCCATCCGATCAGCGGACTTTTGGCCTCCCTTTCCTGAGCCTACCAACTCTCTTATCTATGGTGGCAGTAGGGAAATTCTGACAAATCTGGCAGTCTGAATTGAGGTGGTCAAACCCCAGACAATAGACACATGTGGTGTGTGGGTCAGCCTTAGCAAAAGCTTCCCCACAAACACTACAGTGTTGAAACCCAGTGGGTCCAGTTTTTCTTTTGGGTTTCTCAGACATAATGCCAGCCTAACCAACTTGCCCGTTTATAAGTAGATTTAAAGACAACCTGATCGGTTCAAACCGAACCGATAATGAATTACAAGTTCCACACAGAAAAACTAAATGTAAAACATATCTATTACTTACATTACCACAGACAGAGCTTGAACCAACCAGTTGCGGTTTAATTTCAGTTGAAAAACCGACAAAATAACACTTTAAAACCAACAAAATGAACCGAGCAGAAGGAGAAATCTCCGTAGCGACTGTTCAGTGAGGTGGAGTAAAGAATCTGACAGTTTGCGTTTGAAGAACAACAGATAGAGTTTTCAACCGAGCTCGCGCTCTAAGTTTCATGCCTGCATGGAAAGTTAACTATTTCACCTCCGGAGCAGTTCGAAGATGGGGACTCACTGCAATTGTCATAATATAGCAAGACTTCATGTTGTTTGAAACTCTTGTGGTAATATTTTGTATTCTTCAGACTGAACCTGGCAGTCTCAGCCAAATCAGCTGAGAGACCATTTTGAGCTTTCTCAAACATTGTCAAACCAGACAGCCACAGTGATTTTTGACACTGTGCAGCATAGGCCTGATCATTGGCCTGTCTGATAGCCAAAGAAGTTGACAGGTAGCCCTTTTTGGCCATACTGTCCAGCTTTCTAGAGTCCTTCTCGGGGAGGGGGGTGATGCCAAGGGCACCTTTGCCCTGTCACAGGCTGCACAGTCTGTACGACACCTTGATGGTCAGGGTGAGTAAACAAAAACTCAGCCCCTCCCTATCTAGTTGGTACTTTTTATCAGACCTCTTACCCAGAGGTGGAAATGAATTTGGTGTCTGCAGAATTTTTAAGATATCTTTCTTAAACAATCTGTTAATAGATAGCAGCAGTTTTTAAGAGGTTGTTAGCCCCATAAGATCCAGATACTCCACCTCCTCTTCATCTTCTACCACTTCACTAGTGGCTATATCCACAGCATCAACCATTTTCCTGACAAAGGAGAAATGGGAGGAAAAGTCCTCAGATGCCCCTGGTGGAGATCCAAATTCTTGATCAGGGGAAACTTCAGGTTCTATTAATTCCCCTTCTTCTTCATCATAATCCTCTTCTTCCTCATACTCCATGCATTCCTGATGTGAGGTTGGAATCAGGGAACTGTTTGCTGAACTTGGCTTTGAACCAGTGTTGGGGAAGGAAAACTAACTCACCTTAGTAATTGTGTTTCTTCTAATGGAATCTTGCTGTATTCTGACATGTTGCAGTTAGCCCCAGCACTTGAACTGCCCCAGAGAGGAAAGAGTTAAATTTTATGCAGAGCATAGAACGCTGAGCTCGAGCTCGGTTCAAACCTCTGTCTGCTGCACTCTGAAGTGTAACCATCAGATTCTTACGAGCTAATACTAACTAACCCACTGTGGAAGTTGTAAACATTTATTAGCCAAATGGCAACCAAATATTTTGGATCCCCAAAAGACTCAAGTCGAGAAATCAAAAATCAAAAACCAGGTAGTGAACAACTTATGACTATTGAAATAAAGAAAGATAACCCACTCCCCCTCTTCTAAGGAGAGGGAGTGCCCAAAAGCACCTCTGCAGTGCAACACTGCACCTGCCAACCCACTTCCCAAAAAGAGGTTCTGAGAGGGGAGGCAGGGAGGGAGGTCAGAATACAGCAAGACTCCATCAGAAGAAACACAATTACTAAGGTGAGCAATTTTTTCTTCAAACAACATGAAGTCTTGCTGTATTCTGACATATTGCAGACTACCAAGCAGTACCTCCATGGAGGAGGGATTTGAACCTATTTTGGGAATAGGCTCTGCAGTACTGCTTTAGCAAACCAAGCATCACTCCTAGCCTGGATATCCAGAGAGTAATGCTTGGTGAATGTACTGTATGGACTGTTTTCCAGGTGGTTGCTTTGCATATCTCCAATAAAGGAATATACCTGGCAGTAGCCAGGAAAGTAGCTGTACCACTAGTCAAATGAGCCCTCAGGCCTGAGAGTGGTATTTTGCCTAGCTTCTCATAGCAGAATTGTAAACAAGAGACAATCCACCTGGCAATAGTTCTCTTAGTGGCAGGTTTGCCCTTACCCACTTCCTCATAAGTGAGGAACAACTGGAGGGAGTCAAACCTGTGTGCCTTAGTACGTTCAATGTAGTAACTAAGGGCCCTCTTAACATCCAAACTGTGTAATCTTCTCTCTCCTGAAGAATAATGATCAGTGAAGAATATAGGGAGAGACATGGATTGATTCAAATGTAAATCTGAAACCACTTTAGGCAAGAACCTCCTATTGGTTCTAAGGACCACCTTATCTCTATGGAATGAGATAAAATCAGGCTCCACTGACAGAGCTTGCAATTCACTGATATGTCTGGCAGAGGTAATAGCTACCAGGAACACAGTCTTCCAAGTCAAGTACTTAAGTTCTGCTGAAGATAAAGGTTCAGAAGGAGGTTGCATAAGCTGGGCAATGCAAACGTTAAGATCACAGTCAGGGGTAGGATCCCTAAAAGGAGGATTGGTATGAAGCAATCCCTTGAAACATTTATGGAAAACAGGATGAGATGCCAGTGAAGAGGGCTTTCCCACTGACAGAAAAGCAGAAACAGCTGAAAAATGTACTTTGAGGGTAGCTGGTCTGAGGCCTAGGCCATTGAGGTGAACCATATAATCCAGAACCATAGACAACTCAGCAGTGCCTGGGGATATAAGCTTTTTGGAACACCAGATGTTGACTCTCTTCCACTTAGGGCTATAAGTTTTTCTGGTGGCAGGTTTTCGAGAGGCTTTGAGAATGTCCAGAACCCCTTGAGACAGATGCAAACTTGCATACTCTAACTCTTCAAGAGCCATGCCTTGAGATTGAGAGACCGAAGGTTGGCATACCAAATCCTCCCCTGAGAGGAGGTTAACAGATTGTGATTCCTGGGAAGAGACAGGGGAAGATGGACTGCTAGGGACAGCAACACGGGATACCAAGGCTGCCTGGCCCAATCTGGAGCAATCAGGATCACTCTGCAAGATTGTGACCTTATCTTGACGAGGACCTTGAACAGCAGAGGAAAAGGAGGGAAGGCATACAGAAATTTCCCTTCCCAATTCAAAATCAGAGCATCCAGAGGGACTGAGCCCAAGACTGGGGGGCTGCAACAAAATAGAGGAAGTTGGTGATTGTCTGGGGCTGCAAAGAAATTTATTTCTGGAGTGCCCCATCTTGAAAAAATCACTTTTACCACAAGGGGATCCAGGGACCGTTCGTGATGACCCTGGGAAATCCTGCTCAATGCATCTGCTAGCACATTGTCCTTTCCTGGAAGGGGGTTGCTACCAGAGAGGCCTGTACGGAGTAAGCCAGGGACCATATTTTCATGGCTTCTGTGCACAAGGCCGTAGACAGAGTGCCTCCCTGCTTGCTGATGTACCACATGGTGGTGGTGGTGTCTGTTCTGACTTGAACCACCTTGTTCTTCACTGATTGTGAGAAAGCTTGCAGAGCCAGGTAAACTGCCCTGAGCTCCAGAAGGTTGATGTGGAGAAGAGACTCCTGAGTGGACCACACCCCCTGGGCTATGAGAGCCCCAAGTGGGCTCTCCACCCAGGAGAGAGGCGTCTGTGGTTAGGACCACAGAATGAGACTGAGGAATGAATGGGACCCCTTGCCTGAGATTGTACTGATCCTGCCACCATGGAAGAGCCTGGATCAGAGTCTGAGTCACTGGAATCAGTTTGGTCAAAGGATCTTTTTTCTGAAACCAAAAGGCCCTCAGATGAAACTGAATGTCTCTCATATGAAATCTGTCCCCCTGGATCACTGCAGTGGAAGCTGCCATGTGGCCCAGTAACTGAAGAAAATGTCTTGCTGGTTGAGAGACCAGAGGGTAGAAGGAGTAAGCCAGCTCCATGATGGCCTTCACCCTTACCAATGGAAGAAATGCTCTTGCTTTGACAGTGTCTAGTTCCACCCCTATGAAAGTCAACAGTTGTACTGGCTCGAAAACTGACTTAGAAAGATTGAGAAGGAAACTTAGAGAAACGAGCACTTGCTGGATCACTTTTAGATCTGACTTGACTTGGTCTGGAGACTGATGCACTATGAGCCAGTCGTCCAGGTACAGGAATATGGAGATATTTCTTCTCCTTAGAAAGGCCACTACTACTGCCAGGCACTTTGTGAACACCCTTGGAGCTGATGTTAGGCCAAAGGGCATTGCTTTGAACTGATAATGGCCTGAGGGCAATTCTAACCTGAGGTATTTTCCGTGGGAGCACCTGATGGGAATGTGAAAGTAGGCATCCTTCAGGTCCAGGAAGACTAGCCAGTCCCCTGGCCTTAGAGAGGGAAGAATTATTCCCAGAGTCACCTTTCTGAACCTTGGTTTTACCAGATGCTTGTTCAGGTGTATTAAGTCTAGGATGGGCCGCCACTCCCCTGTTTTCTTCGGGGTAAGGAAGTACATGGAGTACAGACCTTTCCCCCTGTGGATTGTAGGATCTCTCTCTCTATGGCCCTTAAGGCCGGAGAGATGAAACCTCTGCCTCTAGGGCACTGGTTTCAGAGATGTTTGCAGGTGGAAAAGATCTGGCTCTCAGCTTTGGAAACTTTTTGAAGCTGAGAGCCAGCCCCTGGCTTACTACCTCCAAGACCCACTTGCCTGAGGTAACAGACTTCCAGTCATGGAAGTAGTAAGCCAGCCTGCCTCCTACAGGATTGGGGGAGTCGACCCGGGCTGACACATCAAAGTGTCTGCTTGGCAGAAGCCTTAGGCTGAGAAGTGGATGCAGCCCTGCTCATTCCCCTCCTGCCTCTCCCTCTGAAGAACCCCCTCTGAGAAAAGGGAGAGGAGGCCTGCGCTTAGTAGAAAGGCCTATGAAAAGGCCTGCCCCTGCCCCTAGCTTGCTGCCTTTGAGGAGTTGCCTGCCTTTCCTTGGCCTGTGCACTCCTATAGGGGGTCCTGTATTCATCCATCTTTTTCATGTAATTCTCTGTCTGCTCCCCAAACAAAGAATTATCCACCATAGGGAAATCCATGCCCTTAGCCTGGGTGTCCTGTGAAAGGCTAGTACATCTGAGCCAAGCCATTCTCTGAAGAGCCACAGATGTAGCGATGACTCGTGATGACACACCACTGGAGTCCACAGCAGCATGAAACTGGATCTTTGATGCCTCAATCCCATCAGCAGCCACCTCCTCCAGCTCCTTGGCTAGCTGGGGGGAGGCCTGCTTAGCCAGTGCCAGTCCAGTGTCCCACCTGGACTTCTGGTACCTAGCTGTATAGGCCATGTAATTTGCTTGCCTGAGTTCCAAGGAGGATGCCATGTACCATTTCTTTGCCAAGGTATCCAGCTTCCTGGAGTCTTTATTCGGGGGTGTAATGCCAAGTGTATGTTAGCCTTATCACAGGCTGCAGCCTGCACAACCCCAACATTGCTGTGTTGCTGGTACAAGTACTCTGTACCTGAGCCTGATAACATGTACGTCTTGTCCATCCTTCTATCAACAGGAGGTAAAGAATTAGGAGTTTTCAACAGTTTTTGTGTCTGTTTCCCAAAAGACTTATGAAGGGGAATAGACAACCTCTTGGACTCTGGGATGTCCATCATTTCGACGTAATCAAGCTCCTCTTGTTCCTCCACAGCCTCTTCCAAAGGAAGCTGGAGGGTTTCTGCCACCTTTCTGTAAAACATAAAATGGGAAGGGGACTCAGAGAGCCTAGGAGGGGAAACACCAGAAGGTCTGTCTGGGGAGATGTCCGGTTCAATGAGCTCATCCAGACCTTCCAGTCCATCATCATCATCATCCTCATCACCTCCATAATCATCATCCCCATCCAATTCCGGTTCATAAAAATCTTCAGGGGCATAATCCTGAACCGGAGGAACCGACTGAACCGAACGCCTGCCAGAAGGCGCCGGTTTGGTTGGAACCGTACGAGGCGACTCAACAATATGAATCGCTCAGGCAATCTCTTCGGTGGTCGGAACATGTAACTCTGGATCCGTACCGGCCGATTTGTCTTTTCTTTTCTTTTTCAATGCAACCAATCCCTCAGAATCGGCTCTCCTTTTGCCCAAAGAAGTATTGCCCTGGTCAGAGGGCACTCCTTCTGGTTCATCCGAAACCAAACCGGGCTGGCCAACCCCAGACAATAGACAGAGGTGGTGTGGGGATCAGCCTTAGCAAAGACTTCCCCACATACACACTGCAGTGTTGAAACCCAGTGGGCCAGGTTTTTCCTTTGGGTTTCTCAGACGTAGCCATCCTACAACTCAAACTTACCCTTTACTCGGCAAAAGCCAGGTAAGACCCCCTTATCGGTTTCTAACCGTGTTACGGGTATTTGAAAAAAATGCGAGAAACACTTTTTTTTTTTTAGACCGATAAGGACTGGTAACCACACTCTCCGTGAGCAAGGCGAAATCTCCGGAGCAACTGTTCAGTTAGGCGGAGTAAAGAATCTGACGGTTACACTTCAAAGTGCAGCAGACAGAGGTTTGAACCAAACTCGAGCTCAATGTTCTATGCTCTGCACAGAATTTAACTTTCCTCTCCGGGGCAGTTCAAGTGCTGGGGCTAACTGCAATATGTCAGAATATAGCAAGACTTCATATTGTTTGAACCAGGGGTATCAGCCCCTGTAAAACTTGAATCATTTTGAATGCCTGGGCAATATCTTCAGGTGTAGGTAAACTGCCAGGCACCACAGAAGTCCCCTTAGGCTCTTCAGCAGGGGGTTCAGTGTGCTTTGATTTCATTAGTGTTTTTGTAAGGAATGGAGTTTCAACCGCTTCACCGGTTCGTTTCTTGGTCGAGGTATCACCGTTTATCAAGGGTTGCTTGTTTTGGAATATTGGTTTCACACGCATTTTTTGAGGTTGAAGGCTGGTCAGAGCCTGAAGCACCCTTCTCCAACTTTTTGTGAAGTTTCCCCCAATGTTTTTCAAGCGTCTTTTGGGGGAAAGACTTACAGATGTCGCACTCAGCAGAGAAATGTTCCTCACCAGGGTAGACAATACGTGAGTCATGTTTGTCAGCCTTGGCAAAAACATCCCTCACACTTCGTACAATTTTTAAACCCAGTGGGGCCAATTTTCTTCTTAGGATTTTCTGACATTTTCAAGAAAACTCCAAAATACCTCAACCGCAAGTAAGTTTTCTTTTTTTAGCTGTTGCGGTCGGTTTAGGAACCGAGGAAGTTCCGATCAGAACTGGGATAAATAGACAAAGAACCAGATTTATTGGTTCTTCACAGAGAGAAAAAAAAAGAAATTAAATTTAAGTAAAGCTACCGGAGTTTTAGTCAAAACTAACAAAACCTCGGTTCCTCAGAGCTTATCCCGGACTGAGAGAAAATGAGAAAACACTTAAAATTCCTACTCTAACGGTTTACTAGTAAAACAGAAAATAAAAGCAGCAGATGAAAATTATGAGAGAAAAATGCTTATAATTATAGAAGTAGCACTTGAGATGACAGTGAGGAGAAGTCTCCGAGGTGTCTTGACTTGTCAGGCGTAGAAAGAAATCTGAGGGGTTTAGAATGCAGCAGTTGATAAGGACAACATCTGAATAAGTGGCACAAGCCAATGATGGTTCCATCATTACCATAACATTCTGTCTCTGGGTAGTGCTACTTTAAAGGCTAACTGCAAGAGTTAGGAATATTAGAAAATTCCTGGGGTAAGAATGGAGGACTGTCATGGGGCATCTCCAAGAATTCTAGAGTGTGCCCCTTTTCAACTAACTGAAGAACCCAGAGATCTGAGGTTATTCTGTGCCAGCCACTGCATAAAGAGAGAAATGACTGCCACCGCCTCCCCCAGGGTTTCGGCCATGGGAGGGGAGGTCGGGTAAAGAGTCAGGCTGAGGAGCCAGGGACAGGCAATGCGGCCTGGCAGGTCTTGGGAGCTCTGGGGGCTGAACCTCCAGTGGCTTAGGTAGTGGCTTTTCTTTTAAAGGAACTTCGGGGTTGCTGTTTGGAAGGGTGACAAAAAGACTGCTGTTGGAAGGATTAAGGCTGAGACCACAGAGCCTTGCCAGACTCCTTTAGGTGAGTGATTATGTTTTGCAAATCCTCACCAAATAGAACAGGACCCATGAAAGGGACATTTAGGTTCCTGGACTGCACATCCAGAGTGAAACTGGATACTCTGAGCCAGGAGTAGTGATGAAGGCAAACACCCATAGCTGCAGCTCTGCCTGTGGAGTCTGCTGAGTTGTTGGAGGCTCAGAGAACATGAATCCCAACAGCTGAGCCCAATCTGAGGAGGTGCACCAGCTCAGTCTTGCCAGGAGCATCAGGCTGGGCCTGTGCAACCTCCAGGGCCTTCTCCCACAGGACATTCTGGTATTGAACCATGTGGGCCAGAAAGTTCAAAGAACAGACAGTGCAGGTGGCAGATGCATAGACCTTCTTGCCAAATTGGTTTATCTGCCTGGAGTCTTGATCGGGAGGCTGAGTGCTAAGGTGCCTGGTCAGCTTAGAGTGGTCATGGGCAGCGTTAATAACTACTTAATCAGCCTCTGGGTGCTCCCCATAAAAAGGCTCAACCCTTGGAGCACTGTACAGGCTATCTGCCTTCTTGGATGTTGCCACAGTCAAAGATGGGTGTATATCGTACGCTGCCATTGACAGTTCAGTGGGTGATCAGCCATGGAGGTGTGAGGAGGACTGTGCTGGTCACCTGCTGGGAACTGAGTTGGGGGAAGTGGGGTGGTGGGAAACACCCACAGGGTGGAGGGTTCACTATACCACCAGGGTACTGGGAAGCTTTCCTGTATGTACATGGGATCGGAATGGGGAAGGGTGATTGCACAACTCTTCTAGTACTTCATATATATTGGACGGGTGATCGGGTGGGGGGGGTCCACTGGACTACCAGGGATTAGATTTTCCTACAATGGGATGGCGACTGGAGAAACGGGAGGGGGGAAGGACCACTACACCATGACAAATTATTTCTTACTTACAGGGTCGGTGACTGGGGACTGGGAAAGGGGACCACTACACTATGGAAAATGTGTTCTTACTTACAGGGTCAGTGATCGGGAACTGGGGGGGTGGGGCCACTACACTATGGAAAATGTTTTCTTACTTACAGGGTTGGTGATCGGGAACTGGGGGGGCCAGTACACTATGGAAAATGTTTTCTTACTTACAGGGTCAGCGACAGGGGAGGTGAGGAGGGACTACTACACTATGTAAAATGTTTTCACTTACAGGGATCAGGGACCAAGGAGAGGGGGGAGGGACCATTACACTATCAAAAATGTTTTCTTACTTACAGGGTCGGCAATCAGGGACTGGGGAGGGACCACTACACTATGGAAAATGTTTTCTTACTTAGAGGATTGGCAATCGGGGAGTTGGAGGGCACAGTATCTCCGCCAACCACTAGCGTTGCATGGATTACTGCCAGGTTTTTGTTGGCAGTAATTTCTCTACACAAGGGCCTTTGCAAACGGCCTCTGCATGGAGCAAAAACTTTGTGAAATGGGCTGTGGGGATACACAGGTCCCATCCTCTTCATCTGCATTGTCGCCCCCCCCCCCAACTTTGCCTGGCTGCAAACCCAGTTAACTGGGCTTTGTGAATACCAACTCCAGGCAAAACCCAGCTTGCCCTGGGCAAACTGGGTTTGCACCCAGGCAAAGTTTTGTGAATCTGGCCCCAGGTATCTTTGGACTGCTGTTAGCTACTGGTAAGTCCAAGACTCCATTTAAATGGCCTTTTCATGAGCTTTCAAGATATGATGATCACTGGTCATGAACTTTCCCTAAGTTAGAACCAGGGTGTTCTACCATCTGCCAAGGTCTTCTACAACCCGAAGAAGCCCACAAGTATCCATCTGCCAAACTAGGCTTTGCAAAACTACCCAAGCCCAACTCAACTGTAACCTATGGCTTATTCCCCCACTTGATAAGGAGTCCCCAGGGGTGGCCACTCCTGATGGAAACGTTTGATTATAAAATGGGCAGTGAAATCCTGTACTCTCTACTGGATAAACAAATCACATGAACACACATTAATCTAGTATAATGCATGATCATCCTTGTACTTGACCTGCTCACAAATCAATCAGCTAGTACAAGCTCCAGAAATAAATTATCTGGCAGACATTTTTCATGCTTGCTAAACAGCCAAGACCACAAAACTCAAACAAGAATCTTTTTTTTTCACTTTGATTATAATTACGCAATTGCAACTGGTCACAAGGACCAGTTGACATACATTACAAAAATCACACACTTGTACAAATATCCATAATTATATTATTACCAAAGTATTACAACATCACTAAATTTGCTATCTACAAACCCTCATGTTAAATAATATACACAAAATACATTTTTCATACTTCCTTTCTAGCCCTAGGTTTTTCCCCACACTCCTTGGGTTCTCTAAAAACGATTCATTTCCTACCCACCCACCCACACTCATGAACCACTGCAACAAGAAAATCACAGCAGTTACAAAAGTACTCTTAAAAATTATCTCCTGTATTTATTTTTTCTCATTTTAAATCCTGATATCACATGCACACTTACAGCCCCCGCAGTGCTGCAGTGTCTGCTTACTTATGCTTGGTAGGCCATACATTTAATTTTTAAACACAGCCATCTTTCACACTCCGGATGGTATAGCATACAGAGCACAGTCTTTGGTTTTAAAACTACATACCTTATACCAATTACAAAGCAATTAAAATGCTGATTTTACCACAAAGCACTTTGATTTGCTTTCCATTCACAGCTGCCTTTTATGTCTGACAGCAATCTTTCCCTGATGTGTCATCTTGCTGTGGACAAGTGGATAACGGTGGGGCAGTTGATGTGGTGTACTTGGACTTTAGCAAGGCCTTCGACTCAGTTCCACACAGAAGGCTGATAATGAAGTTAGACCACACAGGGGTGGAACTGAAAGTGGTTAAATGGGTACAAAACTGGCTGCAAGCCAGAACCTGGAGAGTACAGGTAAATGCAGTACTATCTTCAGAGGGTAGGGTGACCAGCAGAGTACCCCAGGGATCAGTGTTGGAGCCTCTGCTCTTCAGTGTATTCAAAGCTGATACAGCTAAAGAGCTAGAGGGAAAGGTGTGCCTGTTCACAGACAACACAAAGATATGCAACAGACTGGACACAAAGGAGGGAGTAGGCAAAATGGAATCAGACCTAAGGAAACTTTAGTAGTGGTCTGGTGCACGGCAGCTAAGATTCAATGTCAAAAGTGCAAAGTCATGCACATAGGAAAGAGAATCCAAGGAACGATATTACATGGGGAGGGGGGACTAGCTGCCTCCAGCCAGAAGCATGATCTAAGAATCATGATCTCAGAGAACTTGAAGGTGGAAAACAATGCAAAAAGGTGACACTCAAAGCCAGTGGAATGCTGGGATGCACTGGAAGGGGAATCATGAGCAGGAGAGAGGTGATCCTGCCACTGTGTAGGACACTGGTTATACCACACCTAGAGTACAGTGGCCAGTTCTGGAGGCCTCACCATAAAAAGGACATCGACCATTTAGAGACAGCACAAAGGAAGGCAACAAAAATGATACAAGGAATGCACCAGATGTCATGAGGAAAGATTAAGAGAGCTGAACATGTATTCCCTGGAACAGAGAAGGGAGAGAACAGACATGATAGAAACATTCAATATATGAAAGGCATAAACAAGGTACAGGTGCAGGACCTTTTTCACCTAAAGGAGGGTAGCAGAACTAGGGGGCATGATCTTAGGCTTAAGGGAGAAAAGTTCACTACCAACATCAGAAGCTTCTTCATCACGGAAAGGGTGGTGGACGCGTGGAATGGTCTTCCCCCAGAGATCGTGGAGGCTAACATGGTAGGGGGATTCAAGAAAGCACAGGACAGACACAAGGCCCCCCCCCCCCACTCAAGAGCAGCAAATAAGGTAGAAATAGATAAACACAGGGCAGACTAGATGGACCCGGTGGTCTCCTCCTGCTGACAACTTCTATGTTTCTGTTTTATATCTGGCTGTCTCTCACGAACAACTTAAAATCTGACTGTGAGTGACTACTCTTTTTCTCTCAAATTAGAAGACACCAATAACATTTACCTTTTCAACTAAAATAATGAATGTAGAACAACATTATTCACACTGCCTTGAATATGGGAGGGCAGGTAGAGGGATGTGTTGGAGACAGTGCACTCATTTCAAACAGCGCTCCAGGCCATCTTGTAAGTTCCTCCTTTAGGATGGCACCCCCAGTTATCATCAAACAGACTATTTTTTGTTTTTTTAATTTTAGAAATTGTGTTGGTCTCTTAGCTATTGTCTGCATGCTTACCTACAAACCGGAGACACACCTGTGCTCTCCCTCTCTCTCTCTCTCTCTCTATTGTAGCACATACGAAAGCTGCGTTTGCCTTCACATTTAGTAATTGAAAAAATAAGAGCCCAAAAATGTGCAATTCAAATTTTCAATTCAATCTTTCCTCTTTATGTTTAACAAGTACTTAACTGTATGATCATTGGTAGTAGTGGTGGTGGTGGGGGCAGGGGGAAGAAAAAAATTACTTATCATAGTAATCTTGTTTCTTCCAAAGGAATTTTACTGTATTCTGACATATGCAGTATGGTCTCACCATAAGACTGCCCCAGAGCTGAAATAGTAATAGAATCTATGCTAATGATGAAATGCTAGGCTCAAGCTCAGTTTTCAAACCACTCTCCCTGGAATACATCCTGCAACCATCAGATTCTTACGGAGCATGCATAATAACAAGCCATTTAAACTATGCTAATAAAGACATAACTAATTAACAATACCCAACAACAAACAGTCCCCTTTATTTAAAAATGTGGGCAGCACTAAGACTCAAGTCACTAAGCCCAATAAACACTCACAGGTTTCAAACAGCATGGACGGCTATGTTGCAGTGCCCATAAGTTCTAGTAGGATAGGTAGGATGGGAGCTCATAATACAGTAAGATTCCCTTGGAAGAAACAAGATTACTATGGTAAGTAATTTTTTTCTTCAAACCCCAAGAAATCTTACTGTATCCTGACATATGCAGACTACCCAAGCAGAACCTATAGAGGAGGGTAGAGAACCTATTTAGGAAAAAGGCTCTGCAGTACTGCTGTGCCAAATCTGGCATCACTCCTGGTCTGGGTATCCAGGCTGTAGTGTTTGGTAAAGGTGTGAACTGTTTTCCAGATAGTTGCTTTACAGATTTCCAAGAAAGGGATATCTCTCGCAGCTGCTATTGAAGCAGCTGTACCCCATGTAGAGTGGTCCTGGAGGCCTACAGGAGGTTCTTTACCCACTTTGCTGTAGCAAAATTGAATACAGGCAACAATCCAGCAGGCAATGGATCTCTGAGACAGGTTTGTCCTTCTCCATAGGTTAGCTAGAGCTGGGTTCTATCCTGCTTGTGGCTCTTTGTTTGATTTCATTTAGAGGTGTAAGTCTTTCAGGGAGAGGGTTTTCTAGAAACCCTAAGGACCTCTAGCACCCCTTCAGAGAGGTGCAGGTCAGCATACTCTAAGTCCTCAAGAGCCAAGCCTTGAGTCCGAAGGACTGGAAGTGAGGGTAAAGGACCCTGCCCTGAGAGGAGGTCAATATGTTGTGCCTCCTGGGTATGGAGATTGGTTTGGATATTGACAGGGTCAGTAGCAGGGAATACCAAGGCTGCCTGAGGATCATTGTCACTGGCTGAACCCTGAGCTTGTTCAGTACTCTGAGCAACATGGGGAATGGAGGAAAGGCGTATAGGAATCTCCCTGTCCAGTCTAACAGCAGTGCATCCACAGGGACTGTGCCCACTGCAGGGGTCCTGCAACAGAACTGTGGCAGCTGGTGATTGTTTGGGGCTGCGAAGAGGTCCACCTTTGGGGTGCCCCACCTTCTGAACACCACTTGCAGGTTCTGCTTGTTCAGTAACCACTCGTGATGGTTCTGGTTGATCCTGCTGAAGACATCTGTGAGGACGTTGTCCTTCCCTGGGAGGTGAAATGCTGAGAGGGAGATCCTCAGGAAGTAAGCCAGATTCCACACTTTCCTGGCTTCTGTGCACATGGGGGACAATCTTGTGCCTCCTTGTTTGTTTATGTAGCACAGATTTGAACCACCTTGCCCTGCAGCACTGAAGCAAAGGACCGAATGCCCAGGTAAACTGCCCTGAGTTCCAGCAGATTTATGTGGAGCACAGACTCCTGCTGGTGCCAGGTGCCATGTGCTCCCCTAGGGGTCTCCCCATCCTAGGAGGGAGGCATCCATTGTTAAGAATGTTGATGGTGGCAGCTGGAGGAAACGCACACCTTCCCTGATGTTGTCCTTTTACTGCCACCACTGAAGTGCTTGGAGAAGGGTTCCTGTGATTGGTACCATTTTTGACAATGAATCTCTTTTTGAGACCATTGAGATCTGAGGTGGAACTGGATGGCCCTCATCTGACATCTGGAACCTGACACAATTGCTGCTGACGCAGCATGTGCCCTAACAGCTGAAGAAAATGCCTTGCTGGTCTGGGGGAATGCAGCTGGAAAGAATTTGCCAGCAGCACCAGGCTGTCCACCCTTCCCTGAGAGAGAAAGGTTCTTCCTCTTAGAGTGTTTAGCTCCGCCCCTATGCACTTCAGTTGCTGAACTGGTGTTAGCACTGATTTTTTTCTGGTTTATCAGGAAGCCCAGTGTACACAGGGTATCCTGAATGGTGGTCAGTGCTGTTCTGACTTGCTGAGGAGACTGGCCTACTACTAGCCAGTTGTCCAAATATTTGAAGATGCAACCCTTTGCCTCCTTAGGTGTGCTACTACTACTGCTAGGCACTTGGTAAACACCCTTGGAGCAGAAGTCAGGCCGAAAGGCATGGCTCTGAACTGGTAATGACCTGATGGTAATCTGAACCTGAGGTACTTTCTGTGAGACTGCCTGATGGGAATGTGGAAGTAAGCATCTTTTAAGTCCAGAGATGCCAGCCAATCTCCCTTCCTGAGTGAAGGGAGAATAGTAGGCAAAGTGACCATTTTGAACTTTGGCTTTGTCAAATGCCTGTTTAAATGTCTGACATCCAGTATGGGTCGCCACTCCCCTGTTTTCTTTAGGGTGAGAAAGTACCTTGAGTAGAGACCCTTTCCCCCTTTGGGACAAGGAAACGGGCTCTACTGCCCTGTCCTGAAGGGGTTTTGCTACTTCCTCCTCCTACAGAGCTGCTTCTGACAGGGTGGCAGTTCTGAAAACTCTTGTCCTCAGTTTGTATAGAACCTTGAAACTGAGGGCAAACCCCTGGCTCACTACTTCCAGGACCCACTTGTCTGTAGTGATGAATTACTAAGCCTGGAGATAGTGAGCTAGCCTGCCTCCTACTGGAAGTGGGGAAGTTACCCTAGCAGACCCCTCAGGGGGTCTGTTTTAATTGTGCACTTGGCTGAGTGCTGGGGCCAGCATGGCTGCTGCCCCTTCTGCCTCTGAAGTACCATCTCTGAAGCTGGTGGGCTGGCAGTGCCTGAGCCTGGAAGAAAGGTCTGTAATGGGTTCTACCCCGACCCCCTTTGCTTTGGTATTTCTGAGGTGTTGCTGCGTTCTCCTTAGCAGCAGCACTCTTATAGGCCACTTTGTACTCATCCATCATCTTCATGTAAGCCTCTGTTTGCTCACCAAAGAGAGATGTGGGCTCACAAGGGAAATCCAATGTCTTTGTCTGGGTGTCCTGGGACAAATTAGTGGCCATCAGCCAAGCAAATCTCCTCAGGAACACTGAGGTTGCCATCTGCCTGACTGCAATATCACTGGCATCTACTGCCATCCAAAACTGGCATTCTGAAGCCTCTATGCCCCTTTTTGCAGCTTCAGACAGATCTAGTGTCTTGGGTCCAGGGCACACCTTGGCAATCTCTAAAACTGTGTTTCAGAGACTCTGTTGATATCTGGAAGCGTAAGCCATATAAGTGGCCTGTCTAATGGCCAAAGAGGCACCCAGACAGGATTTCTTGGCTATGGAATCCATCTTTCTGGAATCCTCATCAGGTTGGTAATACCTGCTTTATCACATTCAGCAGCCTGCACTACCACTTGATGGCTGGGGTATCCAAAGAGGAACTCTGCTCTGAATTTGGCAACCCAGTACTTCCTGTCCATCCTCTTGTCCACTGGGGGACTGGAAGCGGGTGTCTGCAAGATTCTAGAGGCCTGTCTCTTTAGGGATTTGCAGATGGGCAACAACAGCCTTTTTGTTGCTGGCACATCCATCAGCTCCATGTAGTCTGGCTCCTCCTTCTCCTCCTCCTCCTCCTCAAATGATTCCTGGGTTTAGAGGTCCAGGGTTTGTGCCACTTGCTCGATAAAAGCACAGTGAGTAAAAATTCTTAGCTCCCTTATCAGGGGAGTCAGGATGTTGGGGGTCAGGAGATGCATCCAGTTCAGGAGAATCCCCAAAGTCCTCATCATCATCCTTCTCCTCCTCATCTTCACCCTCAGCATAACCCTCAGCAAACTGTTCAAAGAACAGTTTGCTGAGGGTTATGCAAACTGTTCAAAGGAACTGGGAACCGAGAAGGAACCCAGATCCTGAACCGCGGTACTGGTTTGCAGCGTCCGAATGATTCTAATAGTGTTAGCCATTTCCTCTGTGGTAGGAACTGATAGACTTGTCAGTTGCAGTTCCTTACCCAAGTGTTGTCCTTCCATTTCTTCTTAGCAGAACTTGCCGGTTCAGAGGCAGTGTCTGTGATTCTTTTTTTTTTTTTTCTTTTTTCAATTGTTTAACCAGGAGTGGCACACTAAGCTGAAAGCTTGTTTACAGGTGCGACCTGGGAGCACAGGGAAGTTAAGTGACTTGCTCAGCATCACCCAGTATGCAAGTGAGAGCTGTGGGATTAAAACCCAGGTCTTCAGATTTGCAGCTCAGAGCCTTAAACCACCACGCTATACTGCCTCTCTTTTACTCGAGGAACCATCTCCCTGGTCAGAGGGTTGTTCAACTGTTTCCTTGGGTTTCTCCTTTTGAGAAGAAGAAGGTTTATCCGAAGCTGGGTCAACGGCCTTATTGGACATTTAGTCTCTCAGTCAGTTCAAACACCTATCAAGTGTCGACGGAGGAAAGTTTTTACAAATTTCACAATCTGCCTTCAGGTGGTCAAACCCTAGGCAAAAAAACACAAATCAAGTGAGGATCTGCTTTAGCAAATGGTTAGCCACACTTTGTACAATGCTGAAAACCCATTGGACTGGTTCTGTTCTTGGGTAGTGACATAACCAAGAGAAAACTAAAGTGCTAAAAAAACAAAGGCCATGTTGTTTGGTTCAAAACCATACCTAGCCAAGACCCTACATGCCAACGATGACCTTCTCATCTACCCCCCGATGGCCCTGCCCTTGAGAATGTCTCTACCTTCAAGTACCTAGGTGTGCTGCTTGACACTTCACTTTCATACAACGACCACTTAAACAACATAGTCAGGAGGGTAAACCAGAAACTGGGTGCTGTTTACTGTCTAAAGCCTTACCTGATCAGTGAGGCCCGTCTTGCCATAGTCACTGGAATCCTACTCCCTATCTTTGACTATTGCTCTCCCACATACTCTAGAACCTCTACCACCCTGCAGGCTAGGCTCACAGTAGCCTACAACAGTGCTTGTCGATTTGCTTTGTCCGACCCTTACTCTACTCACCATTGTGACCTCTACTGCTTCCTTGGAAGGCTCCCCTTGCAGGGGCGATTTGACTACACCCTTGACTGCCTAGTGGATACTGCCACCAGATGTGGCAATGTCTCTCCTCTCTCTACCCTCTTCAATTTCATAATCCCCACAAGGAGCATATGCTCCTCTACAGTGTCCACCCTCCAGGTACCTAAAACCCTCACCATTATGGGTGGGAAAGCTCTATCTAGTGTGGCCCCCCTCCCTGTGGAACGGATTGCCCACCCCAGAGTATCAGACTCTCATCCAATCTTCAAACACAACCTCAAATCCTGGCTTCTGGACAAATACTACTGTAACTGCCTCCCTCACTAGCACTCACTCTGCCTGCAATGTTCTCTGTCAATTTCACTCTTCCTAGCTCCCTTTGTTGCGCCCTCCAAATGGAGACGTCTTTTACACCGTATATTTCCTTTTGCAACTTTTACCTAAGTTATGCACTGTTTGCCTACATGTAAAATTAATCTGCTTGTATAATTTTAATGTACACTGCAATTATTACCTGGCTGTACCTGTACAGTGACTACTACTGTACGTACCTATTACCTGTATTGTACCTGTATTGTGACTATTACCTGTAAATACCTATGTATTTTAACTGCCACCAGCTGGCCGGGTCGTGTCTGAAAACGGTCCCCAGGATCAGTGCACTTACCTGGTTAACAAAGAATGAATAAATAAATAAAACCCTTTAAAGTGGGTTTTCTGTGAGTCAGAAACTTGCACTGATAAACAGTTTTGTTGTTTTTTTTTCGGTCGGTTCAGCAACTGACAAAAGAACCGAGAGTTACCATGGTTTCTTTCTAAAATCTAATAAATTCAAACAACCAGCCCAGGGAAGAGTTTTAAAAAGAAATTTACCTTTTAAAAATATAAAGAAAATGTTCAGTTTCCTCCTGATTGAATGAACCGACAGGGAACCGAAAAACTTAATCTAGACTAATGTACCTGTAAAACCAAGAACAGTGCTTTAAAAACGAACAGAAATAATATATACTTGAAAAAAAACGAGAAAATAAAATCTTCAGGAAAGATGAAGGAGAGCTCTCTGAGGTGTCTGACTTAGGAAGGCGGAGTAAAGAATCTGATGGTTGCACGATGTATGCCAAGGACAGTGGTTTGAAAACCGAGCTTGAGCCTAGCATTCCATCATTAGCATAGGTTCTATTAATCATTTTGGCTCCGGGGCAGTCTTATGGCGAGACCATACTGCATATGTCAGAATTTGTCAGGATACAGTAAGATTTCCTGGGGTTTGAAATAAACGGGAACATCTTTAGTCTGTTTTAGTGTTCCCTCAGACACAACACTTGGGAGGAAATCAGGATTGGTACATAAGGTAACCCTACTCTTGTGAAAAATAATTAAAAAAGGGTCTGCAGCCAGAGTCTGTGACTCAGAAATGTGTCTAGCAGTCATCATAGCCACTAGAAACAGTGTCTTCCAAAAGAGGAAGCACAACTTACAAGTAGCAGCAGGCTCGAAGGAAGAAACACTGAAGGTCTACAGGACCAAATTAAAGTCCCACACTGGAAACAGATCTCGAACCGGGTGGTGCAGTAGGAGAATACTTCTTAGGAATCTTTGGGAAATGCCATCTGGGCCACCACAGTGGCCATATGGACTTTAAAATAGAAACACATTTATCCAGAGTCTATTAGGGACAAAAGGTATAGTCCAGCACTCGAGGAACTGGACACGTAAAAGGATTTAGGGCATCCCGAGTGCACTAACTTCCATTATGTCTGTTTGTATTATTCTCTCTTTCAGCTCACATCTTGCTAATCAGAGGTCGCACACTAGCAGATCCCTCATTCCGCAGCACTTGGCACAGAAAATAGAGGAGATCGCAGCTACTACAACATGCCAGCATTCTTTCTCTCTCTGGATTTCAACTTGCTTGTCAGTTAATTTGAGTAAATTTGTATTGCTCCTTTTTTTAGAAAAGATGCCTTACTTGCTTTTAATCTTCTTGCAACAGAGACTTTACCAGAAACAAGGGACTGTTACATGTATTTCTTATTCTTTAGAAAATATACGTTGCTAGACTCATACATATATTGCCTGATTATTAATGTTCTATATTACATGTCAGTCTCTACTGATGGATTGTAACATGATAATATGATTTTGGGATAATGTTTTTAATTCACATACAGTATATATTTAGGCTTTTGCATTTTGTATATTGTCTGTTGCAGATTACGCATACTGGAGGAAGTGCAATATTGATATTTCTAGAACTGCTCCTTCCAGTAATAGCACTCACTTTTTCTGCTACTGTCTCTTTAAATGATTCTATATAAATAAGGTTCACCAGCAGATGCTAGTACCAATAATTAAGCACCCAATTTGGTGCAAAATATTGGTTGGCTAGACCCCTGCTTCATGTTCATGTCTGCATATATATAATAAATGTGAAATTTTGCATTAAGGAGTCAGTGTATGGCTATGTCTTCCTGGTAAGGCTAATGTTAGCCCTTTTTTTGTTTTCAACTGACACATGATCTCCTCATGGCAAGGGATCATGGACTATGTTCTGTCTTGGTCCACTTAGATCTCTTGTTAGGGTTTGACCATGGGGTGCTCTTGGATCATCTGTGAGCCTTTCCAGCGTTGTTTTGTGCTGGTTTTAGTCGTACATAACTGGGAGAATGCAGCAGGTGGCTCTTGGAAATTTCATCTCCAGAGCTTTTGTGCTCTCCTGTGGTGTTCCTTATGACTTGATTCTTGTCTGTGTTGTTTTCCATGTACTGTACATGCTGCCTTTTGATGACATCATTAAAATGGATGGTGTTACACTGCTATGCAAAAATCCTCAGCTACACCTGTCTCGCGCTACATGAGGGGGTTCAAGCTTTGTCTGTGCTGGGGTGATGTCTTGCCAAGATCAATGACTGGTTAGCCGCCAACTGGTTAGATTTCAGCCTGGGGAAGGTGGGGGGGGGGTCATAACTGTCAATCTGGGTAGGCAGGGTTCAGCAATTATGGGTGGTTTGGTGGCACTTCCTTCGCTGGGTGGCCAACCAATCAGAGCTGTGGCTGCAGTAAAGAACTTGGGGTCATTTTGGACTGCAAGCTGACACTAGAATAACAGGTATCAGTTATGGTCCAGTCTGTCTTTTACTGTCTCTGCAACACTGCCAGGATTAAACTGCATCTGGTCCCAGGCAACCTGATAATGACTGTTCATGCTTTTGTCACCTCTAGGCTTCATTACTGCAATGCTCTGTACTTAGGGTTATCTGAAGGATTACTGCAACACCTGCAACTGGTCCAGAATGCTGCAGCCTGGCTGACTGAAGGCACTTCTTGGAGGGGTCATATCATGCCAGTTCTGTGTGCGGTGCACTAGCTCCCTGTATGGTGGCACATCGCATTCAAGATATGCTTGATGGCATTCAAGGCCCTACATGGTTCGGGACCTGACTACTTAAAAGATCAACTGAGGACATGCTGCGAGCTGTGGCTGTATGAGGTGGTGCTGAGACAAAGGGCAGCCTGCCCAAACACGACAGAAAGCCAAAAGATGTACAGCACTCTTTAGCCCGTTGCAGGATAAATCCAGGTCCAGTCGCATGAAAGCAAATAAGCAAGGTTTTCATTGTATCCAAAGAACAAGACGGACCAACAGGCAAAACAAAAAACAAAGCGCTTAACGTGCCTCAACGCTTCTACTCGTCAATGAGTTTTCATCAGGGGGTAAAGGTTACAAGCTAAGCTTAGTCCTTTTATAATCAAGAAGGCAATTAATCAATTAGAAAATACACGGATGCTTCCAGCGATCATTTTAAGTCAGCATACAAAAACATTTTATACCTAGATAGGTCACTAGATGGTGCTATTACAACACTAACATCATTTTAATAATAAATACACAAAAGAAATGCAGACTCTAAACGATGGAATGAATAAAAATGATAAAAAATGACAACATGGATATAATGTTAGACCAAACCTCCAGCATATCCTGGAAGAGAGAAAGAGAGTGTATGCAAGGCAACCAAAATACAGGACCTCCCAGTAATTGAGGACAAGGCAGCTGGAGGGCAGTCAAATGAAATGAGAATCATACCTATAAAAAAGAAGAAAAAATTACTCACCTTAGTAATGTTGTTTCTTCTAATGGAGTCTTGCTATATTATGACAAGTTGCAGTTTGTCCCACCACTAGAACTGCTCCGGAGGTGAAATAGTTAAATCCATTCCATGAATGGAACTTTGAGCACGAGCTCTAAGATAGAAGCTCTGTCTGTGTAGTTTCAAACCTGAACTGTCAGATCTTTACGAGCAAAAACTCACTAAGTTCTGTGTGGAAGCTGTAACCTACACTAGCCAACTGGCTACCTAAATAATAACACCCATTGCTGGTCCCAACACCAAAGACTCAAGTCAGGGGACCAGAATTAATAATATAATTTAACAATATGAGAAATAACACAAGAGAATAATAAACACCACACCCCAAACCCCAAAAAGGGGTGAAACGCCTAAAAAGGGCATAAAATAGTGCCCACACTAGGTTGCCCACACCATACCCAAGTAGAAGTTCTGAGAGGGGCAGGCTGGGGGGGAGGTCATAATATAGCAAGACTCCATTAGAAGAAACAACATTACTAAGGTGAGTAATTTTTTCTTCAAACAACATGAAGTCTTGCTATATTATGACAAGTTATGAACTACACAGCAGTACCTCCATGGAGGAGGGACAGAACCTACTTAGGAATAGGCTCTGAAGCACAGCATGCCAAACCGAGCATCTCTCCAGCCTGGACATCCAGGGAGTAATGCTTAGTGAGAGAGTGTACCGTTTTCCAAGTAGCAGCCTGGCATATCTCCAATATAGGGATGTCTCTGGCAGCAGCTAGAGACACGGCTCTACCTCTGGTAGAATGAGCCCTCAAGCCAGAGGGGGGATCTCTGCCCAGTTTCTGATAACAAAATTGGATACAAGAGACAATCCACCTGGCAATTGATCTCTTAGTGGCAGGTTTCCCTTTCCCAACCTCACCATAAGTGAGGAAAAGTTGGAGGGATTCGAACCTGTGACCCTTGGTACGTTCTAAATAGTAACTAAGGGCCCTCTCAACATCCAAACTGTGCAATCTCCTCTCATCAGAAGAGGAGTATTCAGTGAAGAACACTGGAAGGGAGATAGATTGGTTAAGATGGAAATCTGAAACCACCTTAGGCAAAAACTTCCTGTTAGTCCTGAGGACTACCTTATCCCTGTGGAAAGAAATAAAGTCAGTTTCTACTGACAAAGCTTGCAACTCACTTATGCGTCTAGCAGAAGTGATAGCCACTAGGAAAACAGTTTTCCAAGTTAGATACTTCAGCTCTGCAGAAAAGAGAGGTTCAAAAGGGGGTTGCATTAACTGGGCAATGCAAACATTAAGGTCCCAGGCAGGGCTGGATCCCAAAAGGTGGATTAGTGCAGGAGTAATCCCTTAAAAACTTGGAAAAACAGGGTGAGCGGAAAGAGGATGACTTTCCTGCTGAAACAAAAGCAGAGACAGCTGCCAAATGAACTCTCAGGGTAGCTGGTCTGAGGCCCAAGGAATTAAGATGGACCATGTAATCTAACACAATGGGCAAATCAGCAGATTCTGGGGAAATATGTTCCCCAGAACACCAAATGGAAAACCTTTTCCATTTAGAATTATAAGTAGCCTAGTGAAGGCTTCCTAGAAGCCTTTAGAATTTCAAGAACACCCTGAGAGGTGTAAGTCAGTAATTCTAACTCCTCAAGAGCCAGGCCTTGAGGTTGAGGGATTCGAGGTTCGGATACCAAACTCTCCCCTGGGCACAGGATAATAGGTTGTGATTCCTGGGGAGACACAGGGAAGACTGACTGTCAGGGACAGAAGGAGTGTGTACCAGGCTGCCTGGACCAATCCGGGGCAATCAGAATCACCTGCAAGGCTGGGATCTGATTTTGACTAACACTTTAATAGGAGAGGAAAGGGGAAAAGCATAGAAACTTCCTTCCAATCCAGAAGGAGGGCGTCCAGGGGACTGAGCCCAACACTGGAGGCCTGCAGCAGAACAGTGGAAGTTGGTGATTGTCTGGGGCTGCAAAAGATCTATCTGAGGGGTGCCCCATCTGGCAAGACTATCCCCAGTACTTGAGGATCCAGGGACCATTCGTGATGGCCTCGAGAAATCCTGCTGAGAGCATCTGCTAGAACATTGTCCTTTCCTGGAAGGTGAACTGCTATGAGAAGTGTTCAGGAATAGGCCAGAGACCACAACTTCATTGCCTCGGTGCACAAGGCCGAAGACCGAGTGCCCCCCTGCTTGTTGATGTACCACATTGTTGTGGTGTTGTCTGTTCTGACTTGTACCACTTTGTTCTGAACAGATGCAGAAAACACTTGAAGTGCTAAAAAGACAGCTCTGAGTTCCAGCAAATTGATGTGGAACAGAGATTCCTGGGGAGACCACACTCCCTGAGTGGAGAGGTCGCCCATGTGGGCTCCCCACCCCAGGAGGGAAGCATCTGTAGTGAGAGTCAACGTGTGAGCAGGGGGAATGAAGGGGACCCCCAATCTTAAATTGCTCTGATCCTGCCACCACTGGAGGGCCTGGATTAAGGTTCGAGTCACTGGGACCAACTTGGAAAGGGGGTCTCTTCTCTGAGACCAAAAGGTTCTCAAGTGAAACTGAATGTCTCTCATCTGAAATCTTGCTCCCTGCACTACAGCTGTGGATGCAGCCATGTGACCCAGGAGCTGCAAAAAGTGTCTTGCTGGTCGAGAGACCCAGAGAGTGAAGGAGGAGGCCAGAGCCACAAGTTCCTTACCCTTTCTAAGGGAAGAAAAGCTCTGGCCGGTTTGTGTCCAATTCTGCACCTATAAAGGTGAGTACCTGGACTGGTTCCAGAACCGACTTTGGTAGATTTAGAGGAAGCCCAGGAGGTGAGAAGCTGCTGGGTGACTTGCAGGTGAGATTTTACCTGTGCTGGGACTGGCCTACAATGAGCCAGTTGTCTAGATAGGAAAACAGCAATCCTTTGCCTCCTTAAGTGAGCCACTGCTACTGCCAGACATTTGTGAATACCCTTGGGGCAGAGGTCAAGCGAAGAGCATTGCTCTGAACTGGTAATGACCTGAGGGCAGTTCGAATCTGAGGTACTTCGGTGGGAGCTTCTGATTAGGACGTGAAAATAGGCATCCTTGAGGTCCAGGGAAGCTAGCCAGTCCCTGGCCTTAGAGAAGGTAAAATCATTGCCAGAGTTACCATTCTGAACTTTGGTTTCAAAGATGCTTGTTCAGATATCTGAGGTCTAAGATGGGCGCCATTCTCCTGTCTTTTTGGGTAAGGAAGTATCTGGAATACAGACCCTGCCCTGGTGTAGGAGGAACCCTTTCTACTGCTCTGAGAGCCAACAGGTTGAGACTTCTGCTTCTAGAGCAAGGGTCTCTAAAGAACTTCCAGGTAGAAGAGGCCTGGCTCTCATCTTGGGAACTTTTGAAGCTGAGAACCAGACCCTGGCTTACTACTTCCAGAACCCACTTGTCTGAGGTTAAAGACACCCAGTTCTGACTGAAGTAAGCCAACCTGCCCCCTACTGGTAAAGGAGAATCGGCCCTGGGCACCCCATCAGGGTGCCTGCTTGGCAGGAGCTTTAGGCTGAGGGGTGGGAGCAGGCCTGCCCACACCCCGTCTGCCTCTGCCTCTGAAGAACCCCTTCTGAGCATAAGCAGAGGAGGCCTGAGTTTGGTAGAAAGGCCTGTGGAAAGGCCTACCCCTACCCCTGGGGGTGTGCCTCTGGGGAGTGGCTTGCCGCTCCTTAGCTTGGGCACTTTTGTAAGTAGTCCTATATTCATCCATCTTTTTCATATAATTCTCTGTCTGCTCCCCAAACAGAGAATTTCCCACCACAGGAAAATCCATAGCCTTAGTCTGGGTATCCTGTGAGAAGCTAGTACACCTGAGCCAGGCCAACCTCGACAGCTACAGATGTGGCCATGACTCTAGAGGAGACATCATTAACATCCACAGCAGCATGAAACTGCACCTTAGAAGCCTCAATGCCATCGGCAGCCACCTGTTCCAGCCTAGCAAGCTGGCCATGGGCTTCGTTTGGCTAATTCCATAACAGTATCCCATCTAGATTTCTGATACCTTGCTACATAAGCCATATAATTTGCTTGCCTGAGTCCCAAGGAGCTGCCATGTACTGTTTTTGCCATGGCATCAATCTTCCTGGAATCCTTGTCAGGAGGATGTGAAGCCAGGAATATTAGCTTTATCACAGGCTGCAGCCTGAACTACTAACATGACTGCATTGCTGAGAAAGGAATTCTGTATCAGGACCTGACAATGTGTACCTTCTGTCCATCTTTTATCTACAGGAGGCACAGAATTAGGAGTTTTAAGATTTTTATTGTTTGTTTCCTAAAAGACTTATGCAAAGGAATAGACAATCTCCTAGACTCTGGAATATCCATCATTTCTACAAAATCAGGCTCCTCTTGCTCATCCACAGCTTCTTCCAAAGGAAGCTGGAGGTTTCAACAACTTTCTTGTAAAACATAAAATGAGAGGGGACTCAGAAAGCATAGGGGAGATTCTAAAGGTCTGTCTGGGAAATGTCCGGTTCAATGGGCACACCCAGACCCTCCCAGCCACATTCATACTGTTCATAATCATCCTCCCCTCCTCTGGTTCATAAAACTCCTCAACCTCATATTCTTGAACCTGATGGAACCAGACGACCGACCTTTTACCAGATAGTGGCGGTTCGGACGGGACTGAGACAGTGACTGGACAATTTGAATAGCTCTTGCTATCTCTGCAGCAGTTGGAGAAGGGATTTTGGACTCCAAACCTGCTGACTTCCTTGTTCTCTTTACTGGAACTGGTTCCTCCCAACCAGCTTTTCTTTTGCCCGAGGAAGTCTCGCCCTGGTCAGAGGGCACTCCCTCCGATTCGGCTGGCACCGAACCGGGCTGGCCATCTGGGTCAGCGGACTTTTTGGCCTCTCGTTCCCTGAACCTGTCCAATCTCTTTTCCAGGGTGGCTGCAGGGAAATTCTTACAAATCTGGCAGCCTGACTGGAGGTGGTCAAACCCCAGACAATAAACACATGTGGTGTGTGGGTCAGCCTTGGCAAAGACTTCCCCACAGACATCACAGTGTTGAAACCCAGTGGGCCCGGTTTTTCTTTTGGGTTTCTCAGACATAATGCCAGCCTAACCAGAAAAACTTGCCCTTTGAACGGCAGTGCCAGGTAAGACACCGTTATCGGTTCCTAACCGTGTCACGGGTATTGGAAAAACATAAATAAATCCGTTTTTTTTAGAACCGATAAGAACCGGAACCGCACTCTAAAATGACAAGCTTTAAAATTTTTAAGCTTTTAACCCAGCTGATCGGTTCAAAACCGAACCGATAAACTTACAAGTTCCACATAAAAATACAATTTTAAATTACTTACGATACCACAGACAGAGCTTGAACCGAATGGTTTTGCGGTTAAAATAAAACTATTCTCGGTTGAATCGAACCGAGAAAACACTGTTTAAACCGAGAAATGAACCGAGCAGTAGGAGAAATCTCCGGAGCGACTGTTCAGTGAGGCGGAGTAAAGAATCTGACAGTTCAGGTTTGAAACTACACAGACAGAGCTTCTATCTTAGAGCTCGTGCTCAAAGTTCCATTCATGGAATGGATTTAACTATTTCACCTCCGGAGCAGTTCTAGTGGTGGGACAAACTGCAACTTGTCATAATATAGCCAGACTTCATGTTGTTTGAAACAAACATAATGATGCAGTTATTAGGTTTCTAAGTCACATACAAGATTTCATATTCTATCAGAGAAATCCAACATTTTTTTTATTTCAAAAATGGTTTTAAATCCCATTTGTCATTGAGTCCCTGTGGTTTTACACTATGCAATGTGTAAATCCAAAAAACTCTCATGTTGTAATAGCAAGTTAGATCTGTCACCACCATTTTTCATTCGTGAAACATGTTCCAACCCTATGAACTTAAGATATGATGGTTTTGAATTATGTACATTTGAAAAATGTGAGCCTACAGGAGTATCTTGTTTAAAATGATGTTAGTGCTGTAATAGCACCATCTAGTGACCTATCTAGGTATAAAATGTTTTTGTATGCCGACTTAAAATGATCGCTGGAAGCATCTGTGTATTTTCTAATTAATTAATTGCCTTCTTGATTATAAAAGGACTAAGCTTAGCTTGTAACCTTTACCCCCTGATGAAGACTCATTGACTAGTCGAAGCGCTGGGGCACGTTCAGCGCTTTGTTTCTTGTTTTGCCTGTTGGTCCGTCTTGTTCTTTGGATACAATAAAAACCTTGCTTATTTACTTTTATGCGACTGGACCTAGATTTATCCTGCAATGGGCTAAACAGTGCTGTACATCTTTTGGCTTTCTGTCGTGTTTGGGCTGGCTGACCTTTGTCTCAGCACCACCTCATACAGCCACAGCTCACAGCACGTCCTCATTTGATTTACTTGTACTGCCTTTTGTGCTGCTGACGGCTGGCGTTCTGTATTTGCAAATGGACTTTGAAGTTTTCCATTACTTTGAACAAAGTAAGTGTATTTCTAGTGAACTTTCGGCTCCCTACCTCTCTAAACTGCATTGCAATAATTTAAATAATTTAGTCATTTACATTGACATCGTTGCTGCCTACGGCGAGTACTCTGCATTTGCAAAAAGGACAATGGAGTTCTCAATAATATTGCGCTTAATTAATGGATTTTGAATTGCTTTTCAGCTGCCTCTACTTTTAAAAGTGCATCTGATTAACTTGTACTGCCTTCTGTGATGCTGACGGCTGGTGTTCTGAATTTGGAAACGGACTCTGAGGTCTTTAACCACTTTAAGTAAACTTCCTTTACTTCCAGAAGTGCACTGCAAGAATTGTAGAGTAAATTCTCATTTGATTTACTTGTACCGCCTTCTGTGCTGCTGACAACTGGAGTTCTAACTTTGCAAACGAATATTGAGGACTTAAACTACTTTGAGCTAAGCAAGTATATTTCTAATGGATCTTTAATTTTTTACCTCTCCAAACTGTATTTCAATAATTTAAATAAGTTTGGTATCTGCTTATATTGATATTATTGCTGTTTACTGCATATATAGTTTACATTAACATCGCTGTTGCTTATGGTCAATACTCTGCATTTGCTAAAAGGACTGTAGAGCTCTCAGTAATACTGAGCTGAATTAATGGTTTTTGAATCGCTTTTCAGCTGCCTCCACTTCAAAAAGTGCATCGCAAGGATTGTATTGCACATCCTTATTTGAATAATTTGTACTGCCTTCTGTCATGCTGATGGCTGGCATTCTGAATTTGCAAACAAACTTTGAGTTCTTTTGCCACTTTGAGAAAACTATTCTCACTTTTAAAAGTGCATAGCAAGGATTGAGTAGTAAGTCCTCATTTGATTTACTTATATCGCCTTCTGTGCTGCTGATGACTGGCATTCTGAATTTGCAAAATGAACTTTGAGGACTTAAAACTACTTTGAGCTAAGCAAGCATATTTCTAGTGGATTTTTGATTTTCTACCTCTTTAAACTGTATTGCAATAATTCAAATAATTTTGGTATTTGCTTATATTGACATCATTTTATGACCAGTGCTCTGCATTTACAAAAGGAGAGCTGAATTAAAGGATTTTGAATTGCTTTTCAAATTCCTACACTTCTAAAAGCGTATCGCAAGTTTTGTGTAGCTTTTTATAATATTAAGCAGAGCAAATGTGTTATAAGCCTTTTTCACGGCTTTTCACTTTTTTGAATTGTATTATAGCAGCAAAGAAAGAATTTTGAATTAAATTAGCCAATTTCGGCTGCTTTGCATCTGTGGCTACTTTCTGTATCATGCAGCGAACAAGTGGAGAGGTTTATAGGGAAACTAATGGAGCCGAAAGTTGTTTGTGGCAAGCATTTGATGACCTGGATATAAGAAGGAGAAAAGCAAGAGAAAGACTACAAGTCAATAAGGAAAATGATATTACAGGAACGACCTCAACGAGCGACACCACTAGCAAAATTACGATAAGGTCAGCACTTCATTCATTTGAAAAATTATTATTAAAGGAAATAGACATTACATATGGTATTTCTACCCTCGAAGAATACATTGAAAGAGGTTTGGCACCGAGGGGGTTACATATACAGATTTCTCCCTCTAGTGGGATAGATGAGTTCCCATTTAAGGAAGATTGGATTCGTGCTGCATGTGGGTGTTCCAAAATATTTCTGGAACTATTAATTAAATATGACAAACAAAAATATGACCTTCTTGTGAAAGAATTAAATGATGCCAGATTAATACTGACTGAATTCAGTGACCATACAGATTGCAAGGACTTAGAATCATAACTGGCAAACAAGGTACAAAAATATGAGTTGGAAATAATTGAGAAAAAAGCTTCTAAACTCCTCCATGATAAAACAGATTATGAAAAGGGACATATTACCGCTTGGGCCAAAAAATGGTCTGTCAGTAGGGGACGCTCTCGGGTTCGATTCCAGTCCAAAAATAAAAGTAAAAGACGGAATACTGGCGAAACTGGAGATAGTAGATCTTTTTTAGAGAAGACTTTGACTAAACAATCGGGAGAAAGAAAAAAGACCAGAAGAGGAGGTCAGAGAATCAACAAGAATAGAAAGAGCCCTGAGAACACGAAACAAAGAAATCAGTTACAAGTCATAAATCTATCCCAATATACACTTACTTCGACTGAAACCCTGCTTCTCCAGAAAGGGTTAAATTTTCTACCTACTCCATTAGTGAATGAATTTAAAATATTTGTGGACTTACAAAAATTCTATCGAAAAATAAAGTTAAAAGCCTTTTTTCAACAAAAACTTATATCTGAAACCATGGGCAGAACAACAATAGAAGAACCAAGGAACATTGAAGACTTAGATCTACTGATTTCAGCTATAGAAGACTCTATACAAATCTTAAACAGTGGATTTAATATGAACTCAGAAAGTGAACTAACTGGTGGTGATGCTGAACTTAATTTAGATATGTTTGAGAGACTTATTACAGCTGAACAAGATGGGACTGAACAGTCTACTTCCCAGTACCATGTTACAGGTAATGCCATGTTTAATGTTAAGGGACATATTTCAGTTTTAAGAAAAAATAAATTCATAGGTACATCTACCTTTTGCCCAAATGTATTTAGCCTTACCATACAGGTATTTGAGAAAGTTGTGAACAAACAAGTACAAGAGATATTGAGCAATCAGACTAAACCAAGGTACTACAACCTTACTAGAAATGAAAAAATTGCTCTTGAGAACTTGTCTAAAAATCAAGAAATAATCATCAAACCGGCTGACAAGGGAAGTAACATTGTGGTAATGGATGTTGCACAGTATAGTGATATAGTATATACACTATTAAATGATACCAACAATTACTGTAAATTGCCTTCTGACCCCACACAGACTTTCAAAAAAGAGCTATTTCAACTACTTAAATACACTGTGGATAGTGGCGTTATATCAGAAAAAGAATACAATTTCATTTGGGAAGATAATCCTACCATTCCCAGTTTTTATATTTTACCTAAAATCCATAAAAATATAACCAAACCCCCAGGTAGGCCTATAGTCTCAGGATGTGATTCACTCATACATAATTTGGGCAAATTCATTGATTTCTTCCTTCAGTTTCAGGTTATTAAACTTCCTTCATATACTAAGGACAGTACAACAGTACTGAACATCATGAAAGCTACTGAATGGAAATCAGGCTACCAGTGGTTGAGTATTGATGTTGAATCTTTGTACACCTCTATTCAACATCAAATGGGCCTGAAAACAATTACATAGTGTATGGAAGAACTGTCTAAAATTGAAAATGTGCCACATGAATTTATTGTAGAAGCCACTGAATTTTTATTAACACATAACTACTTTGAATTTAAAGGTGAATTTTATTTAAAGAAGTGTGGCACTGCCATGGGAGCATCAATGGCACCAAGCTATGCCAATCTATTTCTAGGACTGTGGGAAAAAGACATTGTCCTTTCCGACAATAATCCATTTGTCAAAAATATCATACACTGGCACCGTTTTACTGACGATGTCTTATGTATACAGGAGGGACCAGCACATGTCATCCCTGATTTTATAGATTGGCTCAACGAAAATACTTTTAATTTGAAATTCACTTATGTGAGTGACCCATGGAGTATTCCATTTTTGGATCTTCACCTTTATGTTAATAAAGATAAGGTAGAGACTAGATGTTTTAGAAAAAACACAGCCACAAATTCACTATTGTTTGCCAGCAGTGCTCACCCTCACAGCTTAAAAAATTCCATCACTTTTGGACAGATCCTAAGATTGAGAAGGAATTGCAGCTCAAATGCTGAATTTGTAACTCAAACGGAAGAACTTATTAATAGATTTGAAATTAGGGGATATGATAAAAACTTTTGGAACAAACAAAAGACAAAGTAAAACAAATGAATAGAAATTATCTTTTAAGGGGTGGCAATACAGGAAACATAACATCCACAGAAAGAATACCTTGTACATTTGTAACAGATTTCAATCATGTGGCAGGTCAGATAGGCAATGTTATACACAGGAACTGGCCCATTTTATTAGGAGATAATATAGTGGGCACTTCTGTAGGCCCTAAGCCTAGAATCACTTTCAAAAGATGCGAAAACCTTAAGGATAGGTTAGTACATAGTTGAGTTCCCTGTGTAAACAAAACTATTGAGACGTGGCTATCACACCACCCTAATGGCTTTTACAGATGCAACAACTGCAACATCTGTAAATATGGAGTTCCTGCTAAAGAATTTATCCATCCCATAAACATGGATATCAAAGTTGAGATCAGAGAACTCATCACATGTAATACTCCTTGTGTGGTGTATGCATTTTGGTGTACTTGCAATATGGTATATGTAGGCAAGACTGTCAGACCTTTGAATCAAAGAGTACAATCTTGAATAATAAACAAGATACTCCTGTAGGCTCACATTTTTCAAATGTACATAATTCAAAACCATCATATCTTAAGTTCATAGGGTTGGAACATGTTTCACAAATGAAAAATGGTGGTGACAGATCTAACTTGCTATTGCAACATGAGAGTTTTTGGATTTACACACTGCATAGTGTAAAACCACAGGGACTCAATGACAAATGGGATTTAAAACCATTTTTGAAATAAAAAAATGTTGGATTTCTCTGATAGAATATGAAATCTTGTATGTGACTTAGACACCTAATAACTGCATCATTATCTTTGTTTCTTTTTTATAGGTATGATTCTCATTTCATTTGACTGCCCTCCAGCTGCCTTGTCCTCAATTACTGGGAGGTCCTGTATTTTGGTTGCCTTGCATACACTCTTTCTCTCTCTCTCTCTCTTTCTTCCAGGATATGCTGGAGGTTTGGTCTAAAATTATATCCATGTCATCATTTTTTATCATTTTTATGCTGTTTCATTCCATCGTTTAGAGTCTGCATTTCTTTTGTGTATTTATTATTAAAATTATGTTAGTGCTGTAATAGCACCATCTAGTGACCTACCTAGGTATAAAATGTTTTTTTTTTTCCTTTTTTTCCCCTGGCAGGAATCCGTTGTTCCATCACCCCTAGTCACGGCCCCCAGAGACCTCCACCACTGCCTATGGCTGCCGAGAACCCTCGGTCACCCCCCGGCTTACCCCCCGGAGGGCGGGGCCACGGCCACCTTCACGCACCACAGGCTAATGTCTGGCCGGGACCTGCAGTGACGGTGATGTAGTGAGGTCTCAGGAGGGCTTCATCGCCTGCAGTGGTCCTGCCCACCTCCATTTTCCACCTATTTTTTTTATTCTGGGCTGAGGGGCGTGCCAGTAAGCGCAAGTGTCCGCCCGCCCCAGAAGTGTACTCGGCTGGATGCCTGAGATCCCCGCCCTCTGCCAGAGTCCTCAGTGCGTCAACGCTTCCCTGCTCCTCTCGAGAGCAGTCCATAGGACCCTATCCTTCTCCCCCCGGCCGGCCCTCCGACGATCCGGGTCCATTCCTGAACCCAGGTCACCGGCATCGCAAGCGGAAATCCCACCGCTGTGCCAGCGGGCCGGCCCGGGTATAAAATGTTTTTGTATGCTGACTTAAAATGATCGCTGTAAGCATCTGTGTATTTTCTAATTGATCAATTGCCTTCTTGATTATAAAAAGACTAAGCTTAGCTTGTAACCTTTACCCCCTGATGAAAACTCATTGACGAGTAGAAGCGTTGAGGCGCGTTAAGCACTTTGTTTTTTGTTTTGCCTGTTGGTCCGTCTTGTTCTTTGGATACAATAACAACCTTGCTTATTTACTTTCATGCGACTGGACCTGGATTTATCCTGCAACGGGCTAAAGAGTGCTGTACATCTTTCGGCTTTCTGCTTAAAAGATCTCCTGGTAGTTTACCACCCAACTCACCCCCTCCACTCCTCCGGTGTAGGCCTGATCATTGTCTCTGCCTCTCGTTTAAAACAATATGGGGTTGGGGCACTTGTTGTGGCAGGTCCTTTTTTGTGGAACGCCTTGCCTTAGGAGTGTCCGGCCTGAATGGTGCAGGACTTAATGTCTCCCTGAAAACTCATTTATTTATGCTGGCATTCCCAGATAGTTTTTTAAATAGTAATTTATTTCTATCTTGTATTAACTAATACTGCATATGTATTTTTTCATTATTGATGTGTACTTTATATTAATCTTAAACTGTACATTGCCTAGGCCTTCTGGAAAGGACACTGTATGAATAAAATGTACCCTGCCTAACCTTGTCTGAACCTTAGATATTTTCTGTGACTGGATCTGACCAGAATGTGGAAGTAGGTAACCCTCAGATCCAGTAACCCCACCCTATCTCCTCACTGCATAGATGGTATCACTGTGTCGTGTGTGACCATCTTAAATTTTTCTTTCTTGATGTGCCTGTTCAGGTATCTCAGATCTACAGTGGGTCACCATTCCCCATTTTTCGTGTGGGCTGGAAGCATCCTGAACAGAGGCCCTTGCCCTGCTGAGATGCAGGGACCCTTTTTTACTGCTTATTTTTTGCAGTAGCTTTCTTACTTCCAGTTCTAGCAGAAATATTTCTGTTGGTGAACTAGGATATTTTTTGGTCTCTGAAGCTTGGGAAACCTTTGAAATTGCAGAGACAAGCCCTGATCCAGTACTTTCAGGACCCACTTGTCTGCAGTAATGTTTGCCTATTTCTGGAAGCAGTAGGTCAGCCTTTCTCTCTCTGGCAATCGTTGACTGCCAACCTGAGCAAAACTGTCAGGGCTTTTGTTTTTCCTGTGGATTAGGGACTGGTGCTACAGCACGCCTTGAGACCCTTCTGCCTCTACCTCTACAGTACCCTCTCTATGGCTGGTACTCACAGCCAGTGTAATTTCTAAGGTAGAAACCTTTGCCCTGCCTCCCCTTCCATAAGACCAGTGGGAAGTGCAGGTCTTTTCTTTCACAGCACAGTTCTTAAAAGTGTCTCTGTACTCAGCCACTTGTTTTCATGGATGCCTCTATTTTGTTATCAAAGAAAAAATTACTCACCTTAGTAATTGTGTTTCTTCTAATGGAGTCTTGCTGTATTCTGACATATTGCAGTTAGCCCTAGCACTTGAACTGCCCCGGAGAGGAAAGAGTTAAATTAAATGCAGAGCATAGGGCGTTGAGCTCGAGCTCGGTTCAAAACTCTGTCTGCTGCACTTTAAAGTGTAACCATCAGATTCCTACAAGCTAATACTAATTATTATGTGGAAATTATAAACATTAACTAGCCAAATGGCAACCAAATATTTTGGATCCCCAAAAGACTCAAGTTGAGAATTCCAAAATCAAAAACTAGGTAGTGAACAACTTATGACTACTGAAATAAAAGAAACATAACCCACTCCGCCTCTTCTAAGGAGAGGGAGTGCCCAAAAGCACCTCTGCAGTGCAACACTGCACCTGCCAGCCCACTTTCCAAAAAGAGGTTCTGAGAGGGGAGGCAGGGAGGGAGGTCAGAATACAGCAAGACTCCATTAGAAGAAACACAATTACTAAGGTGAGTAATCTTTTCTTCAAACAACATGAAGTCTTGCTGTATTCTGACATATTGCAGACTACAAAGCAGTACCTCCATGGAGGAGGGATTCAAACCTATTTTGGGAATAGGCTCTGCAGTACTGCTGTACCAAACCGAGCATCACTCCTAGCCTGGATATCCAGAGAGTAATGCTTAGTGAATGTATGGACTGTTTTCCAAGTGGCTGCTTTGCATATCTCTAATAAAGGAAAATCCCTGGCAGCAGCCAGGGAAGCAGCTGTTCCCCTAGTCGAATGAGCCCTCAGGCCTGAGGGTGGTATTTTGCCTAGCTTCTCATAGCAGAACTGTATACAAGAGACAATCCACCTGGCAACAGTTCTCTTAGTGGCAGGTTTGCTCTTACCCACTTCCCCATAAGTGAGGAACAACTGGAGTGAGTCAAACCTGTGTGCCTTAGTACGTTCAATGTAGTAACTAAGGGCCCTCTTAACATCCAAACTGTGTAATCTCTCTCCTGAAGAAGAATGATCAGTGAAGAAAACAGGGAGAGACATGGACTGGTTCAAATGGAAATCTGAAACCACTTTAGGCATGAACCTCCTACTGGTTCTAAGGACCACCTTATCTCTATGGAATGAGATAAAATCAGGCTCCACTGACAGAGCTTGCAATTCACTGATAGGTCTGGCAGAGGTAATTGCTACCAGGAACACAGTCTTCCAAGTCAAGAACTTAAATTCTGCTGAAGACAAAGGTTCAAAAGGGGGGTTGCATAAGCTGGGCAATGCAAACGTTACAATCTCAGACAGGGGTAGGATCCCTAAAAGGAGGATTGGTATGAAGCAATCCCTTGAAAATGTTACAGAAAACAGGATGAGATGACAGTGAAGAGGGCTTTCCCACTGACAGAAAAGCAGAAACAGCAGAAAAATGTACTTTGAGGGAAGCTGGTCTGAGGCCTAGGCCATTGAGGTGAACCATATAATCCAGAACCATAGACAACTCAGCAGTGTCTAGGGATATATGCTTCTTGGAACACCAGATGCTGAATCTCTTCCACTTAGGGCTATAAGTTTTTCTGGTGGCAGGTTTTCGAGAGGCTTTGAGAATGTCCAGATCCCCTTGAGACAGATGCAAACTTGCATACTCTAACTCTTCAAGGGCCATGCCTTTAGATTGAGAGACCGAAGGTTAGCATACCAAATCCTCCCCTGAGAGGAGGTTAATAGATTGTGATTCCTGGGAAGAGACAGGGAAAGATGGACTGCTAGGGACAGCAACAGGGAATACCAAGGCTGATTGGCCCAATCTGGAGTAATCAGGATCACTCTGCAAAATTGTGACCTTATCTCGACCAGGACCTTGAACAGCAGAGGAAAAGGAGGGAAGGCATACAGAAATTTCCCTTTCCAATTCAAAATCAAAGCATCCAGAGGGACTGAGCCCAAGACTGGGTGTCTGCAACAAAATAGAGGAAGTTGGTGACTGTCTGGGGCTGCAAAAAGATCTATCTCTGGAGCGCCCCATCTTGAAAAAATCACTTTTACCACGAGGGGATCCAGAGACCATTCGTGATGGCCCTGGGAAATACTGCTCAATGCATCTGCTAGCACATTATCCTTTCCTGGAAGGTGGACTGCTACCAGAGAGGCCTGTAGGGAGTAAGCCAGGGACCATATTTTCACAGCTTCTGTGCACAAGGCCGTAGACCGAGTGCCTCCCTACTTGTTGATGTACCACATGGTGGTGGTGTTGTCTGTTCTGACTTGAACCACCTTGTTCTTCACTGATTGTGAGAAAGCCTGCAGAGCCAGGTAAACTGCCCTGAGCTCCAGAAGGTTGATGTGGAGAAGAGACTCCTGAGTGGACCACACCCCCTGGGCTGTGAGAGCCCCCAAGTGGGCTCCTCAACCCAGGAGAGAGGCATCTGTGGTTAGGACCACAGAATGAGACTGAGGAAAGAATGGGACCCCTTGTCTGAGACTGTACTGATCCTGCCAGCACTGAAGAGCCTGGATCAGAGTCTGAGTCACTGGAATCAGTTTGGTCACAGGATCTTTCTTCTGAGACCAAAAGGCCCTCAGCTGAAACTGAATGTCTCTAATCTGAAATCTGGCCCCCTGAACCACTGCAGTGGAAGCTGCCATGTGGCCCAGTAACTGAAGAAAATGTCTTGCTGGTTGAGAGACCAGAGGGTGGACGGAAGAAGCCAGCTCCATGATGGCCTTCACCCTTACCAAGGGAAGAAATGCTCTTGCATCGACAATGTCTAGTTCCACCCCTATGAAAGTCAACAGTTGTACTGGCTCGAGAACTGACTTGGGAAGACTGAGAAGGAAACCAAGAGAAGTGAGCACTTGCTGGATCACTTTTAGATCTGACTTGACTTGGTCTGAAGACTGACCCACTATGAGCCAGTCATCCAGATACGGGAATATGGAGACATTTTTTTCTCCTTAGGAAGGCCACTACTACTGCAGGCACTTTGTGAACACCCTGCTGATGTTAGGCCAAAGGGCACTGCTTTGAACTGATAATGGCCTGAGGTATTTTCTGTGGGAGCACCTGATGGGAATGTGAAAGTAGGCATCCTTTAGGTCCAGGGAGGCTAGCCAGTCCCCTGGCCTTAGAGAGGAAAGAATTATTCTCACAGTCACCATTTTGAACCTTGGTTTTAACAGATGCTTGTTCAGGTATCTTAAGTCTAGGATGGACTGCCACTCCCCTGTTTTCTTTGGGGTAAGGAAGTACATGGAGTACAGACCTTTGCCCCTGTGGATTGTAGGAACTCTCTCTATGGCTCTTAAGGCCAGCAGAGATGAAACTTCTGCTTCTAGGGCAATGGTTTCAGAGATGTTTCCAGGTGGAAAAGATCTGGCTCTCAGCTTTGGAAACTTTTTAAAGCTGAGAGCCAGCCCCTGGCTTACTACCTCCAAGACCCACTTGCCTGAGGTAACAGACTTCCAGTCATGGAAGTAGTAAGCCAGCCTGCCTCCTACAAGAATGGGGGAGTCGACTCGGGCTGACACATCAGGGTGTCTGCTTGGCAGGAACCTTAGGCTGAGAAGTGGATGCAGCCCTGCTCATCCTCTTCCTGCCTCTCCCTCTGAAGAACCCCCTCCGAGAAGAGGGAGAGGAGGCCTGCACTTGGTAGAAAGGCCTATGAAAAGGCTTCTCCCTGCCCCTAGCTTGCTGCCTTGGAGGAGTTGCCTGCCTTTCCTTGGCCTGTGCACTCCTATAGGTGGTCCTGTATTCATCCATCTTTATCATGTAATTCTCTGTCTGCTCCCCAAACAAAGAATTACCCACCACAGGAAAATCCATGGACTTAGCCTGGGTGTCTTGTGAAAGGCTAGTACATCTGAACCAAGCCATTCTCTGAAGAGCCACAGATGTAGCCATGACTCGTGATGACACACCACTGGAGTCCACAGCAGCATGAAACTGGATCTTTGATGCCTCAATCCCATCAGCAGCCACCTCCTCCAGCTCCTTGGCTAACTGGGGGGAGGCCTGCTTAGCCAGTGCCAGTCCAGTGTCCCACCTGGACTTCTGGTACCTAGCTGTACAGGCCATGTAATTTGCCTGCCTGAGTCCCAAGGAGGATGCCATGTACTGTTTCTTTGCCAAGGCATCCACCTTCCTGGAGTCTTTATCCGGGGGTGATGCCAAGGGTATGTTAGCCTTATCACAGGCTGCAGCCTGCAGAACCCCAACATGGTTGCATTGCTGGTACAAGTACTCCATACCTGAGCCTGATAACATGTACCTCTTGTTCATCCTTCTGTCAACAGGAGGTAAGAATTAGGAGTTTTCAACAGTTTTTGTGTCTGTTTCCCAAAAGACTTATAAAGTGGAATAGACAACCTCTTGGACTCTGGGATGTCCATCATTTTGACGTAATCAGGCTCCTCGTGTTCCTCCACAGCCTCTTCCAAAGCAAGCTGGAGGGTTTCTGCCACCTTTCTGTAAAACATAAAGTGGGAAGGGGACTCAAGAGAGCCTAGGAGGGAAAACACCAGATGGTCTGTCTGGGGAGATGTCAGGTTCAATGGGCTCATCCAGACCTTCCACTCCATCATCACCATCATCCTCATCACCTTCATAATCATCATCCCCCTCCAATTCTGGTTCATAAAAATCTTCAGGGGCATAATCCTGAACCGGAGGAACCGACCGAACCGAACGCCTGCCAGAAGGCGCCAGTTTGGTTGGAACCGTACGAAGCGACTCAACAATACAAATCACTAGGGCAATTTCCTCGGCGGTTGGAACATGCGACTCTGGATCCAAACTGGCCAATTTGTCTTTTCTTTGAAGAAGTATTGCCCTGGTCAGAGGGCACTCCTTCTAGTTTGGCCGAAACCGAACCGGGCTGGCCATCTGGGTCAGCGGACTTCTCTGCCTCCTTTTCCCTACGCCTGCCCAATCTCTTATCCAGGGTGGATTTAGAGAAATTTTTACATATTTGGCAGTCTGAATCGAGATGGTCAAAACCCAGGTGGTGTGGGAATCAGCCTTAGCAAAGACTTCCCCACACACACTGCAGTGTTGAAACCCAGTGGGCTTGGTTTTTCTTTTGGGTTTCTCAGATGTAGCCATCCTACAACTCAAAAGCCAGGTAAGGCCCCCTTATTGGTTTCTAACTGTGTTATGGGTATTTGAAAAAACTGCAAAAAACACTTTTTTATTTTAAACCAATAAAGACCGGTAACCACACTCTAACCTAGGAAAATATTTTCCAAAGAATAACACACAACATAACTGGTTCAGCCGAACCGGTTAAAAGTTCAAATTTACAATTTCCACAAAATTTCTACCACTAGTCCACTACCTAAATACTTACTGTACTGCAGACAGAGATCTGAACCAAATTTTAAATGAAAATATCGGTAAACCAACAACTTTAACCGACCAATGAACCGTGAGCAAGGAGAAATCTCCGGAGTGACTGTTCAGTTAGGCAGAGTGAAGAATCTGACAGTTATACTTCAAAGTGCAGCAGACAGAGGTTTGAACCGAGCTCGAGCTCAGCGTTCTATGCTATGCATGGAATTTAACTCTTTCCTCTCCGGGGCAGTTCAAGTGCTAGGGGCTAACTGCAATATGTCAGAATACAGCAAGACTTCTTGTTGTTTGAATAGAGAATTTCCCTCAAAATGGAGAAATCACTGACTTCATTCCAGTGTCCTGGATAAGGAGAGTAGCCATTAGCCAGGCAAACATCCTTGGTGCCAATGCATGAGACAAGACTCTTGAGGCAGAGTCACTAGTATCTACAGCTGTGTGTCTACTCACCATCTGCTTTATCACTCCGAACCATTACTGCATTCCAGAATCCAATACTGAGCTGTACAGGCCATACAAACTGCCTGTCTTAGGAGCAGGGAAGCAACTGTGTACAACTTCTTGGCCATGGTATACAGTTTCCTGGAATCTTTTTTCAGAGGGCTGTGGCGACAGGGGTACCTTGGCTTTCTTACTGGCAGTAGCCTGCACCACTCCATGATCAGGGTGGGCATACATGTATTCTACGCCTGCTTAACCATGTGATACTTCATTTTAGATTTCTTATCAATGCCAGCAGCTGAAATAGATGCTGACATGATTTCAGATGTGGATTTTTTGAAGGACTTGTGGATGGTAACCAACAGTCTCCATGTAAGGGCTAATCCTAATTATGTCCATGAACTCCATTTCCTCCTCTGTTTCATGAAAAGGGACACTGATGGTGTCAACCATTTTGATGAATGAGAAGTAAGAGGCATATTCCTCAGAAGCCCTAGGAGGGGAACCAAACTCCTGACCAAGGAAGCCATCAGGTTCTATGGGTTCACCTTCCTCCTCCTCTTCATAATACCCTAACCCCCTCCTCTACAGGCTGCTGGTCTGGAACCGGAGATGGGAAGGGGCAGACCCACTGGATAAGCTTCTCATAGCCTGGAAGGCCTAGAAAAACTGTCGTACCTTTGTCATGTTGTCTGTTGAGGGCATTTATTCTGTTCCACTGCCTTCTCTTTTTTCTTTGCGCAGTGACAGGAATAAGCTTCTCCTTGTGCTTTTTCTTAGCAGGTACTGGTCCCAGCACCTGCTCTGATGCTCTTTTATTGGTATTTTTCCAGTGGATTCAGGGCTCCCCCTTTCAGACACCATGATACTTTTACCATCCTTTCCATGCCTTTCAGATGCCTGAGCAGCTTTATCTTTCTTCTCTGTCCCCTTTGATAAGAGATTGCTGCTTATAATGAGAAGAGCCCTCCGATGTGTGCTTTTCACCATCACTGGTAGCTCCCTCTGAGCACTTATTGTGCTTGGTGACATAAAGATAGACTAAGAAGCCATAAATTCTTCTCTTGTCTTTTTTTAAAGACTGATTCTTTTGGGTTTTAGCACAAAACGTTTTACATAGTTCACAATTATTAAAATTATAATCTAACCTCAGGCACTTTAAACAAAGCTTGTGGCAGTCTGTCTATGCCCGGAGCTGAAAACAAGAAGTAAAAATTACTCACTGTAGTAATGTTGTTTCTTCTTAAAGTGAGGATGTGATGTAATTTAATAAAGTTTTCGGCTTCATGGCCCGCTACCCTGGGATGGCGGTAGCCCTTCTGAGTAAAAACAAGAAATTTTAATTCAGTCCTTTACGGGAGGGAAGAGATCGCAATTTTGGCTGAACTGCCAGCCAGCCGATCCCGTTCCACTTCCAAGTCTGCCTGCTCCGCCCCTGAGCTCTCACGTTTTGTGACGTGGTACCAGGGAGAGTGCGGGGATGCACCCCATACAAGTCTATGGAGCTAGTTTTTAGAACTGTTTAAAGATCTTTCAGCTACCGTCTGGTAAACATGAAAGCCACTGCTCAACTAATAGGGACCCTACTGGAATATTATGATAATTACAGATACAGATTGGTCAATACCAGCAGGAACATCTGCCAGAACTAGACTCATAGTGGATTCCCTGCAGGGGGAGGGCCTCAAACAACTGGTACAGCAACCCACAAGAGACAGGGCTATCCTAGATCTAGTACTGACTAACAAAGAAGAGATCACAGATCTCCAGGTAGAAGGTCACCTGGGGGCCAGTGACCATCACATGGTATGGTTCAATTTGGCTACTACATCTAAATCATCCCATTCCAAGGCAAAAATATGGGACTTCAGAGGCTGACTTTGATAAGATGGCCAACAGAGTTAAGCTAGCCCTGGCAAAAAGAAACACAGGTGAGGGTACAGGCAAAGTGGGCAAGCATAAGGATGCAATACTTGAAGCAACATCCCATTGTGTTAGACAGAAAAGGAAGTGCAAAGAAGAAGGAAACCACTTTGGTTCTCAAATACAGTAGCAGAAAAGGTCAGAGCCAAAAGGCTGGCCTTCAGGAAATATAAAGGAACAGCGGGATGAAGATAGGAGGCATACCAAACTGCCCTAAGGGAAGCAGGTAAGGCAGTAAGGCAGGCAAAGTCCCAAACTGAGGAAACACTAGCACGAACAGTAAAAAGAAGGTGACAAGACTTTCTATAGATACATTAGTGAAAGGAGAAAGTCCAGAGGTATTGCTAAGCTTAATGGAGAAAAGGAGCATGTGAGAGAGGACCCTGTAAAGGCATCTATCCTAAATAGATACTTTTGCTCAGTATTTACTGAAGAGAAGGTAGGGCAGGGCCCACAGCTCAGCATCATGGACACAGGGGAGGAGGTGGGCACTACTCCCTTCTGAAAGGAAGGTCCTACAAGAGCTTGCTAAGCTCAGAGTGGATAAGGCAATGGGACCTGATGGCATACATCCCAGGGTACTTAAGGAGCTAAAGGAGGAACCAGCAGAGCCATTAGCAGAATTGTTTAGTGAGTCTCTGAGCACAGGAGAGGTCCCAGAAGACTGGAGAAGGGCTCATGTGATCCCGCCTCCACAAGAGTGGTAGCAGGGAGGAGGCGGGAACTACAGACCGGTCAGTCTTACCTCAGTAGTGGGCAAGATTATGGAGGCACTCCTTAAGGAAAGGATAGTGCAACACCTGGAATCCATAGGGGCACAGGATCCAAGACAGCATGGGTTTACAAAAGGAAGGTCCTGTCAAACTAATCTCATAGATTTCTTTGACTGGGTAACCAGAGTGGTGGACCAAGGGGGAGCAGTTGATGTCGCCTACCTTGACTTCAGCAAAGCTTTTGACACTGTTCCACATAGAAGATTGATAAATAAGCTGAGTAGGCTCGGGGTGGGTCAGAAGTTGGTCAACTGGGTGGCAAACTGGTTGACTGGCAGAAAACAGAGAGTGGTGGTAAATGGTATACAGTCAGAAGAGATGCAAGTCACAATGGGGTACCTCAGGATCAGTCCTGGGGCCAGTCCTATTCAACATCTTCATTAGTGACCTTGCAGATGGACTAGAGGTGAAGGCTTGTCTGTTTGCAGATGACACCAAGATCTGCAACAGAGTAGATGAGCCAGATGGGGTGGGCAGAATAAGAAGAGATCTGGATAAACTAGCAGAATGGTTGGAAGAGTGGCAAATGGGATTTAATGCAAAGAAGTGCAAAATCATGCACATAGGAAGAGAAACCCTGAAGCCACTTATAGGCTGGGAGGGAGTTGCTAGCAGTCACAAAGGAAGAAAGAGACTTGGGCATCATCATCACTGATGACCTAAAATCATCAAGCAGACCTCTAAAGCAGTAGGTAAGGCTAGGGGGTGTTAGGGTGTACTAGTAGGGGTATCACAAGTCGTAAGAGGTAATAATCACTCCTTGCAAGACATTGGTTAGGCCCCATCTAGATGCTACGTGCAGTATTGAGGCCACACCTTCACAAGGACATTAACCAAATTGAGCAGTCCAGAGAAGGGCAACCAAAATGGTGCAGGGACTGCATCAGAAGACATATGAGGACAGATTAACGGAGCTCAATATGTACACCCTTGAGCAAAGGAGGGAGGAGGTGATATGATCGAGGCATTCAAACACCTTAAGGGCATAAACAAGGTGAAAGAGTCTAACATGTTTAAATATAAGAAAAATAGCAGGACAAGAGGACACAGCATGAGATTAGGGGAGGCCGATTAGGGAGAATGTGAGGAAATTCTTTTCACAGAAAGGGTGGTGGATGCATGGAATGGCTTACCACAAGAAGTGGTGGCTATGAATACAGTGCAGGGCTTCAAACAGGCATGGGATAGGCATAAGGGAGCAATACAAATGACTATGAATAGATAGGTCACTGACAGAGCAAAGGCCGATGGCACATTTATAAGGTAGAAAAAGAAATGGGCAGACTGGATGGGCCTTGCGGTCCTTATCTGCCGTCAACTTCTATGTTTCTATGTTTATGGAACATTAGAATCAAGTTCAAACTCTGCTCTGTGGTCATGCTCCACCCTGCAATCTACTGTCAGGTTTATTTCTAAAGGTAGGGTGATCTGTGACCACCAAAACTACAGTAGCTAAATGGCTACCAAAATATCTTAACATTTTTCCAGAAATATTTAAAAATGTTAAAACGATGCAGAACAATTAAATATATTGTAAAGAAATTACTCACCATAGTAATGTTGTTTCTTCTTAAGGGATCCATCAGTAGTATTTATAAAAGTGCAATCATTCCTCAAGTATGAGCAGCCCGGGAGACTGGGCCTTTATGCTAATTATAGAATATTACAATCAAGTTCAAACTCTGTTCTTTGGTCACACTCTACTCTGCCGCCTAAAGTCAGATTTATTTCTAAAGCTATGGTGAGCTGTGACCATTAAAACTAGCTAAACGGCAACCAACATGTCTTTAAATTGTTCCAAAAGTTTTTAAAAATGTTCAGTTCAGTTTGGTTTATTGATCAATATAAAATATAATTTCAATGTACAGTATTTGGGGGTTAGGTTTTCACAAAATTATACTTAGAAAATACATAGGACATTGATAAAAAATAAATTGCGAACAGCATCAGGAGTGTTTTGAATATTTAACGCTAAATTAGGTAAAACCATGGTATGTGGAGTTATTAATGTACTGAATGCTAAAATTAATTCTTGTGCATTATATGCCACATAAGTTTGGGGATTGGAAGATAATGAAGAAATTGAGATACAAATTAATAAATTATAATGATATTTGTTGATGGTCTCTAACTCAGTCCCAGCAGTAGTTCTACAATTAGAACTTGGTCAGTATTCGTTAAGCTCAAAGATTTTGAAGAGAAAGATTATTTTCCTTCTGAAGTTGTTCCTCCTTCCCAATGACCGGCTCCCTGTTTGCTGCCTGGAGGAGGAGATGAAATACCTTAATAGGGGTTTCCTCTATGCAACTGATAAAGAAACGGCTTTATCCCCTAGGTCTAGGGAATACTCTGACAGATGTATATACTCAACCATGGAATTAAGTTAAAAATAAGGTTGTATTTAGAATTAGAGATCTTGATATCCAAAATAAATATTCTTGTTTGGATCAGCTTAAATGTTTTGGCTGGTACAAACAGTTAAAAAATACTGGGCTGGATATTCAAACTGCGCCATTCTGTGGCGCAAGCCCTTGCGCTGCTCAAAAAAGTTGCGCAGGGGTGTGGCTGGGGCGATATTCAAAGGAGCTGTGCTATTGAGCAACTCCTTTGAATATCGCCCCCCGGCCACAGCCACTGTGCATGGCGCAGTGGATCTTGCGCCACCGCAAGTGGTCAGAGTGGAGCATTCAAGACGTGGTGGCGCAAGTTCCATTGCGCCATGCGCAAAATTCCGATATTCAAAAGGTGACATGCAAAAGGGGCCATAAGTTATGCAAGGCACAGGGGGGGCCATTTGTATCTACTTATGGCCCCATTTGCATGCCATTAGCATGCAGGTGCGCTGATCCCCGACAACTTGCGCCTGGCGCCCTGCCGGGCAGCAGCCGTCGAGGACCGATGCTTCCTGCAGCCCGATCGCGGAGCATGAAGTAATCTCCCCACTGGCCAGATGCGGGCATAACTGTATTAACAATCAGAGAAGGCAGTCCAGATATGTTAATGAATTCGAATCATCTGGACTGCACCTTTGTGCCGGTATGGCTGCACGCCCATTGGCTGCTGCTCTTGAACCAATGGGCGGTAGCCTTATCGAGCTGTCAGTCGGCGGGCGGCAGTCAGGTGGGTGCGCCACCCGCCGGCTGACCGGGGACGGGTGGTGGGGCTCCGTGGATGGATGGGGTGGGAGGCCACAGATCACCAGGAAATTGGACTTTGGGGTTGACTTTATGCCCACGATCGGCTTGTGGGTCCACTGGACCATCAGGATATTGGTCTTTGGGGTTGATCTTATGCCCGCGATCGGGCCAGTCGGGGGTTCATTACTGTTGGCCCGCGATCGGGCTGGGGGCTCATTTCTGTGCCCGCATCGGGCCAGTTGGGGGCTGTTTTGCTTTGCCCACGAGCGGCCAGTTGGGGAGGTACACTGTTATGCCTGCGGATCGGCCAGTGGGGAGGGGTTCATTACTGTTATGCCTGCTATCAGGCCAGTCAGGTGCGATCTGCCCATGATCAGGCTGCAGGGAGGGACACAGGGAACAAGTGGAGGGCCACCCACAGGTGGCAGCTTCTGTGTTGCGCCCTGCAATGCAGCAGCTCACCTGTGGGTGGCCCTCGACTTACTCCTTTTTTTTTGGCTCAAAGTTGTGCAGGCACAGGTAGGGGGTTGCTGCACAACTCTGCACAGCCAGGCTGAATATCAGGCTGTGCAGTTTGATCATGGTTCCTCCCTCTGGTTGAGCATGCCTTCATTAGCATTGCACTGTTGCTCAGCAGGACTTGTTGGGCGCAACTGCCTCCTGCTGAATATCGCAGAATGGCGCAATTCCGGACTTGCGCATGGTGCAACCCTTTTGAATATCCAGCCCACTAATCTTATTGAGCCCTGCTGACAACTTCTGACCAAACCTAGTAAGAAGGGTGATCTCTATTCCAGAGCAAAAGATGTGAGGGTGCTCAAAAATTATGTCTGTAGACAATCTTTCCTGTTTCCAAATGTCCTTTTTGTTATACTGTAAATATGGTAAGCCTCAACGTTTCACCAAGTATATTGGCTTTATCAAGAGATGCCCTTTCAAATAAATACAAATACATATAATTAGAAAACTGGAAGTAATAGATTAGCCTGTATTGCTTTATTAAAGGATTCTGGCTTGCCTGTCAGCTCAGAAATTCTTTCTATAGTATTACCCCATCCTAGGCCTTCCAGTAAGATTTTATTCTGAAAGGCATCTGCCCGTAGACTGGAGATCTCAATTTTAATTACTGCTAATATCAGCACAGTATCTGTCTTTAATGATTTCCTGCATCTGCCTGGAGACAGAAGAGCTGGCAGTAAAATTCCCAGCATCCCTAAACTATTTTTTTGTTAAATGGTGATCTAGGGTAATCTCTACCTTCCTGTTCAATATTCTGTGACCTATCCTTAACTTGAGTGCCCCTTTCATGGGCCATGTCCAATCTTCTTAGTCCCTCAATGGTGGAGTTTAGGTCCTTCAAAATAGTTTCTAATTTCAATAATTTATCTGATGAATCCCTTGTTATCCCCTGATTCCCTTCATTTGACAGGTCTGGTGTGGTAATTTCTGAATCAGACAAGGAAGTGATAGATAAAGTCTGCTGGTCATAATCAAATTCTGGTACCAGATAAGAAGAACAAGGAGAAAAAACTTGCAGTTCGGCAGATTCACCAGTCAAGAGATGATCTAAATTGGTAAAATCCCTCTCAGTAGCCTCAAATGAAATCTCTCTCTCTCTCTCTCTCTCTCTCTCTCTTTCTCTTTCCAAGGAAAGAGAGATATTAGGGATTGGAGTTAATATCTCATAATCCATATCCTCCTGACTAAGTTGATTAAGCTTAGGCTCAGCAGGAGCAGATACAGATTTAACTCTAGGGGCCTGTTGGTTCCATAACTCAGTAATTTTAAGTTGTTTCTCCTTGTATGCTTTAGAAATAATTTTCAATTCTTCCTGAGTTTGTGAAGCATCGGAAGATGAAGGAAACATTTCCCTACATTTTCTAACTACATCTCTCAGTAGTGCCATCTTCCCACTTCTTGTATACATCATTTAAAGATCTTTCCACTTCATAATGCACAATATTAACTATAGGGAAGTAATTCAATTTAAATGTCACCACGAGGGTACACTATTCACCATGGAAAAATAATTGTGGTTAAGTATCACCACAAAAATGACTAAAAATCAGAACTGCAGTGATAAACAACTAACCATAAGTCCATAAGTAAGTCAAGATCAGACAAAAAGGGATCAGATCAACATAACAAGTAACACGATAACAAAAATAACACATTTAGTTGGCTAATAAATGAACTAATAAGCCCTTGTGATTCTAATGTGAGTTCATAAATCACAGGCCCATAGCTTCAGATGTGTGGAACTTACAAAGTTTGCCAATACAGCTTATACAATCAAAAATCTGAAAATAGTTCCCACAAAGCAATAATAAATAATATAAAAGGCTACAGTTTTTCCTTGGGCTAAAGAGGGTATTAAGCATTGTAACTATGCACCCACAAATGGAGAAGAGTTGTGCCAAAAACGAATAGGCAGCAGTATTCAATATAGTCACCAGCTTCCCTCAAGTCGATTCTTTAATAATATCAATATCTTCTAACTACTTCTTTGAGGGCTGTGCAAAATATAATTAGAATAATTGCAGTTGAGTACTTGTTCCAACTAACAATAGTCCAAAACGCAGGCCCATATATGCTATTAAGTCTTATACCACACTTTGAAACCACACTTAGAGCGAGGGCACTATCAAACATTATCAGATACTAGTTAGTGCAATGCTGTAAACAGTTTTCAATCAGCCCTTCAAGCTCCCACTAGCATGTTAAAAGCTCTTCTTGGTGTTTGCTGCTAATGAAATCTCCATGGCGCATGGTTATAATGGGCCAATTGATTGTCTCAACGTCCGTCCCCACGAGGATAGCATGCTTGCTAATAAAGGGTCCGGGCACTGTAACAAGACAAGAAAAAAAATAGAAGGGATCAGAAATTAAAATATAATGCTGTGATGTAAATGGTTTATCGACTGTTCACAATTTCCCTTTAATTTCTACTTTGCTCCCCTCTAGTCTCCTTTACACACCTTGCACCTTACTCCCCATAAAAGTCAAAAACTCAAAAACTTCAGATTCACAGAGCTCAAATTCACAAAGACTTTATAAAATGTGGCAGAATTCTTACTTTTAATAATAGTCACTCGTAGGCCAGATTTCCTCTCAGGGTGCTCTACCCACAAAGTACGCCCCTCGTTTGTTCAGCAAGTCATAAAAGATTAGAACAGCAAAAATTTGATATAACTTGCTATAGCTGCTATAACTAGTAGAGGATAACAGGGGTTGCCACGGTGCGAAATAACAGGCCATCTCTCTCTCTCCTCTCCTGCTTTCTGCTGCATCTGAGGAAGAGACACCACGCATGTGCCTAAGTACCCCTGGAAGTGGATGCTGTGAATCTATTGGACAGCAGAGCACTCATGACCCTAGTTCCCCTGGCAAAATTTAAAACAGTAGGTTTTAGACTTTAACTTTGAAAAAAAAAAGAAAGAAAAGTACATTCGTATTTTAAAACTGGGATACAACAATAAAGAAAAAATAAAGGGGTAGAACAGGAGAAGCCTCTTATTAAAATGACAAACTAACAAAATGAGCCAAACTGAACAAGACAAACAGAGGACAACAGATTGAAATTAAAAACAAAATAAAAACTCTTTACACCCCTCTGGATGTAGTCTCTATTGCTGGTGGCTTGATCACAATGTTTCCTTTAGTCTCGTTTCTAAAGGGGAAACAAATCCTTCCCTTTTGCCCCCTTGCTCGTTTCTCTCACCCAGCCTAAACTGCGTCTTCCTGGGTGCTCTTCACTCTGCTGCCATTATTCAGAGGGAACAAAAATCATCTTCAATCTCCAATCTCCTAGAACAACCCAAAAAAAACGAGAAAGAGCAGGGCCCAGCTGAAGCTCACAAAAAGATGTACTAGTAAAACCGCAAACTTCTTAACATGGATGTATACCTGTGATAAGAATAAAACTTGCAATGCAGTCCTGCAATCTGTGACTACTCAGACACAGACGCATGTAGTGAGCTCACTCGGGAAGAGGAATGGAGAGAGTATCACATAAAAACTAAGGAAGCAAAGAGGACGATCACAGAGGCAAAAACAGACACAGAACTGCGTATTGTAGCTTGAGCCAAGGGTGGGGAAAACAATTCTTTAGCTATATTCAGGAATTGGCTTGGTTTGATCTTGGCTCTCAGTTGCTTATGGAGGTCAAGCTGAGCCAGGCACTAAGCTCGAGCCAGGCTCATGCCTGCTCTGGCTTGCCCACCTCTAACTGCCGGCTCCTGTGCATGCCCCATTCATCCCTTTAAAAATGTTAAAACAAGGCAGAACAACAATTAAATATATTGTTAAAAGATTTATAATCAGACCACTGAGCAACAATTGTAAGGAAATGTAACAAGTAATGCTCAAGCAAATAGAACATAACTGATTCTTGTCTGAACCTAGTTCTAGCTTCTGGAAGAGGAGGCAGGGTACCTCCCCTCTACACTAACTTTGTTTTTTTTCTCTTTTAGATAGTTCCTGAAGAAGACCTAAGGTCGAAACATAGAATTTTAACTCTACTTTCTATTTTCAGCATGCATTTAATATAACCATTTTGGTTTGCCTTTAGACCACATGCTGACGCAGTGCCTTGTTTTTGTTTTTTACATTTTGTATGCTACATTTGCTGCGACTCACTATGCCTAATCTGAAATCTCTTCTGAATTCGCTACGATGCTCTTTCATTTCATCTATGTCTGCATTTCCTTCTCATATTTTTAAGTCTTTGCTTGAATTATTTTCTGCCATTTGCTCCAAAACTAAACTCTGCAGTCACTTACAGTTTCTTTCCAAATGCTGCCACCTGGGTATTATTCCTAAAGGTTTCTGTTTGAAATTCCATCCTCGTTCATTTGGGTCTGAGATAAATGTTTCCTCCACTAATAAACATACGAACATACGAAATTTGCCAGCAGATAAAGGCCTAGAAGTCTATCAAGTCTGCTCGAATGTGCAGCTAGCACCCCTTGTTCTGCAGCTGCCCCTCCCTTCTACCCTTCCCCTTCATTAACCCTCCCCCTTGTCCTGTCCCATCCTCGTTTGAAGCAGTCCACTTTTCTACTGCATACCACTTCAGCAGGTAACGCATTCCACCCAGCCACCACCCTCTCTGTAAAAAAGTGTCTCCTCATCTCCCTCCTGAACCTTCCTCGCTCCAGTCTCATATCATGGCCCCTGGTGGCCCTCCCTTCCCTTACTTTGAAAAGCCCCTCTGTACCCGTCTTGTTTATTCCTTTCATGTATTTAAAGGTTTCAGTCATGTCACCCCATCTCTCCTCTCCTCCACTGAGTACATGTTCAACTCCTTCAACCTCCTCTCATGTGATAAGTCCCCCAGCCCCTTGATCATTTTTGTCGCTCTGCGCTGCACCCCCTCCAGTAACTTAATGTCCCTCTTCAGATACGGACGCCAGTACTGCACGCAGTACTCCAGGTGTGGTCTAACTAATGACCTATACAGTGGCAGAATCACCTCCTCCCTCCTCGAGGATATACCCCTTGCAATACAACCCAGCATTTTGTTGGCCTTTGCAGCTGCCTTCCTACATTGTGCCGAGTTGTTCATTGACCCTGTAATGAGCACACCCAGATTCTTCTCCTCCTCTGTCTGGGCTAGCTGCACTCCCCCTAGCTGGTTACTCCTCCTTGGGTTCTTCATCCCAAAATGCAGCACCTTGCACTTTTTGGCATTAAAGCCCAGTTGCCAGGTGTCTGACCAGGTTTCAAGCTTTGCCAGATCATCCTGCAACCCCTGCCATCCCCCTAGGTCATCCACCACCGCGCCTACCTTGGTATCATCAGCAAACAGACTGATCTTGCTCTTGATGTCCCATGATATGTCTGCAATGAATATCCCAAACAACACTGGTCCCAGCACTGAGCCCTGCGGAACACCGCTCGTCACTGCCCTAGGGTGTGAGAGCTCTCCACCCACCACCACCCTCTGTTGCCTTCCCTGCAGCCAGTTTCCTACCTTTTCACCAGCTTTGCACCTGCCCCTGTGCCTACTAACTTCCTTCCCAGCCTTCCATGTGGCACTGAGTCAAATGCCTTACTGAAGTCCAGATACAGGACATCCACTGCATGGCCCCAGTCCAGTTGCCTAGTTACCCAGTCATAGAACTCGACCAGGTTCGTTTGGCAGGATCTGCCATGTATGAAGCCATGCTGTCTGCTGTCCTGTAGTCCTTTGGCCTCTAGGAGGGCCACCAGCTTCTCCTTCAGGATGGTCTCCATTAGCTTACCCCCGATGGATGTGAGGCTCACTGGTCTGTAGTTTCCTTTTTGAAAACTTTCTCTAGGAAACTTATCATGCGCACCATTCTCTCCATTAAAACACAGCTTATCGCTGTGGACAAAACCATTAAAAGGCAAAAGGATTTCCTGCAACAAACAGCTCCACATAACCTTCCTTTTATTAAGCACTGCATCCAAAACCTTAACTCCACTCTCTTTCAGTTCCTCAAGGACAACAAATCTGCAAAACTCCAGTCTCTCATGCAGCAGATCAACAACTAACATGAGCCCTTGAGTCAGACACAACCTAATAATTTGGTATTTTATATTCCTCCAGACCTTCCCCTGACACAAGACGAGCAATCACTCCTCAGCAAAGGTCTCTCCTTTGTGCCCACACCCAGATATCTTGATGCATCCCAGGTTCAAGTTGATCTGCAGTGCTTCTATCGTAGAGTACACCTTACAGTTCATTTTTCGAATGAAACTCCTTTTCCCACAGATGATGACAGTATCACCAGAACAATCAACGATATCAATCCCCAGCGAAGTGCATGGACACCCCCTCCAGGACGTTTTGCTGCTGTTGATTATTTTGTTAACCAATGCATGGAAAACACCACTAACTTCAATCTTCATTGCAGGCACAACCATTCTAACCTGACACCTAGTGAGCTTGCAGCCCTCAGATCTCCGCAATGCAGGAAGAGAGGGAAGAATTATTCCTACAGTCACCATTTTGAACTTTGGTTTTGTGATGTGTTTGTTCAAATACCTGAAGTCTGGGATGGTTCACCACTCCCCTATCTTTTTCGGGGTAAGGAAGTATCTGGAGTACAGACCTTTGCCCCTGTGCTGAGTAGGAACTTTCTCTACAGTTCTGAGAGCCAGTAGAGAAGAAACCTCTGCCTCTAGAGCAATGGTTTCTGAAACGGTTGCAGGTGGAAAGGACCTGACCCTCATTTTTGGGAACCTTTTGAAACTGAGGGCCAGTCCCTGGCTTACTACCTCTAGGACCCGATTGTCTGAGATAACAGACTTCCAGGCCTGGAAGTAGTAAGCCAGCCTGCCTCCTACTGGAATAGGGGAGTCGACCCGGGCTGACACATCAGGGTGTCTGTCCGGCAGGAGTCTTGGACTGGAAAGAGGATGCAGCCCCGCTCATCCTCCTCCTCCTGCCTCTCCCTCGAAATAACCCCCTCTGTGGAAAGATGAAGAAGCTTGGGCTTGGTAAAAAGGCCTATGGAAAGGCCTGCCCCTATACTGCTGCTTCTGTGGAGTGGTTTGCCTTTCTTTGGCCTGTGTACGCCTGTAGGTGGTCCTGTACTCATCCATTTTCTTCATGTAAGCCTCTGTCTGCTCCCCAAACAGAGAGTTGCCCACCACAGGGAAATCTATGGCCTTAGCCTGGGTATCCTGAGAAAGGCTGGTACATCTGAGCCAAGCATGTCTCCTGAGAGACACAGATGTAGCCCTGACTCTTGATGCCACATCACTGAAGTCTACAGCAGCGTGGAATTGTACTTTGGATGCCTCAGTTCCATCAGGAGCCACCTCCTCCAGCTCTTTGGCTAGCTGGGGGAGGCCTGTTTAACCAGTTCCAGAACCGTATCCCACCTGGACATCTGGTACCTGGCTGTGTAGGCCATATAGTTAGCCTGCCTGAGTCCCAAAGAGGATGCAAAATATTGTTTTTTGGCCATGGCATCCACTTTCCTGGAGTCTTTGTCAGGTGTGTGTGAAGCCAAAGGAATATTAGCCCTGTCACAGGCTGCAGCCTGGACTACCCCAGCATGGCTGCAATGACTATATAAAAAGTCCGTACCTGAGCCTGATAACATGTATCTCCTATCCATTCTCTTATCTACGGGAGGTAAGGAGTTAGGTGTTTGCAGTATATTTTTGGTCTGTTTCCCCAAAGATTTGTGAAGAGGGATAGATAATCTTTTGGACTCTGGGATGTCATCATCTCAACAAACTCAGGCTCTTCCTCCTCCTCCTCAGCAACTTCTACCATTAAGAGCTGGACGGTTTCAGCCACCTTCTTGTAGAACAAGAAGTGGGATGGGGACTCAGAAAGCCTGGTGGGGGGACATTAGAAACCCTGTCTGGGGTCCTAACATGGATACTCCAGGGTTTTTCATTAAATTATTGGAAGTTTTGTATTCATTTTCTGATCTCCCCATGATAATAAGGGGTGACCTCAATTTGGTGTTTGACTAGTCCGTAGATAGGTCGGGTTGATGTCGTCAAGGACTTTCGCCCGCTCATCGGGCCTTCAGGGACCTACTGGACTCCACTGGTTTATGCGATGTATGGTGTGTGCTTCACCCTAACTATAGGGAATACACATTTGTTTCGCCAGTACATGGCACCTCCTCTCGGATCGACTACATTTTGATTTCTCAAAATCTTCTACCGGGGGTAGTGGATTCTAATATTGCCTCGGGCCCACCCTCAAATCATTCTGCAGTCACTTGTCAGCTGTCAGTTTCATCCTTGCCCCAGAAGGAAAGTAGGTGGAAGCTCAGTAATCAAATACTGAAAGAACCGGATAAGGTTGAATACATAGCATCTCAAATACAGCAGTTTGTGGCCTTAAATAATAATTCTATAGGATGACCCGATATGGAATGGGGGGCTCTTAAAGCCTTTTTGAGGGGGATTATAATTGGCGTAACATCAAAAAGGAAAAAAGAACGGGAAAACAAAACTTCTCGTCTGTCGTCTCAAATTAGGAGCATGGAATCTAGTCTTTCCCCAGCCTCCTCGGAGACTTTTAGGCAGGACTTAGTCAAACTAAGGAACGCTTACCTTGGCCTGTTAAAGGAGCAAGTTGAATTTGCTATCTTAAGAATGAATGCAGTCTACACTGACCAAGGGGAGAAGGCTGGGAGGATGTTAGCCATGCGTGTCAAACAACAGGAGACCGCCAGATTTATTGCTGCAGTTCGCTCCTTAGAGGGTGACGGTGACTCCCTTAGAACTTCACCTTCAGAGACAGTAAATGAATTTACCAGTTACTTCCAGGATTTATACAGTCCCATATTAACCCCCCCCCTCGGAGGAGGACTTGCAGGCACATTTGAGGGACCTACATTTACCTTCCCTTACTGAGCTTCAGCAAGCTACATTAACTTCTGCTATCTCTGAAGATGAAATAGGAAGGGTAATTAAATCCCTTCCATCCGAAAAAACTCCTGGCCCAGATGGGTTTACTTCTAATTTTTACAAAGTTTTTTCCAAGCAACTAATTCCCATTTTACTTCCGCTCTTCCGTTTTCTTCACTCTGGTCAAGCGACCGACTCCTCCCTTTTTGAAGCACTGATTGTGTTATTGCCCAAGCCAGACAAGCCACGCGACCAGGTTTCTAGCTATAGACCGATTTCCCTACTTAATCATGATATCAAAATTTTAGTCAAATTACTTGCTGATCGTGTGAGCTTAGTTCTTCCTTCTATAATGGGGAGGAGCAGGTTGGTTTTATGAAAGGTAGATCATCAGCCGATCACCTGAGAACTCTGGCTCATGTCTTCTCGGCCTCCAGGGATGCCGCTCTCCCGATGGCTTTGGTTTCCCTGGATGCCGAAAAGGCCTTCGACAGGGTCTATTGGAACTATCTGTTTGCAGCGACGGAGGCTTTTGGTTTTCCCAGGGAATTTCGGAACTGGGTTCTTTCATTACGTTTACTACCCTCTGCTAGGATTTCCTGCAACGGGGTGACTTCCGATCCGATTAAATTATTTGTGGGAACCAGGCAAGGGTGTCCCTTATCCCTGCTGCTTTTTAACATATATCTAGAGCCCCTTATTCAGAGGCTGACGAAAGCTCAGGATATCTCTGGTATTTCCCTACATGGTCATGAAGTTAAAGTTGCAGCATATGCAGACGACCTTCTCCTGCAAATAACAAGCCTAGCTACATCACCATTCCCCGATTCTCAAGATAATAGAGGAGTTTAGTAAACTTTCTAATTATAAACTTAATATAGGTAAAACCCTGGTTTTTCCTCTTAATCATAGTCTATAAGCAAGAAATTACCACATTTGGGCTGGCGTGGAAGCCTGATTCTATTAAATATCTTGGAATCATTCGGACATGAAACATGCTTCGACTTAAGCAGTTAAACTTAGATTCACTGGTTCATAAGATAGAGCAAGATCTTCGCAGGTGGTCCCTCCTTCCTCTCTCTATATGGGGCAGGATTAACTTGATTAAAATGAATGTTTTTCCTCGTCTTTTTTACCCCTTAATGTGTTAAATATTGGGTTTCCGATGTCTTAGTTTAAAAAAGTTCCCAGTATGTTTTCCAATTTTATATGGGGGTATAAGAAATTGAGGATGGCATTCCACAAGTTGGCTGCACCTAAGGGAAGAGGAGGCTTAAGGCTTCCACATCTTGGATTGTATTATTGGGCCAGTCAGGGCAATAAATATCTTAGGTGGCTGGTAATGGATCAATTATCAGCTTGTTCTGGTTGTATCACAGTATGGTTAAAGGTGGAATTAGCCTTTATTAAAAAGCATAGATACCTTCCCAGTGCGATGCTATATACCAAACTAGGATCTCTTCCTGAAACATTTTGTAACTCTCCCATTGCAGTTTTGATTAAGGCTCATACTCAGCTGTGTGCTTTTCTTAAATATGATAATATTAAGGATCTGTCCCAACCCTTAAGTGGTAATCCTAATTTACAAATAAACAATAAACCACTGTTACCCTGTTGGCTTCCTCAGTTAGGAAATTGTCAGCTGGAAGACTTTATTACAGCTGATATGCAGTGGTCCTCTTAAGAAGGTATCATGCACAAGTTCAGGATACCTGGTAAGAGCATTTTCAAGATCTACCAGTTTCGACATCTCCTGTTGCAAGTATTTGGACTTATCCCACCTCCTGGAACTCATATCCAGTTTCAACCTACTTTAGCTGAATTGGCTGGTTCGCCCCATGCTATTTCCAAACTATACAGCCATGTATTTACGTGGGCATATCCTGACAGCTATGCCCCGGTAGCTTATTGGCATTCTCTCTTTCCAGGTAAGGAGTTTGATTGGTCCCTCCTCTGGCATAATTGTCATAAATTTTTGTTACTGGATAGACTTAGGTTAATGCAATTTAAAATTTTACATAATATTTATTATTCCCCACAGAAACTTGCCAAACTGCGTGTTCTCTCCTCTCCACTCTGTACAAGTTGCAAGTCACAGTCTGGAGACCTTCTTCACATCTTTTGGGAGTGTCTTAGAGTGGCGTCACTATGGGCCACTATTAAACATAGAGTTGACCCGCTTTTAGGGCTTTCAGATTTGTTCACACCCGAAGTAAGTTTATTGGAGGACTTCTCATCTATTTCTGTGGTGTGTAGAAAGTATCACATGCCTTTGATTTCTTTGTCTGTTAAAAGAGTGGTCCTTAGACACTGGAAAGATTCTGATAATGGAGTGGCTCCAGGAACTCCTTGCTAACCTCAGAACAGAGAGGACTATTTCAAGTCTTGCAAATAAAATTGATAAATTCAACAAGATTTGGGGCCCCTTTCAAACCTTATATGCTTTACAAATCTGAAGCACATATTTTCCATAGTGTACACTTAACATTGTTGGTATAATGTAGCGATCTTGGGGAGTTTGGTGGGGTGGGGAGGGAGGGGGTGGGGAGAATGAACCAATATACATTTTGTTATAAGTGTACACTCAATATCTTAAGCCTATTGCGGTTTCGTTCTCTGTATTATAAACTTCAATAAAAGTTGAATGAAAAAAAAAAAAAAAAGAAAGCCTGTCTGAGGAGATGCCCGGTTCAACAGGCACATCCAGGTCTTCAAAACCATTATCATCATCGTCATCATCAGGATACTCTTCATCTTCCTCCCACTCCACATCATAGTAAGCATCCAGATCATAATCCAATGGAGTCAGATCCAACCGAACCGACCGCCTAACCAGGGGATACCAATTTAGATGGAACTGGGCGAAGCGACTGAACTATACTTATCGCTTTGGCTACTTCATCAGCAGTTGGAGTATGCGATGCTGGATCCAAACTGGCTGACTTCCTTTTTCATTTTGCCGGAACCGACCCCTCAGAGTCAGATCTCCTTTTGCCCAAGGACATATTGTCCAGGTCAGTGGGCACCTCCTCAGATTCGTCTGCAACCAAACCGGGCTGGCCATCCAGATCTACAGACTACTCGGTCTTCCTTTCCTCCAGCCTACTCAACCTTTTTTCCAGAGTGGCTTTAGGAAAATTCTTGCAGAGTTGGCAGTCTGTTTTGAGGTGGTCAAACCCTAGACAATAAACACAGATGAGGTGGACGTCAGCCTTGGCAAAGGCCTCCCCACACTCGGTACAGTGTTGAAACCCAGTGGGACCATTTTTTTCTCAGACATGGCCACTCTAACCAATTACCCTTAATAGCTTTTAAGCCAGGTAATAATCCCCTATCGGTTTACAACCATTTTACGGGCTATGGAAAAAAAACCCAGAAAAAGTCAGTTTTTTTTTAAACCGATAGGGATCGGAACACCACACTAAATCCTAGAAAAACACAAATATAATCAAAAGGTCAGTCCCCAACCAAACTGACCGATCAGAAACCGAGGACAAAACAATTTTCACAGAAAAATAAGAAAAATAAGTCACTACCTATCTACAACACTACCTGTACTGTAGAAAGAGACTGGAAATCCAAAAAAAAATAAATCGGTTGAAAAAAACGAACGCTTTTTTAAACTCTACCGAACCGAGCAGAGGAGAAATCTCTGGAGCGACTTCACTATTAGGCGGAGTAAAGAATCTGATGGTTACACTGAGAAGTACCAGAGACAGAGGTTTGAAAACCGAGCTTGAGCTCAATGTTCTATGCTGCTGCATAGAGTTAACTCTTTCCTCTCCGGGGCAGTTCAAGTGCTGGGGCTAACTGCATACTGTTAGAATATAGCAAGACTTCATGTTGTTTGAAAGCAAACATGTCTATTTGTGGTGTAGCCCAATGTCTGAGCACTGATGCCAGCACCTGCTGATTCAGAATCCACTTGTGGTTTCCCTAGGTGCTTCTGCCTAGGGAGTCTGCCAGTGCATTGTTTTTCTCTGGCAGGTGCACCGCAGATCACTCTACTTCTAAGAAGTAGTCTAGGTTCCAGATCTTCATTTATTCATTACAAATCAGGATTAAAACCTTTGAGTCAGAGACTCATTTACAAAGGCACCTCGTCGAAGGGGGTGGGGCAGACATCAAGACAGTTATTACAGTGCAGATTAAAACAGAGGATAACATTACAAGCGCAGTAAAATGAACATTTAACATAGGTACACTTAGGTTACATAACGTAGTAGTTTGTATGTTACTCAGGTTATATAATGTTACAAAAATGTGAGTTACACTCATGGATATAGTAGGTCCTCAGAGAAGACAGTGGGTTACATCCCTGTTTGGACCTAGTAGGGAAGGGGTAGGTCTGAGGAGGGAGAGGCTATCCAGTGGACGTTGTTGAGCCAAGGGGCAAGGTGGGCGGGATCTTCATGACTTCTGTGCATAGCTCTGAAGATCTTGTTCCTCCCTGCTTGTTTTTGCGATACACAGTTGATTATGTTGTCTGTTCAGATTTGGACAGAATAACCTTGAATCTGGGAAGCACTGAACATCTCGGGTATGATGCTTGCTCATGCACAGGGTTCTGAGAATGCTGTAGAGCACTGTAATGGTGCTCTGACCTCCACCTAGGATTCCTTAGCACCCTACTGTGTTCATCCCTTCTCCTCTCAGCATCGGTCTCCCTGGTACTGTGCTGAGTTGCACCAGTTGAAGACTAAGGGATGGAGGTTGGAGCATTCCTGGCATAGGACCTGGTCTATGGATGACAAACTGGCATTGAAAACTCACTATCATGAATATCAATGAGCAATCACCCTGAAAGACAAAATTTCTGTCAAGGACAGTTGCTGCAGGGAGTAGTCATCTAGCTCAACTCTTTCACACCGTAGACAGCTTATTAAATCTTTCCTATCTATGGTCTGCTCACGTTTTTTTGGCTGAAAGATGCAGTGAGTTTGTAGACTTCTTCACTGACAAGAGTTGTCCATTAGATCAGACATTCACTCAGATGGCTTCTTACGGGCCAGTGATGATCAGTGATGTGGTGACATTGTTGCTCTGCCAGCATGGGGTAAGTTTCAGCTGGTTTCCGAGAAAGAGTTTCTCAAGGTTATGGCCAGTCTACATCTACCTGCTGTCTGCTGGACCAGGACCTACCTGGCTTCTTATAGAGTGCTGCGGGGTTCTGTGCCCAGTAATTTCTCAAATCATCGGGTGTTCCTGAAGGAGGGTGTCTTCCCTTCTGCCTTAAGATCAAATTACTTACCATAATAATCTTGTTTCTTTCCAGTGATACTCGGGTATTCATAACTTTCTGCAGTGTCCCATTAAGACAGAACTGCCCGGAGAGGATAGAACACATGCAAATGATGGAACTCTCTGCATGTGACAACTATTCAAATGCTGCCTTGAACTAACTGCCTTAGTTCTAAACCACCCCAGATTTTCTGGATGCCTTGAAAGGCAGGCCCCCAAGGACTGTGAATACTGACCAATAATAAAAATAATAATAATCATGATAATTAGGCCCATAACCCCTCACATAAACCCTCCAACTGGAGGGGGAAAACCATAACAGGTACCCCAAAAAAAATGTCAGAATCACCTGAAAAAAGGGGGAAAACAACATGAACCTTGACTGAAAAAATGGTGCCAGAAAGTGGCATTTATATCCCTGAGAGCACAGTATTCAGGAGTGTAGAGGCTACAGGTTCTAGAAGGGAAGGCAGGGTGGGAAGTTATGAATGCCTGACTATCACTGGGAAGAAACAAGATTACTATGGTAAGTAATTTTTTCTTCTAACCCCAGTAATATTCAGGTATTCCTAACTTTCTGCAGACTACAAAGAAGTACCTTGGGAGATGGGCACAGAATCGCGTTTTTGAAACAGACTTTGCAGGACTGCTGTGCAGAACCTGGCATCACCCCTGGACTGAATATTCAGATTACTGTGCTTTGTAAAGGTGTGTACTGTTTTCCAGAAAGCTGCTTTACAGATGTCCACAAGTGGGTCATCCCTGGCAGCTGCTAAAGTAGCAGCTGTTCCTCTTATGTAATGGGCCCTCAATCCTGTTGGGGGAGCCCTTCCCGCTTTTGTGTTAACAAAACTGGATACACTGAATTATCCATCGAGAAATGGACATTTTCAATCCTGGGTTACACTTTTTCATATCCCATAAGTCAAGAACAGCCATTTCCTGTACTGCCTATGGTCCTTAATGGCTGTCATACAGTAGCTGAGAGTTCTATTGACATCCAGACTCTGAAGTCTTCTTTCACCAGAGGTAGAATGCTCAGTGAAAAAGACAGGTAGGGTAATGGTTTGGTTCAGATGGAAATCAGAGACCACCTTAGGGACAAATTTACTGTTTGTTCTCAGGACCACCTTATCCCTGTGGAATGAGATGTAGTCCTGTTCAATGCAGAGCCTGGAGCTCATTGATTCTTCTTGCAGAAGTCATTGGCACTAGGAAAACTGTTTTCCAAGTGACATATTTCAAATGAGCAGAAGACATAGGCTCAAAAGGAGGTCCCATAATTTTAGTTATACACACATTCAGGTCCCATGCCAGCACTGGTTCCCTATGGGGGGGAAACGGACCAAGCCCTTGAAGAACCTCCTAAAGATAGGATCTGAAGCCACTGACACATTTCTTCCAGTCGATATGTAAGCAGATGCTGCAGCCAGGTGGACCTTGAGGGCACTGGACTGCAAACCCAATGAATTTACATAAGAGAGGTAATCAAGAACAGCTGGAACCCCAGCATGTGTTGGTGCCAGTTCTCTAGCTGAATACCAAATAGAAAACCTTTTCCATTCTGAAGCACAGATTTTCTTAGTGGAAAGCATCCTGTAACCTCTTAGAATGTCTAAAACACTTTCAGACAGATGCAATCCTGCATATTCTAGGTCTTCAAGAGCCAAGAGGTTTGGATACAGGAGCCTCCCCTGGTTGGAGGTTAACAGATTGTGCCTCTCAGGAAGGTGTATTGGCTCGGCCACAGACATGGAGAGCGGCAGAGAGTACAATGGCTGCCTGGCCCAGTCTGGTGCTATCAAGCTCATTGATACTGACTGGGACCGGAGATTGAGCAATACCCTGTACACCAGAGGGAAGGGAGGAAAGAAAAAATTACTCACCTTAGTAATGTTGTTTCTTCTAATGGAGTCTTGCTATATTATGACAATTGCAGTTTGTCCCACCATTAGAACTGCTCCGGAGGTGAAATAGTTAACTCCATTCCATGAATGGAACTTTGAGCACGAGCTCTAAAATAGAAGCTCTGTCTGTGGAGATTCAAACCTGAACTGTCAGATCTTTACGAGCAAAACTCACTAAGGTCTGTGTGGAAGCTGTAACCTACACTAGCCAACTGGCTACCTAAATAATAACACCCATTGCTGGTCCCAACACCCAATACTCAAGTCAGGGGACCAGAATTACTAATACAATTTTAACAAAATGAGAATAAAACAAGAGGATAATAAAACACCACACCCCAAACCCCAAAAAGGGGTGAAACGCTTAAAAAAGGGCATAAAATAGTGCCCACACTAGGTTGCCCACACCCTACCCAAGTAGAGGTTCTGAGAGGGGCAGGCTGGGGGGGAGGTCATAATATAGCAAGACTCCATTAGAAGAAACAACATTACTAAGGTGAGTAATTTTTTCTTCAAACAACATGAAGTCTTGCTATATTATGACAATTGCAGACTACACAGCAGTACCTCCATGGAGGAGGGGCAGAACCTACTTAGGGAATAGGCTCTGAAGAACAGCTGTGCCAAACCGAGCATCTCTCCTAGCCTGGACATCCAGGGAGTAATGCTTGGTGAAAGTGTGTACCGTTTTCCAAGTAGCAGCCTGGCATATCTTCAATATAGGGATGTCTCTGGCAGCAGCTAGAGACGCGCTGTACCTCTGGTAGAAAGAGCCCTCAAGCCAGAGGGGGGATCTCTGCCCAGTTTCTGATAACAAAATTGGATACAAGAGACAATCCACCTGGCAATTGATCTCTAGTGGCAGTTTTCCCTTTCCCAACCTCACCAAAAGTGAGGAAAAGTTGGAGGGATTCAAACCTGCGACCCTTGGTACGTTCTATATAGTAACTAAGAGCCCTGTTAACATCCAGGCTGTGCAATCTCCTCTCAGCAGAAGAGGAGTGTTCAGAGAAAATTACTGGAAGGGAGATAGATTGGTTAAGATGGAAATCTGAAACCACCTTAGGCAAAAACTTCCTGTTAGTCCTGAGGACTACCTTATCCCTGTGGAAAGAAATAGTCAGTTTCTACTGACAAGGCTTGCAACTCACCTATGCGTCTAGCAGAAGTGATAGCCACTAGGAAAACAGTTTTCCCAAGTTAGATACTTCAGCTCTGCAGAAAACAGAGGTTCAAAAGGAGGTTGCATTAACTGGGCAATGCAAACATTAAGGTCCCAGGCAGGGGCCCGATCCCAAAAAAGTGGATTAGTATGGAGTAATCCCTTAAAAAACTTAGAAAACACAGGGTGAGCGGAAAGAGAGGATGACTTTCCTGCTGAAACAAAAGCAGAAACAGCTGCCAGATGAACTCTCAGGGTAGCTGGTCTGAGGCCCAAGGAATTAAGATGGACCATGTAATCTAACACAATGGGCAAATCAGCAGATTCTGGGGAAATATGCTTCCCAGCACACCAAATGGAAAAACCTTTTCCATTTAGAATTATAAGTAGCCCTAGTGGAAGGCTTCCTAGAAGTCTTTAGGATTTAAAGGACACCCTGAGAGAGGTGTAAGTCAGCAAACTCTAACTCCTCAAGAGCCAGGCCTTGAGGTTGAGGGATTTGAGGTTCGGATACTAAACTCTCCCCTGGGCACAGGTTAATAGGTTGTGATTCCTGGGGAGGGAACGGGGAAGATGGACTGTCAGGAACAGAAGGAGTGGGTACCAGGGCTGCCTGGCCCAATCCGGGGCAATCAGAATCACCCTGCAAGGCTGAGATCTGATTTGACTAACACTTTGAATAGGAGAGGGAAGGGGGGAAAAGCATAAAGAAACTTCCCTTCCCAATCCAGGAGAAGGGCGTCCAGGGGGACTGAACCCAACACTGGAGGCCTGCAACAGAACAGTGGAAGTTGGTGATTGTCTGGGGCTGCAAAAAGATCTATCTGAGGGGTGCCCCATCTGGCAAAAACTATCCCCAATACTTGAGGATCCAGGGACCATTCATGATGGCCCTGGGAAATCCTGCTGAGAGTATCTGCTAGGACATTGTCCTTTCCTGGAAGGTGAACTGCTATGAGGGAAGTGTTCAGGGAATAGGCCAGAGACCATAACTTCATTGCCTCGGTGCACAAGGCCGAAGACCGAGTGCCCCCCTGCTTGTTGATGTACCACATTGTTGTGGTGTTGTCTGTTCTGACCTGTACCACTTTGTTCTGAACAGATGCAGAAAACGCTTGAAGAACTAAAAAGACAGCTCTAAGCTCCAGCAAATTGATGTGGAGCAGAGATTCCTGGGGGGACCACACTCCCTGAGTGGAGAGGTCGCCCATGTGGGCTCCCCACCCCAGGAGGGAGGCATCTGTAGTGAGAGTCAAAGTGTGAGCAGGGGGAATGAAGGGGACCCCCAATCTCAAATTGCTCTGATCCTGCCACCACTGGAGGGCCTGGATCAAGGTTCGAGTCACTGGGACCAACTTGGAAAGGGGGTCTCTTCTCTGAGACCAATAGGCTCTCAAGTGAAACTGAATGTCTCTCATCTGAAATCTTGCTCCCTGCACAACAGCTGTGGATGCAGCCATGTGCCCCAAGGGCTGCAGAAAGTGTCTTGCTGGTCGAGACCTGCAGAGTGAAGGAGGAGGAGGCCAGAGCCACTAAATTCCTTACCCTATCTAAGGGAAGAAAAGCTCTGGCTAGGTTTGTGTCCAATTCTGCTCCGATAAAGGTGAGTACCTGGACTGGTTCCAGAACCGACTTTGGTAGATTTAGCAGAAAACCCAGGGAGGTGAGAAGCTGCTGGGTGACTTGCAGGTGAGATTTTACCTGTTCTGGGGACTGGCCTACAATGAGCCAGTCGTCTAGATAGGGAAAAACAGCAATCCTTTGCCTCCTTAAGTGAGCCACTGCTACTGCCAGACATTTTGTGAATACCCTTGGGGCAGAGGTAAGGCCGAAGGGCATTGCTCTGAACTGGTAGTGACCTGAGGGCAGTTCGAATCTGAGGTACTTTCGATGGGATCTTCTGATTGGACGTGAAAATAGGCATCCTTGAGGTCCAGGGAAGCTAACCAGTCCCCTGGCCTTAGAGAGGGTAAAATCATTGCCAGAGTTACCATTTTGAACTTTGGTTTCAAAAGATGCTTGTTCAGATATCTGAGGTCTAAGATGGGCCGCCATTCCTGCTGTCTTTTTTTGGGGTAAGGAAGTATCTGGAATACAGACCCCTGCCTTGGTGCAGGGGAGGAACCCTTTCTACTGCTCTGAGAGCCAACAGGGTTGAGACCTCTGCTTCTAGAGCAAGGGTCTCTGAAGAACTTGCAGGTAGAAAAAACCTGGTTCTCATCTTGGGAAACTTTTTGAAGCTGAGAACCAGACCCTGGCTTACTACTTCCAGAACCCACTTGTCTGAGGTTAAAGACACCCAGTTCTGACTGAAGTAAGCCAACCTGCCCCCTACTGGTGAAGGAGAATCGGCCCTGGGCACCCCATCAGGGTGCCTGCTTAGCAGGTGCTTTAGGCTGAGGGGTGGGAGCAGGCCTGCCCACACCCCGTCTGCCTCTGCCTCTGAAGAAGCCCCTCTGAGCATAAGCAAAGGAGGCCTGAGTCTGATAAAAAGGCCTGTCCTATATTCATCCATCTTTTTCATGTAATTCTCTGTCTGCTCCCAAACAGAGAATTTCCCACCACAGGAAAATCCATAGCCTTAGTCTGGGTATCCTGTGACAGGCTAGTAAACCTGAGCCAGGCCAACCTACGAAAAGCTACAGATGTGGCCATGACTCTAGAGGAAACATCAATATCCACAGCAGCATGAAACTGCACCTTAGAAACCTCAATGCCATCGGCAGCCACCTGTTCTAGTTCGCTAGCCAGCTGGCCATGGGCTTGTTTGGCTAATTCCATAACAGTATCCCATCTAGATTTCTGATACCTTGCTACATAAGCCATATAATTTGCTTGCCTGAGTCCCAAGGACGCTGCCATATACTGTTTTTTTGCCATGGCATCAATCTTCCTGGAATCCTTGTCAGGAGGATGTGAAGCCAGGGGAATATTAGCTTTATCACAGGCTGCAGCCTGAACTACCCCAACATGACTGCATTGCTGTGAAAGGAATTCTGTATCAGGACCTGACAATGTGTACCTTCTGTCCATCTTTTTATCTACAGGAGGCACAGAATTAGGAGTTTTTAAAATTTTTATTGTTTGTTTCCTAAAAGACTTATGCAAAGGAATAGACAATCTCCTAGACTCTGGTATATCCATAATTTCTACAAAATCAGGTTCCTCTTGCTCATCCACAGCTTCCTCCCATGGGAGCTGGAGGGATTCAGTAACCCTTTTTATAAAACAGAAAAGAGAAGGGACTCCAGAAAGCATGGGGGAGATTGTGAGGTCAGTCTGGGGAGATGTCGGTTCAGTGGGCACACCCAGACTCTCAGTCACATTCACACGATCATCATCATGCCCCCATGCTCTTGGTTCATAAAAATCTCCAATATCATATTCCTGAACTGGTGGAACCGGCCAATCCAACCTTTTACCAGACAGTGGCGGTTCGGACGGAACCGGAGAAAGTGACTGTACAATTTGTATAGCTATTGCTAGTTCTGCAGCAGTTGGAGAAGGAATTTTGGACTCCATACCTGCTGATTTTCTCTTTTTTTTTAGTTTACTTTTGCCCGAGGAAGTCTCGCCCTGGTCAGAGGGCACTCCCTCCGGTTCGGTTGGCACCGAACCGGGCTGGCCATCCGGGTCAGCGGACTTTTTGGCCTCTCGTTCCCTGAGCCTGCCCACTCTCTTATCCAGGGTGGCTGCAGGAATTTTTACAAATCTGGCAGTCTGAAATGAGGTGGTCAACCCCAGACAATAAACACATATAGTGTGTGGGTCAGCCTTGGCAAAGGCTTCCCCACAGATACTACAGTGTTGAAACCCAGTGGGCCCGGTTTTTGTTTTGGGTTTCTCAGACATGATGCCAGCCTAACCAAGAAACTTGCCCTTTTAACGGCAGTGCCAGTCAAGACACCCTTATCGGTTCCCAACCGTGTCACAGGTCATGGAAAAAACCGTAATGAAATCCGGTTTTTTTTAGAACCGATAAGAACCGGGAACCGCACTCTAAAAGCTTTAACATGCTTACTCTTTAAGGTTTCAACCAACCTGATCGGTTCGAACCGAACCAATAAACATTTACAAGTTCCACACAGAATAAAACCTGTCTATTACTTACAATACCACAGACAGAGCTTGAACCGATCGGTTTGCGGTTAAAATAATTATACTCGCGGTTTAATTTAACCGAGAAAATACTGTTTAAACCGAGAAATAAACAAAGCAGTAGGAGAAATCTCCGGAGCGACTGTTCAGTGAGGCGGAGTAAAGAATCTGACAGTTCAGGTTTGAATCTCCACAGACAGAGCTTCTATTTTAGAGCTCGTGCTCAAAGTTCCATTCATGGAATGGAGTTAACTATTTCACCTCCGGAGCAGTTCTAATGGTGGGACAAACTGCAATTGTCATAATATAGCAAGACTTCATGTTGTTTGAAAGTGTACAGGTGCTTCCCTGACCAATTCAGAGCTAGAGTATCCAGGGGGAACGTACCTCGATCTGGTGGTCTGCAACTGTATTGTGGCAAGTGGTGTTTCTGATGGGATGCAAACAAGTCTACCTCTGGGGTGCCCCACCTCCTGAAGATTGATTGATTGATTAAAAGTTTATTTTTTCACAGGAAATTCATTTGTTAGGACAAAGTCCCGTTTACAACAAAGTCCTGCATGTAGATTCTAATACAATTACCAATTAACAATTGACATTTAACATAACTAATACAAACATAATCGCACTCTACATACATACATTATTTAAAACACATACATAAAAAATACAAACTATTAAACAATTCATTTTTAAATTTAAAAAAATCTAAATTTGTTTTCTGTGATTCAGTCAAACCATTCCAACCTAATGCTACTCTATTCTGGAGCATACTATCCCCATGTCTATTAAAGCTTCTATACATTGGGATATTGCTTAATGGATTCCTAGTCTTTATATATGATTCGTTATTTATCTTTCTTTTTAATTGCTTATACAAAGGATTGTTATACTTTTTATGAATTATCTTATGACATATAGTGAGCCAGAGATTGTTTCTTTTTGATTCAGGTTGAAGCCAATTTAACCTATTATAAATTATACAATGATGCTCATTTTTAATACTTCCGAAAGCAAATTTACCTATCCTATAATATATTTGATTAACCAAATTTAAAGCGGTTTCAGTCGAATTCATGTAAATTACAGAACCATACTCCAATACGGGTAACAGCATCTGTTTTGCCAATCGCTCCTTTGCCACCAAAGGTAAAGCTCCTGCAACTCTTCTAAGGGCCCCTAATCTTTTATTCACTTTCTTTACCTGAACTGATATATGATTTACATATGTCATTCTAACATCTACTTGAAACCCTAAGTATCTGTATGTTAATACATTTTCAATCTTTGTACCATCTTGTAAATGTAATTGTGGTTTGGGCTCTTTTCCTCTATATGAACCAATCGAAAACAACATAGTTTGTATTTTTTTAGCATTCAAAAGAAGACCAGATTTACTGAACCATTTTTGCATTTGTAACAAATCACTTTGAAGCGAATCCATCATACCAAGATCACTTCCACCACTTGCCTGTTCAGGGTCCATTTGTGATGGGCCTGGTTGATTCGACTCAGGGCATCTGCGAGGTGTTGTCCTTCCCTGGCAGATGGATTGCCTGTAGGGAAACTTCCAAGGAGTATGCCAGGCTCCACATTTTCATAGCTTCTGTATAGAGAGGACCTGACCTGATACCTCCCTGCTTGTTTATATAGTATATTGTGGTGGTACTGTCTGTTCTGACCTGTACCACCTTTCCCTGTGCTAGTGATGGAAAGCCCTTTAGTGCCAGAAACACTGCTCTGAGTTTCAGCAGATTTATGTGCTGGAGTGACTCTACACTTGACCAAGTGCCTTGGGTTGTATGGTTCCCCAAATGGGCACCCCACTTCAGTAGAGATGCTTCTGTTGTGAGAACAACTGATAGAGACTCCTGCTGAAAGGAAACCTTTTCCCTTAGGTTGGATTCCTCTTTCCACCACTGAAGTGCCTGCAGCAAGGTTTTTGTTACCGGGATCAGCTTTGACAGAGAATATCTTCTTTGGCACCAGTGTGCCCTTAAGTGGAATTGGATGCCTCTCATCTGGAACCCGAGCCCAGGACCGTGCCTGTGGCTGCAGCCATGTGGCCCTCGAGCTGTAGGAACTGCCTTGCAGATTTTGACTTGTACAGGCTGAAAGAATTTGCAATCAACTGGATACTTCTTACCCTTTCTAAAGGCAGGTAGGCCCTGCCTTGTAGGGTATTGATCTCTGCTCCTATGATGCAGCACCTGTACAGGTAGAAGGATAGGTTTCCTGTGGTCTGTCAGGAACCCCTGGGATTCCAGAAGCCTCTAGGTGATCTGCAGATACTATCTTGACTTGCTCTGGTGATTTTTTCCCACCAACAGCCAGTCATCCAGATATGGGAACACTATGACAACTTGCCTTTGAAGGTGTGCCACAACCTCTGCCAGGCACTTTGTGAACACCCTTGGAGCTGAAGTGAGGTTGAATGGCAGGGTTGAAAACTGGTAGTGACCTGATGGGAGTCTGAACCGGAGGCATTTTCTGTGAGACTCCCTTACAGGGATGTGGAAATAAGCATCTTTTAGGTCAGTGATGCCAACCAGTCTCCTTTTTGGAGTGTTGGCAGACTAAATGCCAATGTTACCATTTTGAACTTTGGTTTTGTCAAATGCCTCTTTAGTACCCTGAGGTCTAAGATAGGCCGCCACTCCCCATTTTTCTTTGTGGTAAGGAAATACCTTGTGTAAAACCCCTTTCCTTTCTACTGAGCTGGGACAGGTTCCACTGCCCTTGACAGTAGCAGGTTTTGAACCTCTGCCTCCAGCAGTCTCTTTTCTTCGAGGGAGTATGGTCTGAATACTCTGGTTCTCAGAAGAGGAAGGGATCTGAAACTCAGAAACAGTCTCTGACTCACTACCCCCAGGACTCACATGTCTGTGGTGATGTTTTGCCAAGCTTGCCTCAAACAGGTATAGAGGAGGTAGCCTGTGAAAGAACTTCTGGGTGTTTGTTTAGTCTGTGGCTGAGGCTGGGTTTGAGATCCCTGCCTGGAGTCCCTTCTGCCCCTACCTCTGAAGTACTCCTGTTGGGGATACTGTTGGTATTGGGGTTCAGCCATTGTCTGGAAAAAAGGCTGCTGTGAAAGGACCTGCCCCTGCCTCCCCTTCCACAGGGCCTGGCTGATGGAGAGGCTTTCACTTTAGCAGAGTTACTTTTGAAGGTGGCTTTGTACTCATCCAGCTTCTTCATATAAGCTACTGTTGTCTCTCCAAAAAGGGAATTACCCTCCAGAGGGAAATCCATAGCCTTTGTTTGAGGTTCCTGGGTAAGATTTGTGTCTCTTAGCCAGGCAAACCTCCTTTGGACAACAGTACTGGCCATCCACCTGGCTGCTGTATCATCACTATCAGCTGCCATTTGAAGCTGACACCTGGTGCCTCTAAGCCAAACCTAGCAATTCCTGTGAGGCAATCTGACAAGGGTAATGAGGCCTTATCTGCCATAGCCAGTACAGATTGCCATAATGACTTCTGATACTGAGCCGCATAAGCTTGAAAATTAGCCTGCCTGATGGCCAGGTAAGCTGACAAATATCTCTTCTTGGCCATACTGTCAATTTTTCTGGACTCCTTTTCTGGTGTGTGAGAGGCTAGGGGCACTTTACCCTTGTCACAGGCTGCCACCTGCACCACCCCCGGGAGTCAGGGTGGGAAAACAGAAACTCTGCGCCCTCCCTGTCCAACAGGTATTTCTTGTCCACCAGCCTCTTATCAAGTGGGGGGAACAGAGTTAGGGGTGTGTAAAATCTTCAAAGCATCCTTTTGGAAAAATGTATTCACTGGTAAGAGGAGCTTTTTTTCTGGGGTTAACCCCATCATCTCGAGGTATTCCACCTCCTCCTCATTTTCAATTTCCTCACATGTGGTGATGTCTAAGGCATCAGCCATTCTTCTAACAAAAGTACAGTGTGAGGAATAATCCTCAGTGGTTCTAGAAGGAGAACCAAAATCCTGCTCGGGGGAAACCTCAGGTGCAATGGGTCCCCCTTCATCCTCCTCATCACACTCACCATAATCCTCCTCTTCAACAAATGAGGATTTGTCTGAACTGCCAGCCTGACAGCTGGGGCTTGTACAGGTGGCTGCTGGCCAGTAGGGAAAAGGCTTTGCAAGTCTTGCACCACTTTAAAAGTCTATGCTATTTCTTGAGGAGAAGGAAGAGCCAGAGCACCCACAGAAGTCCCCTTTTTTCCAGTAGGGGGTTCTGTTTACTTTACTTTATTAGTCTTTTTTGAAGGAACCAGGGAGTAAGCTGGTTCAGCAGGCCTCTCAGTAATTTTATCACTGATCTCAGCGGTTAAATGCGTTACTGCAGTGGTTTCACCCACAGCAGAAGAGGGTGTCGGCCGGTCGGAGCTTGAGTGACCCTAAGGTGGAGGAAGTTTTTTCTTTAGCCGTTCTAGGCATTTCTCCACTGTTTTCTCTGGGAAGGTTTTATAAATGTCACAGTCTTCCTTCAGGTGATCATATCCAAGGCAGGCAACACACAAACTGTGCTTGTCTGCATTGGCAAACACTTCCCTACAATCAGTACAATTTTTAAAACCATGTTCACCGGTTTTCTTTTTAGTTTTTTATTACATTTAATTGGGAACCAATAAAAAATGTAAACCGCTAAATAATATAAAAGTTTTATCTAATATTTAGTGGTTATGGAACTAATAAGGAACCAGAAACTGAGGAAAAGGTGAACCGAGGTTATCGTTTCAGTAACCGATAGAGCGGTTACAAAAATGACAGATTTAAAATAAAATTAAACTAAACCAACGGGGTTTTTTTTGTCAGTAAACCCCCAAAAGAACTAAAATAACGTGGTTCCCCACTGGTTATACCAAACCAGAAGGAACCGGTAAAAATACCCAAATTAACACTAAAAATAAGGTTTAGCTAAAAATTACAATAAGTGAAAGGCAGTAAATGAAAGAAAAAAAGATACTCACATTTATTTATAAGTTTCTTCACGTCACAGGTAGAAATTGAGGAGAGGAACTCCGAGCGACTAGACTTGACACAGGTGGAGAGTGAAATCTGTGGGGGTTTAGAACTAAGGTAGATAGTTTAAGGCAGCTTTTGAAAAGTTGTTACATACAAACAGTTACATCATTTGCATGTGTTCTATCCTCTCCAGGCAGTTCTGGCTTAAAGGGACAATGCAGAACGTTAGGAATACTGGAGTATTACTGGGGTTAGAAACAGGCAGTGGTGAGGCTTCTTCTTAAAAACCATCCCTGGACCCGATGTTTTGGGGAATTACAGACCAGTCTCTAATCTTCCCTTTTTGGGAAAGACTATTGATAAGGTGGTGGCTGACCAACTTGTTGAACGCCTCTTAAGCAATTCAGCATTTTTTATCCTCTACAGCTGGGTTTTCGGGTGTGGCACAGTACTGAGAGTGCTCTCATTAAGAGTCACAAATGATCTCCTCATGGCAAGGGATTAGGGGCTTCAAACCATCTTGGTCCTCCTAGATCTTTCTGCTGCATTTGACACTGTCAATCATGGAGTGCTTTTCATAGGTTCATAGAGAGATACGAACTCAGGAGGCAAAAAGATGCCCTTAGTGAGCTCGCCACCAAACTTTGTGGATTAATCCTATTACAAATATACTGTTTTAGATCACCTGAGGAACTATGTGGGACTCAACGGCACTGTACTGCATTGGTTTGAGTCCTGCCTTCTCAAGAGAAACCAACAGGTGGCATTGGGAAATATTCTCTTTTCAGGGCCTTGACACTCCCTTGTGGTGTTCCTCAAGGCTCGATCCTTGCTCCCATGTTATCTTCAGTGTACATGCTGCCACTGGATGAGATCACTAGACAGTATGGCATTGAGTTTCAAGCAGATGATACTCTGCTCTACCTGTCTGAAACTCCTGATGCAGTCTCTGTGCCAGAGAAATGTTTGTCCAAGATAAATGACTGGATGTGCTCGAACTGGCTATGTTTCAACTCATGTAAAACAGAGGTCATGATTATCGAGACCGGAAGACAGAACCTAGCTATTGCTAGTAAACTATCCTTGTGTCCCTCATTGGACAGACAGCAGCTCAAAGCTGTAGATGCCGTTAAGAATCTTGGGGTCATCCTGGACAGTAAGTTGACCCTTTATCAGCAGGTGTTGGCAGTTGTTTGGACTTACTTCTACCATCTTCGTAACATCCCCAGGATCAAATGGTATTTAGCTTCTGCAGACCTGGTGACAACAGTGTATGCCTTTGTCACCACTAGGCTTAATTACTGCAACACTCTACCTCGAGATTTGTTACAATGCCTGCAGCTAGTCCAGAATGTTACATCCCAGCTTATTGTGGGCTTCTCTGGTATGGACCACATTACATCGGTTCAGCGTATACTGCACTGGCTGCCCGTGCAGTGGCACATAATCTTCATGATATGCTTGGTAACTTTCAAGGCCCTACATGGTTTGGGACTGGACTACTTAAAATATCTCCTAGTTCCCTACCACTGAATTTGCTCACTCCGTTCATCAGATGCTGCCTTGCTTTTAGTCCCCACTTCCAAACTTCATCAATCTGGGGAGTATTCTGTGTGGCAGCACCCACTCTACGGAATGCTCTGCCAGACCACGATACATCTGTCCATTCAGTGGAGGTTTTTAAATCTTGTTTAAAAACCTTTCTATTCACTGAAGGCTTCCCTGAATTTTAATTATTTTTTAAAAAAAATGTTATTTTGATTTCTGTCACCTGTTTAATTGTCCCATTGGTAGTTGTTTTATTGTACAGCACCCTGAGCCTTCAGGAAAGGGCACTATAGAAATAAAGTTGTCTTGCCATGAGAGGAAAAGTTGCCACTTACAGTGAGATCCTCCAGGTGGGCGCCCCACCCTACAAGGGAGACATTTGTTGTGAGAATAGTTGTTGGAGATTGTTAGAGGAAAGAAATTCCCTCTCTGAGCCTTGATTCTTCCTTCACCCAATCCAGCGCCCTTAGCAAGGTTTTTTGTGACAGGCACCCACTTGGATAGAGGATACCATCCCTCAGACCAGTGGTACTGGATGTCTCTTATCTGGAACCTGACTCCAAGCACCACTGCAGTGGACAAGGTTATGTGTCCCAACAACTGTATACAATCCTATGCAGGCCTTGGCTGACTTGCCCTGATGGGAGGAATTGTTAGGAGTAGGTAGCTGCTTCATACCAGAAGATTCCGCAGGTTGGGTGGTTGGTGGTAGGAGGCAATAGGTGGTTCTGTAAAGGAGGCAGCGATATTAGGGTCAGTTTGCAAAACAGGAAAGTTACTGATGATGATCCTGCGAAGAGAAAGTGTGCTTTGATTGAAGGGAAGCACCAGAGGAATGTGTCGTCGTTGTTGCGTGACAGTATCCTTCCCAAGAGGGTCAAGGTTACGGGGCATGTTCTGTTGGTGTGTGAGGTTGGAAAACTTTTGGTTTCTGAGTTTTGAGAATTTTCTGAACTGTGGGAAAAGCCGTAGCCCATTATTTCTAGAACCCACTTGTCTGTGATGATCTTTGACCACTCCTGGAAGTAGTGGGCCAACCTTCCTCCCACTGGCAATGGATGGGTGACCTGGGCAGGGCTGTTAGGGGTTTCATTTCTGCTGGGGCTTAGGGACTGAATTTGCAGCTGCACACCTACAGCACCTTTTGCCCCTGCCCCTCCAGTAGCCTCTTTGTGGTGGGTTCTCATATGTATCATATGACCTTGGGTATAGCCCCAACCCCTACCTCCCCTTTTTTAGGAAGTGGAGGCCTTTTCTTTCTCAGTGTTCCTCTTGCAGGTGGTTTTGTACTCATCCACCTGTTTCATGTAAGCCTCTGTTTTGTCACCAAACAGGGAGTTTCCGTTTGTCTGTGTGTCCTAGGATAGGGTGGCAGTCCTAAGCCAGACAAACCTCCTGGATACAGCTGGCACTAGCCAAATAGATTTGGGGGCCAGTAATATTACACAGAAAATGCTTTTTAAACCCAAATCAGTTTTTTGTCCCCACCCGATACTGCCATTGTTACATATCAAAAAACAGTGAGTAGTGAAATTGAAAAACTTTTTCACAAAAAATGGTTTAATAACACAAGTAACCTTACTTCAGGTGACAGACAGGCTATTGAAGATCTAAGTTACAAGACATAACTTATTTTTAGAGAAGCAGACAAAGGAGGTAACACGGTCATTCTCATTGGATACGACTATGAGACAGAGGCCCTCCGTCTGCTTTCAGGCTCCAAAACTTACTTAGTTTTGGATAAGGATCCTACTTTAAAATTTCAGTCCAAGCTTTCTGATTTAATTTATGACATCAGGAGTAAGGGTTTCATCACAGAGGAGGAACGTGAATTCTTAAAGCTACAAACACCTATAACCCCCACTATTTTATTATTTACCTAAGATTCATAAAAATATTGTCTACCCACCTGGACACCCTATTATATCAAGCATAGGTTCACTTTCTGAGAATTTGTCCAGCTTTTGTGATTTTTTTTCTTACAGCCAATAGTAACCAGTTTGAAATCATGTACACGCGATTCAATGCATATTATTGAAAAATTTGAGAAATTTGTAAGGGAATCTACATATCTGTGGATTAGCATAGATATCACATCGCTCTATATATGTATACCATATCATGAGACTTAGAGCTTTAAAAGAAATGATTGAGGACAGTTCCATTAATGGTATGCTCCCATCCCAGGTTTTTGTGCTCAGCAGTTGAATTCATCCTTACATATAACTTTTTCTTATTCAAAAATACGTTTTACTTACAAGTGGGGACAACCATGGGTTCGACTGTTGAGCCTAGTTATGCCAACCTGTACTTAGGCTGGTGGGAAAAGCATTTCATCTTTAATAATGGAAACCAATATGCATCAAATATCGTGACCTGAGACCGATACATAGATGACTTGCTTATTGTCTGGGATGGCACTGAACAGTCGGCTAATGATTTTATATCCTGGATTAATGAGAATGATTTAATTTGAGTTTCACCTCAGAAATCAACAGCGAAAATATTGTTTTCTTAGACCTAAAACTACAAGCAAGTCCAGGATATATTGTTACCACTGAAGGCTTTAAAAAGCCAAAAGCTGGCAACTCAATATTGTATGCCACAAGTACACACCCACCCTCCCTTATACATTTTGTTCCATATGGGCAATTTCCATGCCTGTGGCGTAATTGCTCTTCAGAAGGGACCTTTTTAGAGCAAGCAACAGAAATGTATCAGAGGTTTTCCTCCAGAGGCTATGATAAACACATTTTGGATCAGGCTTTACATAGGGCATCACAAATTGATAGGAATACCCTGCTTCAGCCGGCCTGGCGGTGCTAAGGGTTGAGGCGCTGGACACCACACCTCACTCCACGCCAGCGACCCGGGTTCGGGAATGAGCCCGGGTCGTCGGGGGTCGGTAGGGGAGGACTAGGATTGAGCATCTGACAACAGCTCTCCTAGTCCTGGGGAAAGGGGTGGATGCACACCGTGCTCTGGTGGTCCCTGGGGATGCCTGGAGGTATTACAGATGCGCGGGTGCCAAGTAGGGAGGGCACGGTGGATGTCCGCACGTTGTGCATGGACATCAAGGCACGTCCGTGCTCCCATCGGTGAAAAAGAAACAGGGAAAATGGCAGCATAGTCCGTGGCAGCTTGATGGCGGCAACTTCACCGGCTGATGATGCCTGGAATAAGGCGTGTGCCCATATTGGATCCTGGCTGGGTGCAGGGGCATGGGGGACCCCTTTTGGCAGTACAGCTGCATATGCCAGCTGGGCACATCAGCTTCAGGGTCAGCGGTGAAGGAGAAGGAGCGGTGGATGGAACTGGCAGGACTGTGGCTGCAGGTGAGAAATAGAGATGTTAAAAAAAAAAAAAAGGAATACCCTGCTTCAATCCAAAATTAGAAACACTGACCAGGCCAACACCATTAATTGTATTTTAGAATACAATAACATAGCCCCACAAATAAAAAACACTGTCTTAAAAAAATTGGCATTTGTTAAAACAAAGCAGTTCTGGAAATCTCTTTTCTCAACCACCCAGGGTTACCTACAGTCATGCTAACAATTTGGGTGGTTAACCATTTAAGTCACAGCCACTATACTGTACCTGCCAGATTGCATACATGGCTTCCTATACAGCCAATTGGTTGTTACAAATGTGGACATTGCATGGCTTATAGATATGTTAATCAGAGCAAGGAATTTACATATCCTACTAATAATTCTACTGTAGTAATTAAGGAATTCATTAATTGTTCTACTCCATTTGTGGTTTACGCTGCCCAGTGTTACTGTCCACTTGTCTATGTTGGTGTGACACCCAGACAAGTTAAGGAAAGTGTGTTGGAACCCATAAGACACCCAAGAAACTCCAATCTTGATTCAGCAGTTGATACCCATTTTTTTTAAAACATGACAGTAAGGTGAATGAAGTCAAATTAACTTTTCTTGAACATGTTAAACACCAAATTAGGAGAGGTGCCCGAGTTACAAAATTGTGTCAAAAAGAATCAAGATGGATTTTTAGCTTAAACTGTGTTCACCCAGGAGGTTTCAATAGGGAAATTGATCTCACAGTGTATTTATAATATTCTGACTGTGTTTGGACATTTCTAAGCACACCATTAAGTGTCTGGTTATTTTAGTCAATTTTCTAACAATGAATTTAATAGGTAATGAAATAGCAATTAACAAAAAAAAAAGAAAAAACGTAACGCTGACAAGTTGAAAATGGAAATTGCATACTTACCGTAATTCTTGATCTTCTTGAATGAAGTCTCCACCACTCATTCACACTAATGGGACTACACCGGAGGCGCTAGGACCCCGCAGGAATCAAAAATCTTCAGGAGGGCCGGCGCCGGGATAGGACTGCGCATGCACCGCACTGCGAGACTAGCTCACGCTGTATAGGCTATCTCGGCGTCAACCCTCAACTGCCTCTGTACCTTTTCGACCAAGGAGGTGCAGCGTTAACTAATGAAAGAAAACCTAACCCTAACTTCCGGGCATATGAAGGCTAGAGGACCCATTTAAGAAGGATCAATTCAACAATGTCTTCACAAGGCTGGCCCGGTGGCGCTGAGGGTTGAGGTGCTGGACACCACACCGGCGACACGAGTTCGAAGAACTGAGATTTGGGCGTAGGGGTTGGAAGGGGATCGAGCATCTGATGGACTGCTCTCCCCTCCCTGGGAGGGCTACAGAGGTTCCCCGGTGCAGTAGAGACTCCCAGTGGAGACCAGGGGTACTACTTGTGACTGGTATGCATAGGGGTGTGCGCTCCAAGGGGGCAACTTAAAGAGAAATCCCTGGACTCGGGGATAGGTGAAGGCGCCTCCGGTCCCAGCCACACTCCAGCCGTCGGGCTCGCTCTCCAGGGTACCTCCCCGACTCCAGCCTGGCGCATTAGATTACAGATAGAGTGCCAGGGTGTAAGGCTATCCCACCTCGGGGTGCTCAGAGACGGGGGATTCGCTAGGCTGGGTCCGCCTGGAGTAAGCGAGCTTCAGACAGGGAGGTAGAGCCTGGGCAAAAGAGCTCGCCAGAGAGAGTTGTTTGGGGTCCAGCAGAAACAGAGTCTACAAAAAACAAACAATGTCTTCACAGCCTGAACAACAAGGAAGTGAAGACCAAGACAGAATGAGTGAGCTTGGGGGATGGTGGGTGAGTGTGTGAATGAGTGGTGGAGACTTCATCCAAGAAGATCAAGAAATACGGTAATTAATTAATTTCCATATCTTTCTGGATGAAAAGTCACCACCACTCATTCACACTAACGGGAGAGTACCAAGCTAAAAATCAACCCCCCACTCCCACCAAGTACAGCAGTAGGAGACAGAACTCACTCAGGACAGAAGTCCATAAGGACTGTCCTGCTGAAGAAAGTAAACTGTCTGGCATGGGCAGCCAGAACATAGTGCTTTTACAAAGGTATGTAATGAGCTCCAACTTGCCACCTTGCATAAGTCCGCAATGGGTACATTACGAATCTCCGCTAGGAAAGCCATAAGCACTCTGGTACAGTGGTGTGAACCCGGCCTTCCAACTTGACCTATGCCTGAAATAGTAGTGTCGAAGACATGCTACTAACCAAGCTGAAACACATCTCGTGGCAACAGGCTGACCCAGTCGAGGCATACTGCAAGATACAATAGTTGCTTGGATGCGTATCTCTTTGTTCTGTCGATGTAGAATTGCAGAACCCCCTTAACATCCAGAGAAATGACAGCAGCGCTCTCCATCATTCTGAGTTAACGAAGTAAGCAGGGAGAAGTAAAACTTGACTAATATGTCATGCTTTTTACTGGCTCATGACAGACCAAAAAATGAGCAGAGGTGTTCCTTTACTGCAAAGTAATGCAGACCTGTTTGACAGGTCCAAGAGGCACCCTAACACCTTACTTGGTGGGCAACCAAAGGGAACAGATGGGACTTGCACATCAGATGGAGAAGGATTTCAACTTAGCCACATAAGCCCTCCTGGTGGGAAGCCTATGCACAGCTTAGAAGTTGTCTACGATGGTCTGGGAAACCTAAAACTTGTCCACTTCCATTTCCTGAGGAGCCCAACATGGAGCTGAAGAGAACGTAGGTTAGGATGGACTGAAGTCCCTGTGTCAGAAGTCCGCTCACAGAGGGAGTTACCTTGGGGGAACTTCTGACAGACTGTTGATTAATGCAAATCATATCTGTTGAGACCAGTTTAGGATGATGAGAATCATCCTGCCCCCCTGTGCCTACAACTTGTGCAGCAACCTCTGAATTAAGGGAAGAGGAGGAACAATGGAGAAAAATCAAAACTGCCATCATAGAGGCAACAAGCATTTGTGTGAATACATAAACAAAACAAAGTGGAGTTAAAAAACACTATGGTTCTCAAAAAATGTGGCAGGGAAGGTTAAGGAGAAAAAGGCTGCATTCAGAAAGTATAAGGAATCACAGAAGAAACACAACAGGGAACTGTATCAATTAAAGCAGAAAGAAGTGGGGAAGGCAGTCAGAATAGCAAAGGCCCAAACCGAGGAAAAAATAGCCAACTCAATTAAGAAGGGGGATAAAACCTTTTATAGGTACATTAGGGAGCATAGAAAGGTTAAGGGAGGAATAGTGAAGATTAATAAAGGAGAGGGGAGGTGGGCAGCGGGAGACAGTGAAAAGGTAGAGATACTGAATAAATACTTTTGCTCAGTATTCACAAAAGAAGATGAGGAGGAGTTACCTAAACCAGACAATAGAAGCACTCTGGGTAGGGGGGTTGACACCAGTCCATTTACAGAAGAAAGAGTCTTGAAAGAACTCCTAAAACTCAAGGTGGACAAAGCAATGGGGCCTGATGGGATTCCACCCCAGAATCCTAAAAGAACTAAGGAGGACCTAGTGACACCAGTGACCACACTTTTAACAAATCATGGGAGGATGGGGTGGTACCTGAGGACTGGAGGAGGGCAGATGTGATTCCCCTTCACAAAAGTGGGAGCAAGGCAGAAGCAGAAAACTACAGACCTGTAAGTTTGACCTCAGTGGTAGGGAAAATGATGGAATCACTTCTAAAAGAAAGAATTGTTGAGTACCTAGAGGCCAGTGGGGCACAGGACCCAAAGCAGCATGGATTTACAGCAGGAAGGTCATGTCAGACAAACCTAATTGATTTATTTGACTGGGTGACCAAAGTAATAGACCAAGGAGGGGCTGTGGATATGGCCTACCAAGACTTTAGCACGGCATTTGACACAGTCCCGCACAAAAGATTAATAATCAAGTTAGCCAGCCTGGGAGAGGGTTCCAGGGTGGTAGCCTGGGTAGCAAACTGGCTGCACAACAGGACACAGAAGGTAATAGTGAATGGAACACATTCAAAAGAAAGGGGGTTTACTAGTGGAGTACCTCAGGGGTCAGTACTGGGTCCAGTCCTCTTTAACATCTTTACAGGTGACATTGCAGAGGGTCTGGAGGGAAAGGTATGCCTCTTTGCAGATGACACAAAGATCTGTAACAGAGTTGATACACAAGAGGGGGGTAGAAAGGATGAGAAGGGACTTGGCAAGGTTGGAGGAATGGTCAGACATATCGCAACTTAGATTCAATGCAAAGAAGTGCAAAGTAATGCACCTGGGAAACAAAAACCCAGAAGAGTACACAATAGCAGGGGAGGTACTAACAATAACAAAATGGAAAGGGACTTGGGGGTAGTCATATCAGATGACCTAAAGGTGTAAAAGCAATGTGAGAAGTCAGTAAGGAGAGCCAGGGGGATACTGGGATGCATAGGAAGCGGCATCACAAGTAGAAAAAGGGAAGTGGTTGTCCTTCTGTATAGACAGTTGGTGAGACCCCATCTGGAATACTGTGTGCAGTTTTGGAGACCCCATCTACGCAAGGACATAGGCAAGGTGGAAGCAATCCAGAGGAGGGGCAACTAAAATAGTGCAGGGTCTGCATCAGAAACCATATGAAGAGAGACTGAGAGAGCTTAATATGTATACCCTTGATGAAAGGAGGGATGGGGGGACATGATAGAAACTTTCAAGTACCTCAAGGGAATCAACAAAGTCCAGGAGGGTAGCACCTTTCAGAAAAAGAGATGTGTAAGAACGAGGGGGCACAACTTAAAGATAGAAGGGGGACGGCTCAGGGGTAATGTGAGGAAATATTTTTCACAGAGAGAGTGGTGGATGCATGGAACCGCTTTTCTGGGGAGGTTGTTGGGTCTAAAACAGTGGGGGAATTCAAACATGCATGGGACAGACATAAGGCAATTGTGGTAGGGGGTTGCAGGAAGTAGGCTGTTGGTTAACTAGAATCTGCAGCTTATCCAATAGGTAGGGAAATGGGCAGACTGGGTGGGCCAAGTGGTCCTTATCTGCCATCAAAGTCTATGTTTCTATGTTATGTTTCTAAAACGTACAGGGAACATCTTATCTAGTGCAGTGAATACATCCTGACGGGAAAACCAGGGTCCATATTTCTGAAGCAGGATAGAGGCAGTATTGCGTTGAGAGGGGATGCAAAAAGGAGCGTGTCTGAACTGCCCCACTCATCTAAAGTGACTGCATGAAATCTGAACTGATGCATCGTGCTAGAGGTACCACTCTCACAAACTCACGCCCTTCCTGCAGAGAGGGTAGGAGGGTGCCCCACCCTGCTTGCTGATGCAATACATCACAGCTCTGTTGTCCGCCTGAAGTAGGATCACTTCGTGGCAGAGGGCATCCTTCAGGACTTTGCTTATAAAAGATATTTCTCACCTATAAGAAATTTATGAAAAGATGAGGTTACTCCTGGCTCCACACCTGAGTGTGCAGGTCTTGACAGTGAGCTCTCCCACGAGAGGTTTTGTCCGAGGCTGTCATTTTGTACGGAGGATTGCGGATGAGTGGTCAGAGACCACTGCTTGCTGCAGAGGATGCCCTGAGTCCCAGCATCCACTCGACCGAAGGGGCCCGAAAAGAGTCATTTTCCATGATGTAACAAGCCATCTGAAGATGTCGTTTCTCCCATCCTTTGGAATGAAAACAGATGCCCTGGAGGTATCCAGGAGGGCTCCTAAGAAGAGGGGCTGCTGGGAAGATGAAACTGACACCATCCCCGAATCAGAAAAACCCCTAGAGAGAACAACTGAGAAGCTGTGGCAACTGCCTCCTGTGTCTTTTGCCAGATGGGCTAGCTAGGAGCCAAATGTCCAGGAAGTGAAGACTTGAACGCAGTGGTTTTAGTGAACTCCTCTCTGAAAAGGTACTTGTTTAACCTTCTAAGGTCAACAAATGGCACATGCAGCCTGTTACCTTGGAATCAGAAGCAATGGAAATAGGAACCTGTGCTCCATTCCGCTGTGGAACAACTTCTACTGCCCAGTTCCCTCAAAGGCCTCATATCTCAGAAGCAAGAGTGTGACTGAGAGGTGGACAGACTGGGCTGCCATTTGGGTGGAAGGTCTGGGGAAATCTGTGAAATTGGGAGAGAGTCCCTCTCGGACAATCCTGATGACCCATATGTCCGCTGTAATGGACTTCCACTGGCTGTAAAACCGAATTAGACGCCCCTCCTACTGCCGAGAGGCATCTCCCTCAGACAGCTGAGGTGGGACCTGGGCTGGATCCACAGAGGTTGGTACAGGGCACTTTGGGACCTACTGGGTTGGTTCCTGACAGTGGCGGAGCTAGGTGTGGGAGTATTTGGGAGCCGGGGTGGGGGTATTCAGTCAATCATGGGCTCCACAATGGGCACTAAACAGTGAATAAAGATGGTGTTGGGGCACTACTACTCACACTGGGGCAGTCAGGAGGGGTGACCACCCCCCAGCTCCCCCTCTAGCTCCACCACTGGTTCCTGGTAAAGGCACCTAGGCCTTTACCTTAAAAGGAATGCCTGTTACGAGAATGTCAAAGGTCCCATTCCTCTTAGAGGCAGCAGGCACCATCTGTTGTTTAAATGGCAGTCGTATTGTTCCGAGTGACCCCCAGAACTCAACCTGAGGGACGAACAGATAAGCACGGTCAAGGACATGTTAACTACCTGCTGCCAGCAGCAGCTGCCCTAGAGGCAGAGTTGCAGGCATACATAAAAGCTTTCAGCTGATTATTGGGCTATAAGCCCCTAGCAATGAAGCATTAGATTCCTGTCAACCATTGCATTGAGTGTGTTCCATAGGGTGTACTCGTACTGAGGAATGTAGGAACTCAAGATGTAGAAGTCTGCTTTGGTCCACAGATGAAGATTGAAATGTTATGGTGGACCCCATATCCCTGAGGAAAAAGAACTGAAAAGAAGATCTTCAATCACATTGATATAGAAGACTTGCATTCCAGCCCATAAAATGAGTCATCCGGTGCGTCTTCGACAAAGCAGAATAGGGAGAGACTCATCCAGATCCACTTCTACCCCAGAATAACCTCCAAAAGGCAGGTCTAGACCAGGAACACGGAAGATGTCACAACCTGGATTGGCGAAGAGTTCAGAGCCATCCGCTGTGCCAGCACCACATATGGCACCAGATCGAGCGCTATTGATGGCGCCAGCACCACCCATGGCACCACATACGGTGCTGGTACCACACCAGGCACAGGCACCAAACACGGCATCAGAACCGCTGCTGGACCTAGACCTGAAGAAAAGGGGAGAAGGAAAGCAATACCCATGCTGGCTCCTGCAGGAAAAAAGAGAGAGGGGTAGGCATGAGGAGTCGTCGTTGATGGCGCTGGCACCAGAGAAGGCATCACGCACATCCTGGCCCAACAGACCCAGCCAAGGCCCAGTGGCTCTGAGGCCCGAAGACCCCAGAACCGGGTCCACTGGCCAGGACAACTGGGCAGACGCCGTACCCCTTGCTCTAAAAGAGCGGCCCAGAGGTGAAACTGCTCACTGGAACCCCATCGAGGACAGAGATGGAATCCACTGTCGAAGATCACGGCCATTAAGAGTGGAGCCACAGAGGAACCCACAGGAGTTGGTTCAGGCCTACTGCTCTCTGCCACTGATGATCCCTACGCAGACATACCAGAGGGCGGCCTCGAGCAGTACTGATTCTTCTTCCACCGACAGGAGGAAAAAAGAGCTCAAGGTCAAGCGGAGCCGACTGTTACTTTTGTGCTTCTGGCGGACTGTCCCCCACCAGAGCACCGGACTGTCCATGGTCAGACCCCCACTCTGCAAAGGGCGGTGGAACAGGCACAGCCCCACTGCCATCACAGCTTTCACATGAAGTCTCCCTACCGTCACCACTACCATCTAAGGTCGACTCTGTTGATGGCAGGCTGAGAATTTCTTCTTCTTCATCATCTTTTTTTTTTTTAAATAAGAAAAGAACCCTAAGTGGTAAGTTAATCGAATACTGAACAGCTATAGCTGCTGTCGTATAGATGAAGATTTGACTCCCAATAGGTGAGTGACATCGTCATTGAAGCGCACTCGACGGTGGGAGAAAAGGAACTGAGACAGTTGGAGGGTTGACACCAGGATAGCCTATACAGCTCAAGCTAGTCTCGCGGCACCACGCATGCGTGGTCCTATCCCGGTGCCGGCCCTCCTGAAGATTTTTGGCTCATGCTGGGTCCTAGCACCTCCAGCACAGTCCGATTAGTGTGAATGAGTGGTGGAGACTTTTAGTCTAGGAAGATTATATTTTTCCTAGCACGTCAGTTCCTAGCAATGATCTTCTGTGTTGCATTTCAATTCCATCTGAAACACATAGAAACATAGAATTTGACAGCAGATAAGGACCGCTTGGCCCACCCAGTCTGCCCATTTCCCTAACTAATGGATAAACTGCAGATCCTAGTTAACCAGCAGCCTACTTCTTCCTACCCCGACCCCCTAGAATTGCCTTATGACTGTCCCATGCATGCTTGAATTCCACTGTTTTTGACTCCACAACCTCCTCCGGAAGGCCGCTCCATGCATCCACAACCCTCTCTGTGAAAAAATACTTCCTTAAATTACCAATGAGCCCCCCCCCTTCTTCAAATTGTGCCCCCTTGTTCTTGCACACCTCTTTTTTTGAAAGATGCTACCTCTTGGACTTTGTTGATTCCCTTGAGGTACTTGAAAGTTTCTATCATGTCCCCCTCCCTCCTTTCCTCAAGGCTATATATTAAGCTCCTTAAGTCTCTTCATATGTCTTCCGGTGCAGACCCTGCACCATTTTAGTTGCCCTCCTCTGGACAGCTTCCATCCTGTCTATGTCTTTTGGAGATTGGGTCTCCAGAACTGCACACAGTACTCCAGATGGGGTCTCACCAGCTGTCTGTACAGAGGGATAATAACTTCCTGTTTTCTACTGGTGATGCCTCTCCCTATGAATCCCAGTATCCCCCCCACCCTCCTTGCTGCCCTCTCACATTGCTTGCCCACCTTTAGGTCATCTGATATGACTACCCCCAGGTCCCTTTCCATTTTTGTTGTTGTTAGTATCTCACCCCCCATTGTGTACTCTTCCCCTGGGTTTTTGTTTCCCAGGTGCATTACCTTGCACTTCTTAGCACTGAATCTAAGCTGCCATACATTTGACCATTCCTCTAACCTTGCCAAGTCCCTTCTCATCCTTTCCACCCACCTTGTGCATCAACTCTGTTGCAGATCTTTGTGTCATCTACAAGAGACATACTTTTCCTTCCAGTCCCTCTGCAATGTCGCTTATAAAGACATTGAAGAGGACTGGTCCTAATACTGAACCCTGCAGCACCCACTAGTAACCCCCTTCTTCAGAGTGGACTCCATTTACTATTACTCTCTGTGTCCTATTCTCCAGCCAATTTTTACCCAGGCTGTCATCTTGGGACCCACTCCCAGGCTGGCTAATGCATATTAATCTTTGTGTGGGACTGTGTCAAATGCCTTGCTAAAGTCTAGGTAGGCCATGTCCACAGCCCCTCCCTGATCTACTACTTTGGTCACCCAGTCAAAGAAATCTATCAGATTTGTCTGGCATGGCTTTCCGCTGTGAATCCATGCTGCCTTGGGTCCTGTGCCCCTCTGACCTCTAGGTACTCAACAATTCTTTCCTTCAGAAGTGATTCCATCATTTTCCCTATCACTGAGGTTAAACTAACAGGTCTGTGGTTTCCTGCTTCTGCCTTGCTCCCACTTTTGCGAAGGGGAATCACATCTGTCCTCCTCCAGTCCTTGGGTACCACCCCATCCTCCCATGATTTGTTAAAAAGGGTAGTCAGTGGTGTCACTAGTTCTACCCTTAGTTCTTTTAGAATTCTGGGATGAATCCCATCAGGCCCATTGCTTTGTCCACCTTCAGTTTTAAGAGTTCTTTCAGAACCCTTTCTTCTATAAATAGGCTGGTATCAACTTCTGTATCCAGAGTATTTCTACTGCTTGTTTTAGGTACCTCTCCTCTTCATTTGTAAATACTGAGCAAAAATATTTGTTTAGTATCTCTGCCTTTTCACAGTCACCCTCTGCCCACCCTCCCTCCCTTTATTAAGCCTCACTATCCTCCCTTGGTCTTCCTTCGCTCCTGATGTACCTATAAAGGTTTTATCCCCTTCTTAACTGAGTTGGCTATCTTTTCCTCGGTTTGGGCCTTTGCTGTTCTGACTGTCTTCCCAGCTTCCTTTGCTTTAACTGATACAGTTCTCTGTCCTGCTCCTTCTGTGATTCCTTGTACTTCCTGAATGCTTTCTTTTTCTCTTGAATCTTCACTGACTTCCTTTGAGAACCATAGAGGTTTCTTACATCGTTTTGTTTTGTTTATTTGCTTCACACAAAGGCTTGTTACCTCTGTGATGGCAGTTTTTATTATTCCCCATTGTTCTTCCACCCCTCCTTCCTGCCCATTTGCTAGTGCATTCCTTAGGCACTCACCCATTTTGGCAAAGTCAGCCCTCCTAAAGTCCAGTACTTTTGCCTTTGTATGGCTTGACTCTATTGCTGTGTTTATTGTGAACCATACTGTTCGATGGTCGCTAGTTCCCAGATGGCTATCCACTTCTACATCTGTGATCCTCTCTTCATCTCCATTTGAGAGAACTAGGTCTAAGATTGCTCCCTCTCACGTGGGCTCCTATACTAGTTGTCTAAGGCATGCCCCCTGTAGGGCATCTAGAATAACCCCACTCTTCGAAGTGGTTGCTGCAACTGCACTCCAGTTAACATCTGGCATATTCAGATCACCCATCAGCAATATCTCCCCTTTTTCTGCCATTCTAATTGTACTTTCTATCATTTCCTTGTCCATTTCCTCCCCTGAGAAGGGGGTCTGTATACAACCCCTGTGCGGATTGTGGTGCCATTGCGGTCTCCAAATTTACCCACAGTGCTTCTTCTCCTCCCTGTTTACCCTTTTGTTCTGTTGCTTTGATTCCTTCCCTTATGTAAAGAGCTACTCCTCCTCCTCTTTTACTCTCCCTGTCCCTCCTGTAGATAGATTATCCTGGTATGTTTACGTCCCAGTCATGGTTTTGTGTGTACGATGTTTCTGTGACTGCCACGATATCCAGATGTTCCTCCTCCATCAAGGCCACTAATTCAGGAAGCTTGTTACTCAGACTACGGGCATTGGTACTCATTGCTCTCCATTTTTTTATGGCTTTACCTCCTGTTGCAGCATTCCCCATTGACCTTTCTACCTCGGTCTTTTTCTCATTTCGTACCCTGTTTTGTAGGGAGAGGCTGGGATTTTCCTGCTGCTTATCAGTGCCTCCCCCCTTGACTAGTTTAAAAGCTTGCCAATGAAGCATTTAAACTGATTGCTCAAAAGACTTGTTCCCTTCCTGGACAGATGCAGACCATCCTGCCAGTATAGGCTGGTGTCCTCCAGGTGGAACCCCAGTCCCAATGAAGCAAACCCTGTGCTCCACACCATTTTTTCAACCATTCATTAAACTGCATGGTGCAAGTACTCGCCCACCCATGCCACTGACAGGCAGCACCTCTGAGAAGGATACTGTGTGTGCTACTTGTCTTAGGCCTCTCCCCAATTCTACAAAGTCCTTCTGCACTGCTCTAATCTCATGAGGAGCCAAGTCATTTGTTCCTAGGTGGACAATGACGTCCAACTCAGACTCCCATGCAGCTGTTCTCATGATCCTGAGGATGCGCTTCCTGTCCCTCCAAGCCATGGCACCAGGCAGGCACATTACTTCAGTTTTCCCTGCTCCCCAGTTCTATCCCCTAATAATTGAGTCCCCACCAGGAGCTGCTTCCTTTCCCTGTGGTGTCCTCTGCCTCCTTCCTGTGGGCCTCCCTTGTGACAGTTGTCCTCAGCCTCCTTAGTCTCCTCTGCAGGTGATCCATAGGGAGCTATGCTCCCCAGAATGGTGTATGAATTGTGGAGTGGAACAACTGACTGGGTGCGCCTGTTCCACCATCCTCACCCTCCTGAGCCCACTGTGGTCCAACTGCTGTGCTTTCTTCGCAACCTCTAAGGTAGTGGTGGTGGCTCTGGTGCTCCTGGATAGGGGAGGTTCCTTCCTACTGTCCAGTGTGGCCTGGGGGAAGGTTCCCTTACTACTGTCCAGTGTGGCCTGAAGACGGGCAACTTCTTCCCTCAGGGCTGAGAGTTGTCTGCAAATAGGGCAGCATCTCAGCCTCCAGAAAGACTCCTGGAAGACTGCTGTCCCACAGCCATTACATTGCACTACTCCCCACGTTTATCTACTTTTTGTTGTTTTTTGTGTGTGTGATTGGTTTGTTATATAGAAATATATATATTATACAATGTGTATGCTTATATTGTCAGTGCAGTGCTAGAGAGGATATGACAGTGATATGCACCTTGCACTCTTGAAATGATGTCAGAACCCCAGGTATAAAGGAACTATTTCAGAGGTGGGTGGGGTGAGGGGTGGGCAGGGGTTGGGCCTAAACTGTGCCCTCATGAAACAATCAGTTAAAAGCTCTGACCCACCACTGCAATGAGTGCCTTCCTGTCAGCAAGATGCCCTACACAACAATTTGACAGAGAAAATACCCTGCTAATCAAACAGAGAAAAATCCAGACATCCAAGTCAGACACAGGTAAACCTCCCAAGCCCCAAAACAGCCTGGTGGTTTGTGCTCTGAAAACAGTCAGCCCCAAAATAAGTCAGCTGTGCTTTAAACTCTTCCTGCACTTAAAATCTTAAGAATTGTAACAAAAGTAAAGCTAGCTCCACCTCTCTGTGTTGCTTGAAAGACTGTCTTTTCCTGATAATTCTAAGTTCCTTATTTCACCTTTCAGTTAGAAGTAGCCTCCACCTACAGAATATCTGCTACAAACCAAGACAATTGTAAGGTTCACCTCCCTCTGTTGTGAGCACAACTCGCTTTCTTGCAAATCCTATGTTCAGTATTGCAGCATCCAGCCAGAGGTAGTTTCACCTGAAGAATATTAGCTGTTTTGATGAGTTTGCTATAAAACACTTGCTTGTAATACTATTGTTCTCAGGTCTGTTACCAATGCTATTGGCTGATAAGTAGGTATGATGTAAGCACTTCCTGACACAGTCTGGTCTGGTCTTTTAAGGCACAGACAGAGAAACACAAAAAACAGTTTCCACCCCCTAGGGCACTGTCTGGGTCAAATACACAGCCTGTACCTGCACTTATTTCAGGACTTATGACAAATTCTTAGCCCAGGGTTTAAACTCTTCCTGCACTGAAAATCTTAAGAATTGTAACAAAAGTAAAGCCAGATCCACCTCCCTCTGTTGCTTGAAAGACTGTCTTTTCCTGATAATTCTAAGTTCCTTATTTCACCTTTCAGTTAGAAGTAGCCTCCACCTGCAGAATATCTGCTACAAACCAAAGACAATTGTAAGGTTCACCTCCCTCTGTTGTGAGCACAACTCGCTTTCTTGCAAATCCTATGTTCAGTATTGCAGCTTTCAGCCAGAGGTAGCTTCACCTGAAGAATATTAGCTGCTCATATTATATTTACTGATGTGCACCTTTAATGGCGGCACCTAAGATGTTATAGAAATAACAAGCAATCAGCATTATTTTGATCAGCAAGGGAAGTTTGCTTTTTTTTAAAAAATAAATTTCAACACTAAATTGATATAATTATCTCAATATCCCATGTTGCATTATCATATTGTTTCACATGCATGAACAAAGTTTTTGGTTTTATTTTATAAAATGAAGTTTTTGACTTTAAATTGCATTTCACATGGTTATGTTGTAATTAGATTATCTGTATATAAGTAATAAGCATTTGAATTTGGCTCCACCTCCTGATGAAGAGGGCTTAGATCCCTCAAAGTACTGGGGTACTTTTATGTTTGTTTGGAAGCACTCATTAAGTAAAGTTTGATTTTTTGAAGACTCGTGTAGCTGCTTTTCTTTGTGTCTGGACTGTTTAGCCTTGACTACAGCAGCTCTGTTTATTTCTTGGCGCACCAGAATTTGTGTTTTCAAACCTCCATAAGGACACTGCATGGGCTAGAACCCTTAAAGCAGTCTCATTTGTGTCCACTGCCAAATGGACCTGGTACTTTGTAGCACCCATGGCTGATCTAGCCATGTCCTGTGCTAAGTCATCGGCTGCCTTTTTGCCTACTGCACCGCACTCATTGACATGGTAAATATTATAGCCTCAAAATTAGAAGACGCCCTGTCGGTGGGTGCGGTGTTCGTGGATTTATCAAAGGCCTTTGATACTGTGGCACATGGACTATTGGGAGAACGATTAGAAGAGGCAGGCCTTGTGGAAAATTTGTTGGTTTGGTTTAGATCTTAGTTAAAGAACAGAACTCGACAAGTAAATACTGACGGAATATTATCTGATAAAGCCTTGGTACAGCAAGGGGTGCCCCAGGGCTTTATTTTGGGGCCAACACTTTTCCTTTTATACATACAGTATAAATCAGCTAGTTGACAGTATAAAGCACTCGAACATTCGCTTATATGCAGACAACACTATCCTGATCTCTAGTGGAAGACCTCCAGAGATTATGGCAGTGCGTCTGCAGGAAGACTTCACAAGGCACTACGCATGGCTATCAGACTCGGGGTTGATAGTAAATAGTAAGAAAACAAAATTTATGGGATTTCAAAGGGGGGGGAAGCTTCAGGGTAAAAATAAAAAACAAGTACAAATTATAACACCACGGAATGAAGTACTAGCCCAAGTCTCCAAGTATAGATACCTTGGGGTATGGATTGACAATACCCTAAAATTTGAATATCATATAATTGAAATAATATCAAAGGTTAATAAAAAGTAGGGTGCATTTAGGCGGTCCAGCTTTTGTATAAATAAGTTAATGAGGGAGACCATGTTAAACCAACTCCTTCCTGTGCTTGAGTACGGTAGCCATGTGTACAGCCTTACTACAAAAGGTATGTTGTCTAAAACTGATGCAATGTACGATCACTTGGCTTGATTTATACTGAGAAAGGATTATCGTGAACACCATTGTAATTTATATGAGGAACTTGGTTGACTGTCCCAAGAAAATAAACAAAGGCTAGTCTGGGCAAATCAGATTTATAAGGTTGTAAATATAAACTAGCCAACATATCTCTATGAGGAAACTGGAAAGGAAAGCATATGCCCATAATTTAAGAGGTATAAATGAGAAATTCAGAGTTCCCAAAATTTAAGAATAAATATAGTAATATGTACTTTCCTATAATTATGAATAAAATATGGAATTCTCTAAAATCAGTTACAGTTAAGCAATGCGAGAATATCAAGGCTTTTTCAAGTAGTCTGAAAATTGAATTGAAGACTAGATGTGAGTGCTATGGGTAGATTCTCTGTCTATTAGAATATGAGTTTTATTGTACCTGCCTGACGGATACAAAAATTTTAAATTTGTTATACCACTTGTTGGTGTATTAATTAGTGCTGTATGATTCTGAATGATTGTATTTATATTATATGTTGTAACAAGTTTGTATGTCGTCTTTGTTAAATGTTGTTACTATTTGTAAGCTTTTAGCTTTTGAAACTTTGCAATAACAGGACCATCTTGTAAATAGGACGTAAAGTCCTAATGATGTGTTTTTTCCATCTACTATCCTGTATAAAAATAAAGGTTTTTACTACTACTATTGCAGGTATGGCATTCCAAAAGACCTTCTGGTAATGAGCAGTGTATGCCAAGTAAGCTGTCTGCCTGAGCAGCAAAGAAGCAGATGAATGCACTTTTTTTGCTATACTATCCAGTTTCCTAGAATCCTACTCAGGAGGCTGGAAGGAAAGGGGCACACTGGCCTTATCACACAGTCTAGACCACTCCCTCATGATTAGGGTGGGAGTACAGTTACTCAACTCCCCCCCCCCCCGTCCACTTGATACTTTTTTCAATTTTCTTGTCAATGCTAGCAGTTAAGGTGGGTGCTAACATGACATTGTTAATGGCTTCTTGAGGGATTTGTGGATGGGAAGTAGCAACCTCCTTGTGTGGTCTAGTGTCATCATATCCATGAATTCCAACTCCTCTTCATTTTCCTCAGTTTTCTGGGAGGAGATGTTGAGGGTGTTTACAATCTGCCTTACAAAGGAGTAATAAGAGATACAGTCCTCTGAAGGCCTTGGAGGAGAAGCAAATTCATGCTAAGGAGAATCACGTGGTTCTAGAGGTGTCCACTCCTCCTCATCTTCAAAACATACTTCTTCCTCCTCCTCTACAGGCACTGGGTATGGAAATGGAAATTACGTACCTACCGTAATTCTTGATCTTCTTGGACGAAGCCTCCACCAATCATTCACACTAATGGGACCATGCAGGAGGTGCAAGGACCCAGCATGAGCCAAAACTCCTCAGGACGGCCAGCTCCTAGGTAGGGCCACAAGGAAGCGGCACCGTGAGCTCGGCTCGTGCCATATTGGCTACCTTGGCATCTACCTCCAACCACCTCAGTACCTTTTTTACTGAGGAGGTGCAGCATAAACTAACCAAGTGAAACTAACCTATGTCGGCCAGAAGATAGTCCGAATGACCCATGTAAGAAGGGTCAACTCAACAGAGTCTTCGCAGCCCAACAACGAGGGGGTGAAGACCAAAAACAGGATGAGTGAGCTCAGGGGCTGGAGGGTGGGCATGTGAATGAGTGGTGGAGACTTCATCCAAGAAGATCAAGAATTACGGTAGGTACGTAATGTTCATATCTTCTTGGACATAATGTCTCCACCACTCATTCACACTAATGGGAGTGTCGCCGAGATGGGCAGCAGGAGAAAGGAGCTCACTTAAGACAGAAGTCCATTAAGAATTGTCCTGCCAAAGGACTGATGCTGCCTGGCATGGACAACCAAAGCGTAGTGTTTTATGAAAGTGTGCACAGAGCCCCAAGTGGCCGCACTGCAGATGTCCTCGATGGGCACGTTCTGGATTTCTGCCAAAGATACCGCACCTGCTCTTTTAGAATGTGCATACACTCTGCCTTCCAGCTTAACCTATGCCATGGAGTAGCACTGGTGAAGGCATGCTGCTAGTCATGCTGAAATGCATCTGATAGCAACAGGCTGACCCAGCCAGGCCGTGCTGAAGGAGACATATAGTTGCTTTGAAGTACAGATTTCTTTAGTTCTGTCTAAATAGAACCACAAAGCTCTCTTCACATCCAGAGAATGTAGGGTACGCTCCCCCTCATTCTAAAAGTTCGCAAAGTAGGTTGGAAGGACTAAGGGCTGATTCAGATGGAATTCTGAGACAACCTTGGGGAGAAACTCAGGGTGGGTCCTAAAAAACACCTTTTCTTTGCGAAATACAGTATATGGAGGGTCTGTGACCAAAGCATGTATTTCAGACACACTGTGAGCAGAGGAAATGGCTACAAGCAAGGCGGTCTTCCAAGTCAGAAACTTCAGCTCACAAAGTAGCTAGGGACTCGAAAGATTTATGGGTGAGCATATCTAGCACAAGATTAATGTCCTAAGCGGCTACCGGTCATTTGACCGGTGGCCAGGTATGCAGTATGCTCTTAAGAAACCTCTTGACCACAGGTAGCTGAGCCAGAGACACGGAGTGTATGGGCTCGTGGTACGCTGAGATCACGCAAAGGTGAACCTTCACAGCTGAGTGATGCAGACCTGTGTTCGAGAGATCTAGAAGATATTCTAGGACTTTATTTGGTGGGCAGGAAAAAAGGATTCAAGGAGAACTTTGCGCACCAGATGGAGAACCGCTTCCATTTAGTCGTTTAAGTCTTTTGAGCAGCTGGCTTGTGTGCCGCTAACAGAATGTCTGAGACCCTACATAAAATGTTAAACCTGTTCACCTCTAGCTCTTCAGGAGCCAGGCATGGAGTTGAAGGTACTTCAGGTTGGGATGGACCACAGGGCCCTGGGTCAGCAGGTTCGTATGAAGTGGAAGCTGTCATGGAGAAGTTTCCAACAATCTGTTGATTAATGGAAACCAGATCTAACGAGGCCAGAAAGGGGTGATGAGGATCATTCTGCCCCCCTGCACCTCCAGTTTGAGAAGTACCCTCTGAACTAGAGGAAGAGGAGGAAATGTGTACAGAAAGTGTCTTGTCCACCGCAGTCTGAATGCATCCTGACAAAAAACACCAGGTTCTGGATTTCTGGAGCAGAAGAGAGGCAGTTTTGCATTGAGTAGGGATGCAAAAAGGTCCAGGTCTGGAGTTCCTCACTCTTTGAAGAGTGACTGCATGACATTTGTGTCGAGAGACAACTCGTGAGGGTCTGTCTATGTTCTGCTGAGATGATCCACCAGATCATTCTGCACTTCCAGCAGGCAGACCGCCTGGATCACAGCTTTGTGCTCCAGGCACCACTCCCACACTGTCATCGCTTCCCTGCATAAGGGGTAAGAGTGTGCTCCGCCCTGCTTGTTGATGTAGTACATCACTGCTTTGTTGTCCGTTTGAAGGAGAATGATCTTGTGACAGAATATGTCCTTCAAAGCTTGGACTGCATACAGGATGGCTCTCATTTCTAGAACATTTATGTGAAGCTGAGACTTGTCCTGGCTCCATCGGCCCTGGGTGTGGCGGTCCTGGCAGTGAGAGCCCCATCCCAGTAGGTACGCATCTGTGGTGATGGAGATCTGGGCTTCTAGAGGGGCGAAGGGGTAACCTTCCAGAAGGTTGTCTTCCTGAGTCCACCAGGTGATTGACCATCTCAGAGGTTCTGTCACCTTCATGTGAAAGTACTGTGGGTGCGTGGTTGGCAACCACTGAGTGCTGAGCATCCACTGAGTAGTCCTCATGTGAAGACCAGCCAGAGGCACAGTGAATACTGAGGATGCCATGACACCCAGCATCTGCTGCATCAAGAGAGCTGGAACCTAGTCATTCTCTCTGATGAAGTGAGCCATCCAAAGGATGTTGTTCCTTCTGTCCTCAGGGAGAAAACCTTTTGCGCTGGAGGTATCCAGAAGGGCTGTAGCTGTGACTTTCCCAAATTAAGCAGGACTCCCATGGACATGAGGAATTTAGAAGCCATGGCCACGGCTTCCTGAGTCTCTTGTCTGGAGGCACTTGCTAGAAGCCAATCATCCAGATACGGGAACACCTGAATTCCAAGCTTCCTGAAATGTGCTACGAGAACTGCAAAGCACTTTGTAAAGACTTGAGGCACCAAGGATAGCCCAAAGGACAGGACTCTGAACTGGTAGTGTTGACCCAGTGCCACAAATCTGAGGTATTTGAGGTGGTTTAGTTGTATGAGAACATACTGATAGGCATCCTGCATGTTCAGGGAGGCCAGCCAACTGTTTTGATGAATCAGAGGTAAGAGTGTACTGAGTGATATCATCTTGAACTTTTCCTTGTAACAGAATTTGTTTAACTTCCTGAGATAGAGAATTGGGCATATGCCACCTATTTTCTTTGGAACTAGCAAGTAATCGGAGTAGAAACCTGTGTTCTGCTGATCCAGCGGGACCACTTCTACTGACCTGTTGTTTAGAAGGCCTTGAATCTCAGAAGCAAGAAGGTCTGACTGAGAGACAGACAGCTTGGGCTGTCGTTTGGGTGGGTGATCCGGAGGAGTTTCTGAAAGATTTAGAGAGTATCCCCTCGTGGATTATCCTGAGTCCCCACTTGTCTGATGTGATTGACTTGCACTGGTTGTAAAACTGAGTCAGACACCCTCCTACTGCTAAGGAAGAGTCCCCCTTGGACAGCTGAGGTGGGGCTTGGGCCGGAATCTCAGAGGGTGGCACTAGGCGCTTTGGGGCCCTGTGCCTTCTGCTGCATTTTCTTTTGTGGCTGAGTGGTCTGATTTTTACTGAAGTCCCCTCTGCCTTTACCATGAAAGGACAGATGGTAATGAAACTGATGCCAGTTCCCAACCCTTTGAGGGACTGCGGGAAGGCGGTCTGGCTGTTTTGATAGCCGTTCTCGTTTTCTGTGTGGCCTCTAGCACCTGCTCAACTTGAGGACCAAACTGGTATGTCCCATCAAAAGGCAAAGCCATAACTCATTGTTGGGCATCATTTGTGAATCCCGACATGCACAACCAAGAATAGCGCTGGATGTATATACCGGCCGCTGCTGCTCTGGAGGCAGTGTCAAAGACATCCATGGCAGCTTTAAGCTGCTGGTTACTGGATTCAATGCCTCTAGTAATGGTGTGAAGAAGCTCTGTGCTAACTAGTGAGTCTGGGAGAACTTCTATCATGGCCTTGAGCAAATGCCAGAGTGTATATTCGTACGACAAATAACCCTGGTAGCTAGCAATATGCATGCCCAGGGTGGAAGCAGCAAAGACTCGCTTTCCCAAAGTGTTGATTTTGCGGGATTCCTTATTTATCAGATGTGCCGTAGATTCTTGCGGAAGAATGGCCTTGTCATTCTCTGCCAGGACAACTATGGCATCAGCAAAGGCTTTCGAGGCCAGAATGGGCCGATCTTTGGGAGGGGCATATTTCCTATCTATGGACTTAGCCACAGAGGGAATAAGCACTGGGTCATCCCACTCTATTTGTGAGAGAGAGTCTCAAAAGAGGGTTGCACGGGGAGAGTCTGTTCCCCAGGAATGTCTGGAACGTGCAGGTACTGCAGACGCAGCAATTTCCAAGGATCGATCTCCAAAGTCTGGTGCAAGAGAGAGTGGTATTCATGTTTCTAAGCAGAGACTAAAAGGAAAGGTCCTCGACCAGAACCTCTGCTGTAAGAGAAGGTTTGTTCACCACCTCTAGGGAGAAATAGTTGTCAAAGTCATTCTCTAATCGAAGAGCAGGATAAAGCTCAATATCAACTCCTACTAGTCCCAAAGGACTGTATAGATAGGAAAGGGAGGAAAAAGAGGAGGAGAAGCAATGTGAATCAGGTAGAAAACCCCAGTGTCGCATGCGGCACTGCAGGTGTTCCCGGTGCTGGAACAAAAGGCGGTGTCGAGAACATAAGTCAGTGCCGGCACAGGACGTGGCACTGGAGAAGGCGGCAGCACCACACCAGAGGTTCCCAACCCCCAACTCGCTGAGAAAAGTCTGAGAAATTCAGCAGGAGATAAAGGCACCAGTGTAGACCCCTGCCCTACAGCCCTATGAAGGGGAAAAACACCAGAGTGCAGCATCGACGGCACCGAAGGAGGTGCCGTGTGATTAGAAAGCCCCAACCAGCCTGCCCACAGGTCCAAAACCGAAAGGCCCGAAGGCCCCGGCAACAGACTCACCAGCTTGGGCAGATGGGACAACTGTTGAACCTATTGCTCCATAAGAGTGGCCCAATGGTGAAACTGCTCACCAGAGGACCCCCCAGGCGGTTGGGAGGGACTCTGGAGTTGAGGATGCCAGTTGCCAGAAACAGAAGCAGAAGGAGACCTGGAGGAGATGAGTCGGGCCCCTGCCATCAGTAACCGACGACTGGCGTGCAGACGTACCAGAGGGCAACCTCAAGCGGTACCGTTTCTTTTTTGACCGGGAGGCTGAAGAAGAACTCGAGGCTGAGCGGTGCCAAGTCCTTGATGAAGATCGAGAAAGGGATCGATTCTTTTTGTGCTTTTGGTAAGACAGCCCATCCCCCCAAGCACCGGACTGCCTGTAGTCAGATCCCAACCTCTGTAGAGGGCAGTGGACCAGACCCAGCCCTGCTGCCCAACACAGCTTTCATGCAAAGTCTCCCTACTGTCACCTGCCCCAATCATGGTCGACTCTGTTGAAAAACGGCTGAAGACTTCTCTGACGATATTTACTTATTAACTTATTTTTCCTTAAACCGATAACAAACATAATAAAACTAATAAATACTGAAACTCTATAGCTGCTGTTGTACAGATGTGAAGTTTTGACTCCTGGCAGGTGAGCAACGTCATCACTGAAACGCACTCGATGGCAGGAAAAAGGGAACTGAGGCAGTTGGAGGGTCAACACCAAGGTAGTCTATATGGCGTGAGCCGAGCTTGTGGTGCCGCTTCCTCATGGCCCTACCTAGGTGCTGGCCCTCCTGAGGAGTTTTGGCTCCTGCTGGGTTCTGGCACCCCTGGCATGGTCCCATTAGTGTAAAGGAGTGGTGGAGACTTTACCTCCAGGAAGATCTGAAGCTTGGGGTGGGGGGGCAGGCATATTTATGAGATTTCCCATAGCCTGGAAGCCTGGAAAAATGTCATGCCTTTGTCATATCCTCTACTGAGGACATTTTCTTTTAAGTCAACTTTCTGCTCCTTTCCTTTTTCAGGAGTGGTTTTCTTTTTCTTTTTGTTTTTTTCTTTGCAGGCATGATTTCCGGAGTCTGCTCAGAGGCGCTTTTACTTTTGCTGGACTCCCAGGTTCCTTCTTTCAGATGCACTAGTTTCTGATCCATCTTTAGCAGCTTTATCTTCCTTTTATGTCCCCTTTGACAGGGAATGCTGTTTACTTTAAGGGGCTGGATTCTACCTCACAGCCTTATGTTGACATGGGAGGTAGACTGAAAAGAAAAAATTTCTTACCACAGTAATATTGTTTCTTCTAATGGAGTCTTGCTGTATTCTGACAATATGCAGTTAGACCGACTGGTTCAACTGCCCTGGAGAACAAAGAGTTAAACTCTATGCAGATGCATAGAATGTTGAGCTCGAGCTCGGTTTTCAAACCACTGTACTCGCTACGTTCTAGTAACTGATCAGATTCAATGAAGCGAACTGGATAAATATGTATATAATGGCCAGAACTAAGCCTAAACAGGACCCCTAATAGGGGAAATACAAGTCACAGATGCCCACAGAAAACCATTACCCACTAATGGTTTAAATGATAAAATGCTGCAGAAGAGCCACCCTTCCCCAGGTTCTGAAGGGGAGGTAGGGTGAGAGGTCAGAATACAGCAAGACTCCATTAGAAGAAACATTACTGTGGTAAGTAATTTTTTCTTCAAACAACACGAAGTCTTGCTGTATTCTGACAATATGCAGACTATAAAGCAGTGCCCCCAGGAGGTGGGCACAGAACCTATTTGGGGAATAGGCTCTGCAGTACTGCTGTGCCAAACCTAGCATCACTCGTTGCCTGGATATCCAGGTTGTAATGCTTGGTGAATGTATGGACAGACTTCCAGGTGGCAGCCTTACATATCTCAAGCAGGGGGACTTCCCTGGCAGCCGCCAGGGAGGCCGCAGTGCCTCTGGTGGAATGGGCCCTAAGACCTGCTGGTGAGTCCTTACCCAGCTTACTGTAGCAGAACTGGATACAGGCCACAATCCATCGGGCTATAGTTGTTCTTTTTGCAGCTGGCCTGCCTTGACCAACTTCATCATAAGTAAGAAAAAGCTGGGAGGAATCCTTCCTTAGCTCTTTTGTCCTGTCCATATAATAGCAAATAGTTCTTTTTATGTTAGGCTGTGCAATCTGCGTTCACCTGAGCTAGAGTGATCTGAGAAAAATACTGGCAAAGTAATGGATTGGTTCAGATGAAAATCAGAAACCACCTCAGGGAGGAATTTCCTGTTAGTTCGGGGCACAATTTTTGTCCCTGTGAGGTGAAATATAGTTGGGCTCCACAGACAAGGCCTGAAGCTCACTGATTCTTCTAGCAGAAGTGATAGCCATTAGAAAAACAGTTTTCCAAGTGAGAAACTTGAGATCTGAAGAAAACATAGGTTCGAAAGGAGGCTGCATAAGTTGGCCTATACATATGTTCAGGTCCCATGCAGGGGTAGGTTCCCTATGTGGGGGATGAAGATGCAACAACCCCTTGAAAAACTTTTTGAAAATTGGGTCTGCAGCCAGAGAAGGTGCCTTCCCTGCTGAAAGGAAAGCAGAGAGCAGAAAGGTGTACCTTCAGGGTAGATGCTGTAAATGCAAAGACTGAAGGTGGACCAGATAGTCCAGAAGCTCTGGTACTGCAGCTTGCTGTGGATCCAAATCCTTCTGTGCACACCAGATGGAAAATCTTTTCCATTTAGAAGAATACATTTTTCTGGTAGCAGGCTTTCTGGCACCTCTCAGAATATCCAAGACAGATTGAGACAGTTGTAAATCTGCATATTCTAGGTCTTCAAGGACCAAGCCCTGAGGTGAAGGGACTGAAGATTGGGGTACATTATCCTGCCCTGTGAGGATGTCAGCAGGTTGTACCTCCTGGGTAGAGAAATCGGTTTGGTCACTGACTGTGCCAAGAGCATCGAGTACCATGGCTGTCTGGCCCAGTCTGGGGCTATGAGAATCATTGTGGCAGACTGAGACCTCAGCTTGACCAGGACTCTGGCTATCAGCGGAATGGGAGAGAAAGCATAAAGGAACCTTTTTGACCAGTCCAGAAGGAGAGCATCCAGTGGCACTAAGCCCTGGAGTGGGGGTCTGCAACAATACAGAGGTAACTCGTGATTGTCTGGGGCTGCAAAGAGATCTATCTCTGGAACCTCCCACCACCTGAATACTGAGAGAAGGACCTGCCTGTTCAAGGTCCATTCATGATGGCCTTGGCTGATTCTGCTGAGAGCATCTGCCAGTACATTTTCCTTGCCTGGCAAGTGAACTGCCAACAGTGACATGTTGAGAGAATATGCCAGCTTCCAAATCTTCATGGATTCTGTGCTCAGCAGGGAGGATCTTGTTCCCCCCTGCTTGTTGATGTAGTACATGGTCATGGTGTTGTCTGTCCTGATCTGTACCATCTTGCCCTGTAAGAGACTGGCAAACTCCTGAATAGCCAGGAGCACTGCCCTGAGTTCCAGAAGATTGATGTGCAAGAGGGACTCCTGAGGGAGCCACGTACCATGTGCTGTGTGATCCCCCAGGTGGGCACCCCAGCCCAGGAGAGAAGCATCCGTTGTCAGCACCAGAGAGGGTACCTGAGGAAGAAAGGGGACTCCCACTCTGAGGTTGTCCATCTCCTTCCCCACTGAAGAGCTAACAGAAGGGTGGGAGACACTGGAATCAGTTTGGACAGAGAATCTTTCCTCTGAGACCAAAAGGATCTCAGGTGGAACTGAATGCCCCTCAGCTGGAACCTGGCTCCCAGGACCACAGCTGTGGTACAGGCCATGTGTCCTAGGAGCTGTAAGAAGTACCTTGCTGGACGAGGAACTTGAACCTGAAAGGATTTTGCCAATTCTATGTGGGTCTGTGCCCTTGCAACGGGCAAGAAGGCCCTTGCCTGAATGGTATTCAGTTCTGCCCCTATAAAGTCTGGTACTTGTACAGGGGTTAAGACAGACTTTTGAAGATTTACCAAAAACCCCAGAGAGAGGAGAATATCCTGGGTGAGTTTTAGGGCTTCTGTGACCTGCTGGGGGGATTGACCCACCAACAGCCAGTCGTCCAGGTAGGGGTAAACTGAAACCCCTTGCCTTCTGAGGAATGTCACCACTACTGCCAGACATTTTGTAAACACCCTTGGTGCAGATGTCAGGCCGAAGGGCATAGCCCTGAATTGGTAGTGGCCTGAGAGCAGTCGAAATCTGAGATATTTTCTGTGAGACTGTCTGATGAGGATGTGGAAGTAAGCATGCTTTAGGTCTAGGGATGCCAGCCAGTCCCCCTGCTTGAGAGTAGGTAGAATGGTAGCCAGGGTTGTCATTTTTAATTTTGGCTTTGTAAGATGTCTGTTCAGGAATCTGAGATCCAGAATGGGCCGCCACTCCCCATTTTTCTTTGGTGCCAGGAAGTACCTTGAGTACAGTCCTTTTCCCCTGAGCTGATGTGGCACAGGTTCCACTGCTCTTGAATGAAGAAGTGTGGAAACCTCTGCCTCCAGCTGAGCTGTTTCTGCCAAGCTGGAAGGTCTGAAATTTCTTGTCGACAGTTTTGGGGGCACCTTGAAAGTGAGAGCAAGTCCCTGACCTACTATCTCCAGGACCCATTTGTCTGAAGTGATGGAATGCCAAGCCTGGAGATAGTAGGTCAACCTGCCCCCAACAGGGTAAGGGGAGGTGGCCTGAACAGACCTTTCAGGGTGTCTGTTTTGCTGGGGTAGCAGACTTGGGGTGAAGGCGGCCCAGTGAGCATATCTCCTGCCCTTCCCTCTAAAGAACCCCCTTGGTTGTTGATAAGAGGGAAAAGCTTGGGCCTGGTGGGAAGGCCTGGGGTAAAGTCTGCCCTTGCCCCTGGCCTGCTGCTTCTGAGGAGTAGCAGCTTTCTCTTTTGCTAAAGCACTCCAGTATGCCACTCTGTACTCACTTATCTTCTTCATATATGCCTCAGCCTGTTCCCCAAACAGAGAGTTCTGGACAAGGGGAAAATCCATGGCATTATTCTGTGTGTCCTGGGACAGGTTAGTACACCTGAGCCAGGAAAAACATTTGAGGGATACAGCAGAAGCCATAGCCCTGGAAGCTGCATCGTTGGAGTCCACAGCCATGTGGAACTGGGACTTAGATGCTTGCACCCCCCTTGTTGACCAGCTCCTGAAGGTCAGCAGAAAGCTCAGGAGGGGCCGTTTAGCCAGTTATTCGACAGCTTCCCAATGGGACTTTTGATACCTGGAGGCATAAGCCATATAGAAGGCTTGCCTGATACCCAAGGAAGCTGCCAGGTACCCTTTCTTGGCAAGAGAATCCACCTTGCTGGAATCTTTATCGGGGTGGGGTGAGAGGCCAGAGGGATGCCAGCCTTCTCGCAGGCTGCAGTTTGAACTACCCCTACATGGCTACAATGGCTAGTTAAAAAGTCAGTACCATTACCAGCCAGAAAATACTTACTTACAGTACTTACATACTGTCCATCTTCTTATCCAAAGGAGGGACAGAACTAGGGGTTTGGAGGATCTTTAAAGTCTGCTTCTTAAGGGACTTATGAATGGGAATTGAAAGTCCCTGGGATACAGGAAGATCCACCATCTCCCTGTAATCCTCTTCCTCATCATCCTCCTGCCTGGCCTCTTGTACAGAGAGCTGCAGAGTCTCAGCTACCTGACTCATAAAAGCAAAATGGGAGGTAACCTCAGCGACAGGCCTAGGAGGGGACTGGTACTGAGGATGGTCAGGGGAGACCTCAGGGTCAATGGGTTCCCCTTCATCCTGTTCCTCATCGTCCTCCACATATTCAGAAAAATAATACTCTTCAGGATCAATGTGTCCTGAAGGAGTTGAACTGGTATCTGGAACCGTAGGCTGCCCAGACGGTACCTGCGACGGTTCACCAAACCCAGACTGCAAAGACTGCACTAATCGAATGGCTTTTGCAATCTCATCCACAGTTGGAATCGAGACTGATTGCTTACGTGATTCTAAACCGGAGCATTTGGCTTTCTTCGACGATGCGGGTTCTGAAACTGACTCTGAGCATCGTTTACCCGTTAACGGTTCACCCTGGCTTGGAAGGTTGGTTGTAGGATCCGAAGGTTCGGTTGAACCGGAACCGGCCTCAGCAGTCTTGTCCATTTTTTCCTTCAGTTTACTGAGGCGCCTGTCTAAAGTAGACTGAGGGAAATGTTTACAAATATCACAGTCTGTTTGTAAGTGGTTAAAACCCAAACAGTACAGACAAACCAAATGTGGATCAGCTTTTGCAAACTGCTCCCCACACTCAGTACAATGCTGAAACCCAGTGAGACTGTTTTTTCTGTTGGGCTTCTGTGACATAACCCTAAAATTTGGAGCTTAACCCAGTGGCTTAGTTAGGCTGGTCAAGCAAAAATCAAATGTCTACTTTATCCACAGTGGCTTAGTTAGGCCAGGATAAAGAACTGAAGAAATAAGAGATTTACTCCTGAAGGCTTAGTTAGGCCAGGTAAAAGAGAAGACAAAGTCCAAACTGGCCAACGGTTTAGCGCTAGTCAAAAATGAACCAAGGGCCCTCGGTTCTGGTCAGGACTTTGCACTGGTACCCCAACACAATGAAAATTTGAAGGAAAAAGGAAATTTAGAAGTTCAGTCCCCTCACAGTCACGGAACCGATCGGAAACCGAACACTTACCCAACCTAGGAATGTACACTATACCGAAGACAGCGATTTGAGAATGTACTAAAATAAAACAACAAAACAGTTTGAATAAACCAATGAAACTCAGCTTTAAACCGAAGAAAGCGGGGAGAAATCGCTGAGGCGTCTTCACTGGTGAGCGGAGTAAAGAATTTGATCAGTTACTAGAACGTACAGAGGACAGTGGTTTGAAAACCGAGTTCGAGCTCAACGTTCTATGCATCTGCATAGAGTTTAACTCTTTGTTCTCGGGGCAGTTGAACTGGTCGGTCTAACTGCATATTGTCAGAATACAGCAAGACTTCATGTTGTTTGAAGCATAAGATCTCTTTTTTTAGCCACATGTGTTTGTGTTTTAGGGCAAAACGTTTCACAGAGCTCACAATTCAAAAAATCATGGTCTGGTTGCAGGCACCTTCAACAAAGTTCACGGCAGTCTGCCTCTTCCAGGAGCTATAAAAACAGGTTACCCACCTGTAACAGTAGTTCTAGGAGTGGTATATGCTGTTCATTCACACTGTTTGGCATTGTCTTTTCCCTTTAAATCTTGCCGGAAGGTCTTAAATCCGGCTCCTCCCACCCACCCGGGTGGTAGAACCCTCGACTCCACCCCAAGACACCAGATCTTGCCTGCTGGAAGCAGAGGTTGTGCGTCGAAGCTGGGGAGGCCAGGTGGGTTCGTGTGGATGAACAATATATACCACTCCTAGAACTACTGTTACAGGTGAGTAACCTATTTTTCTAGGGATGTGGAAATGTTATTCTATTCACACTGTTTGGCAGACTCCTAGCAGTTCTCCGGGAGGAGGGAGGCAAGGTGCACACTCCCTACTGAAATACTTATTTGGATAATAGAGATTGGAGAACTGAGGCCCCAAAACCAGCATCCCAGTGTGACTCAAGGTCAATGTGGTTGTGGGTGATGAAGGTGTTTGCTGACTTCCAGGTAGCAGCCCTGCAGATTTGCTGGACAGGACTGTCCCTGGAAGCAGCCAGCATCGCATCAGTATGGCGGGTGGAATGAGCTATTATCCCTCTGGGAGGCTCCTTGCCCGCCAACCTATAGCAGAGATCAATGCAAGATGTAATCCATCTGCCAATCATCTGCTTTGCTGTGGGTCTGCCAGGTGTGGCTTCAGCATAGGTGACAAACAGCTGGCGAACTCCTCCCTGAACTTCAGCCGTCCACTCTTTATAATAAGAGAGCGCTCGTCTCAGGTCCAAAGTATGGAGGCAGCACTCGGCCTTCGAGGTGTAACTGGGGTAGTACACAGGCACAGTCAACACCTGGTTAAGGTGAAACTCCGACACCACCTTCGGAAGGAATTTTGGGTGGGGGTGCAGGACAACCTTGTCCCTGTGGAAGACTAGGTAAGGCGACTCCACTGAAAGCGCCTGGAGTTCCCCAGTCCTTCTGGCTGACGTGATAGTCACCAGAAAGGTGGTATTCCACGACAAATGTGACATCTCACACTTGTACACTGGTTCAAATGGCTTGCCCATGAGCTTTGCCAATACCAGCAGTAAATCCCATGGAGGTGGAGGTTCATGCACCAGAGAGGATATGTGGTCGAGGCCTTTAAAGAAACACCAGACCACCTTCTCCTTTGCCACCGTCTTCTGACTGGCCCATGCCCGGTAAGCAGAGATGGCTGCCAGGTGCACCTTAAGGGTTGTAGACCAGAGACTCCCTTTGGACAAAGACCAAAGGTAGTCTAGGATACTAGTCACTGGACAGGTTAAAGGGTCCAAGCCCTTACCCTGACACCAAATAGAAAACCTTTTCCATTTGAAGGCATAGCACCTCCTGGTCAACTCCTTTCTGGATGTTTCCACCCTGTGAGTACATCCTCAGAGAGACCCAGAGCCTGAAACTCTAGCCGCTCAAGAACCAGGCTGTCAGGTGCAGAGATTGAAGGTCCGGATGGAATACCTTCCCCATACCGACTGATAACAGGTCTGGGCGTACTGGAAGATGCCTCGAAGGCCTGGAGAAGAGGCTGAGGAGATCTGGACACCAGAACTGGCGAGGCCAGTCTGGGGCTACCAGGATCACCCATGCCTTGTCCCTTCTTACATTGAAGATCACCTTGTGAACCAAGGAAAGTGGAAGGAAGGCACAGAAAAGACCTGGGGTCCATGGCCTCGAGAAGGCATCCCCTGCAGTGAGCCCTGCTGAGGGGGGCAGACGTGAAACAGCCTCAGCTTGTTGTTCTCCCAGGAGGCAAACAGATCCACCTGAGGTTTTCCCCAGTGGCAGAACAGGCTGTGTACTACCTCAGGATGGAGAGACCACTCATGGGTCGTCTTGTCTACACAGTTGAGAACATCCTCCAGTTGATTTGAGGCTCTTGCCATATGGATGGCTAAGAGATCTGCCTTCAGTTGGCTCACAAGGGTCCAGATGTAGAGCGCTTCCCTGCACAATAGCCGGAAGTGTGTGCCGCCCTGTTTGTTGAGGTAATACATGGTCGTGGTACTGTCTGTCTGGACTTGTACCACTTGACCCTGAAGGAGCGGAGTGAATGCTGACACTGCCAGTCTGACTGTTCTGAGCTCCAGCAGGTTGATATATCATCGGGATTCCTCAGGGGTCTAGAACCCATGGGCTCTGTGGTTCCCCATGTGGGCTACCAGGCCCATGAGAGAGGCATTGGTCATAAGAACGGCCGTTAGCTCAGGAAGGACAAACGGGATCCCTTCCTGCAAATGATCCAGGATGGTCCATCCTTGGAGAGCTTCCCACAACTTCTGGGTTACAGTGACCAGCTGGTCAAAGTGACCATGATGCTGGGTCCACTGGCTGGACAGCTCCCATTGAAAGGGGTACATATGCCACCGGGCCCACTGGACTATGGTGGTGCAGGCCGCCATATACCCCAGAAGGTGCAGAAAGTCCCAGGCAGGGCGCAAGTGCCCAACCAGAAATGACTGGGCAAAGGAGGAGAGAACCTCCGCCCTGTCTGTCGGGAGCCGGGTTCTAGATCAGCAAGAGTCGAGCTCTGAACTGATGAAACATATCACCTGTAAAGGTACGAGTTCTGACTTGGCCTCGTTGATCTGGAGACCAAGGTCGGTGCAGGTCTGGAGGGCCAGGTCCCTGGACCTCTCCACCTCTTCCTTGGTGGAACCCACGAAGAGCCAGTCATCAAGATATGGGTAGACAATGACCCCTCGATGCCAAAGATGAGCTGCTACCACTGCAATGCATTTGGTGAAGACTCGAGGGGCCGATGACAGGTCGAACAGCATGGCTCGGAACTCGAATAGGGATACTTCTGCCCAGAAGTGAGGGAACCTCTGGTGAGTCGAATGGATCGGGACATGAAAAAATGCGTCCTGGAGATCCAGGCAGCAAAACCACATGTTCTACTAAAGAGATGGTATGATCTGGGACAGAGTTATCGTCCTGAAGGTATGGGCCCTGAGGAACTGGTTCAGGTCGTGCAGATCTAGAATGGGGCGCCAGCCCCCCCGTCTGCTTCAGAACCAGGAAGTACCTGGATACAAACCCTGGGTTGACCAGGGTGTCCGTGACTCTGGCCATCACCTCCTTGTGGATAGCTGGGCAGTGTCGTCTCGAACAGCCGACTGAGTGTGTATGGACACCATATCCTCCTGAGGGGTGCAGGAGCAGCTTGGAGGGTACTGCTCAAATTCCAGAGGCTGCCCCTGACCCACCACTTCTAGAACCCATCTGTCTGTGGTAACAGAGGACCAGGTGGAAAGAAGTGACGGAGCTGACCCACCACGGGAGGACCCAGAGCTTACGTGACAGGAAAAGGGGTGGCCATCCCTATCTGGTCCCTGGGCATGCTTGGAGGAAGAGGGTCCAGACTGGGGACCACCGGAGCACTGTCCTCCAGGCTTACAGGCTGAGGGCACCAAGGTTGAGCCTGCTGTTGGTGCTGCCCTGCTTGAAAGTGGGGCTGCTTGGCCGCAGGGGCAGAGTGACGAAATGGCTTCTTCTTCAGCTTTTTGGAACCCTGGGATTCATTTTGTACATTAGTTACTGAGTCTAAGATGGCACTGGACTTCTAAATGCGTTGGAGGTGACCGTCCACACCTGGGCCAAAGAGATTGGTCCCCAGGAATGGGACATCTGTTAGCTTGTGTTGGGTGTCTGCCATGAAGGTGGAGACCCTTAACCAAGCCCTGCAGCTCATGGCAAACTGCAGCTACCACCGAACAGGTGCACGAGTTCCTGAGGTCCAGAGCCATCTGGAGTTGCTGCTTCGCAACAGCCCAACATTGGTCCCAGACCTGCTTGACCATGGTCTGGAGGTCTGCGGGGAGGTGAAGGAGAACCGCATTCAAGGAGCCCAGAAGGGCATGAGAGATATGCACCATGATGACAGCCAAGCTTGCCTGATGGAGGCCCAGCGCAGAGGCGGCATAAACCTTGTGAGCAGAGTGGTCCAGTTTTTTGGACTCCTTGTCTGGGGGTCTATCAGTATCTGCCTAGCTGCCTGAATGTCTGAACACAGATTCGGTCAACAGACCCTCCACAGAGGGATGCTCTGTGAACCCTGAAAGGGACCCAATGGGCACTGTATATTTGTGGGTCATCCAGACAGAAGGCGCAGGGCAGGAGGCAGGGTGCTGCCATAGCTCCAAAGTTGAATGGACAATGGCCTTGGCCACAGGAAAGGCTTCCATAGGTGAATCCCCTCGTTTAAAGATATCCGTGAGGGGATATTTGGCCCATTTTTGAACGGGTTCAAGAGGCATCTCTGTGGATTCAGAGATAAGGTGGAGGATGCCCATAAAGAAAAAGGGGCCTTCCTCTGTCGAGAGATTGCCAACCAATTCCTCATCCAAGGGACGGGAAGGAAGGTCCGAGTCCTCGGACTCCAAGCAGTCCAGATAAATCAGCCGACACCCGTGTCTCCCTCCACCCACCTAGAATGTTCAGGAATGAGGGTAACAGAAAGCCTACGCAGGAGGCCTGGAACAGGCAGAGACTCTTTGGTAGGCACCACCACTGGGGGCTGTTTGGTAGGCAGCTCCACCAAGATCGGTGGGGAGGTTGATTTTGGCTGAACATTTCTGACTGGCTCCAAGGGAGGAGGAACGGTGCGTGCTGGCTCTGAAGGAGTAGTCTTCAGCCTGGGAGAAGAAAGCCAAGTGATGGCCAGTGTGGAAGCCGGAACCGACTTCTGACCAGACAGAATCAGCTGTTGCCACATTAGACCTTCGTAGCATCAACGGAGTTTCCGATGAAGACTCTCCTCATCCGAGAAGGATGAAGAAGAATGTCAGTGATGCCTCTTTTGGGAGCGCTTATGCGCCTTCTTAGGCCTGTCGGTCAAAGGGGTCCAAGATCTCGACCTCGATCATCGGGGAGACCGCCAGGGTTGACAGGAAGGCACCAGGGAGACCATTGGATTTTCCTGGTCAGGGACCGGTTCGCCGACGGGATTTCCAGTGGGCTGGGTCTCCTCGTCGGGGACAGCCAGGACTGGAGTCCTAAATAAAGAGCTGTCGGCCTCAACAGGCAACAACAAGTCGACTGGGTCCAGAACGATCTCAACTGGATCATCATCCAGTGTCTGGCCAGCTGGCGTGATGGTGGGACCGTGAAGCTAGCGGCTGATCACAATCCCAGGAACATCATCAGTGAGACGAAGATTCTCTCGGTTCATTGCCCTTTTTATGGAACTGAGACACATTCGCGCCAGAAGGCCCCTCGCCCTTGGTGGGAATGGATTGGCACATCTCCTGAAAGGATCCAGAGAAAGTGGAGCCCAAGTTGAGCAGCAACAAAAAGGTCTTAGAAGAACGATCCCTGACCCAAGACGCCTCAAAGGTCTTCATCTGTTCGAGCTGTTCGGTGGACCTCGCAGCCACGGAGACTGCCCATCGGACCTCCTTAGATTTGACTCGCGTATTCTGTTTCTCCGGTCTGCCCAATTTCAGCACTGTGAGACGAACATCTAAGACGTTCAGGTGAAATGTGTGACACATTTCGCAGGCCTGGATTTCATGGCCGACACCCAGGCAATACACGCACATGACATGTGGTTCTGTGCAAGACATTTTTTGCCCACATGGGCAGTGACAGAAACCTGGAGAATATTTATCTTCCATGGCAGTCGAGATCGCGAAGTGATTGTCGCCAACTCTGACAAATTTAAGTTTAAGCAAATATGAAGATTTTGAAGCCAGGGCCTACTAAATGCACAAGCGGTAAGGAGGGAATCTATCTTCCAGCGGAAAGGAAGATCTGGCATTATGGGGTGGAGCCAAGGGTTATACCACCCGGGTGGGTGGGAAGAGACAGCTTTAAGACGTTCCGGCAAGATTTAAAGGGAAAAGACAATGCCAAACAGTGTGGCTAGAACAACATATCCACATCTCTAGAAACAGTACAATTTTTCAAGCCTGTAGGTCCTGCTTTCTTTTTAGGTCTATCAGTCATGCAAACACTTGAAGACACGAAAACATTACCAGTTCCCAAATGTAAAGAAAATAATCATTTTTTTTTTCTTAGTACTTTTTTCCCCTAGGCAACCAGTCAGCCTCACCTTCACGTCCTGGCAACCGCCCCAGTCTCCGGCCGCCATCCTGAGGACCTTTCTAGGCTCCAATTCAGGTCCTGCAGCTCAGTCCTCATGGCTTGCCCCCCACAGCGAGGAGCTGGAGAGCCCCCCGCTTGCTCGTCCACCAGAACCAGATCCAATGCCGCTGTGCTCCCCTTGGAGCTGAAAGTGTCCCCCATAGAGATGGCCATCATGCCGCCGCATGACTGGTGCCTATTTTCCCTATTCAGTGTTTTGCCCCCAACATGTGTGGCATGCAATGACGCCAAGGGACAGGAGTGCGCACGCTTCTGCACGCACTCATTCCTGAAGTCCGCCCCAGCACGTTGCCCCGTACTGCCTGTGCACTGCGTTGCCCCCAGCCTCTGCAAGGGGCCACTGGTGCACCAACAGCTACACACACCCCTCCCCAGAGAAGGAGAGCAGTCCAATGGATGCGCGATCTCTCTCCTCCCTTGCTGACCCCCAATGACTCACGTCTGCTCCCGAACCTAGGTCGCCGGTGTGGCACGAGGTGTGGTGTCCAGTGCCTCAACCCTCAGCACCACCGGGCCGAAGAAAATCATTTTTTAGCAAGCCTATTATATGTTAAAAGCAAGGAGTTGTTTAAATATGCGGGTTGGTTCCTTTAACTAGAAATGCTACTGTAAATATCACTTCTAAAGTAGTGAGGTAAGAAAAGTTAGAAAATAACATCTCAGTTCCCTTGAACTGGTAAATTGACAAAAAGTTCAAAAGTGGATTTACAAAAAAGGTTTTAAACTGAAACATATTAAAAATATTGAAGTTCCTTAAATGAGAGCACCATGCTGAATAGTGGCCTTCTCCAGTTCCTGGGAACGGGAGAGGAAATACAGGTTACTCACCTGTAACAGAAGTTCTAGGAGTGGTATATGTTCATCCACACTTACTGGCAGGTTCCTTGCCGCTTTAAATCTTGCCGGAAGGTCTTCAAGCTGGCTCCTCCCACCCACCCGGGTGATAAAACTCTTGGCTCCGCCCCATGACTCCAGATCTAGCCGCTGGAAGCCAGGGTGCGCCGGGCCGGGGAGGTCGGTGGGTTGTGTGGATGAACAACATATACCACTCCTAGAACTCCTGTTACAGGTGAGGAACCTGTATTTCTAGGGACGTGGATATGTTGTTCAATCCACACTAACTGGCAGACTCCTAGCAGTTCTCCGGGAGGAGGGAGGCAAGGCATGCACCCCCTACTTGGGAAATAAGGACTGGAGAACCAAGGTCCCAAAACCAACATACCGGCGTGACTCAAGGTCAATGTGGTAGTGGGTAATGAAGGTGTGTGCTGACTTCCAGGTAGCAGTCTTGCAGATTTCCTGGATAGGGATGTCCCTGGAAGCAGCCACCGAAGCAGCAGTATGGCGGGTAGAATGGGCTCTTATCCCTTTGGGAGGTTCCATGGTCACCAACCTGTAGCAGAGATCTATGCAGGAGGTGACCCACCTGCCTATTGTCTGCTTGGCTGCAGGTCTGCCAGGTGCGGCTTCAGCGTAGGTGACAAAACAGCTGGCGAACCTCTCCCCGAACTTCAGCCATCCGCTCCTTGTAATAAGAGAGCGCTCTTCTAGGGTCCAAAGTATGGAGCCTATATTCGGCCTCCGAGGTGTGATTGGGGTAGAACACCGGCAGAGTCAACACCTGGTTAAGGTGAAACTCCGACACCACCTTCGGAAGGAATTTCGGGTGGGGGCACAGGATAACCCTGTCCCTGTGGAAGACCAGATAAGGAGACTTGATGGAAAGCGCCTGGAGCTCTCCCGTCCTTCTGGCTCATGTGATAGCCACCAAGAAGTTGGTCTTCCACGACAGGTGAGAAATATCACATCTGTGCATCGGTTCAAAAGGCTTGCCCATGAGCTTAGTCAGTACCAGCAGTAGAGCCCATGGAGGTGGAGGTTTTCACACCGGGGGGGATATGTGATCAAGGCCTTTGAAAATGCGCCCGACCACCTTCCCCTGCACCACCAACTGCTTCCCGACCCACACCTGGTAAGCAGAGATAGCCACCAGGTGCACCTTAAGGGTCGTCGACTGAAGCCCTAGCTGAGAAAGGGACCACAGGTAGTCCAGAATGCTAGCCAAGGAACAGGAGGAAGGGTCCAACCTCTTATCCTGACACCAAATGGAGAATCTCTTCCATTTGAAGGCATAGCATTTTCTGGTCGACTCCTTACGGGATGCATCAACAACACTGAGGACCTCATCGGAAAGACCCAAGGCCTGGAACTCTAGCCGCTCGGGAACCAAGCCGTCAAGTGCAGGGATTGAAGGTCCGGGTGGAGTACCTTCCCCTTGTTGACTGAGATCAGGTCCGGGCGGGCTGGGAGCCGCCACGGGAGCCTGGAGCTAAGGCTGAGGAGATCTGGATACCAGAACTGGAGGGGCCAGTCCGGGGCTACCAGAATCACCTGCGCCTTGTCCCTCTTCGCCTTGAGGAGCACCTTGTGGATCAAGAGAAGGTGTAGAAGAGGCCCGGGGTCTACAGCCTCGAGAAGGCACCCCCCTGCAGCGAGCCCTGTTGAGGGGGCCGTGCATGAAACAGCCTCAGCTTCACATTCTCCCTGGAGGCAAACAGGCCCACCTGAGGTGTGCCCCAGTGGGAGAACAGATCTTGTACTACCTCTGGCAGGAAAGACCACTCGTGAGATGCAGTGCCTATACAGCTGAGGGCATCATCCAGAGTGTTGGAGGCTCCTGCCACATGGATGGCTAGGAGATCCGCCTCCAGTCTGCTCACGAGAGACCAAGTGCAGAGAGCTTCCTTGCACAGAGGCAAGGAGCGCGTCCCGCCCTGGCGGTTTAGGTAGTACATGGTCGTGGTGTTGTCCATCTGGACCTGGACCACTTGACGCCGTACAAATGGAGTAAAGTCAGTGAGGGCTAGTCGGACTGCTCGAAGCTCCAGCAGGTTGATGTGGCATCGAGACTCCTCAGGGAAGCAGAGGCCGTGCGCTTTGAGCTCCCCCAGATGGGCACCCCAACCCATCAGAGAGGCGTTGGTCGTTAGAGTGACCGTCGGGTCTGGGCAGAAAACCGGGATACCCTCCTGCAGATGAGCTGAAACGATCCACCACTGGAGAGCGTTCTACATCTCCTGGGTCACTATCACTGGCTGGTCCAGAGGACCGAAGCACTGTGACCATTGGTGGACCAGCCCCCATTGCAGGGGATGCATGTGCCAGCGGGCCCAACAGACCACGCTGGTGCAGGCCGCCATGAGGCCCAGGAGGCATAGGAAGTCCCAGGCAGGGTGCAACTGCCCAACCAGAAATAACTGGGCAAAGGAGGAAAGGACCTCGGCCCTGTCCACCGGGAGCCGTGCTCTGGCTCGAAGATAATCGAGTTCTGCCCTGATGAACTGAATCACCTGCATTGGCACGAGTTCCGATTTGGCCTCGTTGATGAGGAGGCCAATCTGAGAGCAGACATGGAGGGCCAGCTCTCTGGACCACTCCACCTCCAACCTGGAGGGGGCTGCAATCAGCCAGTCATCCAGGTAAGGGTACAACCGGACCCTTCAGCGCTGCAGGAATGCTGTCACCACTGCTACGCATTTGGTGAAGAGCCTGGGAGCTGGAGAGAGGCCGAAAGGCATGGCCTGGAACTCGTAAAGGGATCCCTCTGCCCTACAGCGGAGGAATCGCTGGTGAGACGGACAGATTAGGATGTGAAAGAATGCATCCTGGAGGTCCAGAGAACAGAACCACATGCATCGTTTCAAGGATGGAATGGTCTGAGCCAGAGTGACCATCCTGAAGGTACGAGACAGGAAAATTACGTACCTACCGTAATTCTTGATCTTCTCTTGTATCTTCACCATTCATTACTTACAGGGTGCAAGCCGGAGGCGCACACCCGTCACGGGAGCTCTTTTTTTTTTTTTTTTTTGTTAGCCTAACGGCCCTCACGAGAGCTTCTCGCCATAAGGCCATATGAGGGCTACTTAGTAGCTAATTCGACTCCTCCTCCAACCTAGTTCTGTGAGTCGAGAGGCAAAAGTGAAAGCAGAAAATATAGATAGCGAGGCAAGATAGCCGAGGATAGCAAAGCAAGGAAGAATGAACTGAAAAGGAATAAGCCGATGGAGGAAGGAGAGAGGAGATAAGAACATCCCAGCCTAGGGACTGCAGGGCCTCTACCTGGGCGACTCTAGGAGGAGAGATGAGTAAGAAATGAGAAAATAGAAGAAGAAGGAGAAAGAGAAGAGAGAGATGGGATGTTGAAGGGACCAGAATGCCCAACGAGCATAGTTAGCTTGTAGCTGAAGGCTCGACTAAAGGGGAAGCAAGAATCCCCGGAGATAGAGCTGAAGAGAAGGTTCACCGAACCCGCTAGACAGACTCAGGAGGGCATAGTCCTCATCTTCAACATGCCATTGTTCTTGATACCCACCTCGGGCTCCTGGCCACGGAAGGCCTTTAACTGGAGGACAGCTGAGGAGGGAAGAATAAACCCAGGCAGCATGAGAGCGTGCTCAGGGGTTTAGAAATGGAAAATGTGCCTTTCAGGCGTTTCAAGATAGAAATGGGACTCAGACTGACTGGCTAAGGCAGGTCAAGGCTTAGGCTGGCTAGGATTGGATATGGTCAGCAATGTTCTACTGTAAAAATTGTCCAAGAGGACACTTAAAGGGAGAAACCAATAGCAAAACAGTGAAAGGATAGCCTACCTTCTCATTTGCCTTCTTGTTTGTTTTCCCTTTTTTTTTTTACAGATAAAAATTTTTTTTTTTTTAACTAGATGCATGACCCAGATACCAAGATGCCTATAGTAGTCGAAGAGAGTTCCCTCAGCATTTTTTTTTTTTTTTTTTTTGCAAAAAGAAGAAAGGAATAGACGTACTCGTTCCTCTGCTCTGTAAGGCAAGAATAGAGGGGGGGATTAGATTCCAGGGCAACTATCTGGACACGGGATTGCAGGATCAAAACTGAATAGCCTGAGCCAGGCCAAAAAACCCCAGAGGTATCTTGCCAGAAGAATAGCAAGAGATAGTTGTGCAGTCTGATCGCCAATGCAATCCACGAGATGGCCCATGAATCTTGAGAGGCAATTTCTCTGAAAATTTAGAACCCCCCAAAGAAAGATCTTTTTTTTTTTTTTGGAAAATTAGGCAATTTTTCCTATATTTTATATAAACGCAGAGAGAGGAAGGAGACGGGAGGTGGAGAAGCCACAGGAAGAGGCCACTGAGGGGATGGTGGAGTGGGTGTAATGAATGGTGAAGATACAAGAGAAGATCAAGAATTACGGTAGGTACGTAATTTTCCTATCTTCCTTGTCAATCTTCACCATTCATTACTTCCTGGTGAGTATTAAGCTCCTCTTCCCCTGGAGGGGAAGAGGCCATACCCTGAGGGAACAAGACCCAGCCTTCTGCTGGTGAGAAACAGAAGGAGAAGACCCTGGCTTATTCAGAAAGCCTAAGAGGGAGAAGAGCTAGAGGTAGCCTCCCGAGGACGGGAGACGGAGGGAGCCCCTGTAAAGTCTCCTAGCTCTGGAAGAGAAAAGACGGGTCCTCTCGAAGGCGGAGCTAATCACCCTACGCCAGGCCAGGGTGACAACCTGAAAGACGAAGCCATGCCGTCCCGCCTGATGCAGATCGCTGTCCCCGCAAGCCTGGAAGCCACCTCATTGGCGCCATAAGATGCTTCTTGCTTGCGTGTCTTGCCAGCTCCAGGCCTACCGCCGGAGAGGGCAACGGCTTGTCTGGTTTGCTCCATATCAGGCATAGATGCCAGCAGCTGGGACATCATTGACCACAGATGCGGTTGTAGGCAGCGTGGGAGCCTGATGTGATGCAATACATGCACTCGCAACGAGAAGAAGAGAACACTTTTCGCCTCAACGGCCTAACCGGAGAGAGTCCGAACTGTGGGCGGTCGAGCGCCAGGCAACGGCGCCCAGAAGGAGTATCCAGGTATACCAAACCTGAGGACGGGTTGGGAAGGGAACTCCAGAGACCAGAGGGGCACAATACCACGCTGGCAGTCCGGGTTGGGAAGAAGCGCAGGGGCCTCGCCATGACCGGATAGACGCCTCCCGGAAGGGAGAGGCCAGGAAGGTACCACCAGATGCTGGGCACTGAATTCACCAAGGAATTCACGCTGCCTCCTGCTCGGTATTGTCTCTTAACGTAGGAAACTGAGATCCTCACCATCTCGAGAGGAAACGCTGATATTCTGTGAAATCAGCATCGAGGACAGATGAGAGAGGGTTCCTCTCTCGGAGGAGGGAGACGAGGACGATGGGGAACTGGAATGCCCAGAGGATTCCTCATGTGGTGGGAGAGTCGGAAAGACCCCCATGCATGTATCTAACATATGAGGGGAAGGCACAGAACCTCTGAACTGCCCCTCAGGATAACGGACCCGAGGGACCCGACATGGCCTGGAGCGGGGCAGGAAGGCAGAGAGATGGAGAGGGGCACCTCCGCTGAGGCAACTGTTTCTGCGAGGGCTGAATCCGGGAAAGGAGCCCTGAAAGAGGGATCCCGGATATCAGACCAGGCCGCAGAACGGAACTCTGGGGAAGCGGAGCCTGAAGAGCCCTGGGAGAACCTCCTGTGATGACGCCGACCGTATGGATCCAGAAGGGCAGTCCGCACAAACGCCCGCCAGAGGACACCCTAGAACCTGAGGGAGGGGCGAGGCTCTGCACTGCTCTGGCCACCTCCTGGGTGGCCAAAGAAGACCGGCAGCAGACCCTGCCCTCAACCCCTCGGACTCCGAGAGGGCCCTCCCCCTCGACCACAGCGTCCCCCTGTCCCTAGAGAGGGCAACAGCACCCCGTAAGGTAGCTGTCACCGGGCCTACAGAGAGGGGAGCCTCCCCCTGCCAGGGAACCCTCAGGAGACGACGGAAGGGGGACAGAGGGAGGCGCCCGCTGCGCCGTCTGGCACCTCTAGCCACCGGGGACCCAGACTGAAGAGTGGGGTGCAGGATGGGTCCACGTCTGAATCATCGCCTCCGAGGAGGGACGAGACCAGCAGGACCTCATGCTGGCCACCCCAGGGGTCCTCGAGGCTACGGGCCGCGAACGTGCCCCGGTACGGGAGGGCGCCGTCAGCCCCTCTCACGCCGGTAGCAGCCAGGCCTAGCTCCACACCCCAATGGCGCCGCAAGCCGGGCACCGGAGGAAGGACAAGGCCCACGGCCCGGGCGTTGCCGAAGGCGCAGGTGCATCGCCACCGACGCCATTTGTTCATCGGCGCCGTGAACGCGCCGAGGCTCAGCAGCACCGCCAATGGCACCGCTGACACCGGGCGCCACGAACGGCGCCGATCCGAGCGCGCCGCCAACGGGCGCTACTCATCACTGGCACCGCCAACGGCGCCAGGATCCAAACGGGCGCCGAAGGCGGCGCCGAGGGTCCACCCGAGCCAGGCCAAAGTCGAGGGCCTCGCCACGGGGGAGCTTGCACCTCCAAGAGGTGATATGGCCGAGGCGGTGTCGACGCCGCTGCCCCAGGAGGGACTACGACGCCCCCGACACCGCAGAAGGGGCCTCCTCGCAAGAAAAGACGAGGGAGACCCCTCCTCCTCAGACCGTGAGTAGGGCCCGGAGGGACCGGAAAGGGCACTAGAGACCTTACCGAGAATCCTTGAGCGACGCCGCCCCGAAGGTCGGCGGGCTTTGCCGAGCTTGAACTGCTGACTTTGAGGACACGGCGTCCATGGAGAAACAGGCGTCGCATCTAATCCATGCCGTGGTTGGGTCCCAGGCAACGAAGACAAACGCTATGCCGGGTCCAGACGGAGAAATGCCGCCACAGGTAACACCGACAGATAGGGGCGCGGTCCGTTTAAAACACGCTTAGCTCCGGACCGGACATAACGCCAAATCAACAAGAAAAAACAGAGAAAGCGCACACCCGCGCCGTTTTAGAAAGAAAAAGAACGGTTCATCGATTGGCGCCGATGCGAAAAGGGAGAGGAGTCGCTGACGTAGTCAAAATATGGACGCCCAAACAGGTGCTGCCTCGACGGGGGAGAAACAGAACTGAGTTGGAGGAGGAGTCGGTCAAGAGTAACGCCGGCCGCCATGAGGCATGGTTCTCTGAGGGCGGGCCATAGGGCTAACTTTCAAAAAAAAAAGAGCTTCTCGGATGGTCGTGCGCCCGGCTTGCACCCAGAAGTAATGAATGGTGAAGATTGGACAAGGAAGATCTTAGGAATTTGTTCAGGTCATGTAGGTCAAGAATGGGGCACCAGCCTCCCGTCCATTTTGGGACCAGTAAGTACCTGGACACAAACCCTGGGTCTGGAGGAGGATCTGCCACCTCCCTGATCACCTCCTTCCGGAAGAGCAGGGCAATGTCAGCTCGATGAGCCGACAGAGAGGCTGCGGACCCCATAGTCCCCCGTGGGGTGACAGCTCGATAGGGTGGGGACTGCTCGAATTCCAGAGACAGACCCCTGCTTACCACTTCCAACACCCAGCAGTCCATGGTGAGATTGGACCAGGCAGAAAGGAAGTAGAGGAGCCGTCCCCCCACGGGGGGAACCCGGGGAGGAGTGACGGGGTTGGGGCAACACCCCTCAACCCGTCACTGGGCAGGCTTGGAGGAAGGACCAGCCAAGGAGCCTCCTGGACCTTTCCCTCCTAGCTTCCTGCTGGAGGAAGCAGCAGGCTTGGCTTTGGGGTGCCAAGTGTGAGCCTGCTGGCCCTGATGCTGGTGTTGCTGGGCGGGGCGTGCCACAGGGGCTGAAGGGCTAGAAGGGCTTCGCTGGCTGGCAGCCTTGTCCTTCTGGGCAGACGTGACTCGAGTCAAGGTGGGGTTGGACTTCTAGATCTGTTGCAGATGACCCTCCACTCCGGACCAGAACAAGTCGATTGCCCAGGAAGGAGCGCCAGCATAGCTGGGTATCCACCGAAAGGTGGAGATCTGCAGCTAAGCTCTGCGGCGCATGGCCACTGCGGCCGCTACTGACCGGGCACACGAGTTAGAGATGTCCAGGGAAGTCTAGAGCTGCTGTTTGGCCACTGCCCTTCCCTGATCCTGCACCTGATTGACCATCGTTTGAAGGTCAGCCGGGAGATGAGGAATCACCTCATCCAGGGAGCCAAAAAGGGCGTGTGAAAAGTGTGCCATCAGGATGGCCGAGCTGGCCTGACGAAGGCTTAGGAAGGAAGCAGCATAAACTTTTCGCCCAGAGTACTCCAACTTCTTGGACTCCTTGTCGGGAGGCTTGTCCACATCCCGAGCATTCCCGGAACGCCGGAAAATGCTGTCGGTCATGAGCTCCTCCGCAGAGGGGTGCTCCGAGAACCCGGAGAGTGAACCGTTGGGAACAGCATACTTCCAAGCCATCCTGGCTGAAGGTGCTGGACAAGAAGCTGGCTGCTGCCATAGCTCCAGGACCAGGCCAACAATGGCTCCGGCTACTGGGAAGGCCTCCGTAGGGGAATCTCCTCAGTCCGGTATCTCCGTGAGAGGATACTTGGCCCATTTTGAAATATGGTTCGAGCTTCATCCCAGTGGACTCTGAGATGAGTCGAAGCATTCTAAGGAACGAGGATGGGCTCTCATCCACCGACTGACCCCCGGTGGACTCCAGGTCAAGCGGCCTGGAGAACAAGGAGGAGGAGTCGTATGAGCCACCCTCCAAATGCTGAGGTCGATCGGGAGTGATAGTGACTGACAACCGATGGGGCAAGCCCCGACTCGACTGAGAATCCTTGGTCGGGGCCCCAGTTTTAGGTTGTGGAGGCGGGGGTTCCACCACAATGGGTGGCAGAGCCGGTTTTGGCTCCCCGACTACTACGAGGGGTTGTTTCGGCCGCTCCAGTGACAGCCACTTAATGGCCGGGGAAGGCGACGGAGTCGGCTTGTTCCCGGACAAAAGGAGCTGCTGCCAAATTAGATCCTCATAACGCCAATGCAATTTGTGCCGGAGCCTATCCTCCGAATAGGACAAAGCCGAGGATAAGCGGCACCGCCACTTTCCATGGTGCCAAGACCGAGACTGCTGATATCAGCTGGACCTGGAAGAGGTCCAAGACTGAGACCGAGACCATCGGTGTTTCTGAGGGTGGGTCTGAGAGGAGGCGGGGGAAACCCGCTCCTTTCTCAGTTGAGGGACCTTAACCGGGGACTCCAGCACAGGAGGCACAGGCAAATCCTTGGTTTCCACCGGGGGAACCGGTGAAGAAGGCCTGTCGGCTTCTCCAGTCGACAGACCGTCTGATAGGTCGAGAAAAATCTCAACCGCGTCGATGGGTGCCTCGGCCAGCTGACCTGACGGGGACACCGTGAAGCCAGCGGCCTTAGCCGCAACCTCGACCGAAGTCGAGTGTCGACTATCCGGGAAGGGGACCTTTCCTGCTCCCACGAACATCGACAGTGGGACTTACCCTTAGAGTCCTTCTTTTTGGACCGAGAGGAATGTCCTGAAGGCCCCTCTCCTTTGGTGGAAAGGGACTGACAAAGCTCCTTAAACGAAGCCGTGTAGGAGGAGCCCAAGGAGAGCGGGATAAATGCCGCAACCGAGGATGATGATGCGGGCTGGGCTGCCTCCTCTTTGAGGGCGATCATCTGTTCGAGCTGTTCGGCCAAGCCCACAGCGCGAACACCGCCCAACGGACTCTCCTTCGACTTGACCGAGGATAACGCTTTCTGGTCACCCAAGTTGTAATTTGGCAGCGCGATCCTCTAAGACCGAAGCGGAAAAGGACTTGCACCAGTCGCAGGCCAGCGAATCGTGGTCAAGACCCAAGCAATGAACGCATGTGGCGTGCGGATCGGTTGGGACATCTTCTGCCTGCATGGGCACCGACAAAATCTGGGAGTTGATTTGTCCATTGCAGCTTCGAGGGAATATAAAGACCGAAGTCTTGTAAATTTTAAAATTAGTTTCGGGTTAACTGAAGAGTTTGGATCCAGGCCTAAAACGCAGAGCACAAAGGAGGGAACCTGAGCTTCCAAGCGGTAAGGAAGATCTGGTATCATGGGGCAGAGCCGAGAGTTTTATCACCCGGGTGGGTGGAAGGAGCCAGCTTGAAGACCTTCCGGCAAGATTTAAAGCGGCAAGGATACCTGCCAGACAGTGTGGATTGAACAACATATCCACATCCCTAGAAATACTAATTTCAGCAATTTATAACACCCTAACTAATGCAGTTATTGACAATTAACTAAAAATACTTCAACATTATTTAAAAAAAAATATTAAAACTGCAAACCGTCCAGAAGTGAGGAGATGACTACAGAGCGACTGCTTTCCTCAACAGAGAAATAAATCTGATGTTAGGAGGCAGGGAGGATCATTACCACACAGCAGAGTTTGAACTTCATTCTAATGTTCCATAATTAGAATAAAGTTCCGGCTTCAAGGGCTGCTGATTCCTGGGGAATGATTGAACTTTTGTGAACATATTGATGGATTCATCGGGTTAGAAACACAATTTTTAAAACTTTTGAGCCCTGTCCTCTTTTTAGCCCTGTCAGTCATGCCAAACACAGATGAAACCTAATATTCTTAAAGAGCTAGTGGAATCAAAACAGACAGACAGGAGAATAATACAAAGTTTATGAAGTAGTCAGTTGTAACTTTTTATTTTTTAAGCGTTTTTCTTTTTCCTTTTGCTCATTAGAAAGACTTCTATGTGATAATATTGTACTAGATGTGTGGAACAGCTCTTATCCTGGAAGCTGACACACCTATCTCTGCTCCCCCCCCCCCCACATCATCAGCACTGTGACATCATAGGTGACTGACCTGGCAGTCATTGAGTGGCTGTTTCCAAGCAGCAATTATGTCACCGCAATGAGGTCAAAATGCTGATGATGAAGCGGGGGTTAGAGATAGATACGTCAGCTGCCAGGCAGATGCTGTCCCACATCATACCTACTAACATCAGATAAACAATCTTCTAATTAATCAAAAGGAAAAGAAAAAGTACCTCAGACATGAAATGTAAGGGTTGACTGCTTTTAAAAATTATTAGTTTTAGATAGAACACTAGCTCTTTAATACTCAGTTCTTAATAACAAAAGAGGTAAAACAAGTGATATTTTAAACTTAAAAAAATAGATAAACCACTATCAAGCCAAATAAAAATGAAAGCAATTTAAAGTTTTTAGCCAGAAAACATTTAGTTCCCTTAGGCGGGAACCGCTATATAAATTGTCCCTCTCCAGTTCCTGGGAACCGATGAGGAACTGGAGAAACTGCTAAAAATGATAAAATAAACACCCTAACTAATGCACAATAATCAATGAACTAATGGAATTAATAAAAAAAAACAAAAAAAAACACGGTTGTAATATTGAAATAATAAAGATGACCAGAAGGCTAGAGACAACTTTGGGGTGATTGCTCTCTTTAAGCAGAGATACAGTACAAATCAACATCCACCCTGAACACAATCAATCCGGACGGCTCTTCCCTCCCTGTGGTGAACTCGGTCAAGTACTTAGGGGTCACATTAGATCCCCAACTTGATATGGGGAGTCACATCACTAAAGTCTGCAGAACAGTAAACTGCAAGCTGGGACTGGCCTACAGGGCCAAGTACAAACTTACACCTGCGGCCAGGTTTGCCCTAGCAAGAGGAGTCCTCCTTCCCTCCCTCAGCTATGGTCTGCACATTTTTGCTTGCTCTACTAAGACACATCTCACCAGGTGGCACACGGCATACAACAATATCTGCCGTTTCGCTCTAGCGGCTCCCCTCCTCACCCATTGCTGTGAGCTTTATAATAAACTCCGGTGGCTTTCCCCAGCCAGATACCTGGACTTTGGGATAGGTTGCCTTATGGGCAAGGTGATCAGAACTGGTACCCCATCAGGACTGGCCCAGCTTCTACCACCAGCTGACATTTCTCCTTACTCATTAAGGTCTCAAGTCCAGGGGACGCTCAAAGTTCCTGCCACAAGAACTCTCATGGGAGCTAGGGACTTTACTGTGTGTGCGCCCAAACTCTGGAACTCCCTCCCAGAGTCTGTTCGCATGGCCCCCTCCCATCAGTGCCTCCGAAAATCTATGTGGGACTTCTTGAAACAAGCCTCAGCATGTGACTGCCTCAGCCTCCCTAGGGACACACTGCCTTTTACAGGGCTGCTTGGAAACCACTGCTGTCGCCCCACTCCACTACCATTACCTGACCTGGATCTAACTGTAGGCTTGCAGACCCCGGTCTTGTCTTAACCTGGTATCCTTATTATATGTTATTGACTCGACATACTTGTAACTAAATGACTATAAGCTGTACCATTGCTTTCTACTCCTCTGTAAAATGTGTCCACTGTATTCTCTTATCTTGCCTATGCTGTCATTATGTTGATGTGTCCTCAGTATTTCCCTCATATGTTGCCCATGCTGTCATCTTGTATTTGAAATGTTGCCTTTGTACCATCATGCTGTATTCTCCCGGGTCGTTTCTGAAAATAGGCATAATACTTGTCTAGTGTACTTACCCGGTAAACAAAAGCTAAATAAATAAATAAATCTGGCGCTTAGCCAGTAGGGGGAGCATGACCACAATGCAAAATTTGAACCTTTATTCTAAATTCTCTAATTTACGTAAGGTTCTGTCTCGGGGGCAGCACCCTCCTGTGAACTGCTGCACTTTTGTAAGGCGTTGTTGATGGATTCCTGTTGTTTGAAAAAGGTCTCCATGAATTTTGCCACCAGACAGAGGCTTGCTAGACTCACCACACTCCCCTCCTTCCATACCCTTGAAGTTGTGGTGATAGAAGATGTCCGCTCCTTCAAATACCTTGGGGTCTGGCAGGACCATCACCTCAATTTCTCTGTTTATGTGGATGCAATCGACAAGAAGATCCACCTAAACGTTGGGCGTTTTACAGGAATAAGAGAAACATTCCAAAGACAGATCCTCTCGAAAATGATTCTCCCTATTTTTGACTATGGTTAGATTGTTTACAGTTTACAGTGCTGCTCCCAAGTCCACCTTAGCCAGACTGGCCCATCTCTTTCACTCAATCTGTTGCTTTGCCCTAGACAAATACTTGCGCACTCACCAATTTTCTTTGTACACCTCCCTCACCCTCCCCAGTTCACCCATGTGTCAGCAAGATACAATTTGCCGACGCCGATTATGGTGCAAGCAAAATGTCACCTGGCACTACAGTGCCAGGCATCTTGTCTCCTAGGAGTTACAGCATCAAAGTGCCCTAACAGGAAATAGCCACCCTTTATGGGGGGCTTTGCCCTGCAGGGGGTAGAAACTGTGTGGAGAAAGGGCAACAAGGGTGAGGGGTGATCTAAAATCAAGATCGCCCATTTCACTGTCACCCTTGTTGCAGCGCTGTAGCTGCCATGACCAAAATGAGTCGGCAACTTGACAGACTATATCCCTCCTCTCTCTTGATATGAGGTTCTTTGCCCACTATTGCGCTTTATCTCCAAAATTGGGTTTGACTCTGTCCCCTCTTATTTTGCTTCTCCCCCCCACTACCTCTTACTCCCTTCAATGATATCCTCTGCTGGTCAAGCTACCTTCTCTATCTACTTCCCTAAACTCTGGGGTTCTCTCTCCCCATCCATTCCCTTTGCTCCTTCTTTCACACTCTGTAATCTCTCCTCCATGATTTCACTACTCATTCCTGCAGTTGCTCCTCACTTAAGCTTTTGTCCCCTGCCCTGCACCCAATACAGTCACTAATACAGCCCACTCTCCCTCAGGTTTCAGATACTACCCCCAGTCCTTTTACTATCACATTATCCCTCACTGCATATTGTTCTTATTGTTTTTCTTCTTCAGTTTAGTGTATTGTACAATTAATTGCTCATTGTGTTTATTTATTTCCATATTATTGCATTTTTTGAACAATGTACTTAGAATTTGCACAAATCTCTCCTTTTCCCCTTCCCTCAGGATGCATCTGAAAACAAGCAGATCACAGCACAGTATGTCTTCCCTACTAAAATGTTTGAAATAAATAAGTAAATAAAATAAATAAAAAACTGATAGACGCCCCATCAAAGGGAGTGGACAACCTCTGATAAGAAAGAAGAAAAAATTACTCACCTTAGTAATGTTGTTTCTTCTAATGGAGTCTTGCTATATTATGACAATTGCAGTTTGTCCCACCATTAGAACTGCTCCGGAGGTGAAAGAGTTAACTCCCATTCTAAGAATGGAACTTGGAGCGCGAGCTCGGTTAGAGAAGCTCTGTCTGGGTTATTTCAAACCCAAACTGTCAGATCTTTACGAGCAAAACTCACTAAGGTCTGTGTGGAAGCTGTAACCTACACTAGCCAACTGGCTACCTGACTATTAACACATATTCCTGGTCCCAACACAAAGACTCAAGTCAGGGGACCACAGAAGTAATAATATAATATAAGCAATAATATAAGATAAAATAAAACACCACACCCCAAAACCCAAAGAAGGGTAGAAAACATATAATGGGCATAACTGCAGCACACAAGGCTGCCCACCCCATACCCAAGTAGAAGTTCTGAGAGGGGCAGGCTTGGGGAATAATATAGCAAGACTCATTAGAAGAAACAACATTACTAAGGTGAGTAATTTTTTCTTCAAACAACATGAAGTCTTGCTATATTATGACAATTGCAGACTACACAGCAGTACCTCCATGGAGAAGGGACAGACCCTACTTAGGAATAGGCTCTGAAGCACAGCTGTGCTAAACCCGAGCATCTCTCCGGCATGGACATCCAGGAGTAATGCTTTGTGAAAGTGTGTACCGCTTTCCAGGTAGCTGCTTGACATATCTCTAAGATAGGGATGTCTCTGCAGCAGCTAGAGACGTGGCTGTACCTCTGTAGAATGAGCCCTCAGGCCAGAGGGGGGAACTTTCCCCAGTTTCTGATAAAATTGGATACAGAGACAATCCACCTGGCAACTGATCTCTTAGTGGCGGGTCTCCCTTTTCCGACCTCACCACAAGTGAGAAAAAGTTGGAGGGATTCAGAACCTGTGACTTGTACGTTCTATATAGTAACTTAGGCCCTCTTAACATCTAAATTGCGCAATCTCCTCTCGCCAGAGGAGGAATGTTCAGTGAAAACACTGGAAGGGAGATAGATTGATTAAGATGGAAATCTGAAACCACCTGAGGCAAAAACTTCCTGTTAGTCCTGAGGACTACCTTATCCCTCTGGAAAGAAATAAAGTCAAGTTTCTACTGACAAGGCCTGCAACTCACTTATGCCTGGCAGAAGTGATAGCCACTAGGAAAACAGTTTTCCAAGTTAGTACTTAAGCTCTGCAGAAGACAGAGGTTCAAAAGGGGGCTAACTGGGCAATGCAAACATTAAGGTCCAGGCAGGGGCCGATCCCTAAAAGGTGGATTAGTATGAAGTAATCCTTTAAAAAACTTGGAAAATACAGGGTGAGCGGAAAGACAGGAGGGCTTTCCTGCTGACACAAAAGCAGAGACAGCAGCCAAATGTACTTTCAGGGTAGCTGGTCTCAGGCCCAAAGAATTAAGATGGACCATATAGTCCAAAACAATGGGCAAATCAGCAGATTCCGGGGAAATATGTTTCCCAGAACACCAAATGGAAAACCTTTTTCACTTAGAATTATAAGTAGCCCTAGTGGAAGGCTTCCTAGAAGCCTTTAGGATTTCAAGAACACCCTGAGAAAGGTGTAGGTCAGCAAATTCTAACTCCTCAAGAGCCAGGCCTTGATGTTGAGGGATTTGAGGTTCGGATACCAAACTCTCCCCTGGGCACAGGTTAACAGGTTGTGATTCCTGGGGAGACACAGGGGAAGATGGACCGCTAGGGACAGAAGGAGTGGGTACCAGGGCTGCCTGGCCCAATCTGGGGCAATCAGAATCACCCTGCAAGGCTGGATCTGATTTTGACTAGCACCTTGAATAGGAGAGGAAGGGGGAAAGCATAAAGAAACTTCCTTCCCAATCTAGGAGAAAGGCATCCAGGGGACTGAGCCCAACACTGGGGCCTGCAACAGAACAGTGGAAGTTGGTGATTGTCTGGGGCTGCAAAAGATCTATCTGAGGGGTGCCCCATCTGGCAAAAACTATCCCCAGTACTTGAGGATCCAGAGACCATTCGTGATGGCCCAGGGAAATCCTGCTGAGAGCATCTGCTAGGACATTGCCCTTTCCTGGAAGGTGAACTGCTATGAGGGAAGTGTTCAGGGAATAGGCCAGAGACCACAACTTCATTGCCTCGGTGCACAAGGCCGAAGACCGAGTGCCCCCTTGCTTGCTGATGTACCACATTGTTGTGGTGTTGTCTGTTCTGACTTGTACCACTTTGTTCTGAACAGACGCAGAAAACACTTGAAGTGCTAAAAAGACAGCTCTGAGTTCCAGCAAATTGATGCAGAGCAGAGATTCCTGAGGTGACCACACTCCCTGAGTGGAGAGGTCGCCCATGTGGGCTCCCCACCCCAGGAGGGAAGCATCCGTAGTGAGGGTCAAGGAGTGAGACAGAGGAATGAAGGGGACCCCCAGTCTTAAATTGCTCTGAACCTGCCACCACTGGAGGGCCTGGATCAGGGTTCGGGTCACTGGGACCAACTTGAAAAGGGGGTCTCTTCTCTGAGACCAAAAGGCTCTCAAGTGAAACTGAATGTCCCCTCATCTGAAATCTTGCTCCTTGCACTACAGCTGTGGACGCAGCCATGTGCCCCAGGAGCTGCAAAGTGTCCTGCTGGTCGAGAGACCTGCAGAGTGAAGGAGGAGGCCAGAGCCACTCAAGTTCCTTACCCTCTCTAAGGTAGGAAGGCTCTGGCCTGCTTTGTGTCCACTCCTGCACCTATGAAGGTGAGCACCTGAACTGGTTCCAGAACTGACTTTGGAAGATTGAGCAAGAAGCCCAGGGAGTGAGCAGCTGCTGGGTAACTTGCAGGTGAGATTTTACCTGTTCTGGGGACTGGCCTACAATGAGCCAGTCGTCCAGATAGGGAAAGACAGCAATCCTTTGCCTTCTTAAATGAGCAACTGCTACTGCCAGACATTTTGTGAATACCCTTGGGGCAGAGGTGAGGCCAAGGGCATTGCTCTGAACTGGTAGTGACCTGAGGGCAGTTCCGACCTGAGGTACTTTGGTGGGAGCTTTGATTAGGGCGTGAAAATAGGTATCCTTGAGGTCCAGGGAGGCTAGCCAGTCCCCTGGCCTTAGAGAGGGTAAAATCATTGCCAGAGTTACCATTCTGAACTTTGGTTTCAAAAGGTGTTTGTTCAGATATCTCAGGTCTAAAATGGGCCGCCATTCTCCTGTCTTTTTTGGGGTAAGGAAATATCTGGAGTACAGACCCTTGCACTGGTGTAGGGGAGAAACCCTTTCTACAGCTCTGAGAGCCAGGAGGGTTGAGACTTCTGTTTCTAAAGTAAAGGTCTCTAAAGAGTTTGCAGGTGGGGAAAGATCTGATTCTCATCTTGGGAACTTTTGAAGCTGAGAACCAGACCCAAGCTTACTACTTCCAGGACCCACTTGTCTGAAGTTAGAGACACCCAGTTCTGAGAAGTAAGCCAACCTGCCCCTACAGGTAAAGGAGAATCGGCCCTGGGCACCCCATCAGGGTGTCTATTTGGCAGGTGCTTTAGGCTGAGGGGTGGGAGCAGGCCTGCCCACACCCCGTCTGCCTCTCCCTCTGAAGAACCCCCTCTGAACATAAGCAGAGGAGGCCTGGGTTTGGTAAAAAGGCCTACCTCTACCCCTGGGGGCCTGCCTCTGAGGAGTGACTTGCCGCTCCTTAGCCTGAGCACTCTTATAGGTAGTCCTATATTCATCCATTTTCTTCATATAATTCTGTCAGCTTCCCAAACAGAGAATTTCCAACCACAGGAAAATCCATAGCCTTAGTCTGGGTATCCTGTGACAAGCTAGTACACCTGAGCCAGGCCAACCTACGAAAAGCTACAGACGTAGCCATGACTCTAGAGGATACATCATTAAAATCCACAGCAGCATGAAACTGCACCTTGGATGCCTCAATGCCATCAGCAGCCACCTGTTCCAGCTCATTAGCAAGCTGGCCAGAGGCCTGTTTGGCCAAAGCCATGACAGTGTCCCATCTAGATTTTGATACCTTGCTACATAAGCCATGTAATTTGCTTGCCTGAGTCCCAAGGACGCTGCCATGTATTGTTTTTTTAGCCATGGCATCAATCTTCCTGGAATCCTTGTCAGGAGGATGTGAAGCCAAGGAATATTAGCTTTATCACAGGCTGCAGCCTGAACCACACCAACGTGACTGCATTGCTGTGAAAGGAATTCTGTATCAGAACCCGACAGAGTGTACCTCCTGTCCATCTTTTTGTCCACAGAAGGCACAGAATTAGGAGTTTTTAAAATTTTTATTGTTTGTTTCCTAAATGATTTATGCAAGGGAATAGACAATCTCCTAGACTCTGGAATATCCATCATTTCTACAAAATCAGGTTCCTCTTGCTCATCCACAGCTTCCTCCAATGGGAGCTGGAGGGTTTCAGCAACTTTTTTGTAAAACATAAAGTGAGAGGGGGACTCAGAAAGCAAAGGGGGAGATTCTAAAGGTCTGTCTGGGGAGATGTCCGGTTCAATGGGCACACCCAGACCCTCCAAGTCACATTCATACTGTTCATAATCATCCTCCCCCTCCTCTGGTTCATAAAACTCTTCAACATCATATTCCTGAACCGGAGGAACCGACCGAACCGACCTTTTACCAGACAGTGGCGGTTCGGACGGAACTGGAGAAAGTGAATGGACAATCTGAATAGCTCTTGCTATCTCTGCAGCAGTTGGAGAAGGAATTTTGGGCTCCACACCTGCTGATTTTCTTGTTTTCTTTACTGGAACTGGCCCCTCCGAGCCAGCTTTACATTTGCCCGAGGAAGTCTCGCCCTGGTCAGAGGGCACTCCCTCCGGTTCGGTTGGCACCGAACCAGGCTGGCCATCCGGGTCAGCGGACTTTTTGGCCTCTCGTTCCCTGAGCCTGCCAACTCTCTTATCCAGGGTGGCTGCAGGGAAATTTTTACAAATCTGGCAGTCTGAATTGAGGTGGTCAAACCCCAGACAATATACACATGTGGTGTGTGGGTCAGCCTTGGCAAAGACTTCCCCACAGACATCACAGTGTTGAAACCCAGTGGGCCCGGTTTTTCTTTTGGGTTTCTCAGACATAATGCCAGCCTAACCAAAAACTTGCCCTTTTAAACGGCAGTGCCAGGCAAGACACCCTTATCGGTTCCTAACCGTGTCACGGGTCTTGGAAAAAAACGTATAGAAATCCGTTTTTTTTAGAACCGATAAGAACCGGGAACCGCACTCTAAAACCTTAAATTTCAAGTTTTAAAACAAGCTGATCGGTTCAAAACCGAACCGATAACATTACAAGTTCCACATAGAAAATAAACTGTAATTATTACGATACCACAGACAGAGCTTGAACCGATCGGTTTTGCGGTTAAAATAATAATATTCTCGGTTGATTTGAACCGAGAAAACACTGTTTAAACCGAGAAATGAACCGAGCAGTAGGAGAAATCTCGAACAACTGTTCAGTGAGGCGGAGTAAAGAATCTGACAGTTTGGGTTTGAAATAACCCAGACAGAGCTTCTCTAACCGAGCTCGCGCTCCAAGTTCCATTCTTAGAATGGGAGTTAACTCTTTCACCTCCGGAGCAGTTCTACTGGTGGGACAAACTGCAATTGTCATAATATAGCAAGACTTCATGTTGTTTGAAAATAAAGTTAGGCTTAATTTGTAAGGAGGTTATGATTCATCTTTACTGATTTTTAAGGGGAAAGTAGCATCAAAACAATTATTTTAGGAATGTTGTGTGGGTGTTGCTTGATGAGGCATGTTGCTCAGTAACTACACCAAACTGATATGTAGCTACGCTGATTTGGCCGGACAACTAAGTAATTAAGATCTCTGGAAAAGTAGTATATCGGATATAGTCGGAGCTAGAAACTCTGCTTGCCAGTGGGCTGGGATTGTGACTAGTCTACTACATACATAAATTCCGCTGAACCAAATCACCTCTCCCACTCAAAGTGCATCTGGTGTATGTCACTCAGGTCACTTGAACTGACCGCCCTCCTTGACGATCTTTGCCACACTGACTGGTTCCCCCAAGGAAGTCTTTTTTCCTCTTACAGTCTAAATTTATATCAACCTAAGACACACTGTCCTCCCCTTCTCTCAAAAGTTTCCATGCCCATTGGTCCCATATTCCCTGGATCCCAGCACAGTTTGTTGCTCCATTTGAAGCCTATGGCTCTGCATGGTACCAACCTAAGTCTCCTGGCTCCCAAAAGACTTACTAAGGTGCCAACATCTTTGGAAAGTCAGCACGAAGGCCGCCAAGGAAGCTACAGCAAATTGCTTCTCCAGATGCCCACAGAACAACCTTAAGTCCCCAGCCGAGTTCTGAAAGTGTTTAATTCATCTTCGATCTCCAACCCAGTCAACAACCCTGATCCTGGCCGGCCCGATACTGCTGAAGGTTGAGGTGCTGGACACCATACTTTGCGCCATGCCAGCGACCCGGGTTCAGGAACGGGCTCAGGCCGCCGGTGGTCAGCAGGGAAGGGATTGAGTGTCCAGAGGACTGCTCTGCCTTCCTGGGGAGGGATCTGTGCCTAGCACTGCTCCTTGGCAGCCACTGGTGGAGATCAGAGGCAGTGCTGGGAACACAGGGTGAAGAGACGAGGGGATGGAGCGGTGGCAGATCTCAGCAAGTTAGTGCCTGGACGTCATTGCACATCCGCACTCCAGGGGACAACCATTATGGAAAAACCTTTGGTGGACCAGGGAGGTGATGAGGGCTCCTGGGACCCAGCCCACATCCCCAGCAATGGACCATCTCTCCTCCGGTCCCCCAGGCTCTCAACCAGGACTGACCCTTTAATCGCAGAAGGCCGCCAGGTAGGTAGGTGGGCCCTCCCCCAGGGAGTGATCCGGGGGGGGGGGGCAGGAAGGTCCTGGGAGAGGGTCCTGGGGGGGAGAGACGTCTCATGCAGGGAGTAGAAGCAATGGTTGAGCGGTCACCTTTGAGAGATGCCCTGGTCAACCGAGTGCATAAATAGAATTAAAAAAAAAACCTGATCCTCAAACTGATGAGCTTTCCTATCTTTTACCTACTGCAGGTCACTGTATCTTTCAAATAGAGTTTTTCATCTGAGCTCCCTCTACCCCACCTCCACTCTCCTTGCCCCCCCAATCCTTCTAACCCTCACCTTCTCCAAATACCACTGTCATTCTCCATCTCTCCTAGTGCTAATCTATTGGCACTTTGCTCTCTAAACTCCCCCAAGGGCCACAACCCTGATGATTTGAATTTTTCTGCTCCTGTAATTGCTGTTCCTATTGCTATCCTTTTTAACCTCTCCTTCTTGCACAAGATAGTTCCCTTCCTTGGGCCTGGAATCAAGTTACCACCTCCTGTGCCTGCAACAAGCCATATTGCCCCATCCCCCCTTATCCATTTGCCCTTCCACCAGTCCTGCTGCTTTTTCTTCCCTTTTCAATACTGATCCTTTACTGACATTACAGCACAGTTTGTATACTCTATGCCTCCCCAGTCCCTGTACTCTAATTAACTCAAGGGTACTAAATTGTAAGTAGTTTGGAGACCAGCACCTGCTAAAAGGTGAAAGTACAACTTACTTGATCCACTGATGGAAGTAGATCAGGACTCCAAAATATTCAGTGCCAAAGTATTCCTTTATTTGTAAGGTTCCAAAAACATGTCAACAAACACGAATAAAACACAGCATTCAATTGCTCTTGAAGCAGTCTATGCCCAAATAATACATGTATCTAATACAAACATGTATGCAGGCTAGCACACACGCTGCATCATAACTCCTCTCCGAACTTAAGCATTGTATTTTATTAATAATAATAATCTTTATTCATATTGTGCTCTTTACTGTGTACCAGAGTGCTGTACAATGAACAGACCATAAAATACTAAACCACATTTTCCAGGAAATAAATACAACTCAATAATAAAATCCAATTGCAAGACAGCACCAAAAGCAAGTTCAAATAAATACGTTTTCAAGGCCGTCTTAAAACTCTCCACTGTCAGGCACTCACATATCCAACGAGGCAGAGAATTCCACAGAGTTAGGGCAACAAATGAAAATGCCCATGATCCAGATGTTTTTAATTGCACCCTAGGAATCTCCAGCAATCCCTCATCGGTCGAACGGCGTGGTCGGAGGGGGCAATAAGGCTTCAGGAGGCAATAAGGTTTTTACTTCTATTATATTATATTATATTATATTATATTATATTATATTATATATTTATTTTCCCCAATATTTTACTTTATTTTTATCATGTAACTCTTGCTCGTAGTTGCTGCTGCTATAGTTTTCTTTAAAGGAAAACTCCATGTTAAAATCAGAAAAAGATATGCAGTAGTCTTTTTTTTCTGTGTTCTAACCAGTTCCCAGCATTTTCTTTTCCTCTGGCTGTGAGAGATGTTTTTTCTAACTTTCCCTAACTGTTTTATTGCCCTTGGAGGTTGCCATTCTGGTTTCTTTTATGGCCCCATGTCTTCCCAGAGTACCCTTTGGTGTGATGTCTAATTGCCCCTGCAGGAAGCCAGTGTCTTGTTACAGGGTCTGTCACAGCTCAGCCACAGAGAAAATACTTCTTCCAGAGAAGACACACTGCTAGATTCTGGATGAGTGTAATCTTTATTATTTTTTGATATCAGTACCTCGTCCTGCTATGCTCTGCTCTGCGTGTGTGTGTGTGTGTGTGTGTGTGTGTGTGTGTGTGTGTGTGTATATGAGTGTGGGTGAATCATGTCACTGTTTACTCTATTCCTCTGTCACTTTCAGTTTTTGCACCAGTACTAAGTAGCAAAAATTAAACGTCACCTTATAGGTTGTAACATAGCAGGACAAGGTACTAATATCAACAAATAATAATGATTACACTCACCCAAAATGTAGCAATGTGGCTTCTTCTCTGAAATAAGTATTATCTTTGTAGCTGAGCTGTGACAGACCCTGCTAAATCTATGGACATAGCTACATTACTGTCACATGAACCAGGGTGCATCGTAGGAGAAAGAAAGCCAATAAACCTATTTGTGATGGAGATCCCCAGGGGTCATAAAACTACCATACAGCTAGCAGACTAATTTAGGAAAAAACTCCTAATAGCAGACAGAGGGAAGGACACACTAGGACTTAATATACATATCAAAACACTCTACATAACATATGTTTTTGCACATTCTGGGTGGACTTCTCCTTTAATTCGCACTTACTGCAATTTGCACTACTCTATTTTGTACATTTACTGTAATTTGCCCCCTTTAACCCCTGCCCAAGGTCACACCTGCTTACTGTGAACATTTTGTACTTTTGCTGTCCTAACTAGGGCCTCTCTGGAAATAAGAATCGCTCAATGTATGCTCTCCTGGTAATACAAATAAATAAATACAAAACAATACACTGGTACAAGCAATGACTCAGTGAGACTCTCCTGAACAACACATTTAAAAAAAATAAAGGTGGAAATAAAGGTGGGAAATCCTGGAAAAATTCATTTATAAGTGTTATGTAGTTTGAATCATTGCAACCAGATACAAATTAACATCATTACTATTTTACCACCCCACTGAACATGCATGGAAAGTTTTACTACCATAGCAAAGTATAAGACCAGATTCCAATGAAAGACAACTTCCTATTTCTATTACTTGGCTTCAACCCTAACCAAATGAAAAGAAATCCAATCCTGCTTCTTACCTTAGAGATTTTCTCATTCAGAAGCTGAGACTCCCTTTCAAATCTTTCAATCAAGTTTTTCAATTCAGCATCAAGTTCTGATCTTTTGAAAGCAAAATGTAACAAGAAGTAATTACACACATATTAAAAACAACACAGAATGGCATCACCCTAAATCAATATATACTGTATACAAACTATCACAAAGGAATTTAGGTTGATAATTCTATTGATAGCTTCAAGCATGCAGAGTAGGCTCTCCCTTTCTTCAGCCTCCAGTTTTGGTTGGGACATCTTTGCATACTGTACAAACAGCACTGAGTTTGCGTTAAAACTTCAAGAGATTAAAGGAGCAGTTCTTTCCCAGACCCATCAAGTTCAAATATCATTTGTTCTCTGCAACCTTTTTGTCTCGACAACCTCAGCCACATGATCCTCAGGCTTCCTTTTATAGGACTCAGTCCAACTGTCTGAAGAAAAATTACTTACCATAGTAATCTTGTTTCTTCCCAGTGATACTCAGGTATTCATAACTTTCTGCAGTGTTCCTTTAAGCCAGAACTGCCCAGCGAGGATAGAACACATGCAAATGATGGAACTCTTTGCATGTGACAACTATTCAAATGCTGCCTTGAACTAATTGCCTTAGTTCTAAACCCCTCAGATTTCCTGGACACCTGGAAAGGCAGACCCCAAGGACTATAAATACTGAATAACAGTAATAATCACTAATAATAAAGATAATCAAGCCCATAATCCCCCAAATAAACCCTCCATAGTAATCTTGTTTCTTCCCAGTGATACTCAGGTATTCAGGTTAAAGTACCATTTTTCTCGGTTTTCGACCGAATTTAAACCGTAACCTGTCGGTTCAGTCTCTGTCTGTGGTATCGTGAGTACTAGGTAGGTTTATTTTCTTGTTCTTCTGTGTGGAACTTGTAAACGTGGGATCGGTTCGGTTTGAACCGATCAGGTTGTTCAAAAAATGTTTATTCTGCTTTTAGAGTGTGGTAACTGGTCCTTATCGGTTCTAAAAAAGCAGTTTCATTACGCTTTTTCCACGACTAACACGGTCAGGGAACCGATAAGGTGTCTTGCTCATGGATTGCAGATAAAAGGGTAAGTTTTTTGTTAGACTGGCTATGTCTGAGAAACCCAAAAGAAAACCGGCCCACTGGGTTTCAACACTGTAGTGTGTGTGTGGGAAGTCTTTGTAAGGCTGATCCCACACCACTTGTGTTTATTGTCTGGGGGTTTGACCACCTCGATTCAGACTGCCAGATTTGAAGAATTTTCCTGCAGCTACCCTGGAAAAGAGAGTTGGTAGGCTCAGGAAAGGAGGCAGAAGTCCGCTGACCCAGATGGCCAGCCGGTTCAGTTCCAACGAACCAGAAGGAGTGCCCTCTGACCAGGGCACTTCTTCGGGCAAAGGAGAACCGACTCCGAGTGGTTCTGTTAAAAAGAAGAGGATAAATCAGCCAGTGCAGATCCACAAATTCTTTCTCCGACCGCTGATGAAATAGCCAAAGCGATAAGGATTGTTCAGTCGCTAACCCCGGTTCCAACCGAACCGGCACCATGAGGAAGGGGCTCGGTTTGGTCGGTTCCCCCGGTTCCAGATTATAATTTAGAAGATTTTTATGAACCGGAGGAGGAGGAAGGAGAGTATGAGGATAGTGATGCTGATTACGAAAGTCTGGATGTGTCTATTGACCCGGACATCTCCCCAGACAGACCTTCAGGGGTTTCTCCTCCTAGGCTTTCTGAGTCCCCTTCCCATTTTATGTTCTACAAAAAAGTGGCTGAAACTCTTCAGCTTCCTATGGAAGAAGCTGTGGACGACCAGGAGGAGCCTGACTATGTTGAAATGATGGATATCCCAGAGTCCAGGAGGCTGTCTATTCCCCTTCATAAGTCCTTTGGGAAACAGACAATAAAAAATTTAAAGACTCCTAATTCTATACCTCCTGTGGATAAGAGAATGGTCAAGAAGTATACCCTCTCAGGCTCAGATATGGAGTTCCTTACCCAGCAATGCAGCCATGTTGGTGTAGTGCAGGCTGCAGCCTGTGATAAGGCAAATATACCCTTGGCTTCACACTCCCCCAGATAAGGACTCCAGGAGGATTGATGCCATGGCAAAGAAACAGTACATGGCAGCATCCTTGGGACTCAGGCAGGCTAATTATATGGCCTATACAGCTAGATATCAGAAATCTAGATGGGACACTGTAATGGCTTTAGCTAAACAGGTCCCTGGGCAGCTTGCCAAGGAGCTGAAACAGGTGGCTGCGGATGGTATTGAGGCATCTAAGGTGCAATTCCATGCTGCAATGGACTCCAGTGATGTTTCATCTAGAGTCATGGCAACATCTGTGGCCCTTCGTAGGATGGCTTGGCTCAGATGTACTAGCCTGTCTCAGGATACCCAGACTAAGGCCATGGATTTTCCTGTTGTGGGTAATTCTCTGTTTGGGGAGCAAACAGAGAACACATGAAGAAAATGGATGAATACAGGACCACCTACAGGAGTACTCAGGCCAAGGAAAGGCAGGCCACTCCCCAGAGGCAGCATTCCAGGGGCAGGGGCAGGCCTTTTCATAGGCCTTTCTACCAAGCCCAGGCCTCCTCTTCTGCTTATGCTCATAGGGAGTTCTTTAGAGGGAGAGGCAGACGGGGTACAAGCAGGCCTGCTTCCACCCCTCAGCATAAAGCTCCTGCCAAACAGGCACCCTGATGGGTTTGCCAGGGCTGATTCTCCACCACCTGTAGGGGGCAGGCTGGCTTACTTTGTTCAGGACTGGATGTCTTTAACATCAGACAAATGGGTCCTGGAAGTAGTAAGCCAGGGACTGGTTCTCAGCTTCAAAAAATTTCCAAAGATGAGAACCAGATCCTTTCCACCTGCAAATCCTTCAGAGGCACTTGCCCTAGAGGCAGAGGTCTCTTCCCTCTTGGCTCTCAGAGCCATAGAGAGGGTCCCACTCCTACACAAAGGGAAAGGATTGTACTCCAGGTACTTCCTAACCCCCAGAAAGACAGGAGAATGGCGGCCAATCCTGGATCTCAGATATTTAAACAAGCACCTTTTAAAGCCAAAGTTCAAAATGGCGACTCTGGGAATAATTCTACCCTCTCTAAGGCCAGGGGACTGGCTAGTCTCCCTGGACCACAAGGATGCCTGTTTCCATATTCTCATCAGAAGCTCCCACCGAAAGTACCTCAGGTTCGAGCTGCCCTCAGGCCACTACCAATTCAGAGCAATGCCCTTCGGCCTAACTTCTGCTCCAAGGGTGTTCACAAAATGCCTGGCAATAGTATTACCTTCCAAGGAGAAAAGGATCTCCATCTTTCCATACCTGGACGACTGGCTCATAGTAGGCCAGTCTTCAGACCAAGTCAAGTTACACCTACAGATAACTCAGCAACTGCTCACTTCTCTAGGTTTCCTTCTGAATCTTTCAAAGTCAGTTCTAGAGCCTGTTCTGCTCCTCACCTTCATAGGGGCAGAGCTGGATACAGTAAAAGCAAGAGCCTTCCTTCCCCTGGACAGGGCAAGGACCCTCCTCTCACTGGCCTCTTCATTCACCCCCCAGGTGTCTCGACCAGCAAGGCATTTTCTGCAGCTCCTGGGACACATGGCTGCCTCTGCAGCAGTGGTGCAGGGAGCAGGATTTCAAATGAGGGATATTCAGTTCCACTTGAGAGCCTTTTGGTCTCAGAAAAGGGATGCTCTGACCAAACTAATTCCAGTGACTCGAACCCTGATCCAGGCGTTAACAGTGGTGGCTGGATCAGGACAATCTAAAACAGGGAGTTCCTTTTGTCACTTAGTCTCATTCTCTAATTCTTACTACAGACGCCTCCCTCTTGGGGTGGGGAGCACACTTGGGAGACCTGACCACCCAAGGGTTGTGGTCTCCTCAGGAATCTTTGCTTCACATCAATCCATTAAAACTCAGAGCAGTGTTTCTAGCTTTTTCCAAGTCTGTTCAGGACAAAGTAGTTCAGATCAGGACAGACAATACCACCACAATGTGGTATATCAACAAGCAAGGGGGCACTCGGTCTACGGCCTTGTGCACAGAGGCAATGAAGTTATGGTCACTGGCCTATTCCCTGAACATCTCTCTTACAGCAGTACACCTCCCAGGCAAGGACAATGCCCTGGCAGATGCTCTCAGCAGGATATCTCAGGGCCATCACGAATGGTCCCTGGGTCCCCTGGTTTTGAAGGTGATCTTCTCCAGATTGAGAACCTCACAGATAGATCTTTTTGCAGCCCCAGACAATCACCAACTTCCTCTCTTTTGCTGCAGGCCACCAGTGTTGGGCTCAGTCCCCCTGGATGCCCTAGTTCTCAATTGGGAAGGGAAGTTCCTGTATGCTTCCCCCCCCTTCCCTCTCCTGTTCAAGGTGTTCGTCAAAATCAGGTCTCAACCCTGCAGACTGGGCCAGGCAGCCCTGGTACCCTCTCTTGTTGTCCTTAGCAGTCCACCTTCCCCTGTCTCTTCCCAGGAATTACAACCTGTTAACATGTGCCCAGGGGAGGGTTTGGTATCCAAATCTCAAATCTCTCAATCTCAAGGCCTGGCTCTTGAAGAGTTAGAGTTTGCTGATTTGCACCTCTCTCAAGGTGTTATGGATATCCTAAAGGCTTCTCGGAAGCCTTCCACCAGAAACACTTACAACTCCAAGTGGAACAGATTTTCTATATGGTGCTCTGGGAAGCATATTTCCCCAGAGTCTGCTGGCCTGCCCACAGTCCTTGACTATATGGTTCATCTTAATAGCTTGGGACTCAGACCAGCTACACTAAGAGTGCATCTGGCAGCTGTTTCTGCCTTCCTTTCAGCAGGCAAGCACTCTTCCCTTTCAGCCCATCCTGTATTTTCTAAATTCTTCAAGGGATTGCTTCATACCAATCCTCCATTCAGGGGCCCTGCCCCTGCTTGGGACCTTAATGTTTGCATTGCTCAGCTTATGCAACCCCCTTTTTGAGCCTTTGTCCTCAGCAGAGCTTAGGTACTTGACTGTTTTCTTGGTGGCCATCACTTCTGCCAGACGCATGAGTGAGTTACAGGCCCTGTCAGTGGAGCCTGATTTTATCTCTTTCCATAGAGATAAGGTGGTCCTCAGGACTAACAGGAAGTTTTTGCCTAAGGTGGTTTCAGATTTCCACCTTAACCAGTCTATGTCTCTTCCTGTTTTCTTCACTGACCACTCCTCCTCTGGGGAGAGGAGGCTGCACAGTTTGGATGTGAAAAGGGCCCTTAGCTACTACATAGAGCGCATCAAGGGTCACAGGTTTGACTCCCTCCAACTGTTCCTCACTTATGGTGAGGTTGGTAAGGGAAAATCTGCCACTAAGAGATCTGTTGCCAGGTGGATTGTCTCTTGTATTCAATTTTGCTATAAAAAACTAGGTAGGACTCCACCCTCAGGCCTGAGGGCTCACTCTACCAGAGGTACAGCTGCTTCTCTGGCTGCTGCCAGGGATATTCCTATCTTAGAGATTTGTCAAGCAGCCACCTGGAAAACAGTACACACTTTTACCAAGCATTACTCTCTGGATATCCAGGCTAGGAGTGATGCTCGGTTTGCACAAGCAGTGCTTCAGAGCCTATTTCCTAAGTAGGTTCTGTCCCTCCCCATGAAGGTACTGCTTACAGTTCAGACATAAAACAGAATACAGCAAGACTTCATGTTGTTTGAAGAAAAAATTACTCACCTTAGTAATGTTGTTTCTTCTAACGGAGTCTTGCTGTATTCTGACCTCTTGCTGTATTCTGACCTCCCCCCCGCCTCCCCTCTCAGAACCATGGTTTTTGGGATGTGGGTGGGCAATAGTAGTGTTGGCACTCGGGAGGTGCACCACCCCTTATTTCTCACCCCTTTAGTTTGGGTGGGTGGGTGTTGTGTTTTGTTTTATTTTTGGGTTTCCTGACTTTGTCTTTGTTTTGGGACCAAAAAATCTGTTTATTATATTTAGTAGCCAGTTGGCTAGTGTAAGTTTACAGTTTCCACACAGGACACCCAGTGAGTATAGCTTGTAAAGATCTGATGGTTTGAGTTCAAACAGCAACTGACAGAGTCTCAACCGAGCTCGAGCTCAGCGTTCCATGCCTGGCATGGAAAGTTAACTCTTTCATCTCCGGGGCAGTTCAAAGGTTGGACATCACTGCAATATGTCAGAATACAGCAAGACTTCATGTTGTTTGAAGTCCTTTTTTCAGGGGTGACGGGGGGGATACAGATGGTAAGCAACTGAAATTGAACCAGATTAAGCTGTTTGTGGTATTTTAGTGAATAAGGAAAATTTGGCCAGGACACCAGGGAAATTCCTCTACTCTGCAGTAGGGGGACTCGCTGATTGTGAGTCATGGCCACTTTGAATGGCGCTCCAGTGGAGCAGGATGTCCTAACTGAAGGGGAGAGAACCCTTCTCGCTGATGATTTACTGGATGAATCTGAAATTTTCATGGATGTTACTTCAGACCCAAAAAGGATAAGTGATAAGGAGATATTTATTTTAACTGAGAATCTAAGGCTACGAAAGCCTGAAGTTGATTTAGCTCTGGAACAAACTAATGAATCTTTGCTGAAGGAATCCCTACAAGAAATGCTAACCAGAGAAAATGAGAGACATTTATTGGAAAAAGGGCGCTTGATGGAGCAACTCGCCTGACTGCAGTCTGACGCACCAGCTATCAAAACTCCCGGCCCGTTTGTCATCGGCCTGCATTACAGGATGACATGGCAGTTCCAGAGAAAGCAGCAGGCCCGGGTGAGTTGGTTTCGATTACTTTTTGAAATGTAATCCCTGTAGCTACTGAGGAAAAGACACTTGCGGTCGGCAGTATAAGAATGCAAATTAACTTTTGCGGAAAGCCAGTAGATTCGATTTCACATGATGTTCCTTGCTTGAAAATACCCTTTACTATCCCAGATAGTGTCAATAAGCTCAAAGGGAAAGTGGGACCTAGGAGCCTATGGACCAGGAAAGTTCTGATGGTATCACAGCACCCCATATCCCAAACCTATCTAAATCTGTTGCTTTTGTTTTCCGTAGCACCAAGCCGGCTGTGAACTCCGCTGATAAAAAAAATGAAGGAAACTACCAAAATTCCTCTTTTCATCAGGATGGTGCGACAGTGTTTACTTTTCCCGGAGCTGCTATACCTCGGTCTGGGGTGCGGGAAGAAAATAAAGAAAAATTTACTGCTTTGACAACAGCAAATAGACGTATTTTACCTACTTCTGTACCTCCTATAGTACTAGGGCCTGGCCCAGAACATCAGACTGTTGAGTCCACACTTACCACCAAGTGGGTGAATGATATTAATCCACTACCAATAGCGATTTCAGGAGAGCCCTGATCCCCCCAGAAAGCGCTGAGTGAAGCTAGTTGGACTCAAAATGCTCAAGGCACTTGGATTCCTACCCCTGATTAGGATCCAACGCTCAATTTCACCCAGAGCTCACCTGAATGTCGTCCCAATGTTCCACATCCTGCTATGAATTCAGGTTTATTGTCTACAAATTTTGCACAGGGAAACGAGACATTAACTGCTAAGACTATATCAAATCTAGAACCACAGATACTGGCTGTTCAGCCTACTGCCAATATTGTGGCCTCAGAGACACCCCTCCCTGTGGAGGAAAACCCACAAGTTCCCACAGAAGCACAGAAACCACTTCTATCGGAACTATTTGCTAAAATTAGAAAATGAAGCAGCTCCAAGGCGAAATGCTGTACGTATTCAATACCAAGGAGGCTTGGCAGTTCGACCAGGCAGACATCACGTGGGCAAATTATAACTAAAAGATTCTCTGCACTTCTCCCCGAGAGAAGTGTTTGCATTTAATAACATTTCAGGGGAGGACAATTTTGACATTAGCTTCTGATCTGCTTAAGCTCTTGATTTATTCTGGGAGAGGTATAATCAAGTCAAATTTTCCCCTGCATAGACCCCCTTTCTGGTTATTCCTTTGACTAAACCACTCATAAGTATGTTACTGTAATGTTCTGAAATGAGGGGCCCATGTAGAGGATATAACTTACTGGCTGAGCCAGAAATGTGATGTAATGAGTCCTCCGGAAGCTATACTAGATACAGAGATGTTTTGGACTGGAGGATGGTGTTATAAAGTCAAACTAAGGAAAACTGAGTCTGGTATTGAAGACACCCCTAATTCTTTTTTACTGGGACATGATAGAGGTGTTTTGTTTTTATGCTGGCCAGCCTCGGGCCTGTTACAAATGTGGATCTAGAACACACCTTTCCAGCTCATGTGATAGGCCCAGGTGTGATAACTGTGGGGAGATTGGGCATATTGCCTTTCAGCGTGCGAATCACACTAGGTGTGATCTTTGTGAAGATACTGGCCACGTTTTTTCTGAATGTTCTTGGACAGCTAAGAACAAGGCTACTTGCTTGAGTCCAGATCTCCTTATACAGCAAGCACAGGATTCTATTCCCCCCCCAACCCACTACTTCCTTAGCCCCTGACCTCCCGACCTCAGTTCCTCTGGAAGATCCACTCCACCCACCTTCCTCCTCTCTTGATCTCCCCTAAGGAACAGAGGTGGAACCTGTTAAACCCCCCTCCCCACCCCTTGCCCCTTCTTTAGTTTTGCCTACTGACCCCTCATTGCCAGTGTGTTATACTGACCCTATAAAAGATGTTCCTATCCTCTCCAGTCAATCATCTTACAACTCCGTACCAGTAAGAAGATCAGCTAGGAATCTGAAAGTGGGCCTAGTCCAACCCCTTATAGAAGTGGACTCCAAAACCCCTTTTCAGTCTTAGCAACCCAATGGGGGGGGGGGGACTCTAGATGGATTTGGGGGATTCAGACTCCCAATCTACAAAAACAGAAAATAGTTGTAACCCCTCACCCCTGCCTTTTTAGCAAAACGACAGGTGGCATGCTGTTGAAGCTGACAGCAGTACCTGGTGGGGACCTGGGTTTGGGGAGGATGAAGTTACTCAGCACAGGGGGGACCTAGGTTTGGCTACTCTGAACAGGGGCACCCAAGTAAATCCGAACACAGGAAGTAAAAATTGCTTACCTTAGTAATGTTGTTTCTTCTAATGGAATCTTGCTATACTATGACAATTGCAGTATGACCCAATCTTGGAACTGCCCCAGAGATGAAATAGTTAACTTTTCCATGCAACATGGAACTCTGAGCGCGAGCTGGGTTAGGAAGCTCTGTCTGCTGTGCTTCAAATAAAAACGGTCAGATCTTTACGAGCTAAAACTCACTAAGGTTCTGTGTGGAAGCTGTAAACCTACACTAGCCAACTGGCCACTAACCTAAACACACATTTCCTGGTCTCAAACAAAGACTCAAGTCAGGAGACCCAGAAAAAGAAAAAGAAAAACACAACACCAATTCACCCCAAAAAGAGGGTGTAAAAACAACAAAGGTGGGCATAAATGAGTGCCAACCCTGTAAGGCCCAGCCACACCCCAAAACGGAGGTTCTGAGGGGCAGGCAGGAGGGAGGTCATAATATGCAAGACTCCATTAGAAGAAACAACATTACTAAGGTGAGTAATTTTTTCTTCAAACAACATGAAGTCTTGCTATATTATGACAATTGCAGACTACACAGCAGTACCCCCATGGAGGAGGGACAGAACCTACTTAGGAAATAGGCTCTGAAGAACAGCTGGGCCAAACCGAGCATCACTCCTAGCCTGGATGTCCAGGGAGTAATGCTTAGTAAAAGTGTGAACTGTTTTCCAGGTAGCTGTTTGACATATTTCTAGAATAGGAATGTCTCTGGCAGCAGCCAGAGAAGCAGCTGTACCTCTGGTAGAGTGAGCCCTCAGGCCTGAGGGGGGAACTTTGCCCAACTTTTCGTAACAGAATTGGATACAAGAGACAATCCACCTGGCAATGGATCTTTTAGTAGCTGGCTTCCCTTTACCAACCTTGCCGTGAGGAACAGCTGGAGGGAGTCAAACCTGTGACCCTTGGTACGCTCTATGTAGCAACTAAGGGCTCTCTTCACATCTAAGCTGTGCAGCCTCCTCTCACCAGAAGAGGAGTGGTCAGTGAAGTACACTGGAAGAGAAATAGATTGATTAAGGTGGAAATCTGAAACCACCTTAGGGAGGAACTTCCTGTTAGTCCGGAGGACCACCTTATCTCTGTGAAAGGAGATAAAATCCGGCTCCACTGACAACGCTTGCAATTCACTTATGCGTCTGGCAGAGGTGATGGCTACCAGAAACACAGTCTTCCAAGTCAAATACCTAAGCTCAGCTGAAGACAAGGGCTCAAAGGGGGGTTGCATAAGCTGAGCAATGCAAACATTAAGATCCCAGGCAGGGGCAGGATCCCTGAATGGAGGGTTGGTGTGAAGCAATCCCTTAAAAAACTTGGAGAATACAGGATGAGCTGAAAGAGAAGAGGATTTACCTGCTGAAATAAAAGCAGACACTGCTGCCATATGCACCTTCAGGGTAGCTGGTCTCAGCCCCAGAGATTTCAGATGGACCATATAATCCAGGACTGTGGGTAGATCAGCAGAGTCTGGGGAAATATGCTTTTCCGAGCACCATATGGAAAACCTTTTCCATTTGGAATTGTAAGTAGCTCTGGTGGAAGGCTTCCTTGAGGCCTTCAATATATCCATTACACCTTGGGAAAGGTGTAAATCAGCAAACTCTAACTGTACAAGAACCAAGCCTTGAGATTGAGAGATTTGAAATTCGGATACCAGACCTGTCCCTGGGCACAGGTTAACAGGTTGTGAAAAACTTGTGATCCCTGGGAAGGCACAGGGGGGGAGGATGGACTGCTAAGGACAGCAGGAGTGGATACCAGGGTTGTCTGGCCCAATCCGGAGCTATCAGAATGACTTTGCAGGATTGGGATCTGATTTTGACTAGCACTTTGAACAGGAGAGGGAAGGCATAGAGGAACTTCCCTTCCCAACTGAGGGCTAAGGCATCCAGAGGGAGTGAGCCCAACACTAGGGGCCTGCAGCAAAAAAGGGGAAGTTGGTGATTGTCTGGGGCTGCAAAAAGATCTATCTGCGAGGTGCCCCATCTGGCAAATACTACTACCAAGATCAGGGGATCCAGTGACCATTCGTGATGGCCCTAAGAAATCCTGCTGAGAGCATCTGCCAGGACATTGTCCTTGCCTGGAAGGTGGACTGCCGTAAGGGAGGTGTTCAGGGAGTAAGCCAGAGACCACAACTTCATCGCTTCAGTGCACAAGGCCGTAGAACGAGTGCCCCTTGCTTGTTGATGTACCACATTGTAGTGGTGTTGTCTGTTCTGACCTGTACAATCTTGTTCTCAACAGATTTGGAAAAAACTTGAACTGCTCTGAGCTCCAACAGGTTGATGTGGAGCAGAGATTCCTGGGGAGACCACAGACCCTGGGTGGTGAGGTCGCCTATGTGAGCTCCCCAATCCAAGAGGGATGCATCTGTAGTAAGGATTAGGGAGTGAGACTGAGTGACAAAAGGAACTCCTTGTCTCAGGTTGCTCTGATCCTGCCACCACTGTAGGGCTTGGATCAGGGTTCGAGTTACTGCGATCAACTTGGTAAGAGGATCCTTTCTTTGAGACCAAAAAGCTCTCAAATGGAACTGGATGTCCCTCATCTGAAATCTTGCTCCCTGCACAACCGCTGTGGAAGCAGCCACGTGTCCTAGGAGCTGCAGAAAATGCCTTGCTGGCCGAGAGACCTGCAGAGTGAATGAGGAGGCCAGGGAGACTAGGGTCCTTGTCCTGTACAGAGGAAGGAAGGAAGGAAGGCCCTGGCCTCCTGAGTGTTCAGTTCTGCGCCTATGAAGGTAAGAAGCTGGACAGGCTCTAGAACTGACTTCGAGAGATTCAGAAGGAAACCTAGAGAGGTAAGCAGTTGCTGTGTTATCTGAAGATGTAAATTGACCTGTTCTGGGGACTGGCCTACTATGAGCCAATCGTCCAGGTAAGGAAAGATGGCAATCTTTTGCCTTCTTAGGTAGGTAACTGCTACTGCCAGGCATTTGGTGAATACCCTTGGAGCAGAAGTGAGGCCGAAGGGCATTGCTCTGAACTGGTAATGGCCTGAGGGCAGCTCGAACCTGAGGTACTTTCGATGGGAGCTTCTGATGGGAATATGGAAGTAGGCATCCTTGAGGTCCAGGGAAGCTAGCCAGTCCCCTGGCCTTAGAGAGGGTAAGATAATTCCCAGAGTCACCATTTTGAACTTTGGTTTTAAAAGGTGCTTGTTTAAGTATCTGAGATCCAGGATGGGCCGCCATTCTCCTGTCTTTTTTGGGGTAAGGAAGTACCTAGAGTACAAACCTTTGCCCTGGTGTAGGGGAGGAACCCTTTCCACGGCTCTGAGAGCCAGGAGGGTAGAGACCTCTGCCTCTAGGGCGAGTGCCTCTGATGGAGTTGCAGGTGGAAAAGATCTGGTTCTCAGCTTTGGAAATTTTTGAAGCTGAGAACCAGTCCCTAGCTTACTACTTCCAGGACCCACTTGTCTGATGTTAAAGACTTCCAGTCCTGGACAAAGTAAGCCAGCCTGCCCCCTACAGGTAGAGAAGAATCGGCCCTGGCAACCCCATCAGGGTGCCTGCTTGGCAGGGGCTTTGGGCTGAGGGGTGGGAGCAGGCCTGCTTGTACCCCGTCTGCCTCTCCCTCTAAAGAACCCCCTCTGGGCATAGGCGGAGGAGGAAGCTTGGGTTTGGTAAAAAGGCCTATGAAAAGGCCTGCCCCTGCCTTTAGGAAGCTGCTTTTGAGGAGTGGTATGCCTTTCCTTGGCCTGTGCACTCCTATAGGTGGTCCTATATTCATCCATTTTCTTCATGTAATTCTCTGTTTGCTCCCCAAACAGAGAATTGCACACAACAGGAAAATCCATGGCCTTAGACTGGGTATCCTGAGACAGGGCAGTACATCTGAGCCAGACCATTCTGCGAAAAGCCACAGATGTAGCCATGACTCTTGATGAAATATTATTAGTGTCCACTGCAGCATGAAATTGCACCTTGGATGCCTCAATACCATCCATAGCCACCTGTTCCAGTTCCCTGGCAAACTGGTCAGGGACTTGTTTTGCTAGAGCCAGCACAGTATCCCATCTGGATTTCTGGTACCTAGCAGCATAAGCCATGTAATTAGCCTGTCTGAGTCCCAAAGATGCTGCCATGTACTGTTTCTTTGCCATAGCATCAATCTTCTTTGAGTCCTTCTCAGGAGGGTGTGAAGCTAGGGGAATATTAGCCTTGTCACAGGCTGCAGCCTGCACTACCCCCACATGGCTGCATTGCTGCGTGAGGAAATCAGTGTCGGAACCTAATTAAGGTATACCTCTTGTCCATCCTTTTATCCACAGGAGGTATAGTGTGAGGAGTTTTTAAAATGTTTACTGTCTGTTTCCGAAAAGATTTGTGCAAAGGAATAGACAGTCTCCTAGACTCTGGAATATCCATCATTTCTACATAGTCAGCTCCTCTTGGTCATCAACAGCTTCCTCAAAAGGAAGCTGCAGAGTTTCAGCAACTTTCTTATAAAAAATGAAATGAGAAGGGGACTCAGAAAGCCTGGGAGGAGAAACCCCTAAGGGTCTATCTGGAGAGATGTCCGGTTCAATGGGCACATCCAGATCTTCAAAACCATATTCACTCTCCTCATATTCCTCTTCCCCTTCCTCCGGATCATAAAAATCCTCACAATCATAAACTTGAACCGGTGGAACTGGCCGAACTGAACGCCTACCTGATGGTGTCGGTTCGGTCGGATGGGAAAGAGACTGGACAATTTGAATTGCTTTAGCTATTTCTTCAGCAGTTGGGGAGAGAACTTTTGGCTCTATGCTAACTGACTTTCTAGTCCTTTTTGCTGGAACCGGCTCTTCATTTGCCGGAGGAAGTATCGCACTGGTCAGAGGGCACTCCCTCCGGTTCGGTTGGTACCGAACCGGGCTGGCCATACGGGTCAGCAGACTTTTTGGCCTCCCTTTCCCTGAGCCTACCAACTCTCTTTTCTATGGTGGCAGCAGGGAAATTCTTACAAATCTGGCAATCTGAATTGAGGTGGTCAAACCCCAGACAATAGACACATGTGGTGTGTGGGTCAGCCTTAGCAAAAGCTTCCCCACAAACACTACAGTGCTGAAACCCAGTGGGCCCGGTTTTTCTTTTGGGTTTCTCAGACATAATGCCAGCCTAACCAAACTTGCCCGTTTATGGCAATCCGCCAAGCAAGACACCCTTATCGGTTCCCAACCATGTCACGGGTCGTGGAAAAAACCGTAATGAAATCCGTTTTTTTTAGAACCGATAAGAACCGGGAACCACACTCTAAAAAAGGACTAGCAATTTTACAAACAACCTGATCGGTTCAAACTGAACCGATAAATGTGTACAAGTTCCACACAGAAAATTCAATGTAAAACCTATCTATTACTTACGTTACCACAGACAGAGCTTGAAACGACCGGTTGCGGTTTAATTTTGGTTAATTTTTACTGAAAACTGATAAAATAACACTTTTTAAACTGAGAAATGAACCGAGCAGAAGGAGAAATCTCCGGAGCGACTGTTCAGTGAGGTGTAGTAAAGAATCTGACAGTTTGTATTTGAAGCACAGCAGACAGAGCTTCCTAACCGAGCTCGCGCTCAGAGTTCCATGTTCCATGGAAAAGTTAACTATTTCATCTCCGGGGCAGTTCCAAGATTGGGTCATACTGCAATTGTCATAATATAGCAAGACTTCATGTTGTTTGAAGCAATAACTGTAATGTCCAGAACCAGGAACAGGATTCTTCAGTGTGGCTTTTATTCACATCCAAGCTGAACAAACAACGCACAGACGGACCCCCATGGGGCTACATTTCTGGTAATGCAGATTAGATACAACAGAACACTTTATCACTATTTCCAGCCCTCAGGCCCTAAACCCACCAGGCACACAGCCCGGACTTGCACGCAGCTTTGGGTACACAGCCCGACTTGTACACACTTGGGTTTTCCCCACTGGCCCGGCTCCCCCGCCGGCCACTTGATCCGCAGTCCATTTGAAGAATGAACTAATCATCCTGTTGTGGCTCCCCAAACCACACTAGAGTCTGTGACTCCTAGAGAGAATTTTCCTTACAATCCCACGTCTGGGTACTTCCCCATCACTGGCCAAGTGCCTGAGGCAAAGTAGAAATCCACAGAAGAAATCCGTAGAGGTGGACCTGGTCACTAAAGATGAGGGGCCACCCATCTCCAGCTCCCACAACCCATACCCGGCCATTTCTCTGGACACTGAACAATTCCTGTACTGAACTTTTAAATGTAGATTAAGGGTAGACGTCTGTCACATCACCTCTACATATTATTTGCATCCCAATAAACTCTGAAACTTAAAACAACTTTTACTTTGCTTAGCCCATTTCCCTAGGCTTCCCAATATTTAGTAGTTTAATTCCCACATTGTCACACAAGTCCCAGGGTGAAAAACATAGGCCCTTTTAGCCAGAGCAGACACTCACCCTTACGTTGCAGGTGCCCCACAGGCGACTCACAAATCTTCTTTTCTCCCAAATAAATACTGAAACATATAGGCAGCTTTTCCTCCACAAGCAGAACTAGGGGGTTGCCCCAGGAATCTGCAGGGAAACCTTCTCCGCCCCCGGAGGAAGGGGGCACTGAGACCCGAAAACAGCAGTCTCCACCACTTCAGTCATTTTCTGTGTCTCTCTTTAAGGTGGAGAGACGCACCCTATTACTTAAAAGTAGCCCTCTGTCAGGGCTGAAGCTCCTAGAGCCTTCACTGAGCTGCTTTAACAGCAAGCTCCCAACTTCTAACTTCACTCACTGATAACAAACTGCAGACTGACTTGAAAACTCCCAACGTTCTATCTAACTCCCTTTGCTGCAGATTCCAATGTGGCTCATGCAGCTGCGAAAGTTCTATTGGTGATGTCATCCATCAGTCTCAGCTGAGACTGAGAACAGAGTGAGATAGTGTGAAACCCATTTAACTGGAGTTTCACAAGCTGCCTTCCCTGCCTACCACTAGGTCTTACTGGGATTCTAGTAACCCTGGGTAACAAGGGGGTTACATAGTATTTCACTTCAGTACAAGTCAGAGTATAAAGGGAAGAAAAAGAAAAGGAAAAAGGAGTCTTGAGCCTGACACTGCTTACACGAATGGCTCTTTTCAGTATAGGCTCACTGAATGTCCATATCCTTTTAAATTCCAGGAGGAGACATGTAGTGTATAACCATGTTCATAGTAAAGGTATTGATATTTGTTTTCTTCAAGAAACCTGGATGTTTAGTAGTGATCAGGCAAGGTTCTTCCAAAGGGAGTGGGTTTGGGGACCTTCTTTTTGGTCATTTGGAACAGCAACAGCTGATGGTATAGGTTTTTTATTTAATTCATTTGATTTCACTCTTATTAAATTGATGGATTTAGTTCCAGGGAGAGTACTGATACTAGATGGTTTATGGAAAAAGATGCACTGTAGATTAATTAATGTATATGGTTCACAGGTCAAATCTGAACGAGTGGCCCTTTTTGATAGTATAAAGCCTTTTTTATTTACTTCATATAAGGTTTTTTTACATGGCAACTTCAATTGCAGTATAAAATCTTCTCCTGGTGGTACAACAAATCAGGGGAAGAAGGTATATTGCGACTCAAACGCATTACGGAAATTGGTAGATGTGCCGGATCTCTTAAATTGTAATGACTATCTGAGCTCTGGACCCAAGTTTACTTTTCGAAGAAATAAATTCACCTCTACCACTGATCACATGTTTATTTCTAAATCCTTACCAAAATTTCAATTTAAAACTATGTTTACTGATTTTCAGATCATTTATTATTACTCTGTTCTTTTCTAAGTGTTCCGGAACAGTCATGTATTAGGCCAAGGAGGAAGTTAAATTCTTCCATCTTGTCTGACCAATGGCTACTTAATCAAATAACAGACACACTGGAGGCTGGTTTATCTGTCAGTTTCTTGTATGAGGATTTAGGGGATTGGTGGGCCGATTCTAAAGTAGATCTCAAATCCTGTTTCTTGAAACATGGGAAATACGAGGAAAACACTAAATTTCTTAAATATTTAAAACTCAGGCAGCAACTTCAGAATTTATACTCCATATCTAATACTTCTAGACTGGGCTACACAAACCAAATTATATTACTTAAAAAAGAAAAGACGAAGTATTAATATGATAGAGTACAGACTATGAATGCTTTGCTTCAAAATGGGACTAAGAAATCCCCCCATGGATATCCTTTTGAAGCTTTTAGGAAATTTAAGGATTCCACCTTTTTAGAATCCTTACTCAATCAGGAGGGGGACACGGTGACTTCTACAGAGGCATTAAATGAGGTTATAAAAGAATTTATCTCTACCCATAATCCTTCAGACCTTCCTTCAGAGGAAATAATAAAGCAATTCTTGTGCAAGATATCTGCTCCAGCTGTCTCAGATGACAAATCTAATTTGAAAAAGCCTATTACTGCCCTCGAAATTGAACAGGCTATAAAAACTCTGAAAAATGGTACATCGCCTTGTTCAGATGTCCTGACGAATGAATTTTACAAAACCTTTTCGGAACCGCTGTCACTTTGTTTAGAAAAATATATATTTTTTTTTTTTACGACTACCTACTGTATTCCCCTCTGGTTTATGGGGGGTTTATTAATCTTTCTGTTTAAATCCGGAGATAGGTCTTATATTAATAATTGGAGACCAATTACGCTTTTAAATTCCAACTAAAAAATATTGGTTATTGTTATTAACACTAGGTTTAAGCATTATACAAATTAGGTTTTATCCCCTTTGCAGTTTTGTGGTCTACCCAATCGGAAGATTCAGCAGGCCTTAATGATCATTAGAGACCTTATTGATTATGTTTCTTTAAAAGGGGAAGCTGGGTGCATCATTTCTGTAGATCAGTATAAAGCTTTTGACAGGGTCTACCATCTCTTTCTTTTTTTAACCTTAGAAATATATGGTGTTCCACCACAAGTAATACAGTGGCTTAAATCACTATATCACAACGTAGTAGTACACCCAGTAATCAGACATCAGGTTACGGAAGGGTTTTCAATAAAAACAGGGGTCTGGCAAAGTTGACCCCTGAGTCATCTTCTCTATAATTTCACACTTGATCCCCTCATCCGTCTTTTGATGGAAAACACCAGATGGTTAGGAGTGTCAGGAACGGAAAAACAAAAGATATTTTATATGCATGGTTATGTGGATATTTGTTTATTTTTCTCTGATTATACCCAAGTGCCCCTCTTTTTGGAATTCATGAATATTTATTCTTTTTTTCTAATGCTCAATTAAATAGGACGAAGAGCAAAGGCTTGTTTATTGGATTTAATTACCCTGCTCCTGTTACTATAGAAGGGATATTAATCTCCTCAGAACCTCTAAATCTTTCAGGTATTCATTTTGGAGCACAAAATATTCCCTCTTTTAACTGGGATTTTACATTAGCTCAAGTGGAACTTAAAGTTCAAAGGTGGAGACACTGGAGGATGACTAAATTCCAACCCATACAAATTATTAAGCAATTTATCATCCCATGATTTTTTATACTGCCATGATTTTTCCGCTTCCCATACAGCTGGAAACTAAATTATATAGCCTCTTTTTCCAGATGCTATGGGGAAATAGATTGAACCCATCAAACGGCAATACACATATTTACAAAGAGATAAAGGAGGTCAAGGTATGATAGACCCAGTGGTGTTTTTTCATACTTTGTTCTTTTCTCAATCCCTCAAAAGTGGCCTGCTACCTGGTGATGCAATACATTCTTATTGGATCAAAATAAATCTCTCCCGTTACTTTGCCAACTGGCAGACTACTTCTCCTAAATTTTCTGGTAAGCTCCATATTCCACAATGGTTTACACCTGCTGCTCAAAAACGATATAAATGGGGTTTAACGACACAAGTTATTGGAAATTCAGGACCACAGCTGAATAAAACAGTAATGGTTTCAATTTATCCAACTGAACCATGTTTCAAAAATTGTCCATCTGCCCAAATTCCAGGAGTCTTGTCTCGGTTGACTATTAAGAGAATCCCTACCCAGATGTGGGAATTTCTTTGGTTGACAGTTTATGGAAGGATAAACATAAGAGGGGAATGCAAAGTATAAAGCCAAAACTGAAAGGAATTGTCCCTATGAGGCTTGTATTAATCAGGAAGAAACCATAGAACATTTTTTGTTTCAATGCTCTTATGCAAAATCTCTTTGGGAATACCTTGCTACCAAATGGAAAATGGGATGGTTACGGACTGTACCTTATGATAATTTGGTATTGGAGCAATTTTATAACCTAGGGAATTATTACTATAAAGAAACACTGGTTGTTTTTTTGTTGCTGTTTAAAATTTTATCTATGGCAGGCCAGATGTCAGTGGGTATTATATCAAAGACTGATGCCTTATGAGACGGTGGAGATTCTTATACAGCCAGTATATTTCCGACTTAGCGGTTCATACGTCTAAAAAGGTTTCCACTTGGTGAAGAGGGTTTTCAATATTCATTAAATATAAATGACTGTTCCTTTTTGATACGATAGCCAAGACAATACAGATAGGAGTTGCTGTTATACTGGGTCTGCTGTTTAAAATATATGAAAGAATATATTTGAGTTAAGTTTAGTGATTTATATTGGCATATTGTGGATAATTGTATGATTTTTTTATTAGTGTGATTTCTTTTCATGTGTTTGTATTTATGTTTTTGATGTTATTACAATAAAAATTCCCTTACTGTTACTGCAGGGGGTGGTTATGCACTGCAGGAGAGCATGGAGAATCTCAGTAGACCTCAGGAGGGAGAAGAGTATGGTCCGGTTCAAGGAGCTCCAGCAGAAATCCTGGACATTATTGTGGATGACACTTGTGAAAACTCAATACAGTCACAGGAAGGACTCTTAATTCACCCTGATGTACCTTCTGAAATATCTGGTGAGGATTTGTTATTACATGATGAGGAGGACAAACTTCAACTGAAAATGGCAGAGAAAAAGAAGCAACTATTGGAGATGATTTCTGCAGCTGAACAGGAATTTCTTTTAAGTTGTTCTAAATTGGATGAAGAGAGAAGAGAAAAAGATCAGGAGATAATCCTTTGCAAGGACAAGGCAAGCGTTTACCAGCAGTACAGTTACCGGTCCCTAATAGTGTGCTGGAAGGCCAGGGTGAGACAGTCGCTGACACAGTTATGGACGAAGGTCAGAAACCTGTGGACTCAGAGGAATGGTCCCCTGAAGACACACTACAACAGGCAGGTTGGTTAAATGATAGTGTAAAATGGATCCCTGACCCCAAGTTACCTTTACCTGGATCCCCTGATAAATCGGCTTTAATACCTCGGGGAAGTACAGTACAGGTCCCATCCTGCACAATGTTGGTGCAGAAGCATGCACAGCAATCTTTGCCGCTTGCTGTTGCAGTTGCGCAGGATGAAGCACAGGCTGGAGAGCAGAGTGCTGCGACAGACGTGGAAATGTTAGTACGGCCTGTTTTAGTTAAACTGCAGCATATGGACTTCATGGTTGGACCTACTGATATTGGAACTTTACCAGATAACACGACTAAGAAGGTAAGAGGGGATGCAGTTGTTCTGGGGTCGGGGTTTCCAGCGATTGCACCTGCACCTATACAAACTGAGCCTGCTCCTCCCTTGACTGATGAACATAGGCCAGGGTCTTATGCTGGCCTGTTCAATAAACCGGCAGAAGCAGTCAAACGAAGATTTTTGGTCAGGTTAAGGTATAAGGGGCTAGCTCCCATTCCCCCAGATAGACTGTGGGTAGGGAAAACGTCAATCAAGGATTCAATGGGTTTTTCGCCCTCAGAAGTATACGCTTTTATTCGTGCTCCAGGAGACAGAGTTTATGATGTCAGTTTTTGTTCAATAAATTTGCTGGACAAGTTTTGGAAGTTGTATTATGAAGTTAAGAATATGGAGGTCTGGAAGGATTTCACTGCTATTCCCATTACTAAGCCTACAATTAAGACAAAAACGCTACTCTTCCGAAATGAGGGAGTTGATGTTACCAACATTATCTTTTGGTTAGAGAAGCGCTGTACCATTTTTGACCATCCAGTGCCCATTATGGATGATAATGGTTTCTGGACTGGGGGCTGTCATTTTCGGGTCCGACTTAAGAAGACAGAACAAGGGATTCAACACTTAGCTGATCCCAAGGTCTGGTTTTAGTGCCGGATTCACCCCTTCCCCCTATTCAGTGAGACACTCATTCAACAATTGTTAGGATAGCTGTATCCCTGTCCCCTTTGCTACTCTCAAATTGCTTTTCAGCGTTTGCTACTTGGAGAGATCAGGTTGATATGGAGACACCTCTGGAGGAGGGGGAATTACCCTCTTCTCAACCGGTTCTGATTCCTGTAGATACTGGGCCTCAGAAAAAGAGACTGGTAGAACCTCAGAAGTGGATGACAAGATCTAGTACTTTAAACCTCCTCCCTGAGCCCATCTGCCCGAAGTTGGCTTGTATTAATGTGAATAGCATTAAATCGGATTATAAATGTACAACAACTTTCAGTATTTTACAGCTACTGGATTTTGATGTATTTTTTTTTTTTTTACAGGATATGAGACTGCATTCCTTAGTGGAAATAGCCCAAGCAACAAAGGACTGGATTTGGGGTGATTCATATTGGTCAATGGGGGAGGAGTTGTGTTATGGGGTAGGATTTTGTTTTCGCTCATCTGAAGTAACAGTGTTACGTCTAGCGGATATAGATCCAGGAAGAGATTTTTTGTTGGACATAAAGATTCATTCTTTTCCATGTAGGCTAGTAAATGTTTATGGTCCTCAGACGAAGGCCTTACATATTGCATTGTTAACAAAAGTCCAATCTTATTTACACACCAGCAGACACATTTTTTTGGGAGGTGTTTTTAACATAAATTTGCAGCAGACTAAAGCTGGGGAAAAGCAATATTTTGATAAAAACTTTCTTAGGTAGTTAGATGTGCTGCATTAAAGGACGTTCATGGAGGTGGGAAACGGGCGGCAACCTCCACTTTCTTTAAGGGATGTCTTTCCTCACGAATAGACTTCCTTTTTGTAAAGCAGTTGCTTCCAGTTGCTCGTACCTTTAACCTGCCAAAGGAAACGTCAGTCATGCTTTAATACATGTTCATATTGCAGTTCCCCCTCCTAGAGAAGTAGGCTGAGGATTTTGGAGGTTAAATGTCTCGCTGTTGGAAGATCCAGTAATTTTGCAAGATTTTAAGGCCCTAGTAGTAGATGAAGCCTCCACTCTAATTCTCTAAGATAACCTTGAGAAATGGTGGGAAGATTTGAAAGACCTTATGACCAGTTTTTTTTCAGTATCATGGGAAAAAGGTTGCAGCAACATCTTATGATACATATGGGTCTGTTCACGAAAAGGGGTTACCAAAGTGTGACATGGAAGTCAAATTTTAAAATCAACCATAAATTAATTTTGGAATACAGGTTAAGATACTGTGACCCACATGTGAGAAAAACAGTATGTTGCAAGATAAACAATGTTAAGCTTCCCAAGAAAAATAAGGTCTGGTGTGATGGGTGTAACAAGACACACCATGGTGGGTGTAACAAGACACCACACACCGTGGTGGGTGTAACAAGACACACCGTGGTGGGTGTAATAAGACACCACATAACCGGTGGTGGGTGTAACAAGACACACCGTGGTGAGTGTAACAAGACGCCACACACTGTGGTGGATGTAACAAGACACCATGGTGTGTGTAACAAGACACACCATGGTGGGTGTAACAAGACACCACACATCCCAGCGAGTGTAATAAAGGGCACCACACAATTGTTGATGCAGGAAAAAACACCTCTATTTATAGACTGAAAGTAGTAAAAGACATTACGTAACATTAAACAGTGATAACATGCTTGTTATAATTATGCTATTTTAAACTGTGCAATTCTACAATTGTGCAAATCAGCATTGGAGTGAGAATATCTTTTATTATGCACAACAATTCCCAGCAATAGTGAGATTGTTTTTGTCGGCCACATACAAGTTCACTGTCCACTTCATGTGCAGAAAGCACTGTGCAGTTCCATTGCAATGAGTGTAACAGACACACCACTGCATACCTCTCAAAGGTCCCTGCTTTGATGTCCATTATTTCACCATTAGCAACTATTGTGTCCCTTATTCAGGTGGCAAGAGCCACGCAAAGAACACACTATAACACACAGTTTTGTAAGCTGTAGAATTTTGTAAGTTGCAAGCACCACAAATAAGCCATTTACAAACAATTGCATCGTGTTTCTATGTGTGCAGAGTCCATCACGGAAATGTTCAGTGTCAGTGTCCCTAATTGAATTGCAAGGTTATGAACCGCTTTTAATGCCAGCGGTCTTGCAATTCTTCATATTTTTTCATTATGTTTTGCAGCTGTTCCTGTTGGATATTGTATGTGCCTGGTGATGGAAAAAAAATAGGTCCATGGAAAATACGGCTCGTCTTCCTTATAGCATCAGAGTCCTTTCGGCGTGGCCATGTGAAGATGCCATCCCCACGATGCCTCAAGAAACTGAAGTGGAACCGCCTCCTGTCATCAATCATTGTTAGTTCTCCAATAAAAAAGTTGCTTGAATAATAAATGGCATAAAGTGGTTTATTTTATGTGCTCCAATTTTGGCGAGACCACTGTACTTGATGGTGCTGATGAACTGGCTGCATCAAGGATCTGGTTGGTGTTTTGCTACTTGAAGCCACGGTAGTCACAGTAGTTGGCACTTCAACATTAACATGCGTTTGTGCAGCTTTAGGATGTAAGCGTTCAGGTTCATTGATCAAATCTGGCATGTTACCATCCCGACTGACCTGGGAGGAAGAAGGTGCCAGTGGTGCAGAATCATAAGTGACTGGTGTATCCATCTTGTGGACAGAATGACATTTGTTGGTCCATGGTACAGAAGAATTTGTGTCCACAATATTTTTAAGTTTTGTTGGCTTCCAGGGTTCTATGCGGCTACTGTTTTCACAGTGTCCTGTGCCACTCAAGCATGCAGTGCAAATGCTATGCTCTCATCTGACAATCACACCAGAAGCCACAGAGCATACACTATGTAGTTTGCGTGTCCCTGGTACTGCTCTGATTTGTTGTCTTGCACTCCTCTTTATGGCATTCTCCCCCACCCAGAAGAATGTGCGCAGATCGTGCCTGCAGTCTTCAGTGGTAGATTCTTTGCGGAGGTTCTTTTTGCAAAACTCATACAGCTGTTTTGCATTGGCAATTGCTGCTCGACGGGATTGCACTGCTAGACTGGCACCGGACTTGATCACAGCACTCTCTCCATCTGATGGTCCTTTCCCATGTCTGGAACCGAAGAAAGCTCTTTCAATTGTAAATCCATATTTAGCGGGTGCTTCTGATATGTCCTGGAATGCCCACTTTGATTTGTATTGGCTTCCACAGGCATCTGTGAAGTGCACTTCTTTCTCAATCTTGAGTGAGCAGATGCTCTGAAGATGTGCACTGCCTAGTTCGACAAAGTGCCTAACAGCATGGTGGTCATGCTTCAGGTCACTCGATATAAACACTCGATATAAAAACATATTATTAAACATTATACTTTGGCATGTAAAACATCTGTAGAATGTCACTATGGAGTGAACAGTGGCCTGTTCGTGGTGCCAATGGGCAGACTGAATTTCATCCTGGAAAGTACACGTGTAGTTTTCCGCAAAGTCCAGTACCATGAGCACACATCCTTCTGGCACGTTTGTTTTTAGAGACTTAAACTGACTTTGTTGCCAGGATGCAATATGCAGGTGCTGTCCCAAAAACGTTATGTCGTCCTTCAGTACTTCAAAAAATGTTGATACTGTGCTGCTTTTTCTTTTCAGTACTTTTCTGTTCTTTTTTGTCTCATTGCCTTCTGTGTTTGTTGTAATGGTAACACTGTCCCATTGGTACCATTTCAGTTCTTCCATGCCATGTCTGTCCAACAGTTCCTTTGCTGTTTTTTCTATGCCATCTGCACTGCAGTTTCCACAGGTCTTCTTAATGCATTTCTTTGCAAAGAACTGTTCACCTGGAGAACTTGGACACATGGTCATGTTGACAGCACTGTATATACTGGCAATCTTGCAGTGTGGGACTCTGTGCAAATCTGCAAAGCTGTTTAATGATTGTAACTTTAGGATGGCATGTGTGCAGTACTCACACAAGCACTGCTCAAGATTTTGATCCTTTGCCAGTTTAATGTGCTTTGGCCGCAGACTACGGAATTTGGTTGGTCCAATTTTTTTGCCCCGGGTTTTGCTCACAGAACTCGTTGTACAGAATATGAAGAGGCTTGTCAAGGAAAGCCTTTGCAATCCCTGTTCATTTTGAAATGGCCTTCTTATGTGGTAATGGCGTGGATGAGGCCTCGAAGAAGTTTTCTACCTTCTGCACCATTTCTTCAGACAATGCTGACTTGTGCCTGTTGATGGGTTTCACCCTTTGGCTGCGTGATGCCCTCATCATCTGCCTCCAGCTGATTCCAAGTGTCTGGCTTGCACAACAGAGCATACGGTGCTTTTTCAGTACCAATATTGCACCGGTAAAGGCATGCTTCAATTCTTGTTGTGCCTTTGAGTTTTTATGCTTTAAATCCGATAGTTTGTCTTTCATTGCCTCCACCAGCTTGGCGTGCAGGTTTGTGCGGCACGGCATGCTCACGTTCACTTTGGATAGGGCCTCCTTTTTTGCAGGGGGAGCAGCATGAAATAAGTTTAGAAACAGTGGTGGCAAATCATCTTGGAGACCTTGGAAGTCCTCTGCGGGCTCTTTGTAGTGCTTTTCGGATGGCTTGGTTTGATCGTGTGTCAGTCACTGGGGTTTCATAAACGCTTCCATTTGTTAAGGGCTCAGGAAATCTTGCGGTTGGTGAAGAGGCAATGTTGGTTGTTGTGAAGGGTGTTGGGGTTGGTAAAGAGGCAATGCTGGTTGTTGTGAATGATACAGTTACACTGCTGTTTTTTTCTTTTTCTCTCTTTTCCTTGTATTTCTCTCTCTTCTTTTCATTTATTCTTCTGCGTTTCTGTGCAGACATATTGGCACGGTCTTTCCTTCTGCTTTCCCTCCAGCGTGCTCTTTCTTGCATCTTTTTTTGTTCTTCTTCTCTTGAATTCATGGTTGTCCCCCTACCTGTTAGGCTCCCTGCAGGCTCAGAGACTATGTTCTTCCGCCGTTCCCTCATTTTCTGCATTCGCAGCTGTGACTTCTCATTATATTCTTTTCTCTTCTCGTCGTCAGAGAAGCCCTGTACTTTCTGCAGCGTAATACTGTTTTTTTCTTATGTTCTGCATAACGTTCAGGATTCTTTTTCAGGTCATCTCTGTATTGCTGACTTCGCTCCCTGCCAGATATTGGGCTGCAAACATTTTTAAGTGCATCTTGCAAAAGCACTGCAGCAGATACTTGTGGTCTTTGTCTCACATTCTCCATTTCTCCAGCAATCTTTAAGCAAAAAAAATTAGTTCCGATTACTTCACACTGCATAGTGAAGGATAGGCACACTACATGGGATGCTGTAAATCGCTGGAAATGCTAACACTGAACACAAGGGAGCCACACAGAACACTCCAGACCATTCGACGGTAAGAAAGAGCCAACATGCACACTCCGCATGATACTTCCAATCAAGGGAGCCGCACAGAACACTCCAGACCATTCGACGGTAAGAAAGAGCCAACATGCACACTCCGCATGATACTTCCAATCAAGGGAGCCGCACAGAACACTCCAGACCATTCGATGGTAAGAAAGATGGGATATTATAAAAATGCTTTAGAAAATGCTGCAATCTGATTGGCTGTTAGGATTCCAATAATCCAAGACATAGCATGGGAGTATTGAGGCATTAATGCACGCCATGGGTGTGTTGTTAGGCAAGAGGGCTGTCAGATTATTCCTTTGGCACCACTTGAATGAATGGAATGATGCTTTGAACCAGCATTCTTAAACTGTTGATGGAAGAAATTTAAAAAGGAAAGCTGTCCAAATCCAATGTCCTGCCCCTGCAAAACTTACCCTGTGGGTAAGATTTTAATGTGTGTTGAGTCTTTTTCTCAGTCTGCAACATACATTATCTTTTAAAAATGTAGCATGAAGTATGGCATATAGGGAGACTTCATTATCTCTAAAGTGTGGTGATGCACTGCTCGCTTGAATGAGCAGTGCATCACTGCACCTTTATGGCACCTCCCCAATATGCACCATACTTCTGGGATGCAAATTTTTAAACGTTAAAATAATGTATGTTGCAGCGTGAGACAAAAGACTCAACATACATTAAAAGTTTATCGCCATCTAAATGAGCAAAACATTGAAAATTAGAATAAAATCACAATAAGGCACTCCCAGAAATTAGTCAGTTAGTCACCCCGTCGGGGCAATATGACATTCTGATGTGGCATGTGCCACATTACACCCCTAGTGTGTGATTAACAATATTAATTCCAACACCAGGTGATGCCCTATTGCTTAAGGCACAAGTAGTTTAATTTGAAGGAAAACCAAAAAAAAAAACACACCAGCTCCCACATAAGAACCCCAGCAATATTGAAACCAACACATACTTGAGCAAACAAAAGCATTGAGGGCATCGAGGGAGTCGGAGCATTCCTGTTCAGCCAGAATGAGACCAGCACATAAAGCCACCCCCCCCCTCCGAGAAGTGACACCGCATGGTCCTTAACATGGCCGAACGTGAATGCTCACACACGAAACACAGGGGACCAGGCCCCAGGCCAGCCAATTACCATCTTTTTATTTATTTTTTTTTGGTTTACTGCATTACAGGCATCGAGCAAGTCAGAGCATTCATGTTCGGTCATATCAGGGCACCATACAGCTGCCCTGCTGCATCAAAGAACCAGCCAAGAGACCCACAAGCCGCATGGTCCTCAAGATGGCCGAACATGAATGCTCACACAGGCCAAGAAACAACACTCCAGGCCAGCATAAGAACCCCAGCAATATTGAAACCAACACATACTCGAGCAAACAAAAGCACTGAGGGCATTGAGGAGTCGAGACATTCCTGTTCGCCAGAATGAGACCAGCACATAAAGCCACCCCACCACCACCAACCCCCGAAGTGACACCGCATGGTCCTTAACATGGACAAACGTGAGTGCTCACACACGAAACACAGGGGACCAGGCCCCAGGCCAGCCAATTACCATCTTTTTTTATTTTTTATTTTTGGTTTACTGCATTACAGGCATCGAGCAAGTGAGAGCATTCATGTTCGGTCATATCAGGGCACCATACAGCTGCCCTGCTGCATCAAAGAACCGGCCAAGAGACCCACAAGCCGCATGGTCCTCAAGATGGCCGAACATGAATGCTCACACAGGCCAAGAAACAACACTCCAGGAACATTCCTGTTAGGCCAGAATGAGACCAGCACATAAGCCACCCCACCACCAACCCCCAAGAAGTGACACCGCATGGTCCTTATATTCAAAGCAATTCACAAATACTCGAGCAAACTAAATCAATTTTTTTTTATACAGGCTTTGAGCACCACCCCCGAGCTGATTCCAACACTGGGGCCATAACCACATTTTTTCCAAACAACAAAAGGAAAGCATGGCAAAAGCTGAATTGCAATTGAGTTTATTTGCTCCCACAGAATAGCTGCTCACTACACAGCCCCCCCGCCCCAAATGTTCAAAAATTACACTTTCTCCCTCCTGATCAACAAAATAGGATGGCAAACATACACACCTCCAGGTGGCCTTAAACTTAAGCATGCAGGAGAGAAGCAAATCAGTTATTTCGGTATTCCCCTCTTACCCTAACGCTGCCAAAGTCCCAAAAACAGTTTGACCACCGTGACGGGCGTAAATCAGCTTACCTTTCAACGAGCGTAACAGTTCAGGATTCCAGCACACACGACACCTTCTTTGGTGAATTCGGCAACTGTAGAGCGACCGAGCACGCCGAAACTGCGACTTTTATGGGGGGCATTATGCTAAGCGACCTCCCCATGAGACTTCACAAAAAAACACGCAACCAAGCCAATAGACCCCCCACCTCGGCGTGCAAACAGACATGATTCTCGGACACCACGTCAGGTGGGGGTCAAATGACTTTGCATGGCTGTGCAGCGCTTCGCTGACGAGAATAATTTCTTTCACAAGATGGGAGGTTGTTTTGTGCAGGGAAACAGCAAGATAGGGCAACACGGACCACACTTGTGTTTGGGGGTTACTGTGATGGGTGTAACAGAGTAAGACACCACGCGTCACGACCATCACAGTAAATAGAGAGCTGCACTGTGCAAACAGGAATTGTTAAAGGGACACAGACATTAAGGGATTCAAATTTTAGTGTGTCAAGAGTGATCCCAACACATTGTTTGCCTACTGTGAAGTGCAGTGTTGTCACAGTAGCACACCAAGAAGAGCAGGATTTCCATGTCACACTTTGGGAGTGAAAAAACAGCAGAAATCAAGCTACATAATAGCAATAAAATTAACTTAAGGATATTTTACAACAATGGTATTATGTTAACTATCTCTGCAGGTTAGCACATATTAAATGTACCATTCTGCTGACAGAAAATGGTTTTCATTTTTTTATTAGCACAAAAAACAAGTTATAGGAACCTTGGTAACCCCTTTTCATGAACAGACCCATATCTGAGATTAAGTGGTGAATTGGGAACTTTACTATCCAGACAATGTATAGAAAAAGTGAATTTATGTGAGGATATCACCAGGATTAAAATGGAGATGTTTCCAATATGACTGGCTTCGATCATTACAGAGGGAACTGACATATGGGACACAAGTGAGGCAGCAAGTGTGAATCCCTTTATTAGTAGCCAGACAATGAGGGCGCGGAGGCAGATTTTGGGTTTACAATCCCCTCAGGGACATTTGGTCACTGGAAATGAAGATATTATGGCTGTGCTGGAACAGCATGTGGAGAGCTTGTTTGGGACCCCACTAGAGGAGTCAGATTTCACCCACCACTTACTGGTAGCAGCAGATGTTCCAAAATTAGCTCAGGGACAGGTAAACCACTTGTTAGCCCCGTTTACAGGGGTGGAGATGACGGAGGCTGTGCGAAGTCTTAGAAATGGGGTTTCGCCAGGTTCTGATGGTCTCCCTGGTGAAATTTATAAACTGTTGTGGGAAGTCATCCCTGTTGAATTATTGTTGATATATAATTTTTTTCTTGAGCATGTTTTTCTACCAATGTCAATGTACGAAGGGCTTATGATTTTTCTCTTCAAAACAGATGATTCAACTTTAAAAAATGGCGGCCGATTACGCTGCTCAATACTGATTTTAAGTTGTTTGCCAGATTATTGGGGAACAGAGTGGCTAGTACGATGCATAGGCATAGGAGGCACGGTCAAGTCCTCGGTAACCACCGGTGGAACCAGTGAAGAAGGGTTGTCTGCTTCTCCAGTTGACAACCCGTCCAACGGGTCAAGAAAAATCTCGACTGCATCGATGGGTGTCTCGGCCGGCTGACCTGACAAGGACACCGTGAAGCCAGTGGCCTTAGCTGCAACCTCGACTAAAGTCGAGAGACGATGGTCCAGGGAAGGGGATCTCTCCCGCTCCCATGAATGGCAACAGTGGGACTTACCTTTCAGTTCCTTTTTCTTCGACCTACTCGTGTGTCCCATGGTTCTTTCTCCCTCAGAGGAGGGGGACTGACAAAGCTCCTTGAAAGAAGCAGTGAAGGAGAAGCCCAAGGAGAGCAGGATAAATGCCAAGGCCAAGGAGGAAGAAGACGCGGCCTGGGCCGCCTCCTCCTCGAGGGCAATCAACTACTCCAGCTGCTCCTCGGAGCCTGCAGACATGGACACCGCCCAACAGGCCTCCTTTGACTTCACCAGCGGGTACCATTTCTTGGGGCGCCCCAGTTGGAGTCGGGCAGCGTGGTCTTCCAGAACCGAAACCGTGAAGGATTTGCAGAGATCGCAGGCCTGCAGATTGTGTGCAAGACCCAGGCAATAGACGCACGTGGAGTGCGGGTCGGTTCAAGACATTTTCTGCCCACAACGGCACTGACGGAAGCCGGGAGTGGATTTATCCATCTCAGCTGTGAGGGAAGATGTAGACATAAGTCTAGTAAACTTTAAAATAATTTTCAGAACTTCCGAAGGATTGAGATCCAAGCCTAAAACGCAGTGAGCTAAGGAGGGAACCTGAGCTTCCAAGCGGTAAGGAAGATCTGGCGTCATGGGGCAGAGCCAAGGGTTTTACCACCCGGTTGGGTGGGAGGAGCCAGCTTGAAGACTTTCCAGCAAGATTTAAAGTGGCAAGGAACCTGCCAGACAGTGTGGATTGAACAACACATCCACTTCCCTAGAAATGGCTATATTGAAAATCTGGGGTAAAAATATTGAAAATTGCTAAGTTTCGAGCATGTGTTCGCAAATTTCAATGCACGCTCATAACGCTGTTGTTTTTTTAATAGTTTTACACCAAATTTTCAACATAGCCTTCTTATGACCCCACATCATAAACAAAGACAGAGAAAAATTTCAACTCCTACCAGAAAGGTGATTTCATGCAGTGACTGCAAAATCACCTTTTGGGATCCAAAAAAACACTTTGGCCAGGATTTGAAAAATGACAGCTGTCACAATCATGAGGTGCTCTGAAGAAATGGCTATATGGAAAATCTGGGGTCAAAATATTGAAAATTGCCAAAGTTACAAGCCTGCATTCACAAATTTCAACACAGGCTTATAACTTAGTTGTTTATTAATATTTTTACACCACATTTTCAACATATCTTTTTTATGGCCCCACCTCATGAACAAAGACAGAGAACATTTTCAACTCTTTCCCAAAAAGTGATTTCATTCAGCGACTACAAAATCACCTTTCGGAATGCAAAAAAAGTTTTTGCCAGGATCAGAAAAATGACAGCTGTCACAATAATGAGGGGCTGTGAAGAAATGACTATACTGGAAATTTGGGGTCAAAATATTAAAATTGCCAAAGTTACAAGCCTGTGTTCGCAAATTTCAAAGCAGGCTCATAACTTCATTGTTTTTTAATATTTATACACCACATTTTCAACATAAAAAATCATACATGCCCACACAATGCAAAGCATCATAGGCTGCATATGCAAATCACCACAGAATGTTATGCTGGTCCAACTTTAAGCAGAATTGCATGGTGCCGAAAGGCCTCTCACACACTTTGCAAAGGGTGCTAACAGAAGACATTGTGTGGGCATGTGTGATTTTGTATTTTCTTGAAACTTGGCTTCCCAGCCAAATGCCCTTTGGGTAACCCTTGCCTCAGTGTTTGCGCATAGAGGTTCTTTGACATTTTCAACATAGCCTTCTTATGACCCCACCTCATGGACAATGGTGGAGAAAATTTTAAACTTTTGCCCGAAAGGTGATTTTGTGCAATGACCACAAAATCACCTTTCGGAACAGATTTACCTAACTTTTCTTGCATTGTTCATGAAGTGGGGTTCCCAAAAATGAGCTAAAAATCTGTGGCAAAATTTAAAAAAAATGGCCAAGTTATGCCACTAAGTTGAAGACCCCACTGAAATACACTGAAGCTAAAAAACCCACTTAAATACACTGAAGCGCTTAACTCAGTTCATGGTTGGGCTTTGAAAGACTGAAAACATGTCTGCGGTCCAAGGAAGATTACATGGACGAACCTCCGGTGGGTAAGAATGGGGTGTGGGGCGGTGGGTAACGGCGCAGCAGACAACGATGGACAGTTTTCTTTTTTTCAGGTAAAAAAAAATTGAGAATTTTCTTTATTTCACGGACAGGACTCTGGGGGATTGGGAACCCTCAGTGTCACTAGGGGACAGTATTGCAACAGTTGAGAAAACTGGGGGATTGGGCACCCCCAGTGTCACTGACATATGTTTGGGGGGTGCAACAGACGTCAATGGACATAGAAACATACAATCTGACGGCAGATAAGGACCGCTTGGCCCACCTAGTCTGCCCATTTCCCTACCTAGCGGATAAGCTGCAGATCCTAGTTAACCAACAGCCTACTTCCTCCTACCCCCCACTAGAATTGCCTTATGTCTGTCCCATGCATTCTTGAGTTCACCCACTGTTTTTGACTCTACGACCTCCTCAGGAATGCTGTTCCATGCATCCACAACCCTCTCTGTGAAGAAATACTTCCTCACATTACCTGTGAGCCGTCCCCCCTCTATCTTCAAATTGTGCCCCTTTGTTTTTGCACATCTCTTTTTCTGAAAGATGCTACCCTCTTGGACTTTGTTGATTCCCTTGAGGTATTTGAAAGTTTCTATCATGTCCCCCCTCTCCCTCCTTTCCTTGAGGCCATAGATCTTTACTTCCTTTAGTCTTTCCTCATACGTCTTCTGGTTGCCCTCCTCTGGACAGCCACCACCCTGTCTATGTCGTTGCGGACATGGGGTCTCCAGAACTTTACACAGTACTCCAGATGTGGTCTTACCAACGGTCTGTACAGAGGGCCAACAACTTCCTGTTTTCTACGGGTGATGCCTCTCCCTATGCATCCCAGTATCCCCCCAGCCCTCCTTACTGCCTTCTCACATTGCTGGCCCACCTTTAGGTCATCTGATATGACAACCCCAGGTCCCTTTCCATTTTTGTTGTTGCCAGTATCTCACCCCCCATTGTGTACTCTTTACCTGGGTTTTTGTTTCCCAGGTGCATTACTTTGCACTTCTTTGCATTGAATCTAAGCTGCCATACATTTGACCATTCCTCCAACCTTGCCAAGTCCCTTTTCATCCTTTCCACCCCACCTCAGGACGGTTTCCTTCTCTTCAGGGGGGAAAAGATTACGAGGGACAGTTTCAGACACTGGGGAATTGAGCACCCCCAGTGTCACTAATGTGTTTGTGTGGTGGGAGAAAGGGGTGCTGACAGGAAGAGTCGAGTTGGGGACAATTAGGGCCACCAGCAACACACATAGATGGTCTGTTTACTTTGATGCCGGCACACATTCCAGGCTGACTATGACAGATCAGCCTGGCTTGCTGGGTGGCATGGATCAAAGGGACGGCAACTTCTTTTGAAGCTGGTGGCATCCCTGCCCAGCAAGCCAGAATTTCCATCACTGTCAGCCTGGGTGCTGATTGGTGTGGCACTGACACGCCCCTGCAGCACTGCTCTGCATTGGGCAGACAGTATCACACCCCTCAAAGGGCACTCTCATACCAACATGTTTGCTTGCCCTGCACACATGGTAAACACAATTACTCACTGTAGAAATCTTGTTTCTTCCAAGGTTTTCTTAAATGTGATTAACTCTAGCAGTCAACCTCCTGTGTTGAACTGCCCCGGAGACGAATGGAACTTATGCAAATGATGGAACAACTACTGGCTCATGCAACCATTCAAAATGCAGCCCTTACCAAATGCTGCATTTTATAATACTGATTAATTGGAAATACAGGTGTAGACCCCTTACTGATCTATAGTAACTAATGATAACAAATCTTAAACAGTAACAACCCCCTTTTATCCTGTCCCCTGGTAAAACCAGATAGGACAATAAGGAGGAAAAACAGAGCCCCCTGGTTTCAAAACTCAACATACCCAGCGTAAAACCCCTATAACAACAAAACACCAACTGTAATGCATAGGCCAACTGGTTCTGGAAGGGGAGATAGGGCAGGAGAGTTAATAATCATATTGAAGAATACTTTGAAAGAAATAAAATTACTAAGGTGAGTCATTTTTTCTTCTAACCCCAGGAATTTTTCAATATTATTAACTCTAGCAGACTACAAAGCAGTACCTTTGGAGGTGGGCACTGAACCCTATTTAGGGAACAAATTCTGCAGCACTGCTGTGCCAAACCTAGCATCACTTCTGGATTGTGTATCCAAGCCGTAATGCTTTGTAAAAGTATATACCGTTCTACATGTAGCTGTGTTGCAGGTTTCTAAGAGGGGAATGTCTCTGGCCGCTATTGCAGCAGCTGTGTCCCTTGTAGAATGTGCCCTCAGGCCCACTGGGGGCTCTTTGCCAGCTTTACTATAGCAAAATTGCACACACTGCACTATCCAACAGGCAACTGTCCTTTCTGAAGCTGTTTTTTTCTTTTCCAACATCCCCGTAAGTCAGGAACAACTGTTGCCTGTACTGCTTATGGGCCTTAGTGCGATCGAGAAAGTAGTTGAGAGCTCTCAACATTCAGGCTATGTAGCCTGAGTTCCCCTGAACTAGAATGTTCAGTAAAGAAGACTAGCAATATGATAGACTCATTCAGGTGGAAGTCAGAAATCACCTTTGAAAGGAATTTCCTGCTGGTTCTGAGGACAACTTTGTGCCAGTGGAAGGAGATATAGCTCTATGCGCACAGGGCTTGCAACTCATTTATCCTCCTAGCTATGGTGACGGCCACTGGGAATATGGCTTTCAAAGTGACAGACTTTAAATGTGCTGTAGCCATGGGCTCAAACGAGGGCTCCATTAATTTGGCTATACAAACATTGAGGTCCCAGGAAGGTGCCGGCTCCCTATGGGGAGGATGCAGGTGAGCTAACCCCTTAAAGAATATCTTGAAAATAGTGTTAGCAGGCAGAGAAGCATCCTTGCTGGCCAAAAGATAGGCAGAGACTGATGCCAGGTGGACCTTGAGGGTAGTGGACTGTAGGCCCAGTGAATGCAGGTGGATAAGATAGTCCAAACAGGACTAGTAGCCCTGCCTGGGAAGGTACTATCCCACTGCAGTTACACCAGATAGAGAACCTCTTCCATTTGGAGGTGTAGGTTTTCTTGGTAGAGGGCTTTCTATAAACCCCAAGAACCCAAGGTACACCCTCAAAAAGGTGTAATCCTGAGTACTCTAGGCCTTCAAGAGTCATGCCTTGAGTCTGAAAAACTTGAGGTTCGGATACAGAATCCTGCCCTGAGAAGAGGTCAGAAGGTTACACGTCTGATGGAGGTATATGGGCTGGGCCACAGATAGAGAGAGCAGTGGCGAGTACCATGGTTGCCTGGCCCAGTCTGGGGCTATCAGGATCATGATAGCTGGTTGAGACCTGAACTTGATCAGGACCCTGAGTAACAGAGGAAATGGGGAGGAAGCAAAAAGGCTCCTCCCTGACCAGTCCAACACCAGAGCATCCATGGGCACTGTGCCCCTTGCTGGAGGCCTGCAGCAGAACAGAGGCAATTGGTGGTTCTCCTGTGAGGTGTAGAAGTCTATCTCTGGGGTACCTCACCTGTGAAACACCACCTCCAGTACTTTTCTGTTTAGAGATCATTCCTGGTGGTTTTAGTTAATTCTGCTGAGTGCATCTGCCAGAGTGTTATCCTTTCCTGGGAGAAGGCTGGCCAACAGGGACACCTGTAAGGAGTATACTAGACTCCATATTTTCATTGCTTCTGTGCAGAGTAGGTCAGATCCTGTCCCTCTCTGCTTGCTGATGTAATACACTGTGGTGGTATTGTCTGTTCTGATCTGTATCAACTTGTCCCTGACCAGAGATGTGAAGGATTGCAGTGCCAAGAGCACTGCCCTGAGCTCTAGAAGATCTATGTGCAGGAGTGACTCTGCAGGGAATCATGTACCATGCCCTGTATGCTCTTCCAGATATGACCCCACCCTAGGAGGGAGGCATCTATTGTGAGTGCCAACACAGGGGACTCCTTTTCAAAGGGGACCCCTCCCCTGAGGTTGGTTCTGTTTTGCCACCACTGCAGGGCCTGCAACAATGTCCCTGGCATTGGTGTCCCCTCTTTGGCACCAATGTGCTCCAAGATGAAACTGAATGTCCCTCATTTGGAATCTACAGCCTTGCACTTTTCCTGTTGCTGTGGCCATGTGCACCAACAACTACAGGAAGAGCCTTGCTGGACTTGGTCTGTTGAGCCTGAAAGATCCTGCCAGCTGCAGATTATTGTCTACCCTGTCCTGGGGGAGGAATGCCCTCCCTTGCATTGTATCCAGTTCTGCCCCTATGAAAACCAGTACCTGGGCAGGTTGGAATATATAATTTTTGCCATTGATTAAGAACCCTAGAGACTCCAGTATGCACTGAGTGACCCTGAGAGCTTCTTTCACCTGTTGTGGTGACTTGCCAATGACTAATCAGTCATCCAAGTAAGGGAACACAGTGATGTCCTGCCTTCTCAAGTGTGCCACCACCACAGCCAAGCACTTTGTGAATGCCCTGGGGGCTGGGGTCAGGCCGAATGGCAGGGCTGAGAACTGGTAATGTCCTGAAGGTAATCTGAACCTGAGGTACTTTCTGTGCGATTCTCCGAAGGGAATGTGGAAATAGGCATCCTTTAGATCCAGTGATGCCAGCCAGCCTCCTTGCTGAAGCGTGGGAAGAATCATTGCCATGGTTACCATCCAGAATGTTGGCTTTACCAAGTGCTTGTTTAGAGCTCTCAGGTCTAAAATGGATTAGGAAGTATCTGGAGTAAAACCCTTTCCTCCTTTGGGTGAGGGGAACTGGATCCACTGCTTTTGCCATTAACAGATTTGACACTTCCCTTTCCAGAGTGCTCTTTCTGTGGGGGATAATGGTCTGAAAAACCTTGCTCTTAGTTTAGGGAAAGATTTGAAGCTGAGGACTAGGCCATGACTCACTACCTCCAGCACCCACTTGTCTGCGGTGATGGCTTTCCAAGTCTGGAAGCAGTGAGTCAGCCTGCCCCCTACTGGCACTGGGGAGGTGACCCTGACTGACATATCGGGGCTTCTGTTTAGCCTGGGCTACAGCCTTTGGGGTCTGGTCCCCCCTTCTGGAACCTCTACGACCCCTGCTCCTGAAATAGCCCCTTGGCTGCTGGTAAGCAGTGGAAGCTTGGGATTGGAAAAATGGTCTGGCATATCCTCTACTTCTAACTCCCCATCCCTGAGGCCCATAGCAGGTTGAGGCCTTTTCTTTTGCAGTATTGCTTTTGTAGGTGGTCTTGTATTCATCCGCCTCTGTTTTGTCCCCAAACAGGGAATTTTCTACACGGAAATCCATAGCTGTTGCCTGTGTGTTCTGTGTCAGGTCTGTGGTTCTAAGCCATGCATAGAAACACAGAAACATAGACTTTGACGGCAGATAAGGACCGCTTGGCCCACCTAGTCTGCCCATTTCCCTACCTAAAGGATAAGCTGCAGATCCTATTTATACAACAGCCTATTTCTTCCTACCAATCACAAAAATTGCCTTATGTCTGTCACATGCATTCTTGAATTCTCCCACAGTTTTAGACCCCACAACCTCCTCAGGAAGGCTGTTCCATGCGTCCACCACCCTCTCCGTGAAAAAATATTTCCTCACATTGCCTGAGCCATCCCCCCTCTATCTTCAAATTGTGTCCCCTTGTTCATGCACATCTCTTTTCCTTTTTAATTTATTATTTTCCTCCCAAGCCGCCTGCCACCCGGTACTTTCGGCCCGGTCACAGGCCACGGACTTCCACTCCTCAAATCGGCCATGAGTCCTCTGATACCCCGTGGCTTTCCCCCCACAGCAGGGCTGCGGCACTCCCCCTACATGCTGCAGTCTTCGGGATAGGTTGGAGGGCTGGTCTGAGGAGCTGATTGAAACTTTGGCGGGCTCCACTGAAGGCGGCTGGCAGCTGTCCATTTTTCCGTTTTTCTGGGGAGACGGGGTCGTGCAATGTCTGGCGTCCACCCGCCTCCTGTGCGTGCTGAGTGTCCGGTGGCTGTGTGACTCCCGAACTCCACCAGGGGTCATCGATGCTCCGGGCACTCCCCGGAGAAGGAGTGCAGCCCTTGGACGCCCATCCTTCTCCCCTGCAGGACCTCCAGTGACCCTGGTCCGCTCCTCAACCCAGGTCGCCGGCATCAAATGCGGAAATCCAACTGCTGCACTGATGGGCCGGCTCACATCTCTTTTTCTGAAAGATGCTACCCTCTTGGACTTTGTTGATTCTACTGAGGTACTTTAAACGTTTCTATTAGGCCCCCCCCCCTTTCCTCAAGGGTATACATATTAAGCTCCTTTAGTCTCTCCTCATATGGCTTCTCTTGCAGATCCTGCATCATTTTAGTTGCCCACCTCTGAACTGCCTCCATCCTGTCTATGTCCTTGCGGAGATGGGTTCTCCAGAACTGGACGCAGTACTCCAGATGGGGTCTCACCAACTGTCTGTACAGGGGATAACAACTTCCTGTTTTTCTGCTGGTGATGCCTCTCCTATACATCCCAGTATCCCCCGGCCCTCCCTACCGCCTTCTCCGCATTGCTTGCTAACCTTGAGGTCATCTGACATGATTACCCCAGGTCCCTTTCCATTTTGTTGTTGTTACTATCCCCCACTGTGTAATCTTCCCCTGGGTTTTTGTTTCCCAGGTGCATTATTTTGCAATTCTTTGCATTGAATCCAATCTTCCATACTTCTGACCATTCCTCGAACCTTGCCAAGTCCCTTCTCGTCCTTTCCGCGTCTCCTTGTGCATCGACCCTGTTGCAGATCTTTGTGTCATCTGCAAAGAGGCATACTTTTCCTTCCAGTCCCTCTGCAATGTCACTTATAAAGACATTAAAAAGGACTGGACCGAGTGCGGAACCCTATGGTACCCCACCAGTAACCCCTCTTTCTTCAGAGTGGACCCCATTTACAATTACCTTCTGTGTCCTGTTGTCCAGCCAATGTTTTACCAAGGCTACCACCCTGGGACCCACTCCCAGGCTGGTTAATCTATTAATGTTTTGTGTGGGACAGTGTCAAATGCCTTGCTAAAGTCTAGGTAGGCCATGTCCACAGCCCCTCCCTGGTCTACTACTTTGGTCACCCAGTCAAAGAAATCAAACATATTCGTCTGACATGATCTTCCTGCTGTGAACCCATGCTGCCTTGGTTCCTGTGCCCCACTAGCCTCTAGGTACTCAACAATTCTTTCCTTCAGAAGTGATTCCATCACTTTCCCTACCACAGAGGTCAAACTGACAGGTCTGTAGTTTCCTGCCTCTGTCTTGGTCCCACTTTTGTGAAGGGGAATCACATCTGCCTTTCTCCAATCCTCAGGTACCACACCATTCTCCCATGATTTGTTAAAAAGGGTAGTCAGTGGTGTCACTAGTTCTCTGCTTAATTCTTTTAGAATTCTGGGGTGAATTCCATTTGGCCCAATTGCTTGGTCCACCTTCAGTTTTAGGAGTTCTTTCAGAACCCTTTCTTCTATGAAAGGACTGGGATCGACCCCCCATCCAGAGTGCTTCTGTTAATTGGATTAGGCACCTCCCCCACCTCCTCTTTTGTGAATACTGAACAGAAGAATTCATTCAATATCCCTGCTTTTTCACTGTCCCTCTCTGCCCACCCACCATCCTCACTATCCCTCCCCACCCACCATCCTCACTATCCCTCCCTTTGTCTTTCTACGCTCCCTGATATACCTATAAAAGGTTTTATCCCCCTTCTTAATAGAGTTGGCTATCTTTTCCTCAGTTTGGGCCTTTGCTATTCTGACTACCCTCCCTGCTTCCTTCTGCCTTAACTGGTGCAGTTCTCTGTCCTGCTCCTTCTGTGTTTCCTTATACTCCCTAAATGCTATCTTTTTCTCCTTAACCTTCACCGCCACCTCTTTTGAGAACCATAGTGGCTTTTTCTTTCGTTTTGATTCATTTGCTTCACACAAAGTAGTAACACCTACTAAGAGGCACTTACTCCCCATCAACAAGTTCCTGAAAAAGTGTCTCCAAGGTAACAGCTACTGCCATCCACCTGGCTGCATTATCACTGGCATCTACTGCCATGTGGAATTTGTACTTTGAGGCTTCTAAGCCACATCTGGCTGTTTCTACCATGTTGGCCACCAATCCAGGTGGTGCTTTGTCTGCCATAGAAACGATATTTGATACTGGGCAACATAAGTGATGTAATTGGTCTGCCTAATGCCCAGTGAAGCTGCCAAGTAGCCTTTCTTGGCCATGCTGTCTATCCTCCTGGAATCCTTCTCAGGAGGATGAGTTGCTAAAGGTACTTTGGCCCTATCATGCTGCTTGTACCACCTCTTCTGGATCAAGGTGAGAGAACAGGAATTACACCCCTGATCATTCTAGCTGATACTTTTTGTCAGCTTTCTTCTCCACTGGTGGGACTGTATTAGGAGTCTCCAGGACTTTTAAGGCATGCTTTTTCAGGAACTTATTGATGGGGAGTAAGCGCCTCTTAGTAGGTGTTAACTCTACCATCTCCATGAACTCTGCCTCTTCCTCATCCTCTACGGACTCATGTGTGGTGAGGTCAAGGGCATCCACCATCTGTTTCACAAATGTGAAATGAGAGGAAAAGTCCTCTGGGAGTTGTGGTGGAGATTTAAAGTTCTGCTCCAGAGAAATCTCTAGTTCCACCGGTTCATCCTCATCCTCATCATACTCCTTGAATGTGGAATCTTGTGCTGTCTGAACCAGTCTTTGAGCCGTAGGAACCAATAATGGAACCGATGGTCCCGCCAATACTGGTTGCGGCTGAACCAGCAAGAAGCCTTGATTTGTGGCAGTTTGGAGGGCTTGCAAATATTTGCAAAGCCTGAGCCACTACCTCTGCCATTGGCACTGATGATTTTGGAACTGAGAGCTCCGTTGCTTTTCCAGCTGGAGGTTCGGTATGCTTTTCCTTATCTTTTTTCTTAGCTAGAACTGGTTCTTTCACTGGTTCCCCAGGCCTTTTTAGCTTTGATGTCTCACCTTTTTCAGGGGCATTAGATTCAACATCTTTAGCCTTTTCTTCAGTTTTAGCAGAAGCAGGATCATTAGGATCCGACGGAGAGGTTATTTGGGCCTGAAAATGCTTGAAGCGTTTTTCTACAGCTTTTTCAGGGAAGATTTTACAAACCTCACAATCAGCCTGAAGTGTAAAAATCCAAGGCAAAACAAACACAAATCATGTTTATCAGCCTGGGCAAAGAACTCTCCACACTTGGTACAATTTTTGACTCCAGTAGGCCCTGTCTTTTTCTTTGTTTTATTGGACATACCCAATGAGCATTTCTTTCTAAAATCCCAGAAGTTAATAAACTTAAGTTCGGTTTCCCATCGAGGTTAAAACGAGTGAAAACCCAAGTAAGCGGTTCACAGTATACACGGTCAATTCCTGAACCAAGGGAAAAAAACGCAAATCTGTCAAATAAGACAAAACCACAAATCAAACCAAGGAGGATCCCAACTTAAGTTTCAAATGTATTTTAAAATAAAAAACTAACACAATAAGCCCAGATAGCTGGTTTCTCGACAGTTGCGGAGAACTGATAAGGAACCACTAACAGGTAAAAATACAACTAAAAACAAGTAAAACTAGTACTAACTATAAAAAATAAGTATATGCAGCAGTACTAAAACAGAAATATAAATGAATACTTATTTTTGATCAAAATAAATGTTTTCTCAGTCACGCTGAGGAGCAGTATCTGAGGCGTCTAACTAGGCAAGCAGAGAATGAAATCTGACTGTTACAGAATGCAGCAGCTGGTAAGGGCAGCAGTTTGAATGGTGACACGAGCCAACAGATGAGTGAAAGCAAAAACAATATTTTGCAACATTAAAAGCAGTTTTATAGTGTCCTGGCATGAGGACTTCTTTCTTCTATGATTGCTGTTGAGCCCGCGTTTTTGCTTTTACTCGGCTTCGATATTTGCAGCAGGGCTCCAGCTTTGACACACCGACCTGAGCCACTGTCGTTGCATTTACTTTTGCACGAGCCAATAGATGTTCCATCATTTGCATAAGTTCCATTCATCACCGGTGCAGTTCAACACAGGAGGCTGACTTCTAGAATTAATCATATTGAAGAATTCCTGGGGTTAGAAAGCAGCAGTTTTGCATTGTGTGGGGATGCAAAAGGTCAAGTTCTGGATGATCCCATCTGTCGAACAGATCTTCTGAAACTGAGGTCAGCAGTTCCCACTCATGCATTCTGGACTGTGACCTGCTTAGCCTGTCTGCCAAGATGTTTTGGACGCCTGAAACATGAACTGCTGATAGCTCCAGACTGCATTCCAGAGCCCAATACCAAACTCTTATTGCGTCCCTACACACGGTATAGGAATGAGTCCCTCCTTGTCTGTTTTTTTTTTTTTTATTGTTGATGCAGCAAAACAAAATATCACAGAAATACAACAAAAAAAATCTTATATAAAATGAAACAGGAAAAACAATAAAAAATATAGTGAAAAGCAGAGATTACAATCTTCTAATAATATTGGAACATTTTCTATATTTAGATAAATGCATACAGAAACAAAAGAAAAGTGTTTAATTGTTTTAAAGTGAGTCAGCAAAGAGAAAGAGAGTGAAAAAGGTATAGGGGTAGAAAAGGGTGAAGAAAGAAAGAAAAGTGAATTGCACAAATTTCAACCTGTTTGTATATATTTGTTTCTGAAGGGTAGCCAAATCTTTTCCCATAACTGTCTTTTAGCTCAGGTATAATAATGTACCTGTTCGATTTGTGCTATATCCAGCATCATGTTAAGCCACTGGGAAGATGTTGGAGAGTTAGGATTTTTCTAATTGATTAAAATAAGTTTATTAGCTATAATAATAGCAAGATGTACAAAAATGTGTTGTGGTGCTGGTAAAAAAAACATTAATATACAGTATTTACCAAAAAAAAAAAAAAAAGAATTCTGGATCTATCGAAGGTGTAATACCAGTTATAACAAAAATAACAGAAAATTTATTGCCAATATCTGCAAAGATTTGGGCAGTCCACAAACATGTGAGAAAGATTAGCTAGGGAATGTTGACATCTGGGACAGATATCTGATATAGATGAGTTCATTTTATTTAATTGTGTGGGAGTATAGTAAGTATGATAAATAATATTATATTGTATCTGTTGAAGTTTGGTTGAGGTGAGATCTTTATGTGGAGACTGGAGTATTTCCGACCATTTGTCCAAAGTAACTTGTTTATTTAAATCTTGAGGCCATTCTCCTTAACAGCATACATACGAACATATGAAGAAGCCAGCAGAAGAAGGCCATTTGGTCTATCAAGTCTGTTCATACTGCAGGGTCCACAGCTTGAGCTAATGTCCCTGCCCTCCTTCTTCACTCCTCCCATCCTTCCTACCCATGGACCTTACCTTCCCCCTACGCCTATTCCAGCCTCTCTTAAAGCTTCCCACTGTCTTCAATGAGATGACCTCTTCTAGCAGCACATTCCAAGTGTCCACCACCCTCTCTGTGAAGAAGTGCTTCCTGATCTCCCTCCTAAACCTCCCATCCTCCAGCTTAAGATTGTGCCCCCTCATGTTATGGTTGTCACTCAGTTTAAAGAGACTCTCCTTATCAACCTTATTTATCTCTTTCAAGTACTTGAAGGTCCCAATCATGTCCCCCCTTTCTCCTGTCTTCCAGGAGTACATTTATTTATTTATTGAAATGTTTCACCAGGAAGGCACACTGAGCGACAAGTCGCTCATCTCCCAGTGTGACCTGGGGGGAAGGGGTACATTAGGAATGAGACATTAAACATTCAAGTTATAAATTCAACATTAACATACAGTTGTAAGGCAGATGTTGCAAACAGTGTTACAATAGTGTTGCACATGATAGGTAGAAAGAGTGGACAATAATAAGTGCTGGGTTAATAAATAAAAAAGTGCATATGTGAAAGAAAAAGGGGAAAAGAGAGGCAGTGGTGAGGTGGGTGGGGAGGTGGAAGAGTTGTGTCCTTGGAGATCACTTCAGGATGTGAGGAACCTTCCAAGGGGGCTGGTGGGACCAGAGAGAAAGGGATAAGGAAGTGTCCCAGAGAGATCCCTTCAGGATGGTGGGGGAAGGGAGTAGATGAGAGATACAAGCCCCTTTGGGAACACATGGAAACCATTTGTGGTCCCTTACATTCTGTGAGAGATCAAGGGAGGCCAGTAAGGGGGAGCAATCTGGGGGAAGGGGAGGTGAGGAGAACAAGGAATTTGGGTGGGAGTGTACAGGGTAAAATGAAGGTGACGGTAGAGGGGTAGGGTTTGTCCAGGGCTTAGAGAAGGGAGTTAGGGAGGGACGTGGCAGGAGCAGCTAGGAGCCAGGTAATTATTGAGGACAGAGCTGATGGAGTAGGCATAGGATAAGTGCCAGTTTTGAGGGGGGGTGAGATTCCATTTTTTTTTGGGAGGCAGTTAGAGTAACCAGATTGACCGAATTGGGTGGATCTCCGGGGGACTACCAGGGTGCCAAAGTCGGCTGATCTAAGGGAATGCGAGGGTGGGGGGTGTTTTAAAGGAGGAGGTGCGGTAGGAACGGAGCTCACCAAACCAGTGCCCTCAACCTCTCCTCATATGCCTTGCCCTGCTGACCGCCTATCATCTTTGTAGACCTTCTCTGGACCTTCTCCAGCAGGTCAATGTCGTTTTTGAGGTGTGGGCACCAGTACTGAACTCCATACTCTAGATGCGGCCTTACCAGTGACCTGTACAAGGGCAGTATAACCTCTCCTCTCCTACTACTGATCCCCTTAGCTATGCATCCCAGCATCTTGTTTGCCTTTGCTGCTGCTTTCTTGCACTGCGTGACGTGCTTCAGGTCACTAGTGATCATCACTCCCAGGTCCTTCTCCTCCTCTGATGCAGATACTCAGTCTCCACCCAGAAAATACTCTGTCCTGGTATTCTTGGCTCCAATATGCATAACTCTGCATTTCTTGGCACTGTTGCCAAGCTGCCAGATCCTGGACCCCCCCCCCCAACTTTTTCCAGATCTTCTTGTAGGTCCTGTATCCCTTCAGCTGTGTCCACTCTCTCAGAGAGCTTGGTGTCATCCGAGAATAGGCATATTTTGCCTTTAATGCCATCCCTAATGTCATTGATGAAGACATTGAACAACACTGGCCCCAGCATGGAGCCCTGTGGGACCCCACTGGTTACCTCTCTGGTGCCAGATAACTCTCCCCCCACCAACCACCCTCTGGGTTCTGTCCCCCAGCCAGTTTTCCACCCATCTGGCCATCTTTTCCCCAACTCCAAGGTCCACCAACTTCCTGATCAACCTTTTGTGGGGTACAGAGTCAAAGGCCTTGCTGAAATCAAGACAGAGGATTTAGAGCATTTAGAGGTTTTTCTATGAATAAGTACAACGCATAATAAAATTGGAAAATTAAACTTTTTACTTGGGGAACCAGGGACGAGTAAATTTAGAATAGGTGAGTTTTCAGGAGTGGTTATGGTATGGTTTAATTTATGAACAATATTTCTTAATTGGAGATATTGGAAAAAATGTTGTTGAGGGATTTAATATTTTTGTTGAACATTTTCAAATGATATAAAGTTGCCTTGATCAAAACAATCACCTAATTGCACCATACTGAAAATCTGCCATTGTGCTAGTTCTCAAGTATTCAGAATACGGGACAAATACTGATTCCCAATCATGGGAGAATACAAAGACACTTTTTTATCCCATTTTATCATTCTGTGAACTTCCAGACTGCCAGAGATGATCGTGTAGATGGCAGTAAATTAGATAAGTGAATTGATGGGGATGGCACAAATAACACACAAAGAATTTCTTTGCATGTGATACAAGTTTTCTTTATTTGACAACAAGCTAAAACAAGAGTTTTTAAACCAGCATTGAAGTTGACTAAGTTGGCTTGAATAATAATAAAGTTGAAAGTCTGGGAGACCTAAGCCCCCCTTTGAATTTATTTTATTTTTTCATTTATTTAATTTTTGTTAACCGAGTAAGTGCACTAGACAAATTCTGCCTATTTTCAGGCACGACCCAGGACAGGGGGATAGAGATGAATGCCAACTGACCTTGAAACAGATTAAACTGTTGGTGGTATTTTTAGTGAATGGGGGAAAACTGGCCAGGGAACCGTGGAAATTCTCTTACTCTTTTCGAGAAGTGCCATCAGATCTTTAACATCCTTCTGAACTACCACCAGAATAGGCAGATGGGACCTCGGTTTAATGTCTCATTCGAAAGACTGCACCTCAGGAGTGCAGCACCCTCCTCATGCTGCACTACAGTGTCAGTATTGGGATATTAACCCAAGTGTCTGGTGTGGGGATAGAACCCACAGCCTTCTGATCTCCCGGCCTCAGAGGTGAGTCTGCTACCTGCTGAGCCACTGACACATGTAGGAAGTTTTAGCTTATGTAATGCAATCCGTGTTTTTTCCCTTTCCATAAAAAGTGATTAATACGTTTATCCAAGGTAGTGAAGAAATCATTGGGTAGCTGAATTGGAATAGTCTGAAACAAAAACAAAACTTTGGGCAAAATCATTATTTTAATGGCATTAATCCAACCAATTAATGTTAACAGAAGAGGATGCCATTTCAGAAGATCCTGCTTGATTTTATTAAGAGTGGGAGTAAAGTTAAGTTGCAATAATTTTTGAGTATCCTTAGGGATGAGAACACCTAGATATTTAATGTCATTAATGGAGTGTAAGGTTCTAAGTAATGTAGAATCAATTGTGAGATTACACCCTAAAGCTATATATTCAGTTTTTTGCCAATTAATTTTAGAACCAGAAGTCTAACCAAATGGGTTTATTATATTGTGTAACTGAGGTAATGTTTGTTCTGGATTAGAAATAAATAAAAGGATATCGTCAGCATAAAGACTAACCCGTACTCCTGGAACTTGTCTTAAAAGGTGAGCAAGCGGTTCGATTGCTAAGACAAAAATAAGAAGAGAAAGAGGACAACCTTGTCTGGTGCCTCTTTGGAGTAATAGTTTAGGTGAAAGATTGGTACTGGTTTTAATAAATGCTGTGGGAGACTGATATAGTAATTTGATCCAGTGTCTGAAATTATAACCAAAATGTAATTTCTCTAAGAGTGCATGAATATAATCCCACTCAACATGGTCGAACGCTTTTTCTGTGTCAAGAGTTATAATAATAGCATTAGTGAACTGATCTGAGTCAATATAATTAACCGCTCTGCGTATATTATGAGCTAAGGACCGACCTTAGACGAAACCAGATTGGTCAGGATATATGATTACAGGAAGAATAGGTTCTAAACAGTTAGACAATATTTTTGCCAACATTTTATAATCTCGAGGAATGAAATAGGCCTGTAGAATGTACAAAGTTGGGGATTTTATCTTTTTTGAGAAAAAGAAGAATATTGGCTTCGGTAAAGGTCGGAGGGAGAGTAGATGTGGAGAATGCTGCATGGAAGGTGTCTAATAAATATAGAGGAAAGTAGAGATTCATATTTTTTGATAGAAATCTAGAGGAAGACCATCAGGCCCTGGAACTTCACCTTTAGATAATTGAGAAATTGCAAGTTTCACCTCATCAAGAGTGATGGGTTTATCAAGATCAGTACTTAATTGTATATCTGAAGGGGGGGATAAACCACTGAAAAAAAAAATCAGATAATGCATTAGGATATTTACTTCTTTTGGACGTATAAATATCCCGATAATATTGATAGAATCTCATATTAATCTGGCTAGACTCATTCAAACTTATACCATCGCTATTTTTAATTGATAATATGGTATTAAGAGCAGACTGATGTTTTAGTTGATAGGCAAGAAGAAAAAATTACTCACCTTAGTAATGCTGTTGCTTCTAATGGAGTCTTGCTATATTATGACATATGCAGTGAGTCCCAACCTTCGAACTGCTCCGGAGGTGAAAGAGTTAACTTTCCATGCCAGGCATGGAACGCTGAGCTCGAGCTCGGTTGAAAACTCTGTCTGTTGTTCTTCAAACTCAAACTGTCAGATCTTTACGAGCTAAACTCACTAAGGTCCTGTGTGGAAGCTGTAAACCTACACTAGCCAACTGGCTACTAAATATAACAACACATTTTTTGGTCCCAAAACAAAGACTCAAGTCAGGAGACCCAAAAAATGAAAACACAACACCCAGTCACCCCAGAAAAGAGGGTGAAAAACAAGGTGGGCATATACTAAGTGCCAACACTGCACTGCTCACCCACATCCCAAAAGCAGAGGTTCTGAGAGGGGCAGGCAGGGGGGAGGTCATAATATGGCAAGACTCCATTAGAAGAAACAACATTACTAAGGTGAGTAATTTTTTCTTCAAACAACATGAGGTCTTGCTATATTATGACATATGCAGACTACATAGCAGTACCTCCATGGAGGAGAGACAGAACCTACTTAGGAAATAGGCTCTGAAGCACAGCTGTGCCAAACTGAGCATCACTCCTAGCCTGGGTGTCCACAGAGTAATGCTTGGTAAAAGTGTGAACTGTTTTCCAGGTAGCTGCATGACAAATCTCTAGAATGGGGATGTCCCTGGCAGCAGCCAGGGAAGCAGCTGTACCTCTGGTAGAGTGAGCCCTCAGGCCTGAGGGAGGAACCTTACCCAGCTTTTCATAACAGAATTGGATACAAGAGACAATCCACCTGGCAAAGGATCTTTTAGTGGCAGGTTTCCCTTTACCAACTTCACCATAAGTGAGGAACAGCTGGAGGGAGTCAAACCTGTGACCCTTGGTACGCTCAATGTAGTAACTAAGGGCTCTCTTCACATCTAAGCTGTGCAGCATCCTCTCGCCAGAGGAGGAATGGTCAATGAAGTACACTGGAAGAGAAATAGATTGATTAAGGTGGAAATCTGAAACCACCTTAGGCAAGAACTTCCTGTTAGTCCTGAGGACCACCTTATCTCTATGAAAGGAGATAAAATCAGGCTCCACTGACAAAGCTTGTAATTCGGCTTATCGTCTGGCAGAAGTGATAGCTACCAGAAACACAGTCTTCCAGGTCAAATACTTGAGGTCTGCTGAAGACAAGGGCTCAAAGGGAGGTTGCATAAGCTGAGCAATGCAAACATTAAGATCCCAGGCAGGGGCAGGGTCCCTGAATGGAGGGTTGATGTGAAGCAATCCCTTAAAAAACTTAGAGAATACAGGATGAGCTGAAAGAGAAGAGGGTTTACCTGCTGAAATGAAAGCAGACACAACTGCCAAATGCACCTTTAGGGTAGCTGGTCTGAGCCCCAAAGTGTTCAAATGGACCATATAACCCAGAACTGTGGGTACATCAGCAGATTCTAGGGAAATATGCTTCCCAGAGCACCATATGGAAAACCTCTTCCATTTGGAATTGTAAGTAGCCCTGGTGGAAGGCTTCCTAGAAGCCTTCAATATATCCATTACACCCTGGGAGAGGTGTAGATCAGCAAATTCCAACTCTTCAAGAGCCAGGCCTTGAGATTGAGAGATTTGGGGTTCGGGTACCAAACCCTTCCCTGAGCACAGGTTAACAGATTGTGATTCCTGGGAAGACACAGGGGAAGATGGACTGCTAAGGACAGTAGGAGTGGATCCCAGGGTTGTCTGGCCCAATCTGGAGCAATCAGAACCACTTTGCAGGACTGAGATCTGATTTTGACTAATACTTTGAACAGGAGAGGGAAAGGGGGGAAAAGCATAGAGAAACTTTCCTTCCCAGTTGAGAACTAAGGCATCCAGAGGGACTGAGCCCAACACTGGGGGCCTGCAGCAAAAAAGTGGAAGTTGGTGATTGTCTGGGGCTGCAAAAAGACCTATCTGCGGGGTGCCCCACCTGGAAAATATTAACTCCAGGACCAGGGATCCAGTGACCATTCGTGATGGCCCTGGGAAATCCTGCTGAGAGCATCTGCCAGGACATTGTCCTTGCCTGGGAGGTGAACTGCTGTAAGGGAGGTGTTCAGGGAATAAGCCAGAGACCACAACTTCATTGCTTCGGTGCACAAGGCCACAGACCGAGTGCCTCCTTGCTTGTTGATGTACCACATTGTAGTGGTGTTGTCTGTTCTGACCTGTACAACTTTGTTCTGAACAGATTTGGAAAAAGCTTGAAGTGCTAGAAAAACTGCTCTGTGCTCCAACAGGTTGATGTGGAGCAGAGATTCCTGAGGGGACCACAGTCCCTGCGTAGTGAGGTCGCCCATGTGAGCTCCCCACCCCAAGAGGGATGCATCTGTAGTAAGGATTAAAGAGTGAGACTGAGTGACAAAGGGAACCCCTGTCTCAGATTGCTCTGATCCTGCCACCACTGTAGGGCTTGGATCAGGGTTCGAGTCACTGGGATCAATTTGGTTAGAGGGTCCTTTCTTTGAGACCAAAAGGCTCTTAAATGGAACTGGATGTCCCTCACCTGAAATCTGGCTCCTTGCACTACTGCTGTAGAAGCAGCCATGTGCCCTAGGAGCTGTAGAAAATGCCTTGCTGGTCGAGAGACCTGCAGGGTGAATGAGGAGGCCAGAGAGACCAGGGTCCTTGCCCTGTCCAAAGGCAGGAAGGCTCTGGCTTCCTCTGTGTTCAGTTCTCGCCTATGAAGGGAGGAGCTGGACAGGCTCTAGAACTGACTTTGAAAGATTCAGAAGGAAACCTAGAGAGGTAAGCAGTTGCTGAGTTATCTGAAGATGTAACTTGACTTGGTCTGGAGACTGGCCTACTATGAGCCAGTCATCCAGGTATGGGAAGATGGCAATTTTTTGCCTTCTTAGGTGGGCAACTGCTACTGCCAGGCATTTTGTGAATACCCTTGGAGCAGAGGTGAGGCCAAAGGGCATTGCTCTGAACTGGTAATGGCCTGAGGGCAGCTCGAACCTGAGGTACTTTCGATGGGAGCTTCTGATGAGAATATGGAAGTAGGCATCCTTGAGGTCCAGGGACGCTAGCCAGTCCCCTGGCCTTAGAGAGGGCAGAAAAATTCCCAGAGTCACCATTTTGAATTTTGGTTTTAAAAGGAGCTTGTTTAAGTATCTGAGATCCAGGATGGGCCGCCATTCTCCTGTCTTTTTTTGGGGTAAGAAAGTACCTGGAGTACAATCCTTTGCCCTGGTGTAGGGATGGAACCCTTTCCACGGCTCTGAGAGCCAGGAGGGTAGAGACTTCTGCCTCTAGGGTAAGTGCCTCTGATGGATTTGCAGGTGGAAAGGATCTGGTTCTCATCTTTGGAAATTTTTTGAAGCTGAGAACCAGTCCCTGGCTTACTACTTCCAGGACCCACTTATCTGGACAAAGTAAGCCAGCCTTCCCCCTACAGGTAGTGGAGAATCGGCCCTGGCCACCTCATCAGGGTGCCTGCTTGGCAGGGGCTTTAGGCTGAGGGGTGGAAGCAGGCCTGCTTGTACCCCGTCTGCCTCTCCCTCTAAAGAACCCCCCCTCTGGGCGTAAGCTGAAGAGGAGGCCTGGGCTTGGTAAAAAGGCCTATGAAAAGGCCTGCCCCTGCCCCTGGAAGGCTGCCTTTGAGGAGTGGCCTGCCTTTCCTTGGCCTGTGCACTCCTATAGGTGGTCCTATACTCATCCATTTTCTTCATGTAATTCTCTGTCTGCTCCCCAAACAGAGAATTACCCACAACAGGAAAATCCATGGCCTTAGTCTGGGTATCCTGTGACAGGCTAGTACATCTGAGCCAAGCCATTCTGCGAAGTGCCACAGATGTAGCCATGACTCTTGATGACACATCATTAGAGTCCACTGCAGCATGGAATTGCACCTTAGATGCCTCAATACCATCAGCGGCCACCTGCTCCAGCTCCTTGGCAAGCTGGCCAGGGACCTGTTTTGCTAGAGCCATAACAGTATCCCATCTGGATTTCTGGTATCTAGCAACACAAGCCATATAATTTGCCTGTCTGAGTTCCAAGGATGCTGTCATGTACTGTTTCTTTGCCATGGCATCAATCCTCCTGGAGTCCTTGTCAGGGGGGTGTGAGGCCAAGGGAATATTTGCCTTGTCACAGGCTGCAGCCTGCACTACTCCAACATGGCTGCAGTGTTGTGTAAGGAACTCCGTATCGGAGCCTGACAATGTGTACCTCTTGTCCATTCTCTTATCAACAGGAGGTATAGTGTGGGGAGTTTTTAGAATTTTTACTGTCTGTTTTCCAAAAGATTTATGCAAAGGAATAGACAGCCTCCTGGGCTCTGGGATATCCATCATTTCCACATAGTCAGGTTCCTCTTGATCATCCACAGCTTCCTCCATAGGGAGCTGGAGGGTTTCAGCCACTTTTTTATAAAAAATAAAATGAGAAGGGGACTCAGAAAGCCTAGGGGGAGACACTCCTGAAGGTCTGTCTGGGGAGGTGTCCGGTTCAATGGGCACATCCAGACTTTCAAATCCACATTCACTCTCCTCATACTCCTCTTCCCCCTCCTCTGGTTCATAAAATTCCTCTAAATCATACTCTTGAACCGGTGAAACCGGCCGAACCGTACGCTTACCTGACGGTGCCGGTTTGATCGGAACCGGGGAAAGCAACTGGACAATTTTAATCACTTTGGCTATTTCTTCAGCGGTTGGAGAGGAAAGTTTTGGCTCCACACCAGCTGATTTCCTTGTCCTTTTTGCTGGAACCAACTCCTCCGAGTCGGCTCTCCTTTTGCCCGAGGAAGTCTCGCCCTGGTCAGAGGGCACTCCCTCCGGTTCGGTTGGAACCGAACCGGGCTGGCCATCCGGGTCAGCGGACTTCTTGGCCTCCCTTTCCCTGAGCCTACCAACTCTCTTATCCAGGGTAGCTGCAGGAATATTTTTGCAAATCTGGCAGTCTGAATTGAGGTGGTCAAACCCCAGACAATAAACACAGGTGGTGTGGGGGTCAGCCTTGGCAAAGGCTTCCCCACAGACACTGCAGTGTTGAAACCCAGTGGGCCCGGTTTTTCTTTTGGGTTTCTCAGACATAGTGCCAGTCCTAACCAAACTTGCCCGTTTATGGCAATCCGCCAAGCAAGACCCTCTTATCGGTTCCCAACCGTGTCACGGGTCGTGGAAAAAAACGTAATAAAGTCTGTTTTTTTTACAACCGATAAGAACCACAAACTAAAAGACAGATTAATATATTTCAAAACAACCTGATCGGTTCAAACCGAACCAATAACTGTTTACAAGTTCCACACACAAGAATTAAATGTAAACGCTATCTAGTACTTACAATACCACAGACAGAGCTTGAACCGACAGGTTGCGGTTTAAATTCGGTCAAAAAACTGAGAAAATAATACTTTAACCGACAAAATGAACCGAGCAGAAGGAGAAAATCTCCAGAGCGACTGTTCAGTGAGGCGGAGTAAAGAATCTGACAGTTTGAGTTTGAAGAACAACAGACAGAGTTTTCAACCGAGCTCGAGCTCAGCGTTCCATGCCTGGCATGGAAAGTTAACTCTTTCACCTCCGGAGCAGTTCGAAGGTTGGGACTCACTGCATATGTCATAATATAGCAAGACTTCATGTTGTTTGAAGTTGGTGTGATTTATCACTAAGCGAGTAATATGTGGATCTGGTTTTAATTAATAAATTCTTGATTTTATAAGTTATTAAATTATTATATTCTAGCTTTTTCTCATTAAGTAAGGATTTGTCTATTTGAGTGGGATTTGACTGAAGTTGGGATTCTACAGTTTGAATACATGCTTCTAACTAATTAAGTTTTAAATTCAAGTTCTTATATTTAGTGGTGGAGTAAGCAATACAGATTCCTCTAATATATGCTTTAAAACACTCTCACACCATGGACTGTGAAATAAATTGAGAAGAATTTATATTAAAGTAGACATGAATCTCAGTATTGTTTATCTAATAGTTTATTGTCATTAACCAGTGCCAAAGGGAGACACTAAGATTTTGAGTTTTTGAGGGAGTAAGATTTAAAGTTAAGATATTTGGTGTATGATCAAATATCAATATTGGAAAGTAATCAATAATTTTTATAAGATGAATTATTGTACATGATGCTAAAAAAATCTTATGTATTTATTTTTTTTACCAATTATTTTACCAGGTGAGACACACTAAGCTGAAAGCTTGTTTGCAGGTGCAGCCTGGGAGCATGAGGAAGTTAAGTGACTTGCTTAGGGTCACACAGTATGCAAGTGGAGGCTGTGGGATTCAAACCCAGGTCTCCAGATTTGCAGCTCAGAGCCTTAAACCACTGCACCATACTGCCTCCATTGAATGTCTATTCTTGAATGACTTTGATGGGCTGCAGAGAAATGAGAAAACTTATGCATAATCGGATTGAGATGTCTCCAGATATCCACAGTGGCTAGATTGATAATCCAATCTTTCAATATCTTAACAGAACAAGTATTAAGTTTGGAGCTATAAGGGCTCCTATCCAATATCCTGTTTAAAACAATATTAAAGTCACCACCAATTATGCATGGTGAAGGAAAGGTAACAATGTTTAAAAATAAATCAATGAAGAATTGGGGGTCGTCCTCATTGGGAGTGTAACAATTTATTAATGTGAACTTAGTACCAGATGCATAAATTTCTCTTATTACATAACGACAAAGTTATCTGATAAAGAATGTCCAATTTTTATATACGAATTCTTCTTATAACAGGAGTCTACTCCATCCCCATTTTTTAATAATAAAGTTTAACTCAGGATTTTTTGAGATGGGTTTCTTGTAGCATTAATATTTGTATTTGTTTCCTGTCAGCATAATCCAAAACTTTACCAATTTTGGTATGGTTACCCAAACCATTAACATTCCAACTAGGGATTCAAAAATCATCCATTTTGTTTATAAAAGAAAAATATAGTCAAGCAACAATATATACACTTACTAATAAGTATTATGTACGAAAGAAAAATTCTTGCATCTCTGTGATAAAAGCATATAGAAACAAAACTTATGCCCTTTAATTTCCCCCTCCCCCTTAATCAACAAAGATAGACTGATAATCACCTCCAATGCCTGCTGAGCACTATGCACCAGAACACAACTTTAAAGATTCAGAGAAGTTATTTAGTTGCTTATAATACAATGAACCCATCTGAGAGAAACGCATAACAAAGTAAATTCTCCAATCTAAGGATTAATAAGCATTTTCCCACAAAAATTTAATATTTCAGATCAGATTGAAAAAAGTCTCTTAAGATGAGGCATGAACATCTAAAGAGGACTCCTGGTCATCATTCGAATGTAACCATCAAACGGGTTAGCCAGAGAGATAGAATGAGAGGTTTGAGACTGCTGAAGCCCAATTTGGATGGCAATTTCTCTTAGTATTTGAGGATGAGTATCTTCTTGTTCGAGAATTTTCATGGTACCCTGTGGTGATGAAAAGTATCTAAGCCTGTCATGTGGACAGAATCTTAGCTTAACGGGACATAACAATGTGAATTTGATTCTTTTCTCTCTTAGTTTTGCAATACCTGGATTAAATGATCGTCTTTGGTTTGTTGTAGCTTGGCTGAAGTCGGGGAAAACAGAGAAGTTACGGCCTTCATAGCAGAGTCTTTTTTGTTCGGGCCTTCCATAGTACAGCTTCTCGATCCTGAAAGCGATTAAGTTTTATACAGACCAGATGAGGAGGATCAATAGTTTTTGCTTGAGGATCCAGATGCTTTGGAGGTGGGGCCCGATGGGCCCTTTCAAGTGAAATTACTTCTCGGAGGAAATTTCCTGCCCATAGCAATACAGATACATTTTTCAAAAAATAAAGTGGGGTCTCCAGAGCCTACTGGGATGCTAATTTAACTTTAAATGATCCCGGCAGGCACGGCCTTCTTGGTTCTGAATTTTAAGCATAAAATGTTTAAGTTGCATAGTATAGGTGGATACTGTTTCTGTTAAAGGAGCCACTGTAGACTCAAGAGAATGAACTTTTATTTCTAATGAGGTCATTTGCGCAGCAATTGATTCCACTTTGATGGTTAATTGATGTGTTATTGTCAATAGAGGTTGCGAAATATTATCAATTCTGGTCTGAAGACCTTGTTTGAAATGTTGTATATTATTTTTGATTTCTATAGCCCATTTAGGCACTTCAATGTAATGTTGTACTTCAATATAATGTTGTGTAGGAAAAAGTTCATGACAACTAGTACTGGAGCCCACTCGGGAGGGAGCAATATTAGACTTGATACTCTCAAATGGAGATGGAGAGAGGATCACAGATGTAGAAGTGGGTAGCCATCTGGGAACTAGCGACCATCGAACAGTATGGTTCACAAGAAACACAGCAATAGAGTCAAGCCATACAAAGACAAAAGTACTGGACTTTAGGAGGGCTGACTTTGCCAAAATGGGTGAGTGTCTAAGGAATGCACTAGCAAATGGGCAGGAAGGCGGGGTGGAAGAACAATGGGGAATAATAAAAACTGCCATCACAGAGGTAACGAGCCTTTGTGTGAAGCAAATAAACAAAACAAGACGATGTAAGAAACCACTATGGTTCTCAAAGGAAGTGGCAGTGAAGGTTCAAGAGAAAAAGAAAGCATTCAGGAAGTACAAGGAATCACAGAAGCAGCAGGACAGAGAACTGTATCAGTTAAAGCAAAAGGAGGCTGGGAAGGCAGTCAGAACAGCAAAGGCCCAAACTGAGAAAAGATAGCCAACTCAGTTAAGAAGGGGATAAAACCTTTTATAGGTACATCAGGGGCAGTAAGACCAAGGAGGGATAGTGAGGCTTAATAAAGGGAGGTGGGCAGAGGAGACTGTGAAAAGGCAGAGATACTAAACAAATATTTTGCTCAGTATTTACAAAGGAAGAGGAGAGGTACATAAAACAAACAGTAGTAACACTCTGGATACAGAAGTTGATACTGGCCCATTTATAGAAGAAAGGGTTCTGAAAGAACTCTTAAAACTGAAGGTGGACAAAGCAATGGGGCCTGATGGGATTCATCCCAGAATTCTAAAAGAACTAGGGGTAGAACTAGTGACACCACTGACTACCCTTTTTAACAAATCATGGGAGGATGGGGTGGTACCCGAGGACTGGAAAAGGGCAGATGTGATTCCCCTTCACAAAGGTGGGAGCAAGGTAGAAGCAGGAAACTATAGACCTGTTAGTTTAACCTCAGTGATAGGGAAAATGATGGAATCACTTCTAAAGGAAAGAATTGTCGAGTATCTAGAGGCCAGAGGGGCAAAGGACCCTAGGCAGCATGGATTCACAGCGGGAAGGTCATGCCAGACGAATCTGATAGATTTCTTTGACTGGGTGACCAAAGTAGTAGATCAGGGAGGGGCTGTGGACATGGCCTACCTAGACTTTGCAAGGCATTTGACACAGTCCACACAAAGATTAATATACAAGTTAGCCAGCCTGGAGTGGGTCCCAAGATGACAGCCTGGGTAAAGAATGGCTGGAAAATAGGACACAGAGGTAATAGTAAATGGAGTCCACTCAGAAGAAAGGAGGGTTACTAGTGGGGTACGCAGGGGTTCAGTAATGAGACAGTCCTCTTCAATGTCTTTATAAAGCGACATTTAGAAGGACTGGAAGGAAAAATATGTCTCTTTGCAGATGACACTAAGATCTGCAACAGAGTTGATGCACAGGGTGGGGTGGAAAGGATGAGAAGGGACTTGGCAAGGTTAGAGGAATGGTCAAATGTATGGCAGCTTAGATTCAATGCTAAGAAGTGCAAGGTAATGCACCAGGAAACAAAACCCAGGGGAAGAGTACACAATGGAGGCGAGATACTAACACAACAAAATGGAAAGGGACCTGGGGGTAGTCAAATCAGATGACCTAAAGATGGCAAGCAATGTGAGAGGGCAGCAAGGAGGGCTGGGGGGATACTGGGATGCATAGGGAGAGGCATCACCAGTAGAAAACAGGAAGTTATTATCCCTCTGTACAGACAGCTGGTGAGACCCCATCTGGAGTACTGTGTGCAGTTCTGGAGACCCAATCTCCACAAAGACATAGACAGGATGGAAGCTGTCCAGAGGAGGGCAACTAAAATGGTGCAGGGTCTGCACCGGAAGACATATGAAGAAAGACTTAAGGAGCTTAATATGTATAGCCTCGAGGAAAGGAGGGAGAGGGGGGACATGATAGAAACTTTCAAGTACCTCAAGGGAATCAACAAAGTCCAAGAGGGTAGTATGTTTCAAAAAAAGAGGTGTGCAAGAACAAGAGGGCACAATTTGAAGATGGGGGCGGCGGCTCAGAGGTAATTTAAGGAAGTATTTTTTCACAGAGAGGGTTGTGGATGCATGGAATGGCCTTCCGGAGGAGGCTGTGGAGTCAAAATCAGTGGTGGAATTCAAGCAGGCATGGGATAGTCATAAGGCAATTCTGGGGGGTGGGGGTAGGAAGAAGTAGGCTGCTGGTTAACTAGGATCTGCAGCTTATCCAGTAGGTAGGGAAATGGGCAGACTGGGTGGGCCAAGCGGTCCTTATCTGCCATCAAATTCTATGTTTCTATGTTTCTACAGTGGGATTTGCAAAGGGATCTGACAGTTGCGACTGTTGAAAAATAGCAGAATTTGCACACAGTCCCTTAGTTGCAGACAAGGAAGTCTGAGTTGAATCCGCAGAAATCAAGCTTTGATTTATTTGTTTTTCTGTAGATCTTGAGCCATAGAATTGGGTAGCTTATCCAGCAAATTCTGAGACCTTTCGGTCGAATCGGGAAAGCCATATGGCCAAGTCATGAACGGCTGAGAATCTGAAGCCACGAGTGAGACACAAGATTGGAGTACTTGTGGCATCTTTTGGTGGGCAGCATCTTCCAAATGCAACAAGATCGATAAATCTATAACATAGGACGAGGGAATAAAATTAATGAGATGACCGTTCGCTTGAGAAAGTTCCCGTTCAGAACTTTTACAGACATCCATATTCTGAGAATCCTCAGCCATTGATACATCCGCCCAAACAACTTTGGTAGTTGTAGTAGTTTCCAAAGGTAAGTTTGAAGAGGAGCCTAGTGTTATTGCCTTGGTCTGATTATTGGTTGATTGCACCATTTTTGCCACATTAGGTGGGGGCACTGATTGAGAATGTCCTGCTCCAATATTATCTGGAGCCACCTTGGCTCCAGCTGAAATAACAGGCTGTGAGGCAGTCGCAGGATTAGGTAGAGGAAAAAGGTTGCAGTTTAGTACCTGTAATTGACGTGTCCTCCATATCTGTAAATTGTGCCCGAAGCAATTTAGGATCCAAGGAGACTGGCTTTCTGTGGAAGTGTATTTTGGTGTGTGGCCTTGCGAACTGTAGGTAAAGGCTTTCCAGAGATAATGACGTCCGCTGCTTCTTTTCCTTTTCTAAAACGTTTTGCCATCATCCAGATCAGACTGTAGTTGAGTATTACCAATACAAAATCAGAAATATGAATAGAGACATTTCCAGACAGCACCAAATGGGGTTTTATTCAAATGTTGCTCTGGTGCTACAGTCAGCTAGTACATGGCATTGGCCATCTTGGGTCGAAAAAGTCCCTCCTTGTCTGTTGACCTAGTGCATCATACTTACTGTATGTTGTCTGTTTGAATTAACAAATGACCAGTGGGCAGATGAGCATGAAAGGCCTGAGAGCTGAATAGGACAGCCCTCATTTCTAGTACGTTAATGTAAAGGATGCTCTCCACTTTTAACCACATGCCTTGTGTCTGGAGAGGGCCTAGATAGCCCCCTCAGCCCACTCCCGAGGCATCTGTGGTGAGAATCTGATGAGAAGAGGGAATCAGGAAGGGTATCCCTTCATCAAGTGACTGCGATTAATCCATCACTAAAGTACTTTCCAAAGAGGAGAGGTCACTAGAACTTTTGTTCTAGATCATCTGTATGTTGGTCACACTGGATTCTTAGTTTCCCCTGTGGGATTCTCATATGCAGCCTGGCCAGCGGTACTGTGATAATGGCCGCTGCCATGAGGCCTAGGAGTCTCAGGAACATCCTGGCTGTGACACACCTGTTGTTGTAGACCTTCTGGGCATGTGCTATCAGACACTCTGTCCTGTCTTGTGGCAGCAAGGGTAGGTCTTGGGCTGTGTCTAAAACTGCCCCTATGTTCTGCAGACGTTGGCAAGGGATCAGAACTGACTTTGAGGCATTGATCATGATCTCTAGAGCACTGAACAGATGCCTTGTGCAGTCTAGGGTATGTACAGTAAAAGCTGCTCCTTGGAAGGAACTTTGAGAAGCCAGTTGTCCAGGTATAGGCTTCTTTGCAGAGGGCTACTGCCACCACTGCTAAACATTTGGTAAATACATGTGGCTCAGATGACAAGCCAAAGGACATACCCTGAACTAGTAGTGTTCTCCCTGAAACAGGAATTTTAGATATTTCCTGTGAGATTTACAAATCTTGATGTGCAGGTAAACATCCTGAATATCCAGAGAACAAAATCCAGTCCCCTGGTTGCAGCAGTGGAAGTAGGCCTTGCAGTGTGACCATTCTGAACTTCTTGTATTCTATGAAGAAATTCAGGTCTCTGAGGTCTAGAATGGGTCTCAGGTCTCCTGTCCATTTTGGAACCAGAAAGTACCGAGAGTAGATGCCTGTGCTCCTCTGATCCACTGGGAGAGGTTCTAGGGCCCTTTTATAAAGCATGGTACAAATTTCCTCCAGAAGCAACAGGATGTGACCTGGAGGATAATGTGAAGGCACTGGAGAATGGTCTGGAGGTAGTTTCAGAAGCTCCAGAGCATGACTGTATGCAATTATTTGTAGGACCCAAGCATTCAAAGTTACTTTTCTCCACTGGTCCAGGTGGAGAGAAAGGCAACCCTCAACCACCATCCCTGGAAGCAGAGAAGGTAGGGGGTGGTCGTAGCAATTATGCAGAACCTGCTGCTTCAGTTGCTGCCACACAGCCACCTCTAGGAGCATCTGAGTGGGCACCTGGGGCTGAGCTTGCTGGGGATAAGGGTGCCCAAGACATCAAGCCTCCTAGACTCCTTTATCAGGAGGGTGGGAGCTAAGATGCTTGGTGCCTTAGATCTATCATGGGCTGCATTTATTATAACAGTCAGCCTCACGTTGTCCTGCAAAGAAAGGTTTGCCTGAGGGGGCCTGGTACAACTTATCTGACTTTCAGGGAACAGGAGGTATCATATTGGGCCTGTGCCAGGCAGCCATTGTGGCATCCTCCAATGCTTGAGTAGGGGAGGAATGACAATGGTGGATGGAGTGTCAGGCAGTTCTAGGAATTCCACTAAGTTTTTCTTAGTGATATCCTGCTCCTCTGAGTCAAAACCCATTACTGACTGAAGCTCCTGCATCACAGTGATGAAGGAGGTGTCTTCAGAGGGATACCTAGGGGTGTAAACCACATAATCTTCACTGGCAGTAGAGACTGTGGAGCCTAGTTCTTTCATAGAAGTTTCCATAGTCCTCCCCCTTCCTCTTCCTCCATGATAAGTTCTGGGTTGTACTCCTGGTCCTCATCAACGTGGTCAGGAGGACACAAGGAGGGAGCAGGAGAAGCTGTTGATGGCTTAGACAGGGCCCGGTGTGTCAACCTGGCTGGCGTTGATGCTGAGGTTTGGTGTGTTCTCCCCGTCAAGGCAGTCCCCTGTATAAGGGGTAGAGGTAGCAGGTGTTTAAGTAAGTACGCAAAGGATGAGAGAACAGACTATACGTCAGCACCCAGATAATCAACGGGACCACCAGTGGTTGTTGACAGGGGGGAGTGTTGCCCCAGACGTCGAAGGTGACTCACCAGTCATATTAGGCCTGGTGGTGCTTGAAGCCTGCCTGGACTGAGTGTGGGTGTTGATGGCCAGAGTGGCTGGCAGTGGTGCTGCAGCAGAGGTTATCAGTGTGGAAACAGTCGCACAAGACTGAATAGGTGACCAAGAGCATACTGGGGGAGGCCTTCTCTTTACTTCTCTCCCTCTCCCAGTCTTCGTGTTTGTGGCCCAAGAATTTTCCCCAGGACTTCGACAATTGAGAGCACAAGGACCGGGCCAGCGATGAGAAGAGGTCTTTTCCCTGAGCTCCTGTTCCATCCTGGCCATTTGCTGCTTCTAGAGTGGGTTTCCAAGGCTTTTTCTCAGTGTTGCTGTGTAGCTTTGCTGAATTTCCTGCAGATCAGACAGGGCTTAACATTATGGGCCAAACCATACCAGTAGACACAGAGTTAATGCGAGTGGCCTGAGTAAATCTTTTCATTGCACTCACAATACTTAAAGAGTTTCAATGCCTTTTTGGATGACATACACGGTGTCAAAGTTCACTATTTTCAAAAAGTGAGTTTAGTTAGAGTGCGAAAATAAGATGTATAAGACACACACACACAGCCACACTGAGGACAAGATGAACTTTATTTGTGATTTCTGTGACTACAAAATTTCTCTTTGGCTCCCAGTAGTCACTCTTTCTTTCTCCTCTGGATGGCACAAGTCAGAGATTGATTTTTCCTGCCTGCCTTAGTGCCCTGTGTATACAGACATACATACACACACACACGCCAAGATTAACTTTATTTGTGATTTCTGTAACTGTAAAATTTCTTTTTTTTTTTTTTTAATATATAGTGTGCTTTTTCCCTCTGCTGGCACCCCAAGCCCTGCAAGCAGGCCCGCCCTGGGCTTGGCAACCCGCACCTTCAATTGGGAATGCCCCCCCCCCAAGTGGGGCCGCCGAGGTGGAACTGAAGGTGGCTGGAGGGCTGGACACCGAGCCCCAGCTCATACAGGGGGGCCGGCAGGTATTTTTCTGTGGATTCCCCTTGGAGCTGGAAACGTGAAATGATGCTAACGCCAAGGCAAGCATCCATCCCAGCTCCACCCACGTTGCAGCGTGGCGCCGTGCCCCCCCAGCCTCTGCCAGGGGGCAAGCAACACCCGGACCAGCTCCCTAGCCCTCCCAGGAGAAGGAGAGCAGTCCTTTGGACGCTCGATCCTTCTCCTCCCATACCGACCCCCAGCGTCCCGTGCCTGTTCCCGAACACAGGTCGCTGGCGTGGCGTGGCATGAGGTGTGGTGTCCAGTGCCTCAACTCTCAGCACCACCGGCCGGCGTGACTGTAAAATTTCTCGTTGGCCCCCGGTAGCTGTCTCTTTCTCCTCTGGATGGAACAGGTCAAAGATTTTCACAACCTGCCCTGTGCACAGCCTGGTACACTCACACCAAGAGATTCTCCCATGCTGGAATCACATGATTGTTGCCTGACTGGATGCCACCGTCTGCCTCTATGTGAAACAGACATGCCAACGGCATCCCCATAGCAACAGTCAACAGTCTAGGGGGAAACATGGTCTGTGGCTTTCCATGGACCCAGAACCGGACTTCTGCGGTGATGTCTGGGACTGAATTATTTGCCCACCCCCCACAGTAGTCTCTCTCTGTCTCTTCTCTTTCTCCACTGGATGGCACAAAAGAAAGTCAAAGATTTATTGTCAGCCTGCTCTGCCTGCATACTGTCTACTACACAGCCACACTGAGGCCAAGATGAACATTATTGCTGACTTCTGTGACTATAAAATGTCTCGTTGGCCCCCAGTAGCTGTCTCTTTCTCCTCTGGATGGAACAAGTCAAAGATTTATTTTGCCAGCCTGCCATGTACACATTATGCCACACTCACACCAAGAGATGTGCTATATTTATTTATGATGTCTGGGACTGTATTATTTGCCCCCCACCCCCAAATAGTCTCTCTCTCTCTCTCTCTCTCTCTCTCTCTCTGTCTCTTCTCTTTCTCCTCTCAATGGCACAAAATAAGTCAAAGATTTATTGCCAGCCTACCTGTACATCACACAGCCAGCCAGGGCTCCCCCACCCCACCCCCCAGTAGTCTCTCTCTATCTCTTCTTTTTCCCTGCAGTCCTGGCTCAAAAAAAAAAAAAAATACTCAGATTCCTCTCCTCTCCCAACCCCATTGACTTTTTTTCTCCTCCCCTCCGGCTGAACACAACAGTGCACTGCACAAAAAAGCACTCTGCAGCCAACTGTAACTCCACTCCAGTCTCCTCTCTTCTACACTGTCCTGAGGATCTGGGTAGCACTGCGCACTCACCACAGTTACATACTGTGAGTGAGTGCGTCAAGTGACTCTCCCCTGCTGGAATCATGTGACTGTTGCCTGAATGAATGCCACCATCCGCCGCTACGTGAAGCGAGCGTGCCACGGCATCCCCATGGCAACAGTCAACAGCCTAAGGGGAAACACGGTCTGTGGCTTTTTATGGACCCAGAACTGAACTTCTGCAGCGAAGTCCAGATTTATCTGGTTCTGTGGATTCAGGGTTTGATCGGGGTCCGGATTTCAGGCAGAACAATCCACCCAGCTCTAGTGTTTATGCAACACACATTGTGAGATACAGTACTAGTGGTATTCCATAAAGGATAAAGGGGAACAGCAACCCTTTTATAGCTCCTTTTTCCCCTTTTCCCCTTATTTTCCCAACACAATGATTGGGGTAACTGTGGCTGCACCCTTTTTTCAGCTAGGAGGGCAGCCATCTGCCTTCATTGCCAATGCCAATCCTACTCTTATATGGCCTAACAGGGTGTGGGTGAATGACAGGTAATGTCTTCTCTCCCTGGAAGCTAATAGCCTCTCCTCTGTGATTCTCTTGACACACTGCCAGATCCAGCATGATGATTTTGGGGCTCGCACGAGAAATAGCAGTTACTTAAGAACTTATCATAACAGTAGATCTTCGAGAGAGGTTCCTGCAGTAGGTCTTCACAGATAAGACCGTGCCCACTGGTGTCAGGACCACATGGCAAACTTGTAGCTAGCAATCATCGTCAGGAACCGCGCCCGGCGTCAAGTGACGGACATCAGCGTGACTATAGGGGGCGGTCCCCTGCCCTCTAGTTCTTCCGCCGCAAACTCTAAAGAAGAATTAGAAAAAAGGAGTGAAAGACTCCTGGGACCCTGTGCCCTGGATGAGACAATGTCCTGGGAAGGGAATAAAGAGAAAAAACACATGAGCTGGGGGGGGGGGGGATAGCTAGACCTACTGTAAGAACCTATCTCGAAGGTCTACTATTACGGTAAGTTCCTACGTAACTACTATATCTTACTTTGAGAGGGTTCCTGCAGTAGGTCTTCACAGATAGAACCGAATAACAAGCAGTCAAACAAAAAGGAGGAGTCTGAAACGAGGATCCGGGAGGAGGAAAATGTCTGCCAAGTGTAGGTCTTTCAAGACAAGAGACCTTACAAGACTGCAAGGCTGAAGCCAGCCCTACTCCTACAGACAATGTCCAGACTGTAGTGCTTAGCGAAGGTGTGGATGGGGGACCAAGTGGCAGCTGCACAGATGTCCACAGTGGACACATTCCTGAAAAAGACAGTGGAAGTGGCCAGTGGCCACACCCTTAGCAGAGTGGCCCTTAACCTTCCCCGGAAGGGGCCTCTCAAACTTCTAGTAAATGTAGTGAACACAATTTGCCAGCCACCTTGACAAAGCCTGTTTCGTGATAGCCTTGCCCTGGCACTTACAAACAAAGAGCTGGTTCGATTTACAAACCTCCTTAGTCCTTGAGACATAATATCTCAAAATCCTGTGCACATCAATGGTGTGCAGAAGATGCTCCTCCCTGTTGTAATGTTCTGGGAAGAACAGCGGCAGTTCAACATTCTGGTTAAGAGTCAATTCCGAAACCACTTTCAGAAGAAAAGACGGATTAGTCCGCAGAGTCACCTGGTCTCTGTGGAAAATTAAATAAGGCTCTCTACAAACTAGAGCCTGAAGCTCTGAAACTCTTCAAACTGAAGTGATAGCAACTAAAAAGAGCATTTTCCACACTAAAAAAATGCACATTACAGCTTGCTGCCAGTTCAAAAGGGGGCAAAGTAAGCTTTTCTAACATAAACTGAAGATCCGGGGAATAGGATTCCGGACCAGAGGTTTAATGTGAAGGATCCCTTCAAGAAAGTTCTGGAAATCTCTAGGTGTGCTAGGGTCTTGCCCTCCACCAGGAGGTGGTAGGCTGAAACTGCAGAGAGATGGACCTTCAGGAAGGAATAACTAAGGCCCAACTCTGACAGATGCAAGAGGTAGTCTAAAACCTGGGAGGCCGAGCAGGAAAAGGGATCTAGGCCTTTAGCTGATGCCCAGATGGAAAATCTCTTCCATTTCACAGCGTAAGTGATTCTGGTGGAGGGTTTCCTGGCCTCCACTAAGACCTGAGCAACTCCAGAAGAGACGCCATAGCGAGAAATTGCTAAGTCCACAGGTGCCATGCATAAAGATGAAGAGACTTAAGGCTCAGATGGACCAGGGTGCCCTGCTCCTGGGACAGAAGGTCGTGAGACAGAGAAAGAGGTACTGAGGGTTCCAGTGCCAACTGCTGTAGCAGCGGGATTCAAATCTGCCAAGGCCAAAGAGGGGCAATTAGAATCATGTGTGCCCTCTCTGCCTGAAGCTTCAGCAGAACCCTCTGTAGGACAGGAAAGGGAGGGAAAGCATACAGAAATCTCCCTGTCCAGAAAAGAGACAGTGCATCTCACTAAAAAGCACCACGCCCGGGAACGAGCAAGCAGAAGATGGGTAATTTTGCGTTGGATGGGGAGGCGAAGAGATCTATGTCTGGCCGATCCCATTGAAGAAACAGATCTTCTGCTACTGCCTGCTTTAGTTTCCACTAGTGAGCCCTGGCGACTGATCAGCTGAGACTGTCTGCCACAATGTTGTGAACACCTGGCATGTAGACTGCTGTCAAGGATGGGACGTGCTGTACCGCCCAGTGCTATACCTGCATCGCCTCCCTGCAAAGAGGGTACCACTGGGTGTTTCCCTATTTGTTTAAGTACCAGACAGTGGCCATGTTGTCTGTCTGGATAAGCAGCATTCCCGGAATCAGAAGCGACTGAAAAGCTTGGAGAGCACAGAGCACCGCTTTCATATCCAGAATGTTGATATGAAGGTTCTCCTCCATGGGCGACCAAGAGCCTTGAGTCCGATGGTCTTTCAGATGCACTCCCCATCCCAAGTTCGAGGCATCAGAGGTGAGAATCATGGAGGGGGGGAGACAGAGGGTGGAAAGGGACACTCACTGAAAGGTTGTCTGGGTCCTGCTACCAAAGGAGATCCTTTTGCAGACTAATGGAGACTAGGACTTTCTGATCCAAGTCGTCCAGGCGCTGGTCCCACTGGACTCAAAGAGACCACTGGGTAACCCTCATGTGCAGTCTGGCCAGAGAGACTGTGGGTATGGCAGCCACCATCAACCCTAGCAGCCGTAGGAGCAAACGCGCCATGGTCCACCAGGATGAAGCCACAAGCACCGCTTGAGAGATTAAGGTCTCTGCTCTGTCAGATGGAAGAAAGGCCTTGCTCTGGACCGTATCCAGCACCGCTACAATAAATTGGAGGTGCTGGGAGAGTATCAGCTGGGACTCGGGGAAGTTGACTGAAATGCCCAGACTGGATAAAAGGTCCAGAGTGAAGGAAAGGGATTCCTTCAGACTGTCCAGAGAAGGGGCTGAGAAAAGCCAGTCATCCAGATACGGGAACACATAAATGCTCCTGCAGCATAGAAACACCTCCACCACCATTAGGCACTTGGTGAATACGTGAGGTGCCAAGAAGAGACCAAATGGGAGGGTTCTGAACTGGAAATGATCCTCCAGAAAAGAAAATCTCAGGAAGCAGCTGTGGGCTGGCTGAATGGAGATATGCAGGTATGCATCCTGCATATCCAGACAGCACAGCCAAGTGTTGGGTTGAAGCAGGGGTAACAGTCCCTGGAGGGTCAGCATGCAAAACCTCTTGTACTCTACAAAGAGATTGAGCATTCTGAGATCTAGGATAGGCCTTAGATCCCCCGTCTTTTTGGGAACCAAAAGAAATGGGAGTAAAATTCCCTTCTTGCTTGTTCTGCTGGAACTTGCTCTATGGCTGCCTTCTGCAGTAGAGCTTGAATTTCTTGGAAGGCCAGATGATGTTGGCCTGCCGGGTATTGCGACCTTCCTGGAGGGTTGGAGGGAGGTCTCTCCAGGAACTCTATCAAGTGACCTCTTTCTATGAGTTAAAGAACCCATGCATCTGTGGTTACGGCCTTCCACCCATTCAGGTGGAGGCCGAAGTGTCCCCCCACTGGTTCCTCTATGGGAATAGGAGGGAGCGGGTGGGGGAGTTGGGAGACAGGACACAGAGGGGAGTGGTGCTTTTCCCCCAGAGGCAATTTTGGGAAACTTGGCCTGGGGGGTTTGAGTGCTGGAAACAGGGGAGCAATGCTTGGTCTGTCGTCTGCCCTGGTTCTGCTTATTCCATTTCTGCTGGCGGTGAAAAGGCTGCTGCTGAGGTTTTTGGCCTGTACAGTAGAGGGAACGGACATCCTTCAAGGATCTGCCACTCTCTTGCAGCTCTGTGATAATATTTTTGGCATCGCCACCAAACAGAACTGGACCCCTGAAGAGAGCAACCAGAGGAGAACTTTGTACATCTTCAGCCAATCCCGCCATGCGAAGCCAAACAAGGTGCCTAAGGCAGATGCCAGTAGCCACACCTTTTGCCACCGAGTTCACAGAGTCATAGGTGGTGCGGAGGCATGGCAACAGGATGATTTGTTCATCCTAACCTTCTCTAGGAGCTTGTTCCTGAGCTGTTCATCGGGAATCTCCTGGAGATCCTTTTCCAGATCCAATAAAGAGGATTTCTGGAAAGCCACCATATGGGCCACGTAGTTTAAGGAGTGAATGGCAAAAGTGGAAGAAGCATAGCTCTTACAACTGTATTGGTCCATCTGCTTCGACTCCTTTTCTGGAGGGGAGGCACTGAGATGTTTGGGTTGGTTTATCATGAGAAGCCGTGACCACAATAGAATCGGCCTTAGGTTGGGCAGTTAGGTGGGAAACCTCTTCCGGGGGGTGGTAGGTCCTATCAGCCTTCTTAGAAATGTCCGGTATGGATGATGGTTGCTGCTAGATTGTGGATGTGAGATCTTCATGCAGCCCCGTCCAAGGAGGGATGGGAAGGGGGTCCGCATTGACCAAGTCCAGGTGTTCTGCCAACCTCCTGCATTTGTGATCCAGTTCTTGGGAGGCCCATCTGCAGGATTTCTGGATTGTCCAGAGGAATTCCATGAAGGACGGGTCCTCTGGAGGGGATTTTGGACATTCTTTCGGCTGAGGCTTAATGGGTGAGTGAGGTTCTGATTGGTCCCCCACATTAGATTCCTCATCTGATTCAGACGATTTCAGCCTACTGGGCAAACAGGCCTCTGGTACCAGGAACGGGAGCCTATGTTCAGTTATGCCTGAGGGCAGAACACCCGAGTCTCTGTCTGAGGCTCGGCTAGAAGGTGACGGGCTACCAGGTAACACTTTGTGAGGTTGGGTGGCCCTAACCACTATCTGAGGTTGGTCCAACTCCTGAAGTAGTTGGGATTTTGTGTCCTTCCATCAGGCAGGAATGGCCTCCAGTTCCAGCTGCAGAGGTGGAGGAGGTGGGGGTGGCAGATAACCTGGGTACCCTGCAGGGTAAGCAGGGTAAGAAGGGTAGCAAGTTGGCTGGTACCAGTAAGGGTACTGGTAACCCTGATAATGTATGGCCTGTCCCAGCGTCGGGTAACCCAGCACCAGAGGAGGGTATCCTGGCAACGGACCCCCGGCATCGGATACTGCGGCGTGTATCCAGGATAGTACCCGGTCAGGCCCAATGGAGGAATGTAGGGCCCTACTAGAGGCAGCACCGAAGGACTGCTAGGTGGCGGACTCGACAGCGGGTTAGGAGGAGGAATCTCTGAAGGTCCCAAGGGAGTAGGGTCCATACTGTCCCCAAAGGTGCCCAGTTAGGGATCCGGCATCAGGCAAGGATCCATCAGCGGAACAAAACCCGGCGAAGGGGGGAGGTCAGGAAGAGTCCCCGTTGACAGGTCCTGTAGGGCATCCAACGGAAGAGGGTCCTGGTGATCAGGCCCAAAAAGGTCTGAAAAGGACAGCAAATCCCTTGAGGGGGAACCCTGGTGGGATGGAGAGGGACCTGCGAGCTCTCTCTGCCCAGCGTCGCGGTCCACGAGGGAGTCCGATGAGAGAGAAGACACCACACAGGCGCTGGGTGGTCCAGTGTCCGACTTAGAGGTGATGGCCTGGCAGTCGACAGAGGAGCCATCGACCGACTTACAGACTAAGGCCGGGCTGACAGAAGCTGGGAGGCTAGAGTCAGGCTTATCAGCCTGGGCTGGGTGCCTGGCAGTGGAGCCGGAGGGAGACTTAAGGGAAGAGCTCGAAGCAGGTACCTTAGCTGGTTCCTCTGAAGAGGAAACCCCCGACTGCCCACTGATCTCGGGGGGGGGGGGCGCATCCGGTCTGCTGGAGCAGAAGGCGGCCCTGGAGATGAGGTACTCACGGAGGTGGAGGCCCCACCCAAGATGGCATCAGCTGTCTGACTGGATTTCCTCTGTGGAGAGTAACTCCACTCCCAGTATCTCTCCTTCTTCTTCTTTTTCTCCGAGGCCTACGACGATGATCTTTCCCTCAGCTCCTGAAGAAAAAATGACTCACCTTAGTAATGTTGTTTCTTCTAATGGAGTCTTGCTATATTCTGACCTATGCAGTGAGTCCCAACCTTCGAACTGCCCCGGAGATGGAAGAGTTAACTTTCCATGCCAGGCATGGAACGCTGAGAGACTCTGTCTGTTGTTCTTCAAACTCAAACCATCAGATCCTTATGAGCTAAACTCACTAAGGTCCTGTGTGGAAGCTGTAAACCTACACTAGCCAACTGGCTACTAAACATAAAACACATTTTTTGGTCCCAACCCCAAGACTCAAGTCAGGAGACCCAAAAATGAAAACACAACACCCAGTCACCCCCAAAAAAGAAGGGGTGAACAAAAAGGTGGGCACCTACTAAGTGCCAACACTGCACTGCCCACCCACATCCCAAAAACAGAGGTTCTGAGAAGGGCAGGCAGGAGATGAATATAGTAAGACTCCATTAGAAGAAACAACATTACTAAGGTGAGTAATTTTTTCTTCAAACAACATGAAGTCTTGCTATATTCTGACATATATGCAGACTACAAAGCAGTACCTCCATGGAGGATGGACAGAACCTACTTAGGAAATAGGCTCTGAAGCACAGCTGTGCCAAACCGAGCATCACTCCTAGCCTGGATGTCCTGGGAGTAATGCTCGGTAAAAGTATGAACTGTTTTCCAATGTAGCTGCTTGACATATCTCTAGAATAGGGATGTCCCTGGCAGCAGCCAGGGAAGCAGCTGTACCTCTGGTAGAGTGAGCCCTCAGGACTGAGGAAGGAACTTTACCCAGTTTCTCATAACAAAATTGGATACAAGAGACAATCCACCTGGCAATGGATCTTTTAGTGGCAGGTTTCCCTTTACCAACCTCGCCATAAGTGAGGAACAGTTGGAGGGAGTCAAACCTGTGACCCTTGGCACGCTCTACGTAGTAACTAAGGGCTCTTTTCACATCTAAACTGTGCAGTCTCCTCTCGCCAGAGGAGGAATGGTCAGTGAAGTACACTGGAAGAGACATAGATTGATTAAGGTGGAAATCTGAAACCACCTTAGGCAAGAACTTCCTCTTAGTCCTGAGGACCACCTTATCTCTATGAAAGGAGATAAAATCAAGCCCCACTGACAAATCTTGTAATTCACTTATGCATCTGGCAGAAGTGATGGCTACCAGAAACACAGTCTTCCAAGTCAAGTACTTAAGCTCTGCTGAAGATAAAGGCTCAAAAGGGAGTTGCATAAGCTGAGCAATGCAAACATTGAGGTCCCAGGCAGGGGCAGGGTCCCTGAATGTAGGGTTGGTGTGAAGCAATCCCTTGAAAAACTTGGAGAAAACAGGGTGAGCTGAGAGACAGCAGGGCTTACCTGCTGAAATGAAAGCAGACACAGCTGCCAGATGCACTTTCAGTGTAGCTGGTCTCAGCCCCAAGCTATTTAAGTGAACCATATAATCAAGGACTGTGGGCAGATCAGCAGATTCTGGGGAAATATGCTTCCCAGAGCACCATATGGAAAATCTTTTCCATTTAGAATTATAAGTAGCCCTGGTGGAAGGTTTTCTAGAAGCCTTCAGGATATCCATTACACCTTGGGAGAGGTGTAAATCAGCAAACTCTAACTCTTCAAGAGCCAGGCCTTGAGATTGAGAGATTTGAGGTTTGGGTACCAAACCCTCCCCTGAGCACAGGTTAACAGGTTGTAATTCCTGGGAAGACACAGGGGAAGATGGACTGCTAAGGACAGTAGGAGTGGATACCAGGGCTGTCTGGCCCAGTCTGGAGCAATCAGGATCATCTTGCAGGGTTGAGATCTGATTTTGACTAGCACTTTGAACAGGAGAGGGAAGGGGGGAAAAGCATAGAGAAACTTCCTTTCCCAATTGAGAACTAAGGCATCCAGGGGGACTGAGCCCAACACTGGGGGTCTGCAGCAAAAAAGGGGAAGTTGGTGATTGTCTGGGGCTGCAAAAAGATCTATCTGCGGGGTGCCCCATCTTGAAAATACCACCTCCAAGACCAGGGGATCCAGTGACCATTCGTGATGGCCCTGGGAAATCCTGCTGAGAGCATCTGCCAGGACACTGTCCTTTCCTTGGAGGTGAACTTCCTTGAGGGAGGTATTCAGGGAGTATGCCAGAGACCACAACTTCATTGCTTCTGTGCACAAGGCCGTAGACCGAGTGCCACCTTGCTTGTGTTGATGTACCACATTGTGGTGGCGGTGTCTGTTCTGACCTGTACAACTTTGTTCTGAACAGATTTGGAAAAAGCTTGAAGTGCCAGAAATACTGCTCTGAGTTCCAACAGATTGATATGGAGCAGAGATTCCTGAGGGGACCACAACCCCTGGGTGGTGAGGTCGCCCATGTGAGCCCCCCACCCCAAGAGGGAGGCATCTGTAGTAAGGATTAAAGAGTGAGACTGAGTGACAAAGGGGGCCCCTTGTCTCAAACTGTTCTGATCCTGCCACCACTGTAGGGCCTGGATCAGGGTTCGAGTTACTGGGATCAGTTTGGTCAGAGGGTCCTTCCTTTGAGACCAAAAGGCTCTCAAATGGAACTGAATGTCCCTCATCTGAAATCTTGCTCCTTGCACTACTGCTGCAGAAGCAGCCATGTGCCCCAGGAGCTGTAGAAAATGCCTTGCTGGTCGAGACACCTGCAGGGTGAATGAGGAGGCCAGGGAGACCAGGGTCCTTGCCCTGTCCAGGGGAAGGAAGGCTCTGGCCTTCTCTGTGTCTAGCTCTGCGCCTATGAAGGTGAGGAGCTGGAAAGGCTCTAGAACTGACTTTGAAAGATTTAGGAGGAAACCCAAAGAAGTGAGCAGTTGCTGAGTTATCTGTAAGTGTAACTTGACTTGGTCTGGGGACTGGCCTACTATAAGCCAGTCGTCCAGGTAAGGGAAGATGGAAATTTTCTGCCTTCTTAGAGAAGCAACTACTACTGCAAGGCATTTTGTGAATACCCTTGGAGCAGAGGTGAGGCCAAAGGGCATTGCTCTGAACTGGTAATGGCCTGAGGGCAGCTCGAACCTGAGGTACTTTCGATGGGAGCATCTGATGAGAATATGGAAGTAGGCATCCTTGAAGTCCAGGGACACTAGCCAGTCCCCCTGGCCTTAGGGTAGAATAATTCCCAGAGTCACCATTTTGAATTTTGGTTTTAAAAGGTGCTTGTTTAAGTATCTGAGATCCAGGATGGGCTGCCATTCTCCTGTCTTTTTTGGGGTAAGGAAGTACCTGGAATAAAATCCTTTGCCCTGGTGTAGGGGTGGAATCCGTTCCACAGCTCTGAGAGCTAGGAGGGGAAGAGACCTCTGCCTCTAAGGCAAGTGCCTCTGATGGATTTGCAGGTGGAAAGGATCTGGTTCTCATCTTTGGAAACTTTTTGAAGCTGAGAACCAGTCCCTGGCTTACTACTTCCAGGACCCACTTGTCTGATGTTAGAGACTTCCAGTCCTGGACAAAGTAAGCCAGCCTGCCCCCTACAGGTGGTGGAGAATCGGCCCTGGCAAACCCATCAGGGTGCCTGTTTGGCAGGGGGTTTTGGCTGAGGGGTGGAAGCAGGTCTGCTGGTACCCCTTCTGCCTCTCCCTCTAAAGAACCCCCTCTGCGCATAGGCAGAAGAGGAGGCCTGGGCATGGTAGGAAGGCCTATGAAAAGGCCTGCCCCTGCCTCTGGGATGCTGCCTTTGAGGAGTGGCCTGCCTTTCCTTGGCCTGGGCACTCCTGTAGGTGGTCCTATACTCGTCCATTTTCTTCATGTAATTCTCTGTTTGCTCCCCAAACAAAGAATTACCAACAGGAAAATCCATGGCCTTAGTCTGGGTATCCTGTGAAAGACTAATACATCTGAGCCAAGCCATTCTGCGAAGTGCCACAGATGTAGCCATGACTCTTGATGACACATCATTTGAGTCCACTGCAGCATGGAATTGCACCTTGGATGCCTCAATACCATCAGCAGCCACCTGCTCCAGCTCCTTGGCAAGCTGGCCAGGGACCTGTTTTGCTAAAGCCATGACAGTGTCCCATCTGAATTTCTGACACCTAGCAACATAAGCCATATAATTGGCCTGTCTGAGTCCCAAGGATGCTGCCATGTACTGTTTCTTTGCCATGGCATCAATCCTCCTGGAGTCCTTGTCTGGGGCGGGGGTGAAGCCAAGGGAATATTTGCCTTGTCACAGGCTGCAGCCTGCACTAACCACAACATGGCTACAATGTTGTGTAAGGAACTCCATGTCTGAGCCTGACAATCCATACCTTTTGTCCATTCTTTTATCCACAGGAGGTATAGTATTAGGAGTCTTCAAAATTTTAAATGTCTGTTTCCCAAAAGATTTGTGCAAGGGAATAGACAGTCTCCTAGACTCTGGGATGTCCATCATTTCCACAAAGTCAGGCTCCTCTTGGTCATCCACAGCTTCTTCCATGGGAAGCTGGAGGGTTTCAGCCACTTTTTTTTATAAAATATGAAATGAGAGGGGGACTCAGAAAGCATAGGAGGAGACACTCCTGAAGGTCTGTCTGGGGAGATGTCCGGGTCAATGGGCACATCCAGACTTTCAAATCCACATTCACTTTCCTCATACTCCTCTTCCTCCTCCTCCAGTTCATAATACTTCTCTAAATCATAATCTTGAACCGGTGGAACCGACCGAACCGAGCGCCTCCCTGATGGTGTCAGTTCAGTCGGAACTGGGGAAAGCGACTGGACAATTTTGATCGCTTTGGCTATTTCTTCAGCGGTTGGAGAGGAAAGTTTTGGCTCCACACCAGCTGATTTTCCTTTCTAGTTCTCTTTGCTGGAACGGACTCCTCAGAATCGGATCTCCTTTTGCCCGAAGAAGTCTCGCCCTGGTCAGAGGGCACTCCTTCTGGTTCGGTTTGAACTGAACCGGGCTGGCCATCCGGTTCAGCGGACTTTTTGGCCTCCCTTTCCCTGAGCCTACCAACTCTCTTTTCTAGGGTAGCTGCAGGAAAACTTTTACAAATCTGGCAGTCTGCATTGAGTTGGTCAAACCCCAGACAATAAACACAGATGGTGTGGGGGTCAGCCTTAGCAAAGACTTCCCCACACACACTACAGTGCTGAAACCCAGTGGGCCCGGTTTTTCTTTTGGGTTTCTCAGACACTGTGCCAGTCCTAACCAAACTTACCCTTTTAATGGCAATCCGCCAGGCAAGACCCTCTTATTGGTTCCTGACCGTGTCACGGGTCGTGGAAAAAAACGTAATAAAATCTGGGTTTTTTAGAACCGATAAGAACCGGTAACCACACTCTAAAAGTACAATTTAAGATTTTCTAACAACTTGATTGGTTCAAACCGAACCGATAAACCGTTTACAAGTTCCACACAGAATAGAATTAATATATAACCTATCTAGTACTCACACATACCACAGACAGAGACTGAACCGACAGATTGCGGTTTAAATTCGGTCGAAAAACGGTACTTTAACCGACAAATTGAACCGAGCAGAAGGAGAAATCTCCGGAGCGACTGTTCAGTGAGGTGGAGTAAAGAATCTGACAGTTTGAGTTTAAACAGCAACAGACAGAGTCTCAACCGAGCTCGAGCTCAGCATTCCATGCCTGGCATGGAAAGTTAACTCTTTCATTCCCGGGGCAGTTCGAAGGATGGGACTCACTACTACAGTCAGAATACAGCAAGACTTCATGTTGTTTGAAAGCAAAGATCTTGACAAAAGAATGTACAAGGGCAGAGTCTAGATATAAACAGCTAATCTGACTCATGCACTGCTTTTTTCTCTATCTGTATCTATAGACATCATAGTCATTTTCGGTTCAGCTGGCTAATCTCCCAGTACTGCTACACGGAGTGCTTACCTACATGTAGATACTCTATTTCAATATCTAGTCAAATTATAACATGTTGTTACCTGTAATCCTTGTTAAATATTTACTAGGGTTGTCAGAACCCTCTGAAGTTCTGGGTTCTAGTTCTAGTCTAGAACTTTTGAAAAAGTTCTAGTGTTCTAATCTTTTTTAGAACTTTTTAGAACTCGAACCCTATTTTTTTATTGTGCTGCCAGTAACAAAGATAGTAATAAAATACATGTAAAGGAAAAACTGTTCAAAATAAGGGGGAGAGAAATTATCTTGTGTGACATTGATAGGAATACAACTAGGTTTATCTATAGTTTCTTCTGTTTGCTAAAGTCAGCAACTTAATATGTAACAGGCCCACCCACCCACCCATATGTTAAAAGTTTTCCTGCTGCAGCTGCATCATAGTTCCTTAGTGAAAGAAAGAGGTACATTAGCCATTTATGTACTCAGCTATATATACTCATCTCATGAATTAGGAGAAAAATAACTGATATTACCTAATTTCAGCTATTTGCTGCTTTCTGTTTTAAATGAGTGAATCAAAAGTTGCTATGTTTAAAAGAAAGCTTTTATAACAAAGTCAAGCCAAGTACTACAGCAGCAACATGTGGAACTGTTACAAAACATATTATGTCATAACATATTCAGTCAAGACATTGGAATAAAAAAAATATTTGCAGAAACCACAAGAAGGCTGCTCCAATCCTAAGTTGTGCCTGTGTGAAAAGCTGAGCACCAAGAACAAAAAGACACAGCACCAACACTTCCAAAAATATACTGTATTGTGCGTTTTAACTGATAGCATCACAGTACAGAAAGCAGCCATGCCAGGACAAAACAGTTTTAAAACAGACAAAGGTCGCTTTGTCTGTTTAAGCTATTTAATCTATACTATGACTCTTATCGTAAAAACGCTATACACAGTATATTTTGGAAATGTGTACTAGTGTCTTTGTTCTTAATAAAAATATGCCAGTCATTGTTGCTGGCAAAATGCATACAATTTTCTAGGTATGCATACATATACCAACATTTTTGTTGGCAAATTGAAGTAATATATACAAAAATTCTAAGATGATGCATTTTGCAGCTGATACTTCAATAAAATCTGTATTTCAGTCACATAAATAAAACAGTGGTTCCTCACCACATACTAATTTACTAAGGAACATTTATGTAGCTGCAGCAGTTGGCATGTGATGTTTAAGGACAGCGTCTGTCAACCCCATTATGTATCAAATTATCACTACTTATAAAGCAAAAACACTATGATACGTCACATTCTGTGAAAACTGCTGATGCAGATTTTCTTTATTTCTGATTCCTTTATTCTTTTTAAAGGGACAGGACAATTGTGCTAGGTGGCAGCAGTTTGCAATGTATTTAATAAGAATATATATTATGTACAGTAGGTTCGGTCTGTCATCATTTTTTCCTCACCATCCCCAGCTGATCACGAATCTGTAAATGAAAGAACTAAAACAACACCCACCTTTCACCCCATCACCCATTCCACTTTTCTTCCACACCTCATCTGTGCAGTAGCACCCATGCCACCCTTACACCCATGTTAAAACCAACCCACAACCCTCACCCATGTACTAGCATCCATTTTTCGTTTATGGCTAACATTTCTGTAATTGAAAAAATAATAAACAGCTACCAATTAGAACTCATTGTTTTGTCCTCTTTAAAATTGATAAATAGACCGTCTCCTGTCCCAGCCCATGCTGATGCACCACAAAGTCACAGAAGGTAAATCCAAAATATATGTTTGCACTTTAACTATAAATAATATGATACAGAAAGGATTGATGACAAGTGTCCCTTTATGCCAAATTTGGGCCTGTTCCCACTGATGTTAAAATTGCCCTGTATATAAAACTTGTTGACTTTAGTTTAGACCCTAGCTACAAAGCAGTTTGCCATGAAATGGTGAAAGTTTTGGGGTATATAGTCCAAGGTAGTAGATCGAGAAAGGAGAGAGACGACAACCAAAGTCATCACAGTCTGTAAAAGTTTCCTTTGTGGTGCAGAGAGACTCCGTCCCACACAGTATTTTTACCAGCCACCACCATCTGAGTTGTCATCACCATCAACATCCACAACATCAATCACTTCAGGATCAGTTTGTATACTCTTGTAGGGATACGAAAATCTTGACTTATTAACTTTAATAAAAGTTAACGTGTGTACATTTTCTGGCAGCAACCTATTTCTGGTGTCTGTCACAATGTTGCCAGCTGTACTAAACATGCGTTCTGAAGAGACACTTGTTGCAGGACAACCAAGATATTTACAGGCTTCATCATACAGCTCTGTCCAAATTGACTTTTTTGATCTCCAGTATTCAAAAGGGCATGCATCAATAGGAATAGGCAGTTCTTGCAGGTAACTGTCTACCATGTTGACAGAGACCGCTCAGAAGAGGAATCAGCAGAAGCAGCTGGTATGGCAGCAATTTGGGAAAGGTTTTGCCACAGATTTAGCTTGCTACTAAGGGCTGAAGAAGTGGCAGTTGTGGAACAACTACTGTTAATGTTTGTGACTTTTCCAGTTCTGTATCCCTTTGTGAAGATGAACCTGCATGTTGTGGTGATGACAACCTGATGGTACTGTGCGTGTCTGTGTTTGACTCCTGTGAGTGCTGCAGCTCATCTAGCAACATACATTTGTACTGCTCTATATCATCTGTTTTTGGAAGATGTATAGCCTTGAACCTGGGATCTAAGAGAGTTTGCAAGGATGTAGTGTCTTGATTTAGCATTGCAACTAATTTGTCATTGGTTTTGAAGCGCTCGCTCATTCTCTTCTGAGATTCCCATGATATAGGCGACATGTTGTCTGCGCTTCAGATCTGTCTTTTCTATTTGTAGATTTAGAACACTAAGATGATGTGAAATGAGCATTATGAGTGGGATAACCTGACTCACAGATGCACCTTCAGAAGACATGTCCCTTGTAGCTGTCTCAAAAGGAGCTAGGATACAGCACACTGTCTCCATTAATTTCCACTGCAGCACAGACAGCATAATGCCATCTCCAATAATGTAATTGGAGCAGTACTCATGTACAGCTTGCTTTTGCTCCAAGAGGCGCTGCAGCATATAAAGCATTGAGTTCCAACGAGTGGAAATATTTTGAATCAGCTTTTGCTGGGGCAGCTTGTGTTTTTTTTGCAGTTCGGACAATGTCCGTATAGCCTTGGTTGAATGTGAAAAGTGAGTCACAATTTTTTTGCAAACAGCAATCATACCATCCACTTGTGTTTCGTTGCTGAGAAATCCCGTGACAATTAAGTGTAAGCAATGTGCAAAGCAAGAAGCATGCAGAAATCCTCCATCCTGTATTGCTTTTAAGATGTTGGCTCCATTGTCACTTACTATGAAGCCACATTTTAGACCATGAGAATAAACCCATTCGTCAAGGAGGTCATTTAGTTCCTGCAAGATGTTTGCAGCAGTATGACTCTGCCCAAACTTCTTTATATGCAGCAGCGCCATCTTTGGGGTGTCTTTGTTTTGAAGAAGCACAAGAAAACGTGACCCAATGAGTAGTAAGGGACATGTAATCTATGTTTGAGTGCTGGTCCACATATCTGTTGTGACATGAATAACCCCACCCTCTGCAGTTTTAAGTGCAAGCATCACTGTCGCTTTTAAAGCCTGATAAATGTTTGGTATTTCAACATAGGAAAAGTACCTTGATGAGGAACATTATAGCGAGGCTCTGCTAATGTCATGAGCTCCTAAAATCCTCATGATCTACCAAAGAGTATGGGAGAAGGGCTCCGGCTAACAGTTCACCAATTCGGTGATTAAGATGAAGGGTCTTTGGATGATTTCTAGTAAAGGTATTCTTCCTTTCAAATGCCTGAGACAGTGTTAGCTGTTTGCAACATGTCCCTGCTGGTTTATTATACACCGTGCTTCGATGGGCAGATGGACGCAGAGATGGTGGACTAGGACTTATACATTCAGTGCCATCACTGATACTAATGGTGCTGGCATTGGTGGTAACAGTGATCCTAGGGCTGGCAGTGGTTCTGCCTGCATCAAGTTCAGACAATTCAGTATCCATTTCAGATTCCTGATCCTGACCCTTCTCACGTGCGGTCTGGAAGATGGAGGACATGGGTTTTGGCTTTGGATGATCAAGCAAAACCGAATGCTTTTTCAGATGGCGTTTAAGAGCTGTAGTGCCAAGGCATGACACAACTTACCACGGCTTACACTCTGTTTACACAGGGAACAAATTGCTCTGCATGGATCAGTTTTACTGACTGAGAAATAATTCCACACCTCAGATGTGACAGATTTTGTTCGAGTGCTAGGAAGATAGCTAAAGACTGTTTGTGTCTTTTCACCTGTCCTAACAGAACCTGGGACATGCTCCTTGGTGCTAGAAGAGTGGACAGAAGACTCTGATGGATTTTCATTGCTGGCCAACACAGAAGTGGTGGATTCAATGGATATGTCCTTTTCATTGCCAACAGTGCTGGATGTATTTGCAAGTGCACTACCTGATTCATTGTCAGCAGACTTGCTCATTTCACTTTGTTGAGGAAGTAATGATTTGTCACGAGACACAACAGTGTGGGACTGAGACAAAGAGCTACTGTCTGAGTCAGAGAGGACTCACTGTCACTTGCATTATTGCTGCTAGTCACAGGGATCTTAACGGCATGAATGGCATCCTTATGGTGCCTCTCCGTGTGACCCCAGCAGCTGTACAGGTTTTCTAAAAGGTCCCCTTTACCACACTTCACTGTTGCTCTTTTGCTGTTTGTTGAATTTTATCACGTGAAACATTTTGGTTATTTCTGTTAGCACCCAGCAGGATTACCACTACCACCAACACCTGCTCCAACACCAGCACTAAATGCTTCATCTATGTTGGTGTCAGCCATAACAGACAGTAAGTACCAGTACTACCAGTCCAGTATACTGCAGTGGACACACCAACACCCAAACAATTCCTGTGTAACAAAGCAATGTGATCTGTAATCGCTGGCTACAACTCCAAAATTTTATTTTGGTTGTGTGACACTGTGATACGTGGACTGAAAGTAATTGAAGAATATGACAGTTTGCAACTAAAGGATCCCAGGTTCAAGGCTTACAGAATGATTGGGCTGCTGGGCATGAGGCATACACATAGCAATCAAAGGGCACACAGCAGCAGGGTGATGGGCTGACCACAGGAGCGAGTCAATATGCAACCAGGGAGATGAGAATTATATTTCTACATTTCTGTCATGTAAGGTTAATGCCACACAACACTAGGGTTCAGAAAGATTTATTTGCCTTTTTGCCCCCTATGTTTCTGTCATGTAAGGTTAATGCCACCACACAACTGGCCACTGGGCTTCTCTCAGTAACACACACACTGGGTAGGGTACAGTGCAGTCAAAGGGCACACAGCAGCAGGGTGATGGGCTGACTGACCACAGGAGACGGAGTCACATACGCAAACCAGGGAATGAGAATTATATTTCTACGTTTCTGTCATGTAAGGTTAATGCCACCACACAACTGGCCACTGGGCTTCTCTCGGTAACACACACACTGGGTAGGGTACAGTGCAGTCAAAGGGCACACAGCAGCAGGGTGATGGGCTGACCGACCACAGGAGACGGAGTCACACACGCAAACCAGGGAATGAGAATTATATTTCTACGTTTCTGTCATGTAAGGTTAATGCCACACACACACACTAGGGTTCAGAAAGATTTATTGCCTTTTTGCCCCCTACGTTTCTGTCATGTAGTTAATGCCACCACACAACTGGCCACTGGGCTTCTCTCAGTAACACACACACTGGGTAGGGTACAGTGCAGTCAAAGGCACACAGCAGCAGGGTGATGGGCTGACTGACCACAGGAGACGAGTCACATCACTAAACCAGGGAATGAGAATTATATTTCTACGTTTCTGTCATGTAAGGTTAATGCCACCACACACTGGCCACTGGGCTTCTCTCGTAACACACACACTGGGTAGGGTACAGTGCAGTCAAAGGCACACAGCAGCAGGGTGATGGGCTGACCGACCACAGGAAACGAGTCACATACGCAAACCAGGGAATGAGAATTATATTTCACGTTTCTGTCATGTAAGGTTAATGCCACACACACACACCTAGGGTTCAGAAAGATTTATTTGCCTTTTTTGCCCCCTACGTTTCTGTCATGTAAGTTAATGCCACCACACAACTGGCCACTGGGCTTCTCTCAGTAACACACACACACTGGGTAGGGTACAGTGCAGTCAAAGGCACACAGCAGCAGGGTGATGGGCTGACTGACCACAGGAGACGAGTCACTCGCAAACCAGGGAATGAGAATTATATTTCTCGTTTCTGTCATGTAAGGTTAATGCCACCACACAACTGGCCACTGGGCTTCTCTGCTAACACACACTGGGTAGGGTACAGTGCAGTCAAAGGCACACAGCAGCAGGGTGATGGGCTGACCGACCACAGGAGACGGAGTCACATACGCAAACCAGGGAATGAGAATTATATTTCTACGTTTCTGTCATGTAAGGTTAATGCCACACACACACACACTAGGGTTCAGAAAGATTTATTTGCCTTTTTGTGCCCCCCTACGTTTCTGTCATGTAAGGTTAATGCCACCACACAACTGGCCACTGGGCTTCTCTCTGTAACACACACTGGGTAGGGTACAGTATGCACACACTGGGCTTCTCTCTGTGACACACACACACACTAGGGTTCAGAAACTTCAGACAGATTTATTTGCCTTTTTTTGCCCCCCTACGTTTCTGTCATGTAAGGTTAATGCCACCACACAACTGGCCACTGGGCTTCTCTCTGTAACACACACTGGGTAGGGTACAGTACACACACACTGGGCTTCTCTCTGTGACACACACACACTAGGGTTCAGAAAGATTTATTTGCCTTTTTGTGCCCCCCTACGTTTCTGTCATGTAAGGTTAATGCCACCACACAACTGGCCACTGGGCTTCTCTCTGTAACACACACTGGGTAGGGTACAGTACACACACACTGGGCTTCTCTCTGTGACACACACACACACTAGGGTTCAGAAAGATTTATTTGCCTTTTTGTGCCCCCCTACGTTTCTGTCATGTAAGGTTAATGCCACCACACAACTGGCCACTGGGCTTCTCTCTGTAACACACACTGGGTAGGGTACAGTACAGTGCAGTCAAGGGGCACACACTGGGCTTCTCTCTGTGACACACACACTAGGGTTCAGACTTATTTAGATTTATCAGATTTATTTGCCTTTTTGTTGCCCCCCTTGTATGCTTGTTGCTGGCAGCTGCTGAGTGTGCAGTGTGCTGCAGTTTCAAATAATCACACTTCACAAAGGTTCTTTTCTCTCCGAGTCCTCCTCCAGATATTGGTCTCTCATCAATCCCTCCCTATTCCCCCCACTCCCCCAATATTGATTAATCCCTCCAGAGTCCCGATTCCCTCCTTCTGTCCTGAACTGGCCCCTAGTACTCCCACTCCCGCTCCCAGTCCCCCGATTTTTAGCTTTTTTTCTTGTTCTCGCCGGTCTCACAGGAGAAGAAGTGGCCACGACTGCTGGACAAAAGTAGCGACGCGCTAACTGCTTTTGCTACAGTTTAGTGGGCTGCTGGTGCTGCCTGCTGCTGCTGCCTCTCTCTGCGATGATCCTCAGTCAAATGGCGCTCCTCCTCGTGGCGCATCTCTTTAATACCCCCACAGATCCGCGGCTCGCGTTGCTTACTCGACCCCACCGTCAGTTCGTCATGTGATTCGAACCCTTTTGCGAACCGTTCAGTGTTCGAGTTCTAGGTTAGAACTCGAACACCAGGGTTCGAGGAGGGTTCGAATCTTTACCGAACTAGTTCTGACAACCCTAATATTTACCTCTGTATGTCTGTGCCCCACTCTGCTGACGTGGAACCTTTGTAAAAGAGTTATAGTGCTCAAAGGTATTGTAATCCAAGACTTAATAAAATAAAAATAAATCAAATATATGGATGCATTTACATTTTACCACTTTGATAGCCCTATGCACTACTGGGCCTAGTATGTACCATGAAAGGTGTGTACTGAGCCACACAGTTACATACTGCAGAGCTGGCCCCAGCAGGAATTGTGTACCCGATGGGACCTCCATGAGACTGTATCCATTTCATATTCATTTTTTAAAGGTGTATTTAGCCATATTAAACAGTATTAACCACATACAGTATACACAGTATCATAGTAATGTGTCAGCAGAAAAGGACCATCCTGGCCCATCCAGTGTGCCCATCTCCCCCCTCCCCTACTTATCACCAGCGCACAAGGAGCCTATCTTTTGTCCTCTAACCAACCCCCATGTCTATCCTACTCTCTCTTAAATCCCTCCACCGTTTTGACACCTACCACCTCCTCAAGTAATCTGTTCCAGGATTCAACCACCCTCTCAGTGAAATAACACCCCCCTTACATTATCTTCAAATCTTCCTCCTTCCAATCTTAAAGTATAACCTCTTGGTTTAACTCCGACTTTCCTTTTAAATAAGACTTCCTTCCCTCACTTTATTTATCCCCTTCATATACTTGAATATCTCTGTCATGTCTCCTCTCTCTCTTCTAAACTCCAGCGGATACAGATTTAATTCTCTCAATCTTGTCTCATATGGTTTCCCTTGCAGACCCTGCACCATCTTTGTTGCCCTTCTCTGAACCCTTTCTATTACATCTACGTCCTTTCTTAGATGAGGCCTCCAGAACTGTACCCTGTACTCCAAGTGCAGTCTAACCATGGTCTTATATGATGGCATCAGCACCTCCCTCTTCCTACTAGTCATGCCCCTTCCTATGCACGCCATCATTCTATTTGCTTTGCCAACTGCCTTACTACATTAATCACTTACCCTAATGTTTGATATTATAATCCCCAGATCCCTTTCCTGTTCTGTTTGCTTTATCTGCTCTCCCCCAGTAAGTACTTGGCCAGCTGATGTTTATGCCCTATATGCGTCACTGCATACTTTGTATTGAACTTCAGTTGCCATGTTTCTGACCATTTCTTTACTATACTCAAATCCATCCTCATGTCCTCAACCCCTCCTTCAGTGTCAACCCTACTGCATAACTTTACGTCATCTGCAGATAGACACATTTTCCCTACAATTCCCTCTGATATATCACTAATATATACATGTTAAAAAGGATTGGTCCTAGTACAGACCCTTGAGGAACCCCGCGCGTAACCTTCCTTACCCCAGAATGTACACCATTTACCACTACACTCTGACTTCTATCCTTAAGTCAGTTTTCCACCCATCTAGTTATTTTTCTGTCCCATCCCCAGGCTCTCTGTCTTATTTACCAGCCTGCAGTGAGGGACAGACTCAAAAGCCTTAATGAAGCCCAGATAGGCAACATCAACTGCCCCTGCTTGATCAACCACCTTCGTTACCCCATCAAAACATTCTATCAGATTTGTTTGGCAAGATCTCCCACTAGTGAATCCATGTTGCTTTTCATCTAATAGTTTGTTGACCGTTAAGTATTTTACCACTCTGTCCTTTATTAACACCTCCATCACCTTGCCCACCACAGATGTGTGAGGCTGACAGGTCTGTAATTCTCTGTCTCCTCCTTGCAGTCTCCCTTGTGCAGTGGAACTACATCTGTCGTCCTCCAGTCACTTGGAACACACCCTGTATCTAGGGACAAGTTAAATAACTTCGCTATATGTGTTGCCAACTCAACTCCCTGAGAACCCTTAGATGCAAACCATCCGGCCCCATTGCTTTGTCTACCTTTAATTTTCAAAGTTCTTCCTTAACTCTTTCCTCACTTAATGGACTTTGATTCACCCCACATTCATCTCCTCCCTTGGTCTTTAACTCAGCTCCCTTTCCATCTCCATCCACTGTGAATATAGAGCAAAAATAACTGTTTAAAACCTCAGCTTTCTCAAAGTCCTCATCAACCTTAGTTCCCCCCCTCAAACTCACAAGCCCCTGTCTTTTCCTCCTCTTCCCCCACATATCTCAAAAGGTTTTATCTCCTCAACATGTTTAGCAAGTCTCTCTTCTGTTTCTCCTTTTGCTCTCCCAATCAATTTCCCTGCCTGTCTCAGTGTCTCCTTATAATTTGCTCTATCACACTCCAAATTTTCTTATATCTTCTGAAAGCTATCCTTCTATCTCTTATTGCCCTTACAGCCTCCCTATAAAACCAAAGTGTCCGCCTTCTTTTCTTGTTTTTTCCTACCCTCCTTATGCATAGGTAAGTTGCTTTTAATAACGCCTTGTTAATACATTTCCACAATTCCTCTACATCCTCTATCCGGCCACCGCATTTCATTTCCTCCATGAAAATCTCCCTCATTCTATTAAAGTTCACCCTCCTGAAGTCCAGACCTTCGTACTGGTCTTATTTGTCATCTTCTTCCCTATGTGTATCTTGAAACTTACTGTGTTGTGATCACTTGTACCCAGACTGTCTCCCACAATAACCTCTTCAACACTAACCCTGTTTGTGAGTACCACATCCACAATATTTTCCTTCCTTATGGGCTCCTTAACCAGCTGATGCAGAAACGATCCCTGCAGTGCTTCAAGTATCTCCCTGCTCCTGGCTGGTGCTGCCTTTGGGATTCCCCATTTTTTGTCTGGCATATTAAGGTCCCCCAGTAGTACAAACTCCCCTTTGTTTGACACCCTTTGAATCACCTGCATCATCTGCCTGTCTAACTCCTCCCCCTGATTTGGAGGCCTATATCACAGTCCTATTCTTACTATGGCTCCAGGTTTTTTTTCTAATGTGACATACACAAATTCTTTTTCACTGTACTTATCCTGTCCTTCAGTTGCTTTAATGGTCTCCTTGACATATAATGCCATCCCTCCCCCCCTTCTACCCACCCTGTCCCTTCTGAACAGTACATCCAGTACCATAATGTATTCAAGTCTTTGCATATTTCTGTAGCATTCCTCTGTACTGCAAACCTTGAACAGCTTTGTGTCATGTGCAAACTTTACTAGGTAACGGCCTGTGGAACATCCCAAGGCACTCCACTGGTCACTGTTCTTCAACAAAACTGCACCCCCCTCAAAAATATACAAAGAAACACTCCTGGGCAGAGAAGGGGGAAGACCAGGTGGAAGCGCTCAGTGACAACTTCTGTTCTGTGTTTACCAGGGAGAGGCATGGGTCAATGCCAGAGGGGATGGAGGGGGGGCAGGATTAACGGATGGGCAAATCCCAGTGAGCAGGTTGCTGGAAGGCCTAAGGGCTCTGCAGGTGGATAAGGTGCCTAGCCCAGACAGCATACACCCCAGCATTCTGAAGGAGTTGGTGGCGGTCCTGGCGGAACCACTAGCAGACTTGTGTAATACCTCTCTGAGAGCTGGGTGTGTACCCCAGGACTGAAGGAGTTTGCATGTGGTGCCCCTCCACAAAAGTGGACACAAGGATGAACCAGGCAACTATAGACCAGTCAGCCTAACATCTATTGTGGAGAAGCTAATGGAGACTATCCTTAACGAAAGGCTGGTAACACTTCTGAAAGAGAATGGCCTCCAGGATGGTAGACAACATGGGTTTGTCTCTGGCAGGTTCTGTCAGAGCAATCTGGTTGACTTTTATGACTGGGGGACTAGGGCACTGGACACAGGCCAAGCTGCAGATGTCCTAGATCTGGATTTCAGCAAGGCCTTTGATTCAGTGCCACATGGAAGGCTGATTAGCAAGTTGAAATACCAGGGAGCAGGGGAGAAAATGGTAAATTGGGTCTGGAACTGGCAGGTGGACATGCAACAGAGGGTAGTTGTATGTGTGTGTGGAGGGGGAGACTCTCACCTCCAAGAGCTGTAACCAGTGGAGTAACACAAAGCTCGGTACTGGGTCCAGTGTTGTTTGGCATTTTTATTGCTGACATTTTGCATGGGGTTAAGAACAAGATCAGCCTTTTTGCAGATGATATGAAGATCAGTTTGGTGGTGGATGACACAGAAGGGTGGCAGGGGCTACAGGACGATCTGGCTAAACTTCAGAACTGGTCAGACACATGGCAGCTAGGGTTCAATGCGAAAAAGTGCAAAGCCATGCACTTGGGAGCAAGGAACCCAAGAAATGGTTATCAGCTTGGGGGGTACAGGTAGCCACTAGAGAGGAGGAGAAAGATATTGGGGTGGTAATAACAGGGCAAATTAACCAATCAGCGCAGTGCAGGAAAGCGGCAGCTAAAGCTAATAAGATGCTGGGGTGTATTGCCAGAGGAATCACCTCCAGGAGAGGGGAGGTAATCCTGCCACTGTACAGGTCGTTGGTTGAGACCGCGTCTGGAGTACTGCATGCAGTTCTGGTGCCCTTATTTTAAGAAAGATGTTAAATTGCTGGAGGGGGTCCAATGCAGAGAAACCAGGATGGTCCAAAGAATGTAGGATAAACCCTACAAGGAGAGGCTGAGGGAGCTCAACATGTATTCCCTGAAGGATAGGAGGAACAGATGAGATATGATAGAAACCTTTAAATATATGAAAGGCATAAACAAGACTGGTACAGAGGAGATTTTTAACTTAAAGGGAGGGACAGACACTAGGGGATGTAGTCTGAGATTGGAGGGTGGAAGATTCAGGAGGGAAATGAGAAGGCACCATTTCACAGAAAGAGGAGTGACAAGGTGGAATGCACTGCCCAAAGAGGTGGTATCCTTAAAGTCAGTGGGCAGTTTTAAGAGGGGATGGGAGAGAGTCGGGGGAAGGTCACCAAGGGGACACTGAGGGAGGGGGTGTCTGCAAGCATGGGCACAAATTTGGATATGCGGTTAGGGGAGGGAGGGGCAGCTGCAGTGTAATGGACTGCTAGCTGCACATTCGAGCAGACCTGATAGACCATCTGGCCTGTATCTGCCGGCAGTTTTGTATGTTCCTGCTAGCGTGCACGACTGCGTAGAGTGACACACACAAACACACACACACACACACACACACAGAGTTATGCCTTGTCTTCTATGGCTCAGCCAGTACTTTATCCACCTCAGCAAGTTACCACCCAGTCCCTGCCCCAGATTACTTGCTTTGTGTAGAGGTCTTTTGTGCAGAGGCATCTTGCAAACACAATTTAAGTTTTTGTTTTAAATGGATCAGGGTATCAGTAGGGGTAGAAGAATGGGATTAGGAACCAGACAGCATGGGGAAGGGATATGAATTCATTTTGAAGGGACCAGGTTGTGCATGGGGAGTTGGGAGGGATCAGGCACTAGCAGAACTGGGGCTCTTCCTTTAGGTATCAGGATGAAGACAAAAAAGCTACTCACCTTGTAACCACAGATCTTCCTGGACTGCAGTCTCCACCACTCATTCACACTAATGGGATAGTGCCGGATGCGCTAGGACCAAGCGGGAGCCAAGCATTTTCAGAAGGGTCAGCGCCCATAAAGAACCACGCAAGAACGGCACCATGAGACTAGCTTGTGCCAGTGTAGGCTATCTCAGCGTCAACCCTCCGACCGCCTCAGTTTCTTTTCTCCCGCCGTCGAGTGCGCTTGGATGAAGACGTCGCTCATCTGCCAGAGTCAAAGTTTCCGTCTATGCGACAGCAGCATTAAGCCGCTCAGTATTCATTTAAATTAACATTTTAGTATTATGTTCTTATTCTAAGAAGAAGTCAAAGAAAATTATGAAGAAGAAGAAAAAGAAGAAAAATTCTCACCTGCCATCAATGGAGTCGTCCTTAGACGGTAGCGTTGACAGAAGGAAGACTTTGTTTGAAAGTTGTTATGGCAAAGGGGCTGCATCCAGTTCACCACCCACTGCGATGGGGGAGGTCTGACCATGGGCAGTCCTGTGCTCGGGTTGGGGGAGGACACTCCACTGAAGCACAAAACTGGCAGTTGTGGGGAGCCAGCTCCGCTTGACCTCGAGCTCTTCTTCCTCCTTAGGGGACAAAGAATCGGTACCTCTCGAGGTCACCCTCTGGTACATCTGCGAGGGGATTGTTGGTGGTGAGGGGTGGTAGGCCTGAACTGACTTTGGTGGGTCCCCCTTGGCTCCGCTCTTAACAGATGCGTTCTTCGACACCGGATTCCATTTCTGCCCTCGATGGAGTTTCAGTGAGCAGTTTCACCTTTGGGCCGCTCCTTTGGAGCAGAGGGTTTGACTTCTTTCCAGTTTTCCTGGCCAGTGTTCCCATTTCTGGGGCCTCCGGGCCTTGGAACCACTGGACTGGGGCCAGGACAACTGGGTCAGGATGTGTGCGGTGCCGTCTCTGGTGCCTTCACCACCATGTTGACCCTTCGTGCCTACCCCCCACCCTTTTTTCCACACAGGGGCTGGCACGAGTACTGCTTTTCCTTCTCCCCTTTTCCTCAGGATCTTCGGGTGCTGTTGGCACTACTGGCATTGCAGTTGGTGGCACACGGCACCGTGGATGGCGCCATTGGTGCTGTGCGTTGCCATGGATGTTGCCATTGGTGCAGCGTGGCACTGTGATTGGCGCCGCTGGTGCAAAGTGGCATCGTGGATGGTGCTGCTGGTGTCGTTGGCACCGTTGGTGCCATCAGTGCCGTTCGTACCACATGGCGCTCTTGGTGTCACGCGGCACCTCGGATGGTGCCGTTGGTGCCTTCAGTGCTGCACGGCACCGTGGATGGGGCTGTTGGTGCTTCATGACACCACAGATGGTGCCACTGGTGCCACGTGATGCCGTGGTTGGTGCCGCTGGTGCCAAGCATCATTGTAGATGGCAGTGCTGGTGCCGTCGGCGCTATGCAGCACCATTGGTACTGTTCATACCACATGGCGCTGTTGGTGTTGTGCGGCACCGTGGATGGCACCATTGGAGCCGCTGGTGGTACGCGACACAGCAGGCGGCACTGCTGGTGCCAGATGGCTCCGCAGGCGATACCACAGGTTTCCGGTGTCACGGGTGATGTCGGTGACATGGATGGTGCCAGTTGGTGCTGTCTGGCAGGTGGCAGAGTTTTCCTTTTGCGGACCTCTTCTTCCATGAAAGTTGTTGCGAGGAGTTTTCCACAGAGTGAAGTCCTGTTCTGTGGAATATTTCCCCAGATCCTAGCGGGTGGAGGTCCACGTGGGATCCTGTGTCGTTACGGCAGTTTTCTGCTGGTAGCACTCTTGTTCTGCGCTAGTCTGCTGGTGGAATTTTGCATTCTGCTCAGCACTTGGTTGACTCCTTAAGGGGCGTTGAGCTCCTCGACACCTTTCCTGGTGGCGGACTCTCTAGTGATTCTGACCTAGACCTCCTTTTGGAGGTCCTTCTGGGATAGAAGTGCATCTGGTTGAGTCTCTCCCTGCCCTACTTGTCGGTGATACAGTGGATGACTCATTTTAGAAACTGGAGGTTATGCCTTCTCTATCAGCAGAGTCTGTGATGGAAGTTATTTTCACTTCTTCCTCAGGGATATGCGGTCCACCTTAACATCTCGGACTTCTTCCGTGGACCAAACACTTCTGTAGCTGGACTCTTTTCAGTTGCCAGTTCAATTACACCCTGTGGAACACACTAATTCAATGGTTGGGAGCCTTCCAGACTCTTCAGCACCTTTGAGAGGGGTATATAGCCCCCCTGTGATACTGCCTCTTCGGTGGCTTCATCGGCAATGGGTGCTTAACATCTCCTCAACTGTGATTATTGGTCCGGTGCCAGTTCTGAAGGCTCCCCCTGTCCCTCAGATGGCCATCTTCGTCATTCTTGTTTCAGGTAGTCCTTTCAGGGTAGAAGCCTGAGAGCCTTGTCAGGCTCTGATTGTTAAAACAAACAAAAAAAGATACATATATGTGTGTGTGTGTGTATATATATACATATATATATATATATATATATATATATACACACACATACACACACACTCAGCAGAGGGCCTAGCCTGAAACTACCCATTACCATCCTTCTGGACCTGGCCCAAGTTCTGCCTCAGCTGCCTGAGGCGGTCATCTCTAGACTACAGTGGAAAGCACCTGACTTCTTCTATTTCTTGGAGAAGTCCAGTCCTGCAGAGATATGGGTCATTGCTTTTCTCAGAGGGAGATTTGCTCTTAATTTTGAGAGGTTCCCTAGACCTAGGCAGCAGCCCAGTCTGTTGGTTTTATTTATTTATTTAGTTAAACATCAGTTCAGAAATCTTTGAGCCAGAGGCTCATTTACAAAGGTACCTCGTCACAAAGAGGACATCAGAACAGTAGTACAAGGGACACAGTACTTACAAACAAAAAAGTTACAGTTCAATTACAATTTTGTTACAATAGAATACAATCTCCAACGAAGCAAAGATAACAAAGGTGCAAAACTTATGGTCGGGAGAGCTGGTGGGAGTAGAAGGAGGGAGATAGGGAGGAGGAATTAGTAGGGAAAGGAAGGGGGCCGCTCAGTGAGCATTGTCAAACAGAGTATATATATATATATATATATATATATATTTTTTTACACTAGGCTAGCGGCAGTTGCATTTGCGAGAGCTAAGCAGGAAGTTTCTGAGCCTGGGCTTAAAGCAAGCTAAGGTTAGTGAGTTTGAGACACTGGCAGGAGGAGTTATACCAGTGGGGCGCACGGGTAGAGAATGCCCTCTGACCTTGAGAGGTCCTGGCTCTGGAATAACTAGGGTAGCTCTTGGCCAGGCTGCGTGATCAGGAGACAGTGCAGTACAGCGAATGGAGTTGGATAGGCCTATGGGGGATAGGCCATGAGGGGCTTTAAAGGTGAGCTGGCATGTCTGATACATGAGTCGCTCTTCCAGGTTGAGTAGGGTAGCCAGGGTGTACAGCTCACATGTGTGAGTGAGTCTGGGAGCACCAGTGATAAGTCTGCAGGCCTTATTAACTGTGAGGCGAACCTTGTTGAGAGCAGTCTGATCTGTTGAGCCATAGACCGGAAGGCCATAGTCAATGAGAGACATGACAGAGGAGGTGACAGTCAGGCGGGGGGCATCAGGAGGGAGGCATTTCTTGTGCCGGGAAAGAATGCCTAGCCGTGAGTTGGCGACAGAATTTAGGGCAGATATATGTCCATGGAATGAAAGTGCAGGGTCAAAGGTTATACCAAGATATTTATAGGACTGCACCTGGTCAATGACAAGATTGGGTGTAGAGTGGACAGCTAAGGGAAACTTGCTGTACTTATTTTGGGGGTGGGAGAAGAGCATCATTTTTGTTTTCTTCAGGTTGATAACAAGTCGGTGCTCAGTGAACCAGGTAGCTGCAGAGTCAAAGACTAGTTGGAGGAGTTCTGTAGCAGCATGGGGTCATTGTGGGAGGCAACGAGAACAGCATCATCAGCATAGAGAGCATCTTACCCTTACAACTGCGGGTAGGGAGTTAAGAAAGAGTAAGAATAGTAGGGGTCCAAGAATTGAGCTCTGCGGCACCCCAACAGAATGGGGCATGTTTCAGAGAGAGTACCGTTGACTTTCACACATTGGGAGCGGGCGGAGAGATAGCTGGTGCACCAGGAAACAGGTCCTGAGGCAAAGCCTATTAGGTCGAGGGTGGAGAGCAAAGAGGATGCGTAAACGGTATCGAAGTGCTTTAGACAGGTCAATGAATATAGCACCAGCCAGGGCACCAGAGTCCAAGGAGGCATGGAGGAAGTTGGAAAATTCCAGGAGTGCTGTATTGGTACTATGACCTGCTCTGAACCCGTGTTGTTCAGGGCAGAGAACATTGTACTTACAGAGGTAGTCAGAGACTTGGGACGCCACAATTTTCTCTAACGCCTTAGAGAGGGGGGAGAGGATTGAGATGGGTCGGTAGTTACCTGGAAGAGTCCTGTCACCACCTTTATGGACAGGGGTAACTGTGGCAATCTTCCAGGCAGAGGGGAATTGTCCGAGACAGAGTGATTTGTTGAAAATGCACGTAATAGGTGAGAGACCTGATCCAGGACCTGGCGTAAAGCGCAGGGATCAAGTGAGTCATTACCGATGGTGTTACCTTTTAGGGCTTTTGTAGGCAAGGCCTAGCTTCTTGTATGGTGACACGACGCAGGTGGAAAGAGGGGCGGGCAATGGGTGGTGGTACAGATGGAGGAGGTGGACTGAAAAAGTTACCAGGAAGTACTGAGCTAAGGTAGGTAAAGGAGTTATTGAGATGGGTGGCAATGAGGGCAGGGTCAGAGGAGACGGTACCATTGATGTTGAGAAGAGAAGGAGAGGGGGACTGGGAGTGACCATTCAGTTGCTTGATGTTGTCCCAGAAGCACCTGGGGTTCCCCCAGGAGGAGGTAAGAGAGGCTTGGTAGTATTCCGCCTTTGCTTTGCGGATGGCCGAGGTGCACTGGTTGCGGGCGGCAGCATAGGACTGCCTGTCAGCTGAACAGCCAGTAGCAACAGCAAGGTGCCAAAGATTGTCGCGTTGCTTAAGTTGCCACAGCAGGGCAGGGGTAATCCAAGGGGCATGTTTCACTTTGGACCTCCTAGCAGTTATGGGAGCAAAGATATCACAGGCAAAGTTGAAAGTGCTTACAAAGAAGGCCAGGGCCAAGTCAATGTTGGTTGCCCTCGTCAGAGGGGACCAATCAGTGAGGGCAAGGAAACGCTTAAGGCCTATGACTCCCCCAGGCCTAAGCTGCCTTCAAGAGGTGGTTTTGACCGGGGATGAGGGCCGAGGGGTTTCCCAGTTGAAAAGCACAGGGGAGTGGTCACTGAGGCAGTCAGGAGGATTTGGATGTTGTGGATGGGATTGGCCTGTTGGTGAGGACCACATCCAGGAGGGTGCTTGTCCCCCCCCCCAGGGTTTTTTCTAGTAGGCTGTGTGACCAGTTGAGTTAGGTCAATTGAATCGAAAGTCTCACGGTGGGAAGAGGACGAGGGGCAGAGCCAGTTTATATTCAAGTCGCCCACCAAGACTTGGTCCGACGAGTTGGGTAGGGAGGTGAGGTAGTCAATTAGTGGGCCCAGGGCCTGGGATTGGTTCTTGGGGGGTATGTAGGCTACGGTTAGGAATAATGGGCCTCTAGCTGGGTCAGGGGACAGCTTTAGAGTAAGTGCCTGGGCCTTATGGTCGAGGTCAGGCGGGGGGAGTGGTAGCCCCATGAGAGAATCCTTCAAATAGAAGCACAGCCCCACCTCTCCCGCACGGTCCAACCGGTGGAGAGTGTAGCCGGGAGAGAGAGACATGAGAGTTAGGAGTGGAGGAGACAGCCAGGTTTCAACCAGGGCAACAACATCAGGTTTATGAAGCGTCACCCAGCAGTGTAGAGAGTCCAGTTTTTTCAGGAGGCTACAGATGTTCATAGAAGCAATGCGCAGCCCAGGAGATTTCAGGGGGAGGACCAGTGCTGCCAGGCCCGGGATTGGGGTGGACATTGCCTGACAGGAGCAGGAGGAGGAGGGCTGATCTGGGGAGTGCACAATGGCGGGATAGCTTTCGACGATTGGAGAGGGGGTGATCACCAAGTGAAAACAGCTACTAGAGAGCAGTAAAATGTGACAAGTGAGGTATTGGGAGCAAATTGTTCAAACTTAATCAGGCTCCCTCTAGTGGCAAAACAATATAAGGAGCTAATGGAGAAAAAAAAAAAAATGATCAGAACCTCAGAGCATCAGAAATGACTCCACGGTGAGTCAGAACACAGGTTCCTGCTTTCTTGCTTGCTCCAAGTTAACAGACGGCATGCTCCCTTCTCGACTGTAAAGGTCAAGTAGGTCCTTGTTTAAGAGATGGGTTCTCAGTATTCATACCTTCACTTCCTGCACATTGATTCTGTGCCAGTCGCTCCGGACTAGACTCTTCAGAAACAATTGCTCAGCTCTCCTCATCCTTTCCCAGGAAGAGTTTTTCCATTTAGAGGAAAGTGTTAGTTTCACCTTCCCAGCAGCTCCTTCTCATACGAGCTCCCCTAGTTACCTCCAGGGCAAAGGAGACCTTCTGACACGAAGTTACCCACTTCGAGCAGGTGATGAAACCAAGTTGTTCGTTTTTCATCAGCAAGTAATTTAGAGTATTTTTTTTCCCCACTCGCTTTCAGGAAGGCTACAGCAAGCGGTGCCTCTCCGCGTTGAGTCACTTCACTCGTTATGTGGTCAATTTCAACAAATGGATCTGCCTGAACTTGGTCCTTTCTGTGTCCCTTCTCAATGCAGATCTGCTCCTATCTTGCCTCAGAAATCCAAACCTGTTTTTTCCTGTCGGAATGCTTTTCCGCAGTGGACATGTCCTCCTGTACGCTCTCCCTCTCTTCCCTTAGCTCAGAGAATGCTACTAGAGTTGTAGACAAACAGAGGCAGAATGATTCCTCTTGAAATAAGAAGTTGGTAGGCTCTGGTTCTTCCAGACCGCCACAAGAGGCTTCTGAGTCGTGCTTTGACTAAGTGGAAACCTTTCTCCATTGATGGGCTAACCCAATCTGGACCTCCGATTGCTCACCAAGTAAGGGGTTCAAGTGCCTCTTGGACCTGTTGTTCACAGGCCAGCCATACTTGGTAGTGGGGGTTTCCATCTGCGCTTTCTTGGTCTACCTTGAACCAGTAGACTTTACCTCCGGCTCTTTCAGTTAGTAAAACTTTTTTACCTTACCTCCAGAAAGAAGGGAGTGTTCTCTTCACTCTTTGATTGTTTCAACGGTTCTATGACCTTCTTCACAGAATGAAGGGCTACACTCCAGCATTTTATGTGTAACTTCAGCTTGCCTCAGTTGGATCTCCTTCTTGTCCTGAGTTGTTTTAGGCTAGTTTAGTAGCATGTCTTCGACATTATTTATTTTTGGCTTAGACCAGACAGAGGCCGGGTTCTCACTGCTCTTCTAGAGTGGTAGCACCCTCCTGGTGGAGTTTCATGTCGTGTCTGTTGCAGTCTTCTGCAAAGTGGTGAGTTGGAGCTCAAGTGCATGCTTTTGTAAGCACTATGTTCTGGATCTTCTTTCCAGACAGCTCTTTTCTCAGTAGGACAGTCCTTGGATGTTCTTTCTGAGTGAGCCCTATCTCCTACCGCCCTACACTGAGTGGGTTGGTTTTAGCTTTGTACTCTCCCATTAGTGTGAATGAGTGGTGGAGATTGCAGTCCAGGAAGATATGGAAATTACATACTTACTGTAATTCTTCATTTTCTTGGACACAGTCTCCACCACTCATTCACACGCCCCAGCCACCATCCCTTGGGCTCACTCGTTTTGTTTCTTTGATTTTCAAGGCCTTGTGGTCCCACTGTGAAGACACTGCTCAATTGACCCTTTTGCAAGGGTGATCTGGACCTTTCAGGTCCAGAAGGTTAGGGCATGAATGATAGTTTCTGTAGTGTAGTGGTTATCATGTTCGCCTCACATGTGCAGTGTCTCTGGTTCAAAACCGGGTGGAAGCATTTTAGGGGGTGGGACAGGTACAGGGGAAGGGTTCAGGAAGCAAAATCCAATGCAGCAAGAATATCCGGAACTGGGAAGGGAGAAGCCAGAGAAGGCGAGGGGGACAGCAAGGTCAGCACCCAGGGTGGGGGCTGACCAAACGAGCAGACACGAAAGACCATTAGGCCTATTCTGCTGGCATTTTAGTATGCAAGTTATTTTTTACTAGTTATGCTGCACCTCCTCGGTCGGAAAGGTACTGAGGCGGTTGGAGGGTCAACGCTGAGATAGCCTACACAGGCGCAAGCTAGTCTCGCAGTGCCGTGCATGCATGGTCCTGTCTCGGCACCAACCCTTCTGAAAATTTTTGGCTCCAGCTTGGTCCTAGCACCTCTGGCACTATCCCATTAGTGTGAATGAGTGGTGGAGACTGCGTCCAAGAAGATCAAGAATTACTGTAAGTACACAACTTCCATTTCTTCTATTCAATATTCCATCTTGTTCACGCTTTCTGCATCACAGCCTGCACAAGTACAGTGTCACAGAATGTTTGTACAGTAGTTTTCAAAACAAACTGGGCACTAGTGGGATGGTGACTCTGTTTATTACTTTGGGGGGAGGTCAGACTTTAATGTGGAGAAGAGGATTCTAGAGACTGTAAATGGGTTCCTGGTGACAGACTTTAATTTATTTTTTTGGGGGGTTGTGCACCAGAGCTTCAGTTTTAAGCAGGTGTGTTAATTATTTGGGGAGTGAAATATTAATGGTTCCTGGTGTCAGACTTGTCATTTGGAGGGGTGGGGGTGTACACCTGTATTGGTGAGGGGGATCCTGGTGCTAGACTTATATAAGGGGCAGGGAGTTAGTCTTACAATGGGATGGGAACTTGGTGCCAGATTTCTGAATCTGGGTGAGGGAAGGGGGGGGGGGAGAGTAGTTTGCTGGAACTTGGAACTGTATCCTGATGCCAGATTATCATTTAGGGAGGGACGTTCCCGATATCTGCATGGGCTCTTGGTTGTCAGTGGGTGGTATCTGTTTGCCAACAACGAGGAAAAAGTTATGCATGTGTGGTGGTGGGGGGTAAAACAAAATGCAGTCCATGTGTCAGTATTCTTAGTGACACACACTCAGTGTTTATTTTTGGGAATAGCAACATATTCGCAATAACAAGAATCATTCTGTACTTATGGTACATCAGCTCCAAAACTAAGCAAAAACTGCAAACTTGTCTGAAATGAAAATACCAAAAGCATCCACAGGAAGGTAAGTATTATTACACTGCCAGTATTTATGATATAATTAGTTTTAGTTGTAGATCATTCCCTAAAAAAATGGCAAAAAATGTTACACTTTTTTTTATAATTCCCATATTATTTGGCACTGGCATTGCTTACCTTTCCTTCCTTCCTCAGTCTGTGTCACCACCCTTGCTGCCCACACCACCTACCACTGACAATGATTCCAGACCTACTGTGTCTTCATGAGTCTTAAGGGGTTTATCCCAGCAGCGGGGTCCAAACAAACTGGCCAGTACACCAGGGAGACCCATCAAAGTCCTCAGGAAGCACAGCAGGGGGCCTCTGAGGTTTCAGTGACTGTGAGGTGGGCAGTCATTTGTTGATGTCACACTCAGCATGCTGGCCATCGTCCCCCCATTAAGCCCACCTACCAACCAATCCACAAAGGGCTGTCTGGACTACCAGCCTATGGGCAGACGGTGGCCGACATCATGATATCACTAACAACATCATCACCAACACTGATCATGCTGAAGGAGGTGCTATTGTAGCAGACAGAGCTTCGCCATTCCCCAAGACCAGTACACAATACCATCCCATTGCAGCCTTAGACCCACCGGCTCACAGAATGGGAATCGAGCTCTAGTCTCAAACCCAGGACTCCTATATGGAAGAGTAGTGCATTACCAGCCTCTGTCACTAGGCCAGGCAAGTTTTACCCTTTTATATGAAGTCTGTATCTCAGATATTCGTGACTAGATCAGCCTGACATTTTCAGGGTTTGCAGATTCTGGCACATGAAAAATTTCAGCCCAGTCTGTCCACCAAATGTGTCTGAGATGCAAGTTAAACAAAACAAATTGTGTTCTATATACAACTTATCTGAAAATGCTAACTATGGGAGCATAACTGCCCTCCCATAATATGTACAAAATTAAGATTATTTAAGAAAATACATAAAACCTTACCTCTCACCAGAAAGTGCTTTGTTTTTTCTCATTTCATTCTCCAGCTGGCTTGTCAGCCGATTATCTGTGACTCGTAATTCTGATACGTGATTTTTCAACCTATAAACCAACTTTTAAAAAAAAAATGTCAATATCAAAAACAGCTTTGTACATTAAGCTAAACATATTTAAAGATTTTTGCCAGACGTGCATATGAACTACAAGTGGCTCATTTTCAGATGCATCAAGGGGGGAACAGGTCGCAGGAGTGATGCAGAATAAATAGGATACAGAAATAAGGCGAGCTGTCTTCGAAATGCAGACCAGTAATACAGATTTTGTATCTTTTATATAGCTGCCATTCAAACACCCTTAACAAAACACAAGTCACAGACCCTCTATAACCAAGTACTAGTTCATTCTAGGATGAAAATATAACACTAGCAATCAGGATGGTCAACAAAGAAATGCAAGTCGTAGAGCCTCTCTCAATAATGGAGTAGTAGTTCTTAGTTTGTTCTAGGAAAAGATAATTGTCAGCAATTACAATGGTTAATATGATTAGACAACAGTATTTAACAAAGTATGAAATATCATAAACTATATATTAAAAGAAGCATAGAAACTAATGCTTTTCCAAATCATAGATGTGTATAACATGAGATGCTAAATGACATGACATGTACCATCAAAATAACAGGAACACTAGCAAACAAGAACCCTGGTTTCTGTTTTTCATGGTATAACCAGTAAAAATCCCAGAATCCTGGTTGGTATGCAGATTTTGAATTCTTCAACCAGTGCCTCACTGAAATTGCATGTCACTGCATGGAATCCTCAAGATTTCAGCATCTTAAAATTAGTGTTGCTCTGCTGCTTATAGAATCAGTAGGGAAACCACCCATGCTGCTTTGTTGTAATCACCCATGCTTCAGTTTAACCACCCATGCTTTCCTTGAACCTTTCCATCAGCTGAGGACTGCTCTCCATCTTTAAAGCACAGTTTTCATTTAGTATGTGCCTAAATTTCTTAAGATAAGTATCATCACACTCAGGGAACTGGATGAGGTATCAAGAGTGGGGTGTCAGATTTAAAGTTTAACTGCTCCTGCATCTAACCCTTCATTCGATCAGCTGATGTGACTAACTCACAAACCCGAAAGTAACATTTTCGTATCGAAAAAAGATATGCCTAAATGGTTTTCACGCTAGATGATTTAAAACAGCAACAACAACAAAGGAGTTACAGTAAATCTCAGCCCACTTGGGGAATCGGGCTGGGCAGCATGGGCGAGGGTATCAGGTTCAAAGTTTAGCTGCTCTGCATCTAACCCTTTGATCAGCTCATGCAATAGCTCTCCATCCAGATGGTGAAGTTTTTGTGTAGAAAAAGGTATGTGCCCAAGTTATTTTTACACTGCATGATTAACCCCTTCCCCCAAAGCTTAGTATCAGAACAGTTGCACGAACAGTCGGTGGGTGAGGAGTTCAGTTGGGTCTCCTTAATTGCATTTATTTAAATGTGTGTCTCTGGGAAGCTGAACTGTCAGTCTTGCTGAACAAGGAGGCTCAAGGGATGCTTGCTCATCTGGGTGTCTTTGTGTGGGATCAACCAACCTGGAGGGGTCTAACAACACTGTGTTGTCACCCACATCATCAAGGCATCCCCCATTCCCCGCTGTAGTATGCCACCCCCCCAGGTCAGCACAAATGGCCTCTGCATCACACTCTAAACCCCACCAACCCAGAATAGGGGAGTCTGGATCAGCTCAACTCACAAACCCATATCTCCCACTTGGCAGTGCTGTGCACCACCAGCATGCGCCACTATTTTGTTTTCAGTTTTGGGAATGTTTTTCTTAAGCTGGGTGGGTGACTAGGCTGCTGATGGTGTAAGTGCTGGCAGTTCTCCATCATTCTGTTGTTAGTTTTTTGTGTGCATGTGTGTGGTGGGAGGGATGCTTAGCTTCTGTGTGCCCCAGAATTTGTTGTACGACCTGGGTGCTGTTGTTTCCCTACCTGTATAATACCAGCATGGCTGAGTGCGGTGCTGCAACAGCACCCATGCCAGACCGCACACTCAGAGGCACGTATCAGGCAGGTAAGGTGCCAGCTATTATACAATGCCAGTGGGCACAGTGGAGCTGCTGCTATTGCTTGTTTTGTTCCCTTGAGTCAGGGGGTTATAGCATCTGTGTGCCCTTGAGTTTATACATGGACCGTCTGTCGATGTCGTTCTACCTGCCACTCCATGATGCCATTAGGGTTAAGTGGGGTGCTGCAACCGCACCCTAGCCAGAAAGCACACTCAGAGACACACAGCAGGTAAGGTGCAAGATACTGTACAATGCCAGTAGGTAGAGTGGTGCTCAATTCACATCTGAGCTCAGATATGAAAACTGAAACAGCGCTTTTTCATGGGAGGTCATGTGAAAAAAGGTATCCACATATTTGGGGATGCATGATTTTCATTAGAAGGTCCTCCACTAATCACTTGTGAATTGTTTTGGGCGACTGCATTTCATTTCAAAGAAGACAGTTCAGGTGGTTAAATGCTAGATAGGCTCAAACCGAGGGAGTCCACCTTGGCATCTGGTGGTTTAGCTTAATTCATGTCTGACAAGCTAAGAACCCCAGAAATTTGTAACTTGCGTAAATGGGGTGTAGGTACTGAAGGAAGGGAACAGTAGTGCTGTAGCTACTGCTGTCACCCCTGAGGGATGAATGGGGGCTGCACGGTTGCTAATGCTGTCACACCTGAGGAATGGGGGCCATAGTGCTTCTGCCATCACCCCTAAGGGATGGGGGCTACAGTATAGCTGCTGCCCTCACAACTAGGAGATGGAGGCTTTCATGCTGCGGCACTCACCCCTGAGGGAAGAGGGCACAGTGTTGCTGCTGCCATCACACCTGAGGGTTGGGGGCCATAGTGATGCTGCTGCAGTCATCCCTTAGGGATGGGGCAATAGTGCCACTATCACATCTGAGGGTCAGGGGCTGTAGTACTACTGTTGCAGTCACCCCTGAAGGATGGGGGACATAGTGCTGCTGTCACATCTGAGGTTCGGAGGCCATAGTACTACTGCTGCAGTCACCCCTGAAGGATGGGGGCCATAGTGCTGCTGTCACATCTGAGGTTCGGAGGCCATAGTAGTACTACTGCTGCAGTCACCCCTGAAGGATGGGGGCCATAGTGCTGCTGTCACATCTGAGGGTTGGGGGACATAGTACTGCTGTCACATCTGAGGGTCGGGGGCTGTATTACTGCTGCTGCAGTCACCCCGAAGGATAGGGGCCATAGTGCTTCTGTCACATCTGAGGGTCAGGGGCCATAGTACTGCTGCTGCAGTCACCCCTGAAGGATGGGGGCCATAGTGCTGCTGTCACATCTGAGGGTCAGGGGCCATAGTGCTGCTGTCACATCTGAGGGTCAGGGGCCATAGTGCTGCTGTCACATCTGAGGGTCGGGGTCCATAGTGCTGCTGTCACACCTGAGGGTCGGGGGCCATAGTACTGCTGTCACATCTGAGGGTCGGGCCGTAGTACTGCTGCTGCAGTCACCCCTGAAGGATGGGGGCCATAGTGCTGCTGTCACTTCTGAGGGTCGGGGACCATAGTGCTGCTGTCTCATCTGAGGGTCGGGTGCCATAGTGCTGCTGTCACATCTGAGGGTCGGGGAGCCGTAGTACTGCTGCTGCAGTCACCCCGGAAGGATAGGGTCCATAGAGCTGCTGTCACATCTGAGGGTCGGGGGCCGTAGTACTGCTGCTGCAGTCACCCCTGAAGGATGGGGGCCACAGTGCTGCTGTCACATCTGAGGGTCGGGGGCTGTAGTACTGCTGCTGCAGTCACCCCGGAAAGATGGTGGCCATAGTGCTGCTGTCACATCTGAGGGTCGGGGGCCATAGTACTGCTGCTGCAGTCACCCTGAAGGATGGGGGCCATAGTGCTGCTGCTGTCATATCTGAGTGTTGGGGGCCATAGTGCTGTTGTCACATCTGAGGGTCGGGGGCCATAGTGCTGCTGTCACATCTGAGGGTCAGGGGCTGTAGCACTGCTGCTGCAGTCACCCGTGAAGGATGGGGGCCATAGTGCAACTGTCACATCTGAGGGTCGGGGGCCATAGTACTGCTTCTGCAGTCACCCCTGAAGGATGGGAGCCATAGTGCTGCTGTCACATCTGAAGGTCGGGGTCTGTAGTACTGCTGCTGCAGTCACCCTGGAAGGATGGGGGCCATAGTGCTGCTGTCACATCTGAGGGTCGGGGGCTGTAGTACTGCTGCTACAGTCACCCCTGTAGGATGGGGGCCATAATGCTGCCATCACACTTGAGAGTTTGGTGCAGTAGTACTGCTGCTGCAGTCACCCCTGAGGGGTAGGAGGCCATAGTACTGCTGCTGCCATCACACCTAAGAGTTGGGAACCATAGTGCAGCTGCTGCTGTCACATCTAAGGGATGGGGGCTGTAGTGCCGCTATTTCCACCATCACCCCTGCAGGATGAGGCCATAGAGCTGCTGCTGCTGCTGTCACCGCTGAGGGATTGTTGACTATAATGCTGCTGCCATCACACTAGAGGGATGGGGGTCATAGTGCTGCTGCCGTCGTCCCTGAAGGATGAGGGTCATAGTGCTGCCGCCGTTACCCCTGGGGGATGGGAGCTATAGTGCTACTACTGTTATCCCTAAGGGATATGGGCCATATTGCGCACCACCCTTGAGGGGTTTGCCATCACCCCTGAGGGGTGAAGAACATAATGTTGCTGCCATTACCCTTGAGAGATTGGAGCCATAGTGCTTCTCCTACTGCTGCCACCACTGTCACCCCTCAGGGATGGGGGCCATAGTGATATGGCTGCTGCCATCACAGCTAAGAGTTGGGAACCATAGTGCAGTTGCTGCTGTCACATCTAAGGGATGGGGGCCATAGTGCAGCTGCTGCCACAGTCACCCCTGTGGGATGAGGCCATAGTGCTGCTGCTGCTGTCACCTCTGAGGGATTTTCAGCTATAATGCTGCTACCATTACACTTGAGGGATGGGGGTCACAGTGCTGCTGCTGTCATCCCTGAAGGATGAGGGTCACAGTGCTGCCACCATTACCCCTGAGGGATGGGCGGCACAGTGCTACTGCCATCACCCCTGAGAGGTCTGCCATCATCCCAAGGGGTGAAGGCAGTAATGCTGCTGCCGTTACCCTTGAGGGGATGGGGGCCATAGTGCTGCTCCTGCTGTCACCCCTGAGAAGTGGGGGCCATAAGGCTATTGCTGTCACATATGAGGGCTCGCTGACTCAAGATGCCATACATGTGGTCTCACACACACACACACACACGGCTCCAAGAGCTGCATACTCAGATCACTTGGGTAAATAGGCATTGATAATAGTGGGAAGACTGTGTATACATATAACGGACAAAACCACACTGAGATACAGGTTGAGCTTATAGAGTTTATTATTTTTAATAACTATAAAGTTTGATGCACAATACTAGATGGCAAAATTGCTAAAATACATGCTAGCTGAGAAATAAATGTTAAAAAAAAAGCTCACTAAGCACTGGTAGAAATGGATTTTCGCTTCGTAGACACCGGTGACAATACCGTTTTTTTCCATTCAGTAAAATGGATTTTGCCCTTTTTCAATCACGGTAAACCAGTGTCCCTGCTATCAAACCAATTGATCAATGAGTTATCAGTTTAACATATAACTTAATGCCGGCCTGTCGGCAAGTGTGTCTGCTTGTGGCACTGATGGCCTGTGTTCGGGAGCGAGCATGGGCGTCAGAGGGTCAGCTGGGGGGAGGAAGGATGAGCGACCGATTTCATTTTATTTGTTATCCAGGTTAGGACTCTGGTCCGAAGCTCTTTTTCAGGACCGACCCGGACATAAAAAAAGATAAATAATACATAAATAAATATGCAACAATACAACGTTTACAAATAACATGAACAATCAGACTGTGCTAACAAATATTGTTTAAACAACTTTAAAACATGAACAAGACTTAATTAACCTTAATGAAACTGGTAACCTATTCCACAATAGAGAAGCCTGATGGTCAAATACTCATAGGCCATACTGTAGTTATTTTTAATACCTTGTACTACCAACGCTACCCCCTGTAACATTCCCAGATTCACCTGAACTTCACGGACCAAAACCAGATCTGATAATGGGGATAAACCATTCAAATAGATGGCCTGATGAACCAATTTACCTAACAAATTCAAATTTAAGCTGGGGTGACAGCCATCTCAGTGAAGAATATAAAAGGCAGTGATGGGTCAAAATAGGGACATCCAAGGGAAACCTACAGATGTTGTTATAAACAATGCTTAAGATTTGTTTCTCTTTAGCCCCCAACTTAATATACAACGAGGAGACATAATCAAAATGTGGCATTAAAACCCCAATAGCCAATTTCAGATGGGAATCATAAGATAAATAAGATCTGAATTTATATTATTGGCCCAACCTACTGTGAATTTTTTTTTTCACTGCCTTTACTTGAGGAAGATAAGTCAAGGGGGATCTAAAAGAATACCCAGGTACTTAAATTCTGACACCTGATCAAGTAAATTCCCCTGAACATCATGTATAGTCAGGGAAAGATATTCACCAAGTCTGACAGAACTATCAAACAACATAGCATTGGTTTTATGAATATTTAGGAGCATCAAATTAGCAGTCAGCCAGTGACATAATTTCTGAAACTCATCTTCCAGCATCATGGTTATGTAATCTAGGGACTTTCCCATACAATACAAAATCAAACCAACAGCATACAATTAACATTTACACTTATCAAAATTGAGAGAACTTGATTAATAAACAGAGAAAATAACAAGGGTCCAAGAACAGACCCCTGAGGTACACCACATGTTGTATAACAAACTGAAGATGTAATTGAACCAATAGAGACAAACTGAGAACGTCCCTGCAAAAAATCTGAAACAAACTCAACTACGGACACCTCTCCTCCTCCAGGGGTGGTGGGTGGGTTGTGGTTTCCCCGGCTATCTGCGACACCTAGCAGAGGCTGGGTGTGCAACAGCTGGGGCCTCTCTAGAGAGGGGAGGAGGCAACAGCGGATGTCCACGGATCCAGTGCGGGAGCACGCCTGCCCCACATTGGAAGTCAGTGCATGCCTGCACCTATGAGGGGATAACCAAGGAAACACTCTGTTATTGGAAGCTCTGTGAAGCCCCAGGACCACCTCCTACATGACACCCCAGACATAAACATTGGCTGGGACCTCTGGTGGATCTCAGTCTCTCTCTCTCCCCTAGCCCTCCAGGGGAGTCCCACCATAGTGGGCAAGCTTTGGGCCACCCAGCCGGGCAGCCTGGCAAGGATGCCGGGGCAGCTGAATAGGGGAACCCCCTCCCCCACAAACCAGGGCACAAAAATAAGAGTTGGGAAAAAAACAAATAAACATGGAATTTAATTGCTGACTCCACTGGTGCAGAAGTAGAGCTACTGCTCATGATGTTGATGACGTCGTCAGGGGCCAAGCAGTGGATGAGGACTGAGCATATGATTAGACATTTTCCTTCTGTGAAGGATGGGCATGCATCCCACTACTTTACTGCCACCTAGGTCACTGCAGATGACACTGCAGGCTGCACTGGGAGAAGAAAGCAGATGTGTTGTTGCATCTTCTTCATTTTTGGGGAATTTTGAACCAGAAAAGCCACACTAAGCTGTGATAGCTTGTTTTCAGGTGCCTCCTAAGGGGTGGGTTGCAAGGAAACTATTTGGACCTGCATATCTCTGTACCACAGGGCTCATTAGAAAATAAAACACTCTTGACTGTATCTCCATACATTTCCAGTAAGTATGCATCAATGCCTGTATTATAGCAAGCTTGTGATGGAAGATAATGGTCACATGGTACTTTCCAAATGTTTTTTTTTTTTTTGCTGTTCTGTTTCTCCCCTCTACCCCAGTCCTGTCCCCTGAGGTCCACTGGACCTCACCAACCATCTTCCCCAGGGATTGCCCCCTTAAAACAGTGTCAAAAGACCGGATCCAGTTCTGGTCAGCCTCCCAGCTGGTCAGGGAGCAGGACCTGCGAGTCCCTCCTTCCTACAGCCATCGGACGTGTTTTTCCTCATTTTCTCTCCTCAGAGGAAGGGTGTGCAATGATGCCAGTGGCAGTATTGCACACACTCCCGTGCATGGCACGCTGGGTATCTGCCCTGCCTCTGCCCACCATGTACAGGGTCAGTGTGCCAGCCCCCAGCCTCTGCTAGGGGCCAGGCAAGCACCGATCAGTGAACCCCATCACTCCCTGGAGGAGGAGAGCTGTTCTCGGGATGCTCAATCCTCCTCCTCCCCGGCCTACCCTCGGCAACCCGCTCGCACCACGAACATGGGTCACCAGCGTGGCAGGAGTTAAGGCAGGATGCATCAGCTCTCCACGCCACCAGACTGGCCTTTAAAATTATTTAAAAGCTGTATGTCTTCTGTCATTGCTATGCTCTTTCCCCTCGACAAACAGTTTGAACAACTCAAAGCACCAGGACTGTGGCCATGGGCATCATTGCACAATAAATGTTGCACTGAGAATTTGCACCTTACAACCGCATGTGTATGCACTGCTTTGCTGGTGTTCAATCTGCATATTTTGCTTTTTAGCAGCAGCACTGGAGTTCTCTGTGAGTGCTTTTTGATCTGCATTATGACTGGGTGGGCTGCATGGACCTATTTTACTGACAATGGGAATGTTGGCCATGACACTGTGGAAACTTCCCCTACTCTTTATTAGTATATACTTGTATTTTGCCACATCCATTGGGGTTGGAAGTAAGCAATAAGACACAATGGGGTGTGCACTGAACAGATATTACCGCATGCCTAGGGGTGTAGTAAGGCACGAGGCCATAGGCTGAGTGCTGTCAGCTCCTGGAAGTGTGGTATTATCTGTTCAGTGCACACCTCCGGAGTGTCTTATTGTGCTTAAAAATGTGCTCCTTTTTGTTTTTTTCACGTTTTTTACTTCTCCAAAGAAAACAAGTTTCTACATATGCAAAAGGGGTATTTAAGTCAGTATTTTTGATAAAATTGTCCTTCCACCAAGTTGAAAATGATGTCCCCCCACTGTTGTCAGGTGCCAGGAGAAGCTGCATGGAAATTTGGCTTTTTGTGTGTGTGTGATGCTGGGTACAACAGCAGTCTATGTTGAGGTTGGTGGAGAGCATAACTGCGATTCTCATTACTTTTTTTTTTTTTTTTAAAGAGCGAGTTAAGCATAACTGGTAGACAGAATGGCCCCTCCTGTTTTCAGTACTGGAGTGAGCTGAAGAGTGGAAGTCCTTCTTTCTCACCAGTGCCTTGCCGTCCAGAAGTGACATTCGGCAATGTTACGTTTAAAAAAAAAACAGAAACTTTTTTTTTTGTGTGTGTGTGTGTTTGTAAAAACGACACGGGGCAGGGAGTGATAGTTATAAGAAATACGCCAGGAGCCGTCATGCTACTGGACCACTACCGCGATTGTGAGGCAGCAGTTATGTGGACTGGTGGCAGTAGTTGTTTAAAACCGTGGACCTGAACTTCAACTGTCCAATAGTTACCCTGATGTTTATGCAGGCTGCAGGAGCAGCACCGTAAGTCTTGGATGAGAGACAGATACAGTAAATTAACACATTAGGGTTAACTTTTTGTGTTTTGTCGGCAGTAAGAGGTAAAGAGTAGGAAGCACCACAGTTTATCTGATCAGCTAGCATGTTTGCGATTAGACGTGTTAGTGAGAAAAAAATGTCTGCTTTTAAAAAACGAAAGTTCTAACAGCACACTGATTTTTTTGCAGTGTGGTCCTGCATTTCAGAACTTGTTATTACCTGTGCATTAAATGGATTTGACCACATGTGAGATATCACTTTTTATCTTCACAGCTGGGTATGTCACAATGGATATCTTGGCCAGTTGAGTATGTCACAAAAGGTCTGGGACTCATTTAGAATGTTTGGCCTCAGTAACAGTACTAACCCTATTCCAATGCAAATAACTTTAAAACAAAAAATTATAGCATGGTACTGTGAGCACAAAATTTGTTCAGCACAAAAAAATCTACAAAATGAGTGGTGTTTCATTTACAGATACTTTTTTAATAATTAACAAAAAACAGCACAAAATCAATTTTTGTCCCCTTTTTGCAACAAACAGATGCAAATAACTTTAAAACTTAAAAAAAAGACAGACCCACAATTACTGTATAAATCGAATATGACATTGTGGCAGTGAGATAGTAGAAATATCTCCACTCGCTGTTACTGAACTCTAAGCGCCACTGTGGGATATCAAGAGTTCAATGGCAGCTTGTGGAGATATTTCTGATATCTCACTCTGAACCATGTCACATCCTATATATATATATATATATATATATATAAAATGCTTTTTTTAGACTACTGTGATGCAGCAGACTAAAACCCATAAAATGTGGGCACACCTACTGGGAAATAAGGAAGGGAGGTCAACACGATAAACCCTATAGTTATCCTTTTTTGTGTTTTTCAGTTTCAACTAAGACCTATTTTAACAGGAAACATAACCAATGGATTGGCAATATTACATAAATCTTGTGAGCCATTTTTATGGCTGTGGTCGGAGCCTACAGCTGTTTTGGGATTGATCTGTTGCCCTAAAACAGCCGATCGTGGCACCTTCTGTTGGACTTTTGGAAGGATACTTCCAAAAGTCCAACAGAGCTTGTAACACTCTGCCACGATCGGCCACTACTGAGTAACAGCCGCATTATTTTGGCTGTTTCCATATTCCAGGACAAGTGGCACATGTGCACAATTTTGCTTGTGCCACCATCTTGTGAATGGCAGAATGCCATTTGCTACAACTATGCATGCACGAATTCCATGCATGCGCAGTTGTGTCACCATCGCCACCTTGTGGATGGCACTTCTCCCATACCCTGCCACTGCTCCTGTCCTCCCCGCTCCCTCCGTTCCCTCCCAGCACCAGCAACAAATAAAACCCTTCTGCTCCCTCCCACTGCTGCTGTCCTCTCCGCTCCCTCCATTCCCTGTCCCAGCGTCAACATCGGGGTGCCCAATCCCCGTGTCGGCATCATGTACCCCCCCAAACTCATGTGCACCTTGAAAGCCCGCCCCAGTGTGCCCAAATTTAGGTTTTGTTTCTTTTTTTTTTTCCCCTGCCATCATTGAGGTGCCCAATGCCTGTGTCAGCATCATGTGCCCCCCCAAACTCATGTGGCACCTTGGGAGCCCACCCCAGTGTGCCCAAATTTAGGTTTTGTTTCTTTTTTTTTCCCTGCCGACACTGAGGTGCCCAATGCCCGTGTCAGCATCATGTACCCCCCAACTCATGTGGCACACTGGGAGCCCACCCCAGTGTGCCCAAATTTATGTTCTATTTCTTGTTTTTTCCTGTAAATAAAGAAAACCACCCAACGCCTTTTTATTTTTAACTATAGAAAAGAAAACAGTCCCTCATCGTCGCCACAGTCGCCCCTCTCCCACTCCCACCTTTCCACTGAGCACCCACCTCCCCTTACCACCCCCTTTACCTCCAGAGGTTGCCGCTGTCATCTTCTCTGGACCGGGACATGTCTGCACTCTTCAAAGCTGAACCGCAAACTGAAGAATCAAAGGTACGCGTGGTACAATGGCAGTCAATGGGGTTTTCAACTTATGCTGATATATCAGCCATTTTTAGGAATTTTGGCACCAAATTTTCAACATTGGGTTTTTGGAACCCCACCTCGTGAACACTGTCACTGTCATTTCATTACTCAGTCCTGAAAGGTGATTTCGCGGTTACTGCACAGAAGGAAAAATTACTCACCTTAGTAATGTTGTTTCTTCTAATGGAGTCTTGCTATATTATGACATATGCAGTTTGTCACAGCCTTAGAACTGCTCCGGAGGTGAAAGAGTTAACTTCCATGCCAGGCATGGAATCTGGAGCACAAGCTCAGTTAGAAAAACTCTGTCTGTTTATCTTCAAACCGAAACTGTCAGATCTTTACGAGCAAAACTCACTAAGGTTCTGTGTGGAAGCCGTAAACCTACACTAGCCAATTGGCTACTAAAATATTAACACATTTTTCTGGTCCCAACACCAAGACTCAAGTCAGGGGACCCAGAAAATAAGATAAGATAAAATACAACACCCAAACACCCCAAAAAAAGAGGGGTGGAGAACACAAGATGGGCATCAATAAGTGCCAACACTGGACTGCCCACCCCCATCCCAAGAGTAGAGGTTCTGAGAGGGTCAGGCTGGGAGAAGTCATAATAGCAAGACTCCATTAGAAGAAACAACATTACTAAGGTGAGTAATTTTTCTTCAAACAACATGAAGTCTTGCTATATTATGACAATTGCAGACTACACAGCAGTACCTCCACGGAGAGAGGGACAGAACCTACTTAGAAATAGGCTCTGAACGCAGCTGTGCAAACCAAGCATCCCTCCTGGCCTGGATATCCAGGGAGTAATGCTTGGTGAAAGTGTGTACTGTTTTCCAAGTAGCTGCTTGACATATCTCTAAGATAGGGATGTCCTGCGCAGCTAGGGACGCAGCTGTACCTCTGGTAGAGTGAGCCCTCAGGCCTGAAGGGAACCTTACCCAGTTTTGATAGCAAAATTGGATACAAGAGACAATCCACCTGGCAATGGATCTTTTAGTGGCAGGTTTCCCTTTCCCAGCCTCACCATAAGTGAGGAAAAGTTGGAGGGAGTCAAACCTGTGACCCTTAGTACGGTCTATGTAGTAACTAAGGGCCCTCTTAACATCTAAACTATGCAGCCTCCTCTCGCCAGAGGAGGAATGGTCAGTGAAGTACACTGGAAGAGATATAGATTGATTAAGGTGGAAATCTGAAACCACCTTAGGCAAGAACTTCCTGTTAGTCCTGAGGACTACCTATCTCTGTGAAAGGAGATAAAATCAGTCTCCACTGACAAAGCTTGTAATTCACTTTTGCGCCTGGCAGAAGTGATGGCTACTAGAAACACAGTTTTCCAAGTCAAGTACTTAAGCTCTGCTGAAGACAAAGGTTCAAAGGGGGGGTTGCATCAGCTGAGCAATGCAAACATTAAGATCCCAGGCAGGGGCAGGGGCAGGGTCCCTGAATGGCGGGTTGGTGTGAAGCAATCCTTTGAAAATCTTGGAAAATACAGGGTGAGCAGAAAGAGAAGAGGGCTTTCCTGCTGAAATAAAAGCAGAGACAGCTGCCAAATGCACTTTCAGGGTAGCTGGCCTCAGCCCTAAAGTATTTAGATGGGCCATATAGTCCAAAACTGTGGGCAAATCAGCAGATTCTGGGGAAATATGCTTCCCAGAGCATCATATGGAAAACCTTTTCCATTTAGAGTTATAAGTAGCCCTGGTGGAAGGCTTCCTAGAAGCTTTCAAGATTTCGAGCACACCTTGAGAAAGGTGTAGGTCAGCAAACTCTAACTCCTCAAGAGCCAGGCCTTGAGGTTGAGGGATTTGAGACTCGGATACCAAACTCTCCCCTGGGCACAGGTTAACAAATTGTGGTTCCTGGGGAGACACAGGGGAAGATGGACTGCTAAGGACAGAAGGAGTGGATACCAGGGCTGTCTGGCCCAATCTGAGCAATCAGAATCATCTTGCAAGGTTGAGATCTGATTTTGACTAGCACCTGAACAGGAGAGGGGAGGCATAGAGGAACTTCCCTTCCCAATCGAGAAGGAAGGCATCCAGGGGGACTGAGCCCAACACTGGGGGCCTGCAACAAAAAAGCGGAAGTTGGTGATTGTCTGGGGCTGCAAAAAGATCTATCTGAGGGGTGCCCCACCTGGCAAAAACTAACCCCAGTACTAGGGGATCCAGTGACCATTCGTGATGGCCCTGGGAAATCCTGCTGAGAGCATCTGCCAGGACATTGTCCTTGCCTGGGAGGTGAACTGCTATGAGGGAGGCGTTCAGGGAATAAGCCAGAGACCACAACTTCATTGCCTCGGTGCACAAGGCCGAAGACCGAGCGCCCCCTTGTTTGTTGATGTACCACATTGTAGTGGTGTTGTCTGTTCTGACCTGTACCACTTTGTTCTGAACAGATGCAGAAAAAACCTGAAGTGCTAGAAAAACAGCTCTGAGTTCCAACAGATTGATGTGGAGCAGAGATTCCTGAGGGGACCACAATCCCTGGGTGGAGAGGTCGCCCATGTGAGCTCCCTATCCCAAAAGGGACGCATCTGTAGTAAGGGTCAAGGAGTGAGACTGAGGATGAAAGGAACCCCTGTCTCAGATTGCTCTGATCCTGCCACCACTGCAGGGCCTGGATCAGGGTTCGAGTTACTGGGATCAACTTGGTTGGGGATCTCTCCTTGAGACAGAAGGCTCTCAAATGGAACTGATGTCCCTCATCTGAAATCTTGCTCCTTGCACTACAGCTGTGGAAGCAGCCGGTGTCCTAGGAGCTGTAGAAATGCCTTGCTGGTCGAGAGACCTGCAGAGAAGGAGGAGGGCCAGGGCCACCAGAGTCCTTACTCTTTCTAGAGGAAGGAAGGCTCTGGCCTGCTTTGTGTCCAGTTCTGCGCCTATGAAGGTAAGTAGCTGGACAGGTTCTAAAACTGACTTTGGGAGATTGAGAAGAAAACCTAGAAAGGTAAGCAGCTGCTGGGTAACCTGAAGGTGTGATTTGACTTGGTCTGGAGACTGACCCACTATGAGCCAGTCGTCTAGGTAGGGAAAGATGGCAATCCTTTGCCTTCTTAAGTGAGCAACTGCTACTGCCAGGCATTTTGTGAATACCCTTGGGGCAGAGGTGAGGCCGAAGGGCATTGCTCTGAACTGGTAATGGCCTGAGGGCAGTTCGAATCTGAGGTACTTTCGGTGGGAGCTTCTGATGAGAACAAGGAAGTAGGCATCCTTGAGGTCCAGGGAAGCTAGCCAGTCCCCTGGCCTTAGGGAGGGGAAAATCATTCCCAGAGTCACCATTTTGAATTTTGGTTTTAAAAGGTGCTTGTTCAGATATCTTAGATCCAGGATGGACCGCCATTCTCCTGTCTTTTTTGGTTTAAGGAAGTACCTGGAGTACAGTCCTTTGCCCTGGTGTAGGGGAGGAACCCTTTTCACAGCTCTGAGAGCCAGGAGGGTTGAGACTTCTGTTTCCAAAGCAAGAGTCTCTGGTGGATTTGCAGGTGGAAAAGATCTGATTCTCATCTTTGGAAATTTTTTGAAGCTGAGAACCAGTTCCTGGCTTACTACTTCCAGGACTCCCTTGTCTGATGTTAAAGACTACCAGTCCTGGACGAAGTAAGCCAGCCTGCCCCCTACAGGTAATGGAGAATCGGCCCTGGGCATCCCATCAGGGTGCCTGTTTGGCAGGGGCTTTAGGGTGAGGGGTGGGAGCAGGCCTGCTCGTACTGCATCTGCCTCTCCCTCTGAAGAACCCCCTCTGGGCATAAGCTGAAGAGGAGGCCTGGGCTTGGTAAAAAGGCCTGTGAAAGGGCCTGCCCCTGCCCCTGGGAGGCTGCCTCTGAGGAGTGGCTTGCCTTTCCTTGGCCTGTGCACTCCTATAAGTGGTCCTATATTCATCCATTTTTTTCATGTAATTCTCTGTCTGCTCCCCAAACAGAGAATTTCCCACAACAGGAAAATCCATGGCCTTAGCCTGGGTATCCTGTGACAGACTAGTACACCTGAGCCAAGCCATTCTACGAAAAGTCACAGATGTAGCCATGACTCTTGAAGAGACGTCACTAGAATCCACTTACATAGAAACATAGAATTTGACGGCAGATAAGGACCGCTTGGCCCACCCAGTCTGCCCATTTCCCTACCTGATGGATAAGTTGCAGATCCTAGTTAACCAGCAGCCTACTTCTTCCTACCCCCACCCCCTAGAATTGCCTTATGACTGTCCCATGCATGGCTTGAATTCGACCACTGTTTTTGACTCCACAACCTCCTCTGGAAGGCCGCTCCATACATCCACAGCCCTCTCTGTGAAAAATACTCCTTAAATTACCTCTGAGCCGCCCCCTCTTCAAATTGTGCCCCTTGTTCTTGCACACTCTTTTTTGAAAAATGCTACCCTCTTGGACTTTGTTGATTCCTTGAGGTACTTGAAAATTTCTATCATGTCCCCCTCTCCCTCCTTTCCTCGAGGCTATACATATTAAGCTCCTTAAGTCTCTCTTCATATGTCTTCCGGTGCAGACCCTGCACCATTTTAGTTGCCCTCCTCTGGACAGTTTCCATCCTGTCTATGTCTTTTCATGGAGATTGGGTCTCCAGAACTGCATGCAGTACTCCAGATGGGTATCACCAGCTGTCTGTACAGAGGATAATAACTTGTTTTCTACTGGTGATGCCTCCTATGCATCCCAGTATTCCCCCAACCCTCCTTGCTGCCCTCTCACATTGCTTGCCCACCTTTAGGTCATCTGATATGACTACCCCAGGTCCTTTCCATTTTTGTTGTTGTTAATATCTCACCCCCATTGTGTACTCTTCCCCTGGTTTTTGTTTCCCAGGTGCATTACCTGCACTTCTTAGCATTGAATCTAAGCTGCCATACATTTGACCATTCCTCTAACCTTGCCAAGTCCTTCTCATCCTTTCCACCCCACCTTGTGCATCAACTCTGTTGCAGATCTCGCGTCATCTGAAAGAGACATATTTTTCTTCCAGTCCCTCTGCAATGTCGCCACAAAGACATTGAAGAGGACCGTCCTAATACTGAACCCGCATGGTACCCCACTACTAACCCCCTTTTTCAGAGTGGACTCCATTTACTATTACTCTCTGTGTCCTGTTCTCCAGCCAATTCTTTACCCAGGCTGTCATCTTGGGACCCACTCCCAGGCTGGCTAACTTGCATATTAATCTTGTGTGGGACTGTGTCAAATGCCTTGCTTAAAGTCTAGGTAGGGCATGTCCACAGCCCCTCCCTGATCAACTACTTTGGTCACCCAGTCAAAGAAATCTATCAGATTTGTCTGGCATGACCTTCCGCTGTGAATCCATGCTGCCTTGGGTCCTGTGCCCCTCTGGCCTCTAGATACTCAACAGTTCTTTCCTTCAGAAGAGATTCCATCATTTTCCCTACCACTGAGGTTAAACTAACAGGTCTGTAGTTTCCTGCTTCTGCCTTGCTCCCACTTTTATGAAGGGGAATCACATCTGCCCTCCTCTAGTCCTCAGGTACCACCCCATCCACCCATGATTTGTTAAAGAGGGTAGTCAGTGGTGTCACTAGTTCTACCCTTAGTTCTTTTAGAATTCTGGGATGAATCCCATCAGGCCCCATTGCTTTGTCCACCTTCAGTTTTAAGAGCTCTTTCAGAACCCTTTCTTCTGTAAATGGCTGGTATCAACTTCTGTATCCAGAGTGTTTCTACTGTTTGTTTTAGGTACCTCCCTCTTCCTTTGTAAATACTGAGCAAAAATATTTGTTTAGTATCTCTGCCTTTTCACAGTCACCTCTGCCCACCTCCCCCTTTATTAAGCCTCACTATCCCTCCTTGGTCTTCCTTCGCCCCTGATGTGCCTATAAAAGGTTTTATCCCTTCTTAACTGATTTGGCTATCTTTTCCTCAGTTTGGGCCTTTGCTGTTCTGACTGCCTTTCCAGCTTCCTTTTGCTTTAACTGATACAGTTCTCTGTCCTGTTCCTTCTGTGATTCCTTGTACTTCCTGAATGCTTTCTTTTTCTCTTGAACCTTCACTGCCACTTCCTTTGAGAACCATAGTGGTTACTTACCTTCTTTCATTTTGTTTATTTGCTTTACACAAAGGCTTGTTACCTCTGTGATGGCACTGCAGCATGGAATTGCACCTTGGATGCCTCAATACCATCAGCAGCCACCTGTTCCAGCTCCTTGGCAAGCTGGCCAGGGGCCTGTTTCGCTAAAGCCATAACAGTATCCCATCTGGATTTCTGGTATCTTGCAACATAGGCCATATAATTTGCCTGTCTGAGTCCCAAGGATGCTGCCATGTATTGTTTCTTAGCCATGGCATTAATCCTCCTGGAGTCCTTGTCAGGAGGGTGTGAAGCCAAGGGAATATTAGCCTTATCACAGGCTGCAGCCTGCACTACCCCAACATGGCTGCTTTGCTGTGAAAGAAACTCTGTATCAGGACCTGACAAAGTGTACCTCCTGTCCATCTTTTTATCCACAGGAGGTAAAGAATTAGGAGCTTTTAAAATTTTTATTGTTTGTTTCCTAAAGGATTTATGTAAAGGAATAGACAATCTCCTGGACTCTGGGATATCCATCATTTCCACATAGTCAGGCTCCTCTTGTTCATCCACAGCTTCTTCCAAAGGGAGCTGGAGGGTTTCAGCAACTTTTTTATAAAACAGAAAATGAGAAGGGGACTCAGAAAGCCTAGGGGGAGACTCTCCTGAAGGTCTGTCTGGGGAGATGTCCGGTTCAATGGGCACATCCAGACTTTCAAAATCACATTCACACTGTTCATAATCCTCCTCCCCCTCCTCCGGTTCATAAAACTCCTCTATATCATATTCTTGAACTGGTGGAACCGGCCAAACCGACCGTTTACCTGATAGTGGCGGTTCGGACGGAACCGGGGAAAGCGACTGGACAATTTGGATCGCTTTGGCTATCTCTGCAGCAGTTGGAGAAGGAAATTTTGGCTCCACACCTGCTGATTTTCTAGTCCTCTTTGCTGGAACTGGCTCCTCTGAGTCAGCTCTTCATTTGCCCGAGGAAGTCTCGCCCTGGTCAGCACCGAACCGGGCTGGCCATCCGGGTCAGCGGACTTTTTGGCCTCTCGTTCCCTGAGCCTACCAACTCTCTTATCCAGGGTAGCTGCAGGGAAATTCTTGCAAATCTGGCAGTCAGCACTGAGGTGGTCAAACCCTAGACAATAAACACATGTAGTGTGTGGGTCAGCCTTGGCAAAGGCTTCCCCACAGACACTACAGTGTTGAAACCCAGCGGCCCAGTTTCTCTTTGGGTTTTCAGACATAATGCCAGCCTAACCAAAAACTTGCCCTTTTCTGGCAAATGCCAGGCAAGACACCCTTATTGGTTCCCAACCGTGTCACGGGTCGTGGAAAAAAACGTAATGAAACCGCTTTTTCAGAACCGATAAGAACCGTGAACCGCACTCTAAATGTATTAAAATAAGTTTTAAAGGCAAGCTGATCGGTTCAAACCAACCGATAACCACATTTACAAGTTCCACACAGAAAAGAAAACCTGTCTATTACTTACGATACCACAGACAGAGCCTGAACTGACCGGTTTGCGGTTAAAATAAATATAATCGCGGTTTATTTAACCAAGAAAAAACACTTTTAACCAAGAAATTAACCGAGCAGTAGGAGGAATCTCCGGAGCGACTGTTCAGTGAGGCGGAGTAAAGAATCTGACAGTTTCAGTTTGAAGATAAACAGAGTTTTTCTAACCAAGCTCGTGCTCCAGATTCCATGCCTGGCATGGAAGTTAACTCTTTCACCTCCGGAGCAGTTCTAAGGCTGGGACAAACTGCATATGTCATAATATAGCAAGACTTCATGTTGTTTGAATCACCTTTCAGGACCCATTAATGAAACAACAGTGCCACTGTTCATGAGGTGGGGTCCCAAAAAGCCCATGCTGCAAATTTGGTGAAAAAATTCCAAAAAATGACTGTGGAACAAGCCAATGTTATGCAGCTTCTACTCACGCTCCTAACTTTGCCAATCCCATTTTTAATATTTTCACTCCATATTTTCAACATTGCCATTTTTGCACACCTCCTTATTAACAGTACAGCTGTCATTTTTCACATCCTGCCCGAAACGTGTTTTTGCACCTGGGGCACAGAATGGTGCGGTCGCTCTGCAAAATCACCTTTCAGGACAAGTGAACAAAATAACAGTGGCACTCTTCATGAGGTGGGGTTCCAAAAAGGCCATGTTGAAAATCTGGTGAAACAACTCCAAAGAATGGCCAAGTTACACTCGGCTGGTCAAAATTTTCTACGCACACGCGTAACTCTGGTCATCTGGCAGCTCGTCACAACCATATCGACTCTAGCCAGAGTTTGTTACAGGTCTGGAAACAACAGAGACAAAGAAACATAAAAGCTCCATCCTTACCAAGTATACCATACATTCAGCATTGCTTCCTGAAAATTAAGCACTGGAGACTGACAATAATACTAATGAGGGAAAACTCTTGGGGGGGGGGGGGATTGTATAAATATGTCATGTCCATGTACTTTCACATCAATCCAGTATTTGACCCCCGGCATAATGTCCCTGAGACCACGATAACTAAGCAGCTTTCTGACGCTAGATGTCCCAAGAAAATGTAGGATACCTTTGGTTACGTGTGCATGGGAAATTAAATGTAAAAGGTAAAAAATACCCCTACTCTTCAGAGGTAGGGGGCACTCTTTATTTCCTGTTGAAGAATGAGTCCCTGGAAGATGGAGGTGAATGAAGTGGCATGGACAGTGGAGCAAGCTTCTTTCCCCATCTGCAGTAGAAATTATACTTGTCTATTGCAGGGGTAGTGCATTTGCTCAGAACAAAGTACCCTGCCACAGCCTCCCAAAAAGCTACTATCAGGGGCAACCTAAATCCTGTCATATGAGTGGATCTCAAACACATTTCAGTGATGCCTGTAACACCCTATAAGTGTAGCCAGTGTCCTGAGTACGCGGATGCCACACAGGCCTGCTGTATGTTCCACTTCAACCTCTGTGAGGGGAAGGACCACTCTTGTGTGCATTTCCCCTGAGTCTCACACAACAAGGCTTAAGGCCTGTTACAGGAAATACTGGTAACTAGGGCTCAGCAGCAAGAGGCAGTGCAGGCCTCCGAGTAATCTGGCTGCACTGCAAATGAACAATCTGGCCCTAGTGCTACTATTACAGAGGAGGCCCCCCTCGGTTGACGCAGTGAATGCACCTGCTGACATAACCCTGGTATCAGAGGGCACTGCTCCTTATCACCCCAAATTCATACTGAGGTACCTGCTACATTTGAGCTGCATGTATTTCAAGATGCCTCAGGTGATGGAGGACAAACACCTCTTAATGCAACAGTGATCCCCAAGGAGGATATGAGGGTACAACATGGTGAAAAGAAAAAGCTTGGAATAAACAATCACAAGGGAAAGGTCCAAAAACTGCAACAGGAGTCAAACATGTGGCCCCTGCTCTTGCTCCCGTTAGGAATAAACTTAGTACCACTGCAGCTGGCAAGCACTGAGGGCTTACTGAAGGGAAAGACAAGGACTTTGAGGCATCCTCCATCTCATCCACTTCCAAGGACTTTACCTCTGACCAAAAGGATTCCCTGTTGGAGACTCTGACCTTGAAAAGAATGAGTGAAAACTTGGTCTCACGAAAAATAACTTAAGTTTATTTGGCAGGAAGACTCCATTGAGCATGCTCATTTTCAAGGAGGTCCTGTAAGGACATTAAGCAACAGTGTACAATAAAAGTGATGACATACCATACAGGTACAATAATTGGTAGGAAAAAAATGCATATATGGTCAGTAAAAACAATAATAAAACAGATCGGAATCCAGTGCCTGGGCAAGCACCGGTGACATACCATACAGTAACAATATTTGGTAGGAAATACATACAGGGTCAATGAAAAGAAAAACAATAGTGAAGCACACAGGAACCAATTCATATTAAGAGGGAGAACAAAAAATAGTATCAGTAAGAAAGTACAGTTATGTAAGAACTTACTCTAACAGTAGATCTTTGAGAGAGGCTCTTGCAGTAGGTATTTACAAATAGGACTAAGCCGCCAGGCATCAGGACCCCACGGAAAAACTTCTAGCTAGCAACCTCTGGTGGGGGACCACCCCAAGTCAGGTGACCGGCGTCAGACGGCGTCCATATAAAGGGGCGGTCCCCCACACCCACCATCCAGTTCTTTCCCGCCAAAGGCCTAAAGAGGCAAGATGAGAGAGAAGAGGATATGCCCCCACGGAAGAAAAAGAGAAGAAACGTAGGGGGACAGAGAGCGGGAAGGTAATACCTACTACAGGAGCCTCTCTCGAAGATCTACTGTTACGGTAAGTTCTTACATAATTGTACTATCTTACTTCGAGAGGGTTCTTGCAGTAGGTATTCACAGACAGGACTGAGTCCCAAGCAGTCTGGAACAATGAAGAAAACTTGGGAGGAGGACTGTCACCCACAACATGAACCTCAAGGCTGGACAGATCTTATGAAAGGAGATCCTGCAGAACAGCCAACCTGAAGCCTGCTCTACAGCGAGAGGTGATGTCCAAACTGTAGTGTTTCGTGAGGGTATGGACAGATGTCTAAGTTGCGGCTTACGCAGATATCTGCCGCTGACATTCTTGAAACAAGCCACAGAGGCAGCTACCCCTCTAGTGGAGTGACCTCTGACCTGACCCGGGAGGGTCTTGTTGTACTTATAACAGAAAGTGATACAATTCGCCAACCACTTAGACAGGCATTGCTTGGAAACAGCATTGCCTTCCCATTTGTGAGTGAAAGAAATGAAAAAATGATCAGTTTTTCTGAGATCCTTAGTCCAATTGGTGTAGTATCTCAGGATTCTGTGAACATCCAGAGTATGTAAGAGGTACTCCCCATGATTGGAGTGTTGTGTAAAGAAAGCTGATAACTCAATGGATTGATTCAGCATAGACTCAGCCACCACTTTAGGAAGAAACTTAGGACTGGTGTGCATAGCCACCCGTTCCTTGTGGAAAATCAAGTATGGGATTTTACACATCAAGGATTGGAGCTCAGAAATACGTCAAGCAGAGGTAATCGCCACTAGGAAGAGAGTCTTCCAGGAAAGAAACTAAGTCTGCTTCCGCTGCCAGTCCGAAGGGGGGCAGTGTGAGCTTTTCCAGGATAAAACTCAAGTCCCATGGAGGGGCAGAATTGCGGATGGGGGGTCTCAGGTGGAGGACCCCCTTTAAGGAAGGTCCTAGAGACGTCTAGTTGGGTAAAAGACCGGTCTCCGAAGGGAATGTGGTAGGCTGAGATAGCTGCCACATGGACTTTCAAAGAAAAATGGCTGAGACCCATGTCGATAGCTGCCACATGGACATTCAACGAAGAATGACTGAGACCCAGGTCGAAGAGGTGATGCATATAATCCAGGACTTTGTTAGCTGGGCACGAGAAAGGCTCCAAGTCTTTAGAGTGCACCCAGATGGAAAACCATTTCCAAATAGTGAAGACAAGAACCACGTGAGGTTCTATCCAAGGTGGAATCAGTGTGGGAGCGGTCTTGGGCAGATCCAAATGTGCAGCGAGCTTCTTACGCTGTGGGTCTGGCGCCACTGATTGCCATTGACATGTCTCCTGGATCTTTCTCAAGAGCTCCAGAAAAGAAGGATCCTCCAGAGGGGGACTTCGGAGGGTCCCTCAGCCCTGGGTTTTCATGAGTATGAGGCTCGTCTCCAGGTTCAGAGTGATCGGAGTCTGAATCTGAGTCTGATGGCCCTGAAATAGAAGAAGACTCCTCCCTAGAAGGGGCAGAAACAACCCCTCTGGGGATCACCCGGGGGTGTGTGTGTCCCCTCTGCCTTGGGAGCCAGATGGATCTCCTCTGGAGTCAGGTAAAGGGGGAGGGGTCTCCGACATAGGGGGTCTGGCATAGGGGCCTGCGTCGGAAGATGACTCTCGACCTCCTTGGTGAGCTGAGCCTTGGCCTCGGCCCACCAGGAGGCCAAGACCTCCTTCAGGTTCGCCGGCGGCTGCAAAGGTTGCGGCGGAGGAGAAGGAGGTGGGAGGCTCGGGTACGGGTAGTTGGGGTACCGTAATAGGAGTATCCGTAACATGACGGTGGGATACCTGGCGTCGGGTACTGCATGTCGGATACTGCAGAGCTGGGTAGTGCAGCGCCGGGTACTGCCTGGTGCCAGGGGCTCTGACGAAGCAGAAGGTCCTGGCATAGGCCCTGCTGGCAGACCAGACAGTGGGATCATTGGTCTGGAGGGTGTCGGGCCTGGGGTGGTGAGATCTCTGAGAGGGTCCGACAGTCCTGGCAGAAGAGCAGGTCCTCCGTCAGGCAGAGGTATGCAGGAGGACAGTGTCAGGTTGGCTGGCGTCTGAGGGTCTGGCATTGGGGGGGCACCTCTAACAGCAGTGTCCCTAGGTCTGCTGTCCCAGCCGGGGAAACAAGATCAGAATCCCTGGGAGGGGCCAGAGAGGGGATGCGGAGACCTCAGAGGACAATGGGTCTATCTGTTGCAGGGAGCCTGGCGTGTCAGGTGTGACGACTGGGTCTGATGCAGGCAGATCTACTGGGCAGTCATCAGAGAGCACAAAGGCCAACTTATCAACAGCATCCAACTTATTGGACTCCCTGTCCGTGGAAGGCCATGAAGGAGAGGCAACCTTGTTGGAAGGGTGGTGGGCTGGGCGTTCACCTGAGGCGGTAAATGGCTTATCAGGCCTGTCCGTGCAGACGTCAGAGGAACAGGCATTTGACTTACTGGACCCACTCGGACTGGAAGGCCACGATGGAGGAGCGGCCTTGACAGGAGCACAAGCCTCCTTTACCCCGGAGGTTCCCGAGGGGCCCAAGCACGAGCCCGATGGGAGGGGCGCTGCTTTCTTGGTAGCCACCAAGATGGCCATCGAGGAGTGATCCCCTGCAGGGTCAGATACCTGGAGGGCCATGACTCCAGCCAAAGTCGCAGCTGCTGTGGATGAAGAATCCCGGTCCCAGTGCTTCTCCTTCTCACATTTCTTTTTACGGGCTGCTGGGGAGGTTGATGCCTGCCGAAGTTTCTTCAACTCCTCCATGGATGCCATTTTCTTTTTCAGGAGATGGGCTTCCAAGGACTACTGCCTTCGTTTGCAGGTAGCCAAGTTGAATTTTTGGCAATGCTGACAGTCCTCCATGCGGTGGTCCGGGCCTAGGCAGAAAAGGCACAAGGAGTGCCCGTCCTTGTGTGGAAGCTGTGAACCACTTGAGTTGCACTTGTTTTTATGCAATTCGGAGGGTGTCGGGGACGACATACACAGCAGATGATTTTGGAAAAAAAAATCTATAAAATCGAAATAATTAGCCAAAAAGTCGAAACTTTAAGACGGCGAAAGGTGCTGATGAGTGCTGTTCTACTGCGAGGAATTTTCACAAGCCGATGGCAGGAAAGAACTGGAAGATTGGCGTGGGGGACCGCCCCTTTATACAGACATCATCTGACGCCAGTCACCTGATGTGGGGGTGGTCCCCCACCAGAGATTGCTAGCTAGAAGTTTTTCCGTGGGGTCCTGACATCTGGCAGCTTAGTCCTTTCTGTGAATACCTACTGCAAGAGCCCTCTCGAAGTAAGATCCTATATGACTGCTGTCAGCTTCCCAAGATGGCTGAGAGTGAAGGAAGGAAGAAAGGAGGTAAGGAAAAATACATAACTACTTCTGACGAGGAAGAAGTCCAACTGAGGGGGCAAGGGATAAGTGCAGGAAGTTGCAAGAAGATGAAAGAACAAGGGAGAGAGTTGGGCAGGGATCAGGGATGGAGGGTATAGAAGTCCTGGGTGTAAGGGTGGGGATGTACTAGGCAGGACAGGGGCCAGAGTGGATAGGGAGACTAGGGAAAAGGATATAAGAAGTCAGAGGGTACTCACTTGATAGCAGTGGCAAGAGACTGGCACAATATACTAGGACCTATGGCAGTGACAGACTACTGGGAAGAATTTGTAGGTTAGGGCTCTGAAGAAATTTAATGAGACAATGTTGGTGAGCCTGAGTGACATCTGGATGAGATTCCACGCTGATGGGATGGCGTAGCTAATGGCACCCTTGCCGAGGGAAGTACGCGTTCGGGGAACTTCATCATGTTTAGTACATGCTGGTGTCTTGTCCTCTTCATACTTACAATGTTATCTAGCCTGTAGATAACCTCAATAAATGTTAATGGTATCAAGGGTTATAACAAGACACTTACTATATTGTCTGCACTACATTCTTGCGAGAGTAAAATCATTTTGTTGCAAGACACCAGAGTTATTCCAGGCTACCAAGCCATGGTGTAAAGATGTCGCCTTTCGATCATTAGAGTTGGATCAGTGCGACGGGCTAGGTATTTTATTGAATGATCCTGCATTACAGGTCTGTAGGTTGGTTGAGATACATCCAGGAAGGGCCTTGATGCTGGATGTCTCCTACTATGCAGCTAGACAGTGGATCATTAATCCCTATGCTCCACAAACAAAGGCTCTCTGTGCAGCCTTGTTCCAGGAAATACAGCAGTCCTTGCACACCTCTCATATTCTAGTCTGGGGCGGGGGTGATTTTAATTGTGGAATAGCACATGCACACCACAGTTTGAAAACAGATGAGATGGTTTGTGACTCTAACTTATTCAAATCTATACTGTAGTTCTGACTGCAGAATTGAAGGACATATACAGGTGCAAACAAGACACTGGAGGTTACACCTATTTTAGAGGGATTTATTCCATATGAATCGATTAAGTCTTTGTTGCCTGAATTGTTAATATGAGTTCTATTTTAACAGAAAATGTGGAATTCTCTGACCACTGAGCAGTACATGTGTCTCTCACTTGGCTTATTTGGCCAATTAGTAAATAGAATGGGTGGAGGTTAAACAGTTTATTGTTGTCAAATGAGGCAACCCAGAAGAACTGGAGCAAGGTATGGGCTGCCCAGTTAACAGTTCTATGTTTATATGACAACATAGTTAAATGGTGGGAGGATTCTAAGCTGACCTTTGCCAAATTTTTCCAGGATTTTTCTGGAAGAGTGGCCACCAATGAGTATTTGAGATGACTAGACCTCCTGACACAGCTGCAGAGGCTAGTGTCAAAAACAGAAATGGAACATATGGACTACAGCTCACAAATTAAGAACATAAAAAAAAAATGTATAACTTGCAGTACAAAAAAGCCAAATCTTTGTATCAAGAAATGCGATTTGACACCCAAAACAAGAGGCAAACTCTTGATCCCTTTAAGGACTGCAAACAAAGAGTGGAAAACAGGGTCTTCCATACCTTGAAAGAGATGTGCAAGGACTGCTGTATTTCCTGGAACAAGACTGCACAGAGAGCCTTTGTCTGTGGAGCATAGGATTAATGATCCACTGTCTAGTTGCATAGTAAGAGACATCCAGCATCAAGGCCCTTCCTGGATGCATCTCAACCAACCTACAGACCCATAATGCAGGATCATTCAAGAAAATACCTAGCCTGTCGCACTGACCTCCTACGAGTGGTTGCAGTGGTCGACAGGATGTGACTGTAACTCTCTGTCTGGTCAGATTTTCACCGACTGGAGTTAAATGACATTGTGAAGATCATCCAAATGTTGCGTCCAACCTATTGTAGTTTGGATCCGGGCCCCACACCCCTTTTCGTGGGTTGTGTAAATGTTATCCACCCAATCCTTGCTGACATTGTCTGGAAGTCCTTGGAGAGGGGAGTCTTTCCTGACTCCCTCAAGGAGGCAGTTGTTCGACCACTCCTTAGGAAATCCTCCTTGAATCCAGACTGTCTAGCTAACCACCGACCTATCTCTAACTTGCCATTTGTTGGTAAAGTTATTGAAAAGGTAGTTGCATTGCAGTTGGATGATCATCTTACAACTCACAATGTCTATGATACTCTCCAATCCGGTTTTAGGAAGAAGCACAGCATGAAGACGGCTCTTGTCCGGGTATGAAAGACCTCCTAATGGCTAGAGATTGAAAGGCATGTACCATTCTGGTCCTTCTCGATCTCTCTGCTGCATTTGACACTGTAGACCATGGTGTGCTACTGAAGCACCTGCGGTTTTTATGTGGACTATCTGGTACAGTCCTAAATTGATTCCATTCATACCTCACAGGAAGGTCTCAGAGAGTTGCCACTGGAATTTATTCCTCTGGCGCTCACCCACTGCCTTGTGGGGTTCGGCAGGGCTCTATATTAGCCCCCATGTTGTTTGCAGTGTATATGCTGTCATTAGGAGATATCATCAGGCGATACAGTCTAAGTTTTCACTGCTGTGCAGATGATACTCAGCTGTATATATGTCCTTTCTGCCCATTCAGAATGATGCAGTCTCCGTGCTGAATAGTTGCCTTGCCGAGATCAGATCTTGGATGAGTTCCAGCTGGTGTAGACTGAATCCAGACAAGACTGAAGTGTTGGTTGTGGAACCAGGTAGTTCGAGAGGGTGGGTTTGGGGGTTGGACAACCATCAGACTTATTACTTGGTGGTTTACCGCTCACTACCTCATACCAAGTGCGTAACCTAGGTGTTATTTTTGACGATGACCTGACCCTAAAATCTCAGGTGTCAGCTGTCATCAAATCCTCTTTTTATCATCTGAGGAATACTGCCCGGGAGAAACATCTGGGTCCCTCGGATGATCTTCCAACATTGGTTCACGTCTTTGTTATGACCCATCTTGACTACTGCAATTCCCTCCACCTAGGGCTTCAAGGGGTTGATATCCACCGCTAGTAGCTGGTGCAGAACGTGGCGGCCCGGTTTCTGACTGGGACATCTAGGGACTAGGCTTCATACACGCTCTGTGTCTGCTAGCTGCACTGGCTGCCTGTTGAGTGGCGGATCACCTTTAAGGTTGGCTTGCTAACCTTCAAAGCCCTACATGATCAGGGACCCGGCTACCTGCAAGATCTCCTGGTACCTTACAGCCCCCTCTGTCCCCTCTGTTCCACCGACGAGGGATTGCTAGAGATTCCCAGGGTATGATTAAAGAGGTCTGGTTCTCGAGCTTTTGCTTTTTCAGCTCCAACCCTGTGGAATTCTCTACTTTGTCGGTTAAGAGAATGCCCAACCGTCAGTAGATTTAAAATCGAGCTTAACGCTTATTTATTTGATCTGGCCTTCCCTAGTGATGGATAAAGTCAATTTTATATTTTATTTATATTGGCTCTTCTTGTTTTTTATGTTAAGCGCCTTGATTTTTGAAAGGTGCTATAAAAATAAAGTTGAATTGAATTGCAAACTCCTGACGTAAGGACGGTGTCCTCACCAGCAGATCTGTTGCCTACTGTGGAAGTCTCTGAGACCACATTCTTTCAGAACCCCTTCTGTTGTGTCTCCAGAACCTTCCATTTTTTTCACAATTAAACTTGCTACAAGCATCAGAACAAAATCAAATGGTTCTGACTGACCCAGTCACCACAGAAGAGGTCCGGAAGGTCATTAAGTCCCTAAAAGGAGATACAGCACTAGGCTTGGATGGCTTAGTAGCCATGTTTTTCAAAACTTTAAGCACCCAGCTGGAACCTGCCTTAGTGGAACTCTTTAATCAGATTATACAAAACAAAATACTGCCTGCAGCCATGTCCAGAGCACTACTAGTTACGATATTTAAAGAGATTCACCAAGTTAATTAAAATCAGGTGTGCACCACATGGTGTGGTGCCTTACCTCTGCGGCACTCCATCTGGCTATTTTAGATTAAAACAATTCTTTATTATTTAAGAGTGGAAGGTATTGTAAATTTCTGCTTGGCTGATCCCTTCCACTGCCTAGTCCTGGGAGCTGAGTAAAGACCCGCCTTGTTAGTCACCTGGTGCCCTTGGTTAATGATAAAATGACCATTACGATATAGAAAAATGTTTTAAAAGTTCCCCCCATGGACTATAAATGAAAATTACGTACCTACCGTAATTCTTGATCTTCACCATTCATTACTGCTTGGGTTAGGCCGGAGGCACGCACCCGCTATGGGAGGTTTTTTTTTTTTTTTGGAGTCGGCTCCAACAGCGCCGCCCTCGAACGTGACATACTGCGTCATGCGTGAGGGATGGTCGTTAGGTGCCGCAGACTCCTCCTCTATCTCAATTCTGGTAGCCGGAGAGGCGAAAATTAAGGGTAAGAAAAAAGGAAAGTGATGCAAAAGAGAGCCGAGGGATAGAAAAAGGAAAGGATATAAACTGAAAAAGGAATAAGCCGGTAGAGAATAGACAGAGGAGAGAGAATTCCTACCCTAAGGGACCGCAGGGCCTCCTTTCCGGGGCGGCTCTAGGGGAGGAACAGAGAGAAGGAAAGAGAAAGTAGAAGAAGAAGAAGAAAAGGAAAAAGAGGCATGTTGAGAGGGAGAACAGTGCCCATCGAGCATTGGTTGAGAGACTTATAGGCTCGAGACTAACAATGGAGCAAGAATCCCAGTTGCTAGGACTGAAGGGAGGTTCAACCAAACCACCTGAACAGATTCAAATGATGGCAACATCTCTGAACTCTCAACATGCTAAGTCCCTACATCCTAGCTGAGGGCTCTTACACTGCCCGGGCAGAACCTGTTCCGGGAAGAGCGCCCACCCAGGAAGGGGACTAAGTCCCTTAGCACCTTGTTAAGTGCTAACACAGCAGTGTATGGGAAAGACTATGCCTTCACGAAGGCAGTTTGTATGAAAGATAGAGTGGAACTCAATCAGACTCCCTAAGGCAAGGCAAGCAGACGCTCAGAGCTGACAAGTTCAATCAGCAGCTGGAAGAGCTCAAAATAATACCTGCCAGGGGGATTCTAAATTTTGCCGAGGCCGCATCAGAACATGGCCTCTTAAGCTGGGAAACTGCATAACCTAAAGAAGGTATTTAGGAATCGCACCCTAAGGGCAGTCAGAAAGAGTTCCCTCAGAATTAGAGAAAGTACAACTGTGCTCGTTCCTCTTTACCTTGAGGAAAAAAGGGGATCCATTCACTAAGAATGGAAAACAGAAAGTTTTTTTTTTTTGGCATAAAGGCCAAGGGAAGGAAGAGGCGAGGACAGGAGGAGGACACCACAGAAGGAGGCCACTGAGGGAAGGTGGGTGGGTATCAGCATGAATGGTGAAGATACAAGAGAAGATCAAGAATTAAGGTAGGTACATAATTTCATATCTTCCCTTGTCAATCTTCATCATTCATTACTGCTTGGTGAGTACTAAGCCCCCCAAAAAAAAGGGGGGGTAGAACCCTGAGGGAACAAGACCCCCAGCCTCCTGCTGGTGAGAAACAGAAGGGAAAGACCCTGGGCTAATCCAGAGAAAAGCCTATGTGGGAGAAGAGCTAGGAGGTGCCCCCGAGGACGGGGAAACAGAGGAAGCCCCTGCAGAAGTCTCCTGGCTCTGGAGGAAAAAAGACGGGTCCCCCAGAGGGCGGAGCAAATCACCCTACGCCGGGCCAGGGGTGACAACCATGATAGAGGAAGCCATGCCGTCCACCTAATGCAGATCGCTGTCCCCGCAAGCCTGGAAGCCACCTCATTGGCGTCATAAGATGCCCTTGCTTGGTGAGAGGGCAATAGCCTGTCTGGTTTGCTCCATATCAGGCATTGATGCTAAGAGCTGAGAGAGCATCGACCACAGATGCCTACTGTAGGCAGCGTGGTGAGCCTGATGTGACGCAATGCAAGCCATCGCATGAGGGGAAGAGAACACTCTTCACCCCCACCGATCGAATTGTAGGGAATCCGAATCCGGTGGACGGTCATGCGCCAGGCGGCGGTGCCTGGAAGGAGTCTCTAGGTATACCAAACCCGAGGACGGGTTGGGAAGGGTACCCAGGGATTCCGAAGGGGCACAATACCTTCGTCGACAGTCTGCCGGGGCTGGAGAAGAGGCGGCTGGCGACTGCCAGGAACGGACAGACGCCTCCTGGAAGGGGATAGGCCAGGAAGGTACCGCCAGGTACTGGGCACTGAATTCTCCAAGGAATTCCCGCATCTCCCGTTCGGTACTGTCTCGCCTAACGTAGGAGATTTGAAGATCACTCACCATCCTCGAAAGGAATCGCTGATATTCAGTGAAATCAGCATCGGAGAAAATATGAGCAAGGGGTTCCTCTCCCTCAGAGGAGGGAGACGAGGATGATGGAGAGCTCCACTGTCTAGAAGATTCCTGCGGCGGTGGGGAGAGGTGAAAGATCCGCTCATGCATATACCTAACATATGAGGGGAAGGCCGCCGCAGAACCTCTGAACTGCTCCCAGGATAACGGACCCGTAGGACCGACATGGCCTGGAAGAGCGGGGGGTGGCTGCAGAGGTACTGGAGAAGGGCACCTACGAAGAGGCAACTGACCTCTGCTAGGGCTCTGAAATCCGGAGAACGGAGCCCAAGCTGGCAGGATTCCGGGCAACAGACCAGGTCGCAAAACAGAACCCTGGGGATGCAAAACCTGGAAGAGCCCAGGAGGGGATCCTCCCCGTGACAAACCTGGGACTGCATGGATCCAGAAGGGCAGTCCGCAGCAACGCCACCGGAGGAGAAGACGAGGCTCAGCGCTACGGCTCCTAGCCACCCCACGAGGGGTGGCCAGCAGAGACCGCGACGACCGGCCCCCGCCTCTCGACCCCTCGGACTCCGAGAGCGCCCCTCCTCCCCGACCCAGTGTTCTCCCACTCCCCGAGAGGCAGTAACAGCACCCGGAAGGGTAGCTGTCACTGGCCCCACAGGAGGAGAGCCCCCTCCGTCCCACCCCATCGCCCCGGGACCTGGGGCCACCCCTAGCCCGAGGGCCCTCAGGGGAGGACGGGAACGGGGACATCGGGAGGGGCCCGCTGTGCCACCTAGCACCACGTGCCACTGGGGACCCCAACTCCGAAGAGTCAGGGTGCCAGAATGGGTCCACGTCCAAGTCATCGACCCCCGAAGAGGAAGAGACCAGCTGAACCTCGATGCTGGCAACCCTGGGGGTCCCGGAGAAATGGCACCGTGAACGGCGCCGGTGCCAGAGACGGCGCCGGACGACCTGGTCCACCCGCAACCGCTAGGCCCGGCCCCGGCTCCCCTGCAGTGTCAGTTAGGCCCATGGCACCGCCCCGGTGTCGGAACCCAACCCGGCGCCGCCGAGAGCGCAAACTGGGCCTGCAGCGCTGCGAGCGGCGCCAAAGGCCAGAGTGAGAGAAGCTTCCTCTTCGGCAAGAGAAGAGGAGGAGGAAGCCTCCTCCTCCACGGACCGTATAGGCCCAGGAGGGAACCCGGAGGAAGGGCCTAGAGACCTTACCTGGGAATTCCTGGAGCGACGCCGTCCCCCGAAGGTCGGCGGGGCCTTGCCGATCTTGAACACGTGGACTTCGAGGACACGATGGTCCATGGAGAAACAGGCATCACACGCGTCCATGTCATGGTTGGGTCCCAGGCATCGGAGACAAACATCATGCAGGTCCGAGACGGAGAAATGCCGGCCATAGGAGCACCGACGCATAGGGGCACGGCCCCCCTTCGACTTACGCTTTGCTCTCGAACCTGACATGATGCGTAACTAAACAAGGCAAAAAACAGCAATAAAGCACTCGGCGCCACAAGTGATAGAAAAATAAGAACGGTCTTTACCGGTATACGGCATCGAAGCAGTCACTGAGGAAAAAACGAGGAGTCTTGAAGGATTATGAGGAACCGTTAGCTATTTCACTACCCGCGCAGCAGAGTGGCAACCCTCAGCCCGGGAGAAACAGAACTGAGATAGAGGAGGAGTCTCACGGCACCTATGTGGCCGCCTTGTGCATGCGTATGCGTCGGCGCTGAGGGCGGCGCTGTTGGGAGCCGACTCCAAAAAAAAAAAAAACTCCCGGCAGGTGTCCGCTTAACTCCAAGCAGTAATAGAATGGTGAAGATTGACAAGAGAAGATTGAGCATCCCTGCGCTTATCCCTGAACACACGCCATTATGTGCCTGACTGCGGTGGATCTTTACTCAGCTCCCAGGACCGGAAAGTGGAAGGGACCGGCTGAGCAGAAATTTACAGTCCCTTCCACTCTTAAATAATGAAGAATTTTTTTTATCTAAATTAGTCAGATGGAGTGACACAGAGGTAAGGCACCACACCATGTGGATCATAACATTAGCTTGGTGAATCTCTTTAAAAGAGGAGATAGACAGACCTGGGTAATTGGAGGCCACTGAGCGTGCAGAACACAGATTTCAAAATCCTAGGAAAATATTGGCCGACAGGCTAGCAGAGGTTGATAGAGGTCTAGTGAGTTAATTTCAAACATGTTCAATACTACAACAGAGGATACGGGATAAACCTATACTGCTCCAAGATGTTTTCAAGAAAGAGAATTCTGGGAATTTGAGTATGTCCTAAGCCTAGATCAGGAGAAAGCCTTTGATTAACTGTCACAAATCTTTATGTTTGACACCTCTGAGTTTATGGGATACAAGATGTTTCTGTGGGGTGGATTAAATCATTCTATGCCACCGCTGTGGTAATACCTAACATACCCAGCCCCTGGATCTTCCGCTGTGCTGCTGACACCACTTTGGTTTTGTGAGGGCTAGCAGGACCCAGGAACCAGGAACCTTCCCCCCTGTCCTGTTGCAACAGACTGCAACCTCCTATTAGCCAAGGTACGAGACTCCTTGCCTGCAGACATCCTTACCTGCAGCCTGCAACTCCAGCATGCAGCGCCATCTTGTTTGAGGACTTTATGGCCTACGCCACACCACATGGTCTCTGGGGGTTGGGGTGTCAGCATACATTTACAGATACGTTTTTTGCCTGTTTTTATAGTTTTTCTGCCTTGTTTTAAGTTATTTGCCATTTCTCATAGTGTTTACCCATCTTGCACAGCAATACATGTTTACAAGCAGATAATGTTGCTTTGTTTAACCTGTACGGATTTATATCTTCTGCTGCACTGCTGACACCACTTCGGGTTTGTGAGGGCTAATGAGATCCAGGAACACCCCAACCCCCATCCTGCTCCAACAGACTGCGACCTCTGATTAGCCCAGGTTCAGAGACTCCTTGTCTGAAGACTTCACTACCTGCAGCCTGCAACTCCCAACGTATGGCACCACACTTCGCGCGGCACTGCTTCATAGGGGCCAACCACCCCCCCCACCCAAAGTTGGTGTTTCTTTTAACGCCTTCTACCAGAAACAATCAGCTCATTTCCACACCCCTGCTGTATTACTCACTTTGTCTCTTCCTCCCTCCCCCTCTCCTGTACTCTTGTGTGGTAGCTTCCATACTCAGCATGACCAAGCCTGCATCTTCTTCCTAGGCACAGCTTCTTTCCCAAATGGAAACCTCCTGCTGTTAGTACACCAGCCCCAGGTGTGTCTGCTGTCTACACATTGGAGGGCTCCATAGTGATTCAGTTGCTCTAGTCACTTGGGCAACCCACATCCTTTACTGGACACCTCAGGCTCACCCCGCTCACCCCCTTACAACAATCCATGCTCATAATGGCACTAATAACTAAGGGAATCATATTGTTTATATTAATTCCTATTCCTCTGCTAATTGACCCCACTGAACACAACTATGGAAGCAATATCACAGTGCAAAACTAGCACATAATGCCCCACACTTCCCATGGATCTACAGAAGACTATCACGATTACGTAAATGGACCCTTACCCTGTAATCTCTATGAACACAAAAAGCCCTCTACATATGCAGCCCTGATTTTCTGACCACTGCACACAACTAACACTCAGCATCCCTTAAAGGGGATATACAAACCTCGGTTGACCAAGACTGCTGGGCATAAATCCTACAATAAAAATCTCATTCTATGCACCCTGAAACTAATGCCATTGTCAGGAAATACTCACCCAAATCCAGGCTCTAATGGTCTAAAACAGGTCCAGGAAACCAGTAAAGGCATACTGAAACTAGCCTCCATCAACATATGCAGTCTCCTACCCAAGCTAGATCAACTTCAAGCCCAGGTATGTCTACATAACCCTGATGCACTCTCAATTACTGAGATGTGGCTCACCCACAGAATCCCTGACTTGGCTTTATCCCTAAATGGATACTCCATCTTTATACAAGACAGAGCAGGCAAAAGAGGTGGGGGTTGTCTCGTCTACGTATGGGACACTCTCCAGTGACACGCCTTCCAGCCAATAAGTTCAGGTAGTGAGGCACAGATCCTTGCAAATAGGTTGATGCTGGGCAACCATAACAAATCGCTTGCCATACATATGGTCTACATACCCCCTAAAGAACAAATCCACAGCTTCAACAAGGTCATCGACTGTACAAAAAATCTAAACCATAACTGGGAGTTTGTAATCCTTGGAGAGTTTAATATTAATTGGTTGTCCCAAGACAGTGCCCCCTACAAGGATGCCCTGACCAGCATATCTCTCTCTCAAATGGTGGACGTTCCGACAAGGATCAACTACCATACTGGAACTCAAACCCTGATCGACTGGGTCCTCACCATTCCCCATGAGAGAATCACTGATGTCTCAGTCCACCCAGACTCACTCAGTGATCACTCTCCAGTCACCTGCATTTGGTCCAATAAAACCCCAAAGCCTACCCCCTAACATATCCATAAGTCAGGTCCTAAGGAAAGGGCAGCTAATCTCTTTCAAGGCCCATATCAGGCAGCTTGACTGGTCCATCCTGGATACTCTGCAGGATGTTGACCAGGCCTTAGGACACTTTATAAGCATCTTAAAATACGGTCTGTGATATCTACACCCCTAGTAAAAAAACAGAAACTGAAGGCCCCAGAAATGGCTGGATCACCCAACCACTTCTTGACAAAATGGTTATTAGGGATCATTTATGTCACAGAGCGAATGTCACTGACAAGCATGATGACTTCACTGGCAAGCCTGATGACTTCCAGAAGTACAAGGCAGTGAGGAATAAATGTACCCAAGAGGTTAGGCCGGCTAAAGCCCAGTACTACAAAGACAGCCAAAGTAAAACTTAGGGGGATGGGAAAAATTCTGGAGCAACCTTGAAGACCTCATAGGAAAGGACAAGTTCTCGCCTTCCATGCTCCTTGCTGATGCAATAGTCTCTCAAGACCCCAAAGTCATAGCGGACACTTTCATTGCCACCGTTTCTGATCTCAGTGCCATACTCCCCTAAGACTTCCTTTGTGAAAAGGCGAACTCCGTGGACTACACCTTGAATGACTTATCTTGAACTGTCTTTCCTTCCCCCTCCATCACCTATTTTCCCTTCTCTACCTCCGACTCCCATTGTTTCTATCTCCTTCCCCTGTCCTACATCTCTCCTTTACTGTACCTCCTTTCCAGTTCAATACTATGGGCCCCACCTATACCCCTGATATGATGGTCCATAGCTAGCACTTACTTTGCCCTAGGATTTCTACTGGTGACCTACCTCTTTTAGCACTTTGACAAAAGAACTGATTTCTTGACTATGTTTGGCTGATTGAAACTACTGCACTAAGTATGTACAAGCCTCCTTGATTCTGAATATTCGCTCCATTGTGCATTTACTGCTCCTACCTGTACCACTCCTTAGTCTTATACTTATTCTCTATTTGTCACTGTTTGTAATTACTTATCCACAATTGTTCACTGTCTGTAATTTGTTTCTTTTCTGTTAACTGTCATGACGTAGAACCTCTGTAAAAGTGTCTCTGGCTCAGAGGTATTTCCGAGATTGAAATAAATAAAAAAATAAAATAAATAAAATGACCACGTACAATCCCCACCTGAAAAAAACTCCCTTCTACTTCAAGCAAATTACCCTAGTCGAAGCCAAGAAATACCTCTTAGGCACACAGGGAAAAACATGGAACAGCAATGACTCCCTTCACTTGAAAATGATCACACTCACTATTGACGAAGTTGTCTTACCAATCACAAAAATCCTTAACACATCCCTCAGACAAGCACAATTCCCCAAGAAGTGGAAATTTGCTGTGGTTACGCCAGTACATAATAGTGGCAACTGTGCTATCCACTCGAACTACGGGCCCATATCCATCCTGCCCCCATTATCTAAGGCATTAAAATGTATTGTCTCGGATCAACTAGTTGAATACCTAAATAAGTACAACATCCAGAGCCCTCAACAACACGGGTTCCAAAAGGACCATAGCACCACTACTGCACTACTTGAATACACAGACTACATCCACAAGGTGTTAAGATACTGGCAGTCTAGTGCGGTCAATATACATTGACCTCACAAAAGTGTCCTACACCATTAATCACCACATTCTGTTAAAAGAACTACTTGCACTTGGACTGTCACCTGATGCTGTTGCATGGTTCAACAGCTACCTCACCCAAAGAACCCAACAGGAAAAAATAAACAACATCCTCTCTGACAGCATGAAAGAAAAAATTACTCACCTTAGTAATGTTGTTTCTTCTAATGGAGTCTTGATATATTATGACAATTGCAGTTTGTCCCACCATTAGAACTGCTCCGGAGGTGAAAGAGTTAACTACCATTCTAAGAATGGAGTTTAGAGCGCGAGCTCGGTTAGAGAAGCTCTGTCTGGATAATTTCAGACTGAAACTGTCAGATCTTTACGAGCAAAAACTTACTAAGGTTCTGTGCGGAAGCTGTAACCTACACTAGCCAACTGGCTACCTAAATATTAACACATATTCCTGGTCCCAACACAAAGACTCAAGTCAGGGAACCAGAAAATAATAAAATAAGGTAGAATAAAACACCACACCCCAAAACCCCAAGAAGGGGTGAAAAAATATATATGGGCATAACCAGTGCCCACATGGACTGCCACCCCATACCCAAGTAGAAGTTCTGAGAGGAGGCAGGGAGGTCATAATATAGTGAACTCCATTAGAAGAACAACATTACTAAGGTGAGTAATTTTTCTTCAAACAACATGAAGTCTTGCTATATTATGACAATTACAGAATACACAGCAGTACCTCCATGGAGGAGGGACAAAACCTACTTAGGGAATAGGCTCTGAAGCACGGCTGTGTTAAATCTAGCATCCCTCCTGGCCTGGATATCTCAAGGAGTAATGCTTGAAAGTGTGTACCGTTTTCCAGGTAGCTGCTTGACATATCTCTAAAATAGGGATGTCTCTGGCAGCAGCTATAGACGCAGCTGTACCTCTGGTAGAGTGAGCCTTCAGGCCTGAAGGGGGAACCTTTCCCAGTTTTTGATAACAAAATTGGATACAAGAGACAATCCACCTGGCAATGGATCTCTTAGTGGCAGGTTTACCTTTTCCAACCTCACCAAAAGTGAGAAAAAGTTGGAGGGATTCGAACCTATGACCCTTTGTACGCTCTATATAGTAACTAAGGGCCCTCTTAACATCTAAGCTGTGCAGCCTCCTCTCACCAGAGGAGGAATGGTCAGTGAAGAACACTGGAAGGGAGATAGATTGGTTAAGATGGAAGTCTGAAACCACCTTAGGCAAAAACTTCCTGTTAGTCCTAAGGACTAATTTATCCCTGTGAAAGGAAATAAAGTCAGTCTCCACTGACAAGGCTTGTAACTCACTTATGTGCCTGGCAGAAGTGATGGCTACTAGAAAAACAGTTTTCCAAGTCAAATACTTGAGCTCTGCAGAAGACAGAGGTTCGAAGGGGGGTTGCATCAACTGAGCAATGCAAACATTAAGATTCCAGGCAGGGGCCGGGTCCCTGAAAGGTGGATTAGTATGAAGTAATCCCTTGAAAAACTTGGAAAATACAGGGTGAGTGGAAAGAGAAGAGGGCTTTCCTGCTGAAATAAAGGCAGAGACAGCTGCCAAATGAACTTTCAGGGTAGCTGGTCTCAGGCCCAAAGAATTAAGATGGACCATATAGTCCAAAACAATGGGCAAATCAGCAGATTCCGGGGAAATATGCTTCCCCGAGCACCAGATGGAAAACCTTTTCCATTTAGAATTATAAGTAGCCTTAGTGGAAGGCTTCCTAGAAGCCTTCAGGATGTCGAGAACACCTTGAGAAAGGTGTAGGTCAGCAAACTCTAACTCCTCAAGAGCCAGGCCTTGAGGTTGAGGGATTTGAGATTCGGATACCAAACACTCCCCTGGGCACAAGATAACAGATTGTGCCTCCTGAGGAGGCAGAGGGGGAGATGGACTGCTAAGGACAGAAGGAGTGGGTACCAGGGCTGCCTGGCCCAATCTGGAGCAATCAGAATCATCCTGCAAGGCTGGGATCTGATTTTGACTAGCACCTTGAATAGGAGAGGGAAGGGAGGAAAAGCATATAGAAACTTCCCTTCCCAATCTAGGAGAAAGGCATCCAGAGGGACTGAGCCCATCACTGGGGGTCTGCAACAAAACAGTGGAAGTTGGTGATTGTCTGGGGCAGCGAAAAGGTCTATCTGAGGGGTGCCCCATCTGGCAAAAACTATCCCCAGTACCTAGGGATCCAGTGACCATTCGAGATGGCCCTGGGAAATCCTGCTGGAAGCATCTGCCAGGACATTGTCCTTTCCTGGGAGGTGAACTGCTATGAGGAAAGTGTTCAGGGAATAAGCCAGAGACCACAACTTCATCTCGTGCACAAGGTCAAGACTGAGTGCCCCTTGTTTGTTGATGTACCACATTGTGGTGGTGTTGTCTGTTCTGACTTGTACCACTTTGTTATGAACAGATGCAGAAAACACTTGAAGTGCTAGAAAGACAGCTCTGAGTTCCAGCAAATTGATGTGGAGCAGAGATTCCTGAGGGGACCACACTCCCTGGGTGGAGAGGTCGCCCATGTGAGCTCCCCATCCCAGAAGGGATGCATCCGTAGTGAGGGTCAAGGAATGAGATAGAGGAATGAAGGGGACCCCCCAGTCTTAAATTTCTCTGATCCTGCCACCACTGAAGGCCTGGATCAGGGTTCGAGTCACTGGGATCAACTTGGAAAGGGGATCTTTTCTCTGAGACAAAAGGCTCTCAAGTGAAACTGAATGTCCCTCATCTGAAATCTTGCTCCTTGCACTACAGCTGTGGAAGCAGCCATGTGTCCTAGGAGCTGAAAGAAGTGCCTTGCTGGTCGAGACCTGCAGAGTGAAGGAGGAGGCCAGGGCCACCAGGTTCCTTACCTCTAAGGGTAGGAAGGCTCTGGCCTGCTTTGTGTCCAATTCTGCACCTATGAAGGTGAGTACCTGAACAGGTTCCAGAACTGACTTTGGAAGATTGAGCAAGAAGCCCAAAGAGGTGAGCAGCTGCTGGGTAACTTGCAGGTGTGATTTGACCTGTTCTGGAGACTGGCCTACAATAAGCCAGTCGTCTAGATAGGGAAAGACAGCAATCCTTTGCCTTCTTAAATGAGCAACTGCTACTGCCAGACATTTTGTGAATACCCTTGGGGCAGAGGTGAGGCCGAGGGCATTGCTCTGAACTGGTAATGACCTGAGGGCAGTTCGAATCTGAGGTACTTTTGGTGGGAGCTTCTGATTAGAACATGGAAATAGGCATCCTTGAGGTCCAGGGAAGCTAGCCAGTCCCCTGGCCTTAGAGAAGGTAAAATCATTGCCAGAGTCCCCATTTTGAACTTTGGTTTCAAAAGGTGCTTGTTCAGATATCTTAGGTCTAAAATGGGCGCCATTCTCCTGTCTTTTGGGGTGAGGAAGTACCTGGTACAGACCCTTGCCCTGGCGTGAGAAACCCTTTCTACAGCTCTGAGAGCTAGGAGGTAGAGACTTCGGTTTCTAAGGTAAAGGTCTCTAGAGGGTTTGCAGGTGGAAAAAATCTGGCTCTCATCTTTGGAAATGTTTTGAAACTGAGAACCAGACCCTGGCTTACTACTTCCAGGACCCATTTATCTGATGTTAGAGACTCCCAGTCCTGAACGAAGTAAGCCAGCCTGTCCCCTACAGGTAGTGGAGAACCGGCCCTGGGCATCCCATCAGGGTGCCTGTTTGGCAGGGGCTTTAGGCTGAGGGGTGGGAGCAGACCTACTTGCACCCCGTCTGCCTCTGCCTCTGAAGAACCCCTTTTGAGCATAAGCAGAAGAAGTCTGGGTTTGGTAAAAAGGCCTGTGAAAGGGCCTACCTCTACCCCTGGGGGTCTGCTTCTGAGGAGTGACTTGCCGCTCCTTGGCTTGTGCACTCCTATAAGTTGTTCTGTATTCATCCATTTTCTTCATGTAATTCTCTGTCTGCTCCCCAAACAGAGAATTCCCCACCACAGGAAAATCCATAGCCTTAGTCTGGGTATCCTGTGACAAATTAGTACACCTGAGCCAAGCTAACCTACGAAAGGCCACAGATGTAGCCATGACTCTAGAGGATACAACATTAGAATCCACAGCAGCATGGAATTGCACCTTGGAAGCCTCAATACCATCAGTAGCCACCTGCTCCAGCTCCTTGGCAAGCTGGCCAGGGGCCTGTTTGGCCAAAGCCATGACGGTGTCCCATTTAGATTTTTGGTATCTTGCCACATAAGCCATGTAATTTGCTTGTCTGAGTCCCAAGGACGCTGCCATGTATTGTTTTTTAGCCATGGCATCAATCTTCCTGGAGTCCTTGTCAGGAGGATGTGAAGCCAGGGGAATGTTAGCTTTATCACAGGCTGCAGCCTGAACTACCCCAACATGACTGCATTGCTGTGAAAGAAAGTCTGTATCAGGACCTGACAAACTGTACCTCCTGTCCATCTTTTTGTCAACAGGAGGCACAGAATTAGGGGCTTTTAGAATTTTTATTGTTTGCTTCCTAAAAGATTTATGTAAGGGGATAGATAATCTCCTAGACTTTGGGATATCCATCATTTCCACAAAATCAGGTTCCTCTTGCTCATCCACAGCTTCCTCTAATGGGAGCTGGAGGGTTTCAGCAACCTTTTTATAAAACAGAAAATGAGACGGGGACTCAGAAAGCATAGGGGGAGATTCTAAAGGTCTGTCTGGGGAGATGTCCAGTTCAATGGGCACATCCAGACTCTCAAAGTCACATTCACACTGTTCATAATCCTCCTCCCCTCCTCTGGTTCATAAAAATCTCCAATATCATATTCTTGAACCCGGTGGAACCGGCGAACCGACCTTTTACCAGACAGTGGCGGTTCGGAGACCGGAGAAAGTGACTTTACAATTTGTATAGCTTTTGCTATTTCTGCAGCAGTTGGAGAAGGAATTTTGGACTCCATACCTGCTGATTTTTTACTTTTCTTTGCTGGAACTGGCTCCTCAGAGCCAGCTTTACGTTTGCCCGAGGAAGTCTCGCCCTGGTCAGAGGGCACTCGCTCCGGTTTGGTTGGCACCGAACCGGGCTGGCCATCCGGGTCAGCGGACTTTTTGGCCTCTCGTTCCCTGAGCCTGCCCACTCTCTTATCCAGGGTGGCTGCAGAGAAATTTTTACAAATCTGGCAGTCTGAATTGAGGTGGTCAAACCCCAGACAATAAACACATGCAATGTGTGGGTCAGCCTTGGCAAAGGCTTCCCCACAGACACTACAGTGTTGAAACCCAGTGGGCCCGGTTTTTCTGTTGGGTTTCTCAGACATGATGCCAGCCTAACCAAGAAAAGTGCCCTTTTAACGGCAGTGCCAGGCAAGACACCCTTATCGGTTCCCAACCGTGTCACGGGTCGTGGAAAAAAACGTAATGAAATCCGGTTTTTTTAGAACCGATAAGAACCGGGAACCGCACTCTAAAAGCTTTAAATGCTTATTCTTTAAAGTTTTAAACAACCTGATCGGTTCGAACCGAAACGATAAACATTACAAGTTCCAACAGAATAAAACCTGTCTATTACTTACAATACCACAGACAGAGCTTGAACCGATGGTTTGCGGTTAAAATAATAATACTGCGGTTGAATTTAACTGAGAAAATACTGTTTAAACCGAGAATGCAACCGCAGCAGTAGGGAGAAATCTCCGGAGCGACTGTTCAGTGAGGCGGAGTAAAGAATCTGACAGTTTCAGTTTGAAATTATCCAGACAGAGCTTCTCTAACCGAGCTTGCGCTCTAAACTCCATTCTTAGAATGGTAGTTAACTCTTTCACCTCCGGAGCAGTTCTAATGGTGGGACAAACTGCAATTGTCATAATATAGCAAGACTTCATGTTGTTTGAAGTGTCCCTGGGCATTCCACAAGGATCCATCCTTGGTCCCCTCTTATTTAGACGGTTTCTCAACCCCCTTCCAGATGTCTGCTCAGTTAAAATTCTGCTCTATTCAGCCGATGCGGTCATATTGCCTAGTAGCCCCATCTTAATCGACTCATAAAAAATCTACAAGAAAGTTTCATGAAAATTGAGGAATGGTTCAGTCAGAACAATCTACTACTTAAGCATAAAAAACTAAAGTACTGCTGTTCTCCAGTCCACACAACAAGAACAGGTCCAGCCAACTGACAATTCTAAATGGACACTATGAGCACTTGGACCAGGTTGACACATTCAAGTATCCGGGCATTACCCTTGATAGCTCCCTCTCCTTTCCCCCCACATTAATCATGTTGTAAAAACAGTCAATACCCATCTTGGCTTGCTTTATAGGCACCGGCTATATATGACAGCTGAAGCCTTGAGACTTGCAGTCAGTAGCCCAATACTATCTGTCATTGACTATGGCCTGGTCGTGTACAGTGTAGCCACAGAAACTGCATTGAAAAGGGTCAGAATATCACTAAACAAGGCCTGCAGACTGGTTCTAGGCTTGGATAAACTAATGCACACCTGTGACCTTTATGCCCAGACCAAGTGGCTCAACCTTCAGGGGAGAATAAAGTACCAAGTATGCCTCTTGGGGAAAAAAAGCCCTTCTAGGACTAACCACATTGATCTTGCAGAAGCTCCTTAAGCCTGCCTTGAACACCCATCAGACCACAGGTGAGGCTAAAAGAAAAAATTACTCACCTTAGTAATGTTGTTTCTTCTAATGGAGTCTTGCTATATTATGACTATTGCAGTTTGTCCCACCATTAGAACTGCTCCGGAGGTTAAAGAGTTAACTTCCATGCCAGGCATAGAACTTGGAGCGCAAGCTCGGTTAGAGAAACTCTGTCTGGAAGATTTCAAACTGAAACTGTCAGATCTTTTCGAGCAAAACTCACTAAGGTTCTGTGTGGAAGCTGTAACCTACATTAGCCAACTGGCTACTTAAATATTAACACATTTTCCTGGTCCCAACACTAAGACTCAAGTCAGGGGACCAGAAAAATAAAATAATATGAGATAAGATAATATAAAACACACCCAAACACCCCAAAAAGGGGTGGAAAACAAAAAAAAAAGGGCATCAAAAAAGTGCCAACACTGGAATGCCCACCCCATACCCCAAGTAGAAGTTCTGAGAGGGGCAGGCTGGCGGGGAGGTCATAATATAGCAAGACTCCATTAGAAGAAACAACATTACTAACGTGAGTATTTTTTTCTTCAAACAACATGAAGTCTTGCTATATTATAACTATTGCAGAATACACAGCAGTACCTCCATGGAGGAGGGACAGAACCTACTTAGGGAATAGGCTCTGAAGCACGGCTGTGCCAAACCGAGCATCCCTCCTGGCCTGGATATCCAGGGAGTAATTCTTGGTGAAAGGGTGTACCGTTTTCCAAGTAGCTGCTTGACATATCTCTAAGATAGGAATGTCTCTGGCAGCAGCTAGAGACGCAGCTGTACCTCTGGTAGAGTGAGCCCTCAGGCCTGAAGGGGGACCCTTTCCCAGTTTTTGATAGCAAAATTGGATACAAGAGACAATCCACCTGGCAATGGATCTCTTAGTGGCAGGTTTCCCTATTCCAACCTCACCATAAGTGAGAAATAGTTGGAGAAATTCGAACATGTGACCCTTGATACACTCTATGTAGTAACTTAGGGCCCTCTTAACATCTAAGCTGTGCAACCTCCTCTCACCAGAGGAGGAATGATCAGTGAAAAACACTGGAAGGGAGACAGATTGATTAAGGTGGAAATCTGAAACCACCTTAGGCAAAAACTTCCTGTTAGTCCTGAGGACTGCCTTATCCCTGTGAAAGGAAATAAAGTCAGTCTCCACTGACAAAGCTTGTAACTCACTCATGCGCCTGGCAGAAGTGATGGCTACTAGAAAAACAGTTTTCCAAGTCAAGTACTTAAGCTCTGCCGAAGACAGAGGTTCAAGGGGGGGGTTGCATCAGCTGAGCAATGCAAACATTAAGATCCCAGGCAGGAGTAGGGTCCCTGAAAGGTGGATTAGTATGAAGTAATCCTTTGAAAAACTTGGAAAATACAGGGTGAGTGGAAAGAGAAGAAGGCTTTCCTGCTGAAATAAAAGCAGAGACAGCTGCCAAATGCACTTTCAGGGTAGCTGGTCTCAGTCCCAAAGAATTAAGATGGACCATATAGTCCAAAACAATGGGCAAATCAGCAGATTCCGGGGACATATGCTTCCCAGAACACCATATGGAAAACCTTTTCCATTTAGAGTTATAAGTAGCCCTAGTGGAAGGCTTCCTAGAAGCTTTCAGGATTCGAGAACACCTAAAGAAAGGTGTAGGTCAGGAAATTCTAACTCCTCAAGAGCTAGGCCTTGAGGTTGAGGGATTTGAGATTCGGATACCAAACTCTCCCCTGGGCACAAGTTAACAGGTTGTGGTTCCTGGGGAGACACGGGGAAGATGGACTACTAAGGACAGAAGGAGTGGGTACCAGGGCTGCCTGGCCCAATCTGGAGCAATCAGAATCATCTTGCAGGGCTGAGATCTGATTTTGACTAGCACCTTGAACGGGAGAGGAAAGGGGGGAAAGGCATATATAAACTTCCCTTCCCAATCGAGGAGAAAGGCATCCAGGGGACTGAGCCCATCACTGGGCCTGCAACAAAACAGTGGAAGCTGATGATTGTCTGGGGCTGCAAAAGATCTATCTGAGGGTGCCCCATCTGACAAAAACTATCCCTAGTACTCGGGATCCAGTGACCATTTGTGATGGCCTGGGAAATCCTGCTGAGAGCATCTGCCAGGACATTGTCCTTGCCTGGGAGGTGAACTGCTATGAGGGAAGTGTTCAGGGAATAAACCAGAGACCACAACTTCATTGCCTCGGTGCACAAGGCAGAAGACCGAGTGCCCCCTTGTTTGTTGCTGTACCACATTGTAGTGGTGTTGTCTGTTCTGACCTGTACCACTTTGTTCTGAACAGATGCAGAAAAAACCTGAAGTGCTAGAAAAACAGCTCTGAGTTGCAACAGATTGATGTGGAGCAGAGATTCCTGAGGGGACCACACTCCCTGGGTGGAGAGGCCGCCCATGTGAGCTCCCCATCCCAGAAGGGACGCATCTGTAGTAAGGGTCAAGGAGTGAGATAGAGGGATGAAGGTGACCCCCTTGTCTCAGATTGCTCTGATCCTGCCACCAGTGAAGGGCCTGGATCAGGGTTCGAGTCACTGGAATCAACTTGGATAGGGGATCTTTTCTTTGAGACCAAAAAGGCTCTCAAGTGGAACTGAATGTCCCTCATCTGAAATCTTGCTCCTTGTACTACAGCTGTGGAAGCAGCCATGTGTCCTAGGAGCTGTAGGACTTGCCTTGCTGGTCGAGAGACCTGCAGAGTGAAGGAGGAGGAGGCCAGGGCCACTAGGTTCCTTACCCTTTCTAGGGGAAGGAAGGCTCTGGCCTGCTTTGTGTCCAATTCTGCACCTATAAAGGTAAGTACCTGGACAGGTTCCAGAACTGACTTTGGAAGATTGAGAAGAAAGCCCAGAGAGGTAAGCAGCTGCTGGGTAACTTACAGGTGTGATTTGACCTGGTCTGGAGACTGACCTACAATGAGCCAGTCATCTAGGTAGGGAAAGATAGCAATCTTTTGCCTTCTTAAATGAGCAACTGCTACTGCCAGGCATTTTGTGAATACCCTTGGGGCAGAGGTAAGGCCGAAGGGCACTGCTCTGAACTGGTAATGGCTTGAGGGCAGTTCGAATCTGAGGTACTTTCGGTGGGAGCTTCTGATAAGAACATGGAAGTAGGCATCCTTGAGGTCCAGGGAAGCCGGCCAGCCAGTCCCCTGGCCTTAGAGAAGGTAAAATCATTGCCAGAGTCACCATTTTGAATTTTGGTTTTAAAAGGTGCTTGTTCAGATATCTTAGGTCCAGAATGGGCCACCATTCTCCTGTCTTTTTTGGGGTAAGCAAGTACCTGGAGTACAGACCCTTGCCCTGGTGTAGGGGAGAAACTCTTTCTACAGCTCTGAGAGCCATGAGGGTTGAGACTTCTGTTTCAAGGCAAAAGTCTCTAGAGGATTTGCAGGTGGAAAAGATCTGATTCTCATCTTTGGAAATTTTTTGAAGCTGAGAACCAGACCCTGGCTTACTACTTCCAGGACCCACTTGTCTGATGTTAAAGACTCCCAGTCCTGAACGAGCAAGCCAGCCTGCCCTGCAGGTAATGGAGAATCTGGCCCTGGGCACCCCATCAGGGTGCCTGTTTGGCAAGGGCTTTAGGCTGAGGGGTGGGAGCAGGCCCTGCTTGCACCCCTGCCTGCCTCTCCTTCTGAAGAACCCTCTGAGCAAAGCCGAAGAGGAGGCCTGGGTTTGGTAAAAGGCCCGTGAAAAGGCCTGCCTCTGCCCCTGGGGTCTGTCTCTGAGGAGTGGCTTGCCGCTCCTGGCTAGTGCACTCCTATAAGTGGTTCTATATTCATCCATTTTTTCATATAATTCTCTGTCTGCTCCCAAACAGAGAATTTCCCACCAGGAAAAATCCATAGCCTTAGTCTGGGTATCCTGTGACAAATTAGTACACCTGAACCAAGCCAATCTACGAAAGGCCACAGATGTAGCCATGACTCTAGAGGATACATCATTAGAATCCACAGCAGTATGGAATTGCACCTTGATGCCTCAACGCCATCAGTACCACCTGCTCCAGCTCCTTGGCAAGCTGGCCAGGGGCCTGTTTGGCCAAAGCCATGACAGTGTCTCATCTAGATTTTTGGTATCTTGCCACATAAGCCATGTAATTTGCTTGTCTGAGTCCCAAGGACGCTGCCATGTATAGTTTTTTAACCATGGCATCAATCTTCCTGGAGTCCTTCTCAGGAGGATGTGAAGCCAGGGGAATATTAGCCTTATCACAGGCTGCATCCTGAACTACCCCAACATGACTGCATTGCTGTGAAAGAAATTCTGTATCAGGACCTGACAAAGTATACCTCCTGTCCATCTTTTTGTCCACAGGAGGCACAGAATTAGGAGCTTTTAAAATTTTTATTGTTTGCTTCCTAAATGATTTATGTAAGAATAGACAATCTCCTGGACTCTGGGATATCCATCATTTCCACAAAGTCAGGTTCCTCTTGCTCATCCACAGCTTCTCCAATGGGAGCTGGAGGGTTTCAGCAACCTTTTATAAAACAGAAAATGAGAAGGGACTCAGAAAGTGTAGGGGAGATTCTAAAGGTCTGTCTGGGGAGATGTCCAGTTCAATGGGCACATCCAGACTCTCAAAGTCACATTCACACTGTTCATAATCATCCTCCCTCCTCTGGTTCATAAAACTCTTCTATATCATATTCTTGAACCGTGGAACCGGCGAACCGACCTTTGCCAGATAGTGGCGGTTCGGACGGAACCGGAAAAGTGACTGGACAATTTGTATTGCTTTAGCTATCTCTGCAGCAGTTGGAGAAGGAATTTTTGACTCCACACCTGCTGATTTTCTAGTTTTCTTTGCTGGAACTGGCTCCTCAGAGTCAGCTTTACGTTTGCCCGAGGAAGTCTCGCGCCCTGGTCAGAGGGCACTCCCTCCAGTTCGTTGGCACCAAACCGGGCTGGCCATCTGGCTCAGCGGACTTTTTGGCCTCTCGTTCCCCGAGCTTACCAACTCTCTTATCTAAGGTAGCTGCAGGGAAATTCTTACAAATCTGGCAGTCAGAACTGAGGTGGTCAAACCCCAGACAATATACACATGTGGTGTGTGGGTCAGCCTTGGCAAAGGCTTCTCCACAGACACTACAGTGCTGAAACCCAGTGGGCCCGGTTTTTCTTCTGGGTTTCTCAGACATAATGCCAGCCTAACCAAAAACTTGCCCTTTTAATGGCAGTGCCAGGCAAGACACCCTTATCGGTTCCCAACCGTGTCACGGGTCGTGGAAAAAACCGTAATGAAATCCATTTTTTTAGAACCAATAAGAACTGGGAACCGCACTCTAAAAGCTTTAGAATAAAGTTTTAAAACAACCTGATCGGTTCGAACCGAACCGATAAACATTTACAAGTTCCACACAGAAATAAACCTGTCTGTTACTTACAATACCACAGACAGAGCTTGAACCGATCGGTTTGCGTTTAAAATAATAATAATTGTTGAATTTAACCGAGAAAATACTGTTTAAACCGAGAAATGAACCGAGCAGTAGGAGGAATCTCCAGAGCGACTGTTCAGTGAGGAGGAGTAAAGAATCTGACAGTTTCAGTTTGAAATCTTCCAGACAGAGCTTCTCTAACCGAGCTCGCGCTCCAAGTTCCATGCCTGGCATGGAAGTTAACTCTTTCACCTCCGGAGCAGTTCTAATGGTGGGACAAACTGCAATAGTCATAATATAGCAAGACTTCATGTTGTTTGAAATGCCTTACACATTCACTTCTGACACACAGCACTTGCCCAGCATGCTTTCTCCTATAAGGCCCCACTTTGGCTCAATGAACTCCCTTCTACAATCACCAACATTCCAAAGCTTGGGCCATTCAAAAAGAAACTACTGCAATATCTGATTACCTTAGCCATATGTGACTGCTCAGACTGATTCCCCAGTCCCCCCGATCCTTACTTAGCTCCACTCTCCCTCTCCTGCTCCCTCTCCAGCTTCTAAGTCCACCACCATGGTTCTCCACCAACCCCTCCTGCTCTATCTTTACTACTCTACCCCCCATCGTCCCCCTGATGGTAATCTCTCAGCTGTCACACTACCTCCACTCCTCTTTTCCCCCCTCAATTTCCATCTTCCACTCCCAACCCCCTACTCTCCATTAAAGCTCCCTGTGCTTACCAAACCTCTCCGCCATGTCTCGCGACAATGTTAACTTCTGGCTGCTCTCTCTCTTCTCACTTCCCTGCCCCAGAATTTTTGGCACACTACTGCTTTTGTACATGACTGTAATTAATCCCATATTTTTTAGGTAACCATTATTGTATTCATTCTGTACACAGTATTTGTCTTTGTGTACTTGCTCTTTTTCTTATTTGTATCTGTTAACTGATGTGAAACCTTTGTAAAAGAGCTCCAAGCTCAAAAGTTGTTCATCTGAGACAATTAATAAATAAAATAAATAAATAAATGGTTGAGCAACCCCATCCCTGTCTGTAAATGTGTGCACCAAGGCTGAGCCCAGTGTTATATGTATTCTACCTTGACCCCTTTTTAAGATACATAATACAAGATCCAAGAATCCAGGATTTACCATGCTCTTCTGGACTTCCACAACTTAATGTTCTTGCCTACACAGATGATATCATCTTGATGGTGTCTGACGTTACACCAAAGACTGCTATCACAAAAAATTTAAATAGATTTTGAAAGTGTCAGGCTCTAAAGTTAACTATACCAACAGCATGTGTATTACTCTGGGCAATGCTGTATCTCCAGGTGAGGGGAGTCTTGCCCACATCACAGTTACTGGAAATAATAGTAAAATTCTAGGATCAGAATTTGGAAAGGGAGACTTACAGCAGCATTCCAAAATTGGGAAACTGAATTAAAAACTGGTGAGGCAAAAAATACACAGTTGGAAAGGGAAGACTGTCTTAAACAAAAAGGTGATGTTAATTAAAACGTTGCTCTCATTCTACTTATACAGAATGTAAGTTATATTTCCCCATCACAGAGTTTACAGGCCAGATTATTTAGTATACTTTTTCAGGCCTTTTATGGCAATCACCTGAATACCATAAAACATGAATTTATCTGTAGGTCCAAGGAACAGGGTGGAGTCCACATGTATGCAAAACTTAACTTTCTGTGTTTAAGTTGTATTAAGTGGATACCGAAGAGAAAATAACTAAACATGCCAAAAGGAGGGACAAAACTTTTTTTTAAGATATGTAAGGGTGAGGAGGAGGAGGGCAAGGCAGGGGATTGCAAGGCTGAGGGGGGAGAGAGGGATACAACTGAAAGAAGACTGTGAAAAAGCAGTGGTGTTAAACAGGTACTTTTGCTCAATATTTATGGAGGAGGAAGAGGATAGGGACCTGAGCTTAAGGGAAGGGGAGGAGGAGGATGGCAAATGGGTGGATCAGATCCTGTTCACTGTGCATAGGGTTAGGGAGGAACTAGGAAGGCTGAAGGTGGAAAACTCAATGGGGCCAGATGGGTTACACCCCAGGGTGATCAGGGAATTGAAGGAGGAGTTGGCTGCCCCACTGACAAAGCTATTCAACTTGTCTCTGGATACAGGGAGGGTACCAGAGGACTGGAGGAGGGTGGACATGGTGCCTTTGCACAAGGGAGGAAGTAGGAAGGTAACGGAGAACCATCGCACTGTCAGCCTCACCTCAGTGGTGGAGAAGGTAATGGAGGCACTAATCAAGGAGAGGGTGGAGAACTACCTGGAGAAGAATGGCTTGCAGGACAGCAGACAGCATGGCTTCATGAAGGGAAAGTCATGCCAGAAAAACTTGATTGAGTTCTTCGATTGGGTGACTCAGGTGGTTGACCAGGTAGGGGTGGTGGACATGGCCTATCTGGACTCCAGTGAGGTCTTCAACATTGTCCGTCACAGAAGGCTGGAAAGTCTAGGGGTGGGTGGGAAAATAACAAGGTGGGTGGAGGTCTGGTTAGCACGAAGAACCCAGAGGATGGTGTTAAACTGGGTGTACTCCAGGACTGGGGCCGGAGTACCCCAGGGGTCAGTACTGGAACCTCTCCTTTTTAACATTTACATTAGCGATACAGCAAAGGGTCTGAGGGGAAGGGTGTACCTATCTGCTGACAATACAAAGATCTGCAATAGGGTGGCACCCCAGGGTGGGGGTGGGTAGAGAACATGAGACAGGACCTGAAGATGCTTGAAGAGTAGTCAGAGATGTGGCAACTGAAATTTAATGCCAAAACGTGTGCTGTGATGCACATGGGGAGTAGGAACACACGAGCAGGATACACTCTAGGAGGGGAGGCAATCAAAGTAATAGAACAGGAGAGGGATTGGGATTGTAGTCTCATCCAATCTTAAGGTAGGAAATCAATGTAGCAGGGCGGTGGGAAAGGTCAATGGAATGTTGGCATGCATCGGCAGGGGCGTTACTAGTAGAAGGAGGGAGGTAATGATGCCTCTCTACAAAGCCATGGTGAGGCCGCATCTGGAGTATGGGGTCCAGTTATGGAGACCACACACCTCCGCAAGGACATAGATGGGATGGAGAGGGTTCAGAGAAGGGCCACCAAGATGGTGCAGGGTATGCAAGGAAAGACATATGAGCAGAGGTGCAACAAGCTGGATCTGTGCATGCTGGAGACTAGAAGGGAAAGGGGAGACATGATTAAAACTTTTAAATATGTGAAGAGGTTCAACAAAGTAAGGGAAGGGTGTTTACTTAAAAAGAAGGAGGGGCGCCAGAACTAGAGGGCATACCCTCAGACTGCAGGGAGGAAGATAAAGAGGCAATGTGAGAGGGCGATTCGTCACAGAGAGGGTGGTGAAGGCCTGGAACAGACTGCCAGAAGAGGTAGCAGGGGCTGAATTGGTGGAGGGATTCAAGAGGGCATGGGACAGACATATGGACTGAGTAGTGGTGGGAGGGCAGGGGTTGGCAGAAGGGGGAGGAGTAGGGGGGAAATAGGGCAGACTGGATGGGCTGGTGTGGTCCTTTTCTGCCATCAAGCTTCTATGATTCTGTGATTCCTTTTAGACAGGCTCAGAAAATAACAAGAAAAGGAGTTTACAGCTATATCATAGGGTAGCAGTTTTCTGGGCGAACTTAAGTTTCTCGCAGTGCCCAAACGGGTGGTACATCTAAAGTATTATCGCAGTCGAATAATCCCAGGACACCTCCACTCGCATGGAATGTTGTCTGGCTGAGCAGCCACAGCAGACTGGGTGTTAAAAACACCCATAAGCATACAAACTTGGTGGCTAGAGTATATACCAGACACACTTGTCCTGATGTCCTGGAGACCCAGTAACGCCTTTATTTTTTTTTCTTTACTGTCCTCATGTTTCTAACTTGCGATCTTTGGTGACTACAGAATGGCGAGAACCAGCATATACTAATCTCGTGTGTTCAGTCTTAGTTTGGGGATTATTTACAAACCATGGTTAAAATGTGATTTAGGGACCTTACAACTTATTTCTGCTGTTCCAAAATATTATATCTGGCAGGCCCAATGTACATGGGTCCTGCAGCAGAAAATGTCCATACACTCTGAAATACTGAACAATGTGCGTATTTCATTACAGAAAGTTTATGACAGGATGACAGTAGATTTGCAGGGCATACAGTTAAAAGAAAACACCTATATGCTGATAAAGTGCAGCAGCTGCTGCAGAAATGCCTGATTAGGGCTTTCACCATTAAAACAACATTTTTTTTTTTACCTGCTGCATCTAGACTTTACCGCGACTGACACTACAGGGACAACAGCACCAGGTCGCTGTAGTGTTGGCGTAGGACCCAGGCACTGCTTTCTGGGGGTATTGCACCCCCTTCCCAAAGCAACTCTGACTCAAGAGTTGATTAATTTAGTAGCGAGGGGGGCAGAGCCCCCCCCCCAAAAAAAAACAATGTGAAGTGATTCCCTTTATGCCGACCACAAATGTGGTCAACATAAAGGAGTCGCTGTAACGTCGGTCGACAACAGTCACAGATCCCATCTAGAGTAAACTTTGAAAGACTTGTTCCACCCATAATGTCCAGAGAGCCTCCTGTGGTCATCTCCTGCACTAGGGAGCTCCCGTCGCACGGGTTATGCTAATGAGGTCTACCAACACTCTGCTATTAGCTGGGAGCTGTCATTAGCAATTATTTATTTATTTAAAAGTTTTACCAGGAAGACTCACTGAGCAATAGTGCTCGATTCCAGGTGTGTCCAGGGGGAAGGGGGCAGAGAGAATGAGTACATACATAAGGTAGTAAACAATCAATAATTTGCAAATAAAAAAGGGTAATAAAGTATGCACTTTACAGGAAGCTAGTATACAGACAGCATAAAATCGGAGTAGTTTAACACCAATCATGAGCAAAAACAGGAGCAGTGGGAAAAATAAATCATGTAAATAATACAAATAATACAAAAAATACAAAAAGCAGCAGGTAATGTGACCATGTGGAGGGACCTGCATAGAAGACTGGAAGCCCTGTACTGACTGACTGCTGCTTGAAGATTAAGATTTACACATATTACCCGCAGGCACAAGATGACCTGAAATGGGAATTGACGAGAGTGCTGAAGTGCTTAGTCTGGGGCATATGCCTGATGGCAGATGGGAGGGAGTTCCATAGTTTGGGCATCCAGTATCTGAAGGATGCTTGGCCACTAGAGGTGGTACCTGTCACAAACCCACTCAGCAGGTCAGCCCTCTACTCCCAAAGTGCCAACCTCAGAGCGTAGTCTTGTGAACAGTTAACAGAACAAGGTAACCCTCTTGTCTGTTTTTGTGGATTCGAATGCACCTTTGGTCTCAAGTTCTGGAGGGATTCAAACTGTGAACCTCTTGTTAGCATACCCAATGTACAGGCTCAGATAATTCTGTCTTCGGGGGGCCAGATATCTTTGCCTATGGGCACCTAACCAGGTGTACATAAATTAACCCTTAAAAACTGTAATAAAAGACCTCAGATTTAAAATGCTTACCTTTTTCCAGTTTGGTATCACCATTCAAGCTTATGTAAAGTGTCTGCCTTAACCATATATACTCTACTTGTAAAGGAAAGAAATCAAAGACAGACAGAGTAAGTTCTAAAAATAGAGTTTTACTAACATATACAAAAAATATGTAACACATAAAATACAGAACTATTATATCACAAGACATACAAATCTCTTAAACAAAACAGGTTTTAACAGTGCAATTCCTACTACAGTAATTAGATTTGTCTCTCTCTCTCTAAATACCTGCTTAAAGTGCTCACAGATGTTTCTTTGTCAGAGTCTAGATAGAAGTGCCTCTGAAGAAAAACAGAATAATGTTTAAAAGCTGGTTTTCCCCATCTATTCGCATGAGGTCACCTAGCTCCTCCCTGTTAGAATATATAAAAAAATATATCTATATAAAAACAGGATGTCTTTTCCAAGTATTAAATTCTGCAACCTCAGCATAACTCATGTTCTTCAAATGACTCTCTTTGATCTTATGATAACCTTCCCCCTTCCAGGACATGAAAGCATCTTTTATGACTTCGCACTAAAATGTCATACCCTGCTCTTCTTCCTCTACAGCTATAATTAACTTAGAAAAGTCTATAATTAGCTTCTGGCCTTTCCAGGTAACACCTGGTATCTAAAACCTGTGTGTGTGTGTGATCTCACATGCTGTTTCAGCATTTCTCATGGGAGACAGTCCATACACATTTTTATATTACAAAAAAATGATACAGCACTCAGAACTGGCTATCCACGTCACAGTACCCATGTGGCGGAAGCTGCCCCAGTGCGTGAGATGGCTGCAGGTGGCTCTCCAGACATTATGGATGGCACAACTCTTTAAAAGTTAACTCTAGATGCAGCAGGAAAAAAAAATTGTCTTAATGGTAAAAACCCTAATCGGGCATCTTTGCAGCAGCTGCTGCACTTTATCAGCATGTAGGAGTTTCCCTTTAAGGATTTATAGAGGTACTGTGATATCTAACCTTGCGGGCACAGAACATATCATGATTGAAGGACTTCTTTTATTCTCCTCCCTTTTTTCACAGGGTTTCTCCCTGAACAGGAGGTAAATTTTGATGGTTTGGGGGGGGGGGTTTATTTTTTTCTTGCATTCACTATGTACGAGTTTGATTGTGTTTTGCTTGCTTTGCAAAAATGCATTTGCAACTTTGTTTTTTGGCTACGTATTTTTTCCTTTTTTTCACTGTATATACTATGCTCTGTACTTTTTGAACATACTTAATTGTATTGTCCTGTCTTTATTTTATTTTAAATAAAATTCTCCTACTCTTCGGAGGTAGGGGGTGCTCTTCACTTCTTGTTGGACAGTGAGTCCCTGGAGAGTCTCCTTGGTCCGAAGCAGGCAGTACTTCAAAGTTCTGCGCACATCTAACGTATGGAGCAGTGCTTCCCCTGGACTCAGGAAAATGAACAGGAAGTTGGATAGACTGGTTGAGTGTAAACTCTGAAAACACCTTAGGTAGAAATTTAGGATTTGTGTGCAAAGTCTTTGTGAAAAATCAAATATGGCTTCTCACACCAGAGGGCCTGAAGCTCTGAAATTCTTCGCGCAGAAGTAATGGAAACGAAAAATAATACTTTCCAATAGAGAAAGTGTAAATTGCAAGTCACGATTGGTTGAAAAGGAGACATGGTCAGTTTCTCCAAAACAAAATTCAAGTCCCAAGCCAGGATTGGGAACTTCAGATGCAGGATGCCCCTGAGAAAGGTACAAGAGACATCCAGCTGAGCAATCGTGCGGTCACCCACGGGCTCATGAAATGCAGAAACAGCCAAAAGGTGGACCTTGAGGGAGGAGTACTGGAGACCTGAGTCGGAGAGTGAGATCAGGTAAGCCCAGGATACGATTCACTGGGCAGGTGAAAGGGTCTAAACTATGTCTAGCAGCCCAGATGGCAAATTGCTTCCACTTCATGGCATATGTGGCTTGAGTGGAAGGCTTCCAAGCAGCCACTAGGACATCCACCACTCTGTTAGAGACCCTGAATTTGGCGATGGCTATGTCTTCAGGAGCCAGGCATGCAGAGGGATCTGAGGTTAGGATGGACCAGGGTCCCCTAAGCCTGGGTCAGCAGATTCCTGCAAAGAGGGAGAGGGACCGGAGGTTCCTCTGCCATCTGCTGAAGCTCAGGGAACCAAATCTGTTGAGGCCAGAACGGAGCTACCAGGATCATGATGGCCCCCCCTCCATCTACAATTTGATAAGCACCCTCTGAATTAGAGGAAATAGAGGGAAGGAGTAAAGAAACCTCCCACTTCAAGAGAGGAACAACGCGTTTCAACAGAAAACTCCAGGCCCTGGATCTAGCGAGCAGAAATTTGGCAGTTTCTGCATTGAGTGGGGACACAAAAAAGTTCAACTCCGGACGACCCTATCTGTCAAACAAGTCTTCTGTGATGGATGAGAGAAGCTCGCATTCGTGCATGCTGGACTGAATCCTGCTGAGACTGTCCGCCAAAGTGTTTAGCACACCTGGCACGTGGACTGCAGAGTGTCAGACTGTGATGCAACACCTAGTACCACACTCTCATGCCCTCCCTGCAAAGGGGGTATAAATGAGTCCTCCCCCCCGCTTGCTGATGTAGTATACTATGCTTAGATTGTCCAAATGCACCAGCAGCTGATCCCTGTTCCTGAATGACCTGCATGGCATACAGCACCACTCTCATTTCCAGGACACTGATACACAGGGAGGCTTCCCACTGGGACCAAGAGCCTTGGGTCTGGAAGGGACCCAGGTGCACTCCCCAGCTCGGACCTGAGGCATCCGTGGTTAGGACCTGATGTGAGGAGGAGATCTGGAATGGGTCACCTTGAAGCAGATTCAAGGGGCCCATCCACCACTGCAGTACCTTGAGTACTGGGGAGAAGACGAGGACTGGTTGATCTAGCATGTCCATGCATTGGTTCCACTGTACCTGGAAGGTCCACTGGAGTATGTACATATGAAGTCTGGCCAGTGGAACAGTGGGTATGGCAGCTGTCATCCATGCCCAGCAATCTGAGATATACCCTGGCAGGAATGCAGCAATTTGGGGTTACTTCCTGGGCTTAAGCTATGAAACACTCTGCTCTGTTTGAGGGGAAGAAATGCCTTCCCTTGTGCCGAGTCCAGAACTGCCACTATATACTACAACCTTTGGGATAGTACCAGAACCGACTTAGGCAGATTGACAGTAATGCTCAGGGGGTGGAAAAGCTGGAGAGTTCGCACCAGAGTCAGCAAAAGCTGTTCCCTGGATGGGGCCTTTAGGAGACAGTCATCTAGATAAGAAAAAACATACAGTCCCTTCCTTCTGAGAGCTGCTGCAACAGCTGCTAAGCACTTGGTAAAGACTCGCAGTGTAGATGCTAGTGAGAACTTTTTTGTCAATGCCCGCTGCCCAACATAGATCGCTTTCCATCACTTTCAGTTGCGTAATATACATGCCGTCTCCCTCCTGAAAGTCTGTGGGGCTCCTCCACCAGGGGAATTGACTGGCATGATTTGCTAGGTACCACAGGTGGAGGTCTGGCAGCTGAAGTCCCCCTTGAGCTTTTGGTGCCATGAGCTTACGGAATGCTCTTAGTGCTGGTTTGCCATTCCAAAGGAATGTTGAGAGGTGAGTAAACCATGCTTTGGTAAGAGTACACCCTGTCACAGTGATGGGGTATAGTAAACTAGGTAACATGTTAATTTTAATGATGTTAATGCGGGCCCTTAAGGTCAGCGGAAGTGCTGACCAACGGGTTAGGTCTTGTTTGATCTTTGTGCGCACCATGTCTAGGTTGTGTAAAATAGACCTGTTCGATTGGGAGATAGTGATGCCCAAGTACCATATAGAATCAGGACTCCAGGTACCCCCCTCACTGCATTACCTGTGACTTGTAGGTGTGATGGCTGAGTGGCATTAGGCACGTCTTATCCATGTTGAGTATGTATCCCAAGAGACAACTGAATTCTGCCAAGGTGGCAAGTACTGATGGGATGGACTGTGCGGGGTTGGCTAGATGTAAGAGGATATCGCTCACATATGTTGATATTTTGTACCTATTACCTCCCACCTGAGTCACTTGTATGGTTCTGTCTCACTTGATTCGCCTAGTGAGGGGTTTCAGGTAAAGTTTGAACAGATATGGGGAGAGGGGGCACCCTTGTCGGGTTCCCCTTTTCAATTCTATGGAGGTGGAATGTATGTTGTTACATGAGATTTTGGCTGAGGGCTTGGAGCAGAGCAGTTTGATCCATTCAATAAAGGACTGGGGGAAACCATACACTCTGAGAGTCTCAAATAGGAATGACCAGGAGACCCTGTCGAAGGCTTTTTCTGCGTCAAGCGAAATTAATGCTACTGGTGTCCCTGAGTCCTTCGAGACCACTAGGATGTGATTCAGTTTCCACATTTGGTCTAGTGACTAGCCTCCCTTGCATGAAGCCCACCTGTTCGGGGCTGATTAGTGGGTTCTAGACTGAGCTCAGTTTGGTCACTAGGATTTTAGCCAATATTTTAAAGCAGCAGTACTATGGAAAAAAAAATTGCGCTTTTTTGACAGTTTATTCCCTGTGTCCTGCTAATCATATATCTGGTGATCTTTCTCGCCGGCATTGTACTATTGCCGAGTAATTTGCTCAGTTATTCTCTGCTTTTGTTTACATTTCTGCCACTAAGCATGTTGCACTGGAACCCCCTCTGCTGCCAACTGCACATGTGAATGGCTTGTAGGGACATCGGGAATGGTCAGCAGAGCTCTGCTGTTGTCAAAAGATGTGATGTGACCTGTAGAAAAAGCACAGCTGAAAATTAGTCAGCCGCCATATTTGTTGTAGCGCTACAACACTTCAAATCAATTGCAAATATCTAAAAAAACTAAAGATGACTGGAAAAAAACATTTACAGGTATGGAAACTGGAACTTTGGCCTCATGCTTAAAGCCGAAAAACAGAATTTTGATAGGTCACTTCCTGATTTCGTAGTACTGCTGCTTTAAGGTCAATGTTTAGGAGTGAAATGGGTCTGTAACTATCCAGACATGACATATCTTTGCTTGGTTTCGACAGCAACGTTAGGAGTGCCTCCTGTAGGGTCGGGTCTAAGTCCCCTGTTGATTTAGCCTCATTGCTGTGCTAATGGGCCTATGAGTTCTTGTGCTAGGGACATGTGGACATTCGGGAAGAACCCATCAGGTCCTGGGGCTTTGTCCAAGGTTAGTGAGTCTATGGCCTGCCCCACCTCCAGGTCTATAATGGGTTCCCCAAGTTTGTCCCTTAGCATTGGGTCAAGCTTGGGTAGATGTACCTGCTGGAGGAAGGCCTGTATCTCCTCAGTGGATGCTGGGTTTTGGGGGGCATAGAGTCTTGTAGAAGTCTCTAAATGCTCTGGCTATCTCCTTAGGCTGTCTAAGTGACTATCCACATTTGGTGGTAATGTGGGCATCGCCCTGTGCATTTCCTGCTGTTTAATTTGGAGGGCTAGTAGCTTCCCTGCCTTTTCACCGTAGTCTACGTATTTGGTTTTGGCTCAGAAAATGGCAAATTCTGCCTGTTCCCTGAGGAGCTCTGCACATTTTGCTCTTGCTTTTTTGAGGCTTAGCTGTGTGCCTGGGGACATGTCTCTATGACCCTCTGCTTCTAGTTCTCTGATTAGATGTAATGTCTCCTTGCATTCTAATTCTCTTTTCTTTTTCCTGGTGGAGGCCAGGCATATTAATTCTCCCTGCAATGTGCATTTAAATGCTCCTCACAGATGTTTCTGACTCAAGACTGTGCTGATATTCACCTCAAAGAATAGTTTAGTTTTGTCTCTTATTTTATTGAGGGTGGTCTGATCTTTGAGGAGGTTGTTGTTTATTTTCCATACCCAGCCTTGGTCTGTCTGCTCCAGGGCTAGGATGGTGAGGAAGACCGTGGCGTGATAAGAGATCACCAGTGGACTGATCTCACATGCCGTGGTGTTGCAGAGGATGGCTTGGTTTGCTAGAAAGTAGTAGATCCTGGACCAGGAGTCATGTGCAGCTGACCAGAAAGTATACTCTCTAGAGGTGGAGTGCAGTATTCTCCAGATATCCACCAATCCCAGAGAGTCCTGCATTCTCTAAGGGCTCTCTGCACTGCGGATAGACCTTTACGTCTTGACTTCGATTTATCTAGGTCATTCTCTGGTATTACATTCCAGTCCCCTGCTAGTATAGTGGGGTGTTTGGGCATGTTGCACACTGTGGCAAGGAGGGATGTGAAAAAGTAAGGGTTGTCTGTGTTAGGTCCGTAGACTGAAGATAGAATTCGTTCTGTTGCACCCAGTCTCTTTTCCACAGCTGGGCTTGCTGTGAAGTGGTGTGGGTTTCCTGCAGAAAGGCAATTTTGGTGCCCAGGGCTCTCAGGTGTCTAAGGACTTGGCACCTCTTTTCTTTCGTTTGTGCTCCCTTTATGTTCCACGACGTATACTTGGTTGAGTTAGCCATATGGTTTGGGGCGCAGTGGGTGAGTGTGTGTTTGGACGCGGGTCGGCCTCTGTTGGCCATCTACAGGGTATTTTTGGAACATAGCTGGCCACTGGCCTGCAGAGTCTGCTTTCTCCGCTCCAAGTACCTGAGGGTGCCCCTCATTGCTCTGTGGACCCTTGGGGTGGAGTACTGTTAGCTTAGCCCTGATTAATAACCACAGTGATTGACACAATATAAACAACGTTACCCATCTGAGGATTGTTGCGTAGCAGCAAAACACATCACACATAAAGGTCCTACTAGGCTCTGACACTATAAATACTAAAACTACCCAAACTGTGACTAAGCTCATAGATAAAACATGCATAGGTCACGTGATGAGCTAGCGAGGAACGGACGTCTTCGCCGAAGCTCCCGAGTCCCGCGATCGATTTAGCTTCCTTTTTCCTGCTTTTGGGGCCATACCTCTGTCTAGAAGGCACACTTACCTGACCGGTGACTCAGTGTTGCTCGCGATCTGTTTTGGGGGCCGATCGGACGTCGGAGGAGTACCGCTTTTTATTTCGGCATTTTGGCAGCCAATATGGCCAAACGCAGTCGGCAGCCCGAGCCTCTTGCAGCAAGATCCCCGGCTGCAGCTCTAAGCCCCATTCCCTGTCCCAGATGACTGGAGGCCTTGAGGGGAGATCCTGGAGGGCTAGTCCACTTCAGAAGACATCCTAGAGATTAAGCAGCTCCTGAGGGACTTGTAGCTGACTTCACCATTTTGAAACCTGCTCTTCATGCGCTTTCTCAGAGAGTGGGGGATCTGGAAGCCAGAGTTGGGTCACAGGAGAGGAAATCTTCTACCTTGGATCAGGATATGATTAATGTGAAACGACAAGTGAGAAAGTTAGAGGATCGCCTAGAGGACCAAGAGGCAAGAAGTCGGAGGAATAACTTAATACTGGCTGGGCTACCTGAGAGGGCTGAGGGCTCGGACTGTGTTGCCTTCATGCAGGATCTGCTGCTTAAGTTGTTTGGACCCACTCCGTTTGGTGACTGTTACAACCTGGAGCGCCCATCGGGCACTGAGAGAACTTCGACACAGGGCTACAGTAATCATAATGAGATTTCTAAACTACAGGAAAAAATCCCATGTTCTGATGAAAGCCAAGGCTAATAGAAATCTGCATTGGAATGGGGCTTGGTGTGGCTGTTTCAGGATCTAGTCCCTCGGTGAGGGAGAAGCAGAAGGATCATGCGGGCATCAAGAAAAAGCTATATATGGCGGGTCTGAAATTCAGGCTACAATACCCTGCTACCTTGGTGGTTAAGTTGGAGAAAGGCGACAGAAAATACCTCTCGGCAGAGGAAGCTTTAGAAAGTCTCAAGGTGGAACTACCTGATCTATTTAAGTCAGTGACCTGAACCATAAGATGAGATAGAAGCGGATGTCCAGGACTATGCAAAAGAGACTTTGAGGCCTCAAGGGACTGATTTGTTGCCTGCTGGACTCTTTTTTTCCCCCTTTTTTTTTTTTTCTCGTTTCTTGTTACAGGTTGGGGTATTGAAAAGCCAAGAAGGCAATGGCTTGCTGGTGATATTAGTTTTTCATTAATGTTTCAGAGGGGTGGGGTTTTGGGAACTGGCTTTTAAGAGGAGGCAGGAGAAAGGCAGGTTTTGAAGGAATTCATGTATGGACTCGGGGACTGAGGGGAGACCCAGGATGCGTGGGCTCATGCACGTTCCGGACGGATTTAGGAGGGCGATCGAAGGATCGGGGGTAGTTTATGGGGGTTGGGGGGTGGAAAAGAGAGAGAAACTAAGCCATGTGTTTCTAAGGCCTCTAAAAGCCATAGGGGACGGTCCCAGGGTGTGGAAGGGTTAGATGGGGTCACTTAGAATTTTGTCATGGAATGTTAAGGGTCTCAGGGGTAGGAGGAAAAGATTAGTCATTCTTAGACATATTAATATGTTGGGGGTTCATGTAGCAGCTCTTCAGGAAACCCACTTGCTGACTGAGGAACTACATTTGCTTAAGAAAGGCTGGGTGGGTAAAGTGTTTGGGTCTGGCATTGCGAGGGCATCGGGTGGGGTGGCACTCCTAATCAGGAAAGGCTTCCCTTTTGAGATCGAGGGCGTAACCTCGAGAGAGGATGGCAGGGGGGTCTACGTAGTGGGTTTGTGTTTGGGTAGCCCATTGGTGTGTGCCTCTATTTATGGGCCCACCCCGGCTAACTCGGAATTTTTTGCCTCGCTGGAGGCTGATATGGTTGCGCTCCCTCAGGGTCCTTGTATTTTGGCGGGTGACTGGAATATTTGTTTGGACAATAGCATGGATAGGATCCCCCCCCCCATCAATCTTTCTAGTCCCCCTCATGCGGCACTGCTTAGATTTTTGGAGGGTACTGCTTTGGTGGATCCATATCGGATCTACAGGAAAGGTGAGACCGAGATGACTTTTTATTCAGGGGCTCACAAGGTTTTTTCCAGGATTGACTTTTTTTTGGTCGATAGGGAGGTTTTAAGAGTTGTAGGTCTGCACACTTTTGACAGGATTCTTTCTGACCACCCCAGTACAGTTGGTATGGAGACTGGACAATATTCCTCCCAGCCAGTTCGTTAGCATTTGGATGACAGGGTGCTAGTGAGCGATAAGATTTTACTCAAGATGGAGGGTAAACTTGAAGAAATTATTCAGATGCAGATTCCAACTCCGAGGATAGGAATTTAGCCTGGCCTCTTTGTAAGGTGTTGTATAGGGGCTGGGTTCAGGAATATACTGCCGAGCTGAATAAGTTGAATAGGGCTCATGAGGAGTTTATACTAGGGGCCATTAAATCAATGGCGCCGCTAGAAGGTACCTCTGAAGAGATAGATAGGGGCTGAGACCTAAAGGAGGAGTATAGGGGTATACTTGGTTTATCAGGTGGACTCCTGGGCACGGAGGTTGAACGCTAAGTACTTACTGCAGGGGATAGGCCCGGCGGATATTGCCCATAGGATTAAAGAGCGGAGGCGGAAAGAACGATTGTGGCTGTGAAATTTGGTGATGAGTTCATCTCAGAGCCACAGGGTTTGGCTGATGCCTTTGCCAACTATTATGCGGCAATATATCAAGATGGATACAGTGCTCAGTAGCGGAAATTGAAGACTTTTGGAAGGAATACCTCTTCCAAGTTTGAACCTGGAACAGGCCGGGTCCTAGCGGCCCGATATCACGGAAATTTGGGAGTCATCATGGACTTGCCCAATGTGGTAAGGCTCGGGACCTGATGGCCTCTCGGCTAGTTTCTATAAAGCTCATGCTGAGACCTTACTACCTCTGTTGGAAGAGCTTTTCTTAGGCATCATGCAGGAAGGAATTCCCACCCTCCGTTATACCAGGCTTATATTACCTTGATCCCCAAACCAGATAAGCCCAAGCATTTGCCAGGGCAACTATAGGCCCATAGCTTTAATTAATCAAGATATTAAGATTCTTACCAAGATATTAGCTAATAGGGTTCTCAAGGTTGCCTCACATCTGATTAGCCAGGAGCAGGTGGGGTTTATGCCAGGAGGGGCCCCTGATGCTTTAAGGAAACTCCATCATATCTTAGAGAGCGGCTTTCTCCGACTTGGCTATGGCATTAGTGCGCTGGACGCGAGAAGGCGTTAACCGTGTTTCTCACCAATTTCTCTTCCTTACAATGGATAGGATGGGGTTTCCTAAGGTTTTCTAAGGGCCTTAGAAACCTTTAAGAATCTCCTACTGCTCGAGTTCTATGCAATGGATATCTCTCAAAGGAGTTTCTTCTTAAGAATGGAACGAGGCAGGGGTGCCCCCTTTCGCCAATTCTTTTTAACATCTATCTTGAACCTCTTCTAAGGGCCCTCTCGAAGGACACTGGGGTACAAGGGATTGAGGTCTTGGGGTTAGAGCTTAAGATGTCAGTCTTTACGGATGATATTTTGCTACATTTATCTAATCCATCAGAGAATTTTCAGTGTGCCTTGGGAATCATTGGTAGGTTCTCTAAGGTCGCCAATTATAGGCTAAATCTGGCTAAAACCCAGGTCCTTCCGCTCACAGTGCATACTCATAGGGCAGATTTTGAGCATTTCCGAGTTAATTGGGCATCTGACAAAATCAAGTATCTCGGGATCTGGATCATGGCTAGGTCGGAGGATGGGGTGGATGCGAACCTGGGCAATATTGTGGTTAAAGTTAAGCAGGATATTGTAAGATGGAGGAGGCTTCCATTGAATTTCACTGCTAGGTTGGGTCTTGTTAAATGAATCTTTTGCCTCCTGTATCCTATTTGTCTCTCCCTTATCCTATTCCTAGGATTAGATTTGTTGGCATCCAAAGATTATCTCGGATTTCCTATGGGATTGAAACCTCCCAGGAGGAAGCACAAGATTTTAAGTCTTCCTTATTCAAGGGTGGGGTGAAGCCCCTGATTTGTTCACTTACTATGTGGCAGGTCAATTAGGATATATGGGCCGATGGGACAGCGGTCCTCGTGAAGGGAATATACACCCACCTGGCTACAGATTGAGCAACTACTCCTGAAAGGGCTAAGCTCCGGCCAGGGGCATTAATACATGTGGACCCGAGATTCTGCCGGGCATAGGTAGGCACTCCAATATATAAATCTGTTAGAGCTTGGTGAGTGGCTGACCCAGCCCAGAAGAAAGCTCGGGAAAGGGCAGAGGAACAGCCCTGGTGGGAATCCTAATTTTCGCCTGGGAATAATATCTTGAGGGTCAGTGGGAACTAATGCTTCAGGATCTCTCCGTCGCAGAATTGGTAGTTGAGGGCAAAGTTTTCTTGCCAACTCAAGCTAAAGGATGGGATTTTTTTAAGAAGTTCCAGATCACCAACTTACTTCAGAAGTTTCTACGGGACCACAAGGATAGGGGGGAAGAGTCCGTGTTTTCTTGGGTTAATTTAAAGGGATTGGATCTTTCACAGCACCCTCTCTCCAAAGTCTATAAGGTATTAATAGACTATATGGGTTCAGATACGGAGTCTCAAATTGTATATTGGGAGAAAGCTTTATTCCCCCAGAGGCCTAACTGGTCTGAAGTTTGGAAACACATGAATGTCCTGCCTATATCGAAGTATAATATGATGCAATTTTTTATTTGTTCAAATATTTACTATACCCCTGTTAAATTATGCTCCAGAAATCTCAGACAGACAGACCTATGTTTTCGTTGTGGTTTGCTCCCAGGGGACCTCTTGCATATTTTTTGGAATTGTTCTCGCATTCAGCCACTTTGGGGTCAGATTGTGGATAAAATGGACCCGGTGTTAGATTATTCGGAATATATTAGTCCCGAGATATGTATTCTAGGGGATCTGGAAAGGATTGGGGGGAGTGTGGCTAAGCATCATATCTCCCTATTGTCAGCTGTGGTTAAAGCATTTGTTTTGAGATATTGGAAGGAAGATTTAGTTTATGATTATGATCAGTGGGTGAGGGACCTTTTACAGGTCTTAGAGAGAATTAGATTATTTATGCTGATGGACGGGAAGGAGAAGGTTTACAACCGGATCTGGAGGACCTTAGAGGTGGTCTATGCAATCCAGTTGAAAGGTCCGAGGGTTCAGGTCTGTCTGTCTGAAGAGGAGTAGTGAGAAGTATCTTCAATGTTGTAGGGTTCATGGGGCTTTTTGGTGATGGAACCTGGGTGATGATGGTCTGATAGGCCTTATACAGATTTTACTTTCCTTCCCTTGTATGGGGGTTTGCCTAACTGCAAGGTTTCTGCTGCGGTCGGGTATATGGGGTTCTCTTTCTTTCCTAGGGACACAGTTACCTATGGGTGGGCTGGGTTAGTGTTCCTGGGTTTTGTTTTTTTTTTCACCTTATTTAAAATCTAGGTGGTTAGGTAGAAGGGTCTAACCGGGCCTAATTTGGGTCGGGGGTAGTGCATACATTTTTTGTCCACCACAATGTGTTGGGAGCTTTGGGTATGGTGTTTGATTGGGTAACTGTGATTGTATATAGTTAAGGGGATGTACATAGTTTCCGCACCCAGTTTTGGGGTGTGGGCCTGGTCTTTTTTCCTTTTTTGGGCTGTATGTGTGTATGTATCTTGCATCAAAATTTCAATAAAGAGGTTTAAAAAAAAAAGATAAAACATGCATAACTATCATGGACCCTACTTGGGGCCACCTCAGACCAGCCCCCCCTACTCGGAATCAGCGGGTTGGGTGGCTGGATGAGGCAAGCCCCCGTGATAAACGGTCCACAACATGCTCCCATGATTGTGACAACCCTCTGTCCATGGTACTGTTTGCTGACAATTTACTTAAAGGGAAACACAAGTTAGGTTTGACATAGACGGATTCTGGAGGTTTGGTGGCAACGCCCTGTTTGGTATCTCAGTCTCTAGTGTGGTTCATACCTGCTCCAGTCTGAGAATAGAAATAGTGTATACCCACTCTTCCCCCGATTGCCGCCCAATTGGTGCCTTGCCATAGAGTACCTGTCATGGAATTCAGGTGTCACCCCCCTACCAATGCTTGTTTCCCTAGTGTCAACTGCCATCAGCTAAGTCCTGTGATCCCTATTGCAACTTGTTTTGCTGGCCTGTGCAACCTAGGAATGTTCAGTCTAGTATGCGTTATACTAGCTAGGGCTTGTCTTTGTCACTTAATCAATGGTCGGCCCCGAGCTGTGTGAGAAGCCATCTTTCTCTGGTGCCCCCGCTACATGCTGAAGGGTTGCACAGCTGGCATTGGCTGAAAGTCCTGTTGTGTTTGAAAGCACGTAGCAGTCTATGTCAGACTGAGTGCAAAGTCCTCATACCGACTCTTTGACTCACCCACCTTTTGGAAGTGGGGGTTGTTTCACGAGGTACCAGCCTTCAGTGTTACCCCTAGTGGTGGGTCTCCTGTCTGGTTATCTGGCACCCCACCCCCAGGCAAGAGTGATGGTAAATGGGTGACCCCTTGCCTAAGGGTTTCCTTGTGAAGTCTCAGCATTCACTTTGTGTAGTATGGACGGGGGGATGCGCCAGGACACAAGGAAAGCAAGCCGCTCTCCAGGCTGTCTTTTTGGGATCCTGGCTCATTATATCATAATGACCCTTCACAAAACACCCCCCACTGCCCTGCTTTCCTAATAGAAAGTTTGATGTGGACATGCAGAACCCAAGAGCTCCATAAAGGAAAAAGGAAAGATTTATATAACTAGGTACCTGAAGCGATTACAGTCCATTAAATGAAGTAAGTCTGTACGGAGGGTCCTGGAGCGTCGACCCTTCCTTACTCTGACCATGGTCCATGTTCCTAAGGTTGCTTCCAAACTGTAAGATCTAGTGTTCATTCTGCCTGAAAAAATTACTCACCTTAGTAATGTTGTTTCTTCTAATGGAGTCTTGCTATATTATGACATATGCAGTGAGTCCCAACCTTCAAACTGCTCCGGAGGTGAAAGAGTTAACTTTCCATGTCAGGCATGGAACGCTGAGAGACTCTGTCTGTTGTTCTTCAAACTCAAACTGTCAGATCTTTATGAACTAAACTCACTAAGGTCCTGAGTGGAAGCTGTAAACCTACACTAGCCAACTGGCTACTAAATATAAGAACACATTTTTTGGTCCCAAAACAAAGACTCAAGTCAGGAGACCCAAAAAATGAAAAACACAACACCCAGTCACCCCAAAAAGGAGGGGTGAAAAACAAGGTGGGCATCTACTAAGTGCCAACACTGCACTGCCCACCCACATCCCAAAAAGCAGAGGTTCTGAGAGGGGCAGGCAGGGGGGGAGGTCATAATATAGCAAGACTCCATTAGAAGAAACAACATTACTAAGGTGAGTAATTTTTTCTTCAAACAACATGAAGTCTTGCTATATTAAGACATATATCAGACTATACAGCAGTACCTCCATGGGAGGGACAGAACCTACTTAGGAAATAGGCTCTGAAGCACAGCTGTGCCAAACCGAGAGCATCCCTCCTAGCCTGGACGCCCAGAGAGTAATGCTTGGTAAAAGTATGAACTGTTTTCCAGGTAGCTGCTTGACAAATCTCTAGAATGGGGATGTCCCTGGCAGCAGCCAGGGAAGCAGCTGTACCTCTGGTAGAGTGAGCCCTCAGGCCTGAGGGAGGAACCTTACCCAGCTTTTCATAACAGAATTGGATACAAGAGGCAATCCACCTGGCAATGGATCTTTTAGTGGCAGGTTTCCATTTACCAACTTCACCATAAGTGAGGAACAGGTGCAGGAAGTCAAACCTGTGACCCTTGCTACACTCAATGTAGTAACTAAGGAAAAAAGACTCTTCATCAGCTGTACGCTCCTCTGCCAGAGGAGGAATGGTCAGTGAGTAGACTGGAAGAGAAATAGATTGATTAAGGTGGAAATCTGAAATCACCTTAGGCAGAACTTCCTGTTAGTCCTGAGGACCACCTTATCTCTATGAAAGGAGATAAAATCAGGCTCCACTGACAAAGCTTGTAATTCACTTATCGTCTGGCAAGTGATGACTACCAGAAACACAGTCTTCCAAGTCAAATACTTTAGCTCTGCTGAAGACAAGGGCTCAAAGGGAGGTTGCATAAGCTGAGCAATGCAAACATTAAGATCCCAGGCAGGGGCAGGGTCCCTGAATGGAAGGTTGGTGTGAAGCAATCCCTTAAAAAACTTAGAGACTATAGGATGAGCTAAAAGAGAAGAGGGTTTACCTGCTGAAATGAAAGCAGACACAGCTGCCAAATGCAACTTTAGGGTAGCTGGTCTGAGCCCCAGAGTGTTTAAATGGACCATATAATCCAGGACTGTGGGTAAATCAGCAGATTCTGGGGAAATATGCTTCCCAGAGCACCATGTGGAAAACCTCTTCCATTTGGAATTGTCAGTAGCCCTGGTGGAAGGCTTCCTAGAAGCCTTCAATATATCCATTACACCTTGGAAAAGGTGTAGATCAGCAAACTCTAACTCTTCAAGAGCCAGGCCTTGAGATTGAGAGATTTGAGGTTTGGGTACCAAACCTTTCCCTGAGCACAGGTTAATAGATTGTGATTCCTGGGAAGACACAGGGGAAGATGGACTGCTAAGGAGAGTAGGAGTGGATACCAGGGTTGTCTGGCCCAATCTGGAGCAATCAGAATCACTTTGCAGGATTGAGATCTGATTTTGACTAACACTTTGAACAAGAGAGGGAAGGGGGGGGAAGCATAGAGAAACTTCCCTTCCCAATTGAGAACTAAGGCATCCAGAGGGACTGAGCCCAACACTGGGAGCCTGCAGCAAAAAAGGGGAAGTTGGTGATTGTCTGGGGCTGCAAAAAGATCTATCTGCGGGGTGCCCCATCTGACAAATATTACCTCCAGGACCAGGGGATCCAGTGACCATTCGTGATGGCCCTGGGAAATCCTGCTGAGAGCATCTGCCAGGACATTGTCCTTGCCTAGGAGGTGAACTGCCATAAGGGAGGTGTTCAGGGAGTAAACCAGAGACCACAACTCCATTGCTTCGGTGCACAAGGCCGTAGACCGAGTGCCTCCTTGCTTGTTGATGTACCACATTGTAGTGGTGTTGTCTGTTCTGACCTGTACAACTTTGTTGTGAACAGATTTGGAAAAAGCTTGAAGTGCTAGGAAAAACTGCTCTGAGCTCCAACCGGTTGATGTGGAGCAGAGATTTCTGAGGGGACCACAGTCCCTGGGTAGTGAGGTCACCCATGTGAGCTCCCAACCCCAAGAGGGATGCATCTGTAGTAAGGATTAAAGAGTGAGACTGAGTGACAAAGGGAACCCCTTGTCTCAGATTGCTCTGATCCTGCCACCACTGTAGGGCTTGGATCAGGGTTCGAGTCACTGGGATCAACTTGGTTAGAGGGTCCTTTCTTTGAGACCAAAAGGCTCTCAAATGGAACTGGATGTCCCTCATCTGAAATCTTGCTCCTTGCACTACTGCTGTAGAAGCAGCCATGTGCCCCAGGAGCTGTAGAAAATGCCTTGCTGGTCGAGAGACCCATGAGGGTGAATGAGGAGGCCAGAGAGACCAGGGTCCTTGCCCTGTCAAGGAAGGAAGGCTCTGGCTTCCTCTGTGTTCAGTTCTGCGCCTATGAAGGTGAGGAGCTGGACAGGCTCTAGAACTGACTTTGGAAGATTCAGAAGGAAACCTAGAGAGGTAAGCAGTTGCTGAGTTATCTGAAGACGTAACTTGACTTGGTCTGGAGACTGGCCTACTATGAGCCAGTCGTCCAGGTAAGGGAAGATGGCAATTTTTTGCCTTCTTAGGTAGGCAACTGCTACTGCAAGGCATTTTGTGAATACCCTTGGAGCAGAGGTGAGGCCAAAGGGCATTGCTCTGAACTGGTAATGGCCTGAGGGCAGCTCGAACCTGAGGTACTTTTGATGGGAGCTTCTGATGAGAATATGGAAGTAGGCATCCTTGAGGTCCAGGGACTAGCCAGTCCCCTGGCCTTAGAGAGGGTAGAATAATTTCCAGAGTCACCATTTTGAATTTTGGTTTTAAAAGGTGCTTGTTTAAGTATCTGAGATCCAGGATGGGCCGCCATTCTCCTGTCTTTTTTGGGGTAAGGAAGTACCTGGAGTACAATCCTTTGCCCTGGTGTAGGGGTGGAACCCTTTCCATGGCTCTGAGAGCCAGGAGGCAAGAGACTTCTGCCTCTAGGGCAAGTGCCTCTGATGGATTTGCAGGTGGAAAGGATCTGGTTCTCATCTTTGGAAATTTTTTGAAGCTGAGAACCAGTCCCTGGCTTACTACTTCCAGGACCCACTTGTCTGATGTCAGAGACTTCCAGTCCTGGACAAAGTAAGCCAGCCTGCCCCCTACAGGTAGTTGAGAATCGGCCCTGGCCACCCCATCAGGGTGCCTGCTTGGCAGGGGCTTTGGGCTGAGGGGTGGAAGCAGGCCTGCTTGTACCCCATCTGCCTCTCCCTCTAAAGAACCCCCTCTAGGCATAAGCTGAAGAGGAGGCCTGGGCTTGGTAAAAAGGCCTATGAAAAGACCTGCCCCTGCCCCTGGAAGGCTGCCTTTGAGGAGTGGCCTGCCTTTCCTTGGCCTGTGCACTCCTATAGGTGGTCCTATACTCATCCATTTTCTTCATGTAATTCTCTGTCTGCTCCCCAAACAGAGAATTACCCACAACAGGAAAATCCATGGCCTTAGTCTGGGTATCCTGTGACAGGCTAGTACATCTGAGCCAAGCCATTCTGCGAAGTGCCACAGATGTAGCCATGACTCTTGAACATCATTAGAGTCCACTGCAGCATGGAATTGCACCTTAGATGCCTCAATACCATCAGCGGCCACCTGCTCCAGCTCCTTGGCAAGCTGGCCAGGGACCTTTTTGCTAGAGCCATAACAGTATCCCATCTGGATTTCTGGTATCTAGCAACATAAGCCATATAATTTGCCTGTCTGAGTCCCAAGGATGCTGCCATGTACTGTTTCTTTGCCATGGCATCAATCCTCCTGGAGTCCTTGTCAGGGGGCTGTGAAGCCAAGGGAATATTTGCCTTGTCACAGGCTGTAGCCTGCACTACCCCAACATGGCTGCATTGTTGTGTAAGGAACTCCGTATCAGAGCCTGACAATGTGTGCCTCTTGTCCATTCTCTTATCAACAGGAAGTATAGTGTGAGGAGTTTTTAGAATTTTTACTGTCTGTTTCCCAAAAGATTTAAGCAAAGGAATAGACAGTCTCCTAGACTCTGGGATATCCATCATTTCCACATAGTCAGGCTCCTCTTGATCATCCACAACTTCCTCCATAGGAAGCTGGAGGGTTTCAGCCACTTTTTTATAAAACATAAAATGAGAAGGGGTCTCAGAAAGCCTAGGAGGAGACACTCCTGAAGGTCTGTCTGGGGAGATGTCTGATTCAATGGGCACATCCAGACTTTCAAATTCACATTCACTCTCCTCATACTCCTCTTCCCCCTCCTCCGGTTCATAAAATTCCTCTAAATCATACTCTTGAACCGGTGGAACAGGCCGAACCGTATGCTTACCTGATGGTGCCGGTTCGGTCGGAACCGGGGAAAGAGACTGGACAATTTTAATCGCTTTGGCTATTTCTTCAGTGGTTGGAGAGGAAAGTTTTGGCTCCACAACAGCTGATTTTCTAGTCCTTTTTGCTGGAACCGACTCCTCCGAGTCGGCTCTCCTTTTGCCTGAGGAAGTTTTGCCCTGGTCAGAGGGCACTCCCTCCGGTTCGGCTGGAACCGAACCGGGCTGGCCATCCGGGTCAGCGGACTTCTTGGCCTCCCTTTCCCTGAGCCTACCAACTCTCTTTTCCAGGGTAGCTGCAGGAAAATTTTTACAAATCTGGCAATCTGCATTGAGGTGGTCAAACCCCAGACAATAAACACAGGTGGTGTGGGGGTCAGCCTTGGCAAAGACTTCCCCACAGACACTGCAGTGTTGAAACCCAGTGGGCCGGGTTTTTCTTTTGGGTTTGTCAGACATAGTGCCAGTCCTAACCAAACTTGCCCGTTTATGGCAATTCGCCAAGCAAGACCCTCCTATCGGTTCCCAACCATGTCACAGGTCGTGGAAAAAAACGCAATAAAATCCGTTTTTTTTTAGAACCGGTAACCACACTCTAAAAGACAGATTAATGCATTTTAAAACAACCTGATCGGTTCAAACCGAACCGATAACTGTTTACAAGTTCCACACAGAAGAAATAAATGTAAAACCTATCTAGTACTCACAATACCACAGACAGAGCTTGAACCGACTGGTTGCGGTTTAAATTTGGTAAAAAAAAGAGAAAATAATACTTTAACCGACAAAATGAACCGAGCAGAAGGAGAAAATCTCCGGAGCGACTGTTCAGTGAGGCGGAGTAAAGAATCTGACAGTTTGAGTTTGAAGAACAGACAGAGTTTTCAACCGGGGTCGAGCTCAGCATTCCATGCCTGGCATGGAAAGTTAACTCTTTCACCTCCGGAGCAGTTCGAAGGTTGGGACTCACTGCATATGTCATAATATAGCAAGACTTCATGTCGTTTGAACATGGAGCTTAGGCATATGAGGCTGTCATCCTTCGTAGAAAGGATGATGCGTTGCTCCATTGTGAGCCCTCAGGAGATGATCCCCCCTTCCAGTTTTTCCACTGGACCTCTGCAGCGGTCGCAGGCATCCACACATATACTGTATGATGTAGAGACTGAGTATGCTGGCAATGTATGGCCACTTACACAGCCATGGGAAATGAGATCTGGAAGCCAATCAGGAGTTGGGATGCTTGCTGCAGAAGGCAGATGAATCCTTGCCTTGATCACTACTGTCACTGCTCGGTGACCCAGGGTTGATCAAGACGTACTCCTTCCTCTGTAGTACTGCTTATGAAAAGCATCCCTGGGAGTTCAGAATTTAGCAGTGTCCGGCAGGGGTTTGTCTCACTGAAGACTGAGAAGCCTCCGTTGGGATGGCTGTCTGTTTCCTGGTGTGAGAGTGGCCAGTGTTCCCTGACGAAAGGGAGTGGATGCATTTCGGGGCAGAGCTTCTAACATTTGAGTCCTCAGGAATCCTTGGCATGCCAGGTATTTATGGTCCTTTGTTCAACTGAGGGTGCCAAATGTGTGGCGGGAGAGGTAAGGGCGGTGCCCAGAAGTAGTGAAAAAGAGGAGACCCCCGGCCATTTTTAAAGGTTGTTGCAGCCGCCCTTAACTTCAGTGCTCATGGATTGTTGTCCAGATCCCCTGGTGGTGGCCCCCACACAGTGCTTAATGGTAAGTCTAGACCAACATTACCAGTAGTTAGATGTGGTGATGTTAGTCCTAGAGATAAGGAGTGGGGTTAATATCTGGCAACAGGCCCTGAGGAACTTGTGAACCCAGTCTTTTCCATCATTAATGGGGGGGTAGATGTTGCTGCTTTGCCATCCCCCGTATAGCAGGCCGAGATCACAGGAAGGTACAGGGTTGGGACGGAGGGAGAGAGGTAAATAGGATAAGTCAGGAGAGGGACAGAGTAGTTTGTTGTAAACTTACCCTCCTGAGAACTATATGTTGTTGCTTGAGATGCCTCCTGTTTGATGTGTTTGGGATGTAAACACTTTAGGTAAAATCTTGGGTAGCTCTTGCGTACTAAATCCGCATTAGCGAATTCGCTGGGATCCGTGGGTAAGGTAATCACCAGGCGAGCTGGGTGCAGCCTTCTGAAGGGGATATGAGTCTGATGCAGTTGTTTCTTTATGTCATGGTACTTTCTTTGTTTATTCCTTACTGCGGGTGTGATATCGCTAAATAAATGAACCCTCTGTCTCCTCCAGTGCAGTTGTCCTTTCATGCGGGCTTGGGATTGAATGTGAGCCTTATCCTGTAAGCAAGAGCACCTTGCTATGATGATTCTCAGTTTATTGAGGTTCCCTAGGGGTCGGTGCTGGGACTACTGCTCTTTAACATATTCGTGGCAGATACAACGGAGGGACTAAGGGGAAGGGTGTGCCTCTTCACGAATGATGCGAAAGTCTGTGATACAGTAGATAGTCAAGAGGGGGTGGAGAATGTGCACAGGGACCTGCGGCTGTTAGAGGTTTGGTCTAGGGAATGGAAATTGGCCTTTAACATAAAAAAGTGCAAAATCATGCACTTAGGGAGGAAAAACCGGAGAGAGACTTACTGTCTGGGTGGTCAGGCCCTGGAAGTAACTGATGAGGAGAGGGACCTGGGAATTATTGTGTCAGGGGACCTAAAGGTAGCTAAACAGTGCGAGAGAGCAGTGGCCAAGGCTAGCAGGATGTTGCACTGCATCGGGAGGGGATTCACTAGCAGGAGGAGAGAGGCATACCTCTCAAGTGTCCCTGATTTTCAGGGATGTCCCTGATTTCACCTCAAAATTTTACTCTGTCCCTCCTAAAATCTGTGTTCCCCTGACTAAACAGTGATGATTGTAAGAATAAAATTATGTCAAACAATACAGTTGCAGACTTCTTATTCTTCAGAAAATGTATTATACACTGAGTCCCTTATTCTGCCAGCTTCCTGAGTGGATAGCACCAATTTTAAAAATGTGTCCCTGATTTTGGGCCTTTGTCCCTGATTTTTTTAAGCCTTGTCCCTGATTTATGAGGCAGGAGGTTGAGAGGTATGGAGAGAGGTTATCATACCTCTATATAAGTAGCTGGTTAGACCACATTTGGAGCATGGGGAGCAATTCTGGAGGCCGTTCCTAAGAAGGGATGTGGACAGGCTGGAGCGTGTACAGAGGAAAGCAACCAAGATGGCGGCAGGGCTTAGTCACTTGCCATATGAGGATAGATTGAGGGACCTGGGCATGTACTCCCTTGAGCAGAGGTGGGATAGGGGAGGATATGATTGAGACCTTTAAATATATTAAGGGCATCAGCAGAGAGCCAGTAAAGAAACTTTTTAAATTACGGGGGTGGAAGAGGACCAGGGGGCATGCTTTACAAGTAGTGGGAGGCAGGATCCGAAGGAACACCAGAAACGTTTTCACAGAAATGGAGGTGGAGAAATGGAATGGGCTCCCAGAGGAGATGGTAGGGGAGGCCACCATAAAGGGCTTTAAGAGAGCATGGGACGGCCACATGGGTCTGGTACTGGGGGAAGGGTGCCAGATAAAGCCCTAGCCATCAGCTAGGCACCTTGGGCAGACTGGGTGGGCCAGGCGGTCCTTTTCTGCCGTCACGTTTCTATGTTTCTATCTTCTTGCTTCTGATTAAGTTTGACAGAGCAGTGAGCAAAGTCCAGGGTGTATAAAGGACTTGTTGGGGGTGGTCTGACAAGGTCTGCAAGTAGCTTTTGTGTGAAGGCAATAATGCTAGAGCCTTCAGCTTGTTCTGGGATACCCACTATAACTAAGCTGTTCCACTGAAGTCTGCTCTCCTGATCCTCTAAGCGATCCTCTAGTTTCCCAAGTTTTTTGTGGAGTTCTGTGATTTCCTTTGTGTCTTTAAACTGTTTATCCTCCACTGAACTCACACGGCCTTCCATGTCCGAAACCCATCTAGTTATGTTTTCCAAAGTGGGCTTGTAGTCCTGAAAGTCATCTGCCAGGTTACAGAGGGCCAGTTTCATCTATGCCAGTTCTGCAAAAAATAAGTCCAATTTGTCCACCGCTACATCCAATTTAGCTGCCGCGTCTGGAGAAGTAAGTGGCGAGTCTGGTTTCTGCCATTTGGTACTGTAGGTTGGGCGGCTGGCAGTGAGGTAGACAAATATGCAAACTCCATTTGTGTGTGTTCTGAGCCACTTATTGCTGAGATCTTTAAAAAATTTAGTTCCTGTGTTAATTCCCCAAAAGAAATCTGTCTTGTTGGTGAGTGAGTTTTATGAATTTATCCTTATATTGCCACATTTTAAAGGATTGTCCACAGGGTTCCAAGGAAGGCTGCAAATCAGGCAGGGCTCATCATGTGACTCCTGCCAGTCCCCTGTTTTCAGAAGGGGCATCAGGCCTGGCAATGTTACCATCCGGAACATTTTGTACTGGACATACAGACTCAGGTCTTTCAGGTCTAGAATAGGCCTCAGATCTCCAGTCTTTTTGGGGACCAGGAAAAACCTAGAGTAAAACTCCTTTCTCTGGCACCTGGGCACTGACTCAATGGCCTGCTTGTGCAGAAGGGACTGTACCTCCTCCTGGAGAACACAGGGGTGAGCCGGGGGATAACAGGAGGGTGGAGGTGGGGTTTCTGGAGGCTGCTCAATGAGCTTCAAGGTGTGTCCCCTTTCTATGATCTGTAGGATCCATGCATCCGAAGTTATGGTTCTCCACTGATTCAGATGGAGGGAGAACCGACCTCCGACCACCGCCTCCTGGTCCAGAACCAGAAGGAGGGGGGGGTTCTGGCAAGGAGTCAAGCAGAGGTGGAGCCAGCCACGGGGGTCTGTCTCTCACTTCTGGGGCACTTGGCCACCGCCCAGGCACTGGAGAGGGCAGGCAAGGCAGCCTGGGCTCTGCATTTTCCCTGGGGCTGGAAAGGTGACCTGTGCCTATTGTTTGGTTTGCGAAAGAGAGGATGCCCTCTACCCCTTGGTTGAGTGTGGTAGAGGGAGTGGACAGACTTGAGTGCCCTGCCCGAAGCTTGCAGACCATTAATGATGTCCTGAACATGAGGGCCAAACAGACTGGTGCCATTAAAGGGGGCATTATGCACTTTTTGCTGCATGTCGGCCTCAAAACCCAATACTCTGAGCCAGGAGTGCCTGCGTAGGCATATGCCCAAGGCAGCTGCCCTGGCAAAAGTGTCAGCCATGTTGTACAGGGCTCTTTGGAGATGTTCACTAACATCTTCAGCAGCCTGAAGGCACTGAAGTAGTTCCTGCTTTTGGGTGCCCTTTGGAAGGCCCTGGGCAGCAGTGTTGCCCTTCTTGCAGCTGGCATTCTGGTATTTAACCATAAGTGACGGATAGTTTGCAATACTCAAGCTTAGAGTACAGGAAGCATATACCCTTTTACCCCAGAGTTAGATTCTGTGAGACTCTTTGTCTAGGGGAAGGGAACTTAGGTGCTTAGGTGCCTTAGACCTGTCATGAGTTGCCTTGATGATCTTCGAGTCTCTCTCTGGCTGGGCAGCATAGGAGGGGAGACCCTGTGGGAGTCTGTTCATCCTGCAAGGCATAGCTGGCACCATATCTAGTCTGTGCCAAGCTGCTGATGCTGCATTCCTCAATGCTGGTAAAACTGGAGGAATGAACTTTGGGGGAGATTCTGGAATTTCTAGGAAATCCACCAATTCTTTTCTGGTGGCATCCTCTTTCTCAGTGTGGAAGCCCATGGCTGAGGACAGTTGCTTCATCACATTAAAAAAAATGTGGGGTCCTCAGGAGGAGACCTGGGGGTATGTTTTACTGAGTCTTCACTGACAAAAGAGGCTGTGGACCTGTCAGAGAGCTGGATCTCTTTCTCTTCTTCCTCCTTATCATCAGGAAGAATGAGGTCTGGGTGGCACTCCTCCTTGACAGTGACCTCTTCTAAATCTGGATCTGGAATCGGATGCACCAACAACCGCCCATGAGAAGCTTCCTGGGGCTGACGAGTAGGTGTCGACGACAAGGCTGTCGTCGACAGTGTCAGCGAGGGGGGCCTAAAGGCACCCCGCTGCTGCACAAGCACATCAGTGAACTTGAACAGAACTTCATTCAGGTTGACGGTGGTCATAGACAGAGAAGGGTTCGATGGCCCAGGCATCGATGACCTGCCTGCTGGATCCTGAGGACCCAAAGAGCCTGTAGCCCCAGAGGGAGAGGGGGGCAGATCTCGATGGGAGAGTCGTCAACGAGCCTGTCATTGATGAAGGAGGGGTTAACGACCTGGAGGTCAATGGACGGCCACCCTCAGAATCAGGAAGAGGTGCTGTCATTATGGGTCTGGTGGGCAGAGAGACCTGGACAGCAGATTTCTTTGCCGGTGCAGCCATAGCCAAAAAAAGATCCCCCAGAAGAAGGAGAGGCTAATAGGAAATGAGATCGACACCGGGAGAGTGGTCATGATCTCTGTCTTTTATGACTCCCGAGGACTTGTCTCGGGCCTTGGAGACCTGGGAGCTCGAAGAACTAGTAGGTGACTGAGAGGCTGGGACCCCGGAGGACCCCTGCCTGGAACTGGCTACCTGTTGATCCATCAGGACATTTTTGAGAGCCTTTCTGCATCACCTGAGCATTGTTTGGTTAAACTTTTGGCAGAGTGCACAGTTGGAAACTTCGTGATCAGGCCCAAGACAGCAGGCACAGAGAGAGTGTTCATATGTGGAGGCAATCTTCTTTCCACAGCGGCAGTGATGGAAGAGAAAAGTTGAAGGATTAACTCTTGACATAAACAATGTGAAGGAATCTCTTTAAAAAAGAGATTTTGGAAAAAGTTAAGGAAAAAAGCCAAAGGTGAAAAAAGGCGCGAATACTGCAACAGAGCTTCCGTGGAGACCCATGCGAGCGAGTCAATGGTGGGAAAAAACAGAGGAAGGAGTGGGGTGGCTCACACCTTTAAAGGTTGATGACATAGATAGATGTAGTCCGTGTGGGCAGCCCCAGTTGTATTGCTGAAAATCTTCCATGTGGATTCCCCTACACAGACGGCAAAGGTTCCTATGGTGTTACCTGATGATTGAGATACCCCTGAAGAAGATCTACAAATTCCCTTGGTTGTCCTGAGCTGAGGGAGAATGTGGCTCTGCCTGAAAATACCCCATTATTATTAAAGCTGCCTCATACTCTCAACATGCAAGACAGTCCTCCCAGCCCCTCAGCAAAAGGAAAGGAATCAAGGACCGAGGGTTTGAGGCCTAGGGTGCCACAGTACTGAAACACCAAGGTTCAGAATGACTGATTTAATTGCAAGGAAAGCACAGCCTGCAAAATGAAAAAAATACTGTACACTGTTCATATCGTGGGGTTTAGACCTTCCAAATTGTACTTATGTGGGTCGTACTCTGCTGAAAGATTCTTTAAAGTTCTGCAGTTCTGAAATATAGGGGCTGAACTATGTTTCAGGAGAAACAACTTGGATATCAGTTTTAAGACCATAGCAGCTTAAATGGCAGTCCTTTACAGCCATCCTTCTCAAGAAGCACATGTTTAAAATGATTATAATCCTCTTTCGGAATGAAGCAGTCAGTGTGGCAGAAATTATGTACTTGCTTCAGCAAAGGTGTGAGGTGCAAACCAGGCCTCAACCTATTTTTGATTCAGAGTTAATATACATGCATGGTGGGAAATTTGAAGACAACCTCGACAGACTGACAGAGATACAGCACATCTCCCAAACAGTTTCTTTATTGGGGGTAACCAAGGTATCCTTTTCTATCTGGGTCAGCCTAAGGCACGCTCTAAATATGGGTCACAGGCTCATCTGAGTACTGCCTGCAACCAGCTGCACTGTGGCTTGTGTGCAGGATTTGGACATCTCAGTACAGGATGCACAAATATTATGAAATGTTACCTGTGTGAGGAGAGGGGGCATGCTTTTAGGGAACTGTCCAGGGGTAGCGCATAACAGACGGGATGGATTGAACCAGGACAATATTCTGGATTGCACCCAAAAAACAAAGTTTACCTCATCCTGATCTGCCATGCTTAGACCCCGGGAGTTCCTCACTGGGTCAACTGGTCATAAATCCACCTGAGGGTTCTTCCTTCGTGACACCATTAAAGCTCCAAGTTAAGTCTGATGCACAGCAGACAGACTGTCCAGAGGGAATACCCCCCACCCTACATGCTCAAACAGAACCAGAATCTATGTCCCAGACATCATCAGCCTCACAGCTGGGGGGAGGTGGGGGGGGGCATCACTACAATTACAGAAAAGGAGCTGAATGATACACCAGAGGTTATTCCAGAAACTACCCTACCTACAGAGCAACAGGAATTGGATGTGGAAATACCCCCCACCTGCTCTACCCGTTGAACAAACTACTTCTAAATGGGGCAGGAGACCTCATACAGAAGGCAAACAGCTGAAACCCAAATAAGAAAAAAAGACCCACTGGTTTTAAACAACAAATATGAGCCCTTACAGCAAGTCTCCAGTTGAGGGGACTCAAATGAATAGAGGTCTGATGCATCATCTATGGCTTCAGCACAGCACAGCAGAATACAGTCGTGGCCAAAAATATTGGCGCCCTCGCAGTTTTTTCTAATAATGCACCATTCCTTCAGGAAAATTGTTGAAATTAAAAAATATTTTGGTATCCACATATGTATTTCTTTGATTTGCAGTGGAATAAAACACAAAAAGCAGAAAAATTTACTAAGTCTTAGCTTATTCCACACAGAAATCCTTAAATGGCCTGGACAAAATTATTGGCAACTTTTAGAAGTAGTTAGAAATAATTAGATTTCAAGCAGGTGATTCTCCTTCACTTTGGAATTCAGCTCACCTGTGGTGAGTTGCAGGTGCCTGCAATATAAAAATCACTCATTCAACCAGTTTGAATAGAGAAAAGGACTCATTCTTCTGTTTTGTGTCACTGTGTGTACTGCAATGAGCATGGAGAAAAGAAAGAAAGCCAGAGAATTGTCTGAGGAGGTCAGACGGAAGACTGTAGCCAAGCATGGACAATCTCAAGGCTACAAATCAATCTCCAGAGACCTTGATGTTCCTGTTTCCACTGTACGTAATGTTATTAGAAAGTTTAAGGCCCATGGCACTGTAGCCAACCTCCCTGGACGTGGCCGCAAGAGAAAACTTGATCGAAGATTGCAGAGCAGGATTGTTCGAATGGTGGAGAAAGCACCTCGATCAACTGCCAAACAGATTCAAGCTGACCTTCAGACACAAGGTACGACAGTTTCAACTCACACCATCCATCGCCAACTCAATGAAAGGGGGTTATATGGTAGGAGGCCCAGAAGGACCCCACTGCTGAGAGAGAGACGTAAGAAAGCCTGACTGGGGTTTGCCAAAACACACCTGAACAAGCCAAAATCCTTCTGTGAGAATGTCCTGTGGACAGATGAGACCAAATTAGAGCTTTTTTGGTAAAGCACATAATCTCTGTGTTTACAGAAAACAAAATGAAGCCTTCAAAGAAAAGAACACCTTCCCTACAGTCGAACACGGAGGAGGTTCAGTGACGTTTTGGGGTTGCTGTGCTGCCTCTGGCACTGGGTGCCTTGAATGTGTGCATGGCATCATGAAATCTGAAGATTAGCAGGCCATTTTGGAGCGCAGTGTTGAACCCAGTGTCAGAAAGCTGGGTCTCCGTCGAAGGTCTTGGGTCTTCCAGTAGGACAATGACCCCAAACACACTTCAAAAAGCACCCAGGAATGGTTCAAGACAAGACGCTGGACTGTTCTGAAGTGGCCAGCAATGAGTCCAGATCTAAATCCCATTGAAAACCTGTGGAGAGATCTGAAAACAGCAGTTGGGAGAAGGCACCCTTCAAATCTGGGAGAAATGGAGCAGTTTGCACAAGAAGAGTGGGCCAAACTGACAGTAGAGAGGTACAGGAAGCTCATCCACTGCTATAGGAAGCGGTTGATTGCAGTTATTTTGATCAAAGGCTGTGCTACCAAATATTAAGTCTAGGGTGTCAATAATTTTGTCAATGCCATTTCTTTTCATTTTCTGATTTAAAAGGATATATTAAATTCTGAATCAAAAACAAAGGTTCTGTAATATTAATAGAGAAATAAAGAATTGTGGAGACCAAATACTGTTGATAATTTCAACTTGTGTTTAGAGGAAATTGTGAGTTATTTGAAAAAACTGCAAGGGCGCCAATATTTTTGGCCATGACTGTATGTCTTCAGAAATGGAGGATGCACTTTCAGTAACTTCTGAAGAGCACAGATGGCATATAATGGGTACCAGAAGTTATAGCAATCTTAGCCACTGTTGTTGCTTTTTGATCTCTTGTGGGATATGTCTGTACATACATAGAAATATTGAAACATAGAATCTGACGGCAGATAAGGAGCGCTTGGCCCACCCAGTCTGCCCATTTTCCCTACTTACTGTAATGCTGCAGACCCTACTTGATCTCCAGCTTAACCCTCCCTTCCCTAATGACTTAAGGTTCCCTTATGCCTATCCCATGCATTCTTGATACTGTTACAGTTTTAGCCCCACCACCTCCTCCACTGGGAGGCTGTTCCAGGCATCCACCACTCTTTCTGAGAAGAAGTACTTCCTCACGTTTCCACCGAGTCTACCCACCTTCATCTTCATAGCATGACCCCTTCTTCTTGAGCATCTTTTTTTCTGAAAAATGCTTCCCTCTAGTACCTTATTATTACCCATGAGGTATTTGAAAGTCTCCATCATATCCCCCTCCCTTCTTTCCTCCAGGATATACATATTGAGGTCCCTTAGCCTCTCCTCATAGGGTTTCTGGTGCAGACACTGCACTATCTTAGTTGCCCTCCTCTGAACCGCCTCTACTCTGTCTACATCCTTCCGGAGATGTGGTTTCCAGAACTGGACACAGTACTCTAGATGAGATCTCACCAATGATTTACACAGTGGTATCGCCACCTCCGTCGTTCTGCTGGTGATACCCTTCCCTATGCACCCTAGCATCCCACTGGCTCTCCCCACTGCCTTATCGCACTGTTTGGCCACCTTGAGGTCATCAGATATGATTACCCCAGGTCTCTTTCTTGTTTGATGGTTGTCTGTACCACTCCCCCATCATGTACTCCACCCCTTGGTTTCTGTGCCCAAGTGCATGATTTTGCATACCATGTGAAGTGATCCGCCACTACAAGGATGTTGGCTATGTTCTTAATGTCCGATTCCAGCAACAAATAGTCCATATACACCAGTTCAAAAGCACTACGTGGGGTGATATTTCCTAAGGGTGCAGCTCATTTGGGTAGGGTCTTTCTCTGCACTCACGTGACACAGTTCATATAGTGCTGCTCAACTTCTACTGCCATTCTGGGCCAGTGGAGGCAGTCTAACATTAAGCCAAGCTCCTCCTGAATTCCAAGTGTCCAGTTTTGTTATGCAGTAAATGAAGCAGAGCCCTGCAAACTTTTCATGGGAGTCTCAGTTGTTTATTGGGGAAAGGAGTAGGTTTCTTTATAATCCTATACATCAGTCCATTTTTTTGTCCCCTGACCACAAACATGGCCAACCCTTAGCCTCTTATGGCCACCACCCTGACCTGCCACACCAGCCATACCCCTGGGAGTCCCCTTACTTGCAGTACAGTTTATCTCCATGGTAAGGCACCCTCTTTCTCCTCCAAGATCAGTAGTCCACTGTAACGGATCCCCTCATGCTAGGCAGATGGCCAGGTGTGGAGCCCAAGCATGCCTGAAGCTTCATCCTAGCTGGCTGAGCGCAAACTTTTCTCCCTCCCACCAAAACCTCAGCATGAATGTGCTTTGACATACATGCAATGCCCTCTCCACCTGTGAGCTTCCATAAGGCACTGGCATAGTGGGATGCAGACAGACACCTACCCACAGGAGGCAATGCTCATTCCTCCAAACCCGGGTCCCCGGCGTCACAAGTGGCACCCCGCCACTGCACCCTCAAGCAGGCCTACAACAGTCCATTCTTCACTATGACTGCTCCAGCTCCTAAGCCGTACTGGCAAATCAGGAGGATAGTGGAGGACACCAGTCTCTCTCTCTCTGTCTCTTCTCCAAGATGGTCATCACATCTTTAAGGCTGGGGTCAGATTTTCTTTTGACTTCCTAATGGTCACTCGACTTGTGTGCTAATGAAGAACACTACAGGCCTGTGAAGCTACAATACACAGACAGAATAGTATCAGGATGGGCATATATGCTAACATATGCAGAAGCCAGCAGTATTTTGGCTTCATGCATAGGGCTGTTACCCAACTGAAATGTACGCTAGTATTTTTCTGTAAGGTAACTTCGACTCCATTTTACAGCAGGGAGGACTAAAGGAGAAGGAGGGCATGTTATTTGCTCGAGGTTACATAATGTAGGGCTCTATTCACAAAATACTTTAGCGACAGACATAGGGCCCCATTTTCAGAGCTGGCTGGCTAGCTACGCAAGCAAACAGGTGCGCCCTGCAGAAAAACAGGGCTGGCCGGCTCTGGTGCCATATTCAAACAGATAGTGCAATCCGAACTGACTGCGCTATCTGTTTGAATATCGGACCCTCACAGCACGACACACAGCAAGTGGTTGCCATGTTTGGCACAGCACGACCAGAGGGCGGGATTGAAGATCACCATGAGGTAAAGCACTGCGCACATTGGTGAGCACCACAGCCCCCATAGGTGATATTCAGTATAAACATGCAAAGGAGCCCATTGGGCATGCACAGTGCTAAGGGGCCATTTATATTTGCATTATGGGTTCATCTGCCTGCCCATTATGGGTTCATTTGTATGTCAGTGCCAGGCCTGAGTATGCAGGGCAAGGATCCCCCCCCACCAAAGCCCTGATCTCTGTCCCCATATATAAAAAAAATAATACTGATGGTCCAGCGGTCCCTCCCCTGCCCCGATCCCTGAATGCTGCCCAGTTTCATATAAATAAATCCCCCGTGGTCCAGTGATCCCTCCCCATTCCCCGATCGCTGCCTCATTTCATATAAGTAAATCCCTGGTGGTCCAGTAATCCCTCCCCCATTCTACAATTGTTGCCCCATTTCATATAAATAGCTCCCCTGTGGTTCAGTGGTACCTCCCCCCCCTTTCTCCGATTGCCATCGTGACCCAAAGAAATAATTTCCCTGGTAATCTAGTGGCCCTTCACCCCCCCCCAGTAAGTAGAGACCCACCACCCCACTCCCCCTCTAATCCGACCCATGCAGGCGACTGGCATAGCCCTCCTCACACCATCATGGCCAGTCGGAAACTGAACTGTCAGTGAGCGTGTACAGTATACAGTACATGCTCATTGGTCGTGTACTGTACATGCTCATTGACAGTTCAATTGGTGGCTGGCCATGGTGTTGTGAGGAGGGGCTGTGCCAGTAAGCGGCATGGGTCGGGTTGGAGGGAAGCTGGGTGGTGGGTCACTACATGTTGGGTGGGACTACTAGACTACCAAAAAGTATTTCTTTTAGTCAGGATGGCAATCGGAGAATGGGGAAGCACCAGTGGACCACCAGAGAGCTATCTGTAAGAAACGGGTGGTGATCAAAGAACGGGGAGGGGGGGATCTCCGAGATTTATTTATATGAAATGGGACGGCGATCAGGAACAGGAAGGCCCACTGGCCCACCAAGGATTTATTTATATGAAATGGGGTGGCGTTTGGGGATTGGGGCAGGGGAGGGACCACTGGACCAACAATGTTATTTTATTGATATATATAGGGACAGGCATCGGGGAAGGGGAGGGACCGTTGAACCACCAATGTTATTTTATTGATATATGGGGACAGGGATTGGGGCAGGGGAGGGACTGCTGAACCACCATTGTTATTGTATTGATATACGAGGTCAAGGAGCAGGGCAGGGGAGGGACCGCTGAACCAGCAGGATACCCAGCCCTTGACAGTGCGCAGACAAGTCTGCGCACTGTTACAGGCTGAGTTTCAGAAGCATTAAATTGCGCCATTGCTGGCGGCTGTTTAGCACTTCTGAAACCTTTCAATATTGTGCTGTGCAGCACATGCATGATGGAACCCTCATTTGCATAGATGCACCACAATATTTCGCGCGACGGGGCTGTCAGGGGTGGACCCCACATATGTGTCCTTTGAATACGGGCATGCCCCCAACAGCAGGTGCTATTCCAGGTTAGTGTGGCACCAACCTTTTGAAAATGGGGCCCTTAAACTGGAAAAAGCTCTTTTGGAATTCCAGTTAAGTCCCATAGTGAGTAAGTGGTACACACCGTACTATGAGATTTTAAAAACTGCTGTGTAAAATATCTTGAAAACATGTTTCAATATTTTTGGTGTAAAGTATATTACTTCATTTCGCATTATGATTCACTATTGCAACTCTTACAAATGAAACATTACATCATTCGAAGTATATCATCCCTCACTGATGGGTCGATCAAAACCACCCCTCATGAAATTGCTAAAGAATTCGAGGACTACTACAGGGTTTTATATAGCCCCATGCCCAATAGACCCAGTGACAAGGAAATTAGGGCGTATCTGTCGGTGTGTAATTTACCTCAGATAACGGAAGAACAGAAAGCAATGCTCACTTTCCCGGTCTCTGATTCTGAAATCCTAAATGCGATTCAGACGCTCCCTGCTGACAAAGCTCCCGGACTGGACGGTTTCTCTACGAACTTTTATAAATGTTTCAGTAGGCAGTTAAGCCCAGGATTAAAACGGCTTTTTCACAGTATTTTTACCTCCGAAAATATTGATGGTCACCTTTTTGAGTCCCTGATAGTGCTTATCCCCAAAGAAGGGAAAGATCGAGATAAGGTTCCAAACTATAGGCCTATAGCCTTAATTAACTATGATATAAAAATTTTGGCAAAGATACTAGCAGCTCGTTTAGCGCAGGTTCTCCCTAGGTTAATCTATCTAGATCAGGTGGGATTCATGACGGGTAGAATGGCATCAGATCATCTCCGCCAAACTATCCCACATCTTCTCGGCTTCCAAAGACAGTAAAACCCCATGTGGTTTGTTGTCTGTCGATGCTGAGAAAGCATTTGACAAGGTGGATTGGAGGTTTCTGTCTTTGACCATGGAGCATTTCGGCTTCCCGGCCCACTTTATAGATATGGTGTTTGCGTTATATAGGTTGCCGTCTGCAAAAATACACTGCAATGGAGTTTTTTCGGCAAGCCTGCCTTTGCTATCGGGGACTAAGCAGGGCTGTCCTTTGTCCCCTCTCTTGTTCAATATTTATTTAGAGCCACTGCTGTGTAGTATTAGACAGGAACCTAAAATCAAAGGGATAAAAATTGGATCATTGGGAGTTTAAGGTCTCTGCATTTGCAGATGACATCCTACTTAAAGTTGGACCAGCATAACATTCTGTGGTGATTTGCATATGCAGCCATGATGCTTTGCATTGTGGGGGCATGTGTGATTTTGTATCTACTTCATATTAGCCATCCTCGGTCCTCCGTTCCAGTTGTACTCGATCTTATCGCATCTTATGGCAAACTATCCAACTATAAAATCAACATAGGGAAAACTCAGTTTTTCCCGCTTAATGCTAAGGCTTGTAAGTCAGATATCTTGCAGTTGGGGATTCATTGGACCCCTCACACCTTGAAATATCTTGGCATCATTTTGGCCATTTCAGAGGCCAAAATGGTGAAACTTAATTTGGATTCCCTTAAGGTAACTATAAAACAAGATCTGGAAAAGTGGAGCAAACTTCCGCTCTCTCTCTGGGGAAGAATCAATATAATAAAGATGAATGTGTTGCCGAGGATTTTTTACCCTTTAAAATATGCTTAATGTTTGGTTACCCTTAAAGTGGCACAGAGCACTCCATTCAATTATCTCGGACTTCATCTGGGAAAAGAAAACGCCCCGCAGAGCCTATCACAAACTTGCTCCCAAGGAGAAGGCCGGTTTAAACTCCAACTTGGACTATATCACTGGGCAAGTAACCTTTGTAAATACATCGCTGGCTCCTGCCCCCAGGGACTTGGAACTTTTATCGATGCCCCTCCCTGGGTTAAGTTGGAAACAGAGTTAATAAAGGAGGCGGCGTGGACGGAGCTCTTCTTTTATTCCACTAAAATCTCCCCTCTAGCCTAGCAGCTACCCCAATTAAACTCTCCTACATCGCACATCCAATTGTGTGCCTCCTTCGCTACTCCCCATGTGTAGATAGTCTTCAGCCAATATGTCATAACCCTAATCTGAGGATTGGGGAACACGATAAAGTAATCCTGGCTTCCTTTTTTGAAAGGGTTAAAGGTGGCTGATATCATGCAAGGTGACAGGTGTTTAACAGTCGCAGAAGTTTTAACAAAGTACAATATAGGGCCTAACCAATCCTTTAAAATATACCAACTTACTCACTTGCTGGGGATTTTCAAATCTAAATTAAAGAGGGAAAGATCAATGGACATGGTTTGAATCCCTGATCCGCTGGGTTTGGGAACCGCATGCAGTCTCCAAGGTTTACAAAGTACTATTTGAACAGGTTTACACAGATACTGGTAACAAACCGAGGTTTTGGGCGAACCGTTTGGGAGACCAGGATCGGAACTGGGACCTTGTTTGGCTCCATACGTACCAGTATGTTACCCAGGACAGATTGCGTATTATGCAATACCATTTTCTAAATAACTTGTTCTGGACGCCTTCCAAGTTATACAAGATTGGGCGTGCCCCAGACGCTCTATGTACCCGGTGTCATCAAACGGTGGGTGACCTCAAGCATATTTTTTGGGATTGTCCACCGGTAAAAGAGTTGTGGGACCAAATTAAATGCAACACGGATTCAGTACTGGGCATCGAACATTGCTTCACTCCCGAAATTTGTCTAATAGGGGATTATACTGGTATTGCTGTTAAGACCCGAAGATACTATATGGCCTTGATTTCGTCTTCGGTCAAGAAAATAGTGTTAAGGCACTGGTTGGACAATACCCCACCCAGTTATGTGGAATGGTTACAAGAACTGCTTTTCAATTTAAGCATGGAAAAGTTTGGGGCTGCGAGGAGGGGCAGCCTTTCGAAATTTGACGGAGTGTGGGGCCCACTCCAGGCCCTTTACTTGCTCCATTCATAGCTAGCCTTTGTGGGGTTAGTGGACCCTGGTTTGTTCCCTCACGAGCAGATCTGCCTCAGTCTTTGCAACCCTGGGGAGGGTGGGCTAGGGAGGTTAGGTGGGTTATTAGGCCGGGGGGTGTTATTAATATGAAATTGTTCTGGTCATTTATTAATGAATACTGTAAGTGGCACGGTGCGGTCACGGATCATTTTCTGTAAGGTTTGGTTGTTTTACCTGTGTGCCAACTGTCTGTCAATAAACTTGAATTAAAAAAAAAAAATGAAACATTACGTCAAAAAATTAAAAACACATTAATAACTCTTTTTATACTCTTACCTTTTGTTGATCATTGGTCTTTAATTCCTGGTCGAACAGTCGTGAACTTAGTATGTCCAGATCCTTCCGCTTTTTAAGATTATTTTCCTTCTGAATGTTTATTTTCTTTTCTGTCTCTGCTGCCTAGAAAAGAACAAGAAACGCTTTGGATTTCTAGTACTTCACTGAGAATTTCCCCTTCATGATGCCAAATTTCAAAACTCAAAGGTCCATTACATTAGAAATAATAATTTCTGTTTTTGTGAATGTGAGAAAAGAGCACATTTGATGCTCCCCCCTCCCCCCTGTTTTGGTATTAAGTTTTGCTTTTCCAGGCCACTCATTGGCCAGCAGGCAGTGCATCATGCTCTCACACGAGCAACTCGGATTTGGGATTCAACACATGAGTGGGGTCTGGCAACTGAAGGGGCTGGTGTAGCGCTATCACATGGCATCGCTTCCTGCCGGGTAAAGATGACGCTGGGGTTCTCCCCCACAGCAACCCCCACAGTGGATGAAGGAGCTTGCCTACTCCTCCTTGATTGTCAAGGGTATAGAACTGGGAACAGGAAGGGAGGTGCAGAGGGAGGTCAGGTGCCTACCTGGCGCCATGACACTGAGTGATGGGAAATGGATCCTGGGGATTGCTAGGGCAGCAGGGAGGAATGGGGAGCTGGATGTCACTGGTCACCGGGGGACCAATGACCGGGCTAGGGACAGGGCTGAGACAGTGCAAGGGGAGCTAGGGAGTGGTCTTAGACTCAGTGGCTTTCTCTGAGGTGTTACCTGTCTACAACAGTGGGGAGCAGAGGGATCGCTACACCAGGAGTTGCAACACAAGCTGGAAGGAATGGTGCAGAGAGAGTAGGGGTCCAGCTACGTTGGTCACTGGGAATCCATTGGGATGGATAAGGACCTTTACAGGCGTGATAGCCTGCATCTGTCTGTGAGGTGAACCGCAGTCCTCGGTGGATGGTTTAAATGTTACTTTGAATATTTAAACTAGCCTGGGGGGTGGCAAAAGACCCCAGAGAGGCAGAAACTTCCCCCCCAACAGGCTGTGTTAGACAGTAGGGAGAAGAACTCCTGAAGGTGAAAAGTAAGGAAGGAAGCAGGGTGATACAGACCAAGGGGGATGGAAACATGAGCATGAAAAAGAGAGGGGGAAGGACAGCAAAAAATGAAAAAATGGGGGCAACAAGCAGAGTGCTAACAAAATCTGGAAGGCTACATGCGCAAATGCTAGGAGATAGGATTCCAGACCTAGAGGCCCTCGTGACAGAGGACAACCTGGATATTATGGCCATTACACCAAGTCATGGTGAACTGAAAACCATGACTGGGACATGGCCATAGCAGGCTATATTCTGTTTAGGAAAGATACAGTGGGAAGGAAAGTAGAGGTTGTGGTGCTTTATGTGAGGGAAAACATAAAAGTGACAGAGATACAGGGAATATGGGGAGGGGGCAGTGGAACTCTGGGTCACCCAGGGGACAGGGAATGGAGCCACTATTCACACTGGTGTCAAGTACAGACCTCCAGCACAGGGGGAGGAGTTAGATATGGTACTGGTAGAAGCCACTGGCAAAATGGCAGAGAAGGAGGAGATGCTACTAGTGGAGGACTTAAATCTGCTGGATTTAGACTGCAGACTCCCACCTGTGACTTCAGGTAGAAGCAGGGACATCCTGGACTTCCTTGTATGGACACTCCTCAGACAGTCAGTCAGTGAACCCACTAGTCAGTGAACCCACTAATAATGGGGCAATACTGGACCTGGTACTCATTAACAGGGACCATGCTGCAGATGTCAAAGTGGGAGGCCACCTGGGGCCCAGCAATCACTGTACAGTGGGGTTCAACATAAGGACAACTTCAAAATCGAACCACACAAGGGCGAGGGTCCTGTACTTCAGGAGGACAGATTTTATAAAGATGGTCGAATGCCTCAGAGATGATTTGCTGGGAGAGGGGGATGACCTGGGTGGGGTGGAGGAACAACAGGCAGAGATAAAAGGGGCCATAGTGAGGACAATAAACCTCTGTGTCAAGCAAGTGAGCAAAGCAAGAGGAAAAAGGGATTACTAAGGGAGGCTGAATAGAATGAACGGTGGGTGGGCAGAGGGGGACAGTGAAAAAGCAGGAATATTGAACGAATATTTCTGCTCAGTATTCACAAAAGAGGAGGGGGAAGTGCCTAATCCAATTAACAGAAGCACTCTTGATAGGGGGGTCGATCCCAGTCCTTTCACAGAAGAAAGGGTTCTGCAAGAACTCCTAAAACTGAAGGTGGACAAAGCAATGGGTCCTGATGGAATTCACCCCAGAATTCTAAAAGAATTAAGGAAGGAACTAGTGAAACCACTGGCTACTCTTTTTAATAAATCATGGGAGGATGGTGTGGTACCCGAGGACTGGAGGAAGCGGATGTGATTCCCCTTCACAAAAGTGGGACCAAGACAGAGGCAGGAAACTACAGACCTGTCAGTCTGACCTCTGTGGTAGGGAAAGTGATGGAGTCACTTCTGAAGGAAAGAATAGTTGAGTACCTAGAGGTCAGTGGAGCACAGGATCCAAGGCAGCATGGGTTCACAGTGGGAAGGTCATGTCAGAGACGAATCTAATAGATTTCTTTGACTGGGTGACCAAAGTAGTATACCAGGGAGGGGCTGTGGACATGGCCTACCTAGACTTTAGCAAGGCATTTGACATAGTCCCACACAAAGATTATTAGTCAAATTAACCAGCCTGGGAGTGGGTCCCAGGGTGGTAGCCTGGTAAAACATTGGCTGGACAACGGGACACTGAAGGCAATTGTAAATGGAGTCCACTCTGAAGAAAGGGCGGTTACTAGTGGGTACAGTGAGGGTTCAGATTGGGTCCAGTCCTTTAATGTCTTCATCAGTGACATTGCAGAGGGACTGGAAGGAAAGTATGCCTTTTGCAGATGACACAAAGATCTGCAACAGGGTTGATACAAGGAGGCGTGGAAAGGATGAAAAGGACTTGGCAAGATTGGAGGAATGGTCAGAAGTATGGCAGCTAGATTCAATGCAAAAAGTGCAAAATAATGCACCTGGGAAACAAGAACTCAGGGAAGAATACACAATGGGTGGGAGGTAGTAACAACAACAAAACAGGAAAGGGACCTGGGGTAATCATATCAGATGACCTTAAGGTTAGTAAGCAATGTGGAGAAAGGCAGTAGGGAGGGCCGGGGTATACTGGGATGTATAGGGAGAGGCATCAGCAGCAGAAAACAGGAAGTTGTTATCCTCTGTACAGACAGTTGGTGAGACCCCATCTGGAATACTGTATCCAGTTCTGAGACCCCATCTCTGCAAGGACATAGACAGGATAGAGGCAGTCCAGAGGAGGCAACTAAAATGGTGCAGGGTCTGCAAGAGAAGCCGTATGAGGAGAGACTAAAGGAGCTTAATATGTATACCCTTGAGGAAAGAGAGGAGAGGGGACATGATAGAAACTTTCAAGTACCTCAAGGGAATCAACAAAGTCCAAGAGGGTAGCATCTTTCAGAAAAAGAGACTTGCAAGAACAAGGGACACAATTTAAAGATAGTAGGAGGGCGGTTCAGGGGCAATGTGAGGAAGTATTATTTCACAGAGAGGGTAGTGGATGCATGGAACAGCCTTCCTGAGGAAGTTGTGGGGTCTAAAACTGTGGGAGAATTCAAGAATGCATGGGACAGACATAAGGCAATTCTTGTGGAGGGCAGGAAGATATAGGCTGTTGGTTAACTAGGATCTGCGGCCTATCCTGTAGGTAGGGAAATGGGCAGACTAGATGGGCTTAGCGGTCCTTATCTGCCGTCAAAGTCTATGTTTCTATGTTTTTATCGATAATAAAAATTTCAAGAAATACATATGACAAAATATACAAATCTCTTATTAAATGAATGGAACATAAAGAGAGTTCACAGCACCCATAGCAGTAGATCACACACAAATGGATCAATAGCAGCTTTACCATTTAATAGACAAAAGTGCAGTTAACGTCCAGTGCCACTGAAACTCTCCAGTCTGTACAGCTGCGGCAATACTCCTGTTGCTGCATCCACGTTGCTTAAATCTACAAATCTGCTCCATTTTTTTATTTTGAAATTCCTTGTTCTCAGTACGGTTCGAAAGGGTCCATATCAAATGACCCTTAAGTATATTGTGTGTAACATGGTGTGGATAAAGCACAGTTATTTAAGAACTTACCATAACAGATCTTCGAGAGGAGCTCTTGCAGCAGGTAATACCATTAGGACCAATGCCACCAAGTGTTAGGACCCCACAGAAAACTTGTAGCTAGCAGTCTATACCGGGGGACCACCCCCGACGTTGGTTCCACCTGACGTCAGACGCGGTACAAAGGGGGCGGTCCCCTGGCGCCATCTCAGTTCTCCTGCCGGAGACCCAGCTAATAAGTACTGGAGAACTGGATAGGAACTCCCCAATCTTGCATAAGGATAACAATACAGATTCCTGGGGAATGTTTGGTGGGAAAGCTACCTGCTACAAGAGATCCTCTCGAAGATCTACTGTTACGGTAAGTTCTTACCTAACTGTACTATCTAACTTCGAGGTGGAGCTCTTGTAGCAGGTAATACCATTAGGACAGAGTCCCAGGCAGTACCCAAGAATAGGCCAGGTCAATTTGGGAGGTGGAGATAACTAACTGAAGTCAGTGAGACTGAATAACTTCAAGAAAGTAGGCCTTGCAGGATAGCTAGTCCAAAGCCAGCTCTCCTCCTAGAAGCAATGTCTATGCTGTAATGCCTGATGAAGGTGTGGACCGTGCTCCATGTCACTGCAACACAGATGTCTGCTGATGAGACATTTTTTAAAGAGGCAAAAGAGGTAGCCACAGTCCTTGTGGAGTGACCCCTGATGGGTCCAGGAAGGGGTCTGTTATGGTTCTGATAACAGAAAGAAATGCCGTGTACAAGCCAATGGGCTAGTGACTGCCTGGAGACAGGAGCCCCTGTCATCCTTTTTGCAAAGGAGACAAACAACTGGTCCATCTTCCTGAAAGGCTGAGTCCTGTGAAGGTAATATCTTAGGATCCTATGAACATCCAAGGTGTGCAACAGGGCTTCACCTTGGTTAGGAAATTCAGGGTAATAAACTGGAAGGTTGATGTCCTGATTCAGCGTTTGTTCAGACACCACCTTCAGTAAGAACTTAGGGTTTGTGTGCAGGGTGACCCTATCCCTGTGGAAAACAATGTAAGGCTCTTTGCACATCAAGGCCTGGAACTTGGAGATTCTTCTAGAGGAAGTAATAGCCACTAACAGAAGAGCTTTCCAGGAAAGGAAGCGCAGCTCGCAAGATGCGGCTGGCTGAAAAGGCGGGAGCGTGAGCATCTCAAGAATGACATGCAAATCCCACGGAGGAACAGTGTCTCTCCTGGGAGGCCTAATGTGCAAAACCCCTCTGAGAAATGTTTTGCAGTCATTCAGTTGTGCCAGAGTTCTCTCTCCTAGAGGGACATAATATGTGGAAACCGAACGCACGTGCACCTTGATGGACGAGTAGCTGAGCCCCAAGTCCAAAAGGTGACGGAGGTACTTTAGCACATGTCTGACCAGACAATCCAGAGGATCCAGGGCACGAGCTGTTGCCCAGAGACAGAAACACTTCCATTTCATCGCATAGGTAGCCCTAGTGAAAGGTTTCCTGGCTGCAACCAGAACTTCTGCCACCCTGCTTGACACTCCTAATCTCTCTTCTGCTAAGACTGCAGGTGCCAGGCGTGCAGGTGAAGAGTAAAGAGCAGGATGGATGAGTGTCCCCTGCTCCTGTGAGAGCAAGTGGGTGGACAGAGGCAACTGCACTGGAGGCTCCAATGACAGTTGCTGGAGTAGCGGATACCAAATTTAGTGGGGCCATAAAGCAGCTACAAGGATCATTATGGCTCCTTCCAACTGCAATTTGAGCAGTGCTCTCAGGATGAGTGGGAAGGCATACAGAAACCTCCCCGTCCAAGAGAGGGACAATGCATCTCGCCAAAAAACACTAGGCCCTGGAATGAACGAGCAGAAATTTTGCAGTTTGGCGTTGTATGGGGATGCAAAGAGGTCCAACTCTGGGAGGTCCCAGTGACTGAAGTGGTCATCTGTGACATCTTCGAGTAGTTCCCACTCGTGGCTTTGAGAGAGAGAGAGCAACTGAGACTTTCGGTGAGAACGTTCTGGACCCCAGGTAGACGAACCGCCGTGAGGTCTAGGAGGTGTTCTACTGCCCAGTCCCACACTCTCATGGCCTCCTTGCAAAGGGCGTAAGAGTGGGTACCCCCTCGTTTGTTGATGTAGAAGACCACTGGTGTGTTGTCTGTCTGCACCAGAAGAGGACCCAGGGAGAGATGGTCTTGAAAAGTCTGGAGTGAGTTCAGAATGGCTCTCATTTCCAGGACATTGATATGTTGATAGCGCTCTGTGGGAGACCTGAACCTTCGAGTCCTGTGATCTCCTAAGTGAGCCCCCCAACCTGTCAGTGATGTGTCTGTGGTCAGTATGAGGGACGAGGTTGGCCTCTGCAAGGAGACTCTTCCCTCTAGATTTGTGTGTCAGAGCCACCAATTTAGGGAGCACTGGACCACTCGAGAGACCCTGATCGGAAAATCGAGGTCGTCCACTGCCTGATCCCACTGCACCCTAAGATGCCATTGGAGGACTCTCATGTGCAACCTGGCAAGTGGGACCATGGCTATGGCAGCCACCATGTGGCCCAGCAGCTGAAGTATGACCCAAGCAGGTACTGTGGAGGCTGCCAGAACTCTGCATGCCAGAGCCCGCAGACGTGTAGCCCTGTCTGAGGGCAGGAAGGCTTTTCCCTGTTCAGTGTCCAGGACTGCCCCTATGAATTGCAACCTCTGAGATGGCCAGGGTTGCAACCTTGGCCAGTTCACCATAATCCCCAGGGAGCAGAAGAGGTCTTCTGTCTCTTTGAGGGCGACTTGGAGACTCTGATCCATCGGAGCTGAGAGAAGCAGTTTTCTAGGTAGGGGCAGATAAAGAGGTCTCTCCATCGGAGGGCCACTGCTACCACTGCCAGGCATTTGGTGAAGACTCTGGGGGTGGAAGAAAGGCAGAATGGCAGAGCCCTGAACTGGTAATGCTGGTCCTGAAACTGGAACCAAAGAAACCTTCTGTGATGTTTCAGAACTTTGATATGCATGTAAGCATCTTGCATATCAAGGGAGCATAACCAGTCCTCTTGATGGAGTAAGGGGAACAGACTCGCAAGAGTGACCATCCAAAATCTCTGGCACTTGACCGAGAGATTGAGTTGGCTTAAGTCTAGAATAGGGCAAAGGTCTCCAGTCTTCCTTGGAACCAGGAAGAAGCGGGAGTAATAACCTCTGCCCCTCTGTGCCAGAGGAACAGGATGGATGGCCTCTTTCTCTAGGAGCTGTTGGATTTCCGCTGCTAAGAGTACAGCGTGGGCTGGTGGACAATTGACAGGTGGGGGCGGGATTGTTCGGTGGGATAGAGAGAAACTCTATGGAATACCCATTTTGAATGGTATCCAGTACTCACTGGTCCATGGTAATGGTGGACCAGGCGAATGGGTAAAGTGCAAATCTCCCTCCTACCTTCTCGCTCTGCGACTTCTGAGAGCGGAGACAGAGAGGCAGCGAGTCAGGCAGTGGGAGTAGCGGGGGCCTGAGCCCTAACAGCTTTGGGCTGCCTAGGGCCTTGGGGGTTAGGGTGACCCTGCCTCTTGAAACCGTTGCCTTGGGGGGGGGTTTGCCTCCCTGTCCCTGTCCTTTGCGAAAGGGACGGCGACAGGATTCCTGAGGCTGGGACTTGTACATGCAGTGCACATCGGCTACTGCCTTTCCTGACTCTTGAAGTCCTTTGACCAGGGATTCCACCTCTGGCTCAGACAGCTCCGATCCCTGAAAAGGGGAGTCCAAAATGGAGTCCTGCAGGTCCGGTTGGAAACTGGTGAGTCTCAGCCATGAATGCCTATGTATGCATACCCGAGGCCGCAGCTCTAGGGGCCAGGTCCACTGCAACACAGGAGCAGCGCAAGACATGCTTGTCTACATCCAGGCCTGACTAGGCACAGACAAGCACTTCCTCTTTTGTTTCAGATTCAGGCATGGACTTAACTAGTTCCATGGTCTTTTGCCACAGAGATTGCTGATAAGTGACTATGTGGGCCATAAAGTTTAGAGATCATATGGCCCTTGTGGCTGAAGAGAATACTTTCTACCTCCAGCTATCGATTTTCTTGGAGACTGGGTCCAGAGGATGAAAACTCAAATGTTTAGGCTTGGTGCTGCGGCCATGATCGGCAGTGAGCACTAGTGAGTTGGCTTTGGATTGCTCTGCCAGAAGAAAAAATTACTCACATTAGTAATGTTGTTTCTTCTAATGGAGTCTTGCTATATTATGACACATGCAGTATAACCCCAGGTTAGAACTGCTCCGGAGGCGAAAGAGTTAACTTTCCATGCAAGGCATGGAACCTTGAGCGCGAGCTCGGTTGAACACTCTGTCTGTTGATGCTCAAACTCGAACTGTCAGATCTTTACGAGCAAAACTCACTAAGGTTCTGTGTGGAAGCCGTAAACCATACTAGCCACTGGCCTACTTAACTACAAAACACATTTTTGTTCTTGATCCCAAAACAAAGACTCAAGTCAGGGATTCAAGAAAGAAAAATATATAAAGACACCTAAGCACCCTAAGAAGGGTGAAAATAAAGTGGGCATCTATGAAATGCCAAGATTTCACCCACCCATCCCAAAAGTAAAGGTTCTGAGAGGGGCAGGCTGGGGGAGGTCATAATATAGCAAGACTCCATTAGAAGAAACAACATTAATAAGGTGAGTAATTTTTCTTCAAACAACATGAAGTCTTGCTATATTTTGACACATGCAGATTACACAGCAGTGACCTCAGGAGGAGAGACAGAACCTACTTAGGAAATAGGCTCTGAGCACAGCTGTGCCGATCAAGCATCACTCCTAGCCTGGATGTCCAGGAGTAATGCTTAGTAAACTGTGAAACTGTTTTTCCAGGTAGCTGCTTGAGATATCTCTAGGATAGGATGTCCCTGACAGCAGCCAGAGGCACAGCTGTACCTCTGGTAGAGTGAGCCCTCAGGCCTGAGGGGAACCTTACCAGTTTTCATAACAAAATTGGATACAAAAGACAATCCACCTGGCAATGGATCTTTAGTGGCAGGTTTTCCTTTTCAACTTTACCATAAGTGAGGAACAATTGGAGGGAGTCAAACTGTGAACCTTAGTACGTTCTATATAGTAACTAAGGGCTCTTTTGACATCTAAACTGTGCAATCTCCTCTGCCAGAGGAGGAATGGTCAGTGAAGTACACAGGAAGAGACATGGATTGATTAAGGTGGAAGTCTGAAACCACCTTGGGCAAAAACTTTGTTAGTCCTGAGGACCACCTTATCTCTGTGAAAGGAGATAAAATCAGGCTCCACTGACAATGCTTACAATTCACTTATGCGCCTGGCAGAAGTGATGGCTACCAAAAACACAGTTTTCCAAGTCAAGTACTTAAGCTCTGCTGAAGACAATGGCTCAAAAGGGGGTTGCATAAGCTGGGCAATGCAAATATTAAGATCCCAAGCAGGGGCAGGGTCCCTGAATGGGGATTGGTGTGACAGCAACCCTTGAAAACTTGGTGAATACAGGATGAGCTGAAAAGGAAGAGGGTTTACCTGCTGATAGGAAAGCAGACACGGCTGCCAGGTGCACTTTAGGGTAGCTGGTCTAAGCTCCAACAAATTCAAATACACAAATAATCTAAGATTGTGAGCAAGTCAGCAGATTCTGGGAAATGTGCTGCCAGAGCATATGGAAAACCTCTTCCATTTGGAATTATAAGTGGCCCTGGTGGAAGGCTTTCTAGAGGCCTTCAAAATATCAATACACCTTGGGAAAGGTGAGGTCAGCAAACTCTAACTCCTCAAGAGCCAAGCCTTGAGATTGAGAGATTTGAGGTTCGGATACCAAACCCTCCCTGGGCACAGGATAACAGGTTGTGATTCCTGGGAAGGCACAGGGAAGGTGGACTACTAAGGACAAAAGGAGAGAGTACCAGGGCTGCCTGGCCCAATCTGGGGCAATCAGGATCACCTTGCAGGGTTGAGATCTGATTTTGACTAGCACCTTGAACAGGAGAGGGAAGGGAGGGAAGCATAGAGAAACTTCCCTTCCCAACTGAGAAGGAAGGCATCCAGAGGGACTGAGCCCAACACTGGGGGCCTGCAACAAAAAGAGGAAGTTGGTGATTGTCTGGGGCTGCAAAAGATCTATCTGCAGGGTGCCCCATCTGGCAAATACTACCTCAATACTCGGGATCCAAGGCCCATTATGTGATGGCCTGGGAAATCCTACCTAGAGCATCTGCCAGGACATGTCCTTGCCTGGTAGGTGAACTGCCGTAAGGGAGGTGTTCAGGGAATAAGCCAGAGACCACAACTTCATCGCCTCGGTGCACAAGGCCGTAGACCGAGCGCACCCTTGCTTGTTGATGTACCACATCGTAGTGGTGTTGTCTGTTCTGATCTGAACCACTTTGTTCTGAACAGATGTGGAAAAAACTTGAAGTGCTAGAAAAACTGCTCTGAGTTCCAACAGATTGATGTGGAGCAGAGATTCCTGAGGGGACCACAATCCCTGGGTAGTGAGGTCGCCCATGTGAGCTCCCCACCCCAAGAGGGATGCATCTGTCGTAAGGACTAAGGAGTGAGACTGGGGGGTGAAAGGGACCCCCTGTCTCAGATTGCTCTGGTCCTGCCACCACTGAAGGGCCTGGATCAGAGTCCGAGTCACTGGGATCAATTTGGTTAGAGGGTCCCTCTTTTGAGATCAAAAGACTCTCAAATGGAACTGGACGTCCCTCATCTGAAACCTTGCTCCCTGCACTACTGCTGTAGAGGCAGCCATGTGCCCTAGGAGCTGAAGAAAGTGCCTTGCTGGTTGAGAGATCTGAAGGGTGAAAGAAGAGGCCAGAGAGACCAGGGTCCTTGCTCTTTCCAGAGGAAGGAAGGCTTTGGCCTCTTTTGTGTTCAGTTCTGCACCTATGAAGGTGAGAAGCTGGACAGGCTCTAGGACTGACTTTGGGAGATTGAGAAGGAAACCTAGAGATGTGAGCAGTTGCTGAGTTACCTGAAGGTGTAGTCTGACCTGATCTGGAGACTGGCCTACCATGAGCCAGTCGCCCAGATAAGGAAAGATGGCAATCCTTTGCCTTCTTAAGTGGGCAACTGCTACTGCCAGGCATTTTGTGAATACCCTCGGGGCCGAGGTGAGGCCGAAGGGCATTGCTCTGAACTGATAATGACCTGAGGGCAGTTCGAATCTGAGGTACTTTCGATGGGAGCTTCTGATAAGAACATGGAAGTAGGCATCCTTGAGGTCCAGGGGAGGCTAGCCAGTCCCCTGGCCTTAGAAAGGGTAAAATAATTCCCAGAGTTACCATTTTGAACTTTGGTTTTAAAAGGTGATTAAGTATCTGAGATCTAGGATGGGCCGCCATTCTCCTGTCTTTTTTGGGGTAAGGAAGTACCTGGAGTACAACCCTTTGCCCTGGTGTAGGGGGTGGAACCCTCTCCACAGCTGTGAGAGCCAGGAGGGTAGAAACTTCTGTTTCTAGGGCAAGAGCCTCTGATGGATTTGCAGGTGGAAAGGATCTGATTCTCATCTTTGGAAACTTTTTGAAGCTGAGAACCAGTCCCTGGCTTACTACTTCCAGGACCCACTTGTCTGCTGTTAAAGACCTCCAGTCCTGGACAAAGTAAGCCAGCCTGCCCGGTAGGAGAGTCAGCCCTGGCCACCGCATCAGGAGCCTGCTTGGCAGGGCTTTGGGCTGAGGGTAGAAGTGGGCTTACTTGTACCCCGTCTGCCTCTCCCTCTGAAGAACCCCTCTGGGCATTAAGCAGAAGGAGGCCTGGGCTTAGTAAAAGGCCTATGAAAGGGCCTGCCCGTGCCCCTGAGATGCTGCCTCTGAGGAGTGTCTTGCCTTTCTTTGGCCTGTGCACTCCTATAAGTGGTCCTATATTCATCCATTTTCTTCATATAATTATCTGTCTGCTCCCTAAACAGAGAATTACCCATAACAGGAAAATCCATAGCCTTAGACTGGGTATCCTGTGACAGGGTAGTACATCTGAGCCAAGCCATTCTGCGAAGTACCACAGATGTAGCCATGACCCTTGATGACACATCATTAGAGTCTACTGCAGCATGAAATTGCACCTTGGATGCCGCAATACCATCCACAGCCACCTGCTCCAGCTCGCCGGCAAGCTGGTCAGGGACTTGTTTCGCTAGGGCCAGCAAGGTATCCCATCTGGACTTCTGGTACCTAGCAGTATAAGCCATATAATTTGCCTGTCTGAGTCCTAAAGATGCTGCCATGTATTGTTTCTTTGCCATAGCATCCATCTTCCTAGAGTCCTTTTCAGGAGGGTGCGAGGCTAGGGGAATATTTGCTTTGTCACAAGCTGCAGCCTGCACTACCCCCACATGGCTGCACTGCTGAGGAGAACTCCAGTATCAGAGCCTGATAAAGTATACCTCTTGTCCATCCTTTTATCAACAGGAGGATGGAGTGAGGGGTTTTAAATTTTACTGTCTGTTTCCTAAAAGATTTATGCAAGGAATAGACAGTCTCCCAGACTCTGGAATATCCATCATTTCTACATAATCAGGCTCCTCTTGGTCATCAACAGCTTCCTCAACAGGGAGTTGAAGAGTTTCAGCAACTTTCATATAGAACATAAAATGAGAAGGGGACTCAGATAGCCTCGGAGACCCCAGACGGCCTGTCTGGAGAGATGTCCGGTTCAATGGACACATCCAGACGTTCAAAATCACATTCACTCTCCCCATATTCCTCCTCCCCTTCCTCCGGTTCATAAAAATCCTCAAAATCAAAATCTTGAACCGGTGGAACCGACCGCTTTCCTGATGGTGCCGGTTCGGACGGAACTGGGGAAAGTGCCTAGACAATTTGAATTGCTTTAGCTATTTCTTCAGCGGTTGGAGAAAGAACTTTTGGCTCCAAACTAGCTGACTTTCTAGTCCTTTTAGTTGGAACCGGCTCCTCGGAGCTGGCTCTTCGTTTGCCCGAGGAAGCATCGCCCTGGTCAGAGGACACTCCCTCCGGTTCGGTTGAACCCGAACCGGGCTGGCCATCTGGGTCAGCGGACTTTTTGGCCTCCCTTTCCCTGAGCCTACCAACTCTCTTTTCCACGGTGGCAACAGGAAAATTCTTACAAATCTGGCAATCTGCATTGAGGTGGTCAAACCCCAGACAATATACACAAGTGGTGTGTGGGTCAGCCTTAGCAAAGGCTTCCCCACAGAGGCCACAGTGTTGAAACCCAGTGGGTCCGGTTTTTCTTTTGGGTTTCTCAGGCGTAGTGCCAGCCTAACCAAACTTGCTCGTTAATGGCAATCCGCCAAGCAAGACTCCCTTATCAGTTCCCAGCCGTGTCACGGGCCGTGGAAAACCGTAATGAAATCCGTTTTTTTTAGAACCAATAAGAACCGGGAACCGCACTCTAAAGGACTAGAAAGTCTATAAAAAACAACCTGATCGGTTCAAACTGAACCGAAAATATGTTTACAAGTTCCACACAGAAGAAAATAAATGTAAGCCCATCTATTATTACTTATACCACAGACAGAGCTTGAACCGACCGGTTGCGGTTTAATTCGAGTTAAGAAACCGAAAAATAAAACTTTAACCGACAAGCGAACTAAGCAGAAGGAGAAATCTCCGGAGCGACTGTTCAGTGAAGCGGAGTAAAGAATCTGACAGTTTGAGTTTGAGCATCAACAGACAGAGTGTTCAACCGAGCTCGCGCTCAAGGTTCCATGCCTTGCATGGAAAGTTAACTCTTTCACCTCCGGAGCAGTTCTAACCTGGGGTTATACTGCATGTGTCATAATATAGCAAGACTTCATGTTGTTTGAAAAGGCTCTGCTCTAGGAGGCTTATAGAGCTTTTTGGCCTTTTTAGGAACTGCCGGAATAGAGGCAGGCATATGCCAGGACAGGCAAGTGATGTCCTGGAACGGCTCAACAAGTGGTGGTATGACAAATGGTTTGGGTTCCTTGTCCCCCCAAAATTTTGCCAAACGTTTACATTCTGGGTCCAGGTCTTCCGTGTCCCATTCGTAAATGGCTTGGATGTGTCTCATGATGTCTAAAAAAGAGGGATCATCTTGGGGGGGACCTGGGAGAGTTCTTTGGGCCTGGTGAAGGGGGAAAGAACTCATCCCCAGAGGAGTCAGGAGAAGGATCCGCATCCCCCTCGTCCGAGGAAGATGTGCAGCCAGTAGAAGATGGAACAGGAGAACATGGCCTTTTCCTTTTTCCCTTTGGATCCGGATGGGTGCTTTTGTCTCCACCTGGAACTGGTGGAGTGGGGGGGAAGTCCCATAGGTGGAGGAGGTGGGGTGGGGTCTGGGGGTCTATAAAGTAGGTCCCCTTTGACCATATTCCACCACATAGTAAAGAGTGACCCTATATCAGCCATCGGGATGACCTCTGGGCCGGGCGTCAGGTGCGCTGGGCCTGGTGTCCAGGGGTCCTCAGGGACCGGCGTCGGGTTTTGGCTGACGTCCGTATCCGGGTGACCGTCATCTCCTTCACCTAGAGAGCTGATATCTGGAGTAGGCAACAGCATATGGGGCATCCTACCACCTGAGGGAGATGCAGACATTAGATCCTTGGCCGGCGACCACCCCTTATCAGGCGTCAGGGTGCGGGGCACCAGGGAAGGCGAACAGCTGGGTCTGCTGTGTGGTGTGGGCGGACCTTAGCTGGTTGAGGTGGAGGGGGCATCTGATGTCCATCGGCCTCCGGCTCCTTGCGCTCATCCCTGCATTTCTCCGTGGGACTGGGCCTGTCATTATGCCTATACTTGGACTGGCCACCTTGGGTCAGCCCTGAGGATGATTTGTGGGGTCGGTGGGCCAGAGAAGAAGAAGAAGTTTCAGAAGGGGCTGACTCCCTGTGCTTGCCCTGAGAAGAGGTGGGAGCAGACTTATCCTTGTGGGAAAGCTCGGTCGCATGGTCCGGGACCGAGCCGAACCTCCGGCTGGAGGTCGAAGAAGAAAAGACCTTTTTGGAGAGTGACTTAGGGCGCAACTCTGACCTGGTCCTATCCTTGTGATGATGCGTCCCTCCCGATGATTTTCCTGTGGGTGGGGAATCCCTAGCGGGAGAAGATGAGCTAGCCCCAGAACTGCGCTGCATAGCCGCTACTTTTTGCTTCAAAAGGTGCGCTTTGAGTGTGTTGGCTCTTCTCATCCTAGTCTTCCGGTTAAATTTTTGGCAGCGTGGGCAGACGTCGGGCCGATGGTTGGGCCTAGGCAAATGAGGCAGGCCTCGTGGCCATCCTTTGCCGGGATCTGCTTCCTGCACGTGCACTTAGATTTTCGTCGCAGAGAAGAAGGAGACGACATAAACGGTAATCAGAGATTTTATGAAAGAAAAAGACAATTTTTCGATGAACTTCGATGAACTTTTCTTCAGAGCGGTCAACTGCAAAGAGGGCATCTGTGGGGCCAAACTACACGGGTCGACTGTGGGAAAAGAACTGAGATAGTGCCAAGGGACCACCCCCTTTGTACCGCGTCTGACGTTGGGGGCAGAGCTGACGTCGTGGGCGGTTCCCTGCTACAAACGGCTAGCTACAAGTTTTCCCTGGGGATCTAACGCCTGGCAGCATTGGTCCTAATGGTATTACCTGCCGTAAGAGCTCCACCTTGAAGTTAGATCAGCTATTATTTTTTTTTTTGAAATTACGCATTATCTGTCCTCACTGCCTGCCTGCCCCGATCCATCGGGACAACCACAAGTCATCCCTCTACCACACACCCACCAGGACTCACCTCTCGCTCTTCCATGGAGCTTCGTTCCCCCCGCCGCCCTGAGCAGGGACGAGGCGGGGCACAGCACCCCGTAATCTAGTTTCGTCAGGCCAAGAGACAGTGATCCTGGTGAGTGGGGCACATCAAGGGCACGTTCTGGGAAGTCCGTCTTCCCGGAGCAAGTAGGCATCTTTCCTTTTTTCTCCCCACCCATACAGTGTGTAGTCCCCTGACGTCAAGGCGACAAGCGCGGACGTCCGCACTGTGAGGCAGCCGCCCATTCCCCATTAGTTGGAGCTTGTAGTACCCCGAGCCTCCGCTCGGGGTCAGACAAATGCTCAGACATTGGCCGTAACCCTCCCCGGAGAAGGCGAGCTGTCATCGGACGCTCAAGCCTATCTCCCTCCGGCTGACCCACCAACGACCCGAGTCCGCTCCCAAACCTGGGTTGCCGATGTGGAGCGAAGTGTGGCATCCAGCGCCTCAACCCTCAGCACCACCGGGCCTAGATCAGCTATTATGTAGCAGGAGGTTGTTGCGGTCTGTACGTTTTTGGTAAAGTGTAGTATAAACATTACCCTCCCCATTTCTATAGATTCTTAGATCCAATTAGGCAATCTCCTGTGGGTGTACGATGTACTTAAACCACAAACACTCACTAGTGCTCTCAAGCCAAGCCACATAATCAGAAAACTGTTGAATAGTCCCTTTCCAGACCTCCAATATGCCGTCAATAAAACGTCACCACAAATCCAGTGATAGAATGGATATGTGGCAGCATTGCTTAATGTGTCATATCTCTACATTTCAAGATTTGTGCCCGGTGTCATCTGTCGTGGGTAGGTGGCAGTTTATATGTCTTCACTGGGGGATACAGTAAGAATCCACCGTATTTAATGGCCTTAAGTATTTAAATGGGTTTATATACAGTCTAGCTATTAGTCCATTTATCTTTGTCGTTTAGCTTCATAAATTCCAAAATGTAAACAGGGGGTCCTGCCAATTTATACATACTCTGCTAACCTTACATGTACTGACTATACTGACACCATGTTTGTTTTAATTGTCAGTGATAGTGTTTAAACATGTTACTGTTTTATTGGTCATGGGCACTTTAATTTGCACACCCTAGTGTACATAAGGGACACTCTTAGATGTAGTGGGTAACTCTGAGGAAGCTCAGGTTCCACCGAGCAAAAATGAAAATTACATACCTACCGTAATTATTGATCTTCTCTTGTTATCTTCACCATTCCTTACTGCTGGGTGTAAGCTGGAGGCAAGCACCTGCCCAAGCTTTTATTTTTGGGGGAGTCTGCGTCAGCAGTGCCGCCCACAAGGCCAAAGTAGTCGTGGCACTGAGGGGTTGGCAGTTAGGTGCACGCAGACTCCTCCTCCACCCCAGCTCTGTTCTGCTGGAGAGAAGTGAAAAAGGGGGATAGAGAAATTTAAAGATGAGGCAAGAGAGCCGAGGGATAGGAAAAGGAAAGAATATGAACTGAAAAAGGAATAAGCTGACCAGAGAGAATAGAATTTTTCTAATTGGCTTTAGGGCTCCAGCCCCTGGGTGGCAGCACAGGAAAGAAAGAATGAAAGAGAGAGAGAGAAAGGAATGAGAAGAGGAAGATATAAGATATAGGGGAGGAAGGGGAGACCTCCACCATGCCCAGCCAAAAGACCGTTGACTTATTTTTAGCCTCAAAAACCTGAGAGGTATGAAGACACAGGTGCAAGAATCCCATCAACTTCAAGGACCACTGGACACAGATCCAGAATAACAGAATTTGATATGGCCTTGGAGAATATAAAACATGGCGGAGTCTGACCTTCCCAACCCCTAAACCCACATTTGGGATGAAAGTCCTGGAGCATGGCCCTCTCAAGTTTACCACTTGAGGGCTTAGCCAAGGGGAAATAAACCCTTAAACAGGAGAGGACTCTGTCCAGAGCTAACTCCTATAAAGTAGGGGGACAGCGGGAAAGGAAAAAGGGGTTGGGAGAGTCCCTATGGGTCCTCCCGTGGGATGCACTGATGAAGTCCCCACCCTTAATGAGTTGACAACGGACCAAACAGATCCGTGCTAAGTCATGGAATGGACCCCAGAATGTATCCCACTAAGAACCCTAGGGAGTTCCCTCCAAGGCCAGGGCGAAGACCCTACTCACCACCCTCCTAGGTTAGGCACTCTGTGACTTTAGAGAAGGAAACAGAGGGCCCTGAGGTACCAAGGGGACTCTGCCACCAATTGGCCTCAAAGAGGGGGAGGGGGAGCAGGGTGGAGGCGGTGCCCAGGAGCTGAGGCATAAGAGAGGAAGGTGGGCGGGAATCAGTAATAAATGGTGCAGATACAAGAGAAGATCAAGAATTATGGTAGGTATGTAATTTTCACATCTTCCCCTTGTCAGTCTTCAACATTCATTACTGCTGGGTGAGTACCAAGCCCCCCAGAGGGGACCTGGCACTGCCCTGAGGGAACAGTTTCCCTCAGCCTCCTGCGGGGGAGACGCAGGAGGGGGAGGATCCTATTGCCATACTAGGTCATACATGGCCTAAGGCTGGTCAGGCCGAGGAGGTGTCCCCCGTGGCTGGGGAGACAGAAGATGCCCCTGTAAATTCCTCCTCGCACTGCAGGAGAAAAGATGGGCCCCCCGGAAGGCAGAGGAAATCACCTTACACTGGGCAATGGGTGACAATCTAGACAAGCGAACGGCATGCCGTCCGCCTAATGCAGATCGCTGTCCCTACCAGTCTGGAAGCCACCTCACTGGCATCATACGATGCCCTTGCCTGGTGCCTTGCAAGCTCGAGACCCTGTGCAGAGAGGGCAATGGCTTGCCTAGATTCTTCCTAATCAGGCAATGATGCTAACACATGTGCCAGCATCAACCACAGATGCCTGTTGTAGGCAGCATGGTGAGCCTGATGTGATATGATGCACCAGCTGAGCTCAGCGGAATCCGGATCCAGTGGTCGGCCGTGCGCCAGGTGTTGTAGCCCGGAAGGAGTATCTACAGCCGTTAGTCCTGAGGGTGGGTGAGGCAGAGAACCAAGAGACTCCTGGGGAGTGCAATACCTCCTCTCCAGCAGTCTGCTGGGGCTGGGGATGAGGCGGCTGGTAACTGCCAGGTGCAGACTGATGCTTCCTGGAAAGGAATAGGCCAGGAAGGTACCACAAGGTGGTTCGCATTGAATTCGTTCAAAAAAGGAGCGTATCTGCCGCTCGGTATTGTGTCTTACCACATGGGAAATATACAGCTCCTGAACCAACCTCGAAAGGAATCGCTGATATTCAGTGAAATCAGTGTCGGAGGAGAGGTGGATGGAACATTCCTCTTTCTCAGATGAGGAGCTGAGTAAGTAGAGGAACTTGGATGTTCAGAGTCCTCCTGCGGCGGTGGAGACAGGCGAAAGACCTGCTCGTCCATGGCTCTAACATACCTAGGGAAGGCTGCCGCAGTAGCCCTGAACGTCTCCCAGGTTAAGGGTCCCGTGGGGCCCACATTACCTGGGAGAGGGGGTGGTGTCTGCAGAGGGATTGGGGAAGGGCACCCAACAGAAAGTGCCCGGCCTCTGAGACCCCGCAGTAGATTCTCCTGCATGGGTGGATCCGGTGGTCGACCCAGTCAGCAGACGCTGCAAATGTGAAAACAAATCCTGGCTGAGCCCTGAGGGGGATTCTCCCCTGTGGTGTGACCGGGGTTACATGGTTCCAGAAGGGCAAACCCTAGCACCACCCTCTAAGGGCACCTCTGGAGTCTCAGAGGAGGCGAAGCGGGGTTTGGCACTGCGACTCCTCCCCACCCCCACAGGGTAGTGGAAGAGGGTCCCCGTGCTTCACCCCGGCCTCTCAACCCCTCGGACTCTGAGGCCACCCTCTTCCTCGAGCCCAGTGGTAAGGGGTCTCCCAATCCCACAGACCCCCGAGGGAGGCCACAGAAGAGGCGGTCCCCATCCCAATCGCAGTAGCCAGGACAGCACCAGAGATGGCAGCTGCTCTGGCCCCCGAGGTTGGGACCATCGCCCTATGCACCCCAGAACTGCTATCTGTCGATGGGCCCCCAACATTGGCAATGATGTGGGGGCCCACAGAGACCACAGAATCCGGGGTCCCCTGGAGACTAGCACTGGGGCACCTGGTGTCATGTCCATGTGGGCTCCCTGATTTCAAGGAGTCAGGACGCCAATCTGGATCAACAAGGGAGGTGTCCCCTCCGAAGAGGAGGAGACCATACACCGTCAGACTAGCCAATCCAGAAGCCTCCCTGCCAACAGCACCGCAAACGCATGTGGGACATAACACTACCCGCAGCACTGCCCCGATCACAGGCGCCACCAACAGTACTGGGATCTGAGACAGTGCCAGCGGGCGGCACCAAGGGTCCACCAGCAGCAACACCAGGGGAACTTGCACCTCCAAGGAGGTGACTGCCGTAGCAGTGCTCCCAACCTGGCTCCATAGGGAACTGAGCCATTCCTCCAGCACTGCAGAAGAAACCTCCTCTATGGCAAGGCTAGAACCAGAAGAGGAGATTTCATCTTCACTGGGCCACACAGACCCGGAAGGGGACCTGGAGGCAGGGTCAAGAGTTCTCACCATTGTATCCCTACAATGATGCCATCCTCTGAAAGTCAGCGAAGACCTGCTGACTTTAAACACGTGGATCTCAAGATCGTGGCAGTCCATAGAGAAACAGGCATCACTATTATCCATATCATGGCTGGGTTGTAACGGCATCAGGTGGATACTCAGAACCGGGATGGAGGAAAAACAGCACAGCAGGAAAACACGGCTTCGAATTGCAGAAAAGGCCTTCTGACGCAGCAAGCTTCTGGTGACTCATGCAGCAGGTGCTACCTCGATGGTGGGAAAAAAACAGAACTGGGGTGGAGGAGGAGTCTGCGGCGCCTAACGGCCAACCCTCGAGCGCCATGCATTACATTGGCCTCGTAGGTGGCACTGGTGGCACCGACTCCTCCCCACCCAAAAAAAAAAAAGGCTTCCAGGCAGGTGCACACCTTCGGCTTATACCCAGCAGTAATGAATGGTGAAGACCGACAAGGGGAAGATCATCAGTTGTGAGAGGCGAGGAGCAGAGATGTAACTGTTGTACTTCTGCAGTGTTAGCTGTCTCTAGCGGGACACTAGATGTTAACTTCACTTTTGTCTATTAAATGGTACTATAAAATGAGCAAAAAAATTCTTGACCCGATTGGCTGAAAGCCCTTTCTAGCCATGTCCTTATCAGAACATAACTTTACAACCAGCACTACTTGTGCCAAGGTGAGCCCACAACAGAACGATATCACTACTGTGGTAACCAACAAATTATAAAGTATGTAGGAGAAGCTCCGTGGCCAAGTAAGCTGGAGAAGAGTACCCCCCCCATACCCCCAACACAGACACATACACATAAATGCACAGCATAAGCTGATAAAAATGATCTCATGACAAACATTAGAAAATAAAACTACCCTATGCTGCTCCCGTAAAAATAATCTGACCAACAATGAAGCTGACAGAAGCGCATGCCGCCAGGATGTGTCCTGAAAGTGGAAGCACAGATCTGCTCCTCCACTATTTTGTGTGCCAGTTATAAACAGATAAATCAGTCCAGCAGAGCGAGTGGCCCACTATAAGAAACGCAATGAAACGGTGTCCATTTATTACACTGGAAGGGTGGCCCCTGCTAGGGGTAAAGTAGAGAGGGCACTGTCTAATCTGCCATTGAATGGCCATGTGGTCTTTCAACCCCTCAAAACTTCCCCATTAGTTACTGGGTCTTCATATACTAATAGATTACTTAGCACTTGGTCCCGCTTTTTGAATCGACCAGAGAATGCCGTAGGGGCACGATGGTTGGGTATTCCTATCCTGGATAAGGCTTTTGATCCCTGTAAGATGGATCATTCCTTCTTTCGCTGGCTGGACCTGGGATTGTGGAAGGGGTTTCAATTTTATCAAGAGGGTATTTTTAAATCCTTCACACAATTAAGACTTAAATTTAATGGGCCATTTGCATGTCATTATGGCCACATTTGCATGTGTTGTGCAGGGCTGGCCAGCGAAATGCACCTGGCGTCCTGCACAGCATGCCGTCCCTGTACCACGGACCACAGTAGTGCCCCTTCCACATCCTGACCCTCCGAGCACCGTAAATGAATATTTCCATATCCCTGGAAGTCCAGTGGTAACCCCCCCTGACTCTCCGATAGCCAAGAATAAAATCATTTACTATCCCTGGCAGTCCAGTGGTACCCCCCAACCCCTCCTGACCCTCCAATCGCTGTGAGCAAATGAAATATGAGGTGCTCTGGTGGTCCAGTGGTCCCTCCTCCTAATCATTACATCTGCTTGCTGAATATGAATTACTGTACTGGCCCTGATAATCGAGTGGTGCCCCTCACCCCAATAGTAACACGCAGTAACTGTCACTGTTGCAAACCAATTCCTAATTGGTCAGTGGCACTCCCCACCCATAGGACCCCCAGCCCGCAGCTCCCCATCAGCAGGCAGCAAATCTATCCGCGCCTCCGCTGCCCTGCCGAATGGCCTTACAGTAGCAGCAAAGCCCACTGGACTATCTGTAGACCAATGGGCTTGCAGTGCACTCTGTAATACTCATTCACAAAAATATGAGAATGAAGTCATTCATTCACATATTTGTGAATGAAGCATTACCAGATGCACTGCAAGCCGATGGTCCATAATGTGTCAATAGACTCAGCTGCTACTGTAACTGTCATTCAGCAGGCAGCAACGGAGGTGGCGTTGAGTTTGCTGCCCGGCCGATGATGGAGGAGGAGCTGGGAGGCTGGGGGTCCTGTGTGGGTAGGGGGTGGGTGCCACTGGACCACCAGGAATTTGTTTGGGTAACAGTACGGGCGATCATGTTTACCTGGGTGGGTGGTACACTAGACTACTAGGGACAGTATAATAATTTCATATTCAGCGATCGGAGGTACGGGCGGGGACCACTGGACCACCAGGGCACCCATATTTCATCTGCTCATGGTTATCGGAGGGTCAGAAGTGGTGGGGGTCACCACGGACTGCCAGGGATAGTAAATTATTTTATTCTCAGCGATCAGAGGGTCAGGAGGGAGGGGGGTACCACTAGACTGCCAGGGATAGTAAATTATTGTCTTTTCAGCAATCGGAGGGTCAGGGGGTACCACTAGACAACCTGGAACATATGGGGGTGTTTATGCATGGTGTTGGGGGGGTTGCCACCCATGGCTGGTGGCTGCTGTGTTGCGCAGTGCAATTCAGCGGCCCACTGATGGATGGACTGCACTTGAGCCTTATTTTATGGGCTCAACGTTGAGCACAGGTATGCAGCACATCTCAGGGTTGTGCCAGATGATTCGTGCACATCCTGGGTTGAATATCAGGATGTGCCGCATATGCATGGACATGCCCCCTGTAGATGTGCTGCATACATTATCTTTGCGCCCCGGCGCATTGGGAATAGCACTTCGCGATTCCCACTTTTGAATATTGCTCCGGGGTGAAGTTCTGGGGCTGCGCCAGGTGCAACCCCTTTGAATATCTAGCCGTATATGTATTTTATTTATTTATTAATTGGACCCATGTATAGAAATTTTTTTTTTACTATTTCATCAGAGATACCCAGAGTATATATGTTTACTGTATTTATGGGGCTGGCAGTATAGCTTAGAGGTTAGAGTAACGAGCTGTGAATGAGCTTGGTATATCCAGCAGACAGACCTGGGTTTGATTCCCTCAATCTCCACTTGCATACTGTGTGACTCTGAGCATATCACTTGACCTACCCAGTGCTCCCAGATTGCCGCTGAAAACAGGCACCTGTACCTAGGGGGCCTTGCCCGGTTACCAAAGAATGAAATAAATAAATAAAAATTATTAATTTATTGCCTGAGAACATCAATATGTGGCTGCTAATCATGGTATGTACTGTACCTAATTGCCTGATTAAAAATAAAGTTAAAAAAAAAAGAAATTATTGAAAAAAGATATCTGGAACCCAGGGGGTTAACTCTGAGATGTAGTTTGCTCTTCACTAACTCTTTCACAGAGTTGTCAATAGGAGATTAGTTCTGGGACACCATGTTCTGTTTTGTTGCACCTGCAAGGAAAGAAATTGATAAAGTACTGATACATTTTGTGAGAAACAGGACGTCTCTTAATGCACTCGGGATGCAGAAATTACCAGGCAAATATTTCTTACAAAAAGAGAGCACTCTTTTGTTAGAGAGCGTTTTTGAGATTTGAAATTGAAAGAAACCCTCGGATGAAGGATTTTGTTTTCTCTATACTGCCTTTGTAAAGAGCTATCCTGAACAATTTTATTTATTTTATTGTTATTGATGATAATAAAACACAACTTGCAAATTTTATAACTGCTCCTAGTTTGCCTATGCTTCCTGACGTTTTCCTCGACAAAAGATGGTGTCAGACTAAGTGCGATTTACAATGTGTAAACTCTAAGCCAGGAGTTGTGTGCATGGGTGCTAGACCTGGTATCAGGGAAGCATAGATGAAAGGTATGGATCCTGCAACAGCAAGCCCAGGAATGATTACCAGAAGAATGGCAGGCAAACTAGAAGCAGAAACAAAAGTGAGACAGCATAGCTGGAACCAATGATGGAAGAAGAAGAAAAGGCAGGGACAGAACCTGAAAGCCTGTCTGCCATCTTCAAATGGTGGGCTATATAACAAAGAGAGACAAACAAGCAGAGAAAAGACAAGATGCAGCAACAGAAGCAGAAGAGAAAAGAAGAGATGCAGCGATAGCAGCAGCAGAGAAAAGAAGAGATGCAACGACTGGAGCAGCAGACAAGAGACAAGATGCAGCAACAGGAGGAGCGATGGATGGACATCTTGCAAGCTATCAAAGCTGGAGGATCTGGCACAGGTCCAGCAGAGCAACAAAATACAAACAACTTAAAAAAGACATTAAACTTACAAACTTGTGTCCCTCAAATGATATCGAAGCATACCTGACAACTTCTCAAAGGGTTGCCACAGCCTGCTAGTGGCCAAAGCAGCAATGGTCAATCAAGCTGGTACCCTACCTGACAGGTAAAGCCCAACCTGCCTACGACAATATGGACACTACACTGTCAGAAAACTATGACCTTGTGAAAAGAGAAATCTTGAAAAGATATGACATCTCAGGAGAGACCTACAGGCAAAAGATTCATGTCCCGGAAATACCACTCAGTCAACAATCCTTGAGAAGCCTTCACCCGATTCAGAGAACTCATTAAATGGCTCCAACCATAGGGCAAAACAGTCCCACAGACCAGCAATATATTTGCAATGGAGCAATTCATCAGCATCCTGCCGACAGCCATGCAGCTTTGGGTAAAAGAACTCTGACCAGAAAGTGGGGAAAAGGCTGTTTCTTTGGCCGAGGACTATCAGATGGCCTGACAGACACCGCAGCAGAAAAGTAACAGCCAAGGACTGGTAAGACCACACAGAACAAAGGGCAGGTGCGCAATTAAAGACCTGGGCCGCTGGTGCAAATTAAGGCAGCCAGCCCAAATACGCATACATAGAAGAAGGATCTGCACTCAAAAGGAGTCAAAATCACAATGAGAGTGCTGCTTGCAGTGATTTATTGGAAAGCCGTTCACAAAGAAAAATGGACTGGCATCCTCGATACTTCGACTGTTAGGTCTTCCTAAGGGGGGTGTCATGACGCTGTTCAGGACCCCCTTTTAAATCGGATGATTAAAGTGAAAGAAACACATTTACAAGTGAAGATTTACACCATTCAGATTCTATATACGTGAACAATATTTCAAAAATAATTAGGGTCTCTGAGAGAAAAGTTTATCACAATGTTACTGCCATTTAAACACAAATATTCTGTTATAAGTAAAAATAACCTTAACAAGATGCAATACATTCAAAATTTATAAACTCATTTAGTTTAGATTTTGTGGTAGTTCTCCTAGTAACAAAGTAAAGTTCCTGACAGGAACCTGTTGTTAATTCCAGAGCCATATGTTTTGCTCTTTTATGTTTTACATTTTTGTTTCGTATATGTAGAGAGAAAAAGCAAAAATCATATGCTACACAATCTATTCCAACAAAATCAGTTTATATATTCTATAATGAAATATTTCAAAATTCATCATTTCTAGTTTTCTCATGGAGGGTGAAGAAAAGAAGGAACATGTGTAGTGTGAAAAGATTAAATACATTGTCACATTAAGACTCTAGTAGGATTAAACACGAGACATGGATAGAAAGAGTCAGAAAATAGTTGCATTGGCAGAAAAAATGGGGGGAGGGATGAAAGAACTATTTTACAATGGAAAGAAAATTCCTTGCATTCTGATTGACCATTATGTGCCTGGAACAGTGATGTTATCTCAGTACATGACCTTTTCACATGTATGACTGTAAAAACATATTACTCCCCTTCCACGCAAGATCCCTCCCAATTTGCTGTCATGTACACAGTCTTTCCACCCCCCAAAACACAAACTTTTTTCAATTTTAAAGCCAACTCACAACTATTTGTGAGCCGCCAAACTGCACTTTTGAAATTACCACAACCACGACTTCAGACTGCCTTTTGTTGTATTCAGTGAAGCCTACTTGTTTCACCGTGCATGCGAACTCACTCTGCACAACACCGCACCAAGCGGTTCTCATTTTCTCGATCCCAGGGCAGATTAATTACTTTTTGAAAACTACCCTCATGATTGTCTGTCTTAGTTACTGTTTCCTCTGAAAAGTATAAGTGAAATTCGCGACTCACCCAATCGCTTCCCGAGAACCAGAAGTGTCAGCCTGCTCTTTTCCTTCCTCACACTGTTGTTAAAAAAATAATTAAATATGGGGGGAGGGGGTTGAGGTACCACCAAAAACACAGTAGGCTTTTCTTAGGGGGGATAGAAAGAAAGGCACGTTGGGGGTTTGGCAAAAGAAGCACACAAAGCCAATTCCACCTGCAAACCTCTGAATCCACTTATGCTTTCACCTTTTTTCTGCATTCCGGCACTGCTCTGGAGTGTAGTTCCACCCGCTTCGAGTCCTGTCATCCCCTCGCCGACTTCAGCATCGCACTGCCTGCAGTTAGTAAACGACTCAGTGACTGTAGTAGAGAAAGAACTCCACTCTTTAAACTGAAATGGCTGGACGAAAAAAAAAAAACAGACTCAACAGCAGATACTGGGGGGGACTGTTACTCAAACTTCCCAGCTGAGGATTCACACAGAAGAGAAAGGCTTTGCACCTCAGACAGTATCATTCATGGTGCGCCCACCACCTAGTGGCAAAAAGAAAAACTGTGGACTTTTTTTACCTGTATGTACACATCCACACTCAAAAATCTAATAAAAAAAAAATACTTTTTTCCTACCTTTTTTTCCATTTTTTTACAAATGAGCCACTGTATAATAGCAATAATGCACTCCAGGGTGTGTGTGTGTGTCATGCTAGGATAAAGTACAGTTACGTAAGAACTTACCATAACAGTAGACCTTCAAGAAGAGCTCCTGCAGTAGGCTACACATAAGGACTATGCCACCACTATGCTGCGGAAACTTTCTAGCCAGCTGGGGCCCGCCCCTAACATTGGTCCACCCACCAACCATCTTACTTTGAATAAGAGCTCCTGCAGCAGGCTACACCATAAGGACTGAGTCCCAAGCAGTGTTCCCCAAAGGGAAGAAAAAGGGAGGCAGTGACATAAACCTCTGAGAAATTGGATGTTCATAAAATTAGGCCCTGGAGCACAGAGAGGCCGAATCCTGCTCGCTTTCTGGAAGCAATATCCAGGGTGTAGTGTTTAACAAAGGTATGCACAGAATTCCATGTTGCAGCAGCACGTCTGCCGTTGAAACATTTTTCATGGCTGCAAAGGATGCAGCCATCCCACTCATGGAACGTCCCTTAACCGGTCCCAGTAAGGGTTTATCGTACTTGTTGTAGATGAAAGTGATGCAATTAGTTAACCATTTGGACATGGTTTGCCTTGCAACTGGTTTCCCCAGAACCCTGGGGGCAAATGACACAAACAACTGATCCGATTGACGGGTCAGTTTTGTTTGGCTCAAGTAATACCGAAGGATCCTATGTATAGAGTGTGAAGAAGGGCCTCCTCTTTATTCGAATACTCAGGATAATAAACGGGAAGGGGAGATCTCTTGATTCAAGGTCAGCTCAGACACCACCTTTGGAAGAAACTTAGGATTAGTGCGCGGAGACACCCTGTCTCTGTGAAAAATTAAATAAGGTTCTTTACACATCAAGGCTTGCAGTTCGGAAACCCTTCAAGCTGAAGTGATAGCAACTAAAAATAACGTTTTCCAAGAGAGAAAACGTAGGTCGCAATCCACGGATGGTTCGAAGGGAGGCAATCTCAATTTCTCTAGAGCAAAAGGTGAGTCCCATGGGGGAACAGGATCCCTAATGGGAGGCTTCATATGAAGCATGCCCCGAAGGAATGTACGGGCAAGGGTCCAGTTGGGCAATATTCCTACCCTCCACAGGTGCGTGATAAGCAGAAATGGCACACAGATGCACCTTTATGGAAGAGTATCTCAGCCTCGCATCAGAAAGCGATAGGAGGTATTCCAGGACTGATTTCACTGAGCAAGACAGTGGGTCCAGGGAATGTGCAGCTGCCCAGATACAGAAACGTTTCCATTTCATGGCATATGTTGCCCTTGTAGAAGGTTTCCTTGCTTCTACTAGGATTTCTACCACCCTTTGTGAAACCCCACGCCTGGAAATGGCTAAGTCTGTAGGAGCCATGCATGGAGGTCTAAGAACAGGAGGTCCAGGTGGACTAATGTTCCCATGTCTTGAGACAGCAAGCTGGGTAAAATTGGTAGCTGAAAAGGAGGTTCCACTGCTAACTGTTACAAAAGGGCGAACCATATATGACGTGCCCAGAGAGGAGCTACTAGGATCATCATGGCACGAGCCATCTGCAGTTTGAGTAACACCCTCAGTCGGAGTGGAAAGGGAGAGAAAGCATACAGGAACCTTCCTGTCCAGCAAAGGGACAATGCGTGTGACCAGAAAACACCATGCCCTGGATCTAGCGAGCAGAAATTGGGCAGTTTTGCATTGCACGGGGACGCAAAAAGGTCCAGGTCTGGACATCCCCACTTTTTGAATAGGTTGTCCACCACTTCTTGAAGCAACACCCACTTGTGGTTTCTGGATCGCGAGTGGTTGAGTTTGTCTGCCAGGACGTTTTGGACCCCTGGAACATGAACCGCTGTCAGTGTGAGTCCGTGTTCTAGAGCCCAGTACCACACTCTCATGGCTTCCCTGCGCAGAGGGTAGTAGTATGTCCCTCCCTGCTTGATGATATAAAAGATCACCAACATGCCATCGGTCTGGATAAGGAGGGGTCCCTGGGAAAGCTGAGTCTGAAAGGCCTGCATGGCATACAGAATCACTCTCATCTCTAAGATGTTGATGTGGAGGGACACTTCCATGTCTGACCATGTGCCCTGAATACAGTGATTCTGAAAATGAGCTCCCCATCCTAGACCCGATGCATGCATTGTGAGAGTCTGGCTCGGTGAGTCTGTCTGGAACGGAACTCCTAAACCCAGTTTGTGTGAAGTCAGCCACCATGACAGCGTTTGTTGGACAGCTCTTGATACCCTTATTGGGTATACAAGATTGTCGGATGTCTGGTCCCATTGCACCCTTAAGTTCCATTGAGGAACTCTCATATGTAAGTGTGCTAACAGTACCATGGATATGGCCACCGCCATATGTCTGAGGAACTGTAACATGGTTCTCGCTGTGACTGCACTGGCTGCAGCTACTCTAGAACCCTGGTCTTTCAGACGAGTGGTCCTGTCAGGTGGGAGGAAGGCTCTTCCCTATTGGGTATCTAGGATCGCTCCTATGTACTGTAGACACTGGCAGGGCCAAAGACAGGATTTTGGGATAGTGATTGTTATCCCCCGCTCTTGGAATATCTGAAAAGTGTCTGAGAGGGTGTTGACTAGCTGCGACCTGGTGGGAGCAGTTAGGAGCCAGTCGTCCAGGTAAGGGTAGACAAAATTGCCCTGTCTGCAAAGAGCAGCTGTCACTACTGCTAAACATTTGGTAAACACCCTCGGAGCTGAGGAGAGACCGAAAGGTAATGCCCGGAAGTGGTAATGGTTCCCTTGAAAGGCGAACTGAAGATACCTCCTGTGAGCTTGAAACACCGGTATGTGCAAGTATGCGTCTTGCATGTCCAGAGAGCACAGCCAATCCCCTTGGTGCAGCATGGGTATCAGCCCTGGTAAGGTTACCATTCTGAACCTTTGTATTTGATGTACTAGTTCAGGATACTCGGGTCCAAAATGGGTCTTAAATCCCCCATCTTCTTGGGAACCAGGAAGAAATGGGAGTAATACCCGGTCCCCAGTTGGGAGTGTGGAACAGGCTCTATCGTTCTTTCTGACAGCAAGGTCTGTATTTCTTGTCTGAAGAGGGCTATGTGGGTATTGAGAGGGGGCTGGAGGTTTGTCCGGAAAAAGTTCTGTATACTCCAGCATATAACACTTTTTGATAATGTCCATCACCCATGTATCTGTCGATATTTTGGTCCACCTGTCTAGGTAGAAGGAGAACCGACAACCTACTGCTTCTCCCATTGAATCCGCTGGCAGGAAGTCATACATGCGTGCCTGGGGTAGGCAGGGAAGGTTGGGAGGATTTTGTATTCCTGGGTCCACTATTCCGTTTGTTGTGAGGGTGCCTTATGTTTGAAAGGACCATGGGGCTGTTGTTTTTTCTGTTGGTTGGCACCTTGGCACCGAAATGGCTTGCACCTAGGTTGCCGAGGTTCTGCCTGGTACATATGGTGAACTGATTGGGCTGCTTTCCCCGAGTCTTGCAGTTACATTATAATCTTTTGTACCTCCTATCCAAAAAGGACAGATCCGTGGAATGGGGCATTGAGGATTGAATCCTGGAGATCTTGCTGAAAACCGGAAACTCTCAGCCAGGACTAGCGATGGAGACATACCCCGGTGGCCATTGCTCTGGGTGCTGTGTCTGCTGAGTCATAGGATGCCCTAAGTACATGTTTTCCTACGTCCAGGCCAGACTGGAGTACGTCCAAAAGTTCAGTACATGCTGGATTATCAGGCTGCTTTTGGCCCAACTCGACGGCTTTCTGGGACTTCTGATTTTGCACCATATGGGCCAAAAAATTTAGGGACCAAATGGAGCTAGTGGAAGAAGTGTAAACCCTCCTACTGAACTGATCTAGTTTCTTAGACTCTTTGTCGGGAGGTTGAGAGCTCATATGTTTCAGTTGCTTTGTTCTGCCATGAGCTGCGGTCAGGACCATAGAGTCTGCTTTTGGATTTTCTCCCAACAAGGTCTCCACCTTAGGAGCTTTATATAGTCTATCTGCCTTTTTCAGTACGGTTGAAAAGGATGGTCCCAAGCCAACCTGGTTAGGTCCTGAAAAGGAGGGACCAGAGGGGAGATGACCAAAGGTCTTGGGTCACTCATTCCCAAAAAGGTATGAATCATTTTCCTCTCTGGGTCCAATTCCTCAGTGTCCTATTGATTTAGGAATTGTATGTCATGCATCACGTCCATAAATGCTGGGTCATCGGGGGGGACCTCGGTGACTTACACGGGCCCACTGGCTCGGGATAATAACCTCTGGAAGAGGAACCTGAGGAGTGAGGGCTGCTTCTGTAAGAGTCAGAAAATGCTGACTATGAGCGCTTATACCTGCACCCATGTCTGCTCCTGTCGCCGGAGGAAGATCTGGAGAAGGAGCGGTGACATCTGCCCCTACACCTGGTACGTTCGTAGTCTGACCATTTTGGAGTCGGGCTCCTGGGCGTGTGTGGAGACTGTGGCCGGGAGTTCAGAACTGATACTTTATCTGGAACCGGTGTATGGGGTCATGGAAGCAGTGGAGGAGGGTCAACCCTCTTTAACAGATCTCCTTTTACCGTGTTCCGCCATGGGGTAAAGAGTTGTCCCACATCTGCTAGGGGAACCACTGGCACCTGGGGTATGTCAATGGGTTCCGTGGGAGTGATGATAGGGTCACTCGGTCCTGGAGTCTCTTCATGGGGTACATGAGGGCTCAGTGGAGTAGCACGGTCTGTTGTCTGATCCCCTGTTGTCAGATCCCCTGACGTCAGGTCACTGGGTGCCAAGGTTTTTTTTTTTCTGGTGACTTATCGACAGGTGGCCTGTCGTCAGGCTGTCTTATGGTCTCAGCTGACGTTGGCTTCTGAGGCGGCTGCTCCAGAGGTGTCCAACTCTTCATGGTCGTGGCGGACATCTGGGTGCCTGATGTCTTATTTTGAGATGTCTGCCTTTGGTTCTTCCATTTGTCGGAAGACCGTTCATCAGGGACATGCGTCAGGGTCTGTCCCTTAGTTTATTTTATTTATTTATTTTGTTTTTGTTTACCAGGTAGGTGCGCTAGCCATAATCATGACTATTTTCAGGCACGACCCGGGAAAATCAGTGCCGACAACTTGTCCCTGGGGGAGCGTTCCTTAGAGTGGGAATGTTCCCGGCATCCGTGTCTGTCATCCGATGCCGACAATGGGCTGGAAGACAAGGACGATGATGACGCAACCTTGTCGGCTGCAGTTCCCCTCTTAGGCCCTGAAGGTTGGTGGAAGGGCCTAAGGCTGAGGAATGGACCCGAGGGTCCGTGCCCTGAAGAGCTACCACCCACTGAAATTGCAAGGGCGGGAGCCTTCATCAACGTCAGGCCTGACGGAGGGGCTGAGTCCATTCTCTTGCCACAGCGTGAACTGGAAGGCTTCTCCTTATGAGGAGATTTAGATCTGGACTCTGACCTACTGTGCTCCATGTTCCGCTGATGGTGCTTCCCTCCTGCGTGTTTCTCTTTTTGGGAAGTCGGTGATCAGAAGGCTGAGGAGCTGGTCTTTGATGGGCGTTGTAGGCCTGGACAGTCTTGTGGTGAAGGATCCGGGTTCATTGGTTGAACTTGCCACAGTCCAGGTAGGCTTTGATGTCGCGGGTAGGCCCAAGACAGAAGAGGCACTGCAAATGACCATCTTTGGCAGGAATCTGCCGCCTGCATGGACACTTAAGATTTCCATCGCGATGTTGAGGAAGACAGAGACAACATAAACTAACATTCACTCGATACTAAATTTAGAAATAAAAGGAAAAAAACGGGTACTTTTGACTGAAGTAAAATGGAGGATGACAGATGCAATGAGACGTCCGATGGAGCCACAGCGCACAGGTCGATGGCGGGAAAAGAACTGAGGTGGGGCTGGGGACCGCCCCTTTATACAGCTGGTGACATCGGTGGGTGGACCGACGTAAGGGGTGGGCTCCAGCTGGGTACTGCTGGCTAGAAGTTTTCCGTGTAGTCCTAGTGCCTGGCGGCATAGTCCTTATGGTGTAGCCTGCTGCAGGAGCTCTTACTTGAAGTAAGATTGTCACTTCTCGGGTGTTGAATGCACTCGGCCTGTGGCCTCATGCTTCAACCACCGAGGCGTGACGTTATCCCAGCATGACACACACCCTGTCATGCATTATTGCTTAAATATGGTATATAAATATGAATATGTACACAATGAATGGAGAGTATTTCTCAGCCAAAGTCAAAATGTCAATCAGGAATCAAAAACAAATTTCTGACTGTCACTTGTTTAGCAAATACACTTTCTTCCAACATCTGTAAGAGGGAATCAGAGGTGGTTATATAACATGTTAATAGACCTAAGAGTCAAGGAAGAGACCCAAGCAGAGCAAGAAGCAGAAGTAACACTAAACAGAAAAATTATCCGCAAAAGAAACAGGGAGTACCATTTGAAACTGAGCCCACCATTAAAATTTCATCAGAAGGCGAATCAGGTCCATCTGATGATAATACGTCCCCCAATCAAGAAGCATTAAGAAACTCCCAAAAGTCTAAAGAAAATCAACAACAGAAATCAGGAACTTCAAAAAAACGCCCCAAGAAATACCCCAAAAAATGGAAAAAACACAGAGAGGGAGGAGGGGCTGGGGAAGTAACAATAACGGAACAAAACAGGTACCCCAGGAGGAAAACATAAAAGTTACAATTTTTTCAGAATATACACTCACCGATAGCCAAATACAATTGCTGAGCAAGGGACTTTCCCCTTGTACTGGTACCTAAGGTTGATTCGTTCAGTATTAAAGTGGACTTGTTTAAATATATTAGAAAACTCAAACTTTGCTTGTTTTTTCACAACACACACAAATTCAACATGGACGCAGATTCATTCCAAACTACTCTACTGATTCGCCTGTTACCTGCGATGGGAATACACGATCGGCTCAAAACACAGACTCTGTTGATCTCTCTGGGAATTACAAGCCTCTGAATAACTTAGTCACTGCACTGGCAAAGGGGAACGATGAATTTGCATAAATACAGGAGGACACCAGTGATGGAGCACCATCAGAATTTATTAATCAGTTTTGGGGACAGAACTTAATTGATGAACTTGATTTGGAAGAAATACTAACTTCAGACGGGTCTGACTTCAATGAATTTCATACTATGAGAACTCCCTTTAAACCGAAATTGGTGTTCTACCCAAATGTACAGAATGCTACTATAACTCAATTTGAAAATATCTTGATTTATGAAATTGACAAAATTGTTAACAAAAGAAGACTGAGATACAATACCAATCTCTCAGCCATGGAAAGGGATGCCCTGACGCAACTGCAAGCTATGACAGGTACCGTAATCAAGCCCTCCGATTGGGGGAATACTGTCATTATGTCAGAACCTTTCTGTATATCTGAAGTACAAAAATTATTGAGAGATGGAGAAAGCTATGAGAAACTGAGGAGTAACCCCACCCTGACATTTCAGAAAGAATTGTTCATGTGGACCAGGGTTTAGAAAAAGGTTTTATTTCAGCAGAGGAGGCAGGTTTTTTGAAAACCGAATTCCCAATAAGAACAAATTATTTACCATAGTAATATTGTTTCTTCCAAGCGATCTCCTAGTAGGATTAGACAATCTGCAATCAGCTCAGAATCTCTGACTGCCCCCTGAAACTCTGTGGTGGAATGTATGTAAATTAAGGAATTTGTAATGCAACATTCAAACTGCTGCCTCTAGGTGGACTATGTTCCATCTAACTGCCAGATTAGACTATCTGAATTAAATAATTGTAAGTTAATGCCCTTAACAACAATACCATCCCTTTGGTAAAGAGGACGTGTTCCAAACAGGACAAGAAGAACACAAAAAAGGAGAGCTAGGTATCCTAGCCTTACTTGTGTGCATTAACAAATATATAAAGTTAAGCCAATGATTAATGGCAACATTAGAAACTCCCATAAAAGTATTGCTGAACCTATTCAGGTTATATAAGGCGAGGTAGGGATGAGAGATCTAATTCTACTAGGAGATCCCTTGGAAGAAAAAATATTACTATGGTAAGTAATTTTTTGTTCAAGACCCAGGAATCTCCTAATAGTATTAGACAACCTGCAGACTACCAAGCAGTGCCTTGGAAGGTGGGTACAGAACCTATTTGGGGAAAAAGGTTCTGCAGTACTGCAGTGCCAAACCTAGCATCAGTCCTGGACTGGACATCCAGGAAGTAGTGCTTTGTGAAGGTGTGGACTGTAGTCCAGGTAGCCACTTTACAGATTTACAGCATGGGGATGTCCCTTGCAGTTGCCACAGAGGCAGCAGTTCCACAAGTGGAATGTTCCCTGAGGCCCTGTGGTGGCTGTTTGTCAGCCTTACTGTAGCAGAACTGGATGCAGGATACTATCCAACATGCAATCGACCTCTTTGAGGCAGGCCTGCTCTTTCCCACTTCACCATAGGTAATGAATAGCTATGAATGAGAATTTCTGAGGTCCTTAGTACAAGTACTGTAATAGCTGATAGACCTTTTTACAGCTAAGCTATGAAGCTTCAATTCACATGAACTGGATTTGGCTGTGAAAAATACAGAAAGGGTGATGGACTGGTTCAAGTGAAACTCAGATACCACCTTTGGAAGGAACTTCCTGTTAGTCCTAAGGACTACCTTGTCCTTATGGAACATAATGTAATTAGAACAGGGGTTCTCAAATGGTGAGGCACGCCTCCCTGGGGAGGTGCAAGCTCGTTCAAGGGGAGGCACGGAGATGTGATTCCGATTTACGTTCTACTGCCGCTGTACTCTGTGCATCTCTGATCCCCGATCCCTACCAAGCCCGATTTTGTATGTGCTTGAGGTAGAAGGGGGATTCTGAGCCAGCCAAAGACAGTGCAAGAGAAGGTCTCCGGGAGACCAATAGGAAGCCCAGCAAATGTATCCAATAGTAGAGAGGTGGCTGTAGCCAATCGGTATTGCACATTTGCAGCCAATCATCACCCGGCTTCCTCAACCAGTTAGCAGCTTCGTAACGTGCAATGTCGTCATCAATCCCAGAAATAAAATGCCATGCCATGCGTGCGGTGGAATGGAGACTCCAGTGGGAATTGCTGTTGCGATTTTTTTGTTAGAGCCCCTAGTAGCCGCTGCCACTACTTGCCTCGACCCTGAAGCCGCCACCTGCCAACTCCGCCTGTTGACTACTGCCGCCCTTCAGCTGCCAAAGTCGCCGCCGTGGAACGCTGATCGCTGCAGACTGAGAGCTCCTGAGACTACTCTGGTGACATCGACCGTCCAAGCAGAGCCTGTTGCAGACCGGATCCTTCCCTAGACTTCTTCAGGTAAGAATGCTACTCTGCAATCAAATGAATACTTCATTTTGGGAGCTCCAGTGGAGTTTGGTCTGGCTGACCTGACTGGGAGGTTGAGGGGGGGCGCTGCCTGATGCCCTGCTTGATGCGCCTCATGCCTCTCATGGGGGGTGATTCCTCTCATGGTGGTGGGGTGTGATGGCTCAGTTGGGTCTGATAGCCTGAGCAGGTGTTAGGGGTGTGTGTGTGTGTGGGTGGGGGACTGTATTGCCTCACAGCTGGTCTGATCTGAGTGGGGTTTGGGGGTTACATGATCCAGTAATTCTGCTGTTTTGGGAGCTCCAGTGGGGTTTGGTCTGGCCTGACTGGGAGTTTGGGGGCGGGCTGATGCCTCTTGTGGAAGTGATGCCTCTCATGGTGGTGGGGTGTGATGGCTCAGTTGGGTCTGGTAGCCTGAGCAGGTGTTCGTGTGTGTGTGTGTGTGTGTGGACTGTATTGCCTCACAGCTGGTCTGATCTGAGTGGGGGTTTGGGGAGTTACATGATGCAGTAATTCTGCTGTTTGGGAGCTCCAGTGGGGTTTGGTCTGGCCTGAGTGGGAGTTTGGGGGGCCTGATGCCTCTTATGGGGAGGTGATGCCTCTCATGGTGGTGAAGTGTGATGGCTCAGTTGGGTCTGGTAGCCTGAGCAGGTGTTCAATATGTGTGTGTGGGGGGGACTGTATTGCCTCACAGCTGATCTGATCTGAGTGGGGTTTGGGGTTACACATGATGCAGTAATTCTGCTGTTTGGGAGCTCCAGGGGTTTGGTCTGGCCTGAGTGGGAGTTTGGGGGGCTGATGCCTCTTATGGGGGTGATGCCTGTTGGGTCTGGTAGCTTGAGCCGGTGTTCGATGTGGTGGTTGGGAGGGGGGAGGACTGATGCCTCTCAGCTGGTCTGTTCTCAAGCAGGGATTTGCAGTGGTGGGGATGGGGGGAGGTGCCTGTACTGCCTTGCAGCTGGTCTAGCCTGAGTGGGGGTTTGAGGGCGGTTACACATAATGCCTCTTGGCTGCTTTGCCCAGGGGTAATGCTGCTGTTAACAGAGCCTGGGCGGGGAGGGGGGGATGCATCTCATGGTAGTGGTGATGCTGCCTCAGTGGGGTCTGATAGCTCGAGCAGGTATTTGATGTGGTGATTGGGGGTGGTGGAATCTGATGCCTCTTAGCTGGTCTGACCTTAAGCAGGGATTTGTCGTGGTGGTGGCAGGTGGGGGGAGGGGTTGACTGTAATACCCCGCAGCTAGTCTGGCCTGAGTGGATGGTGGTGGTGCACATGATGCTCTTGATTGCTTTGCCCAGAGGGTAATGCTGCTGCTAACAGAGCCTGAGCAGGGGAAGGGGTGAAACCGTGTTGGGGGGACATGCAATGATGCCTCTTAGCTGGTTTGCCCAGGACGGTAATGCTAAGCTGCATGATGTCTCTCAGGGTCGTGCCATTTTATTCTTGGCTGGGCTGTTTCAGCAATGGCCCAGAGTCTTGGGGGGGGGGGGGTCACACAAGATGCCTTTCCATGCTATGCAAGGCTGAAATGGCCCCTATCCTATTTATATGGTTGTTGAATGACAAGAAAAAATTACTCACCTTAGTAATGTTGTTTCTTCTAATGGAGTCTTGCTGTATTCTGACATATTGCAGTGATGTCCAACCTTTGAACTGCCCCAGAGATGAAAGAGTTAACTTTCCATGCCAGGCATGGAATGCTGAGCTCGAGCTCGATTGAGACTCTGTCTGTTGCTGTTTGAACTCAAACCGTCAGATCTTTACGAGCTGTACTCACTGGGTGTCCTGTGTGGAAACTGTAAACTTACACTAGCCAACTGGCTACTAAATATAATAAAATATTTTTTGGTCCCAAAACAAAGACTCAAGTCAGGAAACCCAAAAAATAAAACAAAACACAACACCCACACACCCAAACTAAAGGGGTGAGAAAAGAAGGGTGGGCGCCTAGAGTGCCAACACTGCTACTGCCCACCCACATCCCAAAAACCAAGGTTCTGAGAGGGAAGGCGGGGAGGGATCAGAATACAGCAAGACTCCATTAGAAGAAACAACATTACTAAGGTGAGTAATTTTTTCTTCAAACAACATGAAGTCTTGCTGTATTCTGACATATTGCAGACTACCAAGCAGTACCTCCATGGAGGAGGGACAGAACCTACTTAGGAAATAGGCTCTGAAGCACTACTGTGCCAAACCGAGTATCACTCCTAGCCTGGATATCCAGAGAGTAATGCTTGGTAAAGGTGTGTACTGTTTTCCAGGTGGCTGCTTGACAAATCTCTAAGATAGGAATATCCCTGGCAGCAGCCAGGGAAGCAGCTGTACCTCTGGTAGAGTGAGTCCTCAGGCCTGAGGGTGGGATCCTACCCAGTTTTTCGTAGCAAAACTGAATGCAAGAGACAATCCACCTGGCAATAGATCTCTTAGTGGCAGGTTTTCCCTTACCAACCTCACCATAAGTGAGGAACAGTTGAAGGGAGTCAAACCTGTGACCCTTGGTGCACTCTATGTAGTAACTAAGGGCCCTTTTCACATCCAAACTGTGCAGCCTCCTCTTCCCAGAGGAGGAATGGTCAGTGAAGAAAACAGGAAGAGACATAAAATGGTTAAGGCGGAAATCTGAAACCACCTTAGGCAAAAACTTCCTACTAGTCCTGAGGACCACCTTATCTCTATGGAAAGAGATAAAATCAGGTTCCACTGACACGGCCTGTAACTCACTTAATGCGTCTGGCAGAAGTGATGGCAACCAAGAAAACAGTTTTCAAGTCAAGTACTTAAGCTCAGCTGAGGACAAAGGCTCGAAAGGGGGTTGCATAAGCTGAGCAATGCAAACATTAAGGTCCCAAGCAGGGGCAGGGTCCCTGAAGGGAGGATTGGTATGAAGCAATCCCTTGAAAAATTTTGAAAATACAGGATGGGCTGAAAGGGAAGAGTGCTTGCCTGCTGAGAGGAAGGCAGAGACAGCTGCCAGATGCACTTTTAGTGTAGCTGGTCTGAGTCCCAAGCTATTAAGATGAACCATATAATCAAGGACTGTGGGCAGGCCAGCTGACTCTGGAGAAATATGCTTCTCAGAGCTCCATATAGAAAATCTTTTCCACTTGGAGTTGTAAGTGTTTCTGGTGGAAGGCTTCCGAGAAGCCTTTAAGATATCCAGAACACCTTGAGAGAGGTGCAAATCAGCAAATTCTAACTCTTCAAGAGCCAGGCCTTGAGATTGAGAGATTTGAGATTCGGATACCAAACCCTCCCGTGAGCACATGTTAACAGGTTGTAATTCCTGCGAAGAGACAGGGGAAGGTGGACTTCTAAGGACAACAAGAGAGGGTACCAGGGCTGTCTGGCCCAGTCTAGAGCAATCAGAATCACCTTGCAGGGTTGAGACCAGATTTTGACTAACACCTTGAACAGAAGAGGGAAGGGGGGGAAAAGCATACAGGAACTTCCCTTCCCAATTGAGAACTAGGGCATCCAGGGGGACTGAGCCCAACACTGGGTGCCTGCAGCAAACAAGAGAAAGTTGGTGATTGTCTGGGGCTGCAAAAAGATCTATCTGTGGGGTGCCCCATCTGGAGAAGATCACCTTCAAAACCAGGGGATCCAGGTACCATTCGTGATGGCCCTGAAATATCCTGCTGAGAGCATCTGCCAGGACATTGTATTTGCCTGGGAGGTGTACTGCTGTAAGAGAGGTGTTCAGGGAATAGGCCAGAGACCATAACTTCATTGCCTCTGTGCACAAGGCCGAAGACCGAGTGCCCCTTGCTTGTTGATATACCACATTGCGGTGGTATTGTCTGTCCTGATCTGAACTACTTCGTTCTGAACAGAATTGGAAAAAGCTTGAAGTGCTAGAAACACTGCCTGAGTTCTAATAGACTGATGTGAAGCAGAGATTCCTGAGGAGACCACAACCCTTGGGTGGTCAGGTCCCCAAGTGGGCTCCCCACCCCAAGAGGGAGGCATCTGTAGTAAGGATTAGAGAATGAGACTGAGTGACAAAAGGAACTCCCTGTCTTAGATTGTCCTGATCCTGCCACCACTGTAACGCCTGGGTCATGGTTCGAGTCACTGGAATGAGTTTGGTCAGAGGGTCCTTTTTCTGAGACCAGAAGGCTCTCAAGTGGAACTGAATGTCCCTGAAATCTTGCTCCCTGAACCACTGCTGTAGAGGCAGCCATGTGTCCCAGGAGCTGCAGAAAATGCCTTGCTGGTCGAGACACCTGGAGGGTGAATGAAGAGGCCAGTGAGATAAGGGTCATTGCCCTGTCCAGGGGAAGGAAGGCTCTTGCCTTTACTGTATCCAGCTCTGCCCCTATGAAGGTAAGGAGCTGCACAGGTTCTAGAACTGACTTTGAAAGATTCAGAAGGAAACCTAGAGAAGTGAGCAGTTGCTGAGTTATCTGTAGGTGTAACTTGACTTGGTCTGGAGACTGGCCTACTATGAGCCAGTCGTCCAGGTATGGAAAGATGGAGATCCTTTTTCTCCTTAGGAAGGCAACTACTACTGCCAGGCATTTTGTGAACACCCTTGGAGTAGAAGTTAGGCTGAAGGGCATTGCTCTGAATTGGTAATGGCCTGAGGGCAGCTCGAACCTGAGGTACTTTCGGTGGGAGCTTCTGATGAGAATATAGAAATAGGCATCCTTGAGGTCCAGGGACACTAGCCAGTACCCTGGCCTTAGAGAGGGTAGAATTATTCCCAGAGTCACCATTTTGAACTTTGGCTTTAAAAGGTGCTTGTTTAAATATCTGAGATCCAGGATGGGCTGCCATTCTCCTGTCTTTTGGGGGTTAGGAAGTACCTGGAGTACAATCCTTTCCCTTTGTGTAGGGGTGGAACCCTCTCTATGGCTCTCAGAGTCAAGAGGGGAAGAGACCTCTGCCTCTAGGGCAAGTGCCTCTGAAGGATTTGCAGGTGGAAAGGATCTGGTTCTCATCTTTGGAAATTTTTTGAAGCTGAGAACCAGTCCCTGGCTCACTACTTCCAGGACCCATTTGTCTGATGTTAAAGACATCCAGTCCTGGACAAAGTAAGCCAGCCTGCCCCCTACAGGTGGTGGAGAATCGGCCCTGGCAAACCCATCAGGGTGCCTGTTTGGCAGGGGCTTTAGGCTGAGGGGTGGAAGCAGGCCTGCTTGTACCCCATCTGCCTCTCCCTCTAAAGAACCCCCTATGAGCATAAGCAGAAGAGGCGGCCTGGGCTTGATAGAAAGGCCTATGAAAAGGCCTGCCCCTGCCCCTGGAATGCTGCCTCTGGGGAGTGTCTTGCCTTTCCTTGGCCTGAGCACTCCTATAGGTGGTCCTATATTCATCTATTTTCTTCATGTAGTTCTCTGTTTGCTCCCCAAACAGAGAATTACCCACAACAGGAAAATCCATGGCCTTAGTCTGGGTATCCTGAGACAGGCTAGTACATCTGAGCCAAGCCATCCTACTGAAGGGCACAGATGTAGCCATGACTCTAGATGAAACATCACTGGAGTCCACTGCAGCATGGAATTGCACCTTGGATGCCTCAATACCATCTGCAGCCACCTGCTCCAGCTCCTGGCAAGCTGGCCAGGGACCTGTTTAGCTAAAGCCATTACAGTGTCCCATCTAGATTTCTGATATCTAGCTGTATAGGCCATATAATTAGCCTGCCTGAGTCCCAAGGATGCTGCCATGTACTGTTTCTTTGCCACGGCATCAATCCTCCTGGAGTCCTTATCTGGGGGGTGTGAAGCCAAGGGTATATTTGCCTTATCACAGGCAGCAGCCTGCACTACCCCAACATGGCTGCATTGCTGGGTAAGGAACTCAGTATCTGATCCTGAGAGAGTATACCTCTTGTCCATTCTCTTGTCCATAGGAGGTATAGAATTAGGAGTCTTTAAAATTTTTATTGTCTGTTTCCCAAAGGACTTATGAAGGGGAATAGACAGCCTCCTGGACTCTGGGATATCCATCATTTCAACATAGTCAGGCTTCTCCTGGTCGTCAACAGCTTCTTGCATAGGAAGCTGAAGAGTTTCAACCACTTTTTTGTAGAACATAAAATGGGAAGGAGACTCAGAAAGCCTAGAGGAGAAACCCCTGAAGGTCCATCTGTGGAGTCCAGACTTTCGTAATCACCATCACTATCCTCATACTCTTATTCCTCCTCCTCCGGTTCATAAAAATCCTCTAAATTATAATCTGGAACCAGGGGAACCAACCGAACCGAGACCCTTCCTTTTTTTTTTTTTTTCTTCCTCCTACTCTCCTGGCGTGGTGGATCTTTCTTCCGGGTATCCCTAGACTGGGGACTCCCCTAATCCCTCCCCGGGTAACTACCGTGGTGCCACTCTTGGACTTACCTCCATATAGCCTCGGCCCTACCCCCAGGCGGAAGGGAGGGGTACCTCCCCTTTACACCCCTCAGTCCATTAGTCTTTCATCAGGCGGTCCAGCTGCGGGCGTACTAGTAGCCAGTTACGGGTTATCTGGGGCAGTTGGGACCTGTCTACTTTCCTCACGCCAGGTGTCCTTTTTCCTGATTTTCTTGTCCCCCCACAGGATGTGAGCACTCTAGGGAGACCAAGGAACGGTGCACTAACGCACTCGCCCGGCCCACGTCCTCCCACCCCTTTATGCGGTCCCCCCCTGCAACACCACCCGTGTCCACCGGGTGGCGGTCAAGCTGCGGGACAGGCATCCCCTCCCTCCCCAGAGGAGAGAGCAGCCGTTGTGCGCTCGATCCTTCTCTCCCCGGCCGGCCCTCCAGCTACCTGAGTCTGTTTCTGAACCCGGGTCGCTGGCGTCGCAAGCGGAAATCCAACCGCTGCACCGGTGGGCCGGCCGAACCGAGCCCCTTCCTGATGGTGCCGGTTCAGTCAGAACCAGGGTTAGCGACTGAACAATCCTTATCGCTTTGGCTATTTCATCAGCGGTCGAAGAAATAATTTGTGGATCCGTACCGGTTGATTTATCCCTTTTTCTTTTAACCGGAACCAACTCCTCGGAGTCGGTTCTCCTTTTGCCCAAAGAAGTTTCGCCCTGGTCAGAGGGCACCCTTCAGGTTCGTTGAAGCCGTAACTGGCTGGCCATCCGGGTCAGCGGACTTCTTGGCCTCCCTTTCCCTGAGCCTACCAACTCTCTTTTCCAGGGTAGCTGCAGGAAAATTCTTGCAAATCTGGCAGTCTGAATCGAGGTGGTCAAACCCTAGACAATAAACACAGGTGGTGTGGGGAACAGCCTTAGCAAAGGCTTCCCCACACACACCTTACAGTGTTGAAACCCAGTGGGCCCGGTTTTTCTTTTGGTTTTCTCAGACATGGCCAGTCCTAACAAAAACTTACCCTTTTTTCGGCAATCCGCCAGGCAAGACACCCTTATCAGTTCCTGACCGTGTTACGGGTTGTGGAAAAAAATGTAATGAAATCCGTTTTTTTTAAAACCGATAAGGACCGGTTACCACACTCTAAAAGTAGAATAAACTTTTTTGAACAACCTGATCGGTTCAAACCGAACTGATCCTACATTTACAAGTTCCACACAGAAGAACAAGAAAATAAACCTATCTAGTACTCACGATACCACAGACAGAGACTGAACCGACAGGTTAATGGATTAAGTTTGGTCGAAAACCAAGAAAAATGGTACTTTAACCGACAAACTTGAACCGAGCAAAGGCAAAATCTCCAGAACGACTGTTCAGTGAGGCGGAGTAAAGAATCTGACGGTTTGAGTTCAAACAGCAACAGACAGAGTCTCAACCGAGCTCGAGCTCAGCGTTCCATGCCTGGCATGGAAAGTTAACTCTTTCATCTCCGGGGCAGTTCAAAGGTTGGACATCACTGCAATATGTCAGAATACAGCAAGACTTCATGTTGTTTGAACTCCTCTTTAAGGGTGGGACACTTTGGAGTGAAGGGCCTGCTCATGTTGCTTGGGTGTGGGGGACCTTCCCTAGGTCTGTTCAAGGAGTGGCCACATCCTCCACTCACACCTATGGCATGCAACTGCAAAGCAGCTGCATCTGACTGAACCACCAGTTTATGTGGTGGTGGTGGTGGTGTTGAAATGGTGGCATGTGGTTTATATGTGGTGCTTCTGTGTGGGGTTCAAATGTTAGCTTTTGTAACTGATGTTGGGATGGGGGTAGCCCATGTGTTTGGGCAGGGGCTTTGGAATGAATAACCTGATGCTGCTGCTTACTACCCATATAAGTCCAATTTACAACGTTGGAGCTAACAGAAAAGGAAATTGTGGTAAGTATAATTTTTCCTGTTCTCCCACTGACACCCAGTTCACTGTGGAAAAGAAACCTACATCTGGCCTGCATGGTGGGAGTGGGGGCGGGAGTGGAGGACCTCCTGGACGAGTTTTTGGAGTGATTTGCTGGGTGTGTTTTGACCCAAGGACCTGCTGGCATGGCACCAGCACCACTTAGTAACTACTGAAGCACCATCCTACCTTAGGAAGGAAGTGCTTTTACACAGTGCAGTGCTTTTATTTGTTTTGTTTGTCACCCTTGTCTCATTTATAATTATTGCTGCCCCAATATGATTTGGGCCATTACTAGAGTAGTGTTACCCTTGTGCTGAGAGATTTAAGTGTCAGTGTCAGTGTGGCTCAGTTGGTAGCACATCCACCTCTGGACCAGAGGGTCGTGGGTTCTAATCCCACACTGGGATTGGACTCTTGACCAAGCGCTGGCACCATTGCAGTATTCAAGGGGTGCTGTGCTGCACTAGTGCTGTCCTTTGGATGAGACGTTAAAACCACGGTCCCTTGGCTTCTACCCATCCTGGTGTTGTCCTGGTGGGTGTCCAGGTGGAAGAAAAAGTCATAGAACCCGTGGCATTCTTTGCAAAGAATAGGCAGGGGATATTCCCAGTGTGTGTGCCAATATTCCTCTTCACATAACTGATTCATGCAATTGTAAATGATTGCGAATGGGCCTGCATCTGGGGGAGCATATAAGATGTTTTTTGGGGATGTGGGGTTGAAATGGCACATGGTGTTTTGCTTATTTATTTTGTTATTGATTTGGTCTGGGTGGTGGAATTAGACTTGTTTCCAGCAGATTTAAAATGGTGCTGCTGTTGTGCATATGTGATGCCTCTGACTTGTAATGCATGGTTTTAAATGACACACTTTCTTTTTGCCTTTCTGATGTGGGCTGGGTGTGAATGAGGAGCCAGCATTTTTGGGTGGGGAGGCTTTGAAGAGAGGGGTCGGCTAGCTTTGCTTGGGCTCTTACCCACATATATCTCCCCATTGACAATGCTGGAGCTAACAGAAAAGGAAATTATGGTAAGTGACAAAATTTCTCTTATCCTCCTCCCATACTCAATGCCTTTTGCTAGTTTAAAAAAGACCTGGCGTATGGATCTGGCCTTCGGGATGGTGGACTTGGACTCTGAGCAAAAGGGTTTGCTGGACTCTGGAGGACACAAAGGACCTGCACTAAGGTCTGAATGCACAGTACATTTATCTGCATGGGTGGCACCTTTGACATGAAGGACAGATGAGATGTAGAAGAGCAGTTTTGAGAAGTAAAATGAAGGGCATCCCTCCTGGCTGGTCACGTGTCTGAGTGGTAAGAATGGAGTGCTGTTTTGGGACTACGGCTGGAGACTGCAGCTTGTGATGCTGGGCCTCTGTGTGTATGAATGCCTGTGTTTTGCAATTCAAGGCAGTCTGGAGTTTCAAAGTGCTGCAAGGTGATCACTCTGCTGTGGTCCTGCCTGAACTTTGTCTGGGGGGGCGGTGAGGGAGGATTACAAAGTGCTCGTTCTGATCTGGTCCTGCCAGAGCTTTGTTGGGGTGGCTGATTACGTCTTACAAAGTACTGCTGCTGCGTAGCTGCAGTCCTTCACTAATGATCCGGTCCTACTGGAGATCTGTTGGGAGGTACATTTACAAGGTAACGCAAAGCAACAATCTTGATCCTGCCAGAGCTGCTACTAGCAGTTGCCTGATTAAAAAGGGATGCATCTGCCCAGTCTTGATATTTCAGATATTGCTTTTTTATGTCTTCTTCTTTCTTCAAAATGTGCTTCAATTAATAAGTGGTGTTCTTCTCGTCAATGTGCCTCAGTTGGTGGTACATTTGCCTGTGGACCAGAGGGTTATGGGTTCTCATCCCACACCAGGATTGGACGCTGCCAAAAACACTGGCATCCAAGTGCTGTATTTGGGGGGAGTACTACTGGGGTGCGGCCTTCGGATGCGATGTCAAACTGAGCTCTTCTTCTAACCTCCTGGTTGGTGTCCAGGTGAAACTAAATCAATGCACTCTTTGCAAAAGTAGGGTTCAGTTCCGTATTCCCCTTGGTTACCATAAAATAGGTTCATGCAATTGTCCAGGCTGTGTCTGGTTGCTGATGTGCGATATGGTCGCCACTTCAAATTCAGTCACTTCACTACCAGTCTGCCATTGCTTGTTCAGTGCTTTGGGATACACTGCGTATGAAAAGTGCTATATTCTTCTTCTTCGTGGCGGGTATTGTGTCTGTAGTGGTTGTACCGTAACAGTTCTGGTGGAACATTTGGGCACGCCCAGGATGGTCTGGCCACATACTGGCTTAACTGATGTCAACTTCTCATCAATATGAATTTTTCATTGCATTGTAGACTAAGAATGGATCACTTTCTGATTGGAAGGAAGCGTGTGCATGAAGAGATGGAACCTGCTGGGCAGAGAGAACCCCAAGCAAAACGCAAGGCCAGAAGATATGATGAGGAATATCTGAAACTAGGATTCACCTGGATCGGGACCAGTGATGCACCACGACCCCAGTGCGCTGTGTGTGCTGAGGTTCTGGCACAAGACAGTATGCGGCCCTGCAAGCTATGGCGTCATCTGGAAACAAAGCACCCCAGCTTACTTTCAAAACCAGTGGAGTTCTTCATAAGAAAACTGAGCGAACTGCGAGGGCAAAAAAAAGTTGTGGAGCACCATGGGACTGTTCCTGCAAAAGCTGTTGAAGCGTTATATCTTCTCTCTCTGAGAATTGCCAAAGCTGGGAAGCCACACAACATTGGAGAAGAGCTGCTAATTCCTGCTGCAAAGGAAATGTGTTCAGTGATGCTTGGAGAGAAAGCAGCTGCACAGCTGGAAGCAATCCCTCTTTCAAACGACACAGTTTGCCGCCATATTGAGGACATGTCTGCAGATGTGAAGCGTCAGATCATAGATTCCATTCATCAGAGCCCATTCTTCTCTCCGCAGATAGCTGAGTCCACTGATATAGCAGATGCTCCACAGCTTCTGGTGTATGCTCAGTATGCCACGGACACAGATCTTCGGGAGGAGTTTCTATTCTGCCATGCACTTCCTACAAGAGCAACTGGGGAAGAGCTGTTTCGCCTGCTGAATGCTTTCATTGAGAATGAAGGCCTTGATTGGAGTCGTTGTGTTGGTATCTGCAGTGATGGAGCTCGTACAATGACTGGAAAACACAGCGGGATGGTGACCAGGGTACAAGCAGTGGCTCCCAACGCTGTCTGGAACCACTGCATGATTCACAGGGAAGCTCTGGCAGCCAAGAGGATGCCAGGTGAACTCAACAAAGTTTTGACTGATGCAGTGAAATCCATGAACTTCATCAAGGCACGTCCAGTGAATTCCAGACTGTTTTCGGTACTGTGTGAAGAGATGGGTGCGAAACACACACAGTTGCTCTTGCACACTGAGGTCCGCTGGTTGTCCCGGGAGAAAGTGCTGACCCGCCTCTATGAACTGCGTGACGAAGTCCGCATATTTCTTGCGGACTGTAACACTCCACTTGTGGAACATTTCCACAATCAACAGTGGCTTGCTTTGCTCGCATAATTGGCAGATATCTTTGACAGACTAAACTCTCTTAATCTGTCACTTCAAGGACAGGATGCCTGTGTTTTCACAGTCAGGGACACGATCAAGGCATTTAGTTCCAAGCTTGAACTTTGGTCCACACGAGTACAGCAAGGATCAGTTGCCACATTTCCAACCTTGGAGGATTTTCTTCAGGAACATGAACTTTCAGTTGACTGTGTCAGAGCAGTAATTACAGAACATTTATCTGGGTTGCAAGGCAAGTTACAAGACTACTTCCCTGAACATGGCAGAGGACAGTGACCAGTGGGTCAGGAATCCCTTCATTTTCAAGCCAAGCTCTGCAGACTCCTTACAGCCAGAAGAACAGGACAGCCTCATTGACCTGGCTACAGACCCAACTCTGAAGGTCTCTTTTGCCCAACAGCCCCTTGCAAACTTTTGGCTGTCAGTTGGACATGAATTTCCAGCACTGAAAAATTGAGCTCTTGCTGTACTTACGCCTTTTGCCTCAACATATCTTTGCGAATCTGGATTTTCAGCACTGACTGCAACAAAAACAAAGTATCGGGCCAGTCTTAAAGTTGAAGATGACTTACGCCTCTACCTTTCAAATGTCAAACCAAGAATATTACAGCTGACTGCACAAAACAGGCTCACAGGTTGCCCTCTTAACAGACTGGCATTATTTGATTAACAGGCAGCAGAATTTACAATACATTTTACTACACTGTAACAATAAACACACTTTTATTTAACAGTGGGTGTGCTTTGTAGTTATTCATCATTACTGGTATCTGGCAAGGTACAGTGGTAATCATGCAAAAGGTACGCAGGCATGAATTTAGTCTGTGAAGTGCGCTAATGGTCAATTTTTATGCGATTACCGCCGTATGCAAATGAGGTCATGACTCATGGGGAGGCCTGGCAGTCTTCCAAGTCCAATAGGGGAGGCTTGCCATGGCAAGGTCTGAGAACCCTTGAATTAGAATAATTGCAAAGAGCTTGGAGCTCGCACACTCTTCTTGCTGAAGTGATTGCCACCAGGAAAGCAGTTTTCCATGTGACATGTTTCAGGTCAGCTATAGCCTTTGGCTCAAAGGGAGGTTCAATGAGTTGGGCTATGCACAAATTCAGATCCCAAGGGGGGACTGGTTCCCTAACAGAAGTGAACAGATGTGCCAATCTTTTGAAATATTTCCTACAAATAGGGTGTGAAGCTGTTGTTCTCTGAGCACCTGCAGACAAATAAGCAGATACTGCTGCTACAGTAAGTGAACTCTAAGGGTTGCAGGCCTGAGGCCTAGAGCCAGCAAGTGCACCAGATAATCAAGCAATGTAGACAAACCTGCCTTAAATGGATTGATTTTCTTAGGCTTGCACCAGATAGAAAATCTTTTCCATTTTGAAGCATAAGTCTCTTGTGGAAGTTTTCCAAGAAACTTTCAGTAATTTAAGTACCTTTTCTGACAGGTTAAACTCAGAAAATTCTAACTCTTCAAGAACCAAGCCTTCAGGTGAAGGTTCTCAAGGTTCAGAAAAAATATCTGCCCCGAACAACTGTTAGAAGACTGTATTTCTGGGGCAGACGAATGGGTTACTTGGTGGACAGGATGAGCAACAGGAGGGTACCATGGCTGCCTGGCCCAGTCTGGGGCAACCAGTATCATGGTTGCAGGCTGTCTCCTCAGCTCAAAAAGGATTCGACACCAGTGGAATTGGAGGGAAGGCATAAAGAAATGTTCCTGTCCAATCCAGGGCTAGTGCCTTCATGGGCACTGTGCTCAAGGAGGGTGGCCTGCAGCAATACAGTGGAAGCTGGCGATCTTCTTTTGAGGCAAACAGATCTATTTCTGGGGTGCCCCAATGTCTGAAAATTGTGTCCAACACTTGCCTGCTCAAAGCCTATTCGTGATGCTCCTGACTGATTCTGCTGAGTAAATCTGCCAGTGTATTGTCCTTGCATGGAAGATGAATGGCAGATAAGATACATGCACATCCAGAGAATATGCTAGGGACCAAATTTTCATGGCTTCTACACAGCACTGAAGATCTTGTACCCCCCCTTGCTTATTGATATACCACATGGTGGTTTTATTGTCTGTCCTGACCTGGACTAACTGACCCTTCAACTGAGGGGCAAAGGCCGTTAGGGCAAGGAGGACTGCTCTCAACCTAAAAGATTGATGTGCAGCTTGGATTCCTGAGGCAACCAAATTCCACTAATTTTGAGGTTGTCTGTGTGTGCCCCCTACCCTAGGAGGGAGGCATCTGTTGTTAGGACCATAGTGTGGTGCTGGTGCTGAAAAGGGATGCCCTGTCAGAGGTTGTCCCTTTCTTTCCACCATTGCAGGGCCAGAAACAGAGGTCTTGTAACTGGCACAAGCTTTGAAATGGGATCCCTTCCTTGGGACCAATGGGACCTGAGTTGTTACTAAATATCCCTCATCTGAAACCTGGAGCCCGACACTACTGCAGTAGTTAAGTTCATGTGTCCTAGTAATGCTAGGAACTGCCTTGTAGTTCTGGGCTGACCCAAGTTAAAGGAATTTGCTAGAGTTAGTAGATTTGACACCCTCTCCTGTGGGAGAAAAGCTTTTCCCTGAGCAGTATGCAGTTCTACTCCAGTGACTGAACTGGCTCTATCTGAGACTTTTGAGTATTGATAAGGAAATCCAGTGACTCCAGGGTACTTTGGGTCACCTGGATGGAATCCTTTACATGCTGGTATGAATTCCCTACAATTAGCCAGTTGCCCAGGCAAGGAAATACACTGATTCCCTGATTTCTGAGGTAAGCTGCCACCACTGACATACACTTTGTGAATACCTGTGGGGCAGAAGTGAGCCCAAAGGGAAGTGCTGAGAACTGGTAATGACCTGAGGGAAGTGAGAACCTTAGGTACTTTCTGTGGCAAGGTCTGACTGGAATGTGAAAGTAAGCGTCTTTCAGATCCAGAAATGCCAACCAGTTTCCTTTCCTTAGAGAAGGAATACCTATGGTCAGTGTTACCATTTTGAACCTGGGCTTTGAATCATAAAATGACAGAATCACAGAAATCTGACGGCAGAAAAGGACCCTCTGGCACATTGAGTCTGCCCCTCCTCCGTCTCCAGTGACCTACTTACCCTTATGAAGGACAGAGACCGTGCCTGGTCAACTTTCAAATCAACCTCCTCTCCTGCCCTCTGGGAGGCATATAGGCGTCTGAGGAGCAACTGTAAACAACAAGCAAAATCTATGAAACTAACCCACTTCCACAACCTACAAAGAGACAACCTTCGGGACTCCAGAAAATTCTGGGATTCAATAAACTCCCTTCTAAACCCCCATACCAGCCATGCTGCACCACAACTCAGCTCCCAGGATGGGCTGCTCACTGACCCTCTCAATGTGGCCAATGCCTTCAACAGCAAGTTGACAAACCTATCTATGTATCTAAACAAACTCTCTACTGTACAACAGCAACACCCATTCACCATACCTGATCCGCTGCAAGGCACCTCCAACAGTTACCAGCAATCACCCCCTTTCTACTTCGAAGCCCTCTCCTATTGTGACATGCTTAGGCTACTCAAAAGCCTGCCTAACCATGGCTCTCCAGGTGTGGACGGCCTTTCCCCAGCATTCCTCAAATTGGTCTTTCCGGCCATATCCAAACCACTAACACATGTCTTTAACCTTGCCCTTTCTACATCCTCTATGCCTGACCTCTGGAAAATAGCTTAGGTAATCCCCATTCTTAAATCAGGTGACCCCAAATCCACCGATAACTATCGCACAATACCCATCCTCCCTCATCTTAGTAAATTACTCAAGAGAGCTGTTCACAACCAATTCGCCGAATACATAGACAGGCACAGCCTCCTATGCAACCAACAGCATGGTTTTCGCAAGAACCATTTCACTGCCACTGCCCTTACCCTTCTAACAGACCACATCCTCTCCAACATGGACAAAGGAAAAGTCACTGGGGCCATCTTTGTTGACCTCTCAAAGGCTTTCAACATGGTTAACCATGCCCTCCTTGCCTCCAAACCTAGCCTCCTAGGATGCTCACAGGAAGTCACCAACTGGTTCACCAACTACCTGACTGGCCGCTCTCAATTTGTGTGTTTAGGCCAAACTAGCTCCACCACTCTGCCAGTCTCCGCGGGGGTCCCGCAAGGTTCAATCCTGGGCCCCCTCCTCCATATTTGTTAACTCGCTTCCCTCTGATAGCCTCAACTGCAATTCCCTCCTGTATGATGATCACCTGGTTCTCTTCCACAGCGACAAATCTATGGCCACTATCTCCTCAGTACTCTCGCACAATTATGCCTCTGCCCACAACTGGTTTTCAAACAACCTCTTAGTTAATGCCAAGAAAACAAAATCCATGCTGTTCGGATCAAAGCCTTTCCTTGCTAAATCCAAAACCCATGCCCTCCTCTGCATTCTTTCCCCCGATGGCTCAGCCCTTGAAGACGTTGATACTTAGAAATACTTAGGAGTATTTCTCGACACTGCTCTCACCTTCACCGAACATGTCCACTCCATCATCAGCATGTTCCATCAGAAATTGGGAGTCACATATCAATTCAAACATTATACAATGGCAAGAAAATTTCCTGGACTCTGATTGGTCAGTGTATGCCTGAGACAGTGATGATATTACACAATAACATCACTGTGTTGATTTTTTGGACGAGCATATGGCAGATATTGCTTTTTTTTTCAGAAACAAAGATATACTGCCTCACTAAAAATCTACTAAAAACATTTTTATTTTTGTTTTGTATAACATCGAGCCCTTGTATAATTGCAATAAGGCACTCCAAGGTGTGTGTTATTGTGTAATAACCTAACTCCTGGGGTGGTGGAAGCACTCGGCTTCACCTCATGCTTCAACCCACCCCAGGAGTGACATTATTACACGATAACACACACCTTGTCGTGCCTTATTGCTTAAATACCTCACCCCTGAAGCTAGACTGGCCATTATCCAGGGAAACTCCTCCTTATCTTGGACTACTGCTCTCCCATATACTCCAGGACCTCTGCAGCAACCATGGCTAAACTCTCTACTGCCTATAAGAGTGCCTGCTGCTTTGCTTTACTGGCCCCTTTCTCCATCCACCACTGCACACTCTACAGTACCCTAGGATGGCTACCGCTGCATGGACGCTTTGACTTTGCCCTTTGTGGCATGGTGGACAAAGTCATCCACACGGGTACTAAATCCCCCTTGCTGCCCTACTGAAAACCCGTACCCTGCACCGCAGCTTCCGCGCTACTGGTATCCATCATCTAGCTATTCCCAGGGTATCTAACAACATGGGCAGCAGGGCTTGGTCTACAGCCACCCCCCTTGCAGAGAAACAGCCTGCCGGCAGAACTCTGGTCCATCAACACTCACTCCAGTTTCAAATCCTGCCTCAAAACGTGCCTACTGGCAAACTCCTACTGCCACTGTCCCAAGGGGGCCCTTCATGGCCACGTTAACCTACTAACTCCCAGGGGTTTACCCAACTAGCTGCACTGGTCAACCTACCCTCAGGGGTTATCCACTTAGCCTCACTTGTCCCCGACTACAATTTACCTCCTGCCTGTTCTCTTACTCTGCAAATTTACTGATGTGTCATCTCTTACTTTGTACATAATGTATATATAATTCTATGTATGACACACTGTATAGTTGCTCCCACTGTATATGCTATGTCACAATCATGCCCACTTGACTTATGTACCTACCTTTGTTTACAACTGCTGTGTACCTAGTGTCATATTGTAAACAGCATTCGCTGTCACAAACTGGACTTGTACCATACCAATGTATTGTGCTTCAATTGCTGTATCTGAATCTGATCTCCTACATGTATGATTTGTTGCTCACCTTGCATTCTCTGCCATCCTGGTCCATGTGTCATGGCCCGGGTCGTGCCTGAAAATGGTCCCTGGGATCAGCGCACTTACCCGGTTATCAAAGTTATAAATAAATAAATAAATAAAATAATTTTTGAATGTACTGAATCTTGCAAAGGTTATTTTTACTTATAACAACAGAATATTTATGTTTAGATGGCAGTAACACGGTGATAAACTTTTCTCTCAGAGACCCTAATTGTTTTTGAAATACTGTTCATGTACTGTATATAGAATCTGAATGGGGCAAATCTTCACTTGTAAATATGTTTCTTTCACTTTAAACATGTGATTTAAAAGGGGTCCTGAACATCGTCATGACATGCCCCTTGAGGAAGACCTAACGGTCGAAGTGCAGGGGCTGATAATCGGCATTTCTTTGTGAACGGTTTTCTAATAAATCACTGCAAGCAGCACTCTCATTGTGATTTTTACTCCTTTTGAGTGCAAGGACTGGTAAGACCTTCTTTTTCCCCCCGATTTAACTCCACATCAGATAAAACCTCTGGTGGGGGAAACAAATCTGCATCCAAAGACTTTATCTGCTATAACAGTAACAAGCCAGGGCCATAGTGCAAAAAACTGCGTTAGAAATAAGGAGGGTAACACTGGACCAGATTTGGTCTTAGCAAATTGGGGCAAATATGTAACAGATATCAAGGTGGGAGATAAGACTGTTAAGGGACTTATTGATTCAGGAAGCAGACAGACCCTAGTGCATGTTAAAGTACTGGGAAAACACTCTGCAAAAGGACCAGGTACTGGTGTCATCTGCATCCACGGGGACACGCAATACTATCCCACCACCCAAGTGACTCTGAATATTAATGGGGTGTCACATCAAATTAAAGTGGGGGGGGTGACACTTGGCCAGCTGGTTATGATTACTGAATGATATTTGTAATATAAAACGTATAGTACGTGACTGTCTCATGTAACCCCCCTGTTACCCGGGGTTACTAGAATCCCAGTAAGACCTAGTGGTAGGCAGGGAAGGCAGCTTGTGAAACTCCAGTTAAATGGATTTCACACTGTCTCACTCTGTTCTCAGTCTCAGCTGAATCTGAGGGATGACGTCATTATAGAACTTTCGCAGCTACATAAGCCACACTGGAATGTTGCAGTTGGAGGTTAGTGTAGAACGTTGGGGATTTTAAATTCAGTCTGTGCAGTCTGAGTGAGAGACAGTAGTACAGCTGAGTGTGTGCAGGCTCTCAGAGCTTTAAGCTCTGTTTTAGAGCTACTCTTGGAAGGTGTGTGTTTCCACCTGAAGAGGAACACAGGAACTGGTAATTGAAGTGGTGGAGACCGCAGTCAATGGTTCAAGAGCCCCATCCCTGAGGGGATGGTGGGGAGGATTTTGCCTGTTTTCCAGGGGAACCCCCCCCCCGTGTCCAGCTAAGGTAAAGAAGCTGCCTGTTCAAATTGTGCTGAGGCACCAGAAGCTCTGAGAGAGAAATTCCTTGTGGAGCAAACGCCTGTGGGGCACCTGCAACCAAAGGGTGAGTTCGCTCTGAAAAAGGGCCAAGTATTTTTCACCTGAACAGAAGGAAACTAAAGGGACTGTTACTGTGGGGTCAGGAAAAGACAGCCAAGTACAATTGGAAAGTGGGGATTGGACTGCTTAATCTGTGGAGGTCTAGAGTAATGGACATTGCCACTTAATTCAAGTATGTTCAAGTCCAGCACAAAGAGTGAAGGAAATTGGGGATTGGACTGCTTAACCAGTGTGGGGGCTAGAGTAATGGACAATGCCACTTAAAAGTATGTTCAAGTCCAGCATAAATAGGAAGCAAGACAAGTAGATGGAATGTGAAATACATTTAGCAAGAATCTACATTGCAAGGCTTTACAGGATGAGGTGTTTATTGTCCAGAGAAATGGCCGGGTATGAATTGTGGGAGCAAGAGGTGGGAGACCCCCATCAGTGGTAACCAAATTCACCTCTAAGGATTTGATCTGAGACACCTTTTACTTTCTCTCAGGTACTTGGCTAGTGCCTGAGGAAAGTATCCAGACGTGGGATTGAAAGGAAGAATTCCCTGATGGAGCCGAGGTGCTCTTAGGTGGTTTAGGGAGCCACCAGAAAATGTTTCCATGAAGTATGGAAGGTGTCCGAGTGGCCGGCAAGGGAGCCAAGCCAGGCAAAACCCAGAACAGTGTACAAGTTCGGGTTGTGTAACCCAAAGCAGCGTGCAAGTCCGGGCTATGTGCCCAGTGGGTTCAGAGCCTGAGGGCTAAAGTTTTGAGGAATGTTCTTGTTTCTTTTACTCTGCATTACCAGGAGTGTAGCCCCGTGGGGGTCCATCTATGCTTTGTTTATTCTGTTTGGATGTGAATAAAAGAAAAAATTACTCACCTTAGTAATGTTGTTTCTTCTAATGGAGTCTTGCTGTATTCTGACAATAGCAGTGAGTCCCAACCTTCGAACCGCCCCGGAGATGAAAGAGTTAACTTTCCATGCCAGGCATGGAACGCTGAGCTCGAGCTCGGATGAGACTCTGTTTGTTGTTCTTCAAACTCAAACCGTCAGATCTTTACGAGCTAAACTCACTAAGGCCCTGTGCGGAAGCTGAAAACCTACACTAGTCAACTGGCTACTAAACATAAAATCACATTTTTTTGGTCCCAAAACAAAGACTCAAGTCAGGGGACCCAAAAAATGAAAACACAACACCCACTCACCCCCAAGAGAAAGGGGGTGAAAAGAACAAGGTGGGAACCTACTGAGTGCCAACACTGCATTGCCCACCCACATCCCAAAAACAGAGGTTCTGAGAGGGGCAGGCGGGGGGGGGAGGTCAGAATACAGCAAGACTCCATTAGGAGAAACAACATTACTAAGGTGAGTAATTTTTTCTTCAAACAACATGAAGTCTTGCTGTATTCTGACAATAGCAGACTACAAAGCAGTACATCCATGGAGGAGGGACAGGACCTACTTAAGGAATAGGCTCTGAAGCACAGCTGTGCCAAACCGAGCATCACTCCTAGCCTGGATATCCAGGGAGTAATGCTTGGTAAAAGTGTGAACTGTTTTCCATGTAGCTGCTTGACATATCTCTAGAATAGGGATGTCCCTGGCAGCAGCCAGGGGAGCAGCTGTACCCCTGGTAGAGTGAGCCCTCAGGCCTGAGGGTGGAATCTTACCCAGTTTTTCATAACAAAATTAGATACAAGAGACAATCCACCTGGCAATGGATCTTTTAGTGGCAGATTTCCCTTTATCAACCTCGCCATAAGTGAGGAACAGTTGGAGGGAGTCGAACCTGTGACCCTTGGTACGTTCTATGTAGTAGCTAAGAGCTCTTTTCACGTCTAAACTGTGCAGCCTCCTCTCGCCAGAGGAGGAATGGTCAGTGAAGTACACTGGAAGAGACAGACTGATTAAGGTGGAAATCTGAAACCACCTTAGGCAAGAACTTCCTGTTGGTCCTGAGGACCACCTCATCTCTATGAAAGGAGATAAAATCAGGTTCCACTGACAAAGCTTGTAATTCACTTATGCGTCTGGCAGAAGTGATGGCTACCAGAAACACAGTTTTCCAAGTCAAGTACTTAAGTTCTGCTGAGGACAAAGGCTCAAAAGGGGGTTGCATAAGCTGAGCAATGCAAACATTAAGTTCCCAGGCAAGGGCAGGGTCCCTGAATGGAGGGTTGGTGTGAAGCAATCCTTTGAAAAACTTGGACAATACAGGGTGAGCTGAAAGAGAAGAGGGCTTACCTGCTGAAATAAAGGCAGACACAGCTGCCAGATGCACTTTCAGTGTAGCTGGTCTCAGCCCCAAGCTATTTACGTGGACCATATAATCAAGGACTGTGGCAAATCAGCAGATTCTGGGGAAATATGCTTCCCAGAGCACCATATGGAAAACCTTTTCTATTTGGAATTGTAAGTAGCCCTGGTGGAAACTTTTCTAGAAGCCTTCAGGATATCCATTACACCTTGAGAGAGGTGTTAATCAGCAAACTCTAACTCTTCAAGAGCCAGGCCTTGAGATTTGAGAGATTTGAGGTTCGGGTACCAAACCCTCCCCTGAGCACAAGTTAGCAGGCTGTAATTCCTGGGAAGACACCGGGGAAGATGGACTGCTAAGGACAGTAGGAGTGGATACCAGGGCTGTCTGGCCCAGTCTGGAGCAATCAGGATCATCTTGCAGGGTTGAGATCTGATTTTGACTAGCACTTTGAACAGGAGAGGGAAGGGGGGAAAAACATATAGAAACTTCCCTTCCCAATTGAGAACTGAGGCCTCCAGGGGGACTGAGCCCAACACTGGGGGCCTGCAGCAAAAAAGGGGAAGTTTGTGATTGTCTGGGGCTGCAAAAAGATCTATATGCGGGGTGCCCCATCTGGAAAATATCACCTCCAAGACCAGGGGGTCTAGTGACCATTCCTGATGGCCCTGAGAAATCCTGCTGAGAGCATCTGCCAGGACATTGTCCTTGCTTGGGAGGTGAACTGCCGTGAGGGAGCTGTTCAGGGAGTAAGTCAGAGACCACAACTTCATTGCTTGGGTGCACAAGGCCATAGACCGAGTGCCTCCTTGCTTGTTGATGTACCACATTGTAGTGGTGCTGTCTGTTCTGACCTGTACAACTTTGTTCTGAACAGATCTGGAAAAAGCTTGAAGTGCTAGAAATACTGCTCTGAGTTCCAACAGATTGATGTGGAACAGAGATTCCTGAGGGGACCACAACCCCTGGGTGGTGAGGTCACCCATGTGAGCCCCCCACCCCAAGAGGAAGGCATCTGTAATAAGGATTAAAGAGTGAGACTGAGTGACAAGGGAACCCCTTGTCTCAGATTGTTCTGATCCTGCCACCACTGTAGGGCCTGGATCACGGTTCGAGTTACTGGGATCAATTTGGTCAGAGGGTCCCTCCTTTGAGAGCAAAAGGCTCTCAAATGGAACTGAACGTCCCTCATCTGAAATCTTGCTCCCTGCACTACTGCTGTGGAAGCAGCCATGTGCCCCAGGAGCTGAAGAAAATGCCTTGCTGGTTGAGACACCTGCAGGGTGAATGAGGAGGCCAGAGAGACCAGGGTCCTTGCCCTGTCCAGGGAAATGAAGGTTCTGGCCTTTTCTGTAGCTAGCTCTGCACCTATGAAGGTGAGGAGCTGGACAGGCTCTAGAACTGACTTTGGAAGATTTAGAAGGAAACCCAAGGAAGAGAGAAGTTGCTGAGTTATTGTAAGTGTAATCTGACTTGGTCTGGGGACTGGCCTACTATGAGCCAGTTGTCCAGGTAAGGGAAGATGGCAATCTTCTGCCTTCTTAGAGCAGCAACTACCACTGCCAGGCATTTTGTGAATACCCTTGGAGCAGAGGTGAGGCCAAAGGGTATTGCTCTGAACTGGTAATGGCCTTAGGGCAGCTCAAACCTGAGGTACTTTCGATGGGAGCTTCTGATGAGAATATGGAAGTAGGCATCCTTGAGGTCCAGGGACACTAGCCAGTCCCCTGGCCTTAGAGAGGGTAGAATAATTCCCAGAGTCACCATTCTGAATTTTGGTTTTAAAAGGTGCTTGTTTAAGTATCTGACATCCAGGATGGGCCGCCATTTTCCTGTCTTTTTTGGGGTAAGGAAGTACCTGGAGTACAACCCTTTGCCCTGGTGTAGTGGTGGAACCCTTTCCACAGCTCTGAGAGCTAGGAGGGAAGAGACCTCCGCCTCTAAGGCAAGTGCCGCTGATGGACTTGCAGGTGGAAAGGATCTGGTTCTCATCTTTGGAAACTTTTTGAAGCTGAGAACCAGTCCCTGGCTTACTACTTCCAGGACCCATTTGTTTGATGTCAGAGACTCCCAGTCCTGGACAAAGTAAGCCAGCCTGCCCCCTACAGGTAGCTGAGAATCCGCCCTGGCAACCCCATCAGGGTGCCTGTTTGGCAGGGGCTTTGGGCTGAGGGGTGGAAGCAGGCCTGCTTGTACCCAGTCTGCCTCTCCCTCTAAAGAACCCCCTCTGGGCATAAGCAGAAGAGGAGGCCTGGGCTTGGTAAAAAGGCCTATGAAAAGGCCTGCCCCTGCCCCTGGGAAGCTGCCTTTGAGAAGTGGCCTGCCTTTCCTTGGCCTGTGCACTCCTATAGGTGGTCCTATACTCATCCATTTTCTTCATATAATTCTCTGTTTGCTCCCCAAACAGAGAATTACCCACAACAGGAAAATCCATGGCCTTAGTCTGGGTATCCTGTGACAGGCTAGTACATCTGAGCCAAGCCATTCTGCGAAGTGCCACAGATGTAGCCATGACTCTAGATGACACATCATTGGAGTCTACTGCAGCATGGAATTGCACCTTGATGCCTCAATACCATCAGCAGCACTGCCCAGCTCCCTGGCAAGCTGGCCAGGGACCTGCTTTGCTAGGGCCATAACAGTGTCCCACCTGGATTTTTGATACCTAGCAGTATAGGACATATAATTGGCCTATCTGAGTCTCAAGGATGCTGCCATGTACTGTTTCTTTGCCATGGCATCAATCCTCCTGGAGTACTTGTCCAGGGGGTGTGGAGCCAAGGGAATGTTTGCCTTATCACAGGCTGCAGCCTGCACTACCCCAACATGGCTGTATTGTTGTGTAAGGAACTCTGTGTCAGAGCCTGACAATGTATACCACTTGTCCGTTCTCTTATCCACAGGAGGTATAGTGTTAGGAGTCTTTAAAATCTTAAATGTCTGTTTCCCAAAAGATTTGTGCAAGGGAATAGACAGCCTCCTAGACTCTGGGATATCAATCATTTCCACATAGTCAGGCTCCTCCTGATCATCCACAGCTTCTTCCATAGGAAGCTAGAGGGTTTCAGCCACTTTTTTATAAAAGATGAAATGGGAGGGGGACTCAGAAAGCCTAGGAGGAGACACCCCTGAAGGTCTGTCTGGGGAGATGTCCAGTTCAATGGGCACATCCAGACTTTCAAATCCACATTCACTTTCCTCATTCTCCTCTTCCTCCTCCTCCGGTTCATAAAATTCCTCTAAATCATACTCTTGAACCGAGCGCCTGCCTGATGGTGCCGGTTCGGTCGGAACCGGGGATAACGACTGGACAATTTTGATCGCTTTGGCTATTTCTTCAGCAGTTGGAGAGGAAAGTTTTGGCTCCACACCAGCTGATGTTTCTTTTCTAGTTCTTTTAGCCGGAACCGACTCCTCAGAATCGGCTCTCCTTTTGCCTTCAAGAAGTCTCGCTTCTGGTCAGAGGGCACTGCTCTGGTTCAGTTTGAACTGAACCGGCTGGACATCCGTTCAGCGGACTTTTGGCCTCCCTACTCCTGAGCCTACCAGCTCTCTTTTCTAGGGTAGCTGCAGGAAATATTTGCAAAATCTGGCAGTCTGCATTGAGGTGGTCAAACCCAAGACAATAAACACAGGTGGTGGGGTCAGCCTGGCAAAGACTTCCCCACACACACTGCAGTGTTGAAACCCAGTGGGTCCGGTTTTTCTTTTGGGTTTCTCAGACATAGTGCCAGTCCTAACCAAACTTACCCTTTTATGGCAATCCACCAGGCAAGACCCTCTTATCGGTTCCCAACCGTGTCACGGGTCGTGGAAAAAACTGTAATAAAATCCGTTTTTTTAGAACCAATAAGAACCAGCAACCACACTCTAAAAGTACAATTTAAGATTTTTTTAAAACAACTTGATCGGTTCAAACCAAACCGATAAACCGTTTACAAGTTCCACACAGAATAGAACAAAATAAAACCTATCTAGTACTTACGAATACCACAGACAGAGACTGAACCGACAGGTTACGGTTTAAATTCGGTCAAAAACTGAGAAAAGCGGTACTTTAACCAACAAAGTGAACCGAGCAGAAGGAGAAATCTCCGGAGCGACTGTTCAGTGAGGCAGAGTAAAGAATCTGACGGTTTGAGTTTGAAGAACAACAGACAGAGTCTCAACCGAGCTCAAGCTCAGCGTTCCATGCCTGGCATGGAAAGTTAACTCTTTCATCTCCGAGGCAGTTCGAAGGTTGGGACTCACTGCTATTGTCAGAATACAGCAAGACTTCATGTTGTTTGAAAGCCACAGTTTAGAATCCCACTTCTGGTATTGGACATTACAGTTATTGCTTCCTGTGTTCAGAATTACTTGAGTGCCCCTGTGCAGAGTAGCCAAATCTAGCCTTTGTGCCAAGTGACCTATTCCTCCCCGAACCCAGCCCACCTGGTGTTGCTATCAGATACAAACTGCATACCGGCCCTGGGTTATACTCACATAAAACAACCTGTGCTTCCATGGGTGCCCACCCTCCCCCCTCCAGGTTTCAGTGAAGCTACAGGACATGTAACTGACCAGAGGATGTGAGAATTTGGCCTACATCAAGGTGTCAGCAGTGACAAGTGACCTGAAACCAGAATGTAATTAAAAAGACCAGAGAGACCTGATTAAAGGACTCATGTTTTTTTGTCTTAATTAGAACTGACCCAACTGCCAGCATATAGGGCTTGTAAAGTTTTATGATTCCAAAAGGAAGAACATTTGATACCAACATGGTGTTAAAAGTTGTAAAACCCTTTGATATGCCTTGGGAATAGGAACCACACAAGATCAAAGAGAAAATGTTTAATTAAGGAGTCATATTTAGGAAGTGGAATTTTTGCTGATGTCACATTATTAGGAAGTGGAATTTTTGCTGATGTCACATTATTTAATATACCTCCTGCTACAACAGTATGTTTGTATTTTTTTTATTCCAAAAAGGAGGAGCTAGATGACTCACCAAGGGGGTGGGGAGATGGGGTTGAAACGTATCCTTGTAACTGGGGAATATGTCATACCATCTTGGGGCTCTAGAAAGACACAGCTCTTTGATATAACTTCACTTACAGAGGTAATACATTAGATAGAAAAGGTCTAACTGTATGGTGGTAGGAGTTTTTGTTTTGTATTTTGCCCTTGTTCTTTTAAGTGATTGTATGTTCTTTAATATTTTAGAAAGACAAAGAACCTCTGTGCACAAGCACTGAGGCAATGGTTACCCCAAAGGGCATTTGGCTGGGAAGTCAAGTTTCAAAGAAATACGTATATTGTTCTGTGTTTACATTTTTCATATTTGTATCATCTTTTAGTAAAATCTTTTTTTCAAGATACTGCCTGGGTGTGTCTTCCAAGTTCTTTTTGCATGTGATGTATACGTGGTTAAGTTTGACAGCTGTTCGGAAGGGCTTGATGGTGTCACTAAACTGGGAAAAGACAAGAATACACCTAAGGTCTCTTACAGAGTTTTAAGGGTTCATTTCTGAAGCCTGGCTTGGTGCCACTGGTGAAAGATTGTACCGCAATCCCTGAAGAGGGTACGTATCTGAGCCTGTACATTGGTTACACTAGCATAAGGTTCACAGTTTGAATCCCCCCAGAACTTGAGGCAAAAAGGTGATTTGGACCCAAAAGCAGACAGGAGGGTTACCCAGTCTGTTACCTGTTCACAATATTGCACTCCAAGGTTGGCACTGTGGGAGCAGAGGGCCTGACCTACTGAGTGCGTTTGTGACAGATTTGGTTAGCAGCGGTGCGATAAAATTTGGTAACACAAGCTTTAACTGTTCAGTGTGTCAGCTAAATACTGTACGACTCACTTGAAAAATAAGGCAGTGATTTATTTTTAAAAAGGAAATAGAACTACATCATTTTGCTTACAGTCAAGTTCCTACTTGTTTTATTTTTTTTTTTTTGCTAAAGTGCAAGTTAGCGTAGCCGTACTTAGGGAAGAAGATGGCTTCCAACAACAGTGAGCACAATGCAGACTACCTGAAGCAGTTGTGCAAGGGGAGAGGAGTTCTGCACGAGGGGAGAGCCACCAAGCAGAACCTCATGGATGCCCTGATGGCAGCAGATGCCCAGAGCATCGAGTCATAGACTGTGACTGTAAAGAACCAAACCTTGGGTGTGGAGGGGTCAGAGGGCAGTGCAGTGTCCAGATCCGGTGAGGAGGTCAGCAGGGCCAGTGCCAGTGAAGGACCACAGCAGCAGGGAAGGTCACCGGCATTCTGGAGCCAGAAGCAATCAGGCTGCAGACTGAGTTGCGCAGAATGGAGCTGGAGTTCCAGAGAGAAGAGAAGCGAGCTGCAGAGGAGAAGAGAGAGTGAGAACAGTGAGAGGCGGACCGCAGAGAGCGTGAGCGCCAGAGGCGACATGAACTGGAGAAGCTACGACTCCAACCACCAGCACCAGAGCAGGTAAGTGGCTTAGGTTTAACTGGAACTACAGGACTGGGTTACAAATTAAATTCCAAATTGATAGCTGAATTTAAAGAGGGGTAGGATATGGATGCCTTTTTAAATTCCTTAGAAAAAGTTTGTATTCAGGCAAATATTGCTAGAGGGTCCTGGAGCTTCCAGCTATCCCTGCTACTTACCGGGAAAACTCGGGATGCACTGGGTCAAATGGACAATGAGGACAGTAATGATTACAGCAAACTTAAAGCTGCACTTTTAAAAAAGTTTGATTTAACTGCAGAAGCATACAGAGCTAAATTCCGTAAGCTCAGGAGAAGTCCTGACGTGAGCTATGAGGAACTAACCACGAAACAACATCAGTGTTTAAAACGTTGGTGGGAAGGAATTGAAGCAAACTCTGAAGCTAAAATTGAAAATGCTATATTGTTAGATCAGTTTTTTTGGCATGCCCAGCTGAGCCTACAACCTGGCTGGAGGACCAAGATCCCAAAACAGTGCGAGAGCCTGCTGAACTCTCAGACCACTATGCCAAGAGCAGACCTGCTCTGAGAGCAAATGGGGTGGGCATGGCAGCACAGAAAGGGAAAAGAGCGCCTTCAGGGCAGCTAAAACCCTCACTGCCTCCTCCGAAACCATTTAGCCACAGGTTTCAAAGAAAAGATTTTTCTGAGAAAAGAATCGAATGTTGGGTTTGTAAAGAAACTGGGCATATTGCCAGACAGTGACCCAAAAGGCCAAGTAATTTGCAAAATGGAGCTAGGAAAGAAGTGGGTTGTTTGTGTGTCCCTGGAAGCATGCCTGTGAACATGAGGGAACACGTGCACCCAGTCATGGTGAATGGTGTACAGACACGAGGGTTAAGAGACACAGGGTCATCCCTGTCACTGATAAAAGGGGATCTGGTAGAGCCTGGTCAGCTTATATCCAATAATTTTGTAACTGTACAAAGGTTCACTGGCGAGGAGACCACATTGCCACTCGCTAGTGTTCTCCTGGACTGGGGTGAAACAGTGGGAACTGTGCAACAGGTGGCTGTAGCCAAAACGTTAGCAGTTGACGTCATCCTTGGCAACAATCTCAAACAGGGGATGGTGTGTGCAGTTACCCATAGCCAAGCAGGAAGGGGAAACTGTAGTTCCCTGGACCCCATAGAAGCCAGTGTGGAAACCATTGGGAGACTGGTTCCCCAGCCTGTGTCTCCTGATATGAAGACTAATAAAAAAGGGGTAGAAATTTCCCCAGTAGCAGATAACCACACAGCTACGGAGGGTTACTCCGAAGAAGGAGGGGTGACCCACTGTCAGAGGGTTAGGGATGACAGTGATCCAGAATGCCCTGATGCTAGTGCTAGGGACCCTAGTTTAGAGACTGAAGAGGACTTGTCCCATGCCTTGGGAATGTGTAAGGAGTTTGCAGCTGCTCAGAAAAGTGACCCTAGTCTAGAGAAGCTGAGGGCTTGGGCAGACTCTGACAGAGCACAGGGAGGTGACGGAAAACATAAAGTTTGGGAAAATGGACTGATGTATACTCAGGATGTAAAGACAGAGGGAGGTGTGATAGGCAAGCAGCTTATTGTTCCCCAGGGGTACCGTGAGCAGCTGTTCAAGACTGCACACAATATTCCCTTGTCTGGTCATCTGGGAATCGCGCACACTAAGCAGCGGTTGGCCCAGAATTTCTATTGGCCCAACTTCACCCAGCAGGTGAAGAACTGCAGGTCTTGTCACCGGTGCCAAGAAATAGGGAAGGTGGGTAAGAAGAAAAAATTACTCACATTAGTAATTGTGTTTCTTCTAATGGAGTCTTGCTGTATTCTGACTATCTGTAGTTAGCTCCAGCCTTTAAACTGCCCCAGAGGACAAAGGGTTAACTTTCAATGCAATGCATAGAATGCTGAGCTCGAGCTCGGCTGCGGTCTCTGTCTGCAGCCCTATGAAACCGAACCGTCAGAATTTTACGAGCAAAAACTCACTAACTGCCCTATGTGGAAATTGTAACATTTTTACTAGCCAACTAGCAACAAGAGTTTTGGATTCCCAAAGAAGACTCAAGTCAGGAAACCCAAAACCAAAAACCAATACAAAAAAGGATAACAATACAACAAAAACACCCAAACAAAAACGGGGGAGGGTGTGAAGAAGCACCTCTGGGGTGCAACACTGCACCTGCCCACCACTTCTCAAAAAACAGGTTCTGAGAGGGGAGGCAGGGAGGGAAGTCAGAATACAGCAAGACTCCATTAGAAGAAACACAATTACTAAGGTGAGTTATTTTTTCTTCAAACAACATGAAGTCTTACTGTATTCTGACTATCTGCAGACTACCAAGCAGTACCTCCATGGAGGAGGGAGAGAACCTACTTTGGGAATAGGCTCTGAAGCACTGCTGTTCCAAACCGAGCATCACTCCTAGCCTGGATATCCAGAGAGTAATGCTTGGTAAAAGTATGGACTGTTTTCCAGGTGGCTGCTTGACAAATCTCTAGAGAGGGATAACCCTGGCAGCAGCCAGGGAAGCAGCTGTACCTCTTGTAGAGTGAGCCCTCAGGCCTGAGGGGGGAATTTTTCCCAGTTTCTCATAGCAGAATTGTATACAAGACACAATCCACCTGGTAATAGTTCTCTTGGTGGCAGGTTTGCCCTTTCCCACTTCTCCATAAGTGAGGAAGAGCTGGAGGGAATCAAACCTGTGACCCTTGATACGCTCTATGTAGTAGCTAAGAGCTCTTTTAACATCTAAACTGTGTAGCCTCCTCTCTCCTGAGGAAGAATGATCAGTGAAGAAGACCGGAAGAGACACAGATTGATTCAAGTGGAAGTCTGAAACCACTTTGAGCAAGAACCTTCTGTTGGTTCTAAGGACTTTATCCATATGAAAGGATATACAATCAGGTTCCACTGACAGGGCTTGCAATTCACTGATACATCTGGCAGAGGTAATGGCTACCAAAAACACAGTTTTCCAAGTCAAATACTTTAGCTCTGCTGAGGATATAGGCTGAAAAGGAGGTTGCATAAGTTGAGCAATGCAAACATTTAAGTCCCAGGCAGGGGCAGGATCCCTAAAGGGAGGATTGGAATGAAGCAATCCCTTGAAAAATTTACAGAACACAGGATGAGATGATAGTGAGGAAGACCTTCCCACTGACTGAAAAGCAGAAACAGCTGACAAGTGTACCTTGAGAGTAGCTGGTCTAAGGCCTAGGCCAATCAGATGGACCATATCATCCAGAACTGTAGGCAATTCAGCGGTGTCTAGAGAGGTATGCTTCTTGGAACACCAAATGCTAAATCTCTTCCATTTGGAGTTATAGGTCTTTCTGGTGGCGGGCTTTTGAGAAGCTCTTAGAATATCCAGGACCCCCTGAGACAGATGCAAATCTGCATACTCTAACTCTTCAAGAGCCTGCCTTGAGGTTGAGAGACCGAAGATTGGGGTACCAAATCCTCCCCTGAGAGGAGGTTAACAGGTTGTAATTCCTAGGAAGAGACAGGGGAAGATGGACTGCTAGAGACAGCAACGGGGGTACCAAGGCTGTCTGGCCCAGTCTGGAGCAATCAGAATCACTTTGCAAGCTTGTGACCTTATCTTGACTAGAACTTTGAACAGTAGAGGAAATGGAGGGAAGGCATACAGAAATTTCCCTTCCCAGTTCAGAATCAGAGCATCTAGAGGGACTGAGCCCAAGACTGGGGGTCTGCAACAAAAGAAAGGAAGCGGGTGGTTGTCTGGGGCTGCAAAGGGATCTATCTCTGGAGTGCCCCACCTTGAAAAAATCACTTTCAACACCAGAGGGTCCAGGGACCATTCGTGATGGCCCTGGAAAATCCTGCTCAGTGCATCTGCTAGCACATTGCCCTTCCCTGGGAGGTGGACTGCTATCAGACAGGTCTGCAGGAAATAAGCCAGGGACCACAATTTCATGGCTTCCATGCACAAGGTCGTGGACTGAGTGCCTCCCTGCTTGTTGATGTACCACATGGTGGTGGTATTGTCTGTTCTGACCTGAACCATCTTGTTCTGCACGGACTGAGAGAAAGCTTGCTGGGCCAGCAAAACTGCCCTGAGTTCCAGGAGATTGATATGGAGAAGGGATTCCTGAGGGGACCACAGTCCTGAGCAGTGAGGGTCCCCAGATGGGCTCCCCAGGTAGAAGGGAAGCATCCATGGTAAGGACCACCGAATGAGACTGAGTGACAAATGTGACCCTTTCCTTAAACTGCCCTGATCCTGCCACCATTGAAGAGCTTGGATCAGAGTCCGAGTCAGTGGAATCAGTTTGGTAAGGGGATCTTTCCTTTGGGACCAAAAGGCCCTCAGATGGAACTGAATGTCCCTCATCTGGAATCTTGCCCCTTGGACCACTGCTGTAGAAGCTGCCATGTGGCCCAAGAGCTGAAGGAAATGCCTTGCTGGTCAGGATACCTGAAGGCTGAAGGAAGAAGCCAGTTCTACAAGAACTCTTGCCCTTTCCAGCGGAAGAAAGGCTCTTGCTTTGACAGTATCCAGTTCTGCCCCAAGGAAGGTAAGAAGCTGCACTGGTTCGAGAACTGACTTGGGGAGGTTAAGAAGAAATCCTAGAGAAGTGAGCACTTGCTAGGTCACTTGCAAGTCTGACTTGACTTGGTCTGGAGACTGACCCACTATGAGCCAGTCGTCCAGACATGGAAAAATGGAAATCCTTTGCCTTCGTAAAAAGGCAACTACTACTGCCAGGAACTTTGTGAAAACCCTTGGGGCTGATGTTAAACCAAAGGACATTGCTTTGAACTGATAATGGCCTGAGGGCAACTTGAACCGGAGGTACTTTCTGTGGGAGCACCTGATGGGAATGTAAAAGTAGGCATCTTTGAGGTCCAGGGAGGCTAGCCAGTCCCCTGGCCTTAGAGAGGGAAGAATTATTCCCAGAGTCACCATTTTGAACTTTGGTTTTAAAAGATGTTTGTTCAGGTATCTTAGATCTAGGATGGGTCGCCACTCCCCTGTCTTTTTTGGGGTAAGGAAGTACCTGGAGTACAGACCTTTGCCCCAGTGTAGGGTAGGAACTCTCTCTATGGCCCTTAAGGCCAGAAGAGATGAAACCTCTGCCTCTAGGGCAAGAGTTTCGGAGAGACCTGCAGGTGGAAAGGATCTGGCTCTCATCTTCGGAAATTTTTTGAAGCTGAGAACTAGTCCCTGGCTTACTACTTCCAGGACCCACCTGTCTGAGGTAACAGACATCCAGTCCTGGACAAAGTAAGCCAGCCTGCCCCCTACAGGAATAGGAGAGTCGACCCGGGCAGACCCATCAGGGTGTCTGCTTGGCAGGAGCCTTAGGCTGAGGAGTGGATGCAGCCCTGCTCATCCCCCTTCTGCCTCTCCCTCTGAAGAACCCCCTCTGTGAAAAGGAAGAAGAGGCCTGTGCTTGGAAAAAAGGCCTATGAAAAGGCCTGCCCCTAGATTGCTTCCTTTGAGGAGTTGCCTGCCTCTCCTTGGTCTGAGCACTCCTACAAGTGGTCCTGTACTCATCCATTTTCTTCATGTAATTCTCAGTCTGCTCCCCAAACAGAGAATTACCCACCACAGGAAAATCCATGGCCTTAGCCTGGGTGTCTTGTGAGAGGCTAGTACATCTGAGCCAAGCCATCCTCTGAAGAGCCACAGATGTAGCCATGACTCTTGATGACACATCACTGGACTCCACAGCAGCATGAAATCGTACCTTTGTTGCCTCAGTCCCATCAGCAGCCACCTCCTCCAGCTCCTTGGCCAGCTGGGGAGGAGGCCTGTTTAGCCAGTGCCAGTACAGTGTCCCACCTGGCTGTATAGGCCATACGAAAAAATTACTCACCTTAGTAATGTTGTTTCTTCTAATGGAGTCTTGCTATATTATGACAATTGCAGTTTGTCCCACCATTAGAACTGCTCCGGAGGTGAAAGAGTTAACTTCCATGCCAGGCATGGAGCTTAGAGCGCGAGCTCGGTTAGAGAAGCTCTGTCTGGATAATTTCAAACTGAAACTGTCAGATCTTTACGAGCAAAACTCACTAAGGTTCTGTGTGGAAGCTGTAACCTACACTAGCCAACTGGCTACTTAAATATTAACACATATTCCTGGTCCCAACACCAAGACTCAAGTCAGGGGACCAGAAAATAAGATAAGATAAGATAAAATAAAACACAACACCCCAAAACCCCAAAAAGAAGGGGTGGAAAACATAAAATGGGCATAAACAAGTGCCAACACTGGACTGCCCACCCCATACCCAAGTAGAAGTTCTGAGAGGGGCAGGTTGGGGGGGAGGTCATAATATAGCAATACTCCATTAGAAGAAACAACATTACTAAGGTGAGTAATTTTTTCTTCAAACAACATGAAGGCTTGCTATATTATGACAATTGCAGACTACACAGCAGTACCTCCAAGGAGGGACAGAACCTACTTAGGGAAAAGGCTCTGAAGCACCGCTGTGCCAAACCGAGCATCCCTCCTGGCCTGGACATCCAGGGAGTAATGCTTGGTGAAAGTGTGTACCGTTTTCCAAGTAGCTGCTTGACATATCTCTAAGATAGGAATGTCCCTGGCAGCAGCTAGAGACGCAGCTGTACCTCTGGTAGAGTGAGCCCTCAGGCCTGAAGGGGGAACTTTTCCCAGTTTTTGATAACAAAATTGGATACAAGAGACAATCCACCTGGCAATGGATCTCTTAGTGGCAGGTTTCCCTTTCCCAACCTCACCATAAGTGAGAAAAAGTTGGAGGGATTCGAACCTGTGACCCTTGGTACGCTCTATATAGTAACTTAGGGCCCTATTAACATCTAGCTGTGCAACCTCTCTCACCAGAGGAGGAATGGTCAGTGAAGAACACTGGAAGGGAGATAGACTGATTAAGATGGAAATCTGAAACCACCTTAGGCAAAAACTTCCTGTTAGTCCTAAGGACTACCTTATCCCTGTGGAAGGAAATAAAGTCAGACTCTACTGAAAAGCTTGTAACTCACTTATGCGCCTACAGAAGTGGATAGCTACTAGGAAAACAGTTTTCCAAGTCAAGTACTTAAGCTCTGCAGAAGACAGAGGTTCAAAGGGGTTGCATCAACTGAGCAATGCAAACATTAAGATCCCAGGCAGGGGCCGGGTCCCTGAAAGGTGAATTAGTATGAAGTAATCCTTTGAAAAACTTGGAAAATACAGGGTGAGTGGAAAGAGAGGAGGGCTTTCCTGCTGAAATAAAAGCAGAGACAGCTGCCAAATGTACTTTCAGGGTGGCTGGTCTCAGACCCAAAGAATTAAGATGGACCAAATAGTCCAAAACAATGGGCAAATCAGCAGATTCCGGGGGAAACATGTTTCCCAGAACACCAGATGGAAAACCTTTTCCATTTAGAGTTATAAGTAGCCCTGGTGGAAGGCTTCCTAGAAGCCTTCAGGATTTCAAGAACACCTTGAGAAAGGTGTAGGTCAGCAAATTCTAACTCCTCAAGAGCCAGGCCTTGAGGTTGAGGGATTTGAGATTCGGATACCAAACTCTCCCCTGGGCACAAGTTAACAGGTTATGATTCCTGGGGAGACACAGGGGAAGATGGACTGCTAAGGACAGAAGGAGTGGGTACCAGGGCTGCCTGGCCCAATCTGAAGCAATTGGAATCATCTTGCAAGGCTGGGATCTGATTTTGACTAGCACCATGAATAGGAGAGGGAAGGGGGAAAGGCATTTAGAAACTTCCCTTCCCAATCTAGGAGAAAGGCATCCAGGGGCACTGAGCCCATCACTGGGGGTCTGCAACAAAACAGTGGAAGTTGGTGATTGTCTGGGGCTGCGAAAAGATCTGAGGGGTGCCCCATCTGGCAAAAACTATCCCCAGTACTCGGGGATCCAGTGACCATTCGTGATGGCCCTGGGAAATCCTGCTGAGAGCATCTGCCAGGACATTGTCCTTTCCTGGGAGGTGAACTGCTATGAGGGAAGTGTTCAGGGAATAAGCCAGAGACCACAACTTCATTGCCTCGTGCACAAGGCAGAAGACCAAGTGCCCCCTTGTTTGTTGATGTACCACATTGTAGGGTATGTCTGTTCTGACTTGTACCACTTTTGTTCTGAACAGATGCAGAAAACACCTGAAGTGCTAGAAAAACAGCTCTGAGTTCCAGCAAATTGATGTGAGCAGAGATTCCTGAGGGGACCACACTCCTGGGTGAGAGGTCGCCTATGTGAGCTCCCATCCCAGAAGGAACGATCTGTAGTAAGGGTCAAGGAGTGAGATAGAGGGATGAAGGGACCCCTAGTCTCAAATTGCTCTGATCCTGCCACCACTGAAGGGCCTGGATCAGGGTCCGAGTCACTGGGATCAACTTGAAAGGGATCTTTTCTTTGAGACCAAAAGGCTCTCAAGTGAAACTGAATGTCCCTCATCTGAAACCTTGCTCCTTGCACTACAGCTGTGGAAGCAGCCATGTGTCCTAGTAGCTGTAAGAAGTGCCTTGCTGGTCGAGAGACCTGCAGTGAAGGAGGAGGCCAGGGCCACCAGGTTCCTTACCCTTTCTAGGGGCAGGAGGGCTCTGACCTGCTTTGTGTCCAATTCTGCACCTATAAAGGTGAGTACCTGGACAGGTTCCAGAACTGACTTTGGAAGGTTGAGAAGAAAACCCAGAGAGGCGAGTAGCTGCTGGGTAACTTGCAGGTGTGATTTGACCTGGTCTGAGACTGACCTACAATGAGCTAGTCGCTCTGGGTAGGGAAGATGGCAATCTTCTGCCTCCTTAAATGAGCAACTGCTACTGCTAGACATTTTGTGAATACCCTTGGGGCAGAGGTAAGGCCGAAGAGCATTGCTCTGAACTGGTAATGGCCTGAGGGCAGTTCGAATCTGAGGTACTTTCGGTGGGAGTTTCTGATGAGAACATGGAAATAGGCATCCTTGAGGTCCAAGGAAGCTAGCTAGTTCCCTGGCCTTAGAGAAGGTAAAATCATTGCCAGAGTCACCATTTTGAATTTTGGTTTCAAAAGGTGCTTGTTCAGATATCTTAGGTCCAAAATGGGCCGCCATTCTCCTGTCTTTTTTGGGGTAAGGAAGTACCTGGAGTATAGACCCTTGCCCTGGTGTAGGGGAGAAACCCTTTCTACAGCTCTGAGAGCCAGGAGTGTTGAGATTTCTGTTTCTAAGGCAAAGGTCTCTAGAGGGTTTGCAGGTGGAAAAGATCTGATTCTCATCTTTGGAAATTTTTTGAAGCTGAGAACCAGACCCTGGCTTACTACTTCCAGGACCCACTTGTCTGATGTTAGAGACTCCCAGTCCTGAACGAAGTAAGCCAACCCGCCCCCTACAGGTAATGGAGAACCGGCCCTGGGCACCCCATCAGGGTGCCTGTTTGGCAGGGGTTTTAGGCTGAGAGGTGGAGCAGACCTGCTTGCACCCGCCTGCCTCTCCTCTGAAGAACTCCTCTGAGCATAAGCAGAGGAGGCCTGGTTTGGTAAAAGGCCTGTGAAAGGCCTACCTCTACCCCTGGGGGTCTGCCTCTGAGGAGTGGCTTGCCGCTCCTTGGCTTGTGCACTCTATAAGTTGTCCTATATTCATCCATTTTCATGTAATTCTCTGTCTGCTCCCAAACAGAGAATTTCCTACCACAGGAAAATCCATAGCCTTAGTCTGGGTATCCTGTGACAATCTAGTACACCTGAGCCAAGCCAACCTACGAAAGGCCACAGATGTAGCCATGACTCTAGAGGATACATCATTAGAATCCACAGCAGCATGGAATTGCACCTTGGATGCCTCAATACCATCAGCAGCCACCTGCTCCAGCTCCTTAGCAAGCTGGCCAGGGGCCTGTTTGGCCAAAACCATGACAGTGTCCCACCTAGATTTTTGGTATTTTGCCACATAAGCCATAAGCCATGTAATTTGCTTGTATGAGTCCCAAGGACGCTGCCATGTATTGTTTTTTAGCCATGGCATCAATCTTCTTGGAGTCCTTGTCAGGAGGATGTGAAGCTAGGGGAATATTAACCTTATCACAGGCTGCAGCCTGAACTACTCCAACATGACTGCATTGCTGTGAAAGGAATTCTGTATCAGGACCTGACAAAGTGTACCTCCTGTCCATCTTCTTGTCCACAGGAGGCACAGAATTAGGAGCTTTTAAAATTTTTATTGTTTGTTTCCTAAATGATTTATGTAAAGGGATAGACAATCTCCTAGACTCTGGGATATCCATCATTTCCACAAAATCAGGTTCCTCTTGCTCATCCACCGCTTCCTCCAATGGGAGCTGGAGGGTTTCAGCAACCTTTTTATAAAACAGAAAGTGAGAAGGGGACTCAGAAAGCGTAGGGGGAGATTCTAAAGGTCTGTCTGGGGAGATGTCCGGTTCAATGGGCACATCCAGACTCTCAAAGTCACATTCACACTGTTCATAATCATCCTCCCCCTCCTCTGGTTCATAAAACTCTTCTATATCATATTCTTGAACTGTGGAACTGGTCGAACCGACCTTTTGCCAGACAGTGGTGGTTCGGACAGAACCGAGAAAGTGACTGGACAATTTGTATAGCTTTTGCTATCTCTGCAGCAGTTGGAAAAGGTTTAGACTCCACACCTGCTGATTTTCTAGTTTTCTTTGCTGGAACTGGCTCTCAGAGACAGCCTTACGTTGCCGAGAAGTCTCGCCTGGTCAGAGGGTACTCCTCCGGTTCGGTTGGCACCGAACCGGCTGGCCATCCGGTCAGCGGACCTTTGGCCTCTCGCTCCCTGAGCCTGCCAACCTCTTATCCAGGGTGGCTGCAGGGAAATCTTACAAATCTGGCAGTCTGAACTGAGGTGGTCAAACCCCAGACAATATACACATGTGGTGTGTGGGTCAGCCTTGGCAAAGGCTTCCCCACAGACACTACAGTGTTGAAACCCAGTGGGCCCGGTTTTTCTTTTGGGTTTCTCAGACATGATGCCAGCCTAACCAAAAAACTTGCCCTTTTAACGGCAGTGCCAGGCAAGACACCCTTATCGGTTCCCAACCGTGTCACGGGTCGTGGAAAAACGTAATGAAATCCAGTTTTTTTAGAACCGATAAGAACCGGGAACCGCACTCTAAAAGCTTTTAAATGCTTGATTTTAAAGTTTTAAAAAACCTGATCGGTTCGAACCGAACCGATAAACATTTACAAGTTCCACACAGAAATAAACCTGTCTATTACTTACAATACCACAGACAGAGCTTGAACCGATCGGTTTGCGGTTAAAATAATAATACTCGCGGTTGAATTTAATCGAGAAAATACTGTTTAAACCGAGAAGTGAACCGAGCAGTAGGAGAAATCTCCAGAGCGACTGTTCAGTGAGGCGGAGTAAAGAATCTGACAGTTTCAGTTTGAAATTATCCAGACAGAGCTTCTCTAACCGAGCTCGCGCTCTAAGCTCCATGCCTGGCATGGAAGTTAACTCTTTCATCTCCGGAGCAGTTCTAATGGTGGGACAAACTGCAATTGTCATAATATAGCAAGACTTCATGTTGTTTGAAAGTTTGGTTGCCTGAGTCCCAAGGAAGATGCCATGTACTGCTTTTCTGCCATGGCATCAATCTTCCTGGAGTCTTTGTATGGGGAGTGTGAAGCCAAGGGAATATTTGCCTTGTCACAGGCAGCAGCCTGCACTACCCCAACACGGCTGCACTGTTGGTATAAAAACTCTGTATCTGAGCCTGATAGTGTGTACCTCTTGTCCATCCTTCTGTCTGACTTTAGGATTTTCTGTGTCTGCTTCCCAAAGGATTTGTGAAGGGGAATAGACAGTCTCCTGGACTCTGGGATGTCCATCATTTCCACATAATCAGGTTCCACTTGATCCTCCATTGCCTCCTCCACAGGAAGTTGGAGGGTTTCAGCCACCTTTCTGTAAAACAGATAGTGGGAAGGGGACTCAGAAAGCCTAGGAGAGGAAACACCAGAAGGTCTGTCTGGGGAGATGTCCGGTTCTACAGGCACATCCAGACTTTCACCATCATCACCATCATCTTCGAACTCCTCCCCCTCCTCAAACTCCAGTTCATAAAACTCTTCAGGGGTATAATCTTGAACCGCGGGAACCGACCAAACCAAACCCCTGCTAAATGGTGCCGGATCGGTCGGAACTGGGCGAAGCGATTCCACAATCCAAATCACTCTGGCAATGTCCTCGGCGGTCGGAACATGAACCTCTGGATCCAAACTGGTCGATTTCTCTTTGCGTTTCCTTTTTATAGGAACCAACCCCTCAGGAACAGCTCTCCTCTTGTCCGAAGAAGTATCGCCCTGGTCAGAGGGCACTCCTTCTGGTTCAGTCAGAACCGAACGGGCTGGCCATCCGGGTCAACAGACTTCTCAGCCTCCTTTTCCTTAAGTCTACCTAATCTCTTCTCAAGCGTAGATTTAGGAACATTTTAACAAATTTGGCAGTCTGTACCAAGGTGTTCAAACCCCAGACAATAAACACAGGTGGCGTGGGGATCGGCCTTAGCAAAGACCTCCCCACACTCACCGCAGTGTTGAAACCCAGTGGGCCTGTTTTTCTTCTTGGGTTTCTCAGACATGGCCAACCTAACCAAATTTACCCTTTTTATGGCAACCGCCAGGCAAGACTCCCTTATCGGTCCCTAACCGTATTGCGGGTATTGTAAAAAAAATGTTCAAAACACGTTTTTTTCAGAACCAATAAGGACCGGTAACCACACTCTAAAGTAAAATATCAAAATTCACTAAAAGTGATCGGTTCAGCCGAACTGATCAAACAAGCTTACAATTTCCACACAGAATTCAGACAAAACCTATCTAGTACTCACGGTACCGCAGACAGAGACTGAACTGACTATGCAGAACAAATTTGGCTTAAAACCGACAACTTTAACCGACACTTCAATCGACTTTCGAACAGAGCTGAAGGAGGAATCTCCAGAGTGACTGTTCAGTGAAGCGGAGTAAAGAATCTGATGGTTAGGTTTCAAAGGGCTGCAGACAGAGACCTCAACCGAGCTCGAGCTCAGCATTCTGTGCACTGTATAGAAAGTAAATCCTTTGTTCTCTGGGGCAGTTTAAAGGCTGGAGCTAACTGCAGATAGTCAGAATACAGCAAGACTTCATGCTGTTTGAAAACCCAAGCCGCCCTAATTCCACTACCTATAGTGGAGGAGCCATTCCACAGAGGGTGGGAATGAATATTGTGGGGCCTTTAAATACCCCAAGCTCCTCCGGGAAGAGGTTCATCCTGATTATGGTAAACTATGCCACCCAGTACCCTGAGGCAGTCGCCCTACCCTCACTGAGGACAGACAAAGTGGCAGATGCCTTACTCGGGATTTTCTCCCGTGTTGGGTTTCCGCAGGAGGTTATCACCGATCAAGGGGGTTCCTTCATGTCGGACCTGATGAAATGTTTGTGGGAGAAGTGTGGGGTGGTGCAGAGGTGCATGACACCTTATCACTGCAAGCCAATGGGCTTGTGGAAAGATTTAACGGTACCCTGAAGTCAATGCTCCAAGCGTTTGCTGAACAGCATGGGAGGGACTGGGAGAAATACCTTCCCTACCTGTTGTTTGCATACAGGTAGGTGCCCCAAGAGTAGACAGGATTTTCCCCTTTCGAGCTGTTATATGGACGCCGGGTACGTGGGCCCCTAGACTTGATCCGGGAGGACTGGGAAGGCAAACACGCCACCCAGGGAACTCCCATAGTGGATTACGTCCTTAGGTTTAGGGAAAAGCTGAAGGAGTTTATGGGGACAGCCCAGAGCAACCTGGCAGCTGCCCAACAGAAACAAAAAGTGTGGTACGACTGCAAAGCCAGAGCTCACTCGTACATGGTGGGTCAGGAAGTCATGGTCCTTATTCCGGTCCGGAAAGACAAGCTGCAGGCTGAGTGGGCAGGACTGTACAAAGTAGTTAGAAAGGTAAATGACGTGAACTATATCATAGAGTTACCTGACAGAAGACATACAGAAAGAATGTACCATGTCAACATGATGAAGCCGTATGCTAATAGGGCTGACATGGTGTTTGCAGTATGTAATCCTGGGGAAGGGACGAATGAAGGAGACCCCCTTCTGGACTTGCTGGAGGAAAGCAAGTGGAAGTCCTCTGTGGAGGCAGTTAAACTGTTGCCCCAGCTGGCACCGGACAAGATCCAGGAAGTAAGGGAGGTTTTAGCAGACTTTGCCCCACTGCTTAATGCCAAGCCTGGACTAACCCCCTCAGCAACGCACAATGTGGAGACAGGGACACAGACACCCATATGGCAGACAGGATATCGGATGTCAGAGGCTATCCAAAAGGACATTAGGAGGAAGGTGGAGGAAATGCTGGATTTAGGGGTAATCCAGAGATCTCACAGCCCCTGGGCCTCACCTGTAGTCTTTGTGCCCAAGCCAGATGGCGCTACTCGTTTCTGTTTGGACTATCATGGACTGAATGCAGTCATGAAGTCAGACACCCACCCAGTGCCCCGGACAGATGAACTCCTGGACAAGTTGGGAGGGGCAACATACTTTACGACTACTGACCTGACAAAGGGGTACTGGCAGGTAGAGTTAACTGACAGAGCTAGGGAGAGGTCAGCCTTCATCACTCCAATAGGCTCATTTGAATTTAAAGTAATGCCTTTCGGAAATGAAGAATGCCCAGGCCACTTTCCAAAAGTTGGTGAACCAGGTGTTAAATGGTGCTGAGGAGGACGTCGTGGCGTACCTGGATGGCACTGCCATCTTTAGTGCCAGCTGGGAGAAACACCTGTCCCACCTTAGGGAAGTACTGGGCAGGATACAGAGGGCCGGGCTCACTGTGAAAGCTGAGAAGTGCCAGGTGGCCATGGCCAAAGTGGCATACCTTGGGCATGTTGTAGGCCAGAGACATCTCTGTCCCAACCAAGTAAAAACAGAGGTGATCGAGGCATGGCCTAGACCAGAAATGCAGAAGCAGGTCAGGAGTTTTTCAGGGACAGCAGGGTACTATAGGAAATTCATACACAATTACAGTGCTCTGGCTGCTCCCCTATCTGACCTGGTAAAGAAAAAGATGCCTAAGAAAATTACCTGGGAACCAGCCTGTGAAAAAGCCTTTGCCAGACTGAAGGAGGCACTGTGCAGTGCTCCTGTGTTGACAAGTCCTGACTAAAGCAGACCCTTTATAGTACAGACTGACGTCTCAGACGTGGGTATTGGGACAGTACTGAGTCAAACATCCAACCAAATGAAAGATCACCCTGTAGTGTTCCTGAGTAAAAAGTTACTTCCCAGGGAGCAGACTTACTTCACTGTGGAAAAAGAGTGTCTTGCCATAGTGTGGGCCCTAAAGAAGTTAGAGTCATACTTATATGGTCAGCATTTTGAGGTACAAATGGACCACAACCCCCTGGTTTGGCTGACACAAATAGGAAAAACTAATGATAGACTATTAGATGGAGTCTTGCCATACAAGGTTATGACATGACGTTCTTACATTAGGCTGAGGCAACCAATCAGAACACCGATGGCTTATCGCGTCTATATGAGGAGTGAACCGACTTGAGACGCTCATCCCATGCAGGGGATAGAGCCCCCAAATTCAGTCTAGGTGGGGAGGATTGTGACGCTAGGCCAGCTGGTTATGATTATTGTATGATATCTGTAATATAAAAAATATAGTATGTGATTGTCTCACATAAGACAACCTGTGCTTCCATGGGTGAACCCTTCCCTCCCAGGTTTCAGTGAAGCTATAGGATATGTAACTGACCAGAGGATGTGAGAATTTGGCCTACATCATGGTGTCAGCAGTGACAAGTGACCTGAAACCAGGAGGTAATTATAAAGACCAGAGAGACGTGATTAAAGGTCTCATGTTTTTTTGTCTTAATTAGAACTGACCCAGCTGCCAGGACATAGGGCTCGTAAAGTTTTATGATTCCTATAGGAAGAACATTTGACACCAACATGGTGTTAAAAGTTGTAAAATCCTTTGATATGCCTTGGGAATAGGAACCACACAAGATCAAAGAGAAAATGTTTAAGTAAGGAGTCATATTTAGGAAGTGGAATTCTTGCTAATGTCACATTATTTAATATACCTCCTGCTACAACATCATGTTTGTATTTGTTTAATTCTAAAAAGGAGGAGCTAGATGACTCACCAAGGGGGTGAGAAGATGGGGTTGAAATGTATGCTTGTAACTGGGGAATATGTCATACCATCTTGGGACTCTAGAAAGACACAGCTCTTTGATATTACTTCACTTACAGAGGAAATACATTAGATAGAAAAGGTCTAACTGTATGGTGGTAGGAGTTTTTGTTTTGTACTTTTCCCTTGCTCTTTTAAGTGATTGCATGCTCTTTGATATATTGTTCTGTGTTTACATTTTTCATATTTTTATCATCTTTTAGTAAAATCTTTTTTTCAGGATACTGCCTGGGTGTCTTCCAAGTTCTTTTTGCATGTGATGTATATGTGGTTAAGTTTGACAGCTGTTCTGAAGGGCTTGATGGTGTTACTAAACTGGGAAAAGGTAAGAATACACCTAAGGTCTCTTATAGAGTTTTAAGGGTTCATTTTGGAAGCCTGGCGAAAGATTGTACCGCAATCCCTGAAAAGGGTACGTATCTGAGCCTGTACTTTGGGTATGCTAGCATGAGGTTCACAGTTTGAATCCCCCCAGAACTTGAGGCTAAAGTGTGATTCGGACCCAAAAGCAGACAGGAGGGTTACCCTGTCTGTTACCTGTTCACACTATTGCGCTCTGAGGTTGGCACTGTGGGAGCAGAGGGCCTGAACTGCTGAGTGCGTTTGTGACAGGTGGTAGCACCTAAGTTACCAGTACCCGTGAATATTGGAAATGACTTTCCAAGATTTACTGAGTTAATCTCAGAAGAAGTGAAACCTGCAGTTTCAGCAGCGGTGGTAACAAGAGAACAGGTAAAGAAAATTTCAGATGCTGGGGACTCTTTTCCTTTTGGTGACTTTTGATGCGGACTTGTTTGAGCACAGCTCCAAGATCCAGAAAACCAGGAAAGAAAGAAGACACCTGAAAAAACAGTGGCAACAGAATACTGATGGACATAAGGGGTTAATATATGAAAATGCTGAAACTAAACTGATATCTGACTGTGATTTTGTTTCAGAGCTAATTAACAAAGCTTCTCTCCAAGGTTATTTAAAGCAGCTGGGGGTGAAACAAAAACAGGGTGAACTAGTGTTTAAAAAATGTAATGGGTTACTGTACAGAGTCTGGGCTAATCCTCAGATGCAGGAACAGATAGAACACTTGGTCACACCAAAGAAGTATAGATCTGAGTTGTTACAGATAGCACATGATTGTCCTATGGCTGGTCACTCGGGAAGCAACTGCACTCTTGCTAGATTGGTGTACAGATTTTACTGGCCTGGAATTCATGAAAATGTTGCCATCTATTGCAGTTCTTGTGCCGAATGTCAGAAAGTAGCCATAGTGACTAAACAAGACAAGGTGCCCCGATGCCCCTACCCTTGACAGAGATGCCTTTTGGGAGAATTGCAATGGATGTGGTCAGCCACTTAGACAAAAGTAAAAAGGGTAATTGATTCATTCTGGTAGTATGTGACTATACTACTCGATATCCAGAGGCAGTTCCAATATATACTGTTATCGCCCCAAAACGGCATCAGAGCTTGCCAACATTTTTAGCAGAGAGGCTATACCTAAAGAGATTAATACTGCTCATGGTAGTAATTTTGGTGCTGTATTACTGAAGGAGCTGTACCGACTACTTGGTATCACTGCCTTAAGAACCTTCCCTTATCACCGCAGACAGATAATCTTGTCGAGCATTTTAATCAAACCCTAAAACTCACGTTAAAAATGTTTGCAATGGGGAAGGGAAAGACTAGGACCAGTACTTACCTTACTTGTTTTTTGCTTACAGAGAAATGCCACAAGCCTCAACAGTTTTTTCACCATTTGAAATGCTGTATGGTAAACAACCTAGAGGGCCACTAGATGTACAAAAAGAAACATGGGAAGATCATCCCACTCAGAAAAAATCTATTACATCTTATAAGTGTGCCATGAGGAAGAAACTGGCAAAATATGTTGAACTTGCCCATAATAATCAGGAAGAGGCCCAACACCAGCAAAAGATGTATTATGATCATGGGTAAAATAAAAAGTTTTTGAGCCAGGTGAAAAGGTATTGCTACTGTTACCTGCTACAGAAAATAAATTGTTAATGAAGTGGCAAGGGCTTTATAGAGTGTTTAGACATACTGCCACCATTAACTATTAGACTGAGACCCCTGATGTGCAAAATCCTACCAAGATATACCATGCCACCCTCCTGAAAAAATTGGTTGAAAAAACACCAAAGGCCACTTTGTTAGTTTTATCAGAAACATCTACAGAAGATATAGCTTATGACAAACTGGACAAACCGCAGAAATTTGTAACTCAGTTAAGACATTTAACAGTACTTTTACTACAGTGCCAGGCTGAGTAAAAGGGGCTGAGCACATAATAGTGACAGGGAATGATCACCAGAGTGGTTGAGAGCAGACATGGTTAACGAAATACAAAAAATGAAACAACTGGGTATCATAGAAGAGTCGAGAAGTGCTTGGTCATCACCAGTGGTGATTGTAAATAAAAAAGGGGGTGTTAAGAATCTGTGTTGATTATTAGGAAACTTAATCAAGTGTCTGAATTTGACAGTCATCCTATGCCCAGGATGCATGATTTGGTGGACAAACTGGGAAGTGGCAAGTAGATCAGTACTCTCGATCTCACCAAGGGTTACTGGCAAATTCCCCTAGCTAAAGAATCCAGAGACAAAACTGTATATGACACTCCTATTGGATTCTATCAGTTCACCACGCCATTTGGTTTACATGGTGCACCTGCTACATTCCAGCAGTACATGGGTGTAATTTTAGCTCCTCACACTGGTTATTGTGCTGCTTACTTGTATGATGTTATGATGCTCAGTTCAGACTGGAAAAAACACCTGGAACACTTATGAGTAGTTTTCCAATCTATCAAAAAGGCAAGTCTGACCATTAATCCTACCAAATGTGCATTAGGCATGCAGGTAACCAGATATTTGGGATATGTTCTGGGAAATGGAGAAGTAAAGTCAGAGATTTCTAAGACAGAAGCTGTAGCTAACAGTCCTGCCCCTAAAACAAAGAAATATGTCAGGTTATTTTTAGGGCTGGCTGGTTACTATCGGAGATTTATTCTCAACTTTGCCCTTTTAGCTATCCCCCTCACTGAGCTCATGAACAAACGGTGCCTGAATAATGTGAAATGGACCCCAGAATGTGATGAGGTTTTTCAGGCCATCGAGGCTGTATTATATTCAGCCCCTGTTTTAAAAAGTCCAGACTTTAAGAAACTATTTTTGTTCCAGACAGATATATCAGAGATAGGCATTGGTGCAGTCTTGAGTCAGAGTATAGATGGTAAGGAACAACCCATTCTATATATCAGTAGAAAATTGCACAACAGAGAGAAAAGGTACTCCACAATTGAAAAGGAATGTCTTGCAGTAAAGTGGGCCATGAAGTCACGTAAGTTTTATTTGCTAGAAGCTGATTTTGTACTCATAACAGATCACAATCTGCTCTGCTGACTTAATCAAATGAAGGATAAACATTTCAAATCTCCATTCCCCCAGCCATGATGCCCCCATTCCACCGATGCTCCTGCTGCCTCCAGTGTCTGCAAGGGTGGTCCTGCTCCCATGGCCCCACCCTGGGGGGTAAGCCAAGGCTAGCCTACATTGACCATGGGGAGGGGGCATGTGCCCAGCAGCCCAGCCTAGGCGGGTAAGCCTGGGCGTGGTGGGTCGGTAAGCAGGGTAGAAGCTTAAGCTCCATTAGGGGCATTTAAAGGAAGACCAGAAGCACAAAAGCATACTAAATAAAAAAAATTGGTAATGTAAGAAAAGAATTAAATTTTTTTTAAAACAGGTTCCCTTTTAATGAGGGGGGGTATATGACAGGATGAAAAAGACCCTATCCCATTTGTTATGCAAAAAAGTTAAAAGCAAGGAACTGTTCTATCCTCTCCTTTTCTGTCTCTAGTCTATCTGATTGTGCAATCAAATTTTCTTGTGAGACCAAGGAACTAATCACTCTGATGGTCTCACAATTCCCCCCACCTCCTATCGTCCTGCCTTCACTTGTTGTTGCTTGTCATTTCTATCTTTTCTTCCCCTTGATTATCTGTGGTTATAAAAATATACATGGATATTTATGTGAAACTGGGTTCTTTGGTTTGAAAATGTATATAGCTATATTGTTGAAATGATTGCAAAGAACTATTTGGAACTCAGGATGTTAATTTTGAGATACAATTTGACCTCCACAAACTCTTTTACAGAGTTGTCAAGAGGAGATTAGTACCAGGACACCATATTCTGCTTTGCTGCCTCTCCAAGGAAATAAACTGGCAAAGTTCTGATACATTTTGTGAGAAACAGGATGTCTCTTAATAAACTCAGGATGCAGAAATTAATTGCCAGGCAAAGACTTCTTATAAAAGAGTGCAATATTTTGTTAAGAGTTTTTGAGATTTGAAACTGAAAAGAAACCCTTAGACGAAGGAGTTTGTTCTGCCTTTGTAAAGTGCTATCTTGAACAATTTTTTTTATTTTACTGTTATTGACAATAATAAAATGCTACTTGCAAATTTTATAACTGCTCCAGGTTTGCCTATGCCTCCTGACCTCTGCCTCAACGACATTATGATAAGAGAATTTAGTCTTATTAAACATAAGCAGAGGTTCTATAGCAAGGGCAAATAGCAGTGGAGATGGGGGCAACCCTCTCTAGTTTTTCTTCTTGGTTTGTTTTTTCCTGATAATATTTTGCTGGTGCAGATCTTAGCTGTTGTTGCTTGATATATTATAGCTACCCAAGAAATAAAGTTGTTGCCCAAGTTAAAGTTGTTCAGCACTGCATAGAGGTAGTTCCAATTGACTGAATCGAATGCCTTGTGTGCATCCTGGGATTGGAGCATAGTTGTGTCTTTATGGTTTGCGGAAGATTATATTGCCATCAGTAATCTTCTGATGTTCTCAAATCAACACCTTCCCTTGATAAACCATACTTGGTCTCTATATATTAAGATGTTTAAGAATTTCTGTAACCTACTATTATATTTATCCATATTTAATCGTCTACATTGAGTACAGATATTGGTTAGTAACTAGCTGGGTCCATGGGGTCCTTGTCTTTTTTTTATGTAAGACTGTACTGATTGCCTCAGACATTCATGGAGGGAGATTTCGTTTAATGCAGGCTTCTTTATACACAGTTAGTAATATGGGACTAAGTTCTCTATTTAATAGGGAATAAATCTCACCCGGTAAACAATGGGTACATGGAGCTTTGGCTGTAGGTAAATCTTTAATTGCTCATTTTATTTCTTCTAGTGTAATCTTGGCATCTAGTTTCTGTGTGTTTCTGAAACCATAGGTAAGTTAGCCTTTGTTATAAAGGAGTTAAGTCTGTCTAAACTGTTGTTTTGTGTGCATTCATATAGCTCCTTGTAAAACTCATAAAATACTTTGTTTATTTCTTTAAGTTTTGTTAATTGTTTTTGAGTTGTACCCCTTATGCCACTTGTGCTGTTCCTATTCTGTATCTGTTTTAACCTATAAAACAAAAAACCTCTGCACAAGCTCTGAGACAATGGTTACCCCAAAGGGCATTTGGCCGGGAAGCCAAGTTTCAAAGAAATACAAAATCACCCATGCCCCCACAATGTAAAGCATCATGGGCTGCATATGCAAATCACCACAGAATACTATCCTGGTTCAACTTTAAGCAGAAATGCATGGTGTCAAAAGGCCTCTCACACAGTTTGCAAAGGGCGCCAACAGATGACATAGACACGTGTTTCATCCTACCAAGACTCGTCAGTATGCCTCGTCTGTTTGACACCCCAGTGGAATGAACCAGCTACCCTAAGATGGTCTGCCTGGGTTATGTTGTGGTGAACCCAATTAAAACAAAAAACAATTTAAAAGACAAAAAACCTCTGCACAAGCTCTGAGACAATGGTCACCCCAAAAGGCATTTGGCCAGGAAGCCAAGTTTCAAAGAAATACAAAATCACTCATGCTCCAATAATGCAAAGCATCATGGGCTGCATATGCAAATCACCACAGAATACTATGCTGCCCACCTCAACAGTCAACTCCAAAGGGTCAGACTGTACATCCGACTCAGAGCTCGACTCCGTCTTCGAGGAGGTAGAGTCTGAGGCCCTGTGCCAAACTGTGGGAGGGTGGGCAGCGCCATTCTTACCAACAGGCCCAGGGACCAAAGCTGTGCCCGAGTCAGTGCCAGTGCCCCCCGCAGCCCCACGAGCAGAATTCAAGGGAGGCGTGGCCCCAGCCCAAACCAGAGATCCAGAGTCGGGACCAGTCATGGCACCATCCAGTCCCACGGTGCCGTGAGCAGCGCCGAGGACGGAGACGGCGCCGACAACAGTCATGGTGGCACCATCGGCACTGCCTGGCTCCCCAGCCCCGCAAACAGCGCCGAGGGCAGGGGCGGCCCTGAGAACGGCTCCGAATGTGGACACGGCGCAGAGCATGGCGCCGCCTGGCTCCCCGGTGCTGCGAGCAGCGCCGAGGGCAGGGGCGATGCTGAAGATGGCGCTGACTGAGGAAACCAAAGGCCCCATGGCGCAAGCCTCAAGGACACAGCGCCGTGCTCAACCTCGGCGCGGAGCACGGCACCATGGCGAGACATGGAAAAGGACGGCGCCATAATAGTTCTCACAGTGCTGCTAGCAGTGCCAGCACCGGACGGCTCCGACAGAGACCACAGCACCACCGCGACAGGTCAAAGGCGCGATGGCGGCCCGTCAGGCCTAAGGCGCTGCGAGCGGCATTGAGGCCTCCACAGGCACGGCGGCGTTGAGGCCAGTGCCGACCCGGACCTTGTGACCCATGGGAGCGACACGGGGAGCCTTCACCCCGAAGGGACAATTTCCAATAGTGGTGCTTCCGCCCGCTCCGGGAAGGAGTGGGATGGGCCTCCTGCGCCGTGGAAGAAGCCTCGGCAATGGCTGGGCTACAGTAGCGAGCTCCCTCCTCCTCGGTCCGTAGCCGACCAGGGAGGGGCAGAGAGAAGGCCGAGAGGGGCGGCTTGGCCCGGCGAGTGCACACCTGACCCCGAGTCGGCGGAGCTCGCCCACTTTCCACGCTGCTGTTCGAGGACCCGCGTGTCCATGGAGAAGCAGGCATCACATGAATCCATGTCGTGAAGCAGGCCAAGACACGAGACACCAGTCGTGCTGGTCGGTGACGGAGAACTTTCGACGATGGGGCCGACCCGTCTGGAAGATTTCTTGCTTCGGGAAAACCCACGCAAAACAGACTCAACATCGCAAAAAAGAATAATAATGGAAAGATCTTACTGGGCGACGTTGAGTAAAGCAACACAGAACCGGCAGGTATAACCAACGGACTTCGGCACAATATACTGCGTAGGAGAAACTGCGAAGCAAGCCTCAAACTTCTTCAGCTTCCACACGAGGTGACCTCTATGGCGGGAGATGAAGAACTGTCAGGCAGACGGAGTCGACACAGCCTAATGGCCAACCCGCGAGCGCCACGCAGTGCGTCGGCCCCGAGGGCGGCGCCGATGGTGTGTCGGCCCAGCCTACCATTTAAAAAGCTCCCGTGGGGTCCTGACCTCCAGCAGATATCCATCTGTGATGAATGGTGAAGATTGACACAGATAAGATCAGAGTTGTTACAGATAGCACATGATAGTCCTATGGCTGGTCACACAGGGAGGGATCGCACCCTTGCCAGATTGCTGTATAGATTTTCCTGGCCTGGAATTCATGAAGATGTGGCTACCTATGGTAATTTGTGTGCTGAGTGTCAGAAAGTAGCCCAGTTACTAAAAAAGACAAGGTGCCCTTGGTGCCCCTACCCTTGATAGATGTGCCCTTTGAGAGAATTGCAATGGATGCGGTTGGTACCTTGGACAAAAGTAAATAAGGTAATAGATTTATCTTGGCAGTATGCGGCCATGCTACTCGATACCCAGAAGCAGTTCCAATGCATACTGTTACAGCTCCAAAAATGGCAGTAGAGCTTGCCAAAATGTTTAGCAGAATGGGCAGACCTAAAGAAATTATTACTGATCAGGGTAGTAATTTTGGTGATGCATTACTTAAGGAGCTGCACAAACTACTAGGTATCACTGCCATAAGAACCTCCCCCTATCACCCTCATACAGACGGTCTTGTTGAGCGTTTTAACCAAACCCTAAAACGCATGTTAAAAAGGTTTGTAAAAGGGGAAGGAAATGATTGGGACCAATACTTGCCTTACCTATTTTTTGCTTACAGAGAAGTGTCACAGGTATCAACAGGGTTTTCGCCATTTGAAATGCTGTGTGGTAGGCAGCCAAGAGGGCCACTGGATGTGATAAAAGAAACGTGGGAAGATAACCCCATTCAGAAACAATCTAGAGGAAGTGGTGGGGGCTGAAACAATCACGGGATTTAAGAATGCATGGGATAGACATAAAGGAATTCTGGAGGTCAGGGGTAAGGTGCAACAGACTTCTAGGAAAACAAACTGAACTTACAAGCTCAAATGGGCAGACTGGGTGGGCCATAGGCCCTTATCTGCCGACACTGTCTATGTATACGTGTGCTCTAAGAAAGAAGCTGGCAAAATATGTTGAAATTGCCCATAGTAATCAGGAAGAGGCCCAAAAGAAAACATTACTTACCATAGTAATCTTATTTCTTCTAAGGGAATCTTACTGTATTCTGACATATGCAGTATGGTCTCACCATAGTACTGCCCTGGAGCTGAAATGGTTAATAGAACCTATGGTAATGATGGAATGCTAGGCTCATGCTCGGTTTTCAAACCACTGTCCCGGGTAAACATTCCACAACTGTCAGATTCTTACGGAACGTGAATACTAACAAGCTATCTATACTAACTTTAACAATTAACTAATAAATGACAACCAACGATCCCCTTCAGTTGAAAAATGTGGGCTACATAAAGACTCAAGTCACCAAGCCCAACAACAGAACAACTCATGGGTTTACAACAGCATGGACAGCTGTGCTGCAGTGCCCATATGTTCTAGCAGGGGAGGTAGGGTGGGAGCTCAGAATACAGTAAGATTCCCTTAGAAGAAACAAGATTACTATGGTAAGTAATGTTTTCTTCAAACTCCAGGAAATCTTACTGTATTCTGACATATGCAGACTACTCAAGCAGTACCTTTGGAGGAGGGTAGAGAACCTCTTTAGGAAGCAGGCTCTGCAGTACTGCTGTGCCAAACCTAGCATCACCTCTGGCCTGGGTCTCCAGGCTGCAATGCTTGGTAAAGGTGTGAACTGTTTTTGAGGTAGCTGCTTTACCAATTTCCAACAAATGAATATCTCCTGCAGCTGCTATTGAAGCAGCTGTACCCCTTGTAGAGACAGCCCTAAGGCCTACAAGGATTGCTTACCTACTTTTCGGTACCAGAACTGAATACAAGCCACCATCCAGACAGCAACAGACCTCTTTGAGGCAGGCTTGCCCTTTCCTACTTCTCCATAGGTCAGGAAAAGCTGAGTGCTCACCTGCCTGTGACCGTCTGTGTGACCCAAGTAGTAGCTAATAGCTCACTTGACATCTAGGCTGTGCAGTTTACATTCCCCCTGAACTAGAGTGGTCAGTGAAATAAAGACTGGCAAAGTAAAGAACGGATCTAGGTAGAAGTCCGAAACCACCTTGGGCAGAAAGTATCTGTTAGTCTTGAGGACTATCTTGTCTCTATGAACTGATATGCAATTAACTCAGTGGACAATGCCTGGAGCTCACTGATGCTCCCAGCTGAGGTGATAGCTACCAGGTACACTGTTTTCCATGTTGTATACCTAAGCTCTGCTAAGGCATGGGCTCTAATGGTGGTTTCATTAGCCAACCAATTCATATATTGAGGTCCCATGCCACGTGTGTTCCCTGTGAGGGAATGCAAATGCATGAGACCCTTGAAGAACTTGCTAAACACTTAACTGCCAGAGATGACCCCTTACCAGTTGAGAGGTAAGCAGAGACAGCTGGTAATTGTACTTTGAGGGTGGAAGGCCTAAGGCCGAAAGAAACAAGGTGTGCCATATATTGTAGGATCACTAACAAGTCAGCCTGGCAGCAGTTTATCTCTTTTTCTGGCACCAAATGGAAAACACCTTTCATGTAAAAGTGTAAGTCTCTCTGCTAGAAGGGTTCTCTAGAAACCCTAAGAACCTCCAGCACCCCTACAGAAATGTGCAAGTCAAAATACTCTTAAGTCCTCAAGAGCCAAGCCCTGAGCCTGAGAGACCAGATATTGGGATAAAGGACCTTGCCCTGCAAGGAGGTCAATAAGTTGTGTCTCCTGGGCAGAGAGATTGGCCTAGAAATTGACAAGGTCAGCAGTAGAAAATACCATGGCCTTCTGGTCGAATCTGGAGCAATGAGGATCACTGTCGCTGAGAGAACCCTGAGCTTGATCAGCACTCTAAGCAACAGGGGAAACGGAGGAAAGACATACAGGAACTTCCCTGTTTAATGCTACAGTAGCACATCCAGAGGGACTGTGTCCCCTGCAGGAGGTCTGCAACAGAATTGTGGTAGCTGGCACTGTCAGGGGTTGCAAGGAGGTCCACCCTTGGGGTACCCCACCTTCTGACTACCACTTGTACTCCTGGTGGTTTCAGTTGATTCTGCTGAGAGCATCCGCCAGGAGACTGTCCTTCCCTAGGAGGTGAACGACTAAGAGGGAGATGTCCAGGGAGTGAGTTAAGACTCCACACTTTTATGGCTTCCATGCAAAGCAGGGGCAACTTAGTGCCCCCTTGCTTGTTTACATAGTAGATTGTGGTTGTATTATTTTGTCCTGATCTAAACCACCTTGCCTTGAAACATTGGAGTGAAAGGCTGAATGCCCAACTAAGCTGCCCTGAGCTCCAGCAGGCTTTATGCGAAGCAGTCTGTGCTCCCCGAGGAGGGAGGCATAGGTTAAGACTGCAGCTGGTGACAGCTGGGGGAAAGGCACACCTTTCCCGAGGTTGTCTTCCTCCTGCCACCACTGCAGAGTTTGCAGCAGGATTCTTGTGACTGGGACCATCTTCGACAGGGAATCTCTTTTTGGGGCCAGTGAGACCTGAGGTGGGACTAAATGCCTCTCCTCTGGAATCTTGATCTAGACACTGTTGCTGATGCTGCAGCCATGTGCCCTAGCAACTGTAGAAAATGCCTCACTAGTCTGGGGTATGCAGCTAGAATGAGCCTGCCAGCTGCACCAAGCTGTCTACCATTCCCTGCGGGAGGAAGGCCCTTCCTCTCAGTGCATCCAGTCTTTGCCCCTACAGACTCCAGGCGCTGAACCGGTGTTAGCATTGACCTTTTTTTTTTTTTAATTTGCCAGGAGACCCAGTGTACACAGGGTATTGCAGATGGTGATCAGTGCACCTCTAACTGCAGAGGAGACTGGTCTGCCATCGGCCAGTCGTCCAGGTACGGGGAGACTATGATCCCCTGCTTCCTTAGGTGTGCTTCTACTATGCTATGCACTTGGTAAGCACCCCAGGAGCAGAGATAAAGCGGAAAGGAATGGGTCTGAAGGAAGTGCCCTTTAAGGCCAGAGATGTAGGCCCCATCCCTCCTTCTGAGTGTAGGGAGGATGGTAGCCAGAGTGGCCATTCTTACTTTGGCTTTGTTAAACCAACAGGGTTACTTCTAATACATTAGAAGGTCTGAAAAACCCTGCCCTCAGTTTGGGCAGGATCTTAAACCTGATGCCCACTATCTGTCTTGGTACTTGTGAGGTGTTGCTGCCTTCTCTTTTGCAGCAGCATTCCCGAAAGCTACCTTGTACTCATCCATATTTTCCATGTAAGCCTCTGTTTGTTCACCAAAAAGGAATGTGGGCTCACCAGAAAAATCCAATGCCTTTTGGTTGGCCTGGGACGAATAGCTATCCCTAGCCAGACCCATCTCCTCAGAGACACTGAAATTGCCATTTGCCTGGCTGCAATAACACTGCATCCAGTATAGAGACCTCTATGCCCTAGCAATCTCTGAAACTGTATTGCAGAGATGTTGATTTATTTATTTTATATCTGGAGACATAGGCCATGTGAGTGGCCTGTCTAATGAACAAAGAGGCACCTAAGTGGGATTTCTTGCCAAAGACTACATCTCTTGGGAGTCTTTATCTGGTGGGTGTGATGTCAGGGGAATCCCTACCTTATCACAAGTCACAGCTTGCACCACCTCTTCATGGCTGGGGTGCTCTGCTCCAGACTTAGCCACCCAATACTTCCTGTCCAGCCCCTTGTTCACTGGGGGAATGGAAGTGGGATTTTATAAAATTCTAGAAGCTTGTCTCTTAAGAGACTTGTGGATAGGCAGCACCAGTCTTTCTGTTACTGGTGCATCCATCCTATCCATACAGTCTGGCTCCTTCTCCTCCTCTGTGAATTCATAGGTGGAGAGGTCCAGTGTCTGTGCACTTTATGAAGGCAAAGTCAGAGGAAAATATCTCATCTCCTTTTTCAGGGGAGTCAGGATGTTGAAGATCAGGGCATACCAAGGTACAAACTCACCATGTACACCTCAGTAAACTGTTCAAATGAACCGGGAACCAAGAAGGAACCCAGGTCCTGAACCGAGGTCTGTGAACCGTGCCGCTGAACCAGAATCGCGATACCAGTTGCAGTGCCTGTAAAATTTGTATATCATTTGCTATGCATTTGCGGTTAGAACAGACGGTTTAGCAGGTTGCAGTTCCTGAACCTAGTGCTTTTCCTTCCTCTTTTTCTTAGCAGAACTTAACCAGTTCAGTGGCAGTGTCTGCGGTTCTTTTTCTTTAATCAGGGAACCATCACCCTGGTTAGAGGGTTGTAACCGGTTCCTTCGGTTTCTACATATGAGGGGAGGAAATTTTGTCCACAGCTGGGTTAGCAGCCCTATTGAACCTTTTTCCCTACAGTCGGTTAAAATGTCTATTAAGCGCTGACTGAGGAAGTACTTTTACTGAACCGAGGGTTTTTTCTTTCCTCTTTATCTCAGCAGAACTTACCGGTTCAGCAGCAGTGTCTGCGGTTCTTTTCTTTAATTGGGGAATCATAACCTTGGTTAGAGGGCTGTAAACCCGGTTCCTTCCCACACTGAACCTTTTTTCTGCAGTTGGTTAAAATGCCTATTGAGTGCCGACTGAGAAATACTTGATTTTACAGATGTTACAATCTGCCTTCAGGTGGTTAAACCCTAGGCAAACACACAAATAAATCAGGATCTGCTTTCAAACAGTTCCCCCACACTCTGTGCAAAGCTGAAAACTCACTGGGCTGGTTCTTTTTTTTCACTGTTTAACCAGGCGAGACACGCTAAGCTGAAAGCTTGTTTACAGGTGCAACCTTGGAGCACAGGAAAGTTAAGTGACTTGCTAAGGGTCACACATTATGCAAGTGGGGGTTGTGGGATTCAAACCCAGGTCTCCAGGTTTGCAGCTCACAGTCTTAACCAATACCCTATACTGCCTTTCTTGGGTTAAAGAGAAATAAGTAAAATCCCCCCAAAATGGTTCTCTGAGAATCAGAAAGTCACACTAATGAATGAAGCTTAAACTTTATTTACCTTAATTATCTTTTTTACTTTGCGGTCGGTTTAGCAACCGCTGAGAGAAGCAAGAGTTACCCCGTTTTCCCTCGAATAAACAAATTAAGCAACCGGCCAAGAGAAGAAATAATACAGAAATCAAATTTTACTTCAAAACAGAGAAAAATAAAATCTTCAAGAAAGATGAAGGAGAGCTCTCCCAAGGTACTGTTCAAGTGGAGTAATGAATCTGACAGTTGTGGAATGTTTACCAAGGACAGTGGTTTGAAAACCGAGCATGATCCTAGCATTCCATCATTAGCATAGGTTCTATTAACTGTTTCAGCTCCAGGGTAGTACTATGGTGAGACCATACTGCATATGTCAGAATATAGTAAGATTTCCTGGGGTTTAAATCAGCAGAAGGTATATTATGACCATGAGGTAAAAGAAAAAGCTTTCGAGCCAGGTGAAAAGGTTTTGCTACTGTTGTCCACAACAGAAAATAAACTGTTAATAAAGTGGCAAGGGCCATACAAGTTTCTTAGACGTACTGGCAGTTAACTATGAAACTGAGGCCCCAGACAGGAAAAATCCTAAAATATATCATGCTAAACTCCTCATGAAATGGGTTGAAAAAATGCCAAAAGCTGCTTTGCTGGTTTTACCACAAACTGATAAGGAAGATATTGATGTAGCTTATGATAGACTGGAACAAACTGTAAATGCTGATGCTGTAAAGGTGAATCTTTCCTTAACCTCACAACAAACTGCAGACATTCATAATGTGCTAAAGACATTTACAGGTAGCAGCACTTTTACTACGGTACCAGCCCGAGCAAAAGGGGTTGAGCACATAATAGTGATAAGGAATGCTCATCCTATTAGGCAAATGACATACAGGTTGCCAGAGTGGTTAAGAGCTGATGTGGTTAAGGAAATACAAAAAATGAAAGAATTGGGTATCATAGAGAAGCTGAGGAGTGCTTGCTCGTTTCCCATAGTAATTGTAAACAAAAAAGAAGGGGGTGTTAGAATCTGCCTTGATTTCAGGAAACTTAATCAAGTGCCAGAATTTAACAGTTACCCTATGCCCAGAAATGAAAATGACGTACCTACCGTAATTCTTGATCTTCTCTTGTATGTTCACCATTCATTACTGCTTGGGTTAAGCGGACGCACCCTTCTGGGAGTTTTTGAGTCGGCTCCAGGCGCCGCCCTCGGCAGCACAATGTATTAAGCAAGGCGAAGGGGCGGCCGCTAGGTAGCCGCAGACTCCTCCTCTATCTCAGTTCTGTTAGCCGGAGAGTCGAAAATAGAGGGTAAGAAAAAAGGAAAGCGAGGCAAGAGAGCCAAAGGATAGAAAAAGGAAAAGATATAAACTGAAAAAGGGATAAGCCGGTAGGGAATAGACAGAGGAGAGAGAATTCCTACCCTAAGGGACCACAGGGCCTCCTTTCTGGGGTGGCTCTAAGGGAGGAACAGAGAGAAGGAAAGAGAAAGTAGAAGAAGAAGGAGAAGAAGAAAAGGGGGCATGTTGAGAGGGAGAACAGTGCCCATCGAGCATTGGTTGAGAGGCTTATAGGCTCGAGACCAACAAGGGAGCAAGAATCCCAGTTGTTAGAACTGAGGGGAGGTTCAACCGAACCATCTGAACAGATCCGAATGAGGGCAGACTCTCAACATGCCCAGTCCCGTCATCCTAGTTGAGGGCTCCTAGACTGTCCAGGCAGAGCCTGTTCCGGGTAGAGCGCCCAGCCAGGAAGGGGACTAAGTCCCTTCGCACCTTGTTAGGTGCTAACACAGCAGTGTATGGAAAAGACTATGCCTTCTCAAAGGCAGTTTTGTATGAAAAATAGAGTGGAACTCGAATCAGACTCCCTAGGGCAAGGCAGGCAGACACTCAGAGCTGACAAGTTCAGCCAGTAGCTAGAAGAGCGAGAAATAATACCTGCCAGGAGGATTCTTGACTTTGCCGGGGCCAGGACAGGCATGGCCACTTGGGCCGTGAAACTGCATGACCTGAAGAAGGTAAGGAATCGCACCCAAAGGGTGGTCCGAAAGAGTTCCCTCAGAAGTAGAGAAAATTATAACCATGCTCGTTCCTCTTACCTTGAGGAAAAAAGGGAGATCCATTCACTAAGAATGAAAAAATAGAAAAGTTGTTGTTTTTTTTTTTTGGCATAAAGGCCAAGAAAAGTAAGAGGAATGAGACGAGAGGGGGAGACGCCACAGAAGGAGGCCAGTGAGGGGAAGGTGGGAGGGTATCAGTAATGAATGGTGAAGATACAAGAGAAGATCAAGAATTACGGTAGGTACGTAATTTTCACCTCTTCCTGTCAATCTCATCTCTAACTGTAGTGAGTACTAGCCTCCCCTTAAAAAAAGGGGTGAACCTGAGGAACAAGACCCCAGCCTCCTGTTGTGTGAGAAACAGAAGGGGAAGATCCTGGCTAATGCAGAGAGAACCCTATGTGGGAGAAGAGCTAGGAGGTGCCCCCGAGGACGGGGAGACGGAGGAAGCTCCTGCAGAAGTCTCCTAGCTCTGGAGGAAAAGAGACGGGTCCCCCGGAAAGCGGAGTGAATCACCCTACGCCGGGCCAGGGGTGACAACCTTGATAGACCAAGCCATGCCGTCAGCCTAATGCAGATCGCTGTCCCCGCAAGCCTGGAAGCCACCTCATTAGCATCATAAGATGCCCTTGCTTGGTGTCTTGCCAGCTACAGGCCTATAGCGGAGAGGGCAATAGCCTGTCTGGTGTGCTTCGTATCAGGCATTGATGCTAGGAGCTGGGAGAGCATCGACCACAGATGCCGATTGTAGGCAGCGTGGTGAGCCTGATGTGATGCAATGCAGGCCACCGCAAGAGAGGAAGAGAACACTCTTTGCCCCCACCGGTCAAATTGTAGGGAATCCGAATCCGGTGGACGGTCGTGCGCCAGGCGGCGATGCCCGGAAGGAGTCTCTAGGTATACCAAACCCGAGGACGGGTTGGGAAGGGTACCCAGGGATTCTGAGGGGCACAATACCTTCATCGACAGTCTACCGGGGCTGGAGAAGGGGCGGCTGGCAACTGCCAGGAACGGATAGACGCCTCCTGGAAGGGGATAGGCCAGGAAGGTACCACCAGGTGCTGGGCACTGAATTCTCCAAGGAATTCAAGCGTCTCCCATTCAGTATTGTCTCACCTAACATAAGAGATTCGAAGATCCCTCACCATCCTCGAAAGGAATCGCTGATATTCAGTGAAATCAGCATCGGAGGAAAGATGAGCAAGGGGTTCCTCTCCCTCAGAGGAGGGAGACGAGGATGATGGGGAGCTCGAATGTCCAGAAGATTCCTGCGGCGGTGGGGAGAGTCGAAAGACCCGCTCATGCATATATCTAAACGTATGAGGGGAAGGCCGCCGCAGAACCTCTGAACTGCTCCCAGGATAACGGACCCATAGGACCGACATGGCCTGGAAGAGCGGGGGTGGTTGCAGAGGTACTGGAGAAGGGCACCTGCAAAGAGGCAACTGACCTCTGCTAGGGCTTTGAAATCCGGGGAACGGAGCCTGAGCTGGCGGGATTCCGGACAACAAACCAGGTTGCAAAACGGAACCCTGGGGATGCGAGGCCTGGAAGAACCCAGAAGGGGATCCTCCCCTGTGACGAACCTGGGACTGCATGGATCCAGAAGGGCAGTCCGCAGCAACACCACCGGAGGGAGTCCTGGGGCCCAAGAGGGAAAGGCGGGGTTCGGCGCTACGGCTCCTAGACACCCACGAGGGGTGGCCGGCCGAGACTGCGACGACCGTCCCCGGCCCCTCGACCCCTCAGACTCCGAGAGAGCCCTCCTCCTCGACTCCAGCGTTCCCCCACGCAAAGAGGTGGCAACAGCACCCAGAAGGGTAGCTGTCACAGACCCCCTAGGAGGGAGAGCCCCCCCCTCAGTCCCCACCACATCACCCCTCCGGGACCCGGGGCCACCCTTAGCCTGAGGGTCCTCAGGGGAGGACGGGAGTGGAGACAGCGGGAAGGGCCCGCCAGGCCACCTAGCAATTACCGTGTTACTGGGGACCCCCGACCTCAAGAGTCAGGGTGCCAGGAAGGGTCCATGTCTGAGTCATGACCTCCGAAGAGGACAAGACCAGTAGAACTTCCACACTGGCAACCCGGGGTCCCCAGAGGAATGGCGCGCGAAGCAGGCGCCAGTAGCGGGCCCGGACAGCCCTAGCCCTTTCGCGACTACTGGGCGGTCCAGCTCCCTGCTGCGCCAGTTAGGCCCTGCAGCGCCTCCAGCGTTGAACCCAACCGCGCTGCTGGTGAGCGCAAACTGACTCTCCGCACCACAAGCAGCGCCTAAAGACCAGAGTGGAATGCCGCCAACGGCGCATCTCAATCTGAAACGGCACCGGAGGGCAGCGTCGAGGGTCCACCGGTGCCAGGCCCAGCAGGCTCGGGCCTCGACACTGGGGGAGCCTGCACCGCCGAGGAGGTGACTGCCGAGGCGGTGTCCCCGTCGCGGCCCCAGAAGGGACCACGATGTTCCCCCGACACCGAGAGAGAAGCTTCGTCCTCGGCAAGAGAAGACGAGGAAGCCTCCTCCTCCTCCTCCTCGGACCGTATAGGCCCGGAAGGGGACCCGGGGGAAGGGCCTAGAGACCTTACCTGGGAATCCCTGGAGCGACGCTGTCCCCCAAAGGTCAGCGGGGCCTTGCCGAGCTTGAATGCACGGACTTCGAGGACACGACAGTCCATGGAGAAACAAGCGTCGCATGCGTCCATGTTGTTGTTGGGTCCCAGGCAACAGAGACAGACATCATGCCGGTCTGAGACGGAAAAATGCCGGCCACAGGAGCACCGACGCATAGTGGCCCGCCTTCGACTTACGCCTTGCTCCCGAACCTGACATGATGCAAACTAAACAAGGAAAAAAAGCAATAAAGCACTCGGCGCCGTATTAAAGAAAAGAAAGGAATGGTCTTACCGGTATACGGCATCGAGAGAGTCATCTGAGAAAACGAGGAGTCTTGAAGAATTACGAGGAACCGTTAAACTATTTTGCTACCGCGCAGCAGTTGCAGCCTCGACGGTGGGAGAAACAGAACTGAGATAGAGGAGGAGTCGTTGCACCTAGCACGGCGGCCTCACGATGACGTGTCACGTCAGCGGGGCGTTGGAGACGCGTGCATCGCAAAAAACTCCCGTAGCAGGTGCGCGCCTCCGGCTTAACCCAAGCAGTAATGAATGGTGAAGACTGACAAGGGAAGATTAGATGATTTGGTGGACAGACTGGGAAGTGCAAAGTATATCAGTACCCTCAATCTCACCAAGGGTTACTGGCAAATACCTTTAGCTAAAGAATCCAGAGATAAAACTGCATTTGCCACCCCTATAAGATTCTACCAGTTCACCACCATGCCATTTGGTTTACATGGTGCGCCAGCTACATTTCAACGGTACATGGATGTCATTTTATCCCCTCACACTGGTTATTGTGCTGTGTACCTGGATGACGTCATGGTGTACAGTCCAGACTGGAAAAACCACCTAGAACACCTGTGAGCAAATTATCCAAGCTGGTATACCGTTACTGCAGTGACTCCGGCACCGCAAAGACCATCACAGCGTCTGGGGCAGCCTCGCTGGTGTTTCACCCGGTCCAGCTCCGACTCGGGAGTAGGACTCTGAACTGGGAAGTGGGGTTGGGGCACAGCCCCAGATTGCGGCACCGACATCTCGGAGGCTACAATGCCGACAGTCGTCATGGTAGCTGTCGCTGTAGGGGATGTCAGTGTTAGCGCTGTTGAAGCACTATAGTAAAACCATCCAAGCCATCAAAAATTCAGGTCTGACTATTAATCCTACCAAATGTGCATTGGGCATGCAAGAAACCAGATATTTGGGCTATGTATTGGAAAATGGAGAAATTAAGCCAGCGGTTTCTAAAATAGAAACTGTAGCTAACAGCCCTGTTCCTAAAACAAAGAAACACGTCAGGTTATTTTTAGGGCTGGCTGGTTATTATCAGCGATTTGTTCCCAACTTTGCAGAGTTAGCTACTCCCCTCACTGAACTTACAAAAAAACGGTACCCAAATAATGTGAAATGGACTTCAGAGTGTGATGAAGCTTTTGAAGCCATAAAGGCTGCATTGTGTTCATCCCTTGTTCTAAAATGCCCAGACTTTGAGAAACCATTTTTGCTACAAACAGATACATCAGAGGTAGGCCTAGGTGCAGTACCGAGTCAAAATGTAGATAAGACAGAACATCCTATTCTGTACATAAGTAGGAAATTGCATGACAGAGGGAAAAAGTACACCACTATCGAAAAGGAATGTTTAGCAGCAAAGTGGGCCTTGCGTTTTATTTGCTAGGAACTGACTTTGTTCTTGTAACTGATCACAATCCTCTCTGTTGGCTTAACCAAATGAAAGATAAAAATTCCAGAATCACAAGGTGGTACCTGGCACTACAGCCATTTAAATTCACTGTGATACACAAATCTGGTAAAGAGAATAGCGGTGCTGATTTTCTGTCACGATATGGATCAGGAATTTAGGGTTCTGAAGGTTGAAAACAAATGTTATTAGAGAATTAATAAAAGGTTTTTGAAACCTGTTTAATAAAACAGGTTCCCTCTTAAGGAGGGGGGTGTTTGTGACAGGGCGGAACAGGACCCTGTCCCATTTGTTATGGGGAAAGTGTTTAAAATGCAAGGATCTGTCCTTTTCTGTCTCTTCTTTGTCTGGTTGAGCAACCCAGTTTTCCTGCGAGACTTCGGATTTGATCACCCCAACAATCTCACAATTCTTTGCCTTTCACTGTATCTCAGTCTTCTCTTGCTATCAGTTTTTCCTCCCGTGCATATCTGTTGACATACAAATATATGAAAATCACTGTGTGGAAAGGAAACTGATGTTAGGATCTCTTCTGTTTAGAAAATGTATAGCATTACTGTTGAAATATATATATAATTATATTTTGAGATGATTGTAAAAAGCTAATGGAAAACTCCAGAGGTTACTTGAGCGCAAATGTTTAAGCTTTTTGCAAAAGCTGCAGAAGGGGCCTCAGCTCAAAGCACACTGTGTTCTAGCAGCTCCTAAAACTTACAAGAACTGGATGCTTGCTAAGAATGGAGGTTGAAAAGACTTATGAAAGAGCTAAGCTGCAAGTGCAAGAAAGATTAGGAGAACAAGGGACACTGAGACTGAAAGAAAACTTTATTTTATTTTGCCTTTGTAAATAGTTATTCTGAACAAGTTTATTTTATGATACTGCTAGTGTAAATAAAAAATTTTGGTGAAATTCTACAGCTGCTCCTGGTTTCCCTATGCTTCCTGACCTATGTCTCGGCGACATTATTACCACACCAAAATGCTAATGAAGTTCCTGGAACTCGACCCACCTTTTCAGCAAAAGAGAATCATAAATTAATCACTATATTATTTGATTTACAATTTGGTGAGCAGGAAAGGCATGCTGAGCTAAAGCTGGTTTCCAGGTATGACGTGGTATGGGGGGTTTAAAAAAGGAGAGGGAAAAAGTCAACAGCAATTAATGAAAATTGCGTACTTACCATAATTCTTGATCTTCCAGAATATCTTCACCATTTATTACCACATATGAGTCTATGCTGGAGGCACTAGAACCTTGCGGGAGCAAAGAATGTTAAAAGTTTAGAGCTACCTGGCCCGGTGGTGCAGAGGGCTGAGGTGCTGGTGCCTTACCTCAAACTACGCCGGCGACCCAGGTTCAGGAACAGACTCAGGACACCAGGGGCTGGCAGGGGAAGGAGAGGATTGAGCGTCCGTAGGACAGCTCTCCTCTCCTCTCCTGGGGTGGGTAGCAGGATGGCATCACTCTGCAGCAGCCTCTGGTGGAGACCAGGAGCACTGCAGAAGCACAAGGAGGGAACAACACAGAAAACTGGAAACCACTCCACGACTGACCGGATGACGACTACCGGTCCACAGATACCACCAATGCCCTGAAGAAGCCATTCCACCTCAGCATCACCCTGGGGTCAAGTAGTTGTGCTGGTCTCCCCCCTGGTGCCTTCCCCCTTGGAGAAGGGGGACCCGTCCAGCGAAGAGTTATATCCAGGTTACCCTGGGGTGGCTGCCATATGAGGTTGGAGGCTCAGGAAGGGACAGAGTGGATCAGAAGGGACCTTGGTAAGCCTGAACGAGTGGTGGGTTGTGGAGCATGAAGGAGGGGCAAAAAAAAAAAGCTTAGAGCTAGGAGGCTGACATTGGTGATGGTGCCACCCATTAAGCTGACGTATGACATGGTGCTTGTGGACAGGCCGGTGACTGATGCCAGCCTCCTCCCTACCTCAATTCTGTTAGCCAGGAGAGAAACAAGTGGAAGAAAAAAATAAGAGAGGGGCTAAAATTGCCCAAAGGGATAGGAAAAGGATATAAAAAAAGAACAAAATAATAAAACCTGACCAGAGGAGAAAGGCTGGGAGAGAGTTCCTCTTACAGCAGGACTGGAATAAGAAAGGCAGAGGCAATCTGGGCAGAGAGAAGGTAGATACATCTCCTACCGAAGGAGGCAAGGGAAGACAGGGATCTGAAACTCTCACAGGAAAAAGTCCACATTACATAAAAATGTCATGGGATGTAAGTGGTCCTCATAGATGTAAAAGGGGAGTGAGAAGACCGCTATCTTGAGGCCAGAAATGGCAGCAAGAGGATCTGGGAGCAAAGGGAGGATCCCTGTCAGGGGGTGCAGAGATCTATGGCTGCAATGATTGGTCATCTGGCACTATTACTATACTGAATCTTAAAATATATATCTATATATTTCCTTTTCTTTGTAGGTATATATCTACAAAAAGTACAAGAAAAAAATTAAAAGTTTGGGGGTGGGGCTAGCTTTGCTTCTGAGACGAGAGGAAAAATACAACCAAAACGAGAAGCCTGGAGGGTGACAACCACAGGCAGTGGCTTTGTGCGGGATGCTTCCTGCAACAGCAGGCAAGGGTAAGGGTAGCCATCCTACAGGAAAGAATAAAGCAAAGACTGGCCCCAAGTGGTAAGAGCTGAAGGCAAGGCTGTTTGCAAAGACCATCTGCAAAGAAAAATCAGAAACCTGCCAAACATGTTCCCCTCTGTTTTTCTTTTTGCGTTTCTCTTTTTCTTTTTTTTTTTTTGACCCAACAGCGGGCAAGGCAAACAAAAGCCCTGGAGAGCTAGAAGGCAGGGAGAGAAAGGAGCAGAAAGAGAGAGAGAGAGAGAGACAGAGACAGAGAAACAAGATGAGCTGTCCAGACACCAGGCTATTTGAGAGTGGGGGATGGTGGGCGGGTTATGGTAATAAATGGTGAAGATATTCTGAAGATCAAGAATTATGGTGAGTACATAACTCATTTCTTCCAAGGATCAATTTTTACCATTTATTACCACGTATGGGTGAGAGTACCAAACGTATTACCCAAGAAGGGCGGTGCTGGCTCACCATGATGGAAATGGTTGTTCCCTCAGCCTCCTGTGGGGGATGACCACAGAGTGGCAGGCACACCTCATGGGTCTGGCAAAACCCAAGACTGGTCAGGGACGGTGGCGGCTACCATGGCCTGGGAGTAGGAATTCACCCTGCCAATTTATGACTGACCCAAGGGAGAAAATGTGGGCCCCATGGAAATGCGAGGCAACACCCTACGCCGGGCCAAGGGTGACAACCTGAAGAGTCAAAGCCCTGTCATCTGCTGAATGCACACTGCTGTTACCACCAGTCTGGAAGCTACCTCACTGGCATCATAAAATGCCCTTCATTGGCACCTCACCAGCACAAGGCCCTGGGTGGAAAGGGGAATGGCCTGTCTGGTTGCCTTGCAATCTGGCAGGGATGCTAGGCGCTGACCCAGCGTTGTCCACAGCTGCCTGCCACAGGTCACCTGATGTGCTGCAATACATAATATGGTGCATGCTGCTGAGAACACTCTTTGACCCCAGACATCAAAGTCTACAGATTCTGAATCTGAGCAGTGGGTCATGGTCTGGATGCCTATGCCCAGAGGAGGTGTCCGGGAGCTGGATCCCAAAGAAGGGATGTGGAATGGCTCCTGGAGACTCCCCGGGTGCGCAAACATCCCTTGGGGATGGAAAACTGGCAGAGGGACACAGCAAGACATCCCTGGCTGCCTCCGTGAAAGGTTGAGACCATGGAGGGATGACTGCCAAATAATGGCAATATTCCCTGAGGAATGACAGCATCAGGTCAGCATCTTCCAAAGTGGGAAATTCCTAACTCCCCCATCATCTCAGCCAGGAATTGCTGGTATGAGTGGTACCCAGTGTCAGAGGAAAGATGCAGTGAAGTATCCCCTTCCTCAGAGGAGGAAGTGGGAGATGAGGAGGAGCTGGAGTCAGGGGGCAGTGGTGCTAGGGTTTCAGGCCAGAAAATGTCCTGACCTAGTGACCTGAGGTATTGAGGAAATGCACTTGTAACCCCCACCCAGGTATGCTGTTTTCATCTTGACAGCTCTACCTGGTTTGGCTACTGTGCAACAGGGGCACCCAAGTAACTCCAGACACAGGAAGCAATAACTGTAATGTCCAATCCCAGAAGTGGGATTATAAAGTGTGGCTTTTATTCACATCCAACAGAATAACAAAGCATAGATGGACCCCCATGGGGCTACACTCCTGGTAATGCAGATTTATGGAGATCAGAACACATCCTCATTCACCTTAGCCCTCAGGCTCTGAAACACAATGGGCACACAGCCCGCACTTGTACTCTGCTCTGGGTTTCCCTGGCTCAGCTCCCTTGCCAGCCACTTGGACTACCTTCCTTCCATGGCTCAGCTATCATGCCAGCCCTTTGGACACTTTCCATATAGCAGGGAAACATTTACTGGTGGCTTCCTAAACCACCTATGAGCACTTCTGGCTCCATCAGGGAATCTTCTTCATCAATCCCACGTCTGGGTACTTTCCTCAGGCACTGGCCAAGTACCTGAGAGAAAGCAACACGTGTTCCAAAGCAAACCCGTAGAGGTGAATTTGGTTACTACTGATGGGGGTCTCCCATCTCTTGCTCCCATAATTCCTACCCGCCCATTTCTCTGGACTGTAACACCTCATTCTTTAAAACACTTTGTTGTGTAGATTCTCTTTAAATGTATTCACAGTCTACTGTATTTACATCCCATTTGTGCTGAACTTGAACATACTTAATAAGTGGATGTATCCATTACTCTAGACCCCCCCACAGAGTTAAGTAATCCAATCCCCACATCCTCCAAATTGTACTTGGCTGTCTTTTCCTGACCCCACAGTAACAGTCACTTTAGTTTCATCTTGTTTCAGGTGAAACCACATTGGCCCTATAGCAGAGTGAACTCACCCCTTGGTTGAAGGTACCCCACAGGCATTTTCTTCTCAAAGAAATCTCATCCAGAACTTCTGGTGCCTCAGCATGAACTTAAATCAGGCAGCTTCTTTTTTTTCTAGCCGGACAAGGGGAGTTGCCCCTGAAAGCAGGCCGATTCCTTCCCCCCATCCCCACAGGGATGGGGCCTGAACCACTGAAAGTGGTCTCTACCACTTTACTGTGCTCTTCTTGTGTTCCTCTTCAGGTGAGAACACCCACCTATACAAAAAAATAAAGCTCTTTGGCAGAGCTTAGGACTCTGAGGGCCTGCTTACAGCACAGCACCTCCTTCCTCTACTACAGACTGCAACAGACTCTACTGAACTGACTTCAAATTCCCCAATGTTCTACTCTAACCTCCAAATGCAACATTCCAGTGTGGCTTATACAACTGCGACAGTTCTAAAATGATGTCATCCCTCAGTCTCAGGTGAGACTGATAACAGAGTGAGACAGTGTAAAATCCATTTAACTGGAGTTTCACAAGCTGCCTTCCCTGCCTACCACTAGGTCTTACTGGGATTCTTGTAACCCCGGGTAACAGGGAGTTTACACACTCACTGAAGCCCTGAACTGTTCCTAGGTCAGGGACCCCGTAGGGCCCAAAATACATGGGAGAGGGGGAGATGGCAGAGGAAGAAAGAGGAGGAGGTTCATGAAGGAGTAGACCAAGCCCTCTGCCAGGGCTACAGGAATGCTCAGGGGACCTTGCCCAGGAGAAGGGCCCAGCGATCTTGACCACCAGTGGATGCCCAACAGCTGGGGAGTGTTTGAGTGGTGCCTCTGGGGGGAACCCCCAAGTGGGGACGGTGAAGCTGTGAAGGTCCTACAGAGTGGCCTCGATCCCCACCACTGACATGGCTAAATGGTTTTGGTAGGCCTAGAGAGTCTGAGTCAGTGCTGCAACTCCCTGCAGAGCTACCACTTACCCTAAGCAAAGAGTGAATTGCCTCCCTGGACCTCGAAGAACCCACTTCACCAGATCTGGCCCTGCCCCTTGGGCTAAGCTTGACAGGAACATCCAGTGCCTTCTCCTGAGTGGCTGAGTAACAAGCACTGGGAACGGTACTAGTTCCCTTCCCAGCACCAGGAACAGCAGCGGGCCCACCTCAGCGCTGCCAGAAGAGGGACTGCAGCTGGAACCAAAGTCAGCACCATGAACCGAAGCAGCTTAATGAACAGTGCTGGCTGGGGTGCTGGTGCTAGACCTGCCGCCGACTAGGAAAAGAGCCATAGGAGACAGTGCCAAAGTCAAAGGAGGCCTAGAACCAATCCCAGAAAGGTCTTTTTCATTGCCGGAGTCCAGCAGCTGACATCTCCCCCAGTCTCAACCCCCAGATCATTCGACTGCTCAGGGGAGAAGATTCAGAAAACCCCCACTGGATGCCTAGATGGCCCAGGTCCAGTGACCTTCCCTCTCCTGGCACAGCAAGTGGTATTAGGAGGGGAACCAGTCCTATGGGCAGCACCATCTCGCTCACTGTCACCGGCCTTAGTGCAAGGAGCCAAGATGTCAGAGTACCAAGCTTACTACCCAAGAAAGGTAGTGCCACAACATCAAGGGGCCCGTCAGTGTGGGCCCAGAGTATAGCTTTGGCCTCACCACTGGGCAGGTCTGCAGCCCTGACGGGGCTACGGGCTGGGAGGGGTGCTCCGACGGTCCCCCTGGGAAGGCTGCCTGTCCACCAGATCCCTCTCTCAGGCCCTTCTCCAGCTCTGTGGGGTGAGGAGGAGGAAGGGTCTAATCTCCCTCAGCATATGTAGTACTAGGGAGAGGCTCAAGGGAAGAGCCCAGGGTCCTTACCTTGGAGTCCCATGTCCGACGCCTGCCTCTGAAGGTAAGGAACTCTTGACCCCACCTCATCACATGGAGCTCAAGTGTATGGTAATCCATCGAAAAACAGGCGTCGCACCAATCCATATCGTGACTTGGTCCAAGGCAGGCCACGCACTTGTCATTCCTATCACGGACAGAAATGTAGCCCCCACAGGAGCACCAATGCATACGGGGGCCATCTGCTGTCTTCTTAGACTTCTTCTCTTCAGCTCCTGGGACTCAATCATGGTGATGTCAGCAAAAGAAGCAAGAAATTGGTATAGGAAAGTGAGAAATTTGGTGCCACAGACAATGGAAGAAAAGAAAAAACCAGCACTGAATACACCATTGAAAAAAGTGAACTGAGGCAGTGATGCAGTTAGATTTGCTCTGGCAGCAGTCCATGAATTTACCTCAAATGCGGGGAAAACAGAACTGAGGTAGAGAGGGGGCCAGCATCAGTTACTGACCAGTCCACAAGCACTATGTCACACATCTGCCTTGCGGGTGGTACCATTACCAATGTCAGCCCCCTAGATCAAAGCTTTTAAAGTTTTTTGCTCCCACAGGGTCCTAGTGCCTCCAACACAGATCAGTACCTGGTAATAAATGTAGCTAGACTCTAGGCTTCATGTGATTCGGCTGCGTAGCCACTTTTGAGGCATTCCCCCACCCAAAAAAAAAGAGAACTAATTTTCAAAAATAATAAATTCTTTCCAAAAATAAAAAGTATAATGAAATCTGGAGGAAAAGATTATACTGGAAGTATAAACATAATTAAGTATTCAGCAGATTTGATAGACCTCTAGGCCTTTATTTGCTGGCAAATTTCGTATGTTCGTAAAAACAAATAGTGCTTGCACTTAAAACATCTTCAATCGGTGCTTTAACTTTCCACTGAGTCACACTCCATACCTCTTTTATCAGCCTTTCCTTTTCTTCAGCAAACTCTTTTCTTTCTTGGATCATATCTTCTTCTAGGTCCTCAGTTGCATCTCTAAGGCTTGCTGCTTTCTGCTGTGCCTCTCTTGCTTTATCATAGGTGTCATTTAAAATAATCTGTTTGCTGGCTTTCTCTGCCATCTGCTGGTTTAGCAGCTCTATCACTTCTTCATGTTTGGCTTTCACCCGCTCCAGTTCAGGACTTGAAAGAAATTACAAAAGTAAACTATCAGACAGCTTTTACATTTCTGATTAGTCAGTTTTGTGTCAGTAAGAAAAAGATGATAGCACTGGAGAAAACTATATTATCACAATAAATTTAAAGGGCCTCCAAGGGATGTCTCTTGTCTGTTAATATGGCCAACGAGCCCACTCACAGTTGTAAATTTCACACATATTCTTAGGGCAGAACCACTGCAAACTGAAAGTGAGCAGCTCTGGTACCCTAAGAATGTGAGACCACGCTTACAACCTAAGAGTCATCTTGTTGGCTATATTAATATATTATTGATAAAGCACAATCAATAATATATTATATATCTAAAAAAACCTTACCCAAACGTGTCCATTTCCAGGGCAACTGCGTGTGAGACTCTCTCGATAGAATAAGTGTCTCAGATGCTGAGGAAAGGAATGCTGCAACTGTTGGCACTGCTTTCTCGATCTGAAATACGGTGTAAGAGACTTTGAGCCTGAGGTTGGGCTGAGGGAACTGCGAAGTGAAGCTGAGCGGTTCTGCCTGCTCAGCCTCTGGACAGGAGTCTCTTATAACGTAAGAGACACCCCCCTGATGCTCTGTTAACTTATTACACTCACTCGAGTTTAGTTTGAGTGATTTGTAAGTGTAGTCTTTTATTTTTTATTTTATTGTGGTGTCCTACCACTGGCGTTTAAGTGGAGTGCTCCCTCCTTGCACTCTCTCACATGACAGCACACTGTACACTGGATAAGAGGTACAGTAGCTGCATGTTGATTGGCTGACATAACATTAGTGATTAGTGATGCATTAAAGATGGGCACCAGACAATGGTAAAAGACCCTAGTTAGCAACAAGAGAACTCAACAGAGTCTGCAACAAAAATATTTAATTTCAAGCCATCCAAATATTAATATTTTTATTGCGTATTTTCTCTTATTTAATTTCATTTCAGTAACCTGAATAGTCCACGAGAAAGGACCCTGGAATTCTGCAAATCCATGGCTGTGGAATTTTTTAGCACAGTTTGTATCATGCTGCAGAATATATTGTTCTTGATGAATTTTTATTCAAGTAAAGTTTTTCCATAATGCCCAGCTCCCTTCCCCATCTCTTTTATCCTCCAGCCCCTTCTCCATGATTGGCATACGATGCCATCAATGACATCACATCATATTTTAGCCAATAGCAGGACTGCAATCTGCCACAGAAATCAATACATCATGTTGGAGAAATTGGAAAATGCTGCTGCAAAAGCCCTGCTGCAGAAATCAGGACAAAGTGCCACAGAGCACTAGGAGAAAAAAATCTGCCTGTTTTTAGGGGCGAGCAGGATATAAAACAAACAACAAAATAATATAATACAATAGGTCCAGGGCAAATACTGTACATCAGTAAAAGCAAGTACATTTATTACAGAAAGATAATATTTCAATTCTTCTTTAAAAACAGGGAATGACTGACAATCTGACAGATCACAAGGAATGGGGATTTTGAACAAAGGATGCCTTATAATGCAAAGTGCTGACCCCAAATGGTTCTTACAAATGGTATTTCAAATAGATTCCTGTTGTACATGCTGCTAAGGTAGCAACCCCACAGAAAGCTCTTGGTTTAAAAAAAAAAAAAAAAACACTCCACAGACTCAGGGAGTATGCAACAGCTAGCCTTTTCCAAGAATAAAGCAGCCAGAAAATTATAACATTTCCCTGACAGGCAATATTTGAACTCTGTTTTGCATCAAACAATGACAAGTTCATCTTGGAGGCTGTGTTACAAAACCTAGATCTTATTATAAAGTGTTCCCACCGTTCCTGTTGCTGTACTATAGGCGGAGACACAACACAAGAGACAATAGCCTAAGACTGATAACAAGAAAGAATAGGCTACTCACCTGCAACCGTAGTTCTAGGAGTGGTATGTGGTACACATCCACACTCTGGAAGTTTCACTGGAAGGCGATGACTAGCTGGAACATTTTCAAGCTAAGTTCCTCTCACCAGCTGGGAAGATATGTCCCCTGACTCTCCTCCATGATATCAGATCTCACACACTGGAAGCAGGATCATGTCCCACTTGTCAGGAGAGGCCAGGTGGGTTGTGTGGATGTGTACCATATACCACTCCTAGAACTATGGTTACAGGTGAGTAACCTGTTCTTCTAGGAGTGTGGATATGGTACACTATGCACGCTCTGGCAGATTCCTAGAAGTTCTCCGGCAGAAGGGGACAAGGCGCACACCCCTACTTGCTGAACAGAGACTGGAGAACTGAGGTTCCAAAGCATGCATGAAAGTGTGACTCAAGGCAGTAGTGGGAAATGAAGGTGTGTGCTGACTTCCAGGTAGCAGCCCCACAGATTTCCTGTATAGGAATATCCCCGGAAGCAGTCACCGAGGCAGCGGTATATCTGGTGGAATCAGTCCTAATCCCAATGGGAGGCTCCCAACCAGCTAACCTGTATGAACATACGAAATTTGCCAGCAGATAAAGGCCTAGAGGTCTATCAAGTCTGCTCGAATGTGCAGCTAGCACCCCTTATTCTGCAGCTGCCCCTCCCTTCCACCCTTCCCCTTCATTGACCCTCCTCCTTGTCCTGTCCCATCCCCTTTTGAAGCAGTCCACTGTTCTACTGGATACCACTTCTGCAGGTAACGCATTCCACCCAGCCACCACCCTCTCTGTAAAAAGTGTCTCCTCATCTCCCTCTTGAACCTTCCTCGCTCCAGTCTCATATCATGGCCCTGATGTCCCTCCTCCCTTACTTTTGAACAGCTCCTCTGCTTAGCTGTCTTGTTTATTCCTTTCATGTACTTAGGTTTCAATCATGTCACCCTGTCCCTCCTCTCCTCCAGTGAGTACATGTTCATCTCCCTCAGCCTCCTCTCATATGATAAGTCCCCAGCCCTTGATCATCTTTGTCACCCTCGCTGCACCTCCAGTAACTTGATGTCCCTCTTCAGATATGGGCCAGTGCTGCCGCAGTACTCAGGTGTGGTCTAACTAATGACCTATACAGTGGCAGAATCACCTCCTCCCTCCTCGACGATATACCCCTTGCAATACAACCCAGCATTTTGATGGCTTTTGCAGCTGCCTTCCTATATTGTGCCGAGTTGTTCACTGACCCTGTAATGAGCACCCCAGATCCTTCTCCTCCTCTGTCTGGGCTAGCTGCACTCCCCCCAGCTGGTAACTCCTTCTTGGGTTCTTCATCCCAAAATACAGTACCTTACACTTTTTGGCATTAAACCCCAGTTGCCAGGTGTCTGACCAAGTTTCAAGCTTTGCCAGATCATCTGACAACCCCTGTCATCCCCGTAGGTCATCCGCCACTGCTCCTACCCTGGCATCATCAGCAAACAGACTGATCTTGCTCTTGATGTCCAATGATATGTCTGCAATGAATATCCCAAACAACACTGGTCCCAACACTGAGCCCTGTGGAACCCCACTCGTCACTACCCTTGGGTGTGAGAGCTCCCCACCCACGACCACCCTCTGTTGCCTTCCCTGAAGCCAGTTCCCTACCCATCTCACCAGCTTTGCACCTGCCCCTGTGCCTACTAACTTACTTCCTAGCCTTCCATGTGGCACCGAGTCGAATGCCTTACTGAAGTTCAGATACAGGACATCCACTGCATGATCCCTGTCCAGTTGCCTAGTTACCCAGTCATAGAACTCGACCAGGTTGGTTTGGCAGGATCTGCCATGTATGAAGCCATGCTGTCTGCTGTCCTGTAGTCCTTTGGCCTCTAGGAGGGCCACCAACCTCTCCTTCAGGATAGTCTCCATTAGCTTAACCACAATGGATGTGAGGCTCACTGGTCTGTAGTTTCCCGGTTCATCCTTGGGGCCACTCTTGTGGAGGGGCACCACATGACCCATCCTACAGTCCTGAGGTACACACCCCGAATGTAGTGAGGCATTAAATAGGTCTGCCAAAGGTCCTGCAAGGACCTCTGCCAGCTCCTTCAGTAACCTGGGGTGGATGCCATCTGGGTCTGGCACCGTATCTTCCCTCAGTGCCTTCAAACCCTCCCAAACTCTGCCCTCCGTGATTTCCCCATCTGTCACCTCCTCCCCCTGTTTCTGCAATTTCTCCCCCCTTGGGTGTCACCCCCTCTTCTCTTTAGTAAATACTGAGCAGAAGTACTCATTTAGTGCTTCTGCCTTATCGCACTCTGCTTCCACCCAACCCCCCTCCTTCCTAATCCTTACTGTGTGGTCCTTGCAGCTCCTTTTCTCCCTGATGTACCTAAAGAAGTCCTTCTCCCCCTTCTTAATGCCTTGTGCCAGCCTGAGTTCCGTAGATGCCTTGGCTCCCCTTACTGCACTTGTCACCTCCTTCGATTCGTCCAGTACTCCTCCTGTCCTCCCTCTCCTGTTTTCTTGTACTTCCTAAAGGCAGCTCTTTTCTTCCTTACCTTTTCCATGACTTCCTTGCTCAACCAGCTCGGGTTCTTAGCCCTAGCCTTCTTGCTCTGGGCTTTGCAGCAGGTTTTGGTTGCCTCCACTATCCACAGCTTTACGAGCTCCCACCTCTGGTTAGTGTCCATACTAGATTGAATTCTGGCCAGGTACCCTTTTACCACTTCCCCCATCCTCCCAAAGTCATCCCTCCTGAAGTCCAACACTCTTGTGCCAGATTCCACTCCTTCCTTGCCCATATCCAATGTGAGTCATACTGAGTGGTGGTGACTCCCTGACAGCAGTTCCTCCACTGTAAGTTCTCTCACAAAGTCCCCATTTGCCAGCACAAGGTCAAGGGTATTCCCTAACCTGGTTGGTTCACTGACCATTTGCAGCAGGAAGCTGTCCTGGAAGGCATCCAGCAGTACCTGCTCCCTTCTGTTCTTGGTTGTTGGGGTACTCCAGTCCACTCCTGGCATGTTGAAGTCCCCCACAATCACCACACTACCCTTTTCGCAGGTCCTTCTGATCTGTCCCACTAGTTCCCTGTCTAACTCCTCCATCTGACATGGTGGCATGTACACCATCTCGGTCCTAAGAATCCTATTCTTGGAATCCTGGATTTGTATCCAAAGTGACTCCGTTCTACCCTCCTCCCCTTCCTCCCTTACACACTTCAGTCCTTCCTTCACATATAGTACCACACCCCCTCCTTTCTCAATCACCATGTCCCTACGAAATAACCTCAACCCTAGTACAGACAGGTCCCAGTCATTGTATTGGGTGGCCCATGTTTCTGTGATGGCTGCAATGTCCACCTCTCCCTCTCATGAGCACCTGTAACTCTGCAGTTTTCCTCCCAAGGCTCCTAGCATTAAGGGTAACCACCTTTCACCCCCCAAATCCTGCCCTCCTTTACTAGCATCACCAATAGTACTTGCCATTTGTCCTTTGTCACTGCTATGGGGGTTAAGCTCATATGGTTTCCCAACCTGTGGTCTCTGCATGTCTCTTGCCCAATTGCCACCCCCCACTCCAAGTTTAAATTCCCTACTTCCTCTATGTACTCCTCCATCCTCTGTTTCAACACTTTCTTTCCCTCCTCACTCAAGTGTAGTCTGTCCTTGGCATAGAGACTACTGTCCTCCCAGGTCCCTCCCCACCCCCCACAACAGATGTCGATGCAAGATGTGATGCCCCTTGCGATTGTCTGCTTTGCTGCTGGTCTGCCAGGTGTGGCTTCAGCATAGGTGACAAACAGCTGGCAAGCTTGACCCCGAATCCCAGCCATATGCTCTATATAATAGGAGAGCATTCTTCGCAGTTCCAGGATATGGAGCCTGCAGCTGGCCTATGAAGAGGGGTTGGTAAAATATACTGATAAGTTAATCCGATACCACCTTTGGGAGGCACTTCAGGTTGGAGAAAAGAACAACCTTGTCCCTGTGGAAGACCAGATAGGGAGTGTCCACCAAGAGTGCCTGGGGGTGCCCAATCCTTCTGGCAGATGTGATGGCTACCAGGATGGCTGTCTTCCACCACAGGTGTGACAACTCACATCTGTGCATTGGCTCAAATGGCTTGCCCATGAGCATAGCCAGGACCAGCAGTAAGTCCCATGGTGGAGGTGGATCACACACTGGTGGCAACAAGTAGTCAAAGGCCATTGAAAAAGCACCAAATCACCTTCTCCTGGGCCACTGATGGCATACCAGCCCACGCCCAGTAAGCCAAGATGGCTGCCAGGTGCACCATAAGGGTCATTGTGCACAGTCTCAGCTGGAAAAGGAACTAAAAGGGACTAGAGGTAGTCCAAGAAGCCAGCTACTGGCCAAGCAAGGGGATCAAGCTCCTTGCCCTGGTATCAAACAGAAAATCTCTTCCATTTGACAGCACAGCACCTATGAGTCAACTCAGAGGACATCCTCTGATATATCCAAGGCCTGGATCTCTAGCCACTCAGGATCCAGGCTGTGAGGTGCAGGGATTGAAGGTCCAGGTGCAGGACCATCTCCCTTAGTCTAGTCAGCAGGTCTGGGCGGAGAGGCAACCGCCATAGAGGCCCCCTGCTGAGGCTGAGGAGATCCACCACGGAGGTCCACTGCTGCGACTGAGAAGATCTGGGTACCAGAACTGCCTTGACCACTCTGGACCTATCAGGGTCATCCGCACCTTGTCCTTCCTGACCTTGACCAGGACCTTGTGGATCAAGGGGGAGGGAAGGCATACACGAGGCCCGGGTTTAGGGCCTCACAAACACATCCCCCATCAGTGTCCAAGACTGTAGGGGATGGGCACAAAACTGCCTCAGTATGGCGTTCTCCCAGGAGGCAAAAAGATCCATGGAGGGTGAGCCCCACCACAAAAAAAGGTGGTTCACCACCTCCTGATGTAGAGAACACTCATGCGATGTCCCTCCTCCCTGGCTAAGAGTGCCCACCAGCTGATTATTCTCCCCTGTGACATGAATCGCCAGAAGATCTGCGCTCAGGCTGCACATGAGGGTCCAGATGCGGAAAGCCTCAAACACAAGGGAAGGGAGTGTGTGCCACCCTGTCTATCCAGATAAAACACAGATGTGGTATTGTCCATCTGAACGTGAATGACTTGACCCACAATCATTGGAGCAAATTCTATAAGGGCCAGCCACACTGCAAGGAGCTTCAGCAGGTTTATGTGGTGACAGGACTACCTGGATAACCAAAACCTATGGGTCATGTGGTCCCCAAGGCGTGCTCCTCACCCTACCAGGGACACGTCCATCATCAGTGTGCTCGTCGGTTCTGAGCAGACGAATGAGATTCCTTCCTCAAGATGTTCTGGGACCAGCCACCCTGGAAGGTGTCCTACATGGGCTGGGTCACTGTGACTAGTTGATTGAAGTGACCTAGGTGTGGAGTCCACTGACAGCCAAGCTCCCCCTGGGGCTGCATCACCAGCAGGCACAATTAACTAGGTTGGCGCAGGATGCCATGTACCCCAGCAGCTGCAGGAAATCCTAGGCAGGGTGCAAAAGCCCAACCTGAAATCATCAGGCAAAGGAGGTAAGATCCTGTGCCTGGTCCACTGGAAGGTGGGCCTTGGCCCGCAGGCAGTCTAGTTCTGCCACGATTAACTTGATTACCTGCTTTGGTACCAGTTCGGAGTTGTCCTGGTTGACCAATGGTCCCACATCCCTGCAGGTCTGGAGAACCAGAGCTATGGATCTCGCCACAGCCTCTCTGGAAGAACTGGCAATCAGCCAGTCATCCAAATAGGGGTAAACTCTGACCCCGAGGCTCCGTAGGTGGGCCGCCACCACTGCCATGCACTTGGTGAAGGCCCTCAGAGCAGAGGAGAGGCCGAATGGCATGACCTGGAAATGGTGCAGGACCCCCTCCACTCGGAACCATAGGTACTGCAGGTGGCACCTTCAGATGGGGATGTGGAAGAATGCATCCTGGAGGTCCAGGAAGCACAGCCACATGTCCTGTCCCAGGGATGGTACTATCTGGCTCCGAGTAACCATCTGGAACTTGCGCTTCCATATGTACTGGTTGACATTGTGAAGACCCGGTATGGGACACCAGTCCCTCACTCTTTTTGGGACAAGGAAGTACCTGGATGTGTAACCGTGACTGGCCAGGGTGTCCGGGACATGGACTATGGCTCCTTTCATAAGGAGCTGAGCAATGTCCTCCCTGAAGGCACACATCATGTCCAGAGACACCCCAAACTCTCGAGGCATGTGGAGGTGGTAGACGGGAGAGCCTCAAAATCAAGAGACAGTCCTCAACCCACTACACCCAACATCCATTTGTCTGTTGTGACAGTGGAACAATGTAGCAAGAAGAGTCATAGCCTGCCTCCAACGGGAAGAGCGGTCAGGGACAGGACAGGCGGAGGGATGACACCTGTCACTAGGAAGGCTTTGCAGGGTTACCAGTGGTTGCAGCCAGAGGGGCACCAGGACTCCTGAACCCCCCTTTTTTGGAAATTGGCCCCCTGACTTCTTGGGGTGCCAGGTCTGGAACTGCCCATGGCTGCTGCCGGGGAGGAGGTGACTTGAAGGACCAGTACTGAAAGGCCAGTTTCTTCAACTTTTTCTTGAGGTCTCTCTGAACTCAGCCACGTCATGTTGCCCGCCCAGGCAATACACGCATGTGTCGTGCAGATCAGTGGCAGACATTTTCTGGTGGCACCAAACACAAAAATGGAAATTATGTACCTACCATAATTCTTGATCTTCTCTTGTATCTTCACCATTCATTACTTCTGGGTGCAAGCTGGAGGCGCGCACCAGCCACGGGAGTTTTTTTGTTTTTGAGGGAGGAGTCGGCACCATATATAGCAGCGACGTGCATGTATGCGCGGGAGCTGGGCTGCAGGGCAACGAGACTCCTCCTCCTCCATCCCAGTTCTGTAAGCCAGCGAGGCAAAATAAAAAGGGGTTAGAAGAATAAGAGCAAGGCAAGAGAGCCGAGGGATAGATAAAGGAAAGGAAACAAACTGAAAACGGAATAAGCCAAAAAGAGGACAGTAAAGAAAAGAACCCTACCCTAAGGGACCACAGGGTCTGCTTCCTTGGGCAGCTCTGAGGGAGGAACAGATAAGGGAAAGGAAGAAAGAAGAAAAGGGAAGAAAAAGAGGAGGGTTTATTAGGAGGAGGGAAAAATACTGCCACAAATCCTGAGTGAAATTGGCTTGAAGCTTATCAGCTTGGATCTTAGAGCAAGGAAGCAAGGATACCTTCAGACAAAACTGGATCAGATGGTTCAAATGAACCTTCTACACAGCCTGAAATGAGAGAGGCAGATTTCCCTACACCTCCCACTATCCCATTACCCATCACTCAGGCTGAGAACTCACAGAATGCAAAGGCAAAATCTGTTCCAGAGAAGGAGAGCCCCCAACCAGGTAAAGGAAAAAAGACCCCACTAGCACCCAGATATGCGTCAGTGTTGAGGGGGAGGGGACGCCCCAAGAGAGGGCGACCTCTTGCTGCGGCGGACAGAGACAGAGAAAGAGCTCCTTCTGACTCCCTGGAGAAGACAGGGGCCAATGGCCGGACCACCAGTTGAAAACATTCATTTTGAATTGAGCTAGAACAACACTGATTAGCCCCGGTCTGGCACCATAGGGTAATCTAGGGACACCAGCCAAGTCTGAAGACTGAGGATAGAGGACTGTCTCAGGGACCAACCTCGTGTCCGAAGACTGAGCTAATCTGGCCCGAAGGAAAGCCCCCGAAGGCACAACCTTCCAGAAAATCAGAAAGAGTTTCCTTAGATGAAAAGGATGACGTTCTGCCTGCTCTCCTCCTTACCCGAATCCTTCATCATGTTTTTTCTTAGAGAAGAACAGAAAGTCCCAAGGAACCAGAGGATTAGTTCCCCCCGGGGAAGGGGAGGAGGACAGTCAGCAGGGTGGGGGAGACGCCCAAGAAAAGAGGCTCATGAGGGGAAGGTGGGAGGGATTCAGTAATGAATGGTGAAGATACAACAGAAGATCAAGAATTATGGTAGGTACATAATTTCCATATCTTCCCTTGTCAATCTTCACCATTGATTACTACTAGGTGAGTACAGAGCCCCCCTGGAGGGGTCCTGAATTTTGACCCGGAGGAAACAGATCCCTCTGCCTCCTACCAGTGGAAAGCAGGAGGGGGAGATCCTAACCAACAGACTAGTGCACTCTAAGGTTGCTGAAGGCAAAGGGTGTCCCCCGTGGCCAGGGGGATGGAGGACACCCCTGAAGAATCCTCCTTGCCCTGCGGGAGAACAGACAGGTCCCCCAGAAAGCAGAGGAAGTCACCCTACACCGGGCAATGGGTGGCAGTCTGGATAGATGAAGCCATGCCGTCTGCCGTATGCAGATCGCTGTCCCTGCCAGTCTGGAAGCCACCTCGTTGGTGTCGTAAGATGCCCTTGCTTAGTGCCTTGCAAGCTCCAGACCCTGTGCAGAGAGTCAATGGCTTGTCTGGACTGCGCTGTATCAGGCACAAATGCCAGAACCTGTGCTAGCTTCGACCACAGATGCCTGTTGTAGGCAGCATGGTATGCCTGATGTGAACCTATGCACATCAACACACGACTTGAAGAGAAAACTCTTCATCCCCACCGATCAAATTTAGCAGAATCTAGATCTGGGGGTCTGTCGTGTGCCAGGCACCGAGGTCCAGAAGGAGTATCTGGGGACATCAGGCCTGAAGGCACGTGAGGTAGAGAACCTAGTGACTCATGGGGGGCACAGTATCGACTCTTGCAGTCTTCCAGGGCTGGAGAAGGAGCGGTTGGAGACTGCCAGGTGCGGATAGACACCTCCTGGAAGGGGACTGGCCAGGAAGACGCCAAGAGGTGGCGAGCACTGAATTTAATGAGGAATGCGCGTATCTGCTGATCGGTATTGTCCCTGTGGATGAAGGAGATATGAAGCTCTGAAACCAGCCTCAAGAGGAACCGCTCCTATTCAGTGAAAACAGCGTCGGAGGATAGGTGGCCAGAAGGTTCCTCTTCCTCAGGAGAGGAAGACAAGGAGAAAGTGGAACTTGAGTGCTCAGAGAACTCCTGTGGCCGTGGGGGGGGGGGGACAGGCAGAAGACCTGTTCGTCCATGGCCCTAACATAAGAGGGCAAGGCCGCTGCAGTAGCTCTGAACATCTCCCAAGTTAAGGGCCCCGTAGGACCCACATGGCACGGGAGAGAGGGGGTGGCTGCACAGGGATGGGCAAAGGGCACTTAAGAGCATGTGCCTGGCCTCTGCTAGGGCTCTAAGATCTAGGAAGCGAAGCCACCAAGACTGGGGACCCTGAGATCATACCGCGTTGCGGGGAGGTAACTTGAGAAGGCAAACCCCGGAAGAGCCCAGAAGGGGAATCTCCCCAGAGACACGACTGAGGCTGCATGTGTCCAGAAGGGCAACCCTCAGTACCGCCACTAGAAGGCGCCCAGTAGACCTTGAGGGAAAGGCAGGGATCAGCGATACGACTCCTTCCCACACCCCGCAGAGCAGAGGGAATGCGCCGCCGCTCCTCACCCCAACCTCTCAACCCCTCTGACTCTGAAGCGGCCCTCTTCCTCGACCCCAGTGCTGGAGCTCCCCACTTTGCACACCTCTGGAGGGAGGCCACAGAAGCAGGGCTTTCTGCCTCTTCCGAAAGAGCCTCAGCAGCACCAGGGATGGCAGCTGCCTGGGCCCCCTCAGAAGAGGGCATCATCCCACAAATCTCAGAACCATCGTCCATGGAAAGTACCCAGCCACCCCTAGCCTTGGGACCCTCAATGAAACCTGATCCAGGGACGAGGAACACTGGGCCACCTGACACCCCGACCTACAGAGAGTTCCGAATCCAAAGACTCAGGCTGCAAGTCCGGGTCCACCTCTGAGTCATCCTCCCCTAAAGAGGAGTCGAGCAGAGTGACCTCCAGAAAGGCTACCTCAGGAACATCTCCTGTGATGGCACCGGAAGCAGCACCGACGTAGGCCGCAACGACACCAACGGCACTGGTCGAGTCCCTGGCGCCACGTACAGCCCCGAGAACCACAATGGCACCACCAGCTGTGCTATCCGAGTCCCCGGCACCACAGGCGGTGCTGGAACCAAAAACAGCACCGCCAGTGGTGCCGACCGAGTCCCTGACGCTGAGGACAGTGCAGGACCGCAAAGCGGCACCGCCAGCAGCACTGCCCGAGTCCCCGGCACCACAGACGGGGACTGAACCCAAAACGATGTCACTAGGTGGCATCATGGCTCCACCAGTGCCGGGCCCCACAACCTGGGGCCGCGACACTGGGGTAGCCTGCACCTCCGAGGAGGCGACTGCTGGGACGGCGCCAACAATGCGACCCCAGGAGGATACGCATCGTTCCTCCAGCGCCGAAGAAGAAACTTCCTCCTCGGCAAGGCTGGAAGTGGAGGAGGTTCCCTCCTCGCTGGGCCGTATAGACCCGGAAGGGGACCCGGAGGAAGGGTCAAGAGATCTGGCCTGGGAGGCCCGCGGGTGATGTCGTCCTCCAAAAGTCGGTGGAGCCCTGCCGATTTTAAATGAGTGGATTTCCAACACACGGTGGTCCATGGAAAAACAGACGTCGCAGTTGTCCATATTGTGGTTGGGTCCCAGGCACCAAAGACAAACATCGTGTTGATCTGTGACGGAAAACTGCTGGCCACATGGGCGCCAACGCATAGGGGCATGGCCCGCCTTGGATTTACACTTGGCCCCAAATCAGACGTAATGCAAAATTACTTTAAAAACAGCAAAGATCCCAGCACCATCGAAATATAAAATGAAACGGTCTTACCAGCTTCAACGGCATCAGGATGTAGAACCAGGATGAAGAAGTCAGATTAGTGGCATCGAAGAATGAAGGCCTAATGGTGCAGCAACAATTTCTTACACTCGTGCAGCAGATGCAGCCTAGATGGCGGAAGAAACAGAACTGGGATGGAGGAGGAGTCTCGCGCCAACGGCTGCCCCCGCGCACCATGCATTGCTCTCAAGGCGGTGCCATTGGTGCAGACCTCTCCAAAAAGGAAAAAAAATTTATGGTGCGTGTGCACCTCCGGCTTACACCCAGCAATAATGAATGGTGAAGATTAACAAGGGAAGATATTAAATCCAGGCTTCTTGCGATCCATTCTGCAGAAGACAGGGTGTCAAGGAAACCCAAAACGACTTTGAGAACTTTGAAATAACACTTCACCAATGGCGCAGATAAAATCCTTAGCAGAATGTGAAGGAGGTGACTTGTTCTTCTAGCAGACAGAAAGAAAGATCTGATGTCACGGGGTGGAGTCGGGAGATATATCCGCCTGGGTGGTGGAAGGAGCTGCCAGAGTGTGGATAGTATACCAAATCCATGCCCCTAGAACTCAAATTCCATAACAGTCAAAAACATTTTGAATTTCCAGACACTATATTCTTTATTACTTTAAACATTTGCAAGAAATCAGGCCCTTTACCCCTCAGACTTCTGTTCCCACTGCCTTTAGTTCCTTGTAGTCAAAATGCTCTGCTGACATCACAAAATGTTGCCATGGAAATGATTATGCAGACACAATCAGAGGATTGTGACTTAATGGAAGGAAAAGCAGCAGAAACAGCAAAGCCTACAAGACTTATGGCTTGTTTGTATGCATAGTATCACCCATAATAGAAAATGGAGCGTCCTGAAATTAAAATTTTGAGGAATCTTTGTACAACAATGCCAACTGTGAATTGTTTGCTAGAAATCAGAAAACATCTTAAATAAAACATTACTAAGGGCAGTTGAATTAACGTATTAATCAGGTCACCCAAAAGGCCCAGTGGCAGTACCATGTACTGCCATGCAGATGACCTGGGTTTGGAAGCGCACCTGGATTGTTGCATCAGAAGGCAGTGTTGACAGTGAGCTACGGCACTGCAGCGACCCCTGTGGCTGGGCCAGGGAGCCTAAACAAATAAAACTACTATTATTTTAAAATAAATAAGTGACTGGTGACCCAGTTGTACTGAGCTCAACTCGGGGTGGGGGTGGGTGGAGAAACAGATCTGACAACTGCCAAAATGGAAGGTGGCTGCAGAGTTTTTCTAACACCTACTCTAAAATCTATTATTGGAATAGGGTCTGTCTCCGGGGCATCTGTCTCCATGGAGATTGATGCTTAAGGATGAAACTATAAGTGAGGGATTCCTGGGGTAAGAAAAAGGAAGAAAAACCCATGACCATCTGAATGATGGCTTGGGTTCCTGGCTCCCCTGGGTCCTAGTGCCTGCTGGCACTAGTCATGGTACTGGGGCCAGAGGGGCCAGGAAACACAGGCCCAAACAGGGTACATCCCTGGGACCAGGTGCATCCCTAACTGCTAAATATGGCTGGGATTTATAAAAAAAAAAAAAAAATTAAATTAAACTAAAAAACAGACCCCAAAAAGTTAAATCATGCTTTGGACATACAACATTTGGATTTGTTGCTAAACCATCATGAAATAAAGTGATCTTCAGGAATAGAAAGAGGACTCAACCTACAGTAGTATTTTTAAACCTGTTGTCACATACATGTATAAAGAACAGTTACCTAACATAAAGAACAGTTATGTAAGAACTTACTGTAACAGTAGAGCTTAGAGAGAATCTCTTTCATCAGGTCACACCTATGGAACTTATAGCCTTCAGGCACTAGGACCACACAGAGACTTTTCTAGCAGTCTAGCAGGGACTGCCCACGCCGACGTCCCTGCATATATAAGCTGCAGCCCTACCTACCCTCAGTTCCCCACCGGAGATTATATTTGTTAGGCCTCCCTCTAGGGAACCAAGGAGAGAAATGAGGTGCCCAGTTATAAGAAAGGATGGAGCAACAAGACAGCCAGTTTGGAGACACACATTCAGGGAAAAGGAGGGTGGGACAGCATGACCTGATGAAAGAGATTCCCTCGAAGATCTACTGTTATGGCAAGTCCTTACGTAACTGTTCTGTCTTCTTTGGGGATAGCTCAACAGGTCACACCTAGAGAACGAGTCCCAAGCAGTACAAACAATGAGACAGTCGGGATGGCAGGATGCCAAAGGCCTAAAACAGAAGGATTTGAAGCACAGCTAAGCTAAAGTCTTATCTACTTTATAGAGGCAATCTGCAGACTGTAGTGCTTTGTAAAAGCGTGGACCGTACTCCAAGAGTCAGTAGCACAGATATCTGCAGCTGATACATTCCTGAAATAGGCGATAGAAGTGGCCATGCCTCTGGTTGAGTGGCCATGAACAACGAAAAAATTAATTACCATAGTAATCTTGTTTCTTCCAGGGGATACTCCAATATTCATAATTCTATGCAGTATGCCTTTAAGTCAGATCTGCCCAGAGATGGAACGTTATGCTAATGATGGAACACCATTGGCACGAGACACTTTTCAAATGCTGCCCCTATCAACTGCCTACATTCTAACCTCTCAGATTTCATGGACACCTGACAAGACAGGCACTACGAGGAAAATATCTAAATAATAATCTTGATAATAGCAATAAGATAAACCTAACATCCCAAAAAGCCTCCAACATGAGGTAATAACCACAAAAAACACCCCTGACTGTCAGAATCACCTGAAGGGGAGAAAAAAACAAGGTAAACACAGTTTAAAAGAAAAAATTACTCACCTTAGTAATGTTGTTTCTTCTAATGGAGTCTTGCTGTATTCTGACAATAGCAGTGAGTCCCAACCTACGAACTGCCCCGGAGGTGAAAGAGTTAACTTTCCATGCCAGGCATGGAACGCTGAGCTCGAGCTGGGTTGAGACTCTGTCTGTTACTGTTTGAACTCAAACCGTCAGATCTTTATGAGCTAAACTCACTGAGGTCCTGTGTGGAAGCTGAAAACCTACACTAGCCAACTGGCTACTAACATAATAACAAATTTTTTGGTCTCAAAACAAAGACTCAAGTCAGGAGACTCAAAAAATGAAATAACACAACACCCACTCACCCAAAGTAAGGGTGATAAAAAAGGTGGGGCACCTCCTGAGTGCCAACACTGCCACTGCCCACCCACATCCCAAAAACAGAAGTTCTGAGAGGGGAAGGCGGGGGGGAGGTCAGAATACAGCAAGACTGCATTAGAAGAAACAACATTACTAAAGTGAGCAATTTTTTCTTCAAACAACATGAAGTCTTGCTGTATTCAGACAATAGCAGACTACCAAGCAGTACCTCAAGGGAGGAGGACAGAACCTACTTAGGAAATAGGCTCTAACACAGCTGTGTTAGAAACTGAGCATCACTCCCAGCCTGGATATCCAGGGAGTAATGCTTGGTAAAAGTGAATTGTTTTCCAGGTAGCTGCTTGACATATCTCTAAGATAGGAATATCCCTGGCAGCAGCCAGGAAGCAGCTGTACCTCTGGTAGAGTGAGCCCTCAGGCCTGAGGGTGGAACCTTACCTAATTTTTCATAGCAAAATTGGATGCAAGAGACAATCCACCTGGCAATGGATCTTTTAGTGGCAGGTTTTCCTTTACCAACCTCACCATAAGTGAGGAGCAGTTGGAGGGAGTCAAACCTATGACCCTTGGTGCGTTCTATATAGTAGCTATGGGTTCTTTTCACATCTAGACTCTGTTGCCTCCTCTCACCAGAGGAGAAATGGTCAGTGAAGTACACATTAAGAGACATAGACTGGTTAAGGTGGAAGTCTGAAACCACCTTAGGCAAAAACTTCCTGTTAGTCCTGAGGACCACCTTATCCCTATGGAAAGAAATAAAGTCAGGCTCCACTGACAGGGCTTGTAGCTCACTTATGCGTCTGGCAGAAGTGATGGCCACCAGAAACACAGTTTTCCAAGTCAAGTACTTAAGCCCTGCTAAGGACAAAGACTCAAAAGGGGATTGCATAAGCTGAGCAATGCAAACGTTAAGATCCCAAGCAGGGGCAGGATCCCTGAATGGAGGATTGGTATGAAGCAATCCCTTGAAAAACTTGGAGAAAACAGGGTGAGCTGAAAGAGAAGAGGGCTTACCTGCTGAAATGAAAGCAGAAACAGCTGCCAGATGCACTCTTAGTGTAGCTGGTCTGTGTCCCATGCTATTCAGATGGACCATATAGTCAAGGACTGTGGGCAGATCAGCAGACTCTAGGGAAATATGCTTCCCAGAGCACCATATGGAAAATCTTTTCCACTTGGAATTATAAGTAGTTCTGGTGGAAGGCTTTCTAGAAGCCTTTAGAATATCCATAACACCTTGGGAGAGGTGTAAATCAGCAAACTCTAACTCTTCAAGAGCCAGGCCCTGAGATTGAGAGATTTGAGATTCGGGTACCAAGCCCTCCCTTGAGCACAGGTTAACAGGTTGTAATTCCTGGGAAGAGCCAGGGGAAGATGGACCGTTAAGGACAATAGGAGAGGATACCAGGGCTGTCTGGCCCAGTCTGGAGCAATCAGGATCACTTTGCAGGGTTGAGACCTGATTTTGACTAGCACTTTGAACAGGAGAGGGAAGGGGGGAAAGCATACAGGAACTTCCCTTCCCAATTGAGAACTAAGGCATCCAGGGGGACTGAGCCCAACACTGGGGGCCTGCAGCAAAAAAGGGGAAGTTGGTGATTGTCTGGGGCTGCAAAAAGATCTATCTATGGGGTGCCCCATCTGGAGAATATCACCTCCAAGACCAGGGGATCCAGTGACCATTCGTGATGGCCCTGAGATATCCTGCTGAGGGCATCTGCCAGGACATTGTCCTTGCCTGGGAGGTGTACTGCTGTGAGGGAGGTGTTCAGGGAATAAGCCAGAGATCACAACTTCATTGCTTCTGTGCACAAGGCTGTAGACCGAGTGCCTCCTTGCTTGTTGATGTACCACATTGTGGTGGTATTGTCTGTTCTGATCTGAATAACTTTGTTCTGAACAGACTTGGAAAAAACTTGAAGTGCTAGGAATACTGCTCTGAGTTCCAACAGATTGATGTGAAGCAGAGATTCCTGAGGGGACCACAACCCCTGGGTGGTCAGGTCGCCCAAGTGAGCCCCTCACCCCAAGAGGGAGGCATCTGTAGTAAGGATTAAAGAGTGAGACTGAGTGACAAAGGGAACTTCTTGTCTCAGATTGTTCTGATCCTGCCACCACTGCAAGGCCTGGATCAGGGTTCGAGTCACTGGGATCAGTTTGGTCAGAGAGTCCTTTTTCTGAGACCAAAAGGCTCTCAAATGGAACTGAATGTCCCTCATCTGAAATCTTGCTCCTTGCACCACTGCTGTAGAAGCAGCCATGTGCCCCAGGAGCTGCACAAAATGCCTTGCTGGTCGAGACACCTGCAGGGTGAATGAGGAGGCCAGAGTGATAAGGGTCCTTGCCCTGTCCAGGGGAAGGAAGGCTCGGGCCCTTTCTATATCTAGCTCTGCACCTATGAAGGTGAGGAGCTGAACAGGCTCTAGAACTAACTTTGAAAGATTCAGAAGGAAACCCAGAGAGGTGAGCAGTTGCTGAGTTATCTGTAGGTGTAACTTGACTTGGTCTGGGGACTGGCCTACTATGAGCCAGTCGTCCAGGTATGGGAAGATGGCAATCCTTTGCCTTCTTAAAGAAGCAACTACTACTGCCAGGCATTTTGTGAACACCCTTGGGGCAGAGGTTAGACCGAAGGGCATTGCTCTGAACTGGTAATGGCCTGAGGGCAGCTCGAACCTGAGGTACTTTTGATGGGAGCTTCTGATTAGAATATGGAAATAGGCATCCTTGAGGTCCAGAGAAACTAGCCAGTCCCCTGGCCTTAAAGAGGGTAGAATAATTCCCAGAGTCACCATTTTGAATTTTGGCTTTAAAAGGTGCTTGTTTAAATATCTGAGATCCAGGATGGGCCGCCATTCTCCTGTCTTTTTTGGGGTAAGGAAGTACCTGGAGTACAATCCTTTGCCCTGGTGTAGGGGTGGAACCCGTTTCACAGCTCTGAGAGCCAGGAGGGAAGAGACCTCTGCCTCTAGGGCAAGTGCCCCTGAGGGATTTACAGGTGGAAAAGATCTGGTTCTCAGCTTTGGAAATTTTTTGAAGCTGAGAACCAGTCCCTGGCTTACTACTTCCAGGACCCACTTCTCTGATGTTAAGAGACTTCCAGTCCTGGACAAAGTAAGCCAGCCTGCCCCCTACAGGTGGTGGAGAATCGGCCCTGGCAAACCCATCAGGGTGCCTATTTGGCAGGGGGTTTTAGCTGAGTGTTGGAAGCAGGTCTGCTTGTACCCCTTCTGCCTCTCCCTCTAAAGAACCCCCTCTGAGCATAGGCAGAAGAGGAGGCCTGGGCTTGGTAGAAAGGCCTATGAAAAGACCTGCCCCTGCCCCTGGGATGCTGCCTTTGAGGAGTAGCCTGCCTTTCCTTGGCCTGGGCACTCCTATAGGTGGTCCTATATTCATCCATTTTCTTCATGTAATTCTCTGTTTGCTCCCCAAACAGAGAATTACCCACAACAGGAAAATCCATGGCCTTAGTCTGGGTATCCTGTGATAGGCTAGTACATCTGAGCCAAGCCATTCTACAAAGTGCCACAGATGTAGCCATGACTCTAGATGACACATCATTGGAGTCCACTGCAGCATGGAATTGCACCTTGATGCCTCAATACCATCAGCAGCCACCTGCTCCAGCTCCTTGGCAAGCTGGCCAGGGACCTGTTTTGCTAAAGCCATGACAGTGTCCCATCTGGATTTCTGATACCTAGCAGTATAGGCCATATAGTTGGCCTGTCTGAGTCCCAAAGATGCTGCCATGTACTGTTTCTTTGCCATGGCATCAATACTCCTGGAGTCCTTGTCTGGGGGGTGTGAAACCAAGGGAATATTTGCCTTATCACAGGCTGCAGCCTGCACCACCCCAACATGGCTGCATTGTTGTGTAAGGAACTCCGTATCTGAGCCTGACAATGTATACCTCTTGTCCATTCTTTTATCCACAGGAGGTATGGTGTTAGAGTCTTTAAAATCTTAAATGTCTGTTTCCCAAAAGATTTGTGTAAGGAATAGACAGCCTCCTGACTCTGGGATATCCATCATTTCACATAGTCAGGCTCCTCCTGGTCATCCACAGCTTCTTCCATAGGAAGCTGGAGGTTTACTACTTTTATAAAACATGAAATGGAGAGGGACTCAGAAAGCCTAGGAGGAGACACTCCTGAAGGTCTGTCTGGGGAGATGTCCGGGTCAATGGGCACATCCAGAGTTTCAAAACCACATTCACTTTCTTCACACTCCTCTTCCTCCTCCTCCGGTTCATAATATTCCTCTAAATCACAATCTTGAACCGGTGGAACCGGCCGAACCAAGCGCCTCCCTAATGGTGCCGGTTCGGTCGGAACTGGGGAAAGCGACTGCACAATTTTTATCGCTTTGGCTATTTCTTCAGCAGTTGGAGAAGAAAGTTTTGGATCCACACCAGCTGATTTTTCCTTTCTTGTTCTCTTAGCTGGAACCGACTCCTCAGAATCGGATCTCCTTTTGCCCGAAGAAGTCTCGCCCTGGTCAGAGGGCACTCCTTCTGGTTCGGTTTGAACCGAACCGGCTGGCCATCCGGTTCAGCGGACTTTTTGGCCTCCTTTCCTGAGTCTACCAACTCTTTTTCTAGGGTAGCTGCAGGAAAATTTTTACAAATCTGGCAGTCTGCATTGAGGTGGTCAAACCCCAGACAATAAACACAGGTGGTGTGGGGATCAGCCTTAGCAAAGACTTCCCCACACACACACTGCAGTGTTGAAACCCAGTGGGCCCGGTTTTTCTTTTGGGTTTCTCAGACATTATGCCAGTCCTAACCAAACTTACCCTTTTAATGGCAATCCGCCAGGCAAGACCCTCTTATCGGTTCCTGCCACCGTAATCGGTCGTGGAAAAAAACGAATAAAACTGCTTTTTTTAGAACCGATAACAACCGTAACCACACTCTAAAAGTACAGATAAAGATTTTTAGTAACTTGATCGGTTCAAACCGAACCGATGAACCGTTTACAAGTTCCACACAGAATAGAAAATAATATAAACCTATCTAGTACTCACAAATACCACAGACAGAGACTGAACCAACAGGTTACGGTTTAAATTCGGTCGAAAACCGAGAAAAGTGGTACTTTAACCAAAAATTGAACCGAGTAGAAGGAGAAATCTCCGGAGCGACTGTTCAGTGAGGCGGAGTAAAGAATCTGACAGTCTGAGTTTAAACAGCAACAAACAGAGTCTCAACCGAGCTCGAGCTCAGCGTTCCATGCCTGGCATGAAAAGTTAACTCTTTCATCTCCGGGGCAGTTTGAAGGTTGGGACTCATTGCTATTGTCAGAATACAGCAAGACTTCATGTTGTTTGAACAGATATGCTGGAGTGTGGCACCCCTACCCCTGTTACAGAGTGTGGAATGCAGAGGCCACTGGTTCTAGAAGGGGAGGCAGGGTGGGAGAGTTATGAATATTGGAATATCCCCAGGAAGAAACAAGATTACTACGGTAAGTCATTTTTTCTTCTCACCCCACGAATACTCCAATATTCCTAACTCTACGTAGACTAAGAAGCAGTACCTTTGGAGGCGGTCACAGAACCTATTTTGGAAACAGACTCTGCAGGACTGCTGTGCCAAACCTGGCATCACTTCTGGATTGGGTGTCCAGGCTATAGTGCTTTGTGAAGGTGTGCACTGTTCTCCAGGTGGCTGCTTTACAGATGTCCACTAATGGGACTTCCCTGACTACTGCTATGGTAGCAGCTGTTCACCTTGTGGAACGTGTCCTCAGCCCTGCCTGGGGCTCCTTTCCAGCTTTTGAGTAACAAAAGTGAATACACTGTACAATCCAGTGAGAAATGGACCCTTTGGATGTTGGGTTTCCTTTCCCCACATCCCCATAAGTCAGGAACAGTTATTTTCTTTCCTTTCCTGCCTGTGAGCCCTGATGGCTGACGTGTAATAGCTAAGAGCTCTCTTGACATCAAGACTATGTAGTCTGCGTTTGCCTGAGCTTGAATGGTCAGTGAAAAAGTCAGGTAGGGTAATGGACTGGTTCAAATGGAAATCAGAAACCACTTTAGGTAGAAATTTTCTGTTTGTTTGTAGGACTACCGTGGAGGGGTTTTGGGATAACAGATGGACCAGACACTGAACTTCAGGTTCAACACACAATCTGTGTGTGATGTTTATTCAAAATACAGCCGATAACCTTCAGCAATGGTATATCCCTTCTTCAATACATCAGTTTGCAGCAACAGACTATGCATGTCCCTCCTCTGCACTTAGTCAGCACCTACTGACCCACTGATCTAATGTTTTAGTGAAAACCACTTAATCCCTATGTTTGTCTTATGTGCTTGGTGTTGGGGGCTCAAAACAAAACAAAAAAAAACAAAACAAGCTAAAGACAAAGAACCTCAGTGCAGAAGCACTGAGGCAATGGTATCCCAAAGGGCACTGGCAATAAACCAGGTTAAAAAAAAAAAAACACATCACACATACTTCCATGATGCAAAGCATCATGGGATGTATATGCAAATCACCATGACATTTCAGACTGTCTGAGTTTATAGCAGGAATGCATGGTACCAAAAGGGCCTCTCAAACAATCTGCAATTTACAGTTAACAACACAACAGGGGGGTTCTGATATCTCTACCCCAGCAACTTAATTTCTATAATACAGTCATCTAGTACTTTGTACATTTAACAAAAACACCTAGTGCCATGGTATTTTCAACATCTGCAGCCTATATATATATATATATATATATATATATATATAAATGTTTATGCACAGAGGTTCTTTGTCTTTTAAATAGTTTTTTTATTTTAATGGGTTCACCACAATATATCCCAGGCACACTGCCTTAGGGGTAGCAGGTCCATTCCACTGGGGTGTCAAACAGGAGAGGCATACTGATGAGTCCTGGTAGGACGAAACACGTGTCTATGTCTTCTGTTAGCACCCTTTGCAATCTGTGTGAGAGGCCTTTCGGCACCATGCAATTCTGCTTAAAGTTGGACCAGCATAACATTCTGTGGTGATTTGCATATGTAGCCCATGGTGCTTTGCATTGTGGGGGCATGTGTGATTTTGTATTTTCTTGAAACTTGGCTTCCCAGCCAGAATGCCCTTTGGGGTAACCCTTGCCTCAGTGTTTATGCACAGAGGTTCTTTGTCTTTATATATATATATATATATATATATATATATATAGTATATACAGCAAGGTATTTTATGACATAGTGCCATTGCATACTAAAGCCAATAATGAGGAACACAGCCTGTTATTTTACATCAGCTTGGAGCTCACAACAATAACCTCCGTGTACAAGGACCTGAGAGGGAAAAGGAAAATTAAAGAGGACTCTATAGCATAGTCAAGAAAGGGGAGGGGATGCCCACAGGTGGCCAAACTTATGGACTAGAAATTGTAAAGGATAGATTAGGCTAAGAAATAAAAGAATTGTTGCAACAGATTTAAGAAAAGGTCGGTCCTCAAGAGTGACAGGATCTCCCTGTCACAACTACCTTGTCCCTGTGGAATGAAAAGTAGTCCTGATCAATGCACAAAGCCTGGAGCTCACTGATCCTTCTGGCAGAAGTCACTGCCACCAGGAAAACTGTTTTCCAGGTGACATATTTCAGATCAACTGAGACAACAGGCTCAAATGGGGGACCCGTGAGCTTGGCTGTGCATACATTCAAGTTCCAAGCAGGCACCGGTTCCCTATGGGGGGGGGGGGTGCAGATGAGCCAGCCCTTTAAAGAATCTCTTGAAAATAGGATTTGATGCCATAGAGGCATTCTTTCCAGCTGAAATATAAGCAGATACTGAAGCCAGATGGTCCTTTAAAGATGTGGACTGCTGGACCTGGGAATGCAAATGGATAAAGTAGTCCAGCAAAGCTGGAATCCCTGCCTGAGCTGGTACCACATCATTGGTAGAACACCAAATTGAAAACCTTTTCCATTTTAAAGCATAGGTTTTTTTTTTGTTTGTTTGTTTTTTGTTTTTTTATTTCTTTATGCTCATGTGCCGAGCCCCTTTCCGTCCAGCCCCCCCAGTCCCGTCACCCCCAGCTAGCCAGGTGCGGAGCCTGCGAGGGGCCAGCTTCATCCTGCCAGATGGTGTTTTCTCCTCCTTTTTGGTTTTCCCCATTCTCCAAGCGCAGCGGCGTGCAGTGACGCCAATGGCCGAGCCATGCATGCTTCCGTACGCGGCATGCCAGGCATCTGCCCGGTATCCGCCCCCTATATGTGGGCTCACTGTGCTTGCCCCCAGCCACTGCTAGGGGTCAGGCAAGCAGCAGACTCAGTCCCCTCTCCCTCCCCAGCTGACCTGTATGCCCTGAGAACGTCCAAGACATTCTCTGAGAGATGCAAGCCTGCATACGCCAAGTCTTCAAGAGTCATGCCTTGAGTCTGAGGAATCTGAGGTTTGGGTACAGGTCCCTCCCCTGATTGGAGGTTAACATGTTGTGGCTCCAAAGAAGGTGTATTGGTTCAGTCATTGACATGGAGAGCAGCAGAGTACCATGGCTGCCTGGCCCAATCCGGTGCTATCAAGATCAGTGATGCCCGGCTGAGACCTGAGCTTGAGCAGCACTCTGCACACTAAAGAGAAGGGAGGAAAGCATACAGATGCCTCCCTGACCAATCCAGAGCCAGAGCATCCAAGGGGATTGTTCCTCAAGCTGGGGGTCTGCAACGGTACTGTGGGAGGTGGTGGTTCTCGTAGGATGCAAAGAGATCTATCTCTGGAGTACCCCACCTTCTGAAAATCACTTCCACCACCTGTCTGTTCAGGGACCATTCGTGATAGGCCTGGCTGATCCGACTCAGAGCATCTGCTAGGTTATTGTCTTTGCCCAGCAGATGAATGGCCTGAAGGGAAACTCCTAGAGAGTAGGCCAGGCTTCATATTTTCATAGCTTCTGTGCAGAGAGGGTTTGACCTTGTATCTCTCTGCTTGTTTATGTAATACATTTTGGTGATATTGCCTTTTCTGACCTGTACCACCCTCTCCTGCACTAGTGGTGTGAAGGCCTTTGTTGCCAAGAACACTGCTCTGAGCTCCAACAGATTTATATGTTGGAGTGTCTCTGTACTTGACCGTGTGCCGTTCGGTGGAGTGATCCCCTAGATGGGCACCCCACCCCAGTAGTGATGCATCTGTTGTTGAGGATCACTGATGGAGACTCTTGCTGAAAGGGAACCCCTTTCCCTTAGGTTGGATTCCTCTTTCCACCACTGAAGGGCCTGGAGCAATGTTTTTGTTACTGGAATTAGCTCTGAGCGAGGATCTCTCCTTTGACACCAATGTGCCCTGAGGTGGAACTGGATGTCTCTCATCTGGAACCTGGACACCAGGACTGTCTGTGGCTGCTGCCATATGGCTCAGGAGCTGTAGAAACTGTCTTGCAGTGTTTGGTCTGTTCAGGCTGAAGGAACCTGCCATCAGCAGAATACTTCTTACCCTGTCCAGAGGCAGGTACGCCCTGCACTCTTGGGTATTCAGTTCTGCTTCTATGAACTGCAGTACTTGTGTAGGGAGAAGGACAGATTTTTTAAGGTTTATCAGAAACCCCAGGGACTCCAAGAACTCTTGGGTGAGCTGCAGGTGGGCACTTACCTGCTGTGATTTTTCCAACCACCAACCAGTTTCTAGGTATGGAAACAATGTGACGCCTAACCTTTGTATGTATGCCACAACTGCTGACAGACACTTTGTAAACACTTATGAGGCAGAAGTGAGACCGAATGGCAGGGCTTAGGACTGGTAATGACTTGAAGGGAGTCTGAACCTGAAGTACTTTCTGTGAGACTCCCTTATGGGGCTGTGGAAATAAGCATCTTTTAGGTCCATAGATGCCAACCAATCTCCATTTTGCAGTGTTGGCAGAATCAACACCAGGGATAGCATTTTTTTTTAACCTTGGCTTTACCAAATGCCTGTTTAGCACCCTTAGGTCTAAGATAGGATGCCACTCCCCATTTTTTTCAGTATGAGGCAGTATCTTGAGTAAAATCCCTTTCCTTTTTGTTGTGGGGCACAGGTTCTATTGCCCTGGAAAACAGAAGGTTTTGTACTTCCTTTTCCAATAACTTCCTTTCTACACTGGAAGCTGGCTTGAACACTCTTGTTCTTAAAGTGGGAAGGGATTTGAAGCTTAGGGACAACCCCTGCCTCACTACTTCCAGGACCCACTAGTCTGTGGTGATCTCTTGCCAAGCCTGGAAGTAATGAGCCAGTCTGCCCCCTACCAGTAGTGGGGAGGCAGCCTGAGAAAGCACGTCAGGGAGCTTGTTTTGCTTGTGGCTGGGCCTGGGAACCATGCCTGGAACCCTTTCTGCCCCTGCAGCTGAAGTACCCCTGCTGTGGGTACTGCTGAACCTGGGGTACAGTCATGGCGTAGTAAAAGGGCCTTCTGTGGAAGGATCTACCCCTGCCTCCCCTTCTTTAGGGCCTAGGGGAGGAAGAGGCCTTTTCTTTAGCAGAATTGCTTCTGAAGCTGGCTTTGTAGTCATCCACCTTTTTTCATGTAAGCCTCTGGCTTATCTCCAAAGAGGGAATTACCCTCCACAGGAAAATCCATAGCCTTGAATTGCGTATCCTGAGTGAGGTTTGTGGCTTTCAGCCAAGCAAACCTCCTCTGTGCCACGGTATTAGCCATCCACCTGGCAGCAGTATCATTAGTGTCTGCTGCCATCTGAACTTGATACTTGACCGCCTCCAGGCCAAACCTAGCAGTCTGAGCTAAATTTGTCTAGTGCACTTACCCAGTCAACAAAAACTAAATAAATAATAAATCAGCTGAAAGGCCAGCCGGGGCTTTGTCTGCCACAGCCATGACAGACTGCCACAAAGATTTCTGATAATGGGCTGCATAAGCCTGGACATTTGCCTGCCTGATGACCATGGAGGGCGACAGGTAGCCCTTCTTGGCCATACTATCAATTTTTCTGGAATTTTTCTCCGGGGGGGGGGGTGAGATGCCAGAGGTACTTTTGCCCTGTTACAGGCAGCAACATGCACCACAAGCTGGTGGTCTGGGTGGGAGAATAAAAATTCCGCCCCTCCCGTGTCCAGCTGGTATTTTTTATTCAGTCTCTTATCTAAAGGAGGGACAGAGTTAGGAGTTTGGAGGATTGTAAACATGTTTAAACACTTCCTTTTTAAAGAGCTTGTTTATAGGGAGCAGTAGTTTTTTAGTGAGTGTTAATCCCATCATTTCTAAATATTCTGCTTCCTCCTCATCTTCTATTGCTTCACTGGTAGGGATATCCAACACATCCACCATTCTTCTGACAAATGTGAAGTAGGATGAGAAATCCTCTGAAGCCCGGGGGGGGGGGGTGAACCAAACTCCTGTTCAGGAGAAACTTCAGGTTCAATGGCTTCATCCTCCTCCTCATACTCCCCATATCCCTCCATTTCCTCCTAGAAGGGAGACTGGGCAGAGGTTTGTCCAGTTGGGGTCTGAACTGGTGCCTGCTGGACAAAAAGCAGCATCCCCTATAAGGCCTGTATAACTTTAAAGGCCTGTGAAATCTCTTGAGGAGAAGGCATAGTGATAGTTGCAACAGAGGTTCAAATTTGCTGTCCAGCAAGGGGTTCTGTGTGCTTAGTTTTCTTTGTCTTTTTTTAAAACAACTGGGGAGTCAGCCGGTTCAGCAGGTCTTTTTCCCAAGACCTGGGTACCCATATCAGGCGTAGAGGTAGTAGGTGCTGCGGTTTCACCCACAGCAACAGAGGGTGTCAGCTGGTCAGAGCTCAAGGGATCCTTAGGTGGAGGCAACTTCTTTTTGAGCCTTTCCCAAATGTTTTTCAAGCATTTTCTCAGGAAAGGTCTTGCAAATGTCACAATTTGCCTTGAGGTGTTCATAACCCAGGCAGACCACACATGAAGTGTGCTTGTCTGCCTTGGCAAACACCTCCCACACTCAGGACAATTTTTGAAACCAGGCACACAGGTTCGTCTCTTAGGCACTTCTGACATTTTTCAAAAACTGCAGGAAAAAAAGAACCGCAAAAAGATTGTAACTTTTTTTTTTATATACGTAACCTGCGGTTGCGGTCAGTTCAGGAATCAATCAGGGAACTGATCAGAACTGGGAACCGAATAAAAGAGAACCAAGATTATCAGTTCAGTAATCAGCATTAGTGGTTACAAAAAGAACAATTTATTTAACGAAAAATGAACTAAAACAGTGGAGTTTTAGAGAAAAAAATCCAGGAAGTAACTAAAAGGTATCGATTTCTCTTCGGTTATCTCCAACTGACAGAAACCAAGACAAACAACAAATTTAACTAAAACTAACTAACGGTTAGAATAAAAACACAAGATCAAGGCAGCAAATGAAAAAATAAAAAAGATACTCATTTTTTTCATGTCAGAACAAGATGTTGAGGAGAGGATCTCCAAGTGTCAAGTCTTAACAGGCGGAGAGTAAAATCTGAGAGGTTAGAATGTAGGCAGTTGATAGGGGCAGCATTTGGAAAGTGGCACGTGCCAATGGTGTTCCATCATTAGCATAACATTCCATCTCTGGGCAGATCTGACTTAAAGGCATATTGCATAGAGTTAGGAATATTGGAGTATTCCTGGGGTGAGTAGAAAAAAATTACTCACCTTAGTAATCTTGTTTCTTCCAATGTATTCTTCCATATTCATAACTTTCTGCAGTTAGCCTGCTCAGTAGAACTGCTCAGAGAATGAAACTATATGCTAATGATGGAATCATTGGCATGTGAAACATTCAAATTGCTGCCCTCATCTGCTGTACATTCTATCAACATCTCAGATTTCTAGGAAGCCCACAAGGCAACCTTACTAAGTGACTCAAGCGCAAAAAACTGCTTGATATAAACAATTCTGTTCTATAACTAACCATACCACTGATACCAATGATTGTGGTATCAGGCCTACCTGAAACACCCAGAATCACCTGGGAAAAAGAAAGGTAAGTATGAAGAAACAACCTCACCAGATTAAAATAAGTGTGCCTGTGTTTGGGACTGTTAAGTAAGAAGACCATTCAGAGGTTCTGGTTCTGGAAGGGGAGGTAGGGAGGAAGAGATATGAATATGGAAGAATACATTGGTAGAAACAAGATTCCTAAGATGAGTAATTTTTTTCTTCTAACCCCATGTATTCTTCTCATATTCCTAACTCTCTGCAGACTTCAAAGCAGTACCTTTGGAGGTGGGCAGAGAACCTACTTAGGAAAGAGGCCCTGTAGGACTGCTGTGCCAAACCTGGCAGCACTTCTGGACTGCAAGTCCAAACTATGATGTTTACTAAAGGTGTGTACTGACCTCCAGGTAGTTACTTTACAGATCTCCAGCAAGGGGATATCTCTAGAAGCCACTATAGAAGCGGCTGTGCCCCTAGTAGAGTGGGCCCTGAGGCCTGTTTTCCATATTTTATGTAACAAAACTGAATGCATTGAACTATCCAGCGAGAGACTGATCTCTTAGAGGCTGGAGTGCCCTTTCCCACATCCCCATAAGTGAGAAAAAGTTGCTATTTATCAGCTCTGTGATCTTTGGTGTGAGTTAAATAACTCAATGCTCTTTTAACAACCAGACTGTGGAGCCTGCGCTTCCCTGAACTGGCATATTCTGTGAAGAAGACTGGCAGTGTCATGGACTGATTCAAGTGGAAATCAGAAACCACCTTAGGGAGAAACCTTCTGTTAGTACAAAGTACTACTTTATCATTATGAAAAGATAAATAATCCTTTTCCACACACAATGCTTGCAACTCACTTATTCTTCTAGCAGAAGTGATTGCTACCAAAAACACAGTTGTCCACGTGACATATTGCAAATGTGCTGATGACATTGGCGCAAATGGAGGTTTCATGAGCTGAGCAATGCAAATATTCAGGTCCCATACTGGGACTGGTTCATTAAGAGAAGGATGTAAGTGGGCTAATCCTATAAAGAAATTTTTGAAAATAGGGTTAGATGCAAGGGAAAAAGTTTTCTCTGCTGAGATAAAAGCTGAAATTGATGCCAAGTGCACCTTCAGGGATGCATGTTTGAGGCCTTGAGAGTGCAGTTCAGTAAGATATTCTAACAATAGTGGAATCTCTGCCAGAGAAGGAGAAATATGTTTAGCATCACACCAGACAGAAAAAACTTTCCAATTTTGCATTACAGGTTTTCTTAGTAGAAGGTTTTCTATATCCTTTCAGGATATCCAGAACAGCCTGGGGAAGCTGCAAATTTGTAAACTCTAACTCCTCAAGAGCCAGGCCTTGAGTCTGAGAGATCAGAGGTTCAGATACAGGATCTTCCCTTGGTGGGAAGTTAATAGGTTGTGCCTCCTGGGTAGGAGGATTGGTGTGGACACTGACATTGACAGTAGGAGGGGATACCATGGCTGTTTGGCCCAGTCTGGTGCTATCAGGATCATGGACGCAGGCTGTTACCCGAGTTTGAGTAGCACTCTGAAGATGAGAGGGAAGGGAGGAAAGGCATACAGATGCTTTCCTGACCAGTCCCAAGGCCAGAGCAGCCAAGGGAATTGTGCCCCTGACTGGTGGCCTGCAACAAAATAGGGGTAACATGTGATTCTCATGAGAGGCAAACAGATCTATCTCTGGAGTGCCCCATCATCTGAACACTGAGTCCAGTACCTGTCTGTTCAGAGACCATTTGTGATGTGCCTGGTTGATACTGCTTAAAGCATCTGTCAGGGTATTGCCTTGCCTGGTACATGAATGGCTTGCAAGGAAGCTTTTAGAGAGTAAGCAAGTTCCCAAATGTTCATGGCCTCTGTGCACAGGGGGTCTGACCTTGTTCCCCCTTGCTGGTTTATGTAAAACACTGTAGTGGTGTTGTCTGTTCTGACCTGCACCACCTTGCCCTGTATTAACTGGGAAAAACTTTTGAGAGCCAGAAGAAAAAATTACTCACCATAGTAATGTTTCTTCTAATGGAGTCTTGCTGTATTCAGACATAATACAGTTAGCCCCAGCACTTGAACTGCCCTGGAGAGTAAAGAGTTAACTCTATGCAGAAGCATAGAACGTTGAGCTTGAGCTCGATTTTCAAACCTCTGTCTGTGGTACTTCTCAGTGTAACCGTCAGATTCTTACGAGCACACTAACATACTATAGTATGAAAATTGTTCAACATATAACCAAAGGGCAAAAAATTATTTTTGGGCCCAAAAGACTTAAGTCGAGAACCCAAGAAGGAAAGGTAGTGACAATATTTAAGTATAAAACACCAGAAAAAATAATAACATCCACCCCACCCAAGAGGGAGGGTACAAGGTACAGCCCTGAGGTGCAACACTGTACCTGCCAGCCCACTTCCCAAAAACCCAGGTTCTGAGAGCAGAGGCGGGTGTGGGAGGCCTGAATACAGCAAGTCTCCATTAGAAGAAACAACATTACTATGGTGAGTAATTTTTTCTTCAAACAACATGAAGTATTGCTGTATTCAGACATAAGGCAGACTACCAAGCAGTTCCCTATGGAGGAGGGAATGCAGAACCTACTTTGGGAAAAGGCTCTGCAGTACTGCTGCGCCAAACCTAGCATCACTCCTAGCCTGGATGTCCAGGGAGTAATGCTTGGTAAAAGTATGTACTGTTTTCCAGGTGGCTGCTTTACAGATATCTAACAAAGGTATATCTCTGGTCACAGCTAGAGAAGCAGCTGTACCCCTAGTCGAGTGAGCCCTCAGGCCTGAAAGGAGCGTTCTACCCAACTTGTCATAACAAAATTCTATACAACAAACAATCCACCTGGCAATAGTTCTTTTAGTGGCTGGCTTACCTGTCCCCACTTCACCATAAGTGAGAAACAACTGAAGACAGTCACTTCTATGTGCCTTAGTATGCTCAATGTAGTAGCTAAGGGCCCTCTTAACGTCCAAACTGTGTAACCTTCTTTCACCTGAAGAAGAATAATCAATGAAAAACACAGAGAGAGATATAGACTGTCTCAGATGAAAATCCGATACCACTTTGGGCAAAAACCTCCTATTGGTTCTTAGGACCACTTTGTCCCTATGGAAGGAGATGAAGTCAGGTTCAACTGACAGAGCCTGTAACTCACTAATCCACCTGGCAGAAGTAATAGCTACCAGGAACACAGTTTTCCAGGTCAAGTAATGCAATTCAGCCGAAGCCAGAGGTTCAAAGGGTGGCTGCATAAGTTGAGCTATGTAGAAATTAAGATCCTAAGGCGGAGTGGGCTCCCTAAAGGAAGGGTTAATGTGAACCAGTCCTTTGAAAAACTTTCTGAAAACAGGATGAGATGCCAGGGAAGAGCCCTTCCCTACTGAGAGGAATGCAGAGACAGCTGCTAGATGAACCTTCAGAGTGGCAGGCCTAAGGCCTAGACCATCCAGATGAACTAGATAGTCTAAGGTTGTGGAAATGTCTGCAGAATCAGGCAGGATGCCTTTCTGAGAGCACTAAATACTGAACCTTTTCCATTTGGAGTTGCAAGTTTTTCTAGTGGAAGGTTTCCTGGAAACTTTCAGAATATCCAGAAGTCCCCGAGAAAGATGTAGGGCTGCATATTCTAACTCTTCAAGAGCCAGGCCTTAAGATTGAGAGACTGGAGATTGGGGTACTAGATCCACCCCTGGAAGGAGGACAGGAGATTGTATGTCCTGGGCAGAGACAGGGGACGTGACACTGACAAGGACAGCAGTAGAGGATACCACGGATGTCTGGCCCAATCTGGAGCCACCAGTATCACTATGCATGGTTGAGTCCCGATCTTGATCAGAACTCTGAACAGCAGAGGGAAGGGAGGGAAGGCATAGAGAAACCTGCCCTTCCAGTCCAAAATGAGAGCATCCTGGGGAACCGTCTGCAGGACTGGAGGTCTGCAACAAAACAGAGGAAGTTGATGTTTGTCCTGTGCTGCAAAGAGATCTGTCTCTGGAGTGCCCCACCTGGAGAAGATGACCTTCAGTATGTGAGGATCCAGGGACCAATCGTGGTGTCTCTGTGACATTCTGCTCAGAGCATCTGCTAGTATGTTGTCCTTCCCAGGAAGGTGAACTGCCACCAGAGAAGTCTGAAGAGAATAGGCCACAGACCACAGCTTCATGGCTTCTGTGCACAAGGCCGAGGACAGAGTGCCTCCCTGCTTGTTGATGTACCACACTGTGGTAGTGTTGTCCATTCTGACTTGTACCACCTTGTCCTTGACTGAATCTGAGAAGCTCTGCAGGGCTAGGAAAACTGCCCTGAGTTCCAGGAGATTGATATGAAGGAGAGCCTCTTGTGGCCAGACTCCTTGAGCTGTCAGGGCTCCCAGGTGGGCTCCCCACGCTAGGAGAGAAGCATCCGTAGTTAGAACTACTGATGGGACTTGAGGGAAAAATAGAACCACTTGTCTGAGGTTGTCCTGGTCCAGCCACCACTGGAGAGCTTCGACCAGAGTCTGAGTCACCGGGATCAGTTTGGTAAGTGAATCCTTCTTTTGAGACCAAAAAGACCTTAGCTCATTCCTTCCTGATGACGCCATATGGCGTCATAAAAAAACATACCTCTTTTTCCTAACGACGCCATATGGCATCCTAAATCATTTGCTGTAGTGCCTGATGACGCCAATTGGCGTCCATATCTTTCTCTTGGTGCAGCTCAAGCATTTGTTTACATTTGATGAATTGAGTTGTACCAGCTAATAGGGAATCATTCCCTTACTGATTTACCTAATATAATATGTGTTCCCATTGCATATTTTGAGAAAACAAGCCTTAATACATAAATAAATAAATTTAATATTTTTGCATGCTGTGAAAATGTATTATGTTCATTCTGCCATTAGTTTGTATCAGAACAACAAATCACCTTGTTTTAGTGTAACATGTTAAGCTTGATCAGAGTTTACACTATAATTAATTTCATAATTTACATTTTTTTTTTTATTCGAGCAATCCGATTGGCATCACACTTTGGTGTATTTATTTGTCTTTTGGGGTATTTTTCTACAATAACATGTTGTCACCGATATCATGATTGTTATAACTATTAGTCCATTTATACCACTAAGTGAACTGACTATTTCTGTATTTAAAAATCGAGCTCTGTGATTGGTCGGATTTTCTGACATCATCAGTTCTGAATTTAATTGTATAAAGGGATTGTCTTAGATGCAGGCACCATCCCCTTATGAAGCCTTAGTTGTCAAAGCACCAGGAACCTGCACGCAGATCTTTTGTTGTGCCTTCCACTATTCTATTCAATGTGTGTGCCTGAAATGTTAGACTAAACCTTATTTAGCATTCAACAAGGACCTGTATTTTTTACAACTGTCACTGGAGGGAAACTGGCCTCTGGGCTCTGGAGTGTACAGATTTTTTTTTGATGTTTCAGTTAGGGGTCACAGCCCTCAACTGTACCTGCCCAGCTCTGTAGCCACCATTTGGTCATATATTGATTGGCTGCCATGCTTGCTCTATGCTTATTGTACACGTCATCTATTTCCATTAATCCAGTCAGAGTGCACACTGGTGCAGGAAGAGCATGGTGACTGAAACTTAGATTCAAGATGGAGGTGCTGCTCTTATCCTAAAATACTACTTCATTGCAGTGCAAAACCTCGATTTGTAATCTGTATTTACTTTATTTGTTTTTATTTTATTTATAATAAAAGTTTTCATAGTTGTCACTTTGTTCATTTTGGGATAATTTCTGGTCATCCTGTGTGATCACATCTTATGGATCCGCTGGCATTCCTGATGGAAAGAGAGTTTCTTGTGCATGTACTAGACGCCGGTCACGTGAATTCAGCACCTTTGTTTACTTTTGAAGAGTTTATAGTTCGAATTATGGCTATGTTAAAATCTATGGCATGTTGCTCTCTGTTGATGGATGATAAGGGGTTAGGGTCAGTAGCAGGTTTGTCTCATGCTGCTACCTGAGTTTCTCCTAACACAGTTGCTGATTGTTTAAATGAAAAATAATGGTGTTGCCTTCAACTTATCTGGCATCAGTCCAGCCCCAATCCCTGATGCATGGTAAAGGCCAAATCAGTTTTGAATCCTCCACAGTCACTGGTGTTGTCCATCGATTCGTATGACGTCAGTCCAGACTCAACCTCTGATGCACTGGAAAGTGTTCTTCAGGTTAAAATTCCTCCACAGCCACTTGTAAGATCTAGCTCCTTACCATGCATCAGTCGAGCCCCAAACTGTAGTGAATCGTGAAGTGCGTTTCAGATTCAGATCCCTCCTCAACTGATGGTGTTGTCCATTGACTTACCATGCATCAGTCCTGGCCAATCCCATGATGCACTATGAAGTGCATTTCATGTTCAAAACCCTCCACATCCACTGGTGTAGTCCATCAATTCATATGACATCAGTTCAGCCCCAATCTGTGATGCACTGTAAAGTATTATTCAGGTTCAAATCCCTCCACAGCCACTTGTAAGATCTGTCTCTTATCATGTGTCAGTCAAGCCCTAAACTGTAGTGAACAGTGAAGTGCATTTCAGGTTCAGATCCTCCACAGCTGATGGTGTTGTCCATTGACTTACCATGTATCAGTCCAGACCAATCCCATAATGCACCGGGAAGTGCATTTGATGTTCAAAACCCTCCACCTCCACTGGTGTAGCCCATCAATTCACATGACATCAGTTCAGCCCCAATCTCTGATGCACTGTAAAGTATTCTTCAGGCTCAAACCCCACAGCCACTTGTAAAATCTCAGGTCAAATCCTCCAAAGACACTTGTAAAATCTATCTCCTTATCATGCATCCATGCAAGGCCCAAACTGTAGTGAACAGTGAAGTGCATTTCAGGTTCAGATCCCTCCACAGCCAATGATGTTGTCCATTGACTGAGCTGGTGTCAGTCCAGCCCCAACTCTACTGCACTGTAAAGTGCTGTTCAGGTTCAAATCCCACCAGAGTCACCAATTTAGTCCATCTGTTCATCAGTCTCAGTCCAACCTTTTATCTCTGACACTGTGATGTGCATTACTGATATGGATCCTCCTCAGTCACCATGGTGTAGTCCATTGTGCACATCAAGATTCATTCCAACACTACCCTCAGATGCACTGTAATGTTCTATCCACGTTCAAATCACTCCACAACCACTTTAGTCCCTTGTGCTCATAATGCTTCAGACCATCCTTTACCTCTGATGCACTGTGGAGTGATCAGTGCCAGTGTATGACTTATACAGTCCATTCAAATGAAACATAGCACACAGTACACACACGCACCAATGAGTATTATTCCATGGTGCAGGCATACCCACACCTTCCCACTCACACAGTGCACCATACTGAATGTTGCAACATATCACGGTGTATGCAGGCAAACCATGGACACAGCACAGTACACAACCTTACAGGTGCCCATGTCATCACCCTGTATGTGTACTCACAAGGTTTCTGCATGGCATATGAACACCATTACCAGGGCAGGCAGCCCCACCTGCTTCCCTACAACATAGTATACCCCAAGGATGGGTGCCAATCCATGATGCAAAATGACTGTAGTGCCTATGAGCATCATTGCTTGGTACAGGCACACCCCCCTTCCCCATGACACAGTATACCCCAAATTATCAGTGCCTTTTCAGCAATTTTATCATCCTACACATGATACCCATATTGTGTCTACAGTATCCTGTAGCACCACTATTATATGCATACAGCCTCTCATTTCTACAGAACATATGAAGTGCATCTGATCCTGTATTATGAATGCAGGACCCCCCCACCACCACCACCACTACTAATACACACAGTGCTTCATCATACAGTCATTCCTCACCATAAACCATCCCATAATACAACCCCAAAAATAAACTATGCCAAGAAATTAAATAATACACAGATTTATGTAACATGATGTTTACTGAACGATGGGAACCTTTACATGAACAACATCATGCTTCATTTACAGTAATGATAATAAACAGCACAAATAAAATACTGTTTCCTATACTTATTATGGGATTTTATTACAAAAATAAAATAAAATAGTTTATTTCAATGAAATTACACATTTTAACTACAGCAAATATGCAATTAATCATAGAGAGACCTCCAGCACTAACAAATGTCTCCATTTCCTGTGTCAGCTCACTGACCTACACAGAAAGTGCTCTTCCTATTTACATCACTTGCCTCACAAAGCACTTCCTTCCCAAGCCACTTCCTGATATGTCCTTCTAAGGTAAATGTGAATATATTCTTACTTAACTAGGGAAATACAAAACAAATGATAATCAGATTCATAAACTAAAATCAGTGGATAAGAAGAATCATACACTGCAAAATTCCAACCAGTGGAGGGGAAAAAAACTCAAACTGTAATAACAAGAGATTCAGATATTGATTTCTGACTAAAAAATGATAAAAATAGCAAAATTTATATTTGGACAATGACAGATATTTACTGTATATTTAACAATTTTAATCAACAATTTTACAGAAATTTAATATTTTGCATGACTAAGTAAACAGAACATAATTATAGTTAGATAAAATCATCAGAATTTATTAAAAATATGAACAACCTCCTACAACATTAAATCCAGTTAAATAAATATTACTAAACCTCACTCATTTTCAAAACCTTTTTGTCCTGAAAAACTTTTCTTTTTACAGTTTTAAAATTGGATGTATGGTTTTTAAGATATGTAGGTTTAAGCACAGTGTGTTTGTATGAATGCTGCAGATCTAAAACCCCTTCAGGCACACAGGTGTTCTAGCAGCAGGCAGAAGGTACCTGAACATTCTAAGTGACAATAGGATAGAATGAGTTAGATGAAATGAAACTGAATGTCCCTCATCTGGAACCTTGCTCCCTGCACCACTGCCATGTGGCCCAGGAGCTGGAGGAACTGTCTTGCTGGGCGGGAGACCTGAGGTCAAAAGGAGGACACGAGATCCACTAGGGCCTTCACCCTTGCCAGGGGAAGGAAGGTTTTTGCTTGTATAGTGTCCAACTCTATGCCTATAAAGGTGAGAAGTTGAACTGGTTCGAGGACAGACTTTGGAAGACTGAGAAGAAGCCCCAAGGAGTTGAGTAGGTCCTGGGTAGTTTGAAGAGCTGACTTGACCTATAAAGGTGACTGACCCACTAACAGCCAGTCATCCAGATACGGGAAGATGGTGATAACCTGTCTTCTGAGGTAAGCCACCACTACTGCAAGGCACTTTGTGAACACCCCTGGAGCTGATGTTAGGCTGAATGGCATAGCTCTGAATTGGTAATGGCCTGAAGGCAACTCGAACCGGAGGTATTTTTTGTGGGAGCACCTGATAGGAATATGGAAGTAGGCATCCTTGAGGTCCAGAGATGCTAGCCAATCCCCTGGCCTTAGAGAGGGGAGGATTATTCCCAGAGTTACCATTGTGAATTTGGGCTTTGAAATGTGTCTGTTCAAATACCTTAAGTCTAGGATGGCTCGCCACTCCCCTGTTTTCTTTGGGGTAAGGAAATACCTGGAGTACAGTCCTTTTCCCCTTTGCCGAGTAGGAACCTTCTCTATAGCTCTGAGAGCTAGAAGAGAAGAAACCTCTGCCTCAAGGGCAATGGTTTCCGAGAGTGATGCAGGTGGAAAAGACTTAGCCCTCTTTTTTGGAAATTTTTGAAGCTGAGGGCCAGTCCCTGGCTTACTAGTTCCAGGACCCACTTGTCTGAGGTCACAGACTTCCAGGCCTGGAAGTAGTAAGCCAGCCTGCCTCCAACTGGAAATGGGGGGTCGACCCGGGCTGACACATCAGGGTGTCTGCTTGGCAGGAGCCTTAGACTGAGATGAGGAGGAGGGAGCAGCTCTGTTCATCCCCCTCCTGCCCCTCCCTCTGAAGAACCCCCTCTGTGGGAAGGGAGAGGATGCCTGGGCTTGGTGAAAAGGCCTTTGAAAGGGTTTGCCCCTGCCCCTAGACTACTGGTTGTGCAGAGTGCCTTGCCTTTCTTTGGCCTGTGCACTCCTGTACATAGTCCTGTATTCATCCATTTTCTTCATGTGAGCCTCTGTCTGCTCCCCAAACAGAGAGTTACCTACTACAGGAAAATCCATAGTCTTAGTCTGGGTATCCTGTGAAAGGCTAGTACATCTGAGCCAAGCATGTCTTCTGAGAGACACAGATGTAGCCATGACTCTAGATGCCACATCATTGGAGTCCACAGCAGCATGAAATTGCATTTTGGATGCCTCAGTTCCATCAGCAGCCACCTTCTCCAGCTCCTTGGCTAGCTGGGGAGAGGCCTGTTTAGCCAGTTCCAGAACCATATCCCATCTGGATTTCTGGTACCAGGCTGTGTAGGCCATATAAGTAGCCTGCCTGAGTCCCAAAGAGGATGCCAACAACTGTTTTTTGGCTATGGCATCCACTTTCCTGGAGTTCTTATCCAGGGGGTGTGAAGCCAAAGGAATGTTAGCCCTGTCACAGGCTGCAGCCTGCACTACCCCAACATGGCTGCAATGACTATAAAGGAACTCCGCAGCTGAGCCTGATAACAAATACCTCCTGTCCATTCTCTTATCCACAGGAGGTACTGAATTAGGGGTTTGTAAAATCTTGTGTGTCTGTTTTCCCAAGGATTTATGAAGAGAGATAGACAGTCTTTTGGACTCTGGGATGTCCATCATTTCCACAAAATCAGGCTCTTCATTCTTCTCTGCAGCTTCAACCAAGGGAAGCTGCAGGGTTTCTGCCACCTTTTTGTAGAACAAAAAATGTGAAGGGGACTCAGAGAGCCTGGGAGGAGAGACACCTGAGGGCCTGTCTGGGGAGATGTCCGGTTCAATGGGCACATCCAGACCCCCCCTGGTCATCGTCATCATCCTCGGGATAGTCTTCGTCTCCCTCCCACTCCTCATAAAAAGCGGCTAGATCATAATCTGGAGGAGATGGATCTGACCGAACCGACTGCCTAACCGGCGGTACCGGTTTGGACGGAACCGGTCTAAGTGATTGAACAATGCTAATCGCTACGGCTATTTCATCCGCGGTTGGAGAGTGTGATACTGGATCTGAACCGGCAGACTTCTGCTTCTTTTTTGATGGAATCGACCCCTCGGGATGGGCTCTCCTTTTTCCCGAGGAGGTATCACCTAGGTCAGTAGGCACGTCCTCAGGTTCGGCCGCAACCGAACCGGGGTTGCAATCCGGATCTACGGACTTCTCGGCCTCCCTTTCCTTCAGCCTACTCAGTCTTTTATCTAGAGTGGATTTAGGAAAGTTTTTACAGATTTGGCAGCCTGACTTGAGGTGGTTAAACCCCAGACAATAAACACAGATGAGGTGGGGGCCAGCCTTAGCAAAGGCCTCCCCACACTCAGTACAGTGTTGAAACCCAGTGGGACCGGTTTTCTTCTTGGGTTTCTCAGACATGGCCAACCTAACAAATTACCCTATTGCAGCTTTCAAGTCAGGTAATGCAATAACCAATCGGTTACAAACTGTGTCATGGGCTTTTTAAAAGAACCGCCAAAAAACCTCGGTTCTTTTGAAATCGATCGGTACTGGAACACTACTCTAATCCCAGAAAAAACTGTAAACAGAATGGGTCGGTTCCAAACCGGACCGACCGGAAAGAAACCAAAGAAAATAACAATTTCCAACTTTTTCACAAAATAAAATACAGTCTCTACCTATCTACACACTACCTGTACTGTAGACAGAGGCTGGAAATCCGAAAATAAAGTACAGTTACGTAAGAACTTACCGTAACAGTAGATCTTCAAGAACAGCTCTTGCAGCAGGTTACACCATTAGGACTGAAGCCGGCAGGCATCAGGACCCCACGGAATTCTTCCAGCTAGCTATCCTCAGCGGGGACCGCCCCCGACGTCAGGTGTAGTACATAAGGGGGCGGTCCCACCAGATTCTCCAGTTCTCCCGCCGGAGACTCCCAGTCGCAGAATGACATCAGAATGGGAGACCGAGGATCTGTCATCAAAAGACAAAGGGCGTAAGCCCCTGCCCAAGGCTCGGTAGGCCATGCCTCCTCCAAGGGGGAATGGTGGGGGGGAAGGTACCTGCTGCAAGAGCTGTTCTCGAAGATCTACTGTTACGGTAAGTTCTTACTAACTGTACTATCTACTCGAAACAGCTCTTGCAGCAGGTTACAGCATTAGGACTGATTTCAAGCAACAGCACCTGTAAGCATTCTGGGAGGAGGAACTAGAAAGATCCTTGACAAGTCCTGACTCTAGGACAGGAGACCTGTAGCACGGCCAGGCTGAAACCGCCTCCACGTGATGCAATATCCAGACTATAGTGCCTAATGAATGTGTGCACAGAGCTCCAAGTAGCGCTAGGCACAAATGGCAGAGGTGGAGAATTATGGTGCTGCAAACGAGGTAGCCACCCCCCTTGTCGAATGGCCCCGGACTGTACCCGGGAGGGGCTTCTGTTTGCTGTCGTAGCAAAATGAGATACACTGGACAAGCCAGCGAGAAAGAGACTGCTTTGAGACTGGTTGGCCCAGCATCCTCTCAGCAAAGGAAATGAATAGTTGCTCCGACTTGCAAAGCTGTTTAGTTCTGTTCAGGTAATACCTTAGACAGCGGTGAACATCCAGGGTGTGAAGCAATGCCTCTCCTCTATTGGAATATTTAGAAAATATACAGGTAAATCGATGTCCTGTTGAGAGTGAGGATGGAGACTACCTTAGGCAAAACTTAGGATTCGCCCTCAGAGATACTCTGTCCTGGTGGAAAATTAAATAAGGCTCCTACACATGAGAGCGTGAGCTCGAAACCTCCTTGCTGACGTGACAGCAACTAAAAATAACGCTTCCACGACAGAAAACGAGCTCGCAATCCACGGCAGGTTCAAAGGGGGAAGCGTGAGTTGTTCAGACAGAAGTAAGTCCTATGGAGGAACTGATCCCAATGGGTGGCCTAAGGTAACACCCTCTCAGGAAATCTCGAGGCATCAAGCGAGCCACTGTGCACCGTCCCACCGGAAAGTGGTAAGCAGAAATAGCGGCAGAGGTGACCTTAATAGAGGGTAAGCGAGACCCGAATGGAATAGGGAAAGCAGGTATTCCAGCACCACTTTCACCGGGCATCCTAGAGGGGAAAGGCTGCGTGCTTGCGACCACAAGCAAAAGCGGCGCCATTTCATGGCACGTCGCATGCGTTGCCGGCTTTCTGGCCGCGGAAAGAACTTCCGCCACCTCTGCGAGACCCCTGTCGCGAAATGGCTATGTCTCAGGGAGCCATGCATGCAGGTTCAGTGAGCGAAGTCCAGGTGGACCAGAGAAGCCCTCCGAGACAAGAGATGGGAGCTGAAAGGCAACGGATTGGAGGTTCCCGGACAGCTCTGCGTTAGCAAGGGGAACCAGATCTGTCTGAGCCAGAATGGGGCTACCAGGATCATTGTTGCATGCTCCCTGCAGCAGTTTGAGAAGAATTTCTGGATCAATGGAATGGAGGGAAGGCGAGAGGAATCTGTCCGCCCAGGAGAGGACAACGCTGCCCCGCCAGAAACACCAGGCCCTGGATCTAGCGAGCAAAAATTGGGCAGTTTTATGCTGGATGGGGAAGTGAATAAGTCCAGTTCCTGGAGTGCCCCATCAAGAAACTGATCCTCTGCTACCTTTGAAGAAGTTCCCACTCATGGACCTTGGCCTGAAACCCACTCCAGGCCGGCTCATGCTATTGTGTTATCCACTCAGGAACATGAATCTGCAATCAGGCTCACGCTCAGTGTCAGATTACCCAATCCCACACCCTCATCGCTCCCTGCAAAGGGGCTAAGAGTGTGCGCCTCCTTGTTTGTTGAGGTAATACATCACCGCCGATTTGTCTGTTTGAAGCATGAGCGTATTCGGCGGGATCTCTGACTGAAAGATCTGCAGGGCGTAAAGGACCGCCCTCATCTCCAGAATGTTAATGTGGAGATGAGCTTCTTGAGGGGTCCACGTTCCCTGGGACCTCACCCCGCTCAGGTGTGCTCCCACCCCAGCCCTGAGGCGTCTGTAGAAAGAATCACCTCCGGGATGGCGCAGTGAACGGAACACCCGCAGAGAGTGTTCCTGGTTAGCCACCACTGCCAGTCTCGAATCACGAGCATTCGTGATTCTGACCGGCTGCTGCATGTGGTCTGCCTTGGTCCCACTGCACCTGAGCATCCACTGAGTCACCCACATGTGGAGCCTTGCTAAAGGATGGCTGGAATGGCCGCAGCCATGTGTCCGAGCAAACGAAGGACCAGCCTGGCAGAAGCGGTCTTCTTCACGAGGTCCCTGATGAGGGATCTGATGCGCCCGCTCTTTCGGCCGGGAAGAAATGCTTCTTGACGGTGTCCAGAACTCGCGCCATGAACTGCAGCTTCTGTGACGGTATGAGGAGAGACTTTTGTGATTGATGAGGATGCCTGAGACTGGGTGCTCTGGATAGCCAGCAACAACGCCTCTGGAGGTGGCTATGAGAAGCCAATCGCTCCAAGCACGGGAACACATAGTGGCCCTGTCTCCTTAAAGACGCTACACGACTGCCATGCACTTGGTAAAGACCCTGGGTGCCGATGACAGTCCGAATGGAAGAGCTCGGAACTGAAAATGGTGGCCAAGAAACTCGAAGCGCAGGAACCTCCTGTGCACTTGAGCCACAGGGATGTGCAGGTAGGCATCCTGCAGTTCCAGGGACGCTAAGAAGACGTCCTGCCTTAGCATGGGAATGAGACCTTGAAGGGTCACCATGCAAAATCGTTTGTAGGTGACCGATGTATTTAGGTCGCTGAGGTCCAAGATTGGACGGAGGTCCCCTGTTTTCTTCGGAACCAGAAAGAAGTAGGAATAGTATCCGGATCCTATCTGGTTCTCTGGAACATACTTCACCGCTCCCTTCTGCAAGAGCGCGAGTATTTCTTGCCTGATAAGCAATTTGTGCTGACCTGAGTAACGGGAGAGCAGAGGAGGCCTCGAGGGTGGCTTGTCTGCGAATTCTATAAAGTGGCCTCTTTCGACCAACTGAAGGATCCACCTGTCGGTGGTTATGGACTGCCACCCTGGCAGGTAGTCCACAATGCGACCCCTGACCTTGATGTCCCGCTGATCCTGGAGGGTCAGGGGCCGAAGGAGTCAGTGCTGTGGCGGGCCGGAGGGCTCAAGGGCTGAGCCGCTTAGCTAAGGCGCCTGACTTCGGCCCGTAAGGCAACTTTCCTCGGCTCTGCAGAAACGGAGCCCTCTGTTGTGGTCCGGTGTGGACTGCTGTCTCAAGGCTCCAGCCACGAAAACGCACTTTGGTTCCTAAGAAAGGAACTCAAGCCTGGCGTCCACATTGCCTGACCGACCTCACCGCCTTCCCGGCCTCTTGGAGTTTGGTGAGGACCTTCTCAAAGGATTCACCAAAAAGAACTTCTCCATCAAAAGAGGCGTCCAGGATGTTCTTCTGGACGTCCAGGGTGAATCTGGAGACACGGAGCCATGAGTGTCTCCGGAGGCATACGCCCGAAGCTGCCGCTCTGGCCGAGGAGTCCGCGGAATCGTACGTGGCTCACAGCACCTGGGTTCCCACGTCTGAACCCGTACAGAGGAGTTGCAACATCTCCTCCTTCTGCTCACCGCCTGGCAATTTGTCCGCCAGGTCCAGTCCCTGCTCCCACAAGGCATTTTGGAACTGTACCATGTGGTTGGTGAAGTTCAGGGATCTGATGGCGCAAGTAGCGAAGATACGCGGCGCCTGCCCATACCGCTCCAGCTGTTTGGACCCAGGTCTGGTGGCAGGCGTTTAAATGTTCCGTCCCTGGGACCGCCGATGAGAGGCTGTGATGACCAGAGAGTCGGCCAGAGGATGTGAAGCCAGATACTGGTCCTCCCTAGGGGCCTTGTACAGGCGGTCAGCTTTCTTTGGCATCACCGGGAGCAAGTGTGGATGCTTCCACGCTGCCTTGGTGACATCCACGAAAGTGTCCACCAAGGGTAGTACCAACACAGGCTTAGGATCTTTCTGCTGAAGATACCTGGTGAGGCGAGCCTCTCAGGGTCTAATTCTTCCGCATCCCAGCCCATGTTCTCTGGATATGCCTCATGATCTCTGGAGAACGATGGGTCATCCGGGAGGAGATCTAGGAAATTCAATGGGTCCGGAGAAGGGATGGGGATCAGAGAGGGACCTGGATCCTCCGAGAATTCCAATCCCGTGTCCTCCGTCCGTCAAGGCGAACGGCGCGCCTTCTGGGTCTCTTAGGCTAGGTGACCCTGAAGAAGATCTGAAGGAGGTCTCCTTTGTCTGGTCTCCCCTAGGAGGATCCGCCTGCCCTGGGGAAGGTACCAGCCTGCCGCCCCAGACGGAGTAGGGGGCACAGGGGCCGGTGGGGTCGCAGGTGGAGAAAGAGGAGGGAGAGGAGGAGGGGTGGGAACCACATCTCTTTTTATGGTGTCCCACCAGTAAGTGAACAACTCCTTGACCTCGGATATGGAGAGGCCCGACAACGGACCGGGCGCTGATGGCCAGTCGTCGGGTTCCGGCGTCAGCTCCCCAGGGGTCTCAAGTTCCGGAAAGGGCTCCCTGGGGGGTGCGACAGGACCGGGTTCGCCCGTCTGGTCCTTGGGCTGGGTCAGCTCCTCCTCCGTAATCGTCTCCTGACCGACGTCGGTGGGAGGCGTCGGAGTCCTCTTCTCAATGGGTACGAGTATGGACGCCGGTCCCCCAGCCGATGACCGGAAGACGTAGGGCCTGACCGGCAACGGGCGCCTGGCGGTCGACGGTTCCTGGGACCTATGGTGGTAGGGCCGGGCTGATGCCGCTACCGGGTCCAATGCACCCTTTCAAGGAGGTAAGCTTCTGGTCTTCCTCTGGGGAGGAGGAGGCAAGGAGGCAGACCTGACGCGGGTTCGGAACAGCGGGAACCAGACTTATGGTGGTGATGACGGTCCCCGACCCAGCTGTGGGCCTTAGAAGAGGAAGATGAGGAAGGCCTGGAGGTCTTGGCCTGTGAGACAGAAGAGGAGCTCCAAGGGGTCTTCACCGCAAGTGGGGAGGCTGAGAATGGCCCGGGAAGGAGAGCGGTCAGACTGGGAGCCGGAGCTACTGGAGTCAGAGGCCCAGACGGGACTTGATCTAACTCTCCCCAGTGCTTCTCGGGCGCCTCCGGCCTTCTGAGGATTCCCTGAGGCGCTGCCATGGCCCTGATTTTTCTTCGAACAGGAATGCCTGAAGGCCTTCTGGCGACGGATCCGGTCCGCTGTTGAACCCTGGCAAAATGAGCAGGACTGGGTGTCGTCTGGGGCCCAGGCACCGATGCAGGTACGTAATGCGGATCCTTAAACGGGAGTTTACCTACAGGTGCATCAAGGATGCCTTCAACGGAGGTTGAGAGGACATCAGACAGCAAAAGAGCCAAAAACGAACTTTTCCCGAAGGAAGAATTTAACCGAGCCGCGCATAGAAACGAGCCGGCGGCTCGAGGAATGCAAGTCGACGACGGAAAGAATTGGGAATCTGGCGGGACCGCTCTTTATGTATTTCACGCCTGACGCCGGGGTAGGACCGACGTCGGGGTGGTCCCCGCTTGAGGATAGCTAGCTAGAGAATTGTCGGGTCCTGACGCCTGCCGGCTTCAGTCCTAATGGTGTAAACCTGCTGCAAGAGCTGTTTTTGAAGTAAGATCAAAATGATAGTTTTAAACCAACGCTTACTTTTTACCGAATCGAGCAGAGGAAATCTCCGAAATACTTCACTGTTAGGCGGAGTAAAGAATCTGATGGTTACACTGAGAAGTACCACAGACAGAGGTCTGAAAACAGAGCTCGAGCTTAACTTTCAATGCTTCTGCATAGAGTTAACTCTTTCCTCTCTGGGGCAGTTCAAGTGCTGGGGCTAACTGCATTATGTCTGAATACAGCAAGACTTCATGTTGTTTGAAACACTGATCTGAGCTCCAGCAGATTTATGTGGAGGAGAGACTCCATGCTTGACCAAGTGCCATAGTGCTCTCCTATATGAGCACCCCATCCTAACAGAGAAGCATCTGTTGTAAGGATGACTAGGGGATTTTCCCTTTGAAAGGGAGCTCCTGTCCTTAGATTGTGGATATCTGTCCACCACTGCAAGGACTGGATCACTGACCTTGTCACAGGGATCAATTTTGACATATGGTCTTTTCTTTGGCACCAGTGTGTCTGTAGATGAAACAGTATGTTTTTAATTCGAAGCCTTGCTCCCAAGACCACTCCTGTTGCTGCAGCCATATGTCCCAGTATTTACAGGTATCTTCTTGCAGGACATGGCTTTCCCAACTCGAATGAGGCAATCAGTTTTAGTATGAACTGAACTCTGTCCTCTAGAAGAAAAGCTCTTCCCTTTAAGGTATTCAGTTCTGCGCCTATGAAATGCAGGACTTGAACCAGTGTGAGGATGGACTTTCCCTGGTTTAGCAAGAAGTCCAGAGACTGCAACAAATCTTTTGTTATTTCCAGGAGTGTTTGCACCTGCGGAAATTACTTTCCCACTATTAGCCAGTCATCGAGATATGGAAAATCTGTAAGTCCTAGTTTTTGTAGGAATACCACCACTGCCAGGCATTTTGTGAATACCCTTGGTGCTGAGGTTAGATCGAAGGGCAGGACTGAGAACTGGTAATGACCTCAAAGGAGTCTGAACCTGAGATATCTTCTGTGAGACTCCCTTATGGGGATGTGGAAATAGGCATCTTTTAAGTCTAGAGGTGCCAGCCAATCTCCCTGCTGAATGACAGGTAACATTAAAGATAGGGTTACCATCCTGAATTTTGGCTTTGCCATGTATCTGTTCAGATGCCTTAGGTCCAGAATAGGCCGCCACTCCCTATTTTTCTTCTTGGTAAGAAAATACCGGGAGTAAAACCCTCTGCCCATCTGAAGGGTTGGTACCTGCTCCACTGTTTTTATGCTGAGCAGGGTTTGAACCTCCTTTTTCAGGAGCTGTTCTTCAAGAAGGGAGGGTGGTTTGAATAGCCTTGACTTCAGAGGAGGGAAGGACTTGAAACTCAAGGAGATTCCCTGGCTCACTACTTCCAGTACCCACTTGTCTGTGGTTATGGCCTGCCAGACCTGAAAGAAGTGAGCCAGTCTGACCCCTACCGGTATAGGGGAGGCGACCTTGGCAAAGGAGTCAGGGATTTTGTTTAGGTGGTGCCTGAGCCTGGGTGGACTGGGAACCCCTCCTGGAGCCCCTCCTGCCTCTGGCACTATAATACCCGGTCTGCTGTGGGTATAGCTGCAGCTATGAAAACAGCTTGAGACTGATAGAAGGGCCTGCCATAGGACCTTCCTCTACATCCCCTTCCATAAGACCTATAAGAAGTAGAAGGCCTGTCCTTGGATGAATTACTCTTATATGTAGTATTGTATTCATCCACCTTTTTCATATACTCTTCAGTCTGTTTGCCAAAGAGAGAATGATCCTGAGCAGGGAAATCCATGGCCTTAGCCTGGGTATCCTCTGTTAGATTTGTAGCTCTTAGCCAAGCAAACCTTCTCAGGGCTACAGTAAGAGCCATAATCCTAGCAGCGTTATCACTGGCATCTGCTGCCATCTGGAACTGGTATTTGGATGCTTCCAATCCAAATCTGGCTGTTTCTGCTAGGTCATCAGAGATAGGAGAGGGAAACTTCTCTGACATGGCCAAAACAGACTGCCACAGTGTCTTCTGATACTGTGCAGCGTAGGCCTGGCAATTAGCTTGTCTGACCCCCGGAGAGGCAGCTAAATACCCTTTCTTTGACATACTGTCCATTTTCCTTGAATCATTCTCATGTGGGTGAGAGTATAAAGGAACCCTCACCTTCTCACAGGCTGCCTGCTGGACTATACCCTGATGATCAGGGTGAGAATAGAGGAAGTCAGCCCCATTCCTGTCCAGTTGGTACTTCTTGTCAGCCTTTCTGTCCAAAGGCGTGACAGAGTTAGGGTTCTACAGGACTGTGAATAAATTCTTCTTGAAGAATTTACTGATAAGTACAATATTTTTAGTGGGTGTTAACCCCGTATTTCATATTCTGCCCCTCCTCGTCTTCTGCAAGGTGGTAGCTAGTCAAGGGCATCTACTGTTTTCCTCCCACAAAGGAAAAGTAGATTAAAATCCTCAGGCCCTAGGAGGAGAGAGCCCAAATTCTGTGCAGGTAAGTTTCCAATTCAGCCGTCACCTTCATCCCCTCAGTAAATCATATTCCCAGTATCCATCTCTTGAGACTGGGGTTCGAGACAGGAGTAATCTCCTGAACCCTTGGAGGAGGAGGGGTTGGAGAAGGTATAAACCCCTGAATTGCCTCAAAGACTTTGACAGCCCTGGCAATTTCCTCAGAAATAGGCAGACTGTGAGGCACAGAAGAATCCCCTGTAGGTTTTGCCTGGGGTTCGACGTGCTTGGTCTTCTTTGACTTTTTGGAGGGGACCAGAGAGTCAGCCGGCCCACTCAGTCTCTTTAAAGAGGTTGATTCACCCCTATCAAGGGTGGTAAAAGAAGAAAAGTACAGTTACGTAAGAACTTACCGTAACAGTAGATCTTCGAGAGAGGCTCTTTCAGTAGGTAATTACATATTTGATTTTTCACAGAGAACGAGTTGCTCTTCGCACGAATCCTAAGTTTCTACCTAAAGTAGTAGCAGAGTCTACCTTAAATCAGTCCATAGAGCTACCTGCCTTTTTTATGCAGTACTCTAATCAAGGGGAATATTTACTCCATACCATGGATGTTCACCAGACTCTGAGATACTACACCAACAGGACGAAGGATCTCAGAAAGACTGATCAGTTGTTCATCTCTTTTGCTCACAAAAGGGAAGGCAATGCTGTTTCCAAACAATGCCTGTCGAAGTGGTTCGCTCATTGCATCACTTTCTGTTATGACAAGTACAACAAGGCCCTTCCAGGTCAGGTTAGAGGTCACTCCACTAGAGGAGTAGCGGCCTCTGTGGCTTGTTTCAAGAATATGTCTATGGCAGACATGCGCTGCCATACCTGGACTTCCGTCCATACCTTTACAAAACATTACAGTTTGGATATTGCCTCTGCGCCGTAGAAACCGGGCTTGGATTGACCATTTTGCAAGGCCTCCCTGTCTTGAGGCTTGCCTGACTAGAACTACTTTTAGAGTAGTTCCCTCCTCCGGTGCCTTTTCTTTGTTCCAGACTGCTTGAAGTTCAGTCCTATATGTAATTACCTACTGCAAGAGCCCTCTCGAAAAGTAAGATACTACAGTGCATAAGAACTACGTAACAGTAAGATCTTGAGGAGGCTCTTGCAGTAGATAATACTGTACGCCCTCCAATACCCTAGGCTTTTTCAGCTCCTTTTCCAGGAATAGAAACATCCCTTCTCTCTCTCCATCCAGGCCTTCGGGCCTGTGGCGGGGAAAGAACTGGAAGGCGGGCATCAGGACCGCCCCTTTATACCGGCGTCGTATGGCGCCGGTCACCCAACGTAAGGCGGTCCTCTCGAGGGACTGCTAGCTAGAAATTTTCCGTGAGGTACTGCTGCGGTAGCTAGCAGTCTAGCGGACCTCCCATGTCAGGTAGGCGTCATACGACATCGGTATAAAGAGTGATCCCGAACTCCCTCTTCAGTTCTTTCATGCAAACCCCAGAAGAAAAACAAACGAAAGAAAAAAAATATTCCATTCCTGAAAAAAAAAAAAACCAAAGAAGAAAAACGAAAAATAACACCTACTCCAAACCTCTCTCAAAATCTACTGCTACGATAATTCTTCTTAACATACTATCTTCAAAAGAAACTCTTCCAATAAATTAGCTACTTTTTTAGTAGTTCCTCCCGGGTGCCTTTCTTTGTTCCAGACCGTTTGGGATTCAGTCCATATGGGTTCGATTTACTGCAAGAGCCCTCAAGTAAGATAGTACAGTTACGCAAGAACCTACTGTAACAGTAGATCTTCAGGAGGCTCTTGCAGATAATACCTTCCGCCTCCCATCCCCTAGGCTTTTTCAGCTCCTTTTCCAGGAATGGAAACATCCGCTCTTCGCCTGGGCCTTCCCGGCCTGTGGCGGAAAGAACTGAAGGCGGCATCCGGGACCACTTTTATACCGACGTCGTAGATGACGCCGGTCACCTGACGGGGGCGGTCCTCGCCAGGGACCGGTTAGTTAGAAATTTTCCAGGTACTGCGCCGTAGCTAGCAGTTCTCGGCGAGGGACCTCCTTACGTCAGGTGACCGCGCCACGACATCGGTATAAAGGGTGTGGTCCCGGACGCCCGCCTTCCAGTTCTTTCTCGCCACAGGCCCGGAAGGCCCAGACGAGAGAAGCAGATGTTTCATTCCTGGAAAAGGAGCTGAAAAAGCCTAGGGGATGGAGGGCGGAGAGGTTTTACTGCAAGAGCCCTCTCAAAGATCTACTGTTACGTAAGTTCTACGTAATTGTACTATCTACTTCAAGAGGGCTCTTGCAGAGGTAATTACATATAGGACTGAATCCCAAGCAGTCTGGAACAAAGGAAAGCCACCGGAGGAGGAACTACTCTGTAGTTCTAGCCGTGCAAGCCTTAAGACAGGAGGCCTTGCAAACGGCTAATCCAAAGCCTGCTCTACAGCGAGCGGCAATATCCAAACTGTAATGTTTTGTAAAGGTATGGACTTGAAGTCCAGGTATGGCAGCATATGTCTGCCACAGACACATTCTGAAAACAAGCCGCAGAGGCCGCTACTCTCTTGTGGAGTGACTCTAACCTGGACCCAGAAGGGTCTTGTTGAACTTGTCATAACAGAAAGTGATGCAATGAGCTTAACCACTTCGACAGGCATTGCTTGAAACAGCATTGCCTTCCTTTGTGAGCAAAAGAGACAAACAACTGATCAGTCTTTCTGAGATCCTTCGTCCTGTTGGTGTAGTATCTCAGAACCGTGAACATCCATGGTATGGAGTAAATATCTCTGATTAGAGTACTGCGAAAAAGGCAGGTAGCTCTATGGACTGATTTAAGGTAGACTCTGCTACTACTTTAGGTAGAAACTTAGACTGTATAAGAGCAACCGTTTTGTGAAAATCAAATATGTACTACCTACCGCAAGAGCTCCTCTCATAAGATCTGTTCCACCCGGCTGATTTGGAAGGTGTTGGCTGGTTAGAGCTTGAAACACCTCCTAGCTTTTTGTTCAGCCTCTCCATCCTTTTTCCCCACAGTTTTCTGTGGGAAAGATTTACAAATTTCAGTGTCAGAATTCAAATGATCAGTTCCCAGGCAGAACACACAACTGTTATGGTTGTCTGCCTTGGCAAACACTTCCCCACACTTCACACAGTTTTTAAAACCTGGGGGACCAGTATTTTTCTTAGGTTTTTCAGCGTGCCCATTTCCAGGAGAAAAACCTTAACCGCAAAGATTTTTTTTTTTGCGGTTGGTTCAGGAACCGATTAGGCCCCAAAAGAACTGATAAATTCAGGAAATTGAACTGGTCAGCGGTTCTCGGAACCGATACAACGGTTCACAGTAACCGGGTTAGCGGTTATAAAGAAACCGGGTTAGCGGTTTAAACAAAACACATAAAACTCAACACGGTAATATTTTTGGGCTGGCAGTATAGCCCAGAGGTTAGAGGTTAGAGGTGTGAACAAGCTTGATACATGCAGCAGACCAGACCTGAGTTTGATTCTCACAACCTCCACTTGCATACTGTGTGACTCTGAGTAAGTCACTTAACCGTCCAATGCTCCCAGGTTGCCCCTGAAAACAGGCACTTGTGCCTAGTGGGCCTTACCCGGTTACCAAAAAGACTAAAAAAAAAAAAATTTTTTTAAACTGAAATAGAGAATTTAAAGCAGAAAAAGTCTGCAACTAATAAATAACTACTTGGTTCCTCAACAGTTATACTGAACCACGAGGAACTGAGAAATAAACGTTAAATTTAACTAAACTAAGACAAATTAGACGTTAGAATAAAATTAAACAATGAATGAAGGCAGCAGAAAGAAAATTATGTATAATTCAAGAAATTATACTTCACAATAAGCCACAACGATCTGAGAGATCTCCTGGGCGTCTAGACTTGTGAGGTGGAGTAAGAAATCTGAGACGTTGCTAGAATGTACAGCAGATGAGGGCAGCAGTTTGAATGTTTCACGTGCCAATGATTCCATCATTAGCATATAGTTCCATTCTCCAGGCAGTTCTACTGAGCAGGCTAACTGCAGAGAGTTAGGAATATGAGAAGAATACATGGGGTTAGAACAGAAGTTCCTTATCATATTTCTGGTAACAAAAAGTAATACAATTGGCCAACCATTTAGGCAAACTCTGTTTAGAAACTGGAACACCCTCCTTCCCCGGGGTGTAATAAACAAACAACTGAGAGGACTTTCTGAAGTCCTCAGTTCGATGCATACAGTACCTCGGAATTCTATGCACATCTAAAGTAAGGAGCAATGTGTCCCCTGGATTGGCATGCTCTGGGTAATAAATAGGCAGGTGGATAGACTGATTTGAGGTAAACTCAGATACCACCTTAGGAAGATACTTAGGGTTAGTGCCCAAAGACACCATGTCTTTGTGGAAAACCATATAAGGCTGCTCACATATGACAACCTGTAGCTCTGAAATCCTTTGAGCAGAAGTAATAGCAACTAAAGATAATACTTTCCACAACAGAAGGCGCAGCTCGCAAAACACGTCCTGTTCAAAGGGCGGCAGTCAGCTTTTCTAGAATAAAATTCAGGTCCCAAGCCGGGACTGGATTATGGATAACAGGCTTCAAGTGGAGAATGCCTCACAAAAAAGTACAGGCTGGTGGCCTGGTGGCGCTGAGGGTTGAGGTGTTGGACGCCACACCTCGCACCACGCCGGCGACCTGGGTTCGGGAACAGACTCGGGTCATTTAGGGATCGACCAGGGGAGGTAAGGATCGAGCGTCTGGAGGACTGCTCTCTTTCCTCGGGGAGGGAGGTTTGTGCTGTGAGCATCAGCACAACAAGAGTCACCCAGGGTGCCTGGCTGCCTCCGCGGAGGTGGAGACATCTTCTGTGCCCATTGCACGGGTGTGGGAGAAAACTGGAGGAAAAATACCAGGACCCATTAGGATCCATTATGGTCCCGATGGGCCAGAGGACATACCCCTCTGGGGGGGGGGGGTCGTAGTCCCTGTCAGGTCCGCCGAGGTGGTGGCAAAAATAATGTTGTGATAAAAAAAGTACAGGCCACATCCAGCTGGGCCACTGTACAGCCATCAATGGACACACGAAAGGCTGAAGTAGCAGAAAGGTGCACCTTAAAAGAGGAATATTGGAGCCCCACATCTGACAAGGACAGGGGATACTCTAGAACCTGGTTCACCGGACAATTGAACGGGTCCAGGTGATGGGAAGCAGCCCATATAGCAAGCGCTTCCACTTCATCGAATAAGTGGTCTTGGTGGAGGGTTTCCTTGTGGCCACCAGGATATCAGCTACTTTTTGTAGGTACACGCTCCTTGACAGCGCAATCTGTGGCCAGCCGTGCTGCCGAGTAGAGAGCAGTATTGGTCACAGCATTGGGGCAGAGAATGGGGGTGGGCAGCGGGGTGGTTGGGCAATACCTGACGGACGGGAGGGGAGGGTGGGGACCACTAGACCACCAGAAGTATGACCAGAATGTTTTCAGAGATCGGGGTGGGAGCTATGCCACAGGAGCAAATTTTGCATTACTTTTGGGGACATCTGTGATCATGGGGGTTAACTATATCATTACAGCTTCTACATAAGGCCAGGAATTGAGGGGGCTACACTACCAGGAACTTGTTTTTAAAGTACAGTAAGATGTTAATGCTGATGAACAGCTGCGCCACGACACACCCCATGGCTGCTCCCCTGCCCTTAGTGCACCCCACTGTCCACTGACCTCCCAAGTCTCCATGGCATGACCACTTAGACCACCTCCTGGCTGGTCTAAGTGGTGCCCCCTGCTGCATCCATGGTGGGGCTTTGAAAATCAAAAAAAAGGGTATGTAGCAGCCCCACCATGGTGCAAGCTGATCTGGCGCACTGGGTTGTTTGCTGCAACCCTGGCGCAAGGGGGCTCTGGCGCAGCCCTGTCTGGATCAGATGCAGGCAGCTTTACAAAATCATGGTTTGACGCAAGTTGTGAACAAATCACCGCTTGCATCAAACTCTTTTTTTTTTTTTTTAGTTTATTTCTTTATCCACCTTCCTGCTCTCGGAGCCCTCTCCTTCCTTCCTCTCAACCTCCGATTCCACCTAAGGGATCTGCCCCTAGAGTGCCTCCTTCTCCCCCCGGATAGTGGGGTCTGTCCCTCTCCTGGTGGTCCTGGATGGTACCGAGAGGGTATCATCTAGGGCTAACCGAGAGGTATTTTCCTTTTTCTCCCCTAGTTTCCCCTACCCTCTGGGACGCCGAGCGCTAGGACGTACGTCCCGAGTGATGGCATGCTAACGCACGACAGAGCACTCATGCGCCGGTGACGCCCCCTACCTGACTCCGCTAAACGAAGTCACTCCATCCTTCAGTTGCCGGTGCTTCCACCGCCACGGCAGATGCGAACGGATGCGCTCTGGTTCCCCACCCTGAGGGAGGAGAGCATCCTGCTGGGATGCTCGATCCCCCTCCCCTGCCGACTTCGCCGCATCAAACCTTTGATGCAAGTCCCTTACGCTCATTCTAACTCGATTGAAAATCGTGCCTCTGTTTCTATTACTCAATCCCCTCATTAACATACAGCGCTACCCCTCCTTCCTGTTTTCCCTATCCTTTCTGAATAACATATTGCCTGGTATGGTCAGGTCCCAGTCATGGTTTGAAAATGTCCCACATCTCTGTTACTGCCTGCAGGTTATGTCTCCTCCCCCCCCCCCCCAATGACCAATGCCTGAAGTTCTGGCATTCTGTTACCAAGATTCCTAGCAGAGATGCATACCATTTTCCAAAATGTATGCCTAACTTGCAGAAAAGGACAAAAAAAAAGGCAGGAATCCTGAGCGGGTACTTCTGCTCAGTCTTGACAGTGGAGGAAGTGGGGCTGGACCACCAGTAATCAGCAGGAATAAAGGGGTGGGGGGAGGCGGACTCAAGTCCATTTTCAGAGGAGAGAGAGTCCTGAAGGGACTTGCAGATCTGAAAGTGGACAACACTATGGGACTGGACAGGATATACCCAAGGGTACTGAAAGAACTCAAGAAGGTACTGGCTGCCCCACTGATGACCTTTTTCAAAAGCTCACTGGAATAGGGTGTGGTTCCAGAGGACTGGAGGAGCACAGACATGGTCCCTCTATGTAAGGGTGGAGGCAGGGAAGAGGCTAGTAACAACAGGCCAATGAGCCTCACCTCAGTGGTGGGGAAATTAATGTTAACCCTGTTAAAGGAAAGACTGGTAGAGCATCTTGAATCTAATGGGCTGCAAGATCAAAGGCAGCATGGATTCATAGGGGGAGGTCATGCCAGACTAATCTGACTGAGTTCTTTGACTGGGTGACCAAGGGAAAAAAATCAGGGGAGGGCAGTGGATGTAGCCTATCTGGACTTTAGCAAGGCCTTCAACACTGTGCCACACAGGAAACTGATTAAGAAATTGAGCAGTCTGGGGTGGGAGCCAAAGTGGTAAACTGGGTTAGAAACTGGTTAATGGATAGACAACAGGGGGTGGTGGTTAATGTCACTCACTTTAATGATGGGACAGTGACTAGCATGGTGCCCCAGAGCATAGTACTGGGACTGGTCACTTTTCTATTTTACTGTCTATGGTAATTACTGTTGTCCATGCCTGTACTATGCTGTTACCAACCTACTGCTTGTATCGTATACGCATGATGTTCTTGATTGTACCCTGATATGCCTGATGTTCTTGCACGTACCTTGTAATCTCCCGGGTTGCACCTGAAAATAGGCACTTGGCCATCTAGTGTGCTCACCTGGTAAACAAAAGCAAATAAATAAATACATTTCTTCATAATTAACACTGCAGATGAAGTGGAAGGGAAGGTGTTCTTTTTTGCAAATGGTACCAAAATCTTTGATATGGTGAACAATAAGGAAAGGGGGAGAGAATGGGTAGGGATCTACAGAAACTCAAGGAGTGGTCAAGAGCATGGCAGTTCGGGTTCAATGCCAAAACATGCAAAATCATGCAAGCAGAGCACAGAAACCCAGGAAATGAGTATAGGAAGGAGGGAGATACTGTCAGTCACTTAGCAGGAAGAAAAAATGACTTGCCATAGTAATCTTATTTCTTCCCAGTGATGCTCAGGTATTCATAACTTTATGCAGTAAGTCTGGAGGGCTGGACTGCCTGGAGAGATGGAACACATGCAAATGAGTAGAATTCTTTGCACGTGAGCATCTTTCAAATACTGCCTCTACCAACTGTGGTGTTCTAACCTCTTCAGACTTGTGAGAAGCCTGGGAGTCAGGCATTAGGAACTAATGTAAATAATATTCTATATAAAGACGGCGCCCCCTAATTAAAGCATAGAATTTAGAAAAAAACTCCAAAGCGAGGATAACTCTTGACAAAAACCACATCAAATAAAACTCCAAAAGGAGAACACTGAAAAACCCCAGTTTAAAAATGATTAAAACAGAGAAATACAACAAAATCAATATGGCTTGGTGGCACCAGCATGCGGAGTGCAGAGACTGAAGTTCTGGAAGGGGAGGAAGGGAGGGAAGTTATGAATACCTGAGCATCACTGGGAAGAAATAAGATTACTTATTTTGGAAACAGGCTCTGCAGGACTGCTGTGCCAAACCTAGCATCACCCCTGGATAAAATATCCAGGTTACAGTGTTTTGTAAAGGTGTGTACTGTTTTCCAGGTAAGCTGCTTTGCAAATGTCCAACAAGGGAATCTCCCTGGCAGCTGCAAGGGTAGCAGCAGCTCCTCTTGTAGAATGCGCCCTCAATCCGGTTGGGGGCTCTTCACCTGACTTAGTGTAGCAGAACTGAATACACTGGACTATCCACTGAGAAATGGATCTGTTGGAGGCTGGTTTACCCTTTCCTACATCCCCATATGTAAGGAGGAAAAGTTGTTTTCCATTTTTCCTATGGTCTTTAGTGGCTGCCATGTAATAGCTGATAGCCCTTTTCACATCCAGACTGTGTAATCTTCTTTCACCAGAACTGGTATGGTCTGTGAAAAAGACAGGTTGAGTGATTGATTGGTTCAGATGAAAGTCTGAAACCACTTTAGGGAGAAACTGTCTGTTAGTTCTAATGACTATCTTATCGCTGTGAAATGAGATATAGTCTTGATCAATGCAGAGAGACTGCAGCTCGCTAATTCTCCTTGCAGAACTAATAGCCACTAGGAAGACTGTTTTCCAAGTAAGGTATTTCAAGTAGGTAGTAGCCATGGGCTCAAAAGGAGGGACCATAAGCTTGGCTATACACACATTCAAATCCCAAGCAGGCACTGGTGCCCTGTGGGGTGGGTGTAAATACATCAGTCCTTTAAAAAATCTTTTGAAAAGTTTATCAGATGCTACTGACACTTTGGTCCCCACAGAAAGCTAGGCAGATATCGCTGCTAAATGAACCTTAAGGGAACTGGGTTGCAAACCTTCTGAGTGCAAATGAGTGAGATAGTCCAGGACAACCGAAAGGAAAAATTACTTACCATAGTAATGTTGTTTCTTCTAATGAAGTCTTGCTGTATTCTGACTATATGCAGTGATCTCCAGCTCTTGAACTGCCCCAGAGAATTAAGGGTTCACTTTTTGCCAAGCCATAGAATGCTGAGCTCGAGCTTGGTTTTCAAACCTCTGTCTGTGGTACTCTGCACTGTAACCGTCAGATTCTTACGAGCACTAAACTAACTAACTCTGGATAAGAAATTGTTTAAAAATTTAGAGCCAAATGGCTAATCAAGGTTCTGGGTCAAAGACTCAAGAAAAAAACCCAAAAGAACCAAAAAAATAGTGATTTATCAAATTAAAGCAAGTAAAAGAGACCCCCAATAAATGGAGGCATGTCCAGGGCACCTCTGGGGTGCAGCACTGTGCCTGTCCACCACATCCCAAAACTACTAGGTTCCAGGACGGGAGGCAGGGAAGGAGGTCAGAATACAGCAAGACTCCATTAGAAAAAACAACATTACTACGGTAAGTAATTTTTTCTTCAAACAACATGAAGTCTTGCTATATTCTGACTATATGCAGACTACCAAGCAGTACCCCCTTGGAGGAGGGAGTTAGAGAACCTATTTTGGGAACAAGATCTGCAGCATGGTCGTGCCAAACCTAGCATCACTTCGTGACAGAATGTCCAAAGAGTGATACTTGGTGAAGGTATTAACAGATTTCCAGGTAGCTACTTTACATATATCCACTAAAGGAATATCACTAGCTGCTGCAACCGAGGCAGCTGTACCTCTGGTAGAATGAGCCCTCAGGCCTGAGGGAGGCTCCTTCCCAAGTTTGGAATAGCAAAACTGTATACAAGAGACAATCCACCTGGCAACAGACCTTTTGGTAGCAGGCTTGTCCTTTCCCACCTCACCATAAGTGAGGAATAACTGAGAACAATCTTTCCTATGGGTCTTAGTATGCTCAATATAGTAACTAAGATCCCTTTTCACATCCAGACTGTGTAACCTCCTCTCTCCAGAGGAAGAATGATCAGTGAAAAAGACAGGCAGAGAGATAGACTGGTTCAAATTAAAGTCTGACACTACCTTGGGAAGGAACTTTCTATTGGTGCAAAGGACCACTTTATCCCTATGAAAGGAAATTAAATCAGGTTCCACTGACAAAGCCTGTAATTCACTGATCCTCCTAGCCGAGGTAGTGGCTACCAAAAATACAGTTTTCCAAGTCAAGTATTTCAGCTCAGCTGAAGATAAGGATTCAAAAGGGGGCTGCATAAGCTGTGCAATACAGATGTTCAGATCCCAAGAAGGAGTAGGCTCCCAAAATGGAGGACTGACATGGAGCAAGCCCTTGACAAAATTCTTGAAAACTGGATGAGAACCTAGAAAAGAGGCCTTACCAGCCGAAAGAAAAGCAGACACAGCTGCCAAATGTACCTTAAGAGTAGTAGGCCGAAAGCCTAAACTGTTAAGATGCACCAAGCAGTCCAAAACAGTGGCAATATCAGCCAGCTCTGGCTTAATATGCCTACTGGAACACTAGAACCCAAACCTTTTCCATTTGGAGTTGTAAATCTTTCTGGTAGCAGGTTTCCTGTTAACTTTTAGAATGTCCAAAACTGATTGGGACAGATGCAAACTTTCATATTCTAGCTCTTCAAGAGCCAGGCTATGAGCCTGAGAGACTGAAGGGTGGGGTACAGAATCCTCCCCTGGGAAGAGGTGAGGAGATTGTACTGCCTGGGGAGACACAAGGGCAGTGTTGGTGACAGTGACAACAGTAGAGGATACCAAGGTTTTCTGGCCCAGTCTGGGGACACTAGAATCACCTTGCAAGGCTGAGACGTGATTTTTATCAGGACCCTGAATATTAGAGGAAAAGGAGGAAATGCATACAGAAACCTGCTTATCCAGTTCAGCAGAAGAGCATCCTGGGGAACAGAGCCCAGAAGGGGTGGTCTGCAGCAATACAGAGGTAGATGATGATTGTGTGGGGCTACAAAGAGATCTATCTCTGGGGTGCCCCATCTCCTGAAAAATGACCTGTAGAATTGCAGGATTCAGGGTCCATTCGTGGTGTCCTTGAGAAATCCTGCTGAGGGCATCTGCTAATATGTTGTCCTTCCCTGGGAGATGCACAACCACCAGGGAAACCTGAAGGGAATATGCTAGAGACCAAATTTTCATGGCCTCTGTGCACAAGGCCGAGGACCGAGTGCCTCCCTGTTTGTTGATGTACCACATGGTTGTGGTATTGTCTGTTCTGATCTGAACCACTTTCCCTTGAACCACTGTTGAGAGAAGTGCCAGAAGAATAGCTCTTAACTCGAGAAGATTTATGTGCAGAAGGGATTCCTGGTGTGACCAAGTTCCCTGAGCTGTAAAATGATCTAGGTGAGCTCCCCAACCAAAGAGGGAGGCATTTGTGGTGAGAATCACCAAAGGGGCCTGACAGATGAAAGGAACCCCTTGTCGAAGACTGTCCTCGTCCAACCACCACAGGAGGGCCTCAACCAAAGTTTTGGAGACTGGAACCAGTTTGGAGAGAGGGTCCTTTTTTTGAGACCAAAAGGATCTGAGATGAAACTGAATATCTCTCATTTGAAATCTTGCTCCCTGAACCGCAGCTGTGGAAGCTGCCATGTGTCCCAGCAGCTGCAGGAAATGTCTGGCTGGATGAGACACTAAAGGGCGAAAAGAGGAGGCCAGAGTGGTTAGAGAATGAACCCTTGAGAGAGGAAGAAAAGCTCTTGCTTAAACTGTATCTATTTCCACCTCTATGAAAGTAAAAAGCTGGACTCGCTCCAGGACAGACTTCTGTAGATTTAGAATGAAGCCCAAGGACTCTAGAAGTCTTTGGGTGACCTCCAAGGCTGACTTGACTTAGTCTGAGGACTGGCCCACTAGGAGCCAGTCGTCCAGATATGGGAATAGAAGGATTCCCTGCTTCCTGAGGAATGCCACCACCACCGCAAGACACTTGGTTAACACCCTTGGAGCAGATGTTAGGCCGAAGGGCATGGCCCTGAACTGGTAATGGCCCGAGGGCAACTCGAACCTGAGGTACTATCTGTGGGAATGTCTGATAGGTATGTGGAAGTAGGCATCCTTGAGATCCAGGGAGACTAGCCAGTCTCCTGGTCTCAGAGAGGGAAGAATTACTCCCAGAGTCACCATTTTGAACTTTGGTTTTGTCAAATGCTTGTTCAGGTACCTTAAATCCAATATGGGTCACCACTCCCCTGTCTTTTTTGGGGGTAAGGAAGTATCTTAAATATAATCCTTTTCCCCTGCGACAAAGAGGTATCTTCTCCACTGCTTGCAGAAGAGAGGAGACTTCTGCCTCTAGGGCCCGTGTCTCCAAGGGAGCAGGAGGACTGAAAGACTTCGCTCTCATTTTTGGGAACATTTTGAAACTGAGAGCAAGTCCCTGGCCCACTAATTCCAGGACCCATTTGTCTGAAGTAATAGACTCCCAGGTCTGGGAGTAGTGAGTCAGCCTGTCTGCCCCCTACTGGGATTGGGGAGGTGACCCTGACTGAGACCTCAGGGTGTCTGCTTGGCAGCGGGCTTGGACTGAGTAGCTGCTGGGGTCCTGGTTACCCACGTCTACCTCTTCCCCTAAAGAACCCCCTCTGCTGGAAGGAAGAAGAGGAGGCCTGAGCTTGGTAAAAAGGCCTGCCCCTGCCCCTAAACTGCTGCCTCTGAGGAGTAGTCTGCTTCTCTTTAGCTGCAGCACTCCTATATGTGGTCCTGTATTCGTCCATTTTCTTCATGTAATTCTCTGTTTGATCCCCAAACAGAAAATTACCAACTACAGGAAAATCCATGGCCTTAGCCTGAGTATCCTGGGAGAGGTTGGTACACCTAAGCAAAGCAAATCTCCTGACCCTGGAATGAACATCACTGGAATCAGCAGCAGCGTATAACTGCACCTTAGATGCCTCTATACCATTTGCAGCCACCTGCCCAGTTCACTGGCTAGCTGGGAAGGGGCATTCTTGGCCGATTCCAGAACCGTATCACACATAGATTTCTGGTACCTGGCAGTGTATGCCATGTAATTAGATTGTCTGAGTGGCATAAGGTTCATGCTGGAACACCAGAGAGAAAATCTCTTCCATTTAGAAGAATAAGTTTTCTGTGTGGAAGGCTTTCTATAATCCTTTAAAATATTTAGGACAGCTTCTGAAAGATTTAAATCTGCATACTCTAATTCCTCAAGAGTCATGCTTTGAGATGAAGGGACCTGAGATTCGGGTACAACAATGTTCCCTGATTGGAAGTCAGGAGATTGTGTCTGAGGGGCAATTGTATCGGTTTGCTGACAGACATGGAAAGCAGAAGAGAGTATCATGGCTGCCTGGGCCAATCCGGAGCTATTAAGATCAAAGATGCTGAGAGGGATTTTAGCTTCAGTAACACCCTGAAAACCAGGGGGAAAAGCATACAGGTGCCTGCCTGTCCAATCCAGAACCAGGGCATCCAGAGGAACTGTGCCCTGTGCTGGTGGTCTGCAGCAATATTGAGGTAGCTGGTGGTTCTGGTTGGATGCGAACAAGTCTATCTCTGGAGTGTCCCACCTTCTGAACATAACTTGTACCATCTACTTGTTCAGAGTCCATTCATGATGGGCCTGGTTGATGCGACTTAGTGCATCTGCCAAAGTACTGTCCTTTCCTGGCAAGTGAATTGCCTGTAGAGAGACCTTCAGAGGGTACCCCAGTGTCCAAATCTTCATGGACTCTGTGCAGAGGAGGCCTGACCTGGTGCCTCCCTGTTTATGTAATACATTGTGGTGGTATTGTCTGTTCTGATCTGAACAACCCTGACCATTATCAGTGAAGAAAAAGCCTTTAGGGCTAGTAACACTACTCTTAGCTCCAGTAAGTTTATGTGCTGAAGGGACTCTGCTGCTGACCAGATTCCCTAAGTGGGTGCCCCAGCCCAATAGGGATGCATCTGTTGTGAGTACCAGAGAGGTGTTTTCTCTCTGGAAAGACACTCCCTGCCTTAAATTGGATTCCTGTTTCCACCACACGAGGGCCCTTAATAGTGGCCTTGTCACTGGTATAAGCTCTGAAAAAGGGTATTTTTTCTGACTCCAGTGAGCCCTGAGGTGAAACTGGATGTCTCGCATATAGGATCTGGATCCTTGAATTGTGCCTGTGGATGCAGCCATATGACCTAGTAGCTGCAGAAACTGTTTTACAGTGTTTGACCTGTTCAGGATGAAGGAGTTTGCTATTGACTGAAGACTTTGCACCCTGTCTAAGGGTAAAAAGGCTCTGCCCTGAAGTGTGTTGATTTCTGCCCTTATAAACTGCAAAGTTTGAGCAGGGGTTAGAACTGATTTCTTTTGGTTTATTATGAAACCCAGAGACTCTAAGAGGACCTGGGTGATTCTTAAGGAGTTTCTTACTTGGTCTGGTGAGTTTCCCACCACCAGCCAATCATCTAGGTAAGGGAACACAGTCACTTCTGATCTTCTTAGATATGCCACTACAGCAACTTGGCACTTTGTGAATACCCTTGGTGCTGAGGAGAGACCGAAAGGAAGAGTTGAAAACTGATAGTGGCCTGAAGGGAGTCTGAATCTGAGATATTGTCTGTAAGATTCCTTTATGGGGATATGTAAATAGGCATCTTTTAAGTCCAGTGATGCTAGTCAGTCCCCTTTTTGGATTGTTGGCTATATTCGAGCCAAAGTTACCATTCTGAACTTTGATTTTTTTTCAGATGCTTGTTCAAAGCTCTGAGATCCAATATTGGCCACCACTCCCCATTTTTCTTTGTTGTTAGGAAGTATCTGGAGTAAAAACCCTTTCCTCTCAGGGTGGTAGGGACTAATTCCACTGCTCTGAGATGTAACAATTTCTGAACCTCTGCTTCTAGCAATGTCCTCTCTGCTAGAGGAGATGAGCAGTAAGAAAAAATTACTCACCTCAGTAATGTTGTTTCTTCTAATGGAGTCTTGCTATATTATGACATATGCAGTGAGTCCCAACCTTCGAACTGCTCCGGAGGTGAAAAGAGTTAACTTTCCATGCAGGGCATGGAACCTTGAGCGCGAGCTCGGTTGAAAACTCTGTCAGTTGTTCTTCAAACTGAAAACTGTCAGATCTTTATGAGCAAAACTCACTAAGGTTCTGTGTGGAAGCCGTAAACCTACACTAGACAACTGGCTACTAAATATAAGAACACATCTTTCTTGGTCCCAAAACAAAGACTCCAGTCAGGGGATCCAGAAAAAATAAAAACATAACACCCAAACACCCCAAAAAGGAGGGGTGAAAATAAGGTGGGCATCTACCAAGTGCCAACACTACACTGCCCACCCACATCCCAAAAGTAGAAGTTCTGAGAGGGGCAGGCTTGGGAGGTCATATAGCAAGACTCTATTAGAAGAAACAACATTACTAAGGTGAGTAATTTTTCTTCAAACAACATGAAGTCTTGCTATATTATGACATATGCAGACTACACAGCAGTACCCCCATGGAGGAGGGACAGAACCTACTTAGGAAATAGGCTCGAGGCATAGCTGTGTCAAACCGAGCATCACTCCAGCCTGGATATAGGGAGTAATGCTTGTAAAGTGTGAACTGTTTTCCAGGTAGCTGCTTGACATATCTCTAGGATAGGGATGTCCCTGGCAGCAGCCAGAGACGCAGCTGTACCTCTGGTAGAGTGAGCCCTCAGGCCTGAGGGAGGAACCTTACCCAATTTCTTATAGCAAATTGGATACAAGAGACAATCCACCTGGCAATGGATCTTTTAGTGGCAGGTTTCCCTTTACCAGCCTCACCATAAGTGAGGAACAGTTGGAGGGAGTCAAACCTGTAACCCTTGGTACATTCTATGTAGTAACTAAGGGCTCTTTTGACATCTAAACTGTGCAGTCTCCTCTCGCCAGAGGAGGAGTGGTCAGTGAAGTACACAGGAAGAGAAACAGATTAAGGTGGAAGTCTGAAACCACCTTAGGCAAGAACTTCCTGTTAGTCCTGAGGACCACCTTATCTCTATGAAAGGAGATAAAATCAGGTTCCACTGACAATGCCTGTAATTCACTTATGCGCCTGGCAGAAGTGATGGCTACCAAAAACACAGTTTTCAAGTCAAGTACTTAAGCTCTAGCAAAGACAAGGGCTCAAGGGGGCTGTATAAGCTGAGCAATGCAAATATTAAGATCCCTGGGAGGGGTAGGGTCCTGAAAGGGGTTGGTGTAGCAACCCCTTGAAAACTTGGAGAATACAGGATGAGCTGAAAGAGAAGAGGGTTTACCTGCTGATAAGAAAGCAGATGGCTGCCAGGTGCACATTTCAGGGTAGCTGGTCTCAGCCCCAATGTATTCAAATGCACCATGTAATCCAGGACTGTGGATAAGTCAGCAGATTCTGGGGAAATATGCCTGCCAGAGCACCAAATGGAAAATCTCTTCCATTTGGAATTATAAGTAGCCCTGGTGGAAGGCTTCCAGAAGTCATTAAGATATCCAATACACCTTGGGAGAGGTGTAGGTCAGCAAACTCTAACTCTTCAAGAGCCAGGCCTTGAGATTGAGAGATTTGAGATCTGGTACCAAACTCTCCCTGGCACAGGTTAACAGGTTGTGATTCCTGGAAGACACAGGGAAGGTGGACTGCTAAGGACATATGAGTGGGTACCAAGGCTGCCTGGCCCAATCTGGAGCAATCAGGATCATCTTGCAGGGCTGAGATCTGATTTTGACTAGCACCTTGAAAAGAAGAGGGAAGGGGGGAAAAGCATAGAGGAACTTCCCTTCCCAACTGAGAAGGAAGGCATCCAGGGGGACTGAGCCCTACACTGGGGGCCTGCAGCAAAAAAGAGGAAGTTGGTGATTGTCTGGGGCTGCAAAAAGATCTATCTGCAGAGTGCCCCATCTGGCAAATACTACCTCCAGTACTAGGGGATCCAGTGACCGTTCGTGATGGCCCTGGGAAATCCTGCTGAGAGCATCTGCCAGGACATTGTCCTCACCTGGGAGGTGAACTGCCGTAAGGGAGGTGTTCAGGGAATAAGCCAGGGACCACAACTTCATTGCTTCGGTGCACAAGGCCGTAGACCGAGTGCCTCCTTGCTTGTTGGATGTATCACATTGTAGTGTGTTGTCTGTTCTGACCTGTACGACTTTGTTCTGAACAGATGTGGAAAAACTTGAAGTGCTAGAAAACTGCTCTGAGTTCCAACAGATTGATGTGAGCAGAGATTCCTGTGGGGACCACAATCCCTGGGTAGTGAGATTGCCCATGTGAGCTCCCCACCCCAAGAGGGATGCATCTGTAGTAAGGATTAAGGAGTGAGACTGAGGGTGAAGGGACCCCTTGTCTCAGATTGCTCTGGTCCTACCACCACTGAAGGCTTGGATCAGGTTCGAGTCACTGGGATCAATTTGGTTAAAGGGTCTCCTTTAAGACCAAAGGCTCTCAAATGGAACTGGACGTCCTCATCTGAAATCTTGCTCCCTGCACCACTGCTGTAGAAGCAGCCATGTGCCCCAGGAGCTGCAGAAATGCCTTGCTGGTCGAGAGACTTGCAGGTGAAAGAGAGGCCAGAGAGACCAGGGTCCTTGCTCTTTCCAAAGGGAGAAAGGCTCTGGCTTCTTTTTGTGTTCAGTTCTGCACCTATGAAGGTGAGGAGCTGGACAGGCTCTAGAACTGACTTTTGAAGATTGAGAAGGAAACCTAGAGATGTGAGCAGTTGCTGAGTTACCTGAAGGTGAAGTTTGACTTTGTTCTGGAGACTGGCCACTATGAGCCAGTCGTCCAGGTAAGGAAAGATGGCAATCTTTTGCCTTCTAATGGGCAGCTACATATGCCAGAGGCCGAGGGCATTGCTCTGAACTGGTAATGGCCTGAGGGCAGTTCAATCTGAGGTACTTTCAATGGGAGCTTTGATGAGAACATGGAAGTAGGCATCCTTGAGGTCCAGGGACGCTAGCCAGTCCCCTGGCCTTAGAGAAGGTAAAATAATTCCCAGAGTCACCATTTTGAATTTTGGTTTTAAAAGGTGCTTGTTTAGGTATCTGAGGTCCAGGATGGGCCGCCATTCTCCTGTCTTTTTTGGGGTAAGGAAGTACCTGGAGTACAATCCTTTGCCCTGGTGTAGGGGTGGAACCCTTTCCACAGCTCTGAGAGCCAGGAGAGTAGAAACTTCTGTTTCTAGGGCAAGTGCCTCTGATGGATTTGCAGATGGAAAGGACCTGGTTCTCATCTTTGGAAATCTTTTGAAGCTGAGAACCAGTCCCTGGCTTACTACTTCCAGGACCCACTTGTCTGATGTTAAAGACTTCCAGTCCTGGACAAAGTAAGCCAGCCTGCCCCCTACAGGTAGAAGAGAATCGGCCCTGGCCACCCCATCAGGGTGCCTGCTCGGCAGGGGCTTTGGGCTGAGGGGTGAAGCAGGCTTGCTTGCACCCCGCCTGCCGCCTCCTCTAAAGAACCCCCTGGGCATAAGCAGAAGAGGAGGCCTGACTTGGTAGAAAGGCTCTATGAAAAGGCCTGCCACTGCCCCTGGAAGGCTGCCTTTGAGGAGTGGCCTGCCTTTCCTTGGCCTGTGCACTCCTATAGGTGGTCCTATATTCATCCATTTTCTTCATGTAATTCTCTGTCTGCTCCCCAAACAGAGAATTCCCCACAACAGGAAAATCCATGGCCTTAGACTGGGTATCCTGTGACAGGGCAGTACATCTGAGCCAAGCCATTCTGTGAAGTGCCACAGTTGTAGCCATGACCCTTGATGACACATCATTAGAGTCTACTGCAGCATGAAATTGCATCAATCCTCCTGGAGTCCTTTTCAGGGGGGTGGGAAGCTAGAGGAACATTTGCCTTGTCACAGGCTGCAGCCTGCACTACCCCCACATGGCTGCATTGGTGTGTGAGGAACTCCGTATCAGAGCCTGATAACGTATACCTGTTGTCCATCCTTTTATCAACAGGAGGTATAGTGTGAGGAGTTTTTAGAATTTTTACTGTCTGTTTCCGAAAAGATTTATGCAAAGGAATAGACAGTCTCCTAGACTCTGGAATATCCATCATTTCTACATAATCAGGCTCCTCTTGGTCATCAACAGCTTCCTCAACAGGGAGCTGGAGAGTTTCAGCAACTTTCTTATAGAACATAAAATGAGAAGGAGACTCAGATAGCCTGAGGGGAGAAACCCCTGACGGTCTGTCTGGAGAGATGTCCGGTTCAATGGGCACATCCAGACTTTCAAAACCACATTCACTCTCCTCATACTCCTCTTCCCCCTCCTCCGGTTCATAAAAATCCTCAAAATCATAATCTTGAACCGGTGGAACTGGCCGAACCGAGCATTTACCTGATGGTGTTGGTTCGGTCGGAACCGGGGAAAATGACTGGACAATTTGAATTGCTTAGCTATTTCTCAGCGGTTGGAGAAAGAACGCTTGGCTCCCACCAGCTGACTTCCTAGTCCTTTTAGTTGAACTGCCCTCAGAGCTGGCTCTTCGCTTGCTCGAGGGCAGTATCGCCTGGTCAGAGGGAGTCCTCCGGTTCGGTTGGGACCGAACCGCTGGCCATCCGGGTCAGCGGACTTTTTGCCTCCTTTCCCTGAGCCTACCAACTCTCTTTTCTATGGTGGCAGCAGGAAAATTCTTACAAATCTGGCAGTCTGCATTGAGGTGGTCAAACCCCAGACAATATACACAGGTGGTATGTGAGTCAGCCTTAGCAAAGGCTTCCCCACAAACACCACAGTGCTGAAACCCAGTGGGCCCGGTTTTTCTTTTGTGTTTCTCAGACATAGTGCCAACCTAACCAAACTTGCTCGTTTATGGCAATCCGCCAAGCAAGACTCCCTTATCGGTTCCCAACCGTGTCACGGGTCATGGAAAAAAACGTAATGAAATCCCTTTTTTTTAGAACCGATAAGACCCGGGAACCGCACTCTAATGAAGGACTAGTGAAGTTTGAGAATAAACTGATCGGTTCAAACCGAACCGAAAAGCGTTTACAAGTTCCACACAGAATAAAATAAATGTAAGCCTATCTATTACTTACAATACCACAGACAGAGCTTGAACCGACCGGTTGCGGTTTAATTTTGGTCGAAAACCGATAAATAATACTTTTTAACCGACAAACGAACCGAGCAGAAGGAGAAATCTCCGGAGCGACTGTTCAGTGAGGCGGAGTAAAGAATCTGACAGTTTTGAGTTTGAAGAACAACAGACAGAGTTTTCAACCGAGCTCGCACTCAAGGTTCCATGCCCTGCATGGAAAGTTAACTCTTTCACCTCCGGAGCAGTTCGAAGGTTGGGACTCACTGCATATGTCATAATATAGCAAGACTTCATGTTGTTTGAAACCCTGGTCTTCTGTAGAGGAAAAGATTTGAAGTCCAGAGACAAACCCTGACCCACTACCTCCAGCACCCACTTGTCTGTGGTGATGCTTAGCCAAGCCTGGAGGAAGTGGAAGAGTCTGCCTCCGACAGGGAGGGAGGAGGTGGCCTGCGCCTCAAGGGTTTTTCTTTGGTTGGGGCTGAGGTTGGGTTTGGGAGCCCCTCCTACTCCTAACCCTAGAGTATCCCTGTTGTGGATACTGCTGGTACTGGGGCACAGCTACTGGCTGGAAAAAGGATCTGGTCATAAAAGACCTTCCTCTGCCACCCCCCCATAGGGCCTAGTGGATGGAGAAGCATGCTCCTTACCAGAGTTGCTTCTATAGGTTACCTTATACTAATCCACTTTTTTCATATATGCAACCGTGGATTCCCCAAAAAGAGAGTTTTCCTCTAAAGGAAAATCCAGGGCCTTGGATTGAGTATCCTGAGTAAGGTTAGTGGCCCTGAGCCAAGCAAACCTTCGCTGTGCCACAGTGTTAGCCATCCATCTGGCTGCAGTGTCATTAGAATCAGTAGCCATCTGGAACTGGTACTTAGCCACCTCCAGCCCAAACCTGGCAGTTTCAGCCAGGTCTTCAGACGAGGGTGAGGGGGCTTTCATGGACATGTCCAGTAACAACTGCCACAGGGATTTTTGATACTGGGCAGCATAAGCTTGAAAAGTAGCCTGTCTCATGGCCAAAGAAGCTGATAACTAGCTTTTTTTGGCCATGCTATCCACTTTTCTGGAGTCCTTGTCCAAAGGGTGGGAGGACAGGGGGACTCTGGCTTTGTCGCAGGCTGTCTGCTGTATAACCCCTTGATAGTCAGGACGGGAGAAAAGGAAATCAGCTCAGTCCTGTCCAACTGATACTTTTTATCTATTCTCCTATCAATAGGAGGAATAGAATTAGGGGTCTGTAGAAGTTTTAGGATGTCTTTTTTTGAAAAATTTGTATACTGGCAAGAGGAGGGCTTTTGTGGGTGTCAAACCTATCATATTTAAATATTCAATTTCCTCCTTGTCCTCAGTCTGCTCTGTAGTAGCAATATCCAGAGCATCTGCCATTCTTCTTACAAATGTAAAATGTGAGGAGTAATCCTCTGACACCCTGGGAGGAGAACCAAAATCTTGCTCAGGGGATACCTCTGGAGGAATTGGTTCATCATCCTGAAAAAGATCATTTTCCTCTTCATAATATTGCACCTTCTTTAAAGAGGGCAACACACCACTGCTGGCCTGGGGACCCTGGGTAGGGGCGGGCTACTGGGGAACAATGTTTTGCAGTGCCTGGATAATTTTAAAAGCCTAGGCTATCTCTTGAGCCGAGGGCATAGCAGGCATCTGCACAAAAGTCCCTGGTTTAGCAGGGGAGGATTCTGCATGCTTGGTTTTTTTTTTTTAGTTTCTTTGAGGGAACCGGGGAGTCAGCAGGTTCTTTTCCTCTTTTTGCCCTTTTTTCACCTGTATCATAGGCAGGGGTAAGCAAACTTGTGGGTTCAGCCACAGCAGATTGAGGTGTCAGCTGGTCAGAGCCTGAGGGACCCCTAGGAAATTTTTTGTTTAGCCTTTCAAGGCGTTTTTCCACGGGTTTTCCAGGAAAGTTTTACAGACTTCACAATCCTGATCCAGATGTTCGAATCCCAGGCAAGCCACACATCAGGTGTGCTTGTCTGCTTTAGCAAATACATCTCCACATTTTAAACAATTTTTGAAACCGGGTTCTCCGGTTCTCTTTTTGGGTTTCTCTGACATGGTAATGCCTAAAACCGAGAAGAAACACTAAGTAAAGAATAAAGTGCAGTTATTTAAAAGTTATACTTTTTTTTAATTTTTTTTTGTGGTCAGTTCCGGAACCAATTGGAACCAGAGGAACCGAACCCAGGAGATGACAGGTGAACCGGATCAGCGGTTCTGTAATCGATAAAAAGCTGTTACAAAAACAATAAAATGGACTAAAAAACTAAACTAATAATAGACAAAAATAAGGCTATTTAATCAGAGAACCCTGATAACTTAAAACAACTAACCCGCTTCCCCCACGGTTATGCCAAACCACGAGAAACCAGAAAAAATAAGTAATTTAAGCACTAAACAAGGTTTACACTAACAATTAGTAGAGGCAATAAAAGAAATAGAAAATACTTAAGTTTTTTAAGGTTACGAATCTTCTTTCACGCGAAAGAGTACGACGACCACTCCGAGCGACCAGACTTTCAGGAGGAGAGAAAAATCTGAAGAGGTTAGAACACCACAGTTGGTAGAGTCAGTATTTGAAACATGCTCACATGCAAAGAATTCTACTTATTTGCATGTGTTCCATCTCTCCGGACAGTCCAACCATCCAGGCTTACTGCATAGTTATGAATATCCTGAGCATTACTGGAGTTAGAAAGAGACCTTGTGGTTATTATATCTGTGACCTCAAAGTGCCAGGGTAGTGTGACAAAGCAGTAGGTAAGGCCAGTGGAATGCTGCGATGCATAGGGTGCAGTATCTCCAAAAGCAAGTGGGAGTTGGTGTTGCCACTATGTTGCTCACTGGTGACTGCCCACCTGGAATATTGTGTCCAGTTCTGGAGGCTGCAGTTCAGACAAGGGCAACTAAAATGGTGCAGGGTTACACCAAAAGCCCTATGAGGAGAGACTGAAGGATCTCAACATGTACACCCTGTAAGAGAGGAGAGCGAGTAGGACATGATAGAGACCTACAAGTACCTCACAGGTGTGAACAGGGTGCAAGAGGGGAGTCTCTTTCAAATGAACACAAGCACCAGAATCTGAGAGCATGCGATGAAGCTTCAGTATTGTGTCCCCCACTATGTGTACCTTTCTCCTGCCCCCTTTGGGGCTTGACCCACCCCCAAGTCTGCTGTCCAGCAGAGCCTGCCTTTGGGCATGCTAGCTTCCTTGTCTCCCCTGCTGGGAGATTGGGGGGACCTTCTATTGCAACAGGATGAACCTGTTGCTAGTGCATAGCTCTGGTTCCTCAGACTTGGACTTCCCTCAACCAACTACTGTCCAGTCTCCTTCACAAGGCTTAGATGGCCTATGAGGTGGCTGTGGCAGCAGTGGCAAAAGACACATTCTTTCACTGAAAGTTGCCTCAAGGGCAGCCCTGCCTCCAAGGCAGCACTGCCCTGGAGACAAATATTATGGAAAGGGCTGTCTCCCAGGCAGGGTTTTAAATTGTACAGCTAAAGAGCTGAGCATCACTGCTGTGCCAGCCTGATAAAATGAGAGACTGTGCATTCGAATCCAGACACGATCCCCTCAGTTTTCTTTTGTCAGAATTTCACTAGAGTGGTGATCCATGGCGGCATGGAGTTAGTGTAATAAATATATGGGAAAAGGTACTTTAATGTGAGAAAGAACGAGTGCAACATTAAAGTGCTGTCTCTGAGGCAATGCAACCCTGGAGACAGTTTTCACTGGAAGAATGTGTCCCCTGCACTGCAGTGCCCTATGTTGCCTGGTGGCTTAAGCTCTCAAACGATATATTTCAGCTCCACCCTTATGGCCTGGAACCTCCTACCACTGAGACAGTGGTGAACTCCCACAGCACTCTATTGTTCAACACTGTCCCATACCCCTTACACTCCCCCCATATCCCACCAAAGTGTCCTCCCTGTAGTGGTGTGACTGTTGGGTTTGTACTCTAAGGTATCCTAGTTAGGCACCATCCGGGATTCACTTGCACTGTTTTAAAATATAAATATACAATATATGGTTATGCCAGATAGGGTGTCTTGGGGATATGCTCACACTCCTGCTTTTTTTACCCTCGTACTTGTTACCTATTCTTCCAGAGTCCCCTGTGGTCATGCTGTCTTTTTGCAGTCGTCTCTGGTCAGATTCTCTGATCCTGCTTTCTGCTACTCAACACGATGGGATACGAATGCAATGGGATGCTTGCAGGTGTGAGGCTATATCTTGTCTCCTCTAAGCCTGCTTCAGACTCTTTATAGAAACATAGACTTTGATGGCAGATAAGAAAAAATTATTCACCTTAGTAATGTTGTTTCTTCTAATGGAGTCTTGCTGTATTCTGACTATTGCAGTTAGGTCCTGCCTTTCAACTGCCCCGGAGAACAAAGAGTTAACTTTCCATGGCCAGCATGCAATGTTCAGTGCGAGCTCAGTTGAAGCCCCTGTCTGCTGCTGTTTAAACTCCAACCGTCAGATCTTTACGAGCAATACTCACTAGAAGTTCTGTGTGGAAACTGTAAAACTCACACTAGCCAACTGGCAGCTAAATTTATTAAAAAGGGTTTTTTTGGTTTCAAAGCAAAGACTCAAGTCAGGAAACCCAAAAAACAAAACACAACACACACCCAAAGTAAAGGAGGGTGAAAAAGGGGCACCCTTAGGGTGCTAACACTGCTCCTGCCCACCCACATCCCAAAAAACAGGTTCTGAGAGGGGAGGTGGGGGGTCAGAATACAGCATGACTTCATTAGAAGAGACAACATTACTAAGGTGAGTAATTTTTCCTTCAAACAACATGAAGTCTTGCTGTATTCTGACTATTGCAAACTACTAAGCAGAACCTCCATGGAGGAGGGACAGAACCTACTTTGGGAATAGGCTCTGAAGTACTGCTTTGCCAAACCAAGCATCACTCCTAGCCTGGATATCCAGAGAGTAATGCTTGGTGAATGTATGGACTGTTTTCCAGGTGGCTGCCTGACAAATTTCTAAGATAGGAATATCCCTGGCAGTAGCCAGGGAAGCAGCTGTACCTCTAGTAGAGTGAGCCGTCAGGCCTGAGGGTGGGGTTCTACCCAGTTTTTCATAGTAAAATTGTATACAAGAGACAATCCACCTGGCAATAGATCTCTTAGTGGCAGGTTTGCCCTTACTGACCTCTCCATATGTGAGGAACTGGAGGGACTCAAACCTGTGACCCTTGGTGCACTCTATGTAGTAGCTGAGGGCCCTTTTAACATCCAAGCTGTGCAGCCTCCTCTCTCCAGAGGAAAAATGGTCAGTGAAGAAAACAGGGAGAGACATAGGCTGATTCAGGTGGAAATCTGAAACCACCTTAGGTAAAACTTCCTGTTAGTTCTTAGGACCACTTTATCTCTATGGAAAGAGATGAAATCAGGCTCCACTGACAGGGCTTGCAATTCACTGATACTCCTGGCAGAGGTAATGGCTACCACAAACACAGTTTTCCGAGTCAAGTACTTAAGCTCTGCAGAGGACAAAGGCCCAAAGGGTGGTTGCATAAGCTGAGAAATGCAAACATTAAGGTCCCAAGCAGGAGCAGGGTCCCTAAAGGGGAGGATTGGTATGCAGCAAGCCCTTGAAGAACTTACAAAACACAGGATGGGCTGACAGAGGAGAGGGATTGCCTACTGACAAGAAGGCAGAAACAGCTGCCAAATGCACTTTAAGTGTAGTTGGCCTAAGTCCTAGGCCATTAAGATGGGCCAGATAGTCCAGAACTGTAGGCAACCCAGCAGATACTGGAGAAATGTTTATTAGAGCACCAAATAGTGAAACTTTTCCATTTGGAATTGTAAGTCTTTCTGGTGGAAGGCTTTCAAGAAGCCTTAAGGATATCCAGAACCCCTTGAGAAAGGTGCAGATCAGCAAACTCTTAACTCTTCAAGAGCCATGCCTTGAGATTGAGAGACTTGAGGTTCGGATACCAAATCCTCCCCTGGGAGGATGTCAACAGGTTGTAATTCTGGGATAGACAGGAAGGTGGACTGCTAAGGACAGCAACAAGGTACCAGGCTGTCTGGCCCAGTCTGGAGCAATCAGAATCACTTTGCATGGTTGTGACCTGATCTTGACTAACACTTTGAACAGGAGAGGAAAGGGGGGAAAAGCATGCAGAAATTTCCCTTCCCAATTCAGAATCAGAGCATCCAGGGGGACTGAGCCCAAGACTGGGGTCTACAACAAAAGAGAGGAAGTTGGTGATTGTCTGGGGCTGCAAAAAGATCTATTTGTGGAGTGCCCCATCTTGAGAAAATCACTTTCAAAACTAGGGGATCTAGGGTCCCTTCGTGATGGCCCTGGGATATCCTGCTGAGAGCATCTGCTAGGATATTGTCCTTCCCTGGGAGGTGAACTGCTATCAGAGAGGTTTGCAGGGAATAGGCCAGGGACCACAACTTCATTGCTTCTGTGCACAAGGCCATAGACCGAGTGCCTCCTTGCTTGTTGATGTACCACATTGTGGTGGTATTGTCTGTTCTGATCTGGACCACCTTGTTCTGTACAGATTTGGAAAAGGCTTGCAGTGCCAGAAACACTGCTCTTGAGTTCCAAGAGATTGATGTGAAGCAGAGATTCTTGAGGCAACCACAGCCCTTGAGTGGTAAGATCCCCCAGGTGGGCTCCCCAGTCCAGCAGGGAGGCATCTGTGGTGAGTATCACTGAATGAGATTGAGTGACAAAAGGAACTCCTTGTCTCAAATTGTCCTGATCCTGCCACCACTGCAAAGCCTGGATCAGGGTTCGAGTCACTGGGACTAGTTTGGTAAGGGAATCCTTTCTTTGGGACCAGGAGGCTCTTAAGTGGAACTGAATGTCCCTCATCTGAAATCTTGCTCCCTGGACCACTGCTGTAGAGGCTGCCATGTGGCCCAGAAGCTGCAGTAAATGCCTTGCTGGTCGAGACACCTGAAGGGTGAATAGAGAGACCAGTTCCATAAGGGTCCTCACCCTGTCCAGGGGAAGGAAGGCTCTTGCCCTTATTGTATCCAGCTCTGCCCCTATGAAGGTGAGTTGCTGTACTGGCTCAAGAACTGACTTTGGAACGTTGAGGAGGAATCCTAAGGAAGTGAGCACTTGCTGAGTTATTTCCAGATGTGACCTGACTTGGTCTGGAGACTGACCCACTATGAGCCAGTTGTCCAAGTATGGAAAGATGGAGATCTTTTTTCTCCTTAGGAAAGCAACCACTACTGCCAGGCACTTTGCAAACACCCTTGGGGCTGATATTAGGCCAAAGGGCATTGCTCTGAACTGATAGTGGCCTGAGGGCAACTCGAACCTGAGGTACTTTCTGTGGGAGCACTTGATGGGAATGTGAAAATAGGCATCTTTGAGGTCCAGGGAGGCTAGCCAGTCCCCTGGCCTTACAGAGGGCAGAATTATTCCCACAGTCACCATTTTGAACTTTGGTTTTAAAAGGTGCTTGTTCAGATATCTTAGATCCAGGATGGGCCACCATTCTCCTGTTTTTTGGGGGGTTAGGAAGTACCTGGAATATAATCCTTTGCCCTTATGTAGGGTAGGAACCCTCTCTATGGCACTAAGAGCCAGGAGGGAAGAAACCTCTGCCTCTAGGGCAAGGGTCTCTGATGGATTTGCAGGTAGAAAGGATCTGGTTCTCATCTTGGGAAATTTTTTGAAGCTGAGAACCAGTCCCTGGCTTACTACTTCCAGGACCCACTTGTCTGATGTCAGAGACTTCCAGTCCTGGACAAAGTAAGCCAATCTGCCCCCTACAGGTATTGGAGAATCGGCCCGGGCAGACCCATCAGGGTGTCTGCTTGGCAGGGGCTTTAGGCTGAGGGATGGAAGCAGGCCTGCTCATTCCCCGTCTGCCTCTCCCTCTGAAGAACCCCCTCTGAGCATAGGAAGAAGAGGAGGCCTGGGCTTGATAAAAAGGCCTTTGAAAAGGCCTGCCCCTGCCCCTGGACTGCTGCCTTTGAGGAGTGGCTTGCCTTTCTGTGGCCTGAGTTCTCCTGTAGGTGGTCCTGTACTCGTCCATCTTTTTCATGTAGTTCTCTGTCTACTCCCCAAACAGAGAATTACCAATGACAGGGAAATCCATGGCCTTAGCCTGGGTATCCTGTGATAGGCTAATACATCTGAGCCAAGCCATCCTCCGAACGGCCACAGATATAGCCATGACTCTAGATGAAACATCATTGGAGTCCACAGCAGCATGAAATTGCACCTTGGATGCCTCAATACCATCTGCAGCCACCTGCTCCAGCTCCTTGGCAAGCTGGTCAGGGGCCTGTTTAGCCAGAGCCAGCAGTGTCCCATCTGGACTTCTGGTATCTAGCTGTGTAGGCCATATAGTTAGCCTGCCTGAGTCCCAAAGATGCTGCCATGTACTGCTTCTTTGCTATGGCATCAATCCTCCTGGAGTCCTTATCTGGGGGGGTGATGTCAAGGGAATATTTGCCTTATCACAGGCAGCAGCCTGCACTACCCCAACATGGCTGCATTGCTGAGAAAGGAACTCCGTGTCCGAGCCTGAAATGGTGTACCTCTTGTCCATTCATCTGTCCACAGGAGGTATGGAGTTAGGAGTCTTTAGAATTTTAATTGTCTGTTTCCCAAAAGATTTATGGAGGGGAATAGACAATCTCCTGGACTCTGGGATGTCCATCATTTCAACAAAATCAGGCTCCTCCTGATCCTCTACTGCTTCTTTCATTGGAAGATGGAGGGTTTCAGCCACTTTTTTAAAACATAAAGTGGAAAGAGGACTCAGAAAGCCTAGGAGGAGAAACACCTGATGGTCTGTCTGGGGAGATGTCCTGGTCAATAGGCACATCCAGACTTTCATAATCACCATCATCATCCTCATACTCTCCCTCCTCCTCCTCCGGTTCATAAAATTCTTCTGAAGTGTAATCCGGAACCAGAGGAACCGACCGAACCGAGCCCCTTCCAGACGATGCCGGTTCGGGCGGAACCGGGTTAGTGATTGCACTATTCTTTATCGCTTTGGCTATCTCATCAGCGTCGAGTATGAATTTCTGGATCCGAACTGATGATTTATCTCTTCTCTTCCTTTACCGAACCGACCTCAGAGTCGGCTCTCCTTTGCCTGAAGAAGTTTCGCCCTGGTCAGAGGGCACTCCTTCTGGTTCGGTCGAATCAACCGGGCTGGCCATCCGGGTCAGCGGACTTCTTGGCCAACTTTTCCCTCAGTCTACTTACTCTCTTATCCAGGGTAGCTTTGGTAAAATTCTTACAAATTTGGCAGTCTGAATCGAGGTGGTCAAACCCCTGACAATAAACACAGGTGGTGTGGGGATCAGCCTTAGCAAAGGCTTCCCCACATACACTGTAGTGTTGAAACCCAGTAGGCCCGGTTTTATTTTTCTTGAGTTTTTCAGACATGGCCAATCCTATCCAAAACTTACCCTTTTTTCCGCAATCCGCCAAGCAAGACTCCTCTATCAGTTCCTGACCGTGTTATGGGTCTTGGAAAAAAACGTAATAAAATCCGGGTTTTTTTAGAACCGATATGGACCGGTTACCACACTCTAAGTAAATTCACAAACTTTTTTAAACTAAATTGATCGGTTCAGCTGAACCGATACGAAATTTACAAGTTCCACACAGAAACTAAATGTAAAACCTATCTAGTACTCACGGTACCACAGACTGAGAGTTAAACCGACAGATTCGGTAGCAGAAATTCGGTAGAAACGGAGCAAAAAACGACACTTTAACTGACTTTTTTGAACCGAGCAAAGGAGAAATCTCCGGAGCGACTGTTCAGTGAGGCGGAGTAAAGAATCTGATAGTTGGAGTTTAAACAACAGCAGATAGGGGCTTTAACAGAGCTCGCACTGAACGTTCCATGCTGGCCATGGAAAGTTAACTCTTTGTTCTCCGGGGCAGTGGAACAGTAGGACCTAACTGCAAAAGTCAGAATACAGCAAGACTTCATGTTGTTTGAAGGACCGCTTGGCCCACCTAGTCTGCCCATTTCCCGACCTAGAGGATAAGCTGCAGATCCTATTTAACCAACAGCCTAGCCCCCACAAAAATTGCCTTATGTCTGTCCCATGCATTCTTGAATTTTCCCACAGTTTTAGACCTCACAACCTCCTCAGGAAGGCTGTTCCATGCGTCCACCACCCTCTCCTGTGAAAAAATACTTCCTCACATTGCTCGTGAGCCGTCCCCCCTCTATCTTCAAATTGTGTCCCCTTGTTCTTGCACATCTCTTTTTCTGAATGATGCTACCCTTTTGGACGTTCATCAATCAGAAGTCTGTTTCACAAAGTGTAATTATCCACTTCCACAAGATACTGCAAATATTTTCCCAGCAACAGTAGGTTTTCCATTGAGAATTACAGAAAGTTGTAATTAGCATTATCATCTGTTGTACTGGGGGGGTATCTATAACTGTGTATATTACATAAGTCCTCATATGATAACTTAATGGGATACCCTTGAGCAGGAAGGGTTAGTAGGAGGCACACAAAAATACAGTCCCTGAGGGATCCGTAGACAAAGAGGTGACAAGACTTTCCCTATGCTTGTGCAGGGGTCAGTTAGCCAACATACAGAAACGGCCAGGGGGAGTCTGACTTAATGACGATGCTGATATGCCGAGGGGCCCTGTACTATGCACACTGACTGCTCAGTACCATCATCCCTTACTCGCAAGGTGCAGTGACTTCTGCAATAGTAGAATTACTAATAATACTACTACTTTATTTTTAAGGCACCTTTCATTAAACCAAGGCGCCGTACAGAATAAAAACATTTAAAATTTCATATATTACATCAACCTCTATATATATATATATATATATATATTCAAACTCCAAATGCGTACATCCACAAATATGATTTTAGGCCTTTTTCAAATCCCTCCACGGTCAGGCACTCCCGTAACTGGTGGGATAGAGAATTCCAGAGGGTAGGGGCCGCATACAGAAATGTACGAGCCCCAGAAGATTTCAAAGACACCCTCAGAATCTCTAACAACCACTCGCCAGCTGAACGGAGTGATTGCCCAGGGCAGTAAGGGATCAGGAGCTCTTTCAGGTAGTCCGGGCCAAGTCCATGTAGGGCTTTATAAGTCAGAAGACCGACTTTAAAGGTGATCCGCCACTGTACTGGCAGCCAGTGCAGTCCGCGCAACACCAGCAAAATATGGCAGGACCGTGAGGTACCAGTCAAAAGCCAGGCCGCAGCTTTGTGCACCAGCAGCAAGCGGTGGATTTCAACCCCAGAAAGCCCTAGATAGAGGGAACTGCAATAGTCCAAGCGCGAGGACACAAAGGCATGGACCAGCGTAGGAAGATCGCCGGATGGAACAAGGTGCCCAATCCTGGAGCTGTTACTCAGATGACAGAATGAAGACTTGAAGACGGCAGACAACTGCGAATGCAGGGTCCATCCCTCATCTAAAATTACCCTCAGGTTACGCACCCATTCAGAGGTCGGGAGTGAAACACCCCTGAGATAAAGTCCAGAGGGTGAACCAACCCCCGGCCCCCCTATCCGGCGAGCCGAATCCACTACCAACACCTCCGTCTTTTCAGAGTTCAACTTCAACCAACTCGAATCCATCCACTCCTGGATTTCACCAAGGCAGTTATTAAAGACTGAGAGAGCTCCATCCTGATACTAAAAGCAGTTTTTGCAGGGGTTGCAGCCTTGTGAACCATAACTTTTGTTCCAGAAGAGAAAAGAGTAACGGAAGAGAACAGAGCTATGAAGGTGGGGGTTCACTGGAGGCCAAGGACATGGACAGCTATTACAGTCTTCATATCCAATCGCATTTTCCTCAAAATGCAAAGTGCTCTGAACCCCCATCCCCACTCCCTTGGTATCCACAACCAATGGAGCCATTGTCACAAGTTAGCTGGACTCCCTAAAAATACATAAACAAGTCAGCCTCCTCAACAAGTGCACTGCAGAAGAAGGTGATGGAAACAAGAGAGCCATCTTTGGGCTAAGAGATGGAGACAGGAACCAAAAGTAAAAGACAACCCTCTGTTGCCCATGGCTATTGTCTCATCTGAGCAGAGTAATACAAATCAAACACTCACAATACTGCTGGCCCTCCACATTAAGTCAGTCAAGGGTGGGTTTTCAATATCTCACTTAGGTATATGTTAAGCAGTGATCCAGTTGCTGGAGCTGTGGTAGTAGTGGCAAGGAAAGGCAACAGTGGCCAGACAAAATGTCATCTTCAAAACAGGCCACCAAGGAGGAGTGGCACAGAGGCAGAGCGGTGTCAGTGACACTGACCAGCCATGATGGCCTGACTTGTCCTAACTCCTGACTAAGGCAACCCAGACACATTGCAGGACCAAGAACAGACTGCTGATCAGAGCAACCTGACTGAGCAGCATCAATACTGATGGCAGGATGAGAGAGTATGTCTGTGACTAGAGCAGAATGGAAGACTTTACTTCATGCTAGTCAGCAGTTCAGGGGGGGAATCATCAGATTCAGCAGGTACACTACAGTAAACAAAACAGTAAAAAATCACAGTACCGTAGGCTGTTTCTTTACTTTTGCATTCACAGCTTTGATGACAGCCAAGATGGTGATTAACCTACAGTAGGTTAGACAGTGTTATATTTTAAATGGGATATGCCAGCCCTCAATAAATCTGGTGGTCATGAACCCTACAAATCACACCCAAGTACTCTGTATTCATTTTGATCACTTAACACAGCAGTTTAACAGGGATCTAGAGTCTTGGCAGTCTGTCGCATTATGTTTTTTATATTTCACACAAATGCGCCCCATTTCAGCCTTGGGTGGATATTTTAGTCAGTGGGCTAGCCTGATCTCCTGCTACATGGGACAGGGGCCACCACAGTACGAAAAATGTCATGCTACAACTTCAGAAACAATGGAGGGAAGGGCTAGCTTTGCTAAATTTCTCTCAATGTCATACAGAGGCGCACTTTTGTACTGCGCTCTTCTGTCACCAGAATATATGGCACATTGGAAAGATCTTGAACTGTTGGAGGAGGACCTCTTTCCTCTATTAAAAATCCTATTTTCTTATCCCTGTCTCACACCATCCCAAATTACCAATAATACTTATACACTTAATACACTGCAGTACTGGGAAAGATTCAGTGACCACAAGCAACTGCACACAGAAATGACCAGGAAGAGTCTGACTTAATGAGGGTGCTGGTATGCAGAGGGGCCCTGTACTACACACAGTGTCTGCCCAGCATCATTGGCCCTTGTTCTCAAGGCACAGTGACCTCAGCAATGGTAGAATTACTAAAAGCAGTTTTTGCAGGGGTCGCAGCCTTGTGAACTATAACATTTTACTAGAAGGGAAAAGGGTTAGGTGGTGCACAACACAAACCTTTCCCTATACCATTCGTATTCACCCGTTAAACTTGATGACATCTATCTGAGTTGGGAAAGGGCAGGTTTATGCTTCCCCTGCAGAGCCTTCCTTTCAGTTTTTGAAGGGCAGGACATTATTCCTTTTGTTGACCTGCAGCATATCTGTCATCTGTACCAATCAGATAAGAAAAAATTACTCACCTTAGTAATGTTGTTTCTTCTAATGAAGTCTTGCTATATTATGACATATGCAGTGAGTCCCAACCTTCGAACTGCTCCGGAGGTGAAAGAGTTAACTTTCCATGCCAGGCATGGAACGCTGAGCTCGAGCTCGGTTGAAAACTCTGTCTGTTGTTCTTCAAACTCAAACTGTCAGATCTTTACGAGCTAAACTCACTAAGGTCCTGTGTGGAAGCTGTAAACCTACACTAGCCAACTGGCTACTAAATACAAGAACACATTTTTTGGTCCCAAAACAAAGACTCAAGTCAGGAGACCCAAAAATGAAAAACACAACACCCAGTCACCCCAAAAAGGGAGGGGTGAAAAACAAGGTGGGCATCTACTAAGTGCCAACACTGCACTGCCCACCCACATCCCAAAAACAGAGGTTCTGAGAGGGGCAGGCGGGGGAGGTCATAATATAGCAAGACTCCATTAGAAGAAACAACATTACTAAGGTGAGTAATTTTTTCTTCAAACAACATGAAGTCTTGCTATATTATGACATATGCAGACTACACAGCAGTACCTCCATGGAGGAGGGACAGAACCTACTTAGGAAATAGGCTCTGAAGTACAGCTGTGCTAAACCGAACATCACTCCTAGCCTGGGTGTCCAGAGAGTAATGCTTGGTAAAAGTGTGAACTGTTTTCCAGGTAGCTGTTTGACAAATCTCTAGAATGGGGATGTCCCTGGCAGCAGCCAGGGAAGCAGCTGTACCTCTGGTAGAGTGAGCCCCAGGCCTGAGGATGGAACCTACCCAGCTTTTCATAACAGAATTGATACAAGAGACAATCCACCTGGCAATGGATCTTTAGTGGCAGGTTTTCTTACCAACCTCACCATAAGTGAGGAACAGTTGAGGGAGTCAAACCTGTGACCCTTGGTACGCCAATGTAGTAACTAAGGGCTCTTCACATCTGTTGTGCAGCCTCCTCTCGCCAGAGGAGGAATGGTCAGGAAGTACACTGGAAGAGAAATAGATTGATTAAGGTGGAAATCTGAAACCACCTTAGGCAAGAACTTCCTGTTAGTCCTGAGGACCACCTTATCTCTATGAAAGGAGATAAAATCAGGCTCCACTGACAAAGCCTGTAACTCACTTATGCTGCCTGGCAGAAGTGATGGCTACCAGAAACACAGTCTTCCAAGTCAAATACTTAAGCTCTGCTGAAGACAAGGGCTCAAAGGGAGGTTGCATAAGCTGAGCAATGCAAACATTAAGATCCCAGGCAGGGGCAGGGTCCCTGAATGGAGGGTTAGTGTGAAGCAATCCCTTAAAAAACTTAGAGAATACAGGATGAGCTGAAAGAGAGGAGGGTTTACCTGCTGAAATAAAAGCTGACACCACTGCCAAATGCACCTTTAGGGTAGCTGGTCTGAGCCCCAAAGTGTTTAAATGGACCATATAATCCAGGACTGTGGGTAAATCAGCAGATTCTGGGGAAATATGCTTCCCAGAGCACCATATGGAAAACCTCTTCCATTTGAAATTGTAAGTAGCCCTGGTGGAAGGCTTCCTAGAAGCCTTCAATATATCCATTACACCTTGGAAGAGCTGTAGATCAGCAAACTCTAACTCTTCAAGAGCCAGGCCTTGAGGTTGAGAGATTTGAGGTTCGGGTACCAAACCCTTCCCTGAGCACAGGTTAACAGATTGTGATTCCTGGGAAGACACAGGGGAAGATGGACTGCTAAGGACAGTAGGAGTGGATACCAGGGTTGTCTGGCCAGTCTGGAGCAATCAGAATCACTTTGCAGGATTGAGATCTGATTTTGAATAACACTTTGAACAGGAGAGGGAAGGGGGGAAAAGCATAGAGAAACTTCCCTTCCCAATTGAGAACTAAGGCATCCAGAGGGACTGAGCCCAACACTGGGGGCCTGCAGCAAAAAAGGGGAAGTTGGTGATTGTCTGGGGCTGCAAAAAGATCTATCTGCGGGGTGCCCCACCTGGCAAATATTACCTCCAGGACCAGGGGATCCAGTGACCATTCATGATGGCCCTGGGAAATCCTGCTGAGAGCATCTGCCAGGACATTGTCCTTGCCTGAGAGGTGAAGTGCCGTAAGGGAGGTGTTCAGGGAGTAAGCCAGAGACCACAACTTCATTGCTTCGGTGCACAAGGCCGTAGACCGAGTGCCTCCTTGCTTGATGATGTACCACATTGTAGTGGTGTTGTCTGTTCTGACTTGTACAACTTTGTTCTGAACAGATTTGGAAAAAGCTTGAAGTGCTAGAAAAACTGCTCTGAGCTCCAACAGGTTGATGTGGAGCAGAGATTCCTGAGGGGAACACAGTCCCTGGGTAGTGAGGTCGCCCATGTGAGCTCCCCACCCCAAGAGGGATGCATCTGTAGTAAGGATTAAAGAGTGAGACTGAGTAACAAAGGGAACCCCTTGTCTCAGATTGCTCTGATCCTGCCACCACTGTAGGGCTTGGATCAGGGTTTGCGTCACTGGGATCAACTTGGTTAGAGGGTCCTTTCTTTGAGACCAAAAGGCTCTCAAATGGAACTGTATGTCCCTCATCTGAAATCTTGCTCCTTGAACTACTGCTGTAGAAGCAGCCATGTGCCCCAGGAGCTGTAGAAAATGCCTTGCTGGTCGAGAGACCTGCAGGGTGAATGAGGAAGCCAGAGAGACCAGGGTCCTTGCCCTGTCCAAAGGAAGGAAGGCTCTGGCTTCTCTGTGTTCAGTTCTGCCTATGAAGGTGAGGAGCTGGACAGGCTCTAGAACTGACTTTGGACGATTCAGAAGGAAACCTAGAGAGGTAAGCAGTTGTTGAGTTATCTGAAGATGTAATGGATTCTGGTCTGGAGACTGGCTCACTATGAGCCAGTCGTCCAGGTAAGGGAAGATGGCACTTTTTGCCTTCTTAGGTAGGCAACTGCTACTGCCAGGCATTTTGTGAATACCCTTAGAGCAGAGGTGAGGCCAAAGGGCATTGCTCTGAACTGGTAATGGCCTGAGGGCAGCTCGAACCTGAGGTACTTTCGATGGGAGCTTCTGATGAGAATATGGAAGTAGGCATCCTTGAGGGCCAGGGACGCTAGCCAGTCCCCTGGCCTTAGAGAGGGTAGAATAATTCCCAGAGGCACCATTTTGAATTTTGGTTTTAAAAGGTGCTTGTTTAAGTATCTGAGATTCAGGATGGGCCGCCATTCTCCTGTCTTTTTTGGGGTAAGGAAGTACCTGGAGTACAATCCTTTGCCCTGGTGTGGGTGGAACCTTCCACTGCTCGAGAGCCAGGAGGGTAGAGACTTCTGCCTCTAGGGCAAGTGCCTCTGATGGATTTGCAGGTGGAAAGGATCTGGTTCTCATCTTTGGAAATTTTTGAAGCTGAGAACCAGTCCCTGGCTTACTACTTCCAGGACCCACTTGTCTGATGTCGGAGACTTCCAGTCCTGGACAAAGTAAGCCAGCCTGCCTCCTACAGGTAGTTGAGAATCGGCCCTGGCCACCCCACCAGGGTGCCTGCTTGGCAGAGGCTTTAGGCTGAGGGGTGGAAGCTGGCCTGCTTGTACCCCGTCTGCCTCTCCCTCTAAAGAACCCCCTCTGGGCGTAAGCTGAAGAGGAGGCCTGGGCTTGGTCAAAAGGCCTATGAAAAGGCCTGCCCCTGCCCCTGGAAGGCTGCCTTGAGGAGTGGCCTGCCTTCCTGGCCTGTGCACTCCTATAGGTGGTCCTATACTCATCCATTTTTTCATGTACCTCTGTCTGCTCCCAAACAGAGAATTACCCACAACAGAAAAATCCATGGCCTTAGTCTGGGTATCCTGTGACAGGCTAGTACATCTGAGCCAAGCCATTCTGCGAAGTGCCACAGATGTAGCCATGACTCTTGATGACATATCATTAGAGTCCACTGCAGCATGGAATTGCACCTTAGATGCCTCAATACCATCAGCAGCCACCTGCTCCAGCTCCTTGGCAAGCTGGCCAAGGACCTGTTTTGCTAGAGCCATAACAGTATCCCATCTGGATTTCCGGTATCTAGTAACATAAGCCATATAATTTGCCTGTCTGAGTCCCAAGGATGCTGCCATGTACTGTTTCTTTGCCATGGCATCAATTCTCCTGGAGTCCTTGTCAGGGAGGATGTGAAGCCAAGGGAATATTTGCCTTGTCACAGGCTGCAGCCTGCACTACCCCAACATGGCTGCATTGTTGTGTAAGGAACTCCATATCAGAGCCTGACAATGTGTACCTCTTGTCCATTCTCTTATCCACAGAAGGTATAGTGTGAGGAGTTTTAGAATTTTACTGTCCGTTTCCCAAAGATTTATGCAAAGGAATAGACAGCCTCCTAGACTCTGGGATATCCATCATTTCCACATAGTCAGGCTCCTCTTGATCATCCACAGCTTCCTCCATAGGGAGCTGGAGGGTTTCAGCCACTTTTTATAAAACATAAAATGAGAGGGGACTCAGAAAGCCTAGGAGGAGACACTCCTGAAGGTCTGTCTGGGGAGATGTCCGTTCAATGGGCACATCCAGACTTTCAAATCCACATTCTCTCCTCATACTCCTCTTCCTCTCCTCCGGTTCATAAAATTCCTCTAAATCATACTCTTGAACCGATGGAACCGGCCAGACTAATGCGCTTACCTGATGGTGCGGTTCGGTCAGAACCGGGAAGCGACTGGACAATTTTAATCGCTTATTATTTCTTCAGCAGTTGGAGAGGAAAGTTTTGGCTCCACACCACCTGATTTCCTAGTCCTTTTGCTGGAACCGACTGCCCGGTCGGCTCCTCCTTTGCCCGAGGAAGTCTCGCCTGGTCAGAGGGCATTCCCTTCGTTCGGTTGGAACCGAACCGGGCTGGCCATCCGGTCAGCGGACTTCTTGGCCTCCCTTTCCCTGAGCCTACCAACTCTCTTTTCCAGGGTAGCTGCAGGAAAATTTTTACAAATCTGGCAGTCTGCATTGAGGTGGTCAAACCCCAGACAATAAACACAGGTGATGTGGGGGTCAGCCTTGGCAAAGACTTCCCCACAGACACTGCAGTGTTGAAACCCAGTGGGCCCGGTTTTTCTTTTGGGTTTCTCAGACATAGTGCCAGTCCTAACCAAACTTGCCCATTTATGGCAATCCGCCAAGCAAGACCCTCTAATCGGTTCCCAACCGTGTCACGGGTCGTGGAAAACGTAATAAAATCGCTTTTTCAGAACCGATAAGAACCGTAACTCACACTCTAAAAGACAGATTAATGTATTTTAAAATAACCTGATCGGTTCAAACCGAACCGATAACCGCTTACAAGTTCCACACAGAAGAAATAAATGTAAAACCTATCTAGTACTCACAATACCACAGACAGAGCTTGAACCGACCGGTTGCGTTTAAATTCGGTCAAAAACCGAAAACAATACTTTAACCGACAAAATGAACCGGCAGAAGGAGAAAATCTCGGAGCGACTGTTCAGTGAGGTGGAGTAAAGAATCTGACAGTTTGAGTTTGAAGAACAACAGACAGAGTTTTCAACCGAGCTCGAGCTCAGCGTTCCATGCCTGGCATGGAAAGTTAACTCTTTCACCTTCGGAGCAGTTCGAAGGTTGGGACTCACTGCATATGTCATAATATAGCAAGACTTCATGTTGTTTGAATTTTTGTTATCTGCAGGTAGGCAGTTTTATTAAAACACAGCTAAAGCAATGGCTCCCCATATGGAAGTGCCTCTATTCCATGGTTTCTTATGTCATTGCTTGGGGAACACATTCTAATGCCCTGATTTCGCAGTTATATAAAGATCTCTCACAGATTTCACAGCACTTCACAGATGGAGTCTGTGGTAAATGGGGAGACATATCTTGCTATTGCCATTACTCCCAGCAATGACAGCTGTACACATTGTGCATACACCAGGTGACATCTTCATCTTCACATACCTGGAAAGAGTTTTCCTGGAAGACAGTAATTCTGTATTATATTACTGCAGATAGGCAGTTAAATATTTAGCCACAAAGGGGGCACACTGCTGAAGAGGTTGCACCACACCTAAAGCAAACCATGCCCATATGTTCTGGGACTGCCACAACTCATTACCTGCTAGAATCAACTGACAACAGAATTGCAGGACTTCTTTGAGGATTCCATTGTTCTCTCAGAGAGGGCATGCTTCTTTGTGGACACCACAAGAAGTTTCCATGCCCCTTCAACACGTTTGTCTGTTAGCAGCACAAAATAAAAAAATTAAAAAAATCACAAAAAAGTGGCTGTCCCTTTCTGTTTCAGCAATTTACTTGTGGTAAGGCAGTGTATCAGCTGTCTACTGAATGGAAAAGCTTACAGCGTATTGAATCACACATTGTCTAAATCTGAACTGCTATGGTGCAGATAGGGGGTTTATTTGCTAGGAAAAATAAATAATTTTGTACCATTGTTAATATATCTTTGCCATCCCAAGGCATAAATTAGTGTTGGAGAGTTGATTAGTGGCCTTTGCTAATCAAAATGAAAAATGATTAGCAATCAGATGATTTTAAGTAGCAGTTTTCTAAAATGGGCATTTTTACTTTAAACCATGTAATTATTACTTATAATTCTACATATTGATAAAACAGACATTGTATACATAGTTTAGTTTATTTAGTTATTTATTTATTTGCAGGACTCTGAGTCCACCTTTGTTTTTTTTTTACCAATTATTTCACCAGGTGAGACACACTAAGCTGAAAGCTTGTTTGCAGGTGCAACCTGGGAGCACAAGGAAGTTAAGTGACTTGCTCAGGGTCACACAGTATGCACCTAGGGGGCTGTGGGATTCAAACCCAGGTCTCCAGATTTGCAGCTCAGAGCCTTAACCCACTGCGCCATACTGCCTCCAGTACAAACTCTTTCCCAAAGGTTCAACGTCATACATAGATTAGGATAATAAAAAGGAATTTACATTTTGAGACTATATGCACTTACATGGGAAGCACAAATTAAGCATCAGAAAGCAATTAAGTGCATCAAGTTCCCACACAAAATTCAGATACACATGTAAAATGCTCACATAGCAACCCAGGTGAGCCTTGTCCTGACAACCTAGGAGATAAGGAGAGGTAGGAGGAGGTGAGCATGACAGGGATGGAGAAAGTCTCTGAGACCTAGTAAGATGAGAGAGTGCGGAAACAGGGGTTCGAATAACTTGCCCCAGAGGGGGTGCTCCTGCCCCAGCCAGAGTAGCTTCAGCGGTGGCAGGAAGGAATTATGTGCTGGGGAAGAGACACGCAAACAGGTAGGGCCAGCAAAAGGGCAGGAGACACTGGGAGGGGGGCGTGAGTGGTGGGAGAGAGAGAGAGACAGACAGACAGAGAGAGGGGGAGAGTGAGAGGGAGGGGAAGGGGAGTATGGGTAGGTACTACAAGGGGTACTATTACCAGGATAGGGAGAGATGGGAGTTGGAGGGCAAGAAGTGAGTTGCAGAGGACTCAGTAGCGAAACCAAAAGGTGGGGTTGCCTAGGGGGAGGCACAGAGTGCCCCTTGAGGGGCCTACAGGTGCTGGGTTGGCAATCACAAGCACTCCCACTGACAAGGACCTGTTTCAGTTCTGTTTTAATGATCCTTTGGTTCTTAGCCTTTAACGTAGCAGCAGGTAGCTCATTAAACCATTAAAGGGGCACAGTAGGAGAACGATCCATTGCTCCAGGGCTGTACTACGGAAAGGGATAAAAAGTGTGTTATATAGCTTCCCTCTGGTATTGTGTTTAGTATTATTTACTGAAAACAAGTCAGCAATGCAAGGTGGTATGTCACTGAGCATAGCTTTCCACCCCAGAATGCATGTTTTAATATTTTATTCTGTTCCAAAGTGATAGCAGTTTGCTCTGCTCATACAGTGCACAGGTGTGCGTTAGGCAGTCTACACCTATCATCAGCCTACAAGCAGTGGTCCAGGTACGTTTTAGGACTCAGAAGTATTTACTACTTCCTTTTTACACCTGGTAGTATTTTCATCCACATGGTAGTACTGTCATCCACTGACCCATCGTGTACCCCCATATCAAAACCAAGTCTCAATCCCACTGGACACCTGCAGTCACTGACTGTCTAATACTGTTATGGAGTCATACTGTGACCTTATTTTTAACACTGTCATGTTGCAACAGTCCTTCTAACCAGTGAGTAACTCCTGTCCCCACCGCTATGGGTTCCTGTGTAGTGCCATGGCTGCTAGCATCTCATGGTACTGCCAACTTTGTACATGGTTGCACCACATATTGTAAATTTACAGAGTGGGAAGAAACTTTCTAAAAATCAGAAAGTGGGAGTATTTCAGTCATAAATGGTAGTAAAATACTCCTTTACTCCCCCTATCTGTTCTCCTGCCTACAAGCCTTGTTTAAGGCTGTTACTACCCTTTTGAGGGCCGTATCCGAAGTGGCTCCGTAAACCACCAGGCCATAATCTATAACTGAGAGAACAGAGCTAGAAATGGAGATCTGGTGTGAGGTTATTCCTGTACCTGTGCAGGACACCCAGCTTGGAGTTTACAGCTTTCACTACCAAGTCGATATGTTGTCCAGAGTGTCATCAAACATGACACCCAGGTCCTTGAAAGAGTGCACCTGTTCAAATGGATCAGACTTCTTGTTTGAAATTGTTAATGTGGGGACTGTATTTGCCATTTTGACCAAATTGTAAGCATAGCCTTTTTATTACCCCACCTCATGTACCCGGTACTGAAAATTCCCCTCCAAAATGTGATTCCACACCACAGGTGTAAAAATACAGTTTGGCCAGGATTTGAAAAGTGACAGCTGTCATGTTCCTGAGGTGGTATGAAAAAATGGCTATCTTGAAAATATGGTGTCAAAATACTAAAAATTTCCAAAGTTATGAGCGTGCGTAGTGAATCTGCAACAAATGGTCATAATTTTGACATTTTTACATATTTTGACCCCATATTTTCAACATAGCCTTCTTATGACCCCACCTCATGAACAAGGGCAGGAATAATGTTCAAATCCTGCCTGAAAGGTGAATTTACCAAGCGGCTGCAAAATTACCCTTTGGGTGGGAGTTGTGATATGACAGTCATATTGTGCATGAGATGGGGTCCCCAAAAGGTTATGTAGAAAATTTGGTGTCAAAATGTCCACACATAGCTGAGCTATGAATATAAGTTGAAGCCCCCATTGAATTACATTGAACCACATTTACCTTAGTTTCTCATGTTGCAGTCGCCGGTTCCAGCAGCAAGATGTGTCTTTGATTGAACCTGGGACCTGTTCAAGTGAGTGAGGGTGTGTGGGGGTATACTGGGGGTATGGGGTGGTGGGTGCTGAGTGGGAGGTAGGGGAGTCCCTTTCCTTTGCAGAAGTCTTGTAGGCCATGTTTTTTTTGGGAGGGGGGTATGATACAGACCTTTAAATATCTCACAGGGGTAATTAAGGTACAGGAGGGGAGTATTTTTCATAAGAAATGGTGCTCAAGAAGAAGGGGACAAGCTATGAAGCTGGAGAGGGTTAGATTCAGGAGAGATGTGAGGAAGTATTTCTTCATAGAAAGACTGGTGGACTCCTGGAACAGCCTTCCAACAGAGGTGGAGGTGGCGAAAACAGTGGTGGGGTTCAAGAATGCATGGCATAAGCACAAGAGAATCATAGTGGAAAGGAAGGCAGGAGGGAGAAAGAGCTGCAGATCAGGCATGATTTGCAGTAATAGTATAGGTAGATAGGGAGAAATGGGCAGACTGATTTTGCCAAGCGGTCCTATCTGCTGTGAAATTTGATGTTTCTATGTTTCTGTGATTTTGGTGATCCTCTTGTGAGAGGGACTATATTATATTTTGTCCCAGAGGAGGTGGCCAGCTGATCCCTTCCACTTTCTGATGTGCTAGCACCATCCTGTGCTGAAATGCGTGGTGACATCTAGCCAGGGAGCATGGGGCCCGATCCACTGACTTGACATCACTATGTGTCTGAGCATGGGACAAGGCCAGCACACTGAGAAGTGGAAAGGATTCACTGGCTGCCTCCTCGGGGCCAAAATGTGATCCTGTTTCTCCTGCAGGGATTACCCAAAAATTTCTTAGTGAGGCCTAAAAGACTTTCACAAAGGTAAGGGACTTTTGCTACACATTCTACTTAAGAATACGGGACTCAATTTTCAAATGAGCGGGCCAGGCACAAGGGTCTTGCGACAAGGAGAAATTGCACAAAGGGTTCCACATGTTGGTTTTCTGGTTAATGTCTTCAATAAATAAATAAACACACCACGCCTTGTGCCAGTCCCAATTTTGTAAAGCACCCTGCACCACTGGGGGGCCGGGACTGCCTGCACCAACTGGATTTGTGCCATGCCATCCTTGTGAAAGCTGCACCAGTGCACCATGGCAGAAGGGGGCTTGCACCAGAGCAGCACTGCAGTGTCCCCTAATGTGGGATTTTGCAAGCCCCCCCAAATAGGCACATGGACCCTGCCATTAGACTAGCCCAGTGGTGCTCTACCCTCCCATGCACTGCTGCTGGAGCCCTCAATAGGTGGGGAAGGTGACTCTGTGCTCCCTGGGGAAGGTGCCCATACAGCCCCGGACACCTGGCAGACCACCAATGGAGTGGCCGGTATCCTTGGCAGGTACGAGCCCAACCCCCCCCAAATGGTGGCACTGGTGCATCCCCCCCCCCCACACAGGTACCCGAACTGACGGTGCAGTTGCCCCATCGGGCAGTGGCCACCCTCCCACAACAAATCCCACCCCCATTGCAAGCCAGGGCATGCTGTGGATGACCCACCAGCCACCAGGGCGAATGACCGGTGGATCACCATTACTGACTGTAGCTTGTGGCTTTTCCTTCATATGTGCTGTTTCTTCGGCACAGCTGTCAGCTTGTGGCAAACCAGGGGACTTCGGCCCCAGGACCACTCTTTTTCTAAAATTTGGTGCTGGGTCCCTGGCGCAGCCAGATTTGCTGCAGGCAGTGGTTCAGTACACGATGCGCTGATCTTGGGTGGCTTTCTAAAATCAAGCCCATTATAAAAAACAAAAAAAATAGCCAACTGCAAATTCCAAGGCTATAATTTAATCTTGAGGTCTAGGTGACTTCACAAAACATTCAAACTTCATCCCTATGGTTTACATTGTCACCTAAACCCCTTGGTTAATTTATAGCCTTGTAATTCACAGTTGGCAATCTATTATTCTAAAGTTCCTTATTATAATAATGCATTAGCACTCACTGTGGCTCTGGCCAGAGTGTTTTTATTTTGCCTCCAAATATAGCACTTGTAAGAAATAGTTTAAAAAGCAAACATGCCCTTACATTAGAAAACGATTTTGTTTTTTCAGATGGCTTTGCTTCTTCTCCGTCAGTTCTATCTCATCTGTGATGTTTTTCAGTTCCGTCTGTAACTGGCTAAGCTGAGCTGCATTGGATTCACGAGCAGCAGAAACTGCACCTAGAATAAGAAGAAGTCTGCTTTTAGCTTCACTAAGCAGCCTGAAAAAGGCAACAACTCTTTTTTGTTCATTTTGGTAACTCAAGTGAGGTGTATACATCATTTCAATACTGCATGTCATCTTAGTTAGCCATGAATGTGCCTGCTGCAACCAATACACCTGTGTTAGATTGACTCCCTATGAAGTTGTGGCCCAATGTCACAGATCATATTCATTCAATACTAGTACTGATTATTGGCAACAAAACCATTTAATAATGTCTAAAATACTCCAAAAACAGAAACATTATTCCAAAATAGTAATATTTATTACAGAAAGCTAAACTGAGACAATGTTATGGTTGGGAGCTGAGCTAATAATAACTTAGTTACTTTGTTATAAAATATTTCACAGGAAAATCTCAATGGAGGTTACATAGAAACATAGAAACTGACGGGAGATAAGGGCCGCAAGGCCAATCTAGTCTGCTCGTTTCTTTTTCTACCTTATGAATGTGCCATCGGCATTTGCTCTGTCAATGGCCTATCTATTTATACTTACCTGTATTGCTCCCTTATGCCTATCCCATGCCTGTTTGAATCCCTGCACTGTTTTCATATCCACCACTTCCTCAGGTGGGCCATTCCATGCATGCACCACCCTTTCTGTGAAAAAGAACTTCCTCACATTACCCCTTAATCGGCCTCCTTCTAATCTCATGCTGTGTCCTCTTATCCTGCTATTTTTCTTATATTGAAACATGTTCGACTTTTCACCTTGTTAATGCCCTTAAGGTGTTTGAATGTTTCAATCATATCACCTCTCTCCCTCCCTTTGCTCCAGGGTATACATATTGAGTTCCGTTAATCTGTCCTCATATGTTTTCTGATGCAATCCCTGCACCACTTTGGTTGCCCTTCTCTGGACTGTCTCAATTTGGTTAATGTCCTTGTGAAGGTGTGGCCTCCAGTACTGCACGCAGTACTGCAGATGGGGCCTAACCAGTGTCTTGTAAAGAGGGATTATTACTTCCCTCTTACGACTTGTGATACCCCTACTAATACACCCCAACATCCCCCTAGCCTTACCTACTGCTTTAGTGGATGATTTCAGGTCATCTGTGATGATGATGCCCAAGTCTCTTTCTTCCCTTGTGACTGCCAAAAACTCCTCTCCCAAGTCCCAACCTATAGGTGGCTTCAGGGTTTCTCTTCCCTATGTGCATGATCTTGCACTTCTTTGCATTAAACCCCAGTTTCCACTCTTCCAACCATTTTGCCAGTTTATCCAGATCTCTTCTCATTCTGCCCACCCCATCTGGATCATCTACTCTGTTGCAGATCTTGGTGTCATCTGCAAACAGACAAACATTACCCTCCAGTCCATCTGCAATGTCACTGATGAAGATACTGAAGAGGACTGGCTCCAGGACTGATCCCTGAGGTACCCCACTTGTGACTTGCATCTCTTCTGACCATGTACCGTTTACCACCACACTCTGTTTTCTGCCCGTCAACCAGTTTGCCACCCAGCTGACCAACTTCTGACCAACCCCGAGCCTACCCATCTTATTAATCAATCTTCTATGTGCAACAGTGTTGAAAGCTTTGCTGAAGTCAAGGTAGGCGACATCAACTGCTCCCCCTTGGTCCACCACTCTGGTTACCCTGTCAAGGAAATCTATGAGATTAGTTTGACAGGACCTTCCTGTTGTAAACCCATGCTGTCTTGGATCCTGTGCTCCACTATCCTTTCCTTAAGGAGTGCTCCATAATCTTGCCCACTAATGAGGTAAGACAGACTAGTATGTAGTTCCCTGCCTCCTCCCTGCTACCATTCTTGGGGAGCAGGATCACATGAGCCCTTCTCCAGTCTTCTGGGACCTCTCCTGTGCTCAGAGACTCATGATGGCTCTGCTAGTTCCACCCTTAGCTCCTTTAGTACCCTGGGATGTATGCCATCAGGTCCCATTGCCTTGTCCACCCTGAGCTTATCGAGCTCTTGTTGGACCCTTTCTTTTGTGAAGGGATTAGTGCACACCTCCCTCCCCCCGTGTCCATGGTGCTGAGCTGTGGGCCCTGCCCTACCTTCTCCTCTGTGAATACTGAGCAGAAATATCTATTTAGGATAGGTGCTTTTACATGGTCCTCCTCCTCCTCCTCCTCACACGCCCTCTTATCCCTTTGATCTTAGCAATACCCCCTCTGGACTTTCTCCTTTCACTAATGTATCTATAGAAAGTCTTGTCACTTTTTTTACTGTTTGTGCTAGTGTTTCCTCAGTTTTGGCTTTTTGCCTGCCTTACTGCCTTCCCTGCTTCCCTTAGGGAAGTTTGGTATGCCTCCTTATCTTCATCCCGCTGCGTTCCCTTATATTTCCTGAAGGCCAGCCTTTTGGCTCTGTCCCTTTCTGCTACTGTTTTTGAGAACCAAAGTGGTTTCCTTCTTCTTTTGCAGTGGGATGTTGCTTCACGTATTGCATCCTTAATACTTGCCCACTTTGCCTGTACCCCCTCACCTGTATTTCTTCTTGCCAGGGCTAGCTTAACTCTGTTGGCCATCTTATCAAAGTCAACTCCTCTGAAGTCCCATATTTTTGCCCTGGAATGGGATGATTTAGTTCTAGTGGCCAAATTGAACCATACCATGTGATGGTCACTGGCCCCCAGGTGACCTTCTACCTGGAGATCTGCAATCCTTTTCCTGTTAGTCAGTACTAGATCTAGGATAGCCCTGACTCTTGTGGGTTGTTGTACCAGTTGTCTGAGGCCCTCCCCTGCAGGGAATCCACTATGTGTTTAGTTCTGGCAGATGGTCCTACTGGTATTTATCAATCTGTATCTGGCATGTTGAAATCTCCCATTATCAGAACCTCCCCCTTAGCTGTCATGTTTTGTATATCTTCTAACAGTAATGTGTCTATGTCCTCCCCCTAGTCTGGAGGCCTGTAGACAACCCCAGTTTGTATGGCTATTCCATTTCCTGTTTACAGGGTGACCCACAGTTCTTCTGGCTCCTTATGTGTATTCTGAATTTTGGTAACTTTAATATTTTCACTGACATAAAGGGCCACCCCACCCACCCACCCCACCCCTTTTTGCACCTTGGTCTCTTCTAAACAGCACATAGCCGGGTACTGAAGTCTCCCAAGTGTGGTTACTGGTGAACCATGTCTCGCTAATGGCTACTATGTCCAGTTTAGCCTCTGTCATTATTGCTTGCAGGTCTGGGATTTTGTTTCCCAGACTGTGAGCATTTGTGTACATGATTTTCCACTGGCCAGATTTTGGTGTGTTGGTTGTTGGGCGAGGTCCGGCATTTACCCTGTGCATCGTATGGGGAGCTGGACCTTTTTCCTTACTTGGTGATGCAAATGAACTACAAACATGCTGAATTCCTGTTTGATCACTAGCTGAGGGGGAAGGTTGTTCTTCCTATTCGACATATCAGGTGCTGCACCCCTCTCCTCATTTGCTAGTTTAAATATTCTGCAAAAACATCAAACTTCCGCCCCAATTCACTGACTCCCTCCTTAGTCAGATGCAGTCCATTAAATTTAAAGAACTTTCACTCCCAAAACTGTTGCCAGTTACCTACAAATTTGTGTTATTTTTCCTGGCACCAGCCCTTGAGCCACATGTTTAGCTCCCCTATCTCCCCTTCTCTGACCTTCCGTCCAGCTGCCCCTCTGTCCCAGACAGACAGGATCTCAGAGAAGGAGATGCTGGACAAAATGGATGATAGTTTGTCACCCAGTCTGGTCAGGTGTTCCTTGGTCTCCACAACTGACCAGCTGGTGAGATCGTTAGTCCCTATGTGTACCAAGACATCAGTGTTTTCTCCTGCTTCCTGTACAGTTTCAGCAATGTGGTCAGTGTCTCTCCACGCTGATGTACCTGGGAGACATCTGGCCATTACCCCCGGCTGGAGATAGGTATCAACTCCCTGAACCATGGAGTCTCCTTTGATCAGAAGTGTTTTGGATTTCCTTTTTGTTTGTTTTTTTTTTGGTTCCTGTTTTAGGTGAGTTTTGTTGTGCTAGCTCCTGTGCTGCAGTGTCCTGCACTGCAGTGTCCTCTGTCCCTTTGTTTGATTTTGGAGACAGAGGCAGATATCTGTTTGTGGTATTTACATGGTTTGTGGAGGTGATATGTTGGAGAGCACTGAGTGATGGGGCATCCAATTTGCCCCTCCTAATCACCTGCCAACCTCCTGGACCAACTACCCTCTGCAGTCGAGGTGCTACTGTTGGATGTTGGGGAAATGGCAGGCAGTTCTTATAATATATTTCCTCCTGAATATGCGATTTGAGGCACGCAATCTCTGCCCATGCTGCCCACAGCTGAGCCCTTAGATCTCCAATGGCCCAGCTTGTAGGACAGTGTACTAAATCCTGTACAACTGCCCTTCTGAAAAGTGCCCCGCAGTACCTACAGTTAATAATATCCATTCCAGATAAGTTGCTGGGTTTATTTATTTATTTTTTTAGTCTTTGGGTAACTGGGTAAAGCCCACTAGGCACAAGTGCCCGTTTTCAGGGGTGACCTGAGAGCACTGGACAGTTAAGTGACTTGCTCAGAGTCATACAGTATGCAAGTGGAGGTTGTGAGAATCAAACTCGGGTCTGGTCTGCTGGATGTATCAAGCTCGTTCACACCTCATTCCTCTACCTCTAGGCTATATTGCCATCCTTAACCTGGTCAGAGTAATTGGAAGAAGGAAAATGAAAGCAAAAGTTTGATTTTGTGTTTTGTTTGTTTTTGTATAACTTGTTATAACAAGTTAAATTACTTGTGCCCCCTGCACATGAGGTCACTGTGTGGATACCCCTCTGATCTGCCCCCTTCCTGCTTTGCTACAGGAACTGTCATGACTGTGCTACCCTATAAAAGGAGTGTAGTGTGGGGTGGCTGGGGATGGGGATGGGTAGCTGGCCCTTCCCCTGCTGAAAAGGAAGAACCATGGATGAAAGAAACAAGGAGGTAAGAGCAGAAACATTCAGTCAGCAACAAATGCAGTAGCCCTGAAAGCTTATCCTAACGACAGATAAAACTGTAAAACCTGTAAAGCTCCACCTGCAACAATTTCACAGAAGATATACCCTGTAAGAAACACTTTGCTACAGAGAAAAATAAAGCAGTAACAGAAGATAAACCTTGCAAAAAATTATTTGAATGAGAAGATTACAGCAGTAATCTGTAAGCACACACCTGTAGGCACATCTTGTTAGAATGCAGCAGAAGGTATACCCAGCAACAACAATATGAATCAGAGAAAAATAAAGCAATAAAATGTTAGCAACAAACAGTAACAATTCCTGTGAATATAAAAGAAAATAACACACAGTAAATCTGCCTAGCCAAAAGAAACCTTAATCCTTTTCCTTGCTCTGGTAAAGTTATTTGCTCTGTCCTTACAAGCAACCTATAAGAAAAGAGCTCAGGTGAAGCTAGGTGCCTCTGCCAGCAAACCTAGAATACCTAAATCCTTACTTTTTACACATCGTGTATTCAAAAAAATGACTCCATAAACTTCTAAAAGAGAGGCTTTTGTTTACATTTATGCTAAAACTGCATTTATTAAAGTAAGATAAATGCAGTTTTGTAGCATTTGAAAACTGTAAACAAAGCCTCTCGATCCAAAAATGCTGCTCTGTAAAAACCCTAGAATGACTGCCAACATGCAGCGTGACGACGTCAATAAGGAGGATTCCCAGCTCCGCAGCTGTATACATACAAAAGTTTAATATATACTGCATATGCCCATTTTTATGCAAAACCATATAAATCATCACTTAACTTGTGTATCATTTACACAAATATACAAGTTAAGCAATGATTTGGAAGTTGACACGCAATTAACTGTAACAACAGACCAGATATAGCAGAGCTGCACTCTGCAACAACCAACAACACACAAAGTTCATTCAAATTACTCCCCCACCCACAAGTGTCCTATACCCCACAAAAACAGATATTAGGTGTCCAGTGGTTGGTCTGTCTCTCGAAGAACCAAGCTTGCCCTATGAAATCAAGGTAAAGCAGCATCCCCCCCCAACCGCATGTTGACTGCATCATCACAGTAAGTGTACCAGTTGCCGGCCACATGATACGTCCCACATGATTCAGGAGTCTAGTCAACTGATCCTCTTAGTAACACCTGGTGGTCCAAAGGGTGAAGTCTGTCCTAAGACAGAGAGGAGAAGAGGGAACACACACCAGGAGTTTCAACTCATGGTTGAAGGAATGGTCCAGAGAGGAGGGGTTCTGCTATACTGGGGACCCACAGTGGGGGGGGGGGATGACCTGCATCCCTATGGGAGGGGAACAGAGGTCCTCAGTGGACCGTTTAAATTTACTTTGATAAACATTTAAACTAGCCAAGGGGGATGGTGGAAGGAAAGAACCCAAGGGGAGAGGAATCCCCCAGGGTGCAAATTAATAAAGAAGGCAGTGTGGTAGACATGAGGGGGATGGGAACGGGAGCATTAAAAAGAGAGATGGGGAAATGAGGGAGTAACAAGCAGAGTGGTGGTAAAATCTAAAAGGACATGTGTGTGAATGCCAGAAGTCTAGGAAATAATATTCTGGACCTAGAGACCATCACAGCAGAGGTCGACCTGGATATTTTGGCTATTACCAAGTTATGGTGTACTGAAAACCATGACTGGGCCATGGCGATACCAAACTATACTCTGTTCAGGAAGGACAAGGTGGGAAGGAAAGGAAAGGAGGGGGTGTTGTGCTTTATGTGAAGGAAGGCATAAAAGCACCTGAGCTACAGGGAATACATGGGGCAGCAGGGTTACTGTGGGTCACCCTGGAGATGGGGAATGGAGCCAATATTCACACTGACATGATCTACAGACTTCCAGCACATGGGTAGAAGTTAGATAAGGTAGTGGTGGAAGCTACTGGCAAGATGTCAGAAAAGGGGGAGGAGTTGCTGGTGGAGGACTTCAACCTGCCAGATGTAGACTAGAGCCTCCCAGCTGTGGCTTCAGCCAGAAGCACAGACATCATGGATTCCCTGCAGGGGGCATACCTAAGGCAACCAGTCAGCAAACCCAATCTTGATGGGGCAATACTGGACCTGGTACTCAGTAAAATGGACAGTGCTGTAGATGTCAAGGTGGGAGGCCAGCTAGGGACCAGAGATCACCATACAGTGTGGTTCAAAATAAGGACAACTGCGGAATTGACCCACCCAAAGGGGAGGGTCCAGGACTTCAGGAGGGCAGATTTTATAAAGAAGGGTGACTGTCTCAGGGATGACCTGGCTAGGAGAATGACCCGAGTGGAGTGCAGGAACAGTGGGTGACGCTAAAAGGGAGCACAGAACACAGTGAAGGCAACAAACCTCTGCATCAAGCAAGTGAGTAAAAGCAAGAGGAAAAAGAGACCGCTATGGTTCTCGAAAGAAGTGGCTGAAAAGGTAAAGGCTAAAAGGGTAGCATTCAGAATGTATAAGGAGATGCAGAGGGAGGAGGACAGGGTGGTGTATCGGGGAAACAGTGGGAAGCAGGGGAAGCAGTAAGGATCACGAAGACACAAACTAAAGAGAGAATAGCCCAGTAGATAATAAAAGGAGACAAGATATCTTTTAGGTATGTAAGTGAAAACAGGAAGACCAGGAGTGGGATTTTAAGGTTGAAAAGGGAAGTGAGAACTGTACAGAGGGGACCAGGAAAAGGCAGACATCCTGAACAAATGTTTCTGTTCAGTGTTGACAGAAGAAGGAGAAAGGGAAGGGCCACAAAAAAGTAACAGGAGTTTGGGAGGGAGGGAGGTGGACACTAATTATTTTTCCTAAGGAAGGAGTCCTGAAAGGACTCACTTATCTGAGAGTGGACAAGGCAATGGAGCCAGAAGGAGTGCATCAAAGGATACTGCCTGAGCTCTGGGAGGTACAGGCTGAACATCCAACAGTCCTATTTAATAGCTCACTGGAAACAGGCGTGGTTATGGAGGACTAGACAAGTGCAGATATAGTCTCACTTCACAGAAGTGGTGGCAGTGAGAAGGCTGGCAATTAAAGGCCAGTCAGCCCGACACTGGTGGTGAGAAAGCGAATGGAAACAGTACTGAAGGAAAGAATTGTGGAATATCTTGAATACAACAAGTTACAAGACCCAAGGCAGCATGAATTCAAACATATCTGATATTTTTTTGACAGAGAGATCAAGGAATTAGGTCAAGGAGGAGCAGTAGATGTGGTCTAATCAGATTGTAAAAGTATAAAATGGAAGCTGGCCCATTGGAGCTGAGGATTGAGGTGCTGGATGCCTTGCCTCCCACTGCACCGGTGACCCAGGTTCAGGAATGACCTTGGGCTGCCGGGGTGTCGGCGGGGGTGGGGTGCGGTGGGAGTGGGATTGAACAATGGCTCTCTTCTTCCAGGAAGGGGTGGGGTCACTCGCCCATGGTCCCGCCATCACTGGATGGGACGGTGACAGGCACATGCTGCATAAGTATGAATGGTAGGGTGGGAGGTGTCCTGCAAGATGCGCATTTATTCTCCACATGCGGCATCACATCGAGACGCAAGAGGAGCAGGATCTTAAAGAAGAAAACCGATAAAGTACAAATGAAAAAATATATATATATATATATATATATATATAAAACGAAGCACTCATCCCACAACTTGAAAACATATCACCACACTGTGTTATGTGCAAAAAAATAATCCTTTATAAGTAGTCCATGTCTGAAAAAACATTAAAACCAGTCTCAGAGACAACCACCTGATGCATTTCACATTCTTTAGAATGCTTTCTCAAAGGCAGAGGTGCTATGGCAGTGATGACATTTTAAAGGGTCAGTCTTAAAGTGACAGTGCCCCACTTAGTTAAAATTACAACATACAAATCACATAATATATATATATATATATATATATATATATATATATATATATATATATATATATATACACACACACACACACAATCACACAGTATAATGCATCTAAAACACACAACAGAAACATTAAAAGACCTTGAGTATAATCCTAATTCTAAAAGTGCATATATTGCTACTATATAGGGAGATCATGCTCAGTGCTAGTCTGAAAAAAGTGTTACATAAACAGTCCCTACCTGCAGATAGTTAATATAGGTGCTGAAGAGTATACATAGATGAAACAATGACTTTCAAAAGTGGTACTCAAATACCTCCATATTCAGTAAGTGTTTTTAGCTTCTGCCAATTTAATCTTCACAGAATCTAGCAATTTAAAGACAAGAAACCCGACTGTGAATAGAAAAAGGGAATTATAGACGGAACTAATTTTGTCACAGCTTTTTCAGCCCATTCAAAATTGTTTGAGAACATCATAAAAAAAACACTGGCCAGTGTTGAGGGGGGATGCAGTTTTGGAGAACTATGCAAGTCAGCCTCCCAGAATGGCATGTCATACAGCACTTACTCTTAAGGACCACCTTCTGCACAGTAGAGAGATGAAAGATGGAGGCCCCAGAACCTGGCTTACCCTACAAGGGGTGGCTGCTTTGCATGCAACAATGCATGTATTGCAGCACAATGCACCAGTTTAAGAAGTTTGTTAACCCAAAGAATGGCAGCTCTATAGAGATTAAGAATCTCATCACATGTGACACTACTGGTGTCATATATATTTAGCCGTGTGTAATTGTGGGTGCTATTATACTGAAAAAATGATCAGGAAGTTCTGCCTCAGGGTGGGGGGAACACTACTGTGCTATTTCTAACAGAAATCTTAATTATGCTACAGCAGCCCATATACACACATATCCGGGGGGAGATGGTGACCATAAATTTCCTGTTCACAGGCACTGAGAAGGTGTACACATACTGTACAGTAGTGGTGGAGGGAACTTTGACTCAAGGTTTGACAGACAGAAGTGTACTGGATATATACCCTGGGGCAGATGAATGGCCAGGATTAAATTGTGGATAGGATTTGACACCTTTTCTGAAACAAAGAAGCTAGTTCAGTTTACACTTAACGTCTCCCTTTTTCTATTCACAGCTTGATTTCATGTCTTTAGACAGGGTCATGAGGGCTCACAGACCGAAGCCCTCCCCACACCATCCCAGAAGTGAGACACCAGACCCTGAACCCCACTTCTGAGCCTTATCGCCTCTAGGCAGCGTCATGAGGGCTCACAGACTGAAGTCCTCCCCATGCCATCCCAGGAGTGAGACACCACATCCCGAGGCCCCACTTCAGAGCCTTATCAGCTCCAGGCAGGGTTGTGAGGGCTTCCGGAGTGAAGCCCTCTCCACATCATCCCAGGAGTGAGACACTAGACCCCGTGGCCCCACTTCTGAGCCTTACTGCCTCCAGACAGGGTTGTGAGGGCTCCCGGACTGAAGCCTTCCCCACGCCATCCCAGGAGTGAGACACTTGGTACAGGACGCCGAGCACCTACACGTTTTGGTGCCAAAAGTAGAGCACAGGAGTCTCAGTGGCATTTTACTCTCTGCTTTACCACTACTCTTGTATTGTATGTAGTGTTATTGTTTAAACACTATATTGTATGTTTTGTTTGTAAGTCTGGTAGCAATATTGACAATTTGCCTGCAGCCAGCACAGGACTTCAGTGACTGTGGCCTCACGTTTGCTTTCCCTATTACTACTGAAACCTTCTCTCTCAGTAATCCAGTCTCACGCTCCGCAATTTAGTTTTCTCTCTTAACAATTTCAGGCACTCTCTCAGCTATTTCAGACTCACTCTGTCTCTCTCTCTCTCAGCAATTTCAGGCACTGTGACAGGGTGACCCCTGTCAAGGATGGGTGCCATGGTGGAAAGATGAGGGTCCCTTAACCCTCCCCCACCAAAATGAAGCACCAGGTATGCAAGTCCAGCATGCTGGCTGGCCAAGGTCCAGTAATTAAGGTGCTGGTTGCTTAAATAGAGTATATAAAATGCCTATAACGTGTAGTATGTGCCTATAAGAAAAATAAGGTGCTTATGGTTTAAATAAAGTACTTTGAAAGTTTAGTGTCTAGCTACCTAGACAACCGGTCTCAAAGAGTGAAAATTGCTGATATACTCTCAGATGCCAGACCGGTCCACTCTGGTGTCCCCCAGGGCTCTATTTTGGGCTCTCTCCTCTTTAGCCTATTTCTGAACTCGCTACCTGATTCCTGTCCAGAGCAAATCATACTCTACACAGATGATGCTGTAATCCTAGCCTCCCACCACGATCCAAAACTACTGCAAGAAAACCTCCAGCGTGGCTTCACATCAGTTGAAAACTGGTTCTTAAAGCACAAACTGATCCTAAACTAGATAAAAAACAAAGACCATGATTTTCAGCAGCTCTCACAACAAAAATAAGCAGTATCACCTCTCCATCAAAACCAAGCAAGGAGTCACTCTTGAACAAGTCCAAACATTTAAATACCTTGGCATCACCCTTGACTCCCACCTCTCCTATGCTGCCCACATTAATACTGTGACGAAAGCTGCAAACAACAGGCTGGGCCTACTGTTCCGTCACAGGAAACAGCTAACCCCTGAAGCACTGTAAGTTGCCGTCCAGAGCTCCATTGTTTGCATTATTGACTACAGACTCATCATTTATGGCTCTGCCACTGTCAGCTCTCTCAAACATGTTTCTACCTCCCTCAATAAAACCTGTCGACTCGTCACCGGATCCCACCATCTCACCCACACTTGCAACCTCTACTCTCTAACTGGGTGGCTGCAACTCAACAGCCGAATAAAATATCAAACCTGCATCACAGCTAAGACAGTAATGATGGGCAGTGCTCCTACTGGAGTCTGCTCTCTCTTTAAACCCAGAAAGAACAACTGTAACACCAGGAGGTCTAAACCTCAACTCCTGCAAATCTCCCGCTGTCACACAACTCAAGGCCAAAGGTCCTTTGCATATAGGGCACCCAGCTGGCTAAATAGTCTCAGTAGTGACATCTCTGCCTCACCCACACTGGGTGCCTTCAAGTCCAAGCTTCGTCTCGCTCTTCTTGCCTCCAGCTCCTGTGACTGCCATGACTAGGCAGTACTCCCACCTAGCTGCTCACTGCTTCTGCTGCCTGTTGTTGCCCCTCCACCTAGCACTTGCCTCCACCACAGCCCATCTGATGCACTTACCCCTGTCCGTCCTTGACAAAGCCCCCTAGGCTGCCATACCCCTGCCCCTGTCTCACCCCCCCACCCTCTCCATCCCCACCTCTCATTTCTCCCTTCCCCTTGTTTGTGTACACTTCCTTGTGTTTCATGTAGTAACCTTGTAATAATCATGTTACAACCATCGGTGTTACTGACTGTTCTATACTGTAACTGAAACTGTATGCCTGTACTCACTGACGTGGAACCTTTGTAAAAGAGCCCCAGCTCAAAGGTACTTTGTAATCCTAGACTCAAATAAATAAATACAAATAAAATAAAAAATACAGTGCATGAGAGGCATTTACAAATGTTCACTGGATTTAAACTGAAGTGCATTTGTGCCTTTAAATAATAAAGTGTCTTTTGTCTTGAAAGAAAATAAAATGCAGCAGTGCTTGCCATGTAACATTTTGTACTGGATGTTAGTTATAAAATAAATAAGAATTAACACAAGCTGAATTACTTATGCTACGTAAATTGGTAAAAACTGTCAAGACAAAGGATTCCTTGAGAAAGGAGGAGTTGATAAAGAACCACAGGTCTTTTCTGAATTCCATAAATATAAAAGGGGCTTACCAGTGTTTGCAAGTCTCCACAGCAGAGCAGCAAATTAAATTGCCTTTTTAGAGAGACTGCTGCTTTGCCGAAAACCTGGAGGAGCTACGGATTTAAAGGGACGGGGATATCCCTGTGAAACCACACAGTGTAAAATGGTGGCAGCCTTCAGTATAAGAGTGGGCTGCAAGTCTAAAGAATGCAAATGCACAAATGAAATAAAAAATAAAGCTAACATGCATGCTTGGAATTCAAGCATGCATGGGACAGTCATAAGGCAATTCTAGGGGGTTGGGGTAGGAAGAAGTAGGCTGCTGGTTAACTAGGATCTGCAGCTTATCCAATAGGTAGGGAAATGGGCAGACTGAGTGGGCCAAACGGTCCTTATCTGCCGTCAAAATCTATGTTTCTATGTATAAAAGGACACCCTAGGTCTCTGAAAATCCCGCACACAGTGTCTCTAAGCACTGCCCTGCTGCATGAGTGTACACAGGTGAAGGGGTTTTTAAAAAAAATCTATCTGGAGGAAAACTGTGACTCTGCCTGTGAGTTCTTTTTTTTTTTGTATAATCTTTTTATTAAATTTCAACAAAAAAAAAATAATACACACTGGACATCACACAAAATAAACATCAACATACAGACATACAAATGTGCAATCTCTGATACATTTCATTCCCTCTCGTAATTCACATCCTGTTTATGTAACAAATCTATCTTATCCCAGCTCCCCCCCTCATAATATACATATATTAATAATGTGGATAAGTTCTGAACATATTTCCTTAATACAGTCCTTCTTAGCTGATGGGGGTTTCTCAACCCTAGATCACCACTCCCTTTTAACTAACCATCCTAGCCCAGTCCCAAGCGAAGTGTAGCTTCCTCTTTAGCACTCAACGACGCCAGGAAGGGTGCTCATTCTCTATAAAATGCTTCTTCTCTATCTCTAATCATTAGAGTTAGCCTCTCCAACGCCAAGGCTTGAATGCTTAGGTTACGCCATTGCTGGATGGTAGGTGCTTCACAACTCAGCCATGTGTTCTGTATATTGTGCCGTGCCAGCACCACTAATATTCTACACCACCTCGGGAGTCCTTCCCAATCTCCTTCTTCTCCTTGCAGCATCCTGAATAACCCCGTAACTTGGTCTACTGGTATTAGTATTCCATCTTAGAAATCTCCCCAGTACCCTTTACAAAAACTTGGAGCACTTTACAAGTCCAAAACAGTGTATATCGTCCTCTTTCCTCCCACATCTGCCACACAAAGGAGAAATGGATGGGTGTGCTTTTATGAACTATTACTGGAGGCACAGGTCTATGCAAGAATTTATAATAAGCTTCTTTATATCTATTGCATATCAAGAGGCCTGTCTGTCCCTCCAGCAGTAACTGCCAATTCTCCTGTGTTATACTACGGCCTAAATCTCTCTCTCATAATTGTTTAGTTTTATAGGTTTGATCTGGAAGATTTTGTTTCCCCAATTTTGCTGCCTTCCATATAAACCCCTGGGGTTCTTTTTTTGCAATATTTATTAACGTTTCTATCTCTTGCCATCCCTGTGCTTGTTTCCCTTCTCTTCCCATACTCTGTACGTATGCTCTGATCTGCATATAACGAAATGTTTTCTGTCCCTCCAGACCCATATCCTGCACTATATCTCCTATCGGGCTCATAATCCCAATTCTTAGTAATCTCCCTATATAGCACACCCCTTTATTCTCCCACTCCCTAAAGCCTTTGTCTTCCCATGCTGGAAGAAAAAAGGGGTTTCCCACCACTGGAAGCAAGATAGTTTCTCCCTTAAGTCCCCTTCTCTTCCTAATATGCTCCCATGCTTCTAACACCACTTTCACCATCGGGTTACCCTTACCCTGGGCGATATAAGCCTTACCTCCTTTACTATGTAAATATGCCGACAGACGTCCCAGACACCCCCATTGTTCCAAATCAACCCAACTGGCTACTGCAGGTCGGTGCACCCAATCAGTCACATATCGTATTTTCTCTCTTTCCCTATAGGTCTATTTAACTTTCTTTCCTGAGACTGCGTTAATCTAGGAAGCGTCACTTTATCCAAAAAATCTTTTACTAGTGAGTGTCTACTCTTACATTCAGCCCCATATAACTGACTACAAAATTCCCAGAAACACTTCCCTATATCCTTAGACTCTCTGTGTAGTTTCCCTTGCTTATCCCTAACTCCCATTATTCTAGTGGGACACCTCCCTCCTTTCATGAGTCTCACCAGAAGTGGACCAGGTTTATTAGACCATTCGAATACTCTTCGCCTACAATAAAACCAATTAGTTTTTGCTTCTCCCCGTACCAATGCATTCAATGCTTCCCTTGTAAGCAATAAATAATAATCTGGTTACCTCTCTTCTTCCTCCCTTAGCTGCTTGTTGTTCTAGGTCTTTTAGTTGCTTTTCCAATTCTAATCGTTTCTCCTTTTTTTCTTTTTTCCGCCTTGCCACGTACCCTATTATAGACCCCCGCATAAAGGCTTTCCCTGCTTCCCAATATATTGCCCTAGAGACTTCACTATTTTCATTAGTTTCCTTATATAACTTCCATTGGGATCCCAAAAAATCCTTAAAGTCCTTATCAAGCAGCATGTATGTGAGAACTTCCACTGCGGCATTGAGTCTCTCTTCCCCTGGATCTGCAACTGAACTATAACCATGGCATGGTCTGAAATGTGTATTGGACTATGAGTAACGTCCAATATCCTATTATTCCATCCCCTTGGTACATATATGTAGTCAATGCGAGACCATGTACTGTGAGGATGAGAAAAAAAGGTATACTCTCTAGCTCCTGGATTTATCAATCTCCAGCTGTCCACCAAATCTATATCTGCCATCCCTATCTGCCACTGTCTAAGTCCCTCCATCACCCTGCCTTTGCTTTCAGAGTGGTCCAGTACTGGATCCATCGTGCTGTGCAGATCCCCCCTAAAATTAAACCGGGAAGCTGCTCCTTAACCAGTATGTCCATAAGTGAGGGAAAGAACTTGGGATCATAAAGCGCAGGCGCATATACATTACCTATTGTGATTTGTTCCCCCTGTAATTGACCCACCAAAAAGATATACCTCCCTTCTTTATGGTCTTTCACCACTCTATTAATCTTGAACGGTAAGTGTTTGTTCAGCAATATGGCAACCCTCCCACCTTTTGCGACCAGAATAGGAGGCAGCATAGCATTTGCCAACCCAGCCCCGTACCAGTTTGCTATGTTCTTTGTCGGACAAGTGTGTCTCTTGGAGTAACGCTATCTGTGCCCCCTTTCTTTTAAGAGCAGTCAGTAGCACTGACCTCTTAACTGGGTTGGCAATCCCCCTTACATTCCAAGAGACCACTGTCATCTCCTGTGTATTAGCCATATTTATTTAATCTGCATTCCCTAACCTGTTTCATTTTTATTCCCCCCCCGCCAATCCACATTTAAAGCACTGAAATGTTCGGTATCCCCGTGGATGTGATATCTCATGTATCTTTTGGATTGCACTCTTTAACACACATAAACAACATATATTTAAACTATTTACACTTATCAAACCCATCATGCCCCCTGTCTCCCCCTAACCCTTCCCCCTCCCATCCTGTCCCTCCTCTCTTTCTCTAATCTCTATCTCTCCAGTTCCCTTCTCCCTCCCGTCCTTTGACACCAATTGCCAGTCCAGCATGAGTGCCTACCTTCCCTTTGCAGATATTAGTGCCTCGTCGCTCCCCCCATCCGACTATCATCCGTAAACCTCCTTCTCCAATGTACCATCTCCTACCCGCTTAACATACATGCTCTGTAATATAAACATGAAAAATAACAGAAAGAAAGACACAGTATATGGAACCCTGTGGTGCATTTAGCTGCGAAACTATGTAAAAAAGAAAAAAAAAATCCTCCTGTCGCACTGTTCCAATTATGCTTCCACCCCTTTAAAAGGATATTGGTAGTAGACGAAAAAAGGAAAAATAAACAATACTTTTAAGTCCAGTATCCATTTGCCCTGATAGTGATTCCCCTCTTCTTCTGCATCGATCTTTAGGGACACCTTGCTGGAGGGTACAGGCCACGCTCTCAGCTTATGCGCTAGGCCCTTCCCCCTTTTAAGGCCCAGTTCAATTCTGGTATACACATAACTGCAAAATTATGAATAATAATGAAAACCCCCTTAACCTTCCGTTAGATAGTCCCTCTTCTCCTGACACACTGCTCAAATTATACTACTATCCTTTTAAAGAAAAAGAGATAAGTAAAAAAAAATGCTCTAAGTCCAGTGGCCACTTGTCCATTACAGTAAACCTTCTCTTCTTCTGCATCGATCTTTATGGATACCCTGTTGGAGGGTACAGGCCGCATTCTCAGTTTATGCGTTAGGCCCTTCCCCCCTTCAAGGCCCAATTCAGCGTTAGCATGCATGCCACCTCCTTTCGACTTAGAAATAATGGTAAGCCTTATCTCAGAACTCTCAACTGCACCCAGATATCTTCATTATCTACATTTCCCACTCCTTCAGTTTTTATCAACTAAAATGTTCAGGATCCACCTTAAAGAATCTCGCAACTGCTCATTTAGAACAGTGAAGAAAACAAACACGTTTTCCATGCGACCACTAATTAGCTTCGCCACGCGGTTCCAGCCTACTCGCTTTCAGATGTAGACCCACAGGTATAAGCTCTATCGTTCTCTCATAAAATATGCTCTCGTAAACAAATTGAGGTCAACTGTTTAACCTGTTTCCATTATACCCCCAATTTCTTCTGAAACTCTCCCACGAATTGCGTTGCTTTAGTGAGCTCCCAAAAGGAGTAAGTAGCTCCTTCATGTCGGATCTTGAGAGTAGCAGGGTATACGAGGAAATTCTCCACCTTCTAGCTCCTCAGTTGATTCATAAGTGGGTTGAATAGTTTCCTCCACTTCAGCAGTCTTGAAGAGTAGTATTGAGAGAGGTAGAGACGAGTGCCTTCAAATTCCAGTCCCCCTTCTCCCTATACGCTTTCAAAACTTTCTCTCTGTCATGAAATGCACGGAATCTCATTATTATTTGCCGTGGATGCTGATCGCCAGGTGGCCGTGGTAAGACCGCTCGATGAGCCCTCTCTAGCTTGATTCGTTCATTTTTAAATTTTAGCCCTAGTAATTCAGGTAGGATTTTGGCACAGAATCCCATCACATCTCCTCTCTCCTCTCCTTCTGGTAAGCCTCTCAATCGTAAATTCAAACGTCTGTTGTAATTCTCTTGATAATCGAAGGCTTCTTTCAGCTCTTCCATTTCTTTCTGCAGAGCCACTACTTTCCCGGGTGTCTCCAGATTTTCATCCTCTAACCTAGATATGCGATCCTCCGCTTCCGTAATTCTGTTGGCATGTGAAATTTGTTGTTCCACCACCTCTTGCAGCTTAAGGTCTATTTTGCTTTCCATCTTAAGCAGCCTAGGCTCTAACGCCGCAATTACTTGCCCCGTCACCTCGCGGCCCAAAACACTCACTTCTGCTGCCGATAGCGAGAAGACCCCGGTGCTTTCTGCTGTCGCAGAGGCCGCCGATTTCTTCCGCGCTTTCCCGGTCACTCTTTGGCCTTTCCCAGTAGTGGAAGTTAGAAACTCGTCCATGACCTCTTCTTAAAGCGAGTAACTTGCAGATTACACTCAAAATATGTTTTTATTAGCTTTTAAAATTAATTTAGTCGGCTGTCGGTATGGAGCGACGTTTAGGCATGTCTATCCTGGTTAGCTGCTCATCAGCCCCCCCCCCCCGTGGGTTCTTTTAAAACAGATAAAACAGACAGTCCTCATGTCATCCAGGCAAGGCTGGAGAGGTTTAACAGCAATCTGGTACGAATAGTCATTGAAATAAAGAAAAAAAAGAAACCACATATTGTGTTACTAAATATCAGGTCTTTAGGCCTGTAGGTCTGCCTGCTCCAAGAATGGTATGCCAAATGAGGTGCACTATGGGGTGACAGTGGCCCCCTAGTGTCCTCTTTTTATACTAATGATGCTGTCAATCACAGCTCAGTGACATGTTTTCCACTTCCCCTTACTTTTATATTCTTTTCTTGCAGAACTTTTTGTTGGCTAAAGGTTTCTATAGTTAATTATTATGTTTAGAAGGCCTTCTGACATTACATAATTTAATATGAGGGCCTAAACAAAAAGTTTTATAAGTTGATGACACTGTGGTCACATGACTTCAGTAGGCGTGTATAAAAAAAAAAAACCTACCTTAGTAAGCTGCAGTCAGATAGGGAGTTAGTTGGAGCTGACTGCCAGAGGTGGTGGACCTCTGGAGCTCACACGACTGTGTGGAACAGGCGAGGAAACAGCCTGGTGGCCCTTTCTGAGTATATTTCGTCTGTTTATCATCTTGTTGATATTTTTAAAGTGAATGAACTAACCTTATTTTCCCAATTTCTGTGAAATGTGACTTTAGCTTTTCCTAAGAAACTAAAATAAGTGCCTTGCCGGTGCTTTTTTATGCACTAAAGTTGTGGGTCTGCCTTGTGATGTTATCCTGAATACCCAGGTGGAACCAGCTGAATGTCTACAGGTACACCAGGGGAGTTCAGTCTGGGGTGCCAGACCTGGCATCTCAGGATAACAGCAGACACGTGCATGGCACCAGAGATAATAATGTCTGTGGGACCGAGTGACCTGGGAGAAGCACCACAGAAGACAGACGAAGATGGGATGGAAGAGTTGGTGAGACTGGTACACTAGCTTAGCAGAGAATGGCTGGAGGCAAACCAGTGCTGAAGAGAGGCTGACCAGCTCAGGAGTGAGGCAGGGCACCGTTGCAGGGTACTAATGGAGGAGTCCCAACTGTGAGAAGCCAAGGAAAATGTGGTAGAAGCAATGGAGGATCAGGACCCGTGGGTACTGGAGGAGGAGGACTCCTTGTTGGATTTATCGTGGCATGCTGTGGATTTATTGCTTCCCAAGTTACCAGTGTTTCTGGGCTGTTACTTGGTGGAAGATGATGAAGTCGGTGAGACCCCAGGTAAGACTGTATCCAGACACTGTAAACTGGGGGCAAAGTTTACAAGCAAGACTAAAGGAGCCGTTAAGGCTGAAGGGACATTGTCTTGTTCAAATACCCATGAAATGATTAGCAGTATATACAGTACTGACTGGGGTAAATTACAGGCTGGGGATCTGGAGGTAGCCGTGTTAAGGCAAAACATTACAGAGAAAGAAGGCAGCCATGTTAATGGTGATGTGGGGTCAAAGCCAGAGTGGTAGTATAAACAGAAAGAGAGTGTCCTTTACCACATGCGGCCCAACCCCCGCACAAAAAGTACAGATGCACAGGTCGTGGTGCCTGAGGCCTATTGGCAGCAAGTAATGGAAGCTGCACACTTCAGTCCCTTTTGGCACTTGAGCCACGGTGGAGTGCTGGCTAGACTCACCCCATTCTATTACTGGCCAGGTATGTACAGTATAGGCAAGTGGCAATCTATCTAAAAAATTGCCATGTGTGCAACCAGACAGAGGTTCCAGCTACTGCTGGGAACAGAAGGTATCAGGTTAGCAGAGATACTAATGCAGGGACTATAAAGAAAAAGTACCAAAGGGAAGGGACCACCATGGAGATGAAGTGGCACTCATGGAGGCAAGGGAGACTTCCATGTAGGCCACTCAGAGGGAGGCGGTAGATTATGTTACCTTATGGTACATTACTGATTAGGTATTTAGATAATTTTGAGTAGGATGCAATCCTAAAGGTTTTCTGTAGGGGAATAAGCTGGGTATTTCCCTGATATACCTGTTGTGGTCTGTACTTTCCTGGGAAGAGATTGTAGGGATTCCAGGTAATGGTGGATGACTGAATACTGCAATATATAGAATGTATTAATGGTTAATGGTCACTACTGGATGTATATACTCTGGAGTAAAGTGATCGTATGGGCCTATGTGAATGCTCAGCTAGGTATAAGAAGACAGTGGACAAACATAAAAATGTTGTGATATACTTCCTCATCCAGTTGTACTGGAAAAAGGGGTACAATGTCAATGTCTCAGGGTTTGTGTAAGGAAATAAGTGGAATTTACTGCTTAGTAAAATGCTTGATTAAAAGTGTTTGGAATTAAGGGACCCTGAGATGGAGCTTTGGTGAGGGTGGGTCTAGCTCCATCCCCTTCCGGGGAAAGGAAGGTGGATACATACTGCCTAGTTTTTTATCCTGTTTATCCCAACCCCGCTACAGCAATTTTGGTCCCTCACTTCTGCAGTGCTTTCTGTTTCTCTGCAGCATACTCTCTCTCTCAGAAACACTTTGTTGTACAGCTGCAACAGAATATTCTGTCGGCAGACAGCGACTGATTGAGTCACTGTCCGTCTCAGATTTCAGCCTGCCCACCCTATTCTTTTTCTCTTCCCCACAGACCCCGTAGCCCCACTTCTAAGCCTTACCACCTCCAGACAGGGTAATGAGGGCTCCCGGACTGAAGCCCTCCCCATTCCAGGACTGAGACATCGGGTACGGGACAAAGAGAGCCTACAGGTTTTGGCATGTGGCACCGCTAATGCGGTGCTGCAATAGGAGACCCCACCCACCCATCCCCCGCCCTTGGTCGGTAAGAAAACATTACTCACCATAGTAATGTTGTTACCCCCTCATAAACCCCCTAAGAGATGGAGGCATGTCCAGTACACCTCTGGGGTGCAGCACTGTGCCTACCCCACCACATCCCAAAACTACTAGGTTCCAGGAGGGGAGGCAGGGAGGGAGGTCAGAATACAGCAAGACTCATTTCTATGGTGAGCAATTTTTTCTTCAAACAACATGATGTCTTGCTGTATTCTGACTATATGCAGACTACCAAGCAGTACCCCCTTGGAGGAGGGAGTTACAGAACCTATTTTGGGAACAAGCTCTGCAGCACAGCTGTGCCAAACCTAGCATCACTTCGTGACTGGATGTCCAAAGAGTAATGCTTGATAAGGTATGAACAGATTTCCAGGTAGCTGCTTTGCATATGTCCACTAAAGGTATATCTCTAGCTGCTGCAACCGAAGCAGCTGTACCGCTGGTAGAATGAGCCCTCAGGCCTGAAGGAGGCGCCTTCCCAAGTTTAGAGTAGCAGAACTGAATACAAGAGACAATCCACCTTGCAATAGACCTCTTGGTAGCAGGCTTGCCCTTTCCCACTTCACCATAAGTGAGAAACAACTGAGAGCAGTCCTTCCTATGGGCCTTAGTATGCTCAATATTTTTTATTTATTTATTTGTATTTCGGATGACACCTTTGAGCCAAGGGCTCTTTTACAAAGGTTCCACGTCAAGGCAATAAGGACAATAAGGTACAAAACATAACATGATCATTACAATGGAACTTACAAAAAAAAAAAAAAGAAAGAAAGATTACAATAATAGCAGCCAAAGGCATTGTCAAGGAATTGTGTTGAGAGTTAATTATACAGTACAAGTCATAGGCAGCTCAGTGAAGCTTTGTTAGGAGTGGGTTAGTGGGAAAAGAGAAAGAAGAGTGGTGGTGAGGGGGTGGTATGAGAGAGAGAGGGAGGATGGGAGAAATAGGGAGGGCATTGCGTTGGGTATGTGGTAGATGGGAAACAGCAAGGGAGGAGGACAGGGGAGATGAAAAGAAAGAGGAGACAGATTCATCCTATACCCAGTAATGTGGGGTAGGAGAGGAGGAGGAGCTGAGGCAGTGAGGAGGGATGCTTGAGGGTTGTATGCCTGGAGGGGATTATAAGAAGCAACCACAGAAGGCAATAGCCACGAGGTGTTGACGTAGTTTACACTTAAAAGCACCAATCGTGGCAACGTTGGAGATTTCTGTAGGTAGCAAGTTGAACCAGGTGGAGGCTCTGACAAGGTAAGAACGCTGCACTTGAGAGGTCTGACAGCGAGGTATTGTAAAGGTTAGACTGTCCGATCTTCTAGTTAGGTGGCGGACACGCTGTGGGGTCAATACTGATTGGACTCCAGGGGGCATAAGGCCCAGTGATGTCTTCTTAGCTAGGATGCAGGTCTGGTACTTTAGCCTGCCGGATAGCTGGAGCCAGTTAGCCTGCTCATAAATGTCACGTGTGAGAAAGGCGGGCAGCTGAAATAAGGAGTTTACATGCCTTATTAAGGGCTACAGCTATGCACTGGAGTGCAGGATCAGTAGCGGATCCACAGATAACGAGCCCGTAGTCAATAGTTGAAATAACAGAGCTCTGGATAGCGAGGTTCAAGGCTTCAGCTGTTAGGCAATGTTTATGCTTGTATAGTAGCCCTATATAGGAGTTCACAGTTTTAGCGATATTGTCAATGTGTTTGGTATATGAGAGGGGGCAGTCAAGGGTCAGGCCCAGATATTTAAACATATCCACCTGCTCAAGAGCGACGCCTTCGTGGTTGTTAATTATGAGCTCTTGGTCCTTGTACTTGTTCTGGGTTCCATGGAACAACATTGTTTTAGTTTTTTTGTGGTCAAGGATGAGTTTACGTGAGCAAAACCAGTCTTCCATTTCTGTGAAACTTTTCTGTAGTTGAGACTGAAGGGAGGTGGGGTCAGTGCGGCAAGTGAAGATTACTGCATCATCTGCATACAGTAACATTCTGTCATGGCAGGAGGCAGGGAGATTGTTCAGGAACATGCTGAATAACAAGGGACCCAGGATAGAACCTTGGGGTACTCCAGAGTGGATTGTTAGGGATGACGAGAGGAATTCACCAATCCTGACTTGTTGGGTCCAGTTACTGAGGTAGCTTTGAAACCAGAGGGTAGTTTCACTTGAAAGACCAAGGAGGGATAACTGATCGAGGAGCATTACATAGAAACATAGAATTTGACGGCAGATAAGGACCGCTTGGCCCACCCAGTCTGCCCATTTCCCTGCCTACTGGATAAACTGCAGATCCTAGTTAACCAGCAGCCTACTTCTTCCTACCCCCAACCCCTAGAATTGCCTTATGACTGTCTCATGCATGCTTGAATTCCACCACTGTTTTTGACTCCACAACCTCCTCTGGAAGGCCGTTCCATGCATCCACAACCCCTCTGTGAAAAATACTTCCTTAAATTACCTCTGAGCCACCCCCATCTTCAAATTGTGCCCCTTGTTCTTGCACACCTCTTTTTGAAAGATGCTACCTCTTGGACTTTGTTGATTCCTTGAGGTACTTGAAAGTTTCTATCATGTCCCCTCTCCCTCCTTTCCTCGAGGCTATACATATTAAGCTCCTTTAGTCTCTCTTCATATGTCTTCCAGTGCAGACCCTGCACCATTTTAGTTGCCCTCCTCTGGACAGCTTCCATCCTGTCTATGTCTTTGCGAAGACTGGGTCTCCAGAACTGCATGCAGTACTCCAGATGGGGTCTGACCAGCTGTCTGTATAGAGGGATAATAACTTCCTGTTTTCTACTGGTGATGCCTCTCCCTATGCATCCCAATATCCCCCCAGCCCTCATTGCTGCCCTCTCACACTGCTTGCCCACCTTTAGGTCATCTGATATGACTACCCCCAGGTCCCTTTCCATTTTTGGTGTCATTAGTATCTCACCCCCCATTGTGTACTCTTCCCCTGGGTTTTTGTTTCCCAGGTGCATTACCTTGCACATCTTAGCATTGAATCTAAGCTGCCATACATTTGACCATTCCTCTAACCTTGCCAAGTCCCTTTTCATCCTTTCCACCCCACCTTGTGCATCAACTCTGTTGCAGATCTTTGTGTCATCTGCAAAGAGACATACTTTTCCTTCCAGTCCCTCTGCAATGTAACTATAAAGACATTGAAGAGGACTGAGTCAATCTGAACCCTCGGTACCCACTAGTAACCCCCTTTCATCAGAGTGGACTCCATTTACTATTACTCTTTGTGTCCTATTTTCCAGCCAATTTTTTACCCAGGCTGTCATCTTGGGACCCGCTCTCAGGCTAGCTAACTTGTATATTAATCTTTTGTGTGGGACTGTGTCAAATGCCTTGCTAAAGTCTAGGTAGGCCATGTCCACAGCCCCTCCCTGATCTACTACTTTGGTCACCCAGTCAAAGAAATATATCAGATTTGTCTGGCATGACCTTCCCGCTGTGAATCCATGCTGCCTTGGGTCCTGTGCCCTCTGGCCTCTAGATACTCGACAATTCTTTCCTTCAGAAGTGATTCCATCATTTTCCCTACCACTGAGGTTAAACTAATAGGTCTGTAGTTTCCTGCTTCAGCCTTGCTCCCACTTTTGTGAAGGGGAATCACATCTGCCCTCCTCCAGTCCTTGGGTACCACCCCATCCTCCCATGATTTGTTAAACAGGGTAGTCAGTGGTGTCACTAATTCTACCCTTAGTTCTTTTAGAATTCTGGGATGAATATCATCAGGTCCCATTGCTTTGTCCACCTTCAGTTTTAAGAGTTCTTTCAGAACCCTTTCTTCTGTAAATGGGCTGGTATCAACTTCTGTATCCAGTGTGTTTCTACTGTTTGTTCTAGGTACCCCCCCCCTTTGTAAATACTGAGCAAAAATATTTGTTTAGTATCTCTGCCTTTCACAGTCTCCCTCTGCCCACCCTCCCCTCCCCTTTATTAAGCCTCACTATCCTCCTTGGTCTTCCTTCACTCCCTGATGTACCTATAAAGGTTTTATCCCCTTCTTAACTGAGTTGGCTATCTTTTCCTCGGTTTGGGCCTTTGCTGTTCTGACTGTCTTCCCAGCTTCCTTTTGCTTTAACTGATACAGTTCTCTGTCCTGCTCCTTCTGTGATTCCTTGTACTTCCAAAGCTTTCTTTTCTCTTGAACCTTCACTGCCACTTCCTTTGAGAACCATAGTGGTTTCTTACATCGTTTAGTTTTGTTTATTTGCTTCACACAAAGGCTTGTTGCCTCTGTGATGGCAGTTTTATTATTCCCATTGTTCTTCCACCCTCCTTCCTGCCCATTTGCTAGTGCATTCCTTAGGCACTTACCCATTTTGGCAAAGTCAGCCCTCCTAAAGTCCAGTACCTTTGCCTTTGTATGGCTTGACTCTATTGCTGTGTTTATTGTGAACCATACTGTTCGATGGTCGCTAGTTCCCAGAAGGCTACCCACTTCTACATCTGTGATCCTCTCTTCATCTCCATTTGAGAAACCAGGTCTAAGATTGCTCCCTCTCAGTGGGCTCCAATACTAGTTGTCTAAGGCATGCCCCTGTAAGGCATCTAGAATAACCCCACTCTTGAGTGGCTCTGCGACAACTGCACTCCAGTTAACATCTGGCATATTCAGATCACCCATCAGCAATATCTCCCTTTTTTGCCATACTAAGTATACTTTCTATCATTTCCTTGTCCATTTCCTCCCCCTGAGAAGGGGTCTGTTCTAACCCTGTGCGGATTGTGGTGCTTCGGTCTCCAAATTTACCCACAGTGCTTCTTTTCCTCCCTGTTTTCTCTTTTGTTCTGTTACTTTGATTCCTTCCCATGTAAAGAGCTACTCCTCCTCCTCTTTTACCCTCTCTGTCTCTCCTGTAGATAGTGTATCCTGGTATGTTTCGTCCCAGTCATGGTTTTGTCGCGAACCATGTTTCTGTGACTGCCACGATATCCAGATGTTCCTCCTCCATCAACGCCACTAATTCAGGAAGCTTGTTACTCAGACTACGTGCATTGGTACTCATTGCTTTCCATTTTTTGATGGCTTTACTTTCTGTTGCAGCATCCCCCACTGACCTTTCTACCTCGGTCTTTTTCCCATTTAGTACCCTGTTTTGTAGGGAGAGGCTGGGATTTTCCTGCTGCTTATCAGTGCCTCCCCCCTTGACTAGTTTAAAAGCTTGCCAATGAAGCATTTAAACCGATTGCTCAAAAGACTTGTTCCCTACCTGGACAGATGCAGACCATCCTGCCAGTATAGGCTGGTGTCTCTCCAGGTGGAACCCCAGTCCCCAGTGAAGCCAAACCCCTGTGCTCCACACCATTTTTTCAACCACTCATTAAACGGCATGGTGCAAAGTACCCTTGCCTCACTCATGCCATTTACAGGCAGCACTTCTGAGTAGGATACTGTGTGTGCTACTTGTCTTAGGCCCCTCCCCAGTTCTACAAAGTCCTTCTGCACTGCTCTAATCTCATGTTGAGCCAAGTCATTTGTCCCTAGGTGGACAATGACATCCAGCTCAGACTCCCATGCAGCTGTTCTCGTGATCCTGAGGATGCGCTTCCTGTCCCTACAAGCCATGGCACCAGGCAGGCACTTTACTTCAGTTTTCCCTGCTCCCCCCAGTTCTATCCCCCTAATAATTGAGTCCCCCACCAGGAGCTGCTTCCTTTCCTTGTGGCATCCTCTGCCTCCTTCCTGTGGGCCTCCCTTGTGACAGGTGTCCTCAGCTTCCTTAATCTCCTCCGTGGGTGCATCCATAGAGGAGCTGTGCTCCCCCAGAATGGTGTATGGATTGTGGAGTGGAACAACTGACTGGGTGTGCCTCTGTTCCACCCTCCTCACCCTCCCTGAGCCCACTGTGGTCCAATTGCTGTGCTTTCTTTGCAACCTCTGAGGTAGTGGTGGTGGCTCTGGTGCTCCCTGGATGGGGGTCCCTTCCTACCATCCAGTCTGGCCTGGGGAAGGTTCTCTTACTGCTGTCCAGTGTGGCCTGAAGATGGGCAACTTCCTCCCTCAGGGCAGAGAGTTGTCTGCAAATAGGGCAGCATCTCAGCCTCCAGAAAGACTCCCGGAAGACTGCTGCCCCACAGCCATTACATTGCACTACTCCCCACATGACTATGTACTTTTTTTTTTTTCTGTGTGTGTGTGTGTGTGTGTGTGTGTGTGTGTGCTTGAGTGTATGCTTGGTTTGTTATATAGAAATATATATATATTATACAATGTGTATGCGTATATTTTCAGTGCTGTGTGCTAGAGAGGATATGACATTGATATGCACCTTGCACTCTTGAGGAAATGATGTCAGAACCCCAGGTATAAAGGAACTATTTCCAGGAGTGGGAAGGGGTTGGGCCTAAACTGTGTCCTCACAAAACAATCAGCTAAGAGCTCTGACCCACCGCTGCGATGAGTGCCTTCCTGTCTGCAAGATACTATACACAACAATTTGACAGAGAAAATCCCCTGCTAATCAAACAGAGAAAAATCCAGACATCCAAGTCAGACATCCAAGTCAGACACAGGTAAACCTCCCCAGCCACTGAGTGATTGACAGTGTCAAATGCCTTAGTCAGGTCAATAAAAGAGGCGCCGACCAACTGGCCCTGATCAACTGCATGATGGATATGTGTGGTGAATTCGAGGAGTGCCGTGGTAGTGCTGTGCCCTTTGCGGAAGCCATGCTGCTGGGAACATTGCAGGCTGTATTTTACAAGGTATTCCGTGAGCTGATCAGCCACTATCGTTCCAATGCTTTGGATAGAGGAGGGAGGATGGATATAGGCCTGTAGTTGTTCGTGAGAGTCTTGTCACCGCTTTTATGGATTGGAGTCACCACTGCCAGTTTCCACTTTTGGGGGAACTGGGAGAGCATGAGGGAACGATTGAGGATTTTGGTTAGTGGAAGCTGGACTTTGTCAATGGTGAGGGTGAGAAGTTTCATATCCAGTGAATTCGCCACTGACCCTAGACTTTCCAAGCACTTTAAGAATGTGTTTTTTAGCTAGGCTTTCCGGGATTGCTTTGCCATGGAAAGGAGAGTGCCCTGGTGGCACACCTGAACTAACAGGAGCTGAGTTGACTGTGGTGGGATCAAAAATGTTAGGAGGTAGCACATGACTAAGGTCAGCAAAAGTGGTGTTAAATGCGTTGGCCATGATTACATGGTCAAGAGCGATAGTACCATCTATGTTCAACATTGTGGGTGTTGTTTTGGGATCCTTTCCAGTCACTTCAGCGATACAGTAACTAAGAGCCCTTTTTACATCAAGACTGTGTGACCTCCTCTCCCCAGAGGAAGAATGATCAGTGAAAAACACAGGCAGACATAGACTAGTTCCGGTGAAAGTCTGACACCACCTTGGGAAGAAACTTTCTATTGATGCGGAGGACCACCTTATCCCTATGAAAGGAAATGAAATTAGATTCCACTGATGAGGCCTGTAATTCACTGATTCTCCTTGCAGAGGTAATGGCCACCAAGAACAGTTTTCCAAGTCAAGTATTTTAGCTCAGCTGAAGATAAAGATTCAAAAGGGGGCTGCATAAGCTGTGCAATACAGATGTTCAGATCCTAAGAAAGAGTAGGCTTCCTAAAGGCAGGATTGACATGGACCAAACCTTTGAAGAATTTCTTGAAAACTGGATGAGAAGCTAGGGAAGAACCCTTACCAGCAGAAAGGAACGCAGACACAGCTGCCAAATGTACTTTAAGAGTAGTAGGCCGGAGGCCTAAACTGTTAAGATGCACCAGATAGTCCAATACAGTGGCAATATCAGCCAGCTCTGGCTTAGTATGTCTACTGGAACACCAAATCCAAACCTTTTCCATTTGGAGTTGTAAGTCTTCCTAGTAGCAGGTTTCCTGCGAACCTTTAAAATATCCAGGACTGATTGGGAAAGGTGCAAACTTGCATATTCTAGCTCTTCAAGAGCCAGGCTTTGAGCCTGAGAGTCTGAAGGGTGGGATACAAAATCCTCCCCTCAGAGAAGGTGAGGAGATTGTGTTGCCTGGGAAGACACAAGGGCAGTGTTACTGACAGTGACAACAGTAGAGGATACCAAGGCTGTCTGGCCCAGTCTGGAGCCATTAGAATCACCTTGTAAGTCTGAGACCTGATTTTTATCCGGACCCTGAATATCAGAGGAAAAGGAGGAAATGCATACAGAAAGCTGCTTGTCCAATTTAGTAGAAGAGCATCCTGAGGAACAGGACCCAGAAGGGGTGGTCTGCAACAATAAAGAGGAAGTTGATGATTGTCTGGGGCTGCAAAGAAAACTATCTCTGGAGTGCCCCATCTCTTGAAAATGACTTGAAGAACTAGAAGGTTCAGGGTCCATTCGTGGTGACCCTGAGAAATCCTGCTGAAAGCATCTGCTAGAATGTTGTCCTGCCCTGGGAGATGAACAGCCATCAGGCAAGCCTGAAGGGAATAAGCTAGAGACCATATTTTCATGGCCTCTGTGTACAAGGCCGAGGACCAAGTGCCTCCCTGCTTGTTGATGTACAACATGGTTGTGGTATTGTCTGTCCTGATCTGCACCACTTTCCCTTGGACAACACTTGAGAATGTCTGAAGTGCTAGGAAGACAGCTCTCAATTCGAGAAGATTTATGTGTAGAAGGGACTCCTGGTGTGACCAAGTTCCCTGAGCTGTAAGATGATCTAGGTGGGCTCCTCACCCCAATAGGAAGGCATCTGTGGTGAGAGTCACAGAAGGAACCTGACGATAAAGGGGACCCCTTATCGAAGATTGTCTTCCTCCAGCCACCACTGGAGGGCCTGGACCAAGGTTTGAGAGACTGGAACCAGTTTGGAGAGAGGGTCCCTTTTCTGAGACCAGTAAGATCTGAGATGAAACTGTATATCTCTCATCTGAAATCTTGCTCCCTGGACTACTGCTGTGGAAGCTGCCATGTGGCCCAGCAGTTGCAGAAAGTCTCTGACTGGACGAGACACTAGAGACGAAAAGAGGAGGCCAGAGTGACCGATGACTGAACCCTTGAGAGAGGGAGAAATGCTCTTGCATGAATCGTATCTATTTCCACCCCTATGAAGGTGAGAAGCTGGGCTGGCTCTAGAACAGACCTCTAGATTTAGAATGAAGCCCAAGGATTCTTGAAGTCTTTGGGTTACCTCTCGGGCTGACTTGACTTGGTCTGAGGACTGGCCCACTAGGAGCCAGTCATCTAGATATGGGAACAGAGGGATGCCCTGCCTCCTGAGGAATGCCACCACTACTACAAGACACTTGGTGAACACCCTTGGAGCAGATGTTAGGCCGAAGGGCATGGCCCTGAATTGATAATGGCCTGAGGGCAACTCGAACCTGAGATACTTTCTGTGGGAATGTCTGATAGGTATGTGGAAGTAGGCATCCTTGAGATCCAGGGAGGCTAGCCAGTCTCCTGGTCTCAGAGAGGGAATAATTACTCCCAGAGTCACCATTTTGAACTTTGGTTTTGTCAAATGTTTGTTCAGGTACCTTAAATCTAAGATGGTCGCCACTTCTGTCTTTTTTGGGGTAGGAAGTATCTGGAATACAGTCCTTTTCCCCTGTGACAAAGAGGTACCTTCTCTACTGCTTGCAAAAGCAGGAGAGAGGAGACTTCCGCCTCTAAGGCTGTTGTCTCCAAGGGAGAGGGAGGACTGAAGGACCTTGCTCTCATTCTTAGGAACCTTTTGAAACTGAGAGCAAGTCCCTGGCTCACTACTTCCAGGACCCATTTGTCTAAAGTAATAGACTCCCAGGCCTGGGAGTAGTAAGCCAGCCTGCCCTCTACTAGGATTGGGGAGGCGACCCTGACTGACACCTCAGGGTGTCTGCCTGGCAGGGGGCTTAGACTGAGTAGCTCATGGGGTCCTAGTTACCCCTCGTCTACCTCTTCCCCTAAAGAACCCCCTCTGCTGGAAAGAAGAGGAGGAGGGCTGAGCTTGGTAAAAAGGCCTGTGAAAAGGCCTGCCCCTGCCTCTAAACTGCTGCCTCTGAGGAGTGGTATGCTTCTCTTTGGCTGCAGCACTTCTATAGGTGGCCCTGTACTCGTCCATTTCTTTCATATAATTCTCTGTTTGATCCCCAAAGAGAGAATTACCAGTTACAGGAAAATCCATGGCCTAAGCCAAGCAAATCTCCTCATGGAGACAGATGTAGCCATGACCCTGGAATGAACCTCATTAGAATCAACAGCAGCGTGGAATTGCACTTTAGATGCCTCTATACCATTTGCATCCACCTGCTCCAGTTCCTTGGCTAGCTGGGGGGAGGGGGCATTCTTAGCCAGTTCCAGAACCGTATCCCACATAGATTTCTGGTACCTAGCTGTATGTGCCATGTAGTTAGATTGTCTGAGTCCCAAAGAGGATACCAAGTACTGTTTTTTTGCCATGGCATCCACTTTCCTGGAATCCATATCTGGGGTGGGGGGAGAGATGCCAGGGGAATATTAGCCTTGTCACAGGCTGCAGCTTGTACTACCCCAACATGGCTCCTATGATTGGTAAGAAATTCCGTCCCAGGACCTGACAAAGTATACCTCCTATCCATTCTCCTTTCCACAGGGCGTATGGGTGTAGGAAATTGTAACATTTTTTGTGTCTGCTTCCCCAATGATTTATGTAGAGGGATAGACACCCTTTTTGACTCTGGTACATCCATCATTTCTAAATAGTCAGGTTCTTCCTGATCCTTTTCAGCCTCTTCCAAAGGAAACTGAAGAGTCTCAGCCACTTTCTTGTAAACCAAGAAATGGGAAGGGGACTCAGAAAGCCTGGGAGTAGAAACCTGAGAGGTCCTGTCTGGGGAGAGGTCAGGCTCTACCGGCCCATCTAAGCCCTCATCCTCTTCATCATAATCTTCCTCCTCCTCCCAATCACCCTCATAATAAGCTTCAGGATCTATGTCTGAAGCAGACATTTCCAACCGAACCAGTCTTCTTTGAACCGATACCGGTTCAATCGGAACCGAGCAAAGCGACTTGAACTATGGAAATCGCTTTCGCTACCTCAGCGGTTGGACCACGGGAAGCCGGATCCGAACCGGCTGATTTTCTTTTTCCTTTACTCAGAACCGATTCCACAGAATCGGCTATCCGTTTGCCCGAAGAGGTATCGCCCAGGTCAGTGGGCACCTCTTCAGGTTCGGCCGCAACCGAACCGGGCTGGCCATCCGGGTCAGCGGACTTCTCGGCCTCCCTCTCCCTTAGCCTACTCAAACATTTATCCAGAGTGGCTTTGGGAAAGTTTCTGCATATTTGGCAGTCTTCCTTGAGGTGGTCAAACCCCAGACAGTACACACATACGAGGTGAGGGTCGACCTTGGCAAAGGCCTCCTTACACTCGGTACAATGCTGAAACCCAGTGGGTCCGGTTTTCTTTTTGGGTTTCTCAGACATGCCTTAAACTTAAAGTCACCCAAAACAGCAGTTAAGCCTGGCGACTACAAACTTATCGGTTCCAACCGTGTCACGGGTCAGTTAAAAAAAAATCCTAAAAGTCGGAATTTTTTAGGAACCGATAAGTACCGGAAAAACCACACAGTTATAAAATACAATACAGAAACAGAATAGGTTTCGGTTCCACACCGGACCGACCGGCAAAGAACCAAAAATAAAACAATTTCTTAGGAAAAACAACAACTACCGCTTACTGGTACCGAAACAGAGGCAAGAATACTGATATTCTGCAGAAACGGATAGAAAATACCGACTGATTCGTACTATAACCAAACCGAAGTCGCAGGCGGGATCTCCAGAGCGACTTCACAGTTAGACGGAGTAAAGAATCTGACGGTTACACTTCAGAGTACCACAGACAGAGGTTTGAAAACCGAGCTAGAGTTCAACGTTCTATGCCTTTGCATAGAGTTAATCCTTTACTCTCCAGAGCAGTTCAAGTGCTGGAGTTAACTACAAATAGTCAGAATACAGCAAGACTTCATGTTGTTTGAACTTTTTACATACACTTACCTCTTAATCTGTCACACCTGGAAGGGGCTGCACCTGATTCCAGTACTGAATACAATTGCCTGCTTTCATGTCCCCCCTCTCCCTCCTAGTCTCTAGTGGGTACAGATTCAGCTCCCTCCACCTCTGCTCATATGGTTTCCCTCATACCATCTTTGTTGCTCTCCTTTGAACCCTCTCTATCATCTCAATATCCCTACGTAGGTGCGGTCTCCAGAACTGCACCCCGTACTCCAGGTGCAGCCTCACCATAGTTCTGTACAGTTGCAGTAGCACCTCCCTCCTTCTGTTGGTAAAGCCCCTCACGATGCAGGCCAACATACCGTTTGCCTTCCCCACTGCCTTACTACACTGGTTCCCCACCTTAAGATTACTCAATATAATAATCCCCAGGTCCCTCTCCTGCTCAGTTTCCTTGATTCCCCCCTTCCCAGGAAATAAGTTGCCTTCATGTTTTTCCACCCCAGGTGCATCATCGCACACTTCTTCGCATTACATTTTATCTGCCAGGTTTCCGACCACTCCTCCAGCTTCTCCAAGTCTCGCCTCATGGCCTCCACTCCACCTTGTGAGTCTACCCTATTGCAGACCTTTGTATCATCCACAAATAGGCACACCCTACCCTCCAAGCCCATTGCTAGGTCACTGATATAGATGTTAAAGAGTAGGGGTCCCAGTACTGACCCCTGAGGCACCCCGCTGATCACTGCCCCTTCCCTAGAATGTACCCCATTTACCACCACGTTTTGACTCCTTCCCATCAGCCAGTTCTCTACCCACCTAGTAACTCTCTGACCCACCCCCATGCTCTCCAGGTTATTTACCAGTCTTTTGTGCAGGACAGTGTTGAAGGCATTAATGAAGTCCAGGTAGGCCACGTCCACTGCCCCTTCCTGGTCCACTACTTGTGTCACCCAACTGAAACACTATCAGGTTGGTCTGACATGACCTTCCCTTAGTGAAGCCATGCTGCCTTTCGTCCTGCATACCATTGGCCACCAGGTATTCCACCACCCTCTCTTTTAGCAACATTTCCATTACTTTCCCCACCACCGAGGTGAGACTGACATGGTAGTAGTTATTGACCTCTTCCTTGCTTCCCCCTTATGTAGTGCAACCACCTCCGCCCTCTTCCATTCCCGAGGCACCACACCTGTTTCCATGGACAAGTTAAACAATCTCACCAGAGGTGGTGCCAGCTCTTCCCTCAGCTCCCTGAGTACCCTCTGATGCAAGCCGTCTGGCCCTCATTGCCTTATTCACCCTTAATCTGCCCAGTTCTTCACATATTCCATCTGCTGTGAACTCCGTAGAATCCATTTGCCTGCAGTTTTCTACATTTTCCTCCTACACTGGCCCTCTACCCTCACCCTCTTTCGTGAAGATCAAACAGAAGTAGTTGTTTAATGCCTCCGCTTTTTCAAAGTCCCCTTCCAGTTTTGTATCACCCTCTCCCCTCAGCCTCCCTATTCCATTCTGTGCCTTCCTTCTCTCACCCACATACCTGAAAAAGGTTTTATCTCCCCTCCTGGCCTGCTTTGCTATCCTCTCCTCAGTGACCTCTTTAGCCCTCCTTATCTTCTGCCCTGCTTCCCTTCTTTTTCCCCTGTAAGCCTCCCTATCCTCATTCCTTTGTGTCGTTTTGTACCTCCAGAATGCCCTGGGTTTCTCCCTGACCACTCCCGCCACCTCCCCTGTAAACCAAAGAGGTCTCTTCCTTCTCATGTTTTTCCTGACTCTCATGATGCATAGGTCAGTGGCTTTCAGCACCCCCCCCCCACCTTAACAGCTGTCCATAATTCCTCCACATCCTTCCTATTCCTCAACCTTGACATTTCTTCCCCGATTACCTTCCTCATCCTGTTAAATTCTGCCTTTCTGAAGTCCATTACCCTAGTTCTCATCTTGTTGCCTTCCCTGCCAATTTCCACTCTGAACCGAACAGTTCTGTGGTCACTCGTGCCTATTTCTTCCCCCACCTCCACACTGTCCTTGTTTGTGAGGACTATGTCCAACAGGTATTCCCCTCTAGTGGGCTCCTAACTCACTGTTGTAGGAATACGCCCTGTAGTGCCTCTCAGATCCCCCTGCTCCTAGCTGATACTGCTGTTGGGATCTCCCAGTCGATGTCAGGGAGGTTTAGGTCCCCCACTAGTAGAATTTCCCCTTTTTTCACCATACATGTTACTGATTGTATAAGCTGTTTATCCCCCTCTTCCCCCTGTGTAGGAGGTCTGTAAACTACCCCGACTCTCAATTTCTCACCATTTCTTTTGTCCAAAGTGACCCACATTATCTCAGTTTCCCCTCTCTCCACCAACCCCTCCGTAGCCCCAATTTCCTCATTGATGTACAATGCTTCCCCTCCTCCCCTTTTCCCCGTCCTGTCTTTTCTAAACAACCGGTATCCAGGTATGACTGTCTCCCAGGCATGATGCTCATTCCACCAAGTCTCACACACTGCTACTATATCGAGACCCACGTCCACCATGATGGCCTCCAGTTCCCTAGTTTATCCCCCAGGCTCCTGCCATTTAATACTAAACCCCTCCACCATGTAGCCCCCTCTTCCCTATCCTCCCCTTTCAACCCCTTCCTGTTTTCGCCAGTTTCCCTCATTTCAACCTTGTCCCGGGGGGAGGCTGATAGCCTCTCAATTTTTCAACCTGTTTGGGTGGCACTGTCTTAATCCCCCCCCCCCAACTTAAATTTAATTTCCCAACTATAAAATCCTCCATTCTACTCTTTAGTACAGCTGCCACTTGTGAGCGCAGGGGTCTACCATGGGCATACAGCCCCTCTTCTTCCTACGTTGAACCCCAGTCACCTATCAAAACTGAACCCCATCTGTCCACACCATCCTTTCAGCCATCTATTGAATTCCACTATCCTTTCCTTCTTGGGTGTGCATGCTTTTGGTATAGGCAGCACCTCCAAGAAGGAAATGGAAGGAAAAACCATGTTACTGCAGAACCTAGCAAGCTCATTAAACCTTGCCTGTACCTCCATCAGACTGTTCCCTTCCAGGTCATTTGCACCTAGGTGAAACACTAGGTGCGTCCTCTCATCTTGATGCCTGCCCCAAGATGGGATACTGTGCCTCACCTTGAGCGCTGTCATTCCTGGCATACAATGAACCCATACGGCACTGTTTTTTGCTCCCTTCCTCCCTCCCCCATCTGATTCCCTTGATAATCGAGTCCCTTAAGAGTGCCACCTTTGTGCTTGCTTCTTTCTGAGTGTTCTCAAGTTTATGCCCTAGGTCATGCCTCCCCTTGGTCTCCTTGTTTCCACTGTCCAACTTGTCCTTGTCCAAGTTACTGCCCTCACCCAATACGACTTCATCACCTCCTCCCCCCCTTGGACTTTCCCACTGGCCCCCTTCTCCTATCCACCCCTCTTCCCTTGCTCTGCCCTTCTTTAACCTCTGTGGGCACACACCCCTGTCTGCAACTCCTTTGAGGCATGCACTACCCCCTTTCCTCTATACACTGGCCCTGTCCCCGGCTACTCTTGATATACACATCATTCCTGAATTTTCTGTGTACTGTGCCCCCCTTGAGGGAATTCTCTTCCTCACCACTTTCTCTACCTGCATAGCTTCCTCCTTGTGCACCACCCCTGGTGCATTTCCCATTTCATTCCCTACCCTTTCTCTCTCTTCTATATACACTCTTCTCCAGTAATGGCCCCCAAAGGCCCCAACTCTAGCTCCTTTGGTTTCCCTGCTCTTGCCTCTATCCCCATGGTCTCCTTGCTGCTACTTTCCCTGAATCCAGGCTCCTCTAGTGCCTCACCCTGATGTGTCCCCAAATGGTCCACCCCTTTATCAGCCAATGTCCCTGCTCCCAAGATATCTTTTCCCTTGTCTCCCAACTTCTTTACCCCTACTCTCTCATCCGCGGGAGTGTCTCCCAACTTCCTTACCCCTGCTCCCTCATCCGAGGGAGTGTCTCCCAACTTCCTTACTCCTACACCCTCATCTGATGGCTCCTCACAGTCGCTCTCCTCCCCTCCTAGTATAACAAGGGGGGCAAATCTATTTTTCTGCTCCACCCCATGCTTCTCTTTCCTGTGTTGGTTGTGCCCCTATCTGAATTCTGGCCCAGAGTTGCAGGTGTCTGCCTTCTTTTTTCCTGACCCTACTATCTGCCACACCTCATGAGCCCTAGTTGTCTCATTACCTCCTGTCTCAAGACTCCTCATCCTGCCCCTGGGTTTGCCGCTATCCTCTCCCAGGGCTCTATTGCACCCAATCGGCCTCCTCCCATCCTCATTCTTCCAAACCCTTGTCTTCTCAATCCATGTACCTAATCTCCTGGTGGATCCCCCTATTTCCACTCTCTCCTTCCCCAGCTGGTACTGTCTCTGCTTCTCCGCTCCTCCTCCCCCATGCATTGCCCACCTCATCCACCCAATTCCTCCCTCAGCTGTGTAAGTTGTTTACACACCATGCATCCTCCCATCCTCCAAGCCCAATTTAGAGCCATGGCCACCCCGCACCTGCTACTCCCCACCACCCTGCCAAAGAATCCACCACTTTGGCTGCCCCTCCAGCTACGCTGCCCTTCCACTGCTATGCCAACTCGGCCAATAGGTTTGGGATAATGTAAGATACTTAACTAATTAGACCCGTAGTAAATGGCAGTACGGAATCCCCCCAGTATGGAATTTAGCCCCAGACCTTCACCCCTCAATAACAACCTTACAAGACTTTAGTACTTCCATCAGCACTTAAACCAACAAAAAAAAGATTTCTCCAGCAACCTCCCCCCACATCAGTTTCCCAAGATCACAAACTTGGCAGAAAAGAGTGTTGCAATCAATTTCAGCTCCCCCCCCCCACTCATGCACTCTAACCCCAGAGTGTTCCTCACCACCTTTAGCGGAACTCTATACCTTTCACCAATTCTTACTCAGATAGTTAAATCACCAAAACATTGTCATCACTTTGAATTTCCATCGGTCCAGCTCCTTCTGTAGCATCCCTTGTGCAGAGTCCTGATGAGTCCCGCAACTACAGCTCCTTTGCGATAAATCCCATGGACCAGCATAGAGTACAGTATAATCCCATAAAATAGATCAGGGAGCTTATTTCCAAAATTTGCATAATTCAAGGCCTTGGTGGCGCTGGTGCAACCCAACATCATCTCGCTAACTGAAACCACTCACACTGCCCTCACCCTGGACGGCTACCACATACTCAAGACAGGATCGGCAGGGTAAGAGAGGGGTGGTTGTCTTTTCTATCTAAAGTTGCGCTTACAGGGGCATATAATCCAACTCGACAATCTTACTAGTGACTGTGAATGTCTGGCAGTGAAATTTCTGGTAGGGAAGGGATGTAAAACCCTGGTCTTCATGACAGTTTACATACCCCCAGGCAGACAGCAAGCTGGACTTGACACATTCACTACGTACTATAGGCAAGTAGCCCATAGGTGGAAGGCAATTATCATGGGGATTTCAATACTAACTGGCTAGCAAAAAACAGTACAGCACACAAGGACCTAATGGCAAGTCTCTACTTCACACAAGTGGTTAAAGACTGTACTAGGACCAATCACAGGACTGGAACCAGCACACTCATAGACTGGATTCTGATCACCAACCCCGAAAGACTCACAGATGTCTCTGTTCTCCCTCACGATGTCAGCGACCGCTCTCCAGTACTATGTACTTGGACTAACAAAATTCCTAAGGCTCCCCCCAAAATTGTCACTAGTAGGGTGCTTCGGAGGGGACCACCAGCTGCTTTAAAGGTTTATATTGCCCAGGTTGACTGGGGATTCTTGGACTCCACCCCTGACATCAACTCAGCCTTGGACTATTTTATTAATCAATATAACATGGCCTGCAACATTTTTGCCCCCTTCAAAAAACATATGATTCGAGGCTCAAGTCCAGGGTGGATTTCCCCTTCACTCCTTGCACAGATGTGGGACAGAGATAGTTTGTGGCATCGAGCCAGAGCCTCCGGGTCACAAGGTGACCTTCAAAAGTACAGGGCTGCCTGAAACAAATGCACAAGGGACATAAGGCTGGTTAAGGCAGCCTACTTTAAAAAGAAAATAACAACTGAAAAGTTGGGGAGACGAGAAAAACTTTTGGAATAACCTAAAAGATCTCCTGGGAAAAGATGACAAATCACAGCCTATAATGCTCAGGGGTAACTGGGCAATCACTCTGGATCCGGGGGGATTGCAAACTCCTTTAACAATGCTTTTACCGGCCCAGTGATGCTGAGGGTTGAGGTGCTGGACGCCACACCTCGTGACACACCAGCAACCCGAGTTCGGGAGCGAGCTCGGGTGCCAGGGGTCAGCAGGGGAGGGAAAGGATTGAGTGCCCATTGGGCTGCTCTCCTCTCCCGGGGGGGAGGGCTAAGAGTTGTCCGGCATTCCAGTGGCCCCTGGTGGAGATCAGGGGCGCCGCAGAACCTGGACTGCACGTCTAGCAGCGTGGTTAACACCAGCAGGGTTTCCATGCACCATGGCGTCAGGGGTGCACCACGCAAGGGGGGAAGGAGGAAAGGGAGCAAGGAATCACTACAAGGGGACTATCCCCTCCGGCCTGGATAGGTGACGGCCCTGCAGTGTCCACCTGCCACACACCCAATGCTGGACCTCTACCTCCGTCCCTTCAATCTCCTGGTGGGGCTTTGGCTAGGGGGTCTCCACAGGAGAGATTAACGACTTTGAGGTAGGTGGAGGTCACAGCAGGCGGCAGAACGGGGGATGAGTCGAGGCCTGAGAGAGTTCTGGAGTACAGAGGCGAAAATAGAGTGGTTAAAAAAAAACCAAAAACAATGCCTTTACTGACCTCAGTGCCATCCTCTCCCAGGGTGCTAACCATGTGGCTGACACGCCAGAAGCCCAAAGTGAGCCTCTATCAGCAGCTACCTCTTGCAACCCCTGTAGCCCACAGTTCTACTTCAGGCCCATCACTGCGTCTGACACAATAAAGTACGTAAAATGTGTTCTGGGGAAAACAAAAATTGGTAGCGACATGGTAGACATGAAGTTGGTAGTGCTAACTTTGGACGAACTGGCCATCCCGCTTACCAAAATATTCAATTCAATTCAATTTTATTGATTCAGAAGATACCTTTGAGCACAAGCTCTTTTACAAAGGTTCCACGTCTGTGAATTAGGTAAGTTACAAAGTAGAAAGCATAAGAAAAAATGACTCACCTTAGTAATTCTGTTTCTTCCCAGTGATACTCAGGTATTCATAACTTTCTGCAGTAAGCCTTAAGGGTTGGACTGCCTGGAGAGAATGGAACGTATGCAAATGATGGAATCATCAGCACATGATAACTTTTCAAATGCTGCCCTATACCAACTGCCATTGTTCTAAACCTCCTCAGATTTTCTAGGAGCCTGAAAAGATAAGCAACCCAGTAAAAAACGAAAAGTATTTGAAAAGAGGAAATAGTTCAAAATGACCCCAATTTGGTCATAAAAGAAAAACTTCAACTGGAGAAAAAAACAGAAACATTAATGCAAAGTCAGCATGCCAGCAAAACATGCAAAGAAAAAAGACCATGAGCCTTGTTTACCAACTTGTACCACTATGTGGCAACATATGTACACATTGTGGTGTACCCTTTTGTGGTAGCGCAGCATGTGGGAGCGCAGAGGCTTGAGTTCTGGAAGGGGAGGTAGGGTGGGAAGTTATGAATACCTGAGTATCACTGGGAAGAAACAGAACTACTAAGGTGAGTAATTTTTTCTTCTAACCCCAGTAATACTCAGGTATTCATAACTTTCTACAGACTACAAAGCAGTACCACTGGAGGAGGGCACAGAACATTTACTTGGGAAATAGACTCTGCAGGACTGCTGAGCCAAACCTAGCATCACTTCTGGACTGGATATCTAGACTGTAATGCTTTGTAAAGGTGTGTACTGTTTTCCAGGTAGCTGCTTTACAGATATCCACTAGAGGAACATCCCTTGCAGCTGAGAGCGTAGCAGCTGTCCCTCTGGTGGAATGTGCCCTCAACCCTGTTGGGGGCTCCCTACCAGCTTTTGTGTAGCAGAATTGAATACACTGGACTATCCAACGAGAAATAGACCTTTTAGAAGCTGGATTACCTTTTCCTACATCCCCAAAGGTCAGAAACAGCTGTTTTCTGTCCTGCCTATGGTCCTTAGTGGCTGTAATATAGTAACTAAGAGCTCTCTTCATATCCAAACTATGAAGTCTTCTTTCACCAGAAGTAGAATGCTCAGTGAAAAAGACAGGTAGGGTAATGGATTGGTTGATGTGAAAATCAGAGACTACCTTTGGTAGGAATTTTCTATTTGTTCTCAAAACTACCTTATCTCTATGAAAAGAAATATAATCCTGCTCCACAGAAAGAGCTTGTAGTTCACTTACTCTTCTTGCAGAAGTAATTGCCACTAGGAAAACGGTTTTCCAAGTGACATATTTAAGTTGAGCTGTAGCCATAAGCTCAAAGGGTGCCCCATGAGCTTGGCTACACAAACATTAAGGTACCATGCTGGCACCGGTACCCTGTGGGGAGGGTGCAAATGGGCCAAACCCTTGAAGAACCTTTTAAAAACTGGGGTCCGAAGCTAGTGATACCCTAGCACCAGCAGAAATGTAAGCAGACAATGCTGCAAGGTGTACCTTCAGTGAATTTGGTTGTAGACCCAGCGAATGTAAATGAGAGAGGTAATCCAAAATCGCTGGAACCTCAGCCTGTAATGGAACCAAATCCTTAGTCGAACACCAGATGGAAAATCTTTTCCACTTAGAGGAATAAGTTTTCTTAGTAGAGCGTTTCCTATAGCCCCTCAGAATGTGAAGTACAGACTCAGAGAGTTGCAAGTTAGCATACTCTAACTCCTCAAGAACCAAGCTTTGAGATTATAGGGACTTGAGGTTCAGGTATAACAGGGTCCCCTGGTTGGAGGTCAGTAGAGTGTGCCTCAGAAGGATTCTTATCGGTTTGGCCACAGACATTGAGAGCATTAGAGAGTACCATGGCTGCCTGGGCAAGTCCGGAGCTATCAGGATCAGGGATGCTGAATGGGACCTGAGTTTGAGCAACACTCAGAAGACCAGGGAAAAAGGAAGGAAAGCGTAGAGGAACCTTCCTGACCAATCTAGGGTCAGGGCATCCAGTGGCAAAGTGCCCTGATCTGGTGGCCTGCAGCAATACTGAGGCAAGTGGTGGTTCTGGTGGGATGCAAATAAGTCCACCTCTGGAGTGCCCCACCTTCGGAAAATTATGTCCACCACCTGTTTGTTCAGAGTTCATTCGTGATGGGCCTGGTTTATTTGACTTAAGGCATCTGCCAGGGTATTGTCCTTTCCTGGTAGATGTACTGACTGCAAAGAGACTCCCAGAGAATACGCCAGGGTCCAAATTTTCATGGCCTCTGAGCAAAGGGGCCCTGACCTGGTGCCTCCCTGTTTGTTGATGTAGTACATTGTGGTGGTATTGTCTGTTCTAACCTGTACCATCTTTGACTGTACCAGTCCTGAAAAAGTTTTCAGAGCCAGAAAAACAGCCCTGAGTTCCAACAGGTTTATGTGCTGGAGGGACTCTGCAGCTGACCAGGTGCCCTATACTGTATGATCTCCCGGGTGGGAGCCCCAGCCCAAAAGGGATGCATCTGTTGTGAGGACAACTGAGGGGTTGTCTTTCCACCACTGCAAGGCCTGCAGCAGGGTTCTTGTGACCGGAATGGGTTTTGACAGAGAATCTTTCCTTTGACTCCAGTGAGCCCTGAGGTGGAACTGGATGTCCCTCATTTGAAACCTTGAACCCAGCACTGTGGCTGTGGATGTGGCCATATGTCCCAAAAGTTGCAAGAACTGCCTTGCAGGCTTGCTTGTGTTCAAGGTGAAGGAATTTGCTACCTCTTGAAGATTCTTGACCCTGTCCAGAAGGAGACAGGCCCTGCCCTGCAGGGTGTCTATCTCTGCCCCTATGAACTGCAACCTTTGTGCAGGAGTGAGGACTGACTTTTCGAGATTGATAATGAATCCTAAGGATTCCAGGAGGTCTTGAGTAAGGTTTAAGTACGGAATGACCTGTTGTGGTGATCTGCCCACCAACAACCAGTCGTCCAAATACGGAAAAACTGTCACACCATGCCTTCGAAGGTGTGCTACCACTGGTGCTAGGCCACTTTGTAAACACCCTTGGGGCCAAAGAAAGGCAGGGTTGAAAATTGGTAATGACCTGAATGGAGTTTGAATCTGAGGTATTTCCTGTGAGTCTCCTTTATGGGAATGTGGAAATAGGAGTCTTTCAAGTCCAGTGATGCTAACCAGTCCCCTCTTTGGACTGTTGGCAGAATCAATGCTAAAGTTACCATTTTGAGCTTTGACTTTCTTAGATGCCTGTTTAGAGCTCTGAGATCCAATATAGGCCGCCACTCCCTACTTTTCTTTGTGGTGAGGAAGTATCTGGAGTAAAAGCCCCTTCCTCTCAATGGGCTTGGGACAGGTTCCATTGCTCTTAAAAGTAGCAGCTTCTGGACCTCTGCCTCCAGCAGAGCCTTTTCTGCCAGAGAAGGTGCACTGAAACCCTTGACTGTTAAAGGAGGAAGGGATTTGAAACTCAGAGACAGACCTTGACCGACTACCTCCAAGACCCACTTGTCTGTGGTGATGGTCAGCCAAGCTTGGAGGAAGTGGGAAAGTCCGCCTCCGACAGGGAGTGAGGAGGAGGCCTGTACTTCAGAGAGTCTGCTTAGCTTTGGGTGGAGGTTGTGCTTGAGCTCCAAGCCTAGACCTCCTTCGACCCCTGCCCCTAAAGTACCCCTGCTGTGGGTACTGTAGGTACTGGGGTATGGCCACTGGCTGGAAAAGGGGCCTGGTATGAAAGGACCTGCCCCAGCCTCCCCTTCCATAAGGCCTGGTGGATGGAGAAGCTCTCTCTCTACTAGAGTTGCTCCTATAGGTGGCCTTGTACTCATCCACCTTCTTCATGTATGCCACAGTGGATTCTCCGAAAAGAGCATTTCCCTCTAAAGGAAAATCCAGGGCCTTAGACAGTGTATGTCAGCAGTGAGATTTGCCTTCAACCAAGCAAATCTCTGGGCTACATGTTGCCATCCATCTGGCTGCAGTATCGTTGGTATCAGCAGCCATCTGGAACTGGTACTTAGCTGCCTCTAGCCCAAACCTAGCTGTTTCTGCTAGGTCATCAGACAAGGGTGAGGAGCTTTCTGTGAAATAGCCAATACTGACTGCCACAGGGACTTTTGGTACTGGGCAGCATAGGCCTGGAAGTTAGCCTGCCGCCAGCTGGGGAGGCTGACCGGTATCCTTTTCTTGCCATGCTATCTATTTTCCTAGAGTCCTTATCTGGTGGGTGGGATGCCAGAGGGACTCTAGCCTTATCGCAGACTGCCTGTTGGATGACCCCTTGGTGATCCGGATGGGAAAAGAGGAACTCTGCCCCTTCCCTCTCCAACTGATATTTCTTGTCCAGCCTCTTATCCAGAGGGGGGACAGAATTAGGGGTCTGCAACAATTTAAAAGCATCTTTCTTAAAAAATGTATTGAATGGAATGAGGAGGGCTTTGGTGGGAGTTAAACCCATCATCTCCAGATATTCTATTTCCTCTTCATCCTCCACTTCTTCCCTTGTGGAGATGTCAAGGGCATCTGCCATCTTTCTCACAAAGGTAAAGTGAGAAGAAAAATCTTCAGATGTCCTGGGGGAGATCCAAAGTCCTGCTCAGGGGAGACCTCGGGCAAGATGGGTTCCCCTTCATCCTCCTCATAATCACTGCACTCCTCCACTTCAATAGGGGGAATAATGCCAGGCTGACCTGCAGTGACAGGTGGCTGCTGTGCAGGGGGCACCAAACTCTGCAAAGCCTGAATAACTTTAAAAGCCTGTGCGATTTTCAGAGGAGTTGGCATGACGCTAGCAGATACAGAAGTCCCCTGGTTAACATTTGGGGGTTCAGTATGCTTCAGCTTGCCTGATTTCTTAGAGGGAACCGGGGAGCTAGCCGGTTCAGAAGACCTCTTAGTAATTTTATCACCCGTATCAGGGGTGTAAGTAACAACAGGTGTGGGTTCAGCCACAGTAACAGAGGGTATCGGCTGGTCAGAACCAGAGGGACCATTGGGGAGCTTTTTCTTTAGCCGTTCCAGGCGTTTTTCAATTGTTTTTTCAGGGAAAGTCAGGCAGATTTGACAATCCTCTTTAAGATGCTCGTAACCAAGACAAGAGACACACGTAGTGTGCTTATCTGCCTTTGCAAAAACATCCCCACATTGTGTACAATTCTTAAAACCGGGCTCGCCGGTCTTTTTCTTCGGTTTTTCTGCCATCTAAACCGACAAAAAGAAAACTGCAAAAGGCAAAAAAATGTAACAACAATAATGCGGTTATGTTCGGTTCAAGAACTGAAAGGGAACCAGAGGAACAAAACCGATAAAAATTCTGGAACCGGTACTAGCGATTCAGTAACCGATAACTTTGGTTACAAAAAATACTTTTAAACAATATTTTAAAACAAAAATAAAGCAGGTTTTGCGCTAGAAAAACCCCTAGGCTACAAAAACTAACCCGGTTCCCTCCCGGTTATCCCGAACTGAGAGGAACCGGCCAAAATAACTAAATTACTACAAAAACAAGTTTAGCTAAACAAAACAATCAATATAAGGCAGCAATTGAAACAATAAAGGAATACTTATATGTTTTTTATAAGTTTCTTCACTTCTGACAGATGATGAAGAGCAACACTCCTAGCGACCAGACTGTTCAGGCGGACAGTAAAATCTGAGGAGGTTTAGAACATTGGCAGTTAGTATAGGGCAGCATTTGAAAAGTTATCACGTGCTGATGATTCCATCATTTGCATACGCTCCATTCTCTCCAGGCAGTCCAACCCTTAAAGCTTACTGCAGAAAGTTATGAATACCTGAGTATTACTGGGGTTAGAAAAAACAACAACCAGTATCGGCATGTACACAAAGAAAAAATTACTCACCTTAGTAACGTTGTTTCTTCTAATGGAATCTTGCTGTATTCTAGCTAATTGCAGTGATCTCCAACCTTTGAACTGCCCCGGAGAGGAAAGAGTTAACTTTCCATGCAAGGCATGGAACGCTGAGCTCGAGCTCAGTTGAGCCTCTGTCTGCTGTTGTTTGAACCCCAACCGCCAGATCTTTACGAGCTATACTCACTGGGCGTCCTGTGTGGAAACTGTAAACACACACTAGCCAACTGGCAACACAATTTAATAAAAAGGTTTTTTTTGGTTTCAAAGCAAAGACTCAAGTCAGAAAACCCAAAAACCAAAACACAACACACACCCAAAAAGTAAAGAGGGTGAGAAAAGGAGGCACCTCTAGGGTGCCAACACTGCTCCTGCCCATCCACATTCCAAAACCAGGTTCTGAGAGGGGAGGCGGGGGGGAGGTCAGAATACAGCAAGACTCCATTAGAAGAAACAACATTACTAAGGTGAGTAATTTTTTCTTCAAACAACATGAAGTCTTGCTGTATTCTGACTAATTGCAGACTACCAAGCAGTACCTCCACGGAGGAGGGACAGAACCTACTTTGGGAACAGAATCTGAAGTACTGATGTGCCAAACCGAGCATCGCTCCTAGCCTGGATATCCAGAGAGTAATGCTTGGTAAAAGTATGGACTGTTTTCCAGGTGGCTGCTTGACATATCTCTAAGATAGGAATATCCCTCGCAGCAGCCAGGGAAGCAGCTGTACCTCTAGTAGAGTGAGCCCTCAGGCCTGAGGGTGGAGTCCTACCCAATTTTTCATAGCAGAATTGTATACAAGAGACAATCCACCTGGCAATAGATCTTTTAGTGGCAGGTTTTCCCTTACCAACCTCACCATAAGTGAGGAACAATTGGAGGGAGTCAAACCTGTGACCCTTGGTGCGCTCTATGTAGTAGCTAAGGGCCCTCTTCACGTCCAGGCAGTGCAGCCTCCTCTCTCCAGAGGAGGAATGGTCAGTGAAGAAAACAGGAAGAGACATAGACTGGTTAAGGTGGAAATCTGAGACCACCTTGGGCAAAAACTTCCTATTAGTTCTTAGGACCACCTTATCTCTATGAAAAGAGATAAAATTAGGCTCCACTGACAGGGCCTGTAACTCACTGATGCGTCTGGCAGAAGTAATGGCTACCAGGAACACAGTTTTCCAAGTCAAGTACTTAAGCTCTGCTGAGGACAAAGGCTCAAAAGGGGGTTGCATAAACTGAGCAATGCAAACATTTAGGTCCCAAGCAGGAGCAGGGTCCCTGAAGAGAGGATTGGTGTGCAACAATCCCTTGAAGAACTTACAAAATACAGGATGAGCTGAAAGGGAAGAGGGCTTACCTACTGACAAAAAAGCAGAGACAGCTGCTAAATGTACTTTGAGTGTAGCTGGTCTGAGCCCCAAGCCATTGAGATGAACCATATAGTCCAGAACTGTAGGCAACCAGCAGACTCTGGAGAAATATGCTTACCAGAGCACCAAATAGTGAACCTTTTCCATTTGGAATTGTAAGTCTTTCTGGTGGAAGGCTTTCGAGAAGCCTTTAGAATATCCAGAACACCTTGAGAGAGATGCAGATCAGCAAACTCCAACTCTTCAAAAGCCAGGCCTTGAGATTGAGAGATTTGAGATTCGGGTACCAAACCCTCCCTTGAGAGGATGTCAACAGGTTGTAATTCCTGGGAAGAGACAGGGGAAGGTGGACTGCTAAGGACAGCAACAGTAGGTACCAGGGCTGTCTGGCCCAGTCTGGAGCAATCAGAATCACTTTGCAGGGTTGAGACCTGATTTTGACTAGTACCTTGAACAGGAGAGGGAAGGGGGGAAAAGCGTACAAAAACTTCCCTTCCCAGTCGAGAACTAGAGCATTCAGGGGGACTGAGCCCAATACTGGGGGTCTGCAGCAAAAAAGGGGGAGTTGGTGATTGTCTGGGGCTGCAAAAAGATCTATCTGTGGAGAGCCCCATCTGGAGAAAATCACCTTCAAAACTAGGGGATCTAGGGACCATTCGTGATGGCCCTGAGATATCCTGCTGAGAGCATCTGCCAGGACATTGTCCTTCCCTGGGAGGCACACTGCTATCAGAGAGGTTTGCAGGGAATATGCCAGAGACCACAACTTCATTGCTTCTGTGCACAAGGCCGTAGACTGAGTGCCCCCTTGCTTGTTGATGTACCACATTGTAGTGGTACTGTCTGTTCTGATCTGGACTACTTTGTTCTGAACAGACTTGGAAAAAACTTGCAGTGCCAGAAACACTGCTCTGAGTTCCAAGAGATTGATGTGAAGCAGAGATTCTTGAGGTGACCACAGCCCTTGGGTGGTCAGATCTCCCAAGTGGGCTCCCCAATCCAAGAGGGAGGCATCTGTGGTAAGGATTAGAGAATGAGATTGAGTGACAAAAGGAACTCCTTGCCTTAGATTGTCCTGATCCTGCCACCATTGCAAAGCCTGGATCAGGGTTTGAGTCACAGGGACTAGTTTGGTCAGAGAATCCTTTCTCTGGGACCAGAAGGCTCTTAAGTGGAACTGAATATCCCTCATCTGAATCCTTGCTCCCTGGACCACTGCCGTAGAGGCTGCCATGTGGCCCAGGAGCTGCAGAAAATGCCTTGCTGGTTGAGACACCTGAAGGGTGAAAGAAGAGGCCAGTTTCATAAGGGTCCTTGCCCTGTCCAGGGGAAGAAAGGCTCTTGCCCTTACTGTATCCAGTTCCGCCCCTATAAAGGTGAGGAGCTGTACTGGCTCCAGAACTGACTTTGAGAGATTTAGGAGGAACCCTAAGGAAGTGAGAAATTGCTGAGTTATCTGGAGATGTGACTTGACTTGGTCTGGAGACTGATCCACTATGAGCCAGTCGTCCAGGTATGGAAAGATGGAGATCTTTTTTCTCCTTAGGAAAGCAACCACTACTGCCAGGCATTTTGTGAACACCCTTGGGGCTGATGTTAAGCCAAAGGGCATTGCTCTGAATTGATAGTGGCCTGAGGGCAACTCGAACCTGAGGTACTTTCTGTGGGAGCACCTGATGGGAATGTGAAAAAAGGCATCTTTGAGGACCAGGGAGACTAGCCAGTCCCCTGGCCTTAGAGAGGGCAGAATTATTCCCAGAGTCACCATTTTGAATTTTGGCTTTAAAAGGTGCTTGTTTAAATATCTTAGATCCAGGATGAGCCGCCATTCTCCTGTCTTTTTGGGGGTTAGGAAGTACCTGGAGTACAATCCGTTTCCCCTGTGTAAGGGTGGAACCCTTTCTATGGCTCTGAGAGCCAAGAGGAAGAGACCTCTGCCTCTAGGGCAAGGGCCTCTGAAGGATTTGCAAGTAGAAAGGATCTGGTTCTCACGTTGGGGAATTTTTAAAGCTGAGAACCAGTCCCTGCTGCTTACTTACCAGGACCCACTTGTCTGATGTTAAAGACTTCCAGTCCTGGACAAAGTAGTAAGCCAGCCTGCCCCTACAGGTAGTGGAGAATCGGCCCGGCAGACCCAACAGGGTGTCTGCTTGGCAGGGGCTTTAGGCTGAGGAGTGGGAGCAGGCCTGCTCATACCCCGTCTGCCTCTCCCTCTAAAGAACCCCCTCTGAGCAAAGGCAGAAGAGGAGGCCTGGGCTTGGTAAAAAGGCCTATGAAAGGCCTGCCCCTGCCCCTGGAATGCTGCCTCTGTGGAGTGGCTTGCCTTTCTTTGGCCTGAGCACTCCTGTAGGTGGTCCTGTACTCGTCCATTTTCTTCATGTAGTTCTCTGTCTGCTCCCCAAACAGAGAATTACCAATGACAGGAAAATCCATGGCCTTAGTCTGGGTATCCTGTGACAGGCTAGTACATCTGAGCCAAGCCATCCTTCGAAGGGCCAAAGATGTAGCCATGACTCTAGATGAAACATCATTGGAGTCCACAGCAGCATGAAATTGCACCTTGGATGCCTCAATACCATCTGCAGCCACCCGCTCCAGCTCCTTGGCAAGCTGGTCAGGGAATGTTTAGCTAGAGTCATCACAGTGTCCCACCTGGACTTCTGGTATCTAGCTGTGTAGGCCATATAATTAGCCTGTCTGAGTCCCAAAGATGCTGCCATGTACTGTTTCTTTGCCATGGCATCAATCCTCCTGGAGTCCTTATCTGGGGGGTGTGAAGCCAAGGGTATATTTGCCTTATCACAGGAAACAGCCTGCACTACCCCAACATGGCTGCATTGCTGGGAAAGGAACTCCATATCTGAGCCTGAAAGAATATACCTCTTGTCCATTCTTCTGTCCACAGGAGGTATGGAATTAGGAGTTTTTAGAATTTTAAATGTCTGTTTCCCAAAAGACTTATGGAGGGGAACAGACAATCTCCTGGACTCTGGGATGTCCATCATCTCAACGTAATCAGGCTCCTCTTGATCCTCTGCTTCTTCCATAGGAAGCTGGAGGTTCAGCCACTTTTGTAAAACATAAAGTGGGAAGGGACTCAGAAAGCCTAGGAGAGAACACCTGAAGGTCTGTCTGAGGAGATGTCCAGGTCAATGGGCACATCCAGACTTTCATAATCACCATCACTATCTTCATACTCTCCTCCTCCTCCTCCGGTTCATAAAATTCTTCTAAATTATAATCCGGAACCGGGGGAACCGACCGAACCGAGCTCCTAACCGATGGTGCCGGTTCAGTCGGAACCGAATTTAGCGATTGAACAATCCTTATCGCTTTAGCTATTTCATCAGCGGTCGGAGAAAGAACTTGTGGATCCGAACCAGCTGACTTATCCCTTCTTTTTCTTTTAACCAGAACCGACTCCTCAGAGTTGGTTCTCCTTTTGACCGAAGAAGTCTCGCCCTGGTCAGAGGGTACTCTTTCTGGTTCGGTCGGAACCGAACTGGGCTGGCCATCTCGGTCAGCGGACTTCTCGGCCTCCCTTTCCCTCAGTCTACCTACTCTTTTGTCCAGGGTAGCTTTGGGAAAACTTTTGCAAATCTGGCAGTCTGAATCGAGGTGGTCAAACCCCAGACAATAAACACAGGTGGTGTGGGGATCAGCCTTAGCAAAGGCTTCCCCACACACACTACAGTGTTGAAACCCAGTGGGCCCGGTTTTTTTCTTGGGTTTCTCAGACATGGCCAGTCCTAATCAAACTTACCCTTTTTTCGGCAATCCGCCAGGCAAGACACCCCTATCGGTTCCTGACCGTGTTACGGGTCTTGGAAAAAAACGTAATGAAATCCGTTTTTTTTTAGAACCGATACGGACCGGTTACCACACTCTAATAAATCAGAAAAAAGTTCTTCACAAACCTGATCGATTCAAACCGAACCGATCCGATGTTTACAAGTTCCACACATAAAACTAATATAGAAACCTATCTAGTACTCACGGTACCACAGACAGAGACTTAACCGACAGGTTAGATTGTAGAAATTCGGTTGAAACCAAGAGAAAAAATGACACTTTAACTGACTTTTTTGAACCGAGCGAAGGAGAAATCTCCGGAGCGACTGTTCAGTGAGGCGGAGTAAAGAATCTGGCGGATGGGGTTCAAACAACAGCAGACAGAGGCTCAACCGAGCTCGAGCTCAGCGTTCCATGCCTTGCATGGAAAGTTAACTCTTTCCTCTCCGGGGCAGTTCAAAGGTTGGAGATCACTGCAATTAGTCAGAATACAGCAAGACTTCATGTTGTTTGAAGACATCGTGGTTACAGATTAGAACAATGTATTGCATGAACATGGTTATAAAGGCAGAAAATAATGCAGCCCCTAGGAGCCTTGTCATCAGATAGGGGGAGGGGGATGGTCGAGGAGAATTGTATAGCAATAGTGGGGGGTTGTGTGAAGGGTACGCTGTGGGGACCATGTCTTGACCAAGTGCAGCCAGGAGGATGTGAGGTGAGACAAGTGTTACGTCAATCATAAACTGGCAGAGAATTGAGATACCCAAGGTTAGTTGAAGGAGCATCTAGAGATTGTAATTAGGTGTTGTTTGAGGTCAATTTTGAATTTGGCTAGACAGGTGGTGGCAAGGAGGTGCTCATGTAATTCATTCATCCATCCACAGGGGGGCACAGTAGGCAAATGCCCATTGCCCGAGCGAGGTACGACAGAAGGGGATGGACAGGGCCCCTCTGTCCTCCCCCTGGTGGCCTGAGGCATGTTTGCTGCCACTAACAGACTGTCAACGCATGGTGGTGTTTTCCCTATGAGCGCTTTCTTCCCTAGGGTGCATGTCTGATGTATGACCCTGTTCCTTGGGGATAGCCAATTTGTAAGCTCATACAGCATACAGGTGTGCGTATCATGCTCTACATCAAGGGCTAGCCTACAGGCCTTGTTTAGTACCACCTGGACCCATTTCAATGAGGGTCTTGGGGGAGAGGTATTGCCTATGCCTATAAAGGACACCAATCTTAATGTTGACTGTCTTGACCAGAAAGTCAATACGTTGAGCAAATATGAGGGTTTCATCCAGTGTGATCCCCAGATACTTGAATGTGCAGACTTGTTCCAATGGCTCACTGCGGGAGTTAGTGATGATGAGGGGGTTTTGCTTGATTTGTTTGTGTATGCTGGTAATAAGCATGGCCTTGGTCTTCTTATAGTTAAGTAGCAGCTTATGACTGCAGAACCAGATCTCCAAGGAGGAGAAAGATGCCTGAAGCTCTATTTGCAGATCAGTAAGGGATGTGCTGCTGCCCAGGAGCACTGCATCGTCAGCGTAGAGTATCAGTTTGGTGTCGCAAGCAGTGTGGAGGTCATTTAGGAAGATACTGAAGAGTATGGGCCCCAGGATTGATCCCTGGGGCACCCCTAGCGATACCTCTCTTGCACTGGAAACTGTATGCCCAATTTTGACACACAGAGTTCTGCTTGTAAGGTAGTCTGGGAACCAGCATAGTGCACTAGGTGCCACACCCATGTTAGACATTTTGGTCAGTAACAGGGGATGACTGACTATGTCTAAGGTTTTGGTGAGGTCTATGAAGACAGACCCCACCAGTTTGCCTTCATCCAAGACCTTGTGTGCATAGTTCGTAAAGTCCAGCAGAGCAGTAGTTGTGCTGTGGCTTTGTCTGAAACTATGCTGGTTAGGGCAGAGCAGATTATATTTGTTGAGGTAGTCGATGAGCTGACCAGCCACAATCTTTTCCAGTGCTTTGGACAGTGGAGAGAGTATTGAGATGGGCCTATAGTTGGCTCCCAAGGATTTGTCACCTCCCTAGTGCACAGGTTTGACTAGTGCCTGCTTCCAGACCTCCGGGAATTGAGCAAGAGTCAGGGATTTGTTGAACATCTTGGTAATGGGCACTATCAGGACATCCAGGGTGAGGGATAGCAGTTTCATGTCGATCCCATCGCTACCCTGTCTTGTCTTACTCAGTCCTTTCCTTACTTTAGTTAGTGCCTCCTTCACAGTCACCCTTTTAAGGTAGAAGGGTAAGTGAGAGCGGTCGGAGAGTCCGTTGTTGGTCTGGCTCTGCTCAGGGTGGAAGTAGGCTGGTGGTAGTACTGTTGTGAGATTAGTGAAGGCCTTGTTGAAGGCCTCCCCATGGCTAGGGGGTCTGTGATGGGATTATTACTGATGTTAAGTACTCAGGGATGCATCTTATCCTCCTCCTTGCCAAGGATGCTCTTGATGATGTCCCAGAACCTTCTGCCCTCTCCCCAGGAGTTAGCAAGCTGTGCTTTATGATAATTGGCTTTGGCGAACTGGATTAGTTTAGTGCAGCAATTTCTGGCAGCTCTGTAACACTGGTAATCATGCCTGTTACCCGTGTTTCTTGCCTTCTCCCATAGTGTATCCCTTTCTTTCATATGGGAGAGTAGTTCTCCACTAATCCATCCATTCGCCTGCCCTTTAATTTTCCTCTTTGAGAGGGGGGCATAGATATCACAGATGCTGTTAAAGCCCTTTATGAAGTAGCTGAGGGCCTGATTAAGGGTTGATGCCTGACTGATTGGGGTCCAGTCATGAAGGGCGAGTGCCGGTTTGAGGGCTCCAAGCATACCCTTTCTCAGGACCCTGCTTACTATGAGGTTGGGTGGACTTTTGGTGAATTTGTTAGACAACAGGAGTGTGGTAGGGGAGTGGTCACTTAGTGTGTCTGGCAAAACCTTGACCTCGGAGATACGAGATGGTGATCTTGCTAGTTCCAGTCAAGGAGGGTGCTGCTACCAGTCTTATAATTCTGTCTGGTAGGGCAGGTGACTAGTTGTGACATATTGGTGGTGGCAATCATGTCCCTAACATGTGCAGCCTCCTTCCCATTCCAGTTTATATTAAAATCTCCAGTAATCATGAGCTCCAATCCATGTGGGAAGATGCTGATTGCTTCCATCACTTTGGTGAATCCTGTAGTGGCTCCTTTTGGGGATAGATATACTGTGGCAAGGATTAGGGATTTGCCATTCTGGTCTGTGCTTTTAATATTAATAGCTCATGGCCTTCAGCCACCCTGATTTCAGGGAGAATGGTACACCGTAGAGAGTCCTTAGTATAGATAATGCATCCCCCTCCTCTTTTTCCTGTTCTGTTGATTCTGTAAGTTAGGAAGCCAGTCAGGGCAATTTCTGTGTCTTTGATTCTACCAGTCAGCCAGGTTTCTGTTTGGCAGAGGACATCTGGGGTATGGAGGGCCATCCATGCCTGCAGCTGCCCAAATTTTGCAGTTAAGCTACAGATGTTTAGGGAGACAATTTTCAGCCCATGGGTCTTATGCACACCAGGGCCCACTGGAGTGACTGGGCCTGGGTTCGAGTGGATGTTGCCAGAGAGTAGCAGAAGCATAAAGATGATCTTCCTAGCTGAGAGGTTTACGCTGTGGTCAGTTCTAACCTTCCGTCACCCGTGCTTCAGGTGGTTCAGGCAACTGGACACCAGTTTGATCTTGACGGCAAGGCTAGCCATTACAACCCCTATGCTAGGGGTGCTTACCTGTCCTCCCAAATGTGGGGGATTGGGACGAGCAGTACTATGTCCCCAGCTGGCTGAGTTAGGTTCCGATGATGCCATAGCTGACCAGTCATTACTCAATAGTGGATCAAGTGGAGGCAGTTGTGGCCCAGCTGGGCATCTGACAATGGCTAGACCACTCCAGATAGCAATGAGCAGCATTATATAGCACCCTTTGAAGAGTAGCATGTTTGCTCAAGTCAGACGCAGACTTAACCCACTAGTGCTTAAGGTTAGGCTGTTTGGAAGCTTTTTAAGCCTGGTGGGTGACAGGAACAATAAGGCAGAGTATGAGTTATACAGCTTAAGAAGCTGTGGTCACTAGTGCTTAAGGTTAGGCTGTTTGTTAACATTTTAAGCTCCTTAACCTCTCCCTCTGGTATTCCCTATCCCCAGATCTGTGGAAAATGGCCCTGATCACCCCAGTCCATAAAAGTGGAGACTGCTCCTTAGTGGTCAACTATTCCCTTTGTCACGGCACTGTAAAAGGTAATTACTGACCAACTTGTTGACTATCTTTGTAAATACAACATCCAATGTCCTCAAAAATATGGATTTAGGAAGCTCCACAGAGCAAATACCACAATAATAGAATACACTAGCTACCTGCACAAGGCCATTGACAACGGAAACTTGGTCGATCTAGTTACATTGATTTAATAAAAGCCTTCAATCTCATCAACCACCAGCTCCTGCTCTCCAAACTCCAAACTCCACACCCTTGGCCTCTCACCAGATACTATATCCTGGTTTCACAGCTACCTCGCCAACCAGTCACAACATGTAAGGAATAATGGAACACTGTCCAACTCCAACTACCTGTTTTACTTGGATGAAACTTTGTCTTGTTCAATCACTGCACACACCGTTGTATAACTATTTTGACAGCCTTGTCTAGTTTGTGACTCACAGGTAGGCCTGCCTAATTTACATGCTGTAACTCCTTGCAATTCTCTGTGACAGGACTCCTGGAGCTGCCTCCTGCACACTGTGTTTCTACTTTGTAACTATTCTGCTTGAAGAGAAAACCTTTGTAAACGAGCTCCTCAGCTCAAAGGTGTACTTCCAGTTAAATAAATAAATAACTAGTGCCAGATTCTGTGAAGATTAAATTGGCAGAAGTTAAAAACACTTGTGATATGAAGGTGTTTGAGTACCAATTTTAAGGTCACAGCTAGCAGACCTTTTCCCAAACTCCAACCATGCACTCCACAGAACAAGAGAGCACTCTCCGCAGATCGAGGGTATGGAGCCTGCAATTGACCTCCAAAGAAGGACTAGTAAAGTAGACCAGTAAGTTAATCATCTGGTTAAGGCAAAACTCCAATACAAAGTTCTCGGAGGAACGCCAGCTTGACCCTGAGGACAACTTTGTCCCTGTGGAAGACCAGATAGGGAGACTCCATCGAGATGACCTGGAGCTCCCCAATCCTTCTGGCTGATTTATTGGCCACCAGGAAGGCCATCTTCCACGATAGGTGTGGCATCTATCACCTGTGCACTGGCTCCAAAGGCTTGCCCATGTGCATAGCCAGCACCAGTATTACGTCCCATGGTGGAGGTGGTTCATGCACCAAAGGGGACAGGTGGTCCAGGCCCTTAAAAAAGTACCTGACCTCCTCCTCCAGGGCCACCGTTGGCTTACCAGCCTGTGCCCGGTAAGCAGAGATGGCTGCTAGGTGCACTTTAAGGGTCATCGCCTGCTGTACTAACTGAGAAAGGAACCAGAGGTAGTCCAGGATGCTAGCCACAGGGCAGGCACAGCGATCAAGCTCCTTGCCCTGCCGCCAAATGGAAAATCTCTTTCATTGAAAGGATAGCATTTGTGAGTCAAACCTTTCTGGGAGGCCTCCGCAATGTGGAGCACATCATCCTAGAGACCAAATGCCTGGAACTCTAGCCGCTTAGGAACTAGACCGTGGGGTGCAGAAACTGCAGGACCATCCCCTGATGTCTGCTCAGCAGGTCCGGGAAGACAGACAGTCACAACAGAGATCTGCTGCTGAGGTTAAAGAGATCCAGGTACCAAAAATGCCTTGGACACTCTACAGCTATCAGGATCATCTGTGCCTTGTCTTTCTGGGTCTTGACCTCTACCTTGTGGATCAAGGGAAAGGGGGGGGGGAGGCGTACACGAAACCTGGGGCCCAGGACCTCACAAAGACATCCCCAAACTGTGTACTGGACTGTGGGGAGTGGGCACAAAACAGCCTCAGTTTGGCGTTCTCACAGGAAGCAAACGGGTCCACCAGGAGAGTCAACGCAGGTCTAAACAGGACAATGGACGTGAAATGCTATAGAACCAGGAAACAAGTCAGGTTAATAGTCTACCAGTTAAAATAAAAACCTAAAGCAATAGGTATTATTAGAACATAATTTAGTAAGAAAAAAATTAAAAGGTACAGCAGCACCTACTTCCAATCACGTGCCAATGTTTTGCAACATATATATACTATTTCAAGGCATGGCAAACATCATAAGAGATCCTTTTAAATAGTGGGCTATTAAAATTGGTATACCCCCATCTATGAATCAGTAGCCACATAATTAACTTAAAATTCCACCTCAAGTACATGTACATTTTTTTTTTAAACAGTGATTTTGTTTATGCCAGCATTATTATCTTTTAGCCAAACCCAGGCAGGATATTTGAAATATGGTTTCTGTATATTTCAGACTCTTCCTTTTACACTGTACATTATTCATACTTCTTCTACATGTATTTTTAAGGTGTTACAATGCCATGTGTTTTGTGTATATATAGTGCTACCCATGAATATGTGTGTATACAGTATGTACTCGAGATGGAGTTTTAAGTTCATTACAGTATGTGACTACTAATCCATAGGTGGAGGGGTATACCACTTTAAAAGCCTACTATTTAAAAGGGTCTCTTATGATGCACTGGTACCACAGATGGCCCAACTCCCACTGATGGTGGCACATCTGCCAGCGGGCCCAATGGGCCACACTGGTACAGGACGCCATCTATCCCAGCAGCCTCAGGAAATCACAGGCAGGTCGCAAGAGCCCAACCAGAAATGATCGAGCAAAGGAGATAAGAGCCTGTGCCCAGTCTGCAGGGAGGTGGCCTTGGCCTATAGGGAGTCTGGTTCTGCCCCAAGGAACTTGATCACCTGTGTGGGTCCAAGTTCAGACTGTCTGTGTTAACCAACATGCATGTCTCGGCAAGTTCGGAGAGCCAGATCCCATGACCTCTCCATGGCCACTTTGGACGGACCGGCTAACAGTTGTCCAGGCAGGGGTGCACTTTGACACCTAGGTGCCACAGATATGCTGCCACCACTGCCATGCACTTGGTGAAGAGCCTGGGCACAGAGGAGAGGCTAAAGGGCATGACCTGGGACTGGTACAGGACCCCCTTCCACTCAAAACCTGAGGTACAGGCAATGGGACTGACCGACTGAGACGTGGAAAAATGCATGCTGAGGGTTTAGGGAGCAAAATCACAAGTTCTGCTCCAGTGACAAAATGATCTGATCCAGAGGGATCATCAGGAACTTGTGTTTTCCACATGAACTGGTTCAGTTCATGCAGAGACAACATGGGGTGCCACTCCCTGTCCGTTTTAGGACTAGTAAGTACCTGCCCACTAACCCTGACTGGCCAGGTCATCCAGGACAGGGGCTATTGCTCCTTTTGCAAGGAGCTAAGCAATGTCCTCCTGAAGGGCAGACTGTGTGTCCTGTGACACACCCTGGACTCCTGAGGCACACGGGGGTAGTAAGGCGAGAGAGCCCTGAAGTCCCGAGGCAACCCTCTGTCCACTACATCCAACACCCACTTGTCTGTTGTGATAGTGGACCAATGTGGCAAGAAGTGTAATAGTCAACCTTCTACGAGAGTGCACACAGGGACAAGATGGGTGGAGGGATAACACCCCCCCAACCTGTCACTGGGCAGCTTTGACAGGGGCACCAGTGGCTGCAGCCAGAGGGGAATCACAACCCCTTCTCCCCCTTCTTAGGACCCTGGCCCCTGGACTTGGGGTTTGGGCACAAGTCTGGTAATGCCCCTGCTGGGGCTGCTGCTGAGGAGCCTGTGGCTGAAAGTACCGAAACTAAACAGCCCGTTTCTCAGGATTCTTTTTTATGTCCTTCTGGGACAATGCCAAAGAATCCAGAATGGCACTGGACTTCTCAATACAGGTGAGATGTCCTTTCACCCCAGCTCCAAATAGGTCAGTGCCCAAAAAGGGGACATCAGCCAGCTTGTGCTGAATGTCTGCCATGAAGGTCAACAGATGCAACCAGGCCCTGCAACACATGGTAACGGCTGCTGACATGGTACGAGCACATGAATCGCTCATGTCCAAGTCTGTCTGAAGCTGGTGTTTAGCCAGCATTAGAAAATGGGCTAAGAAATCTATGGGCTCTGACTGGCTGATAGGCCTCCCAAGGTGGTTGTCTATCAGACAACAGAGCCCTGTTTTTAAAAGTGAAAATGCAAGAACCTGTTTACACATATTATAGTGCCATGGAATGTTCGACACTGTCACACCACCATTTTTTCCCCATACTGTCCAGTCAGCTAGTTGGTACACAGCCTTTAACACCCCCCCCCCCCCATACAACATTTGTAAGCTGGAATCAAGTGCAAGCCTAACATTTCAAAAAAATACATTATATGTAGTACTACCGTGGCAAAAAAACTGTGCAGATTCATGTTTGTATCTCGATCCATAAAGCTGGGCGCTAAATTTTAAGCTCCAAGCCGGCAGCACGCATCACTCAATGGGCAAGAGTAGCATGCAGAGTCCCGACGGTTCCTGTACCACACTATCCAGCCACCATCACATTTAACAAAATAGTGACCTCCACATAAGTTAAACCGATTGATCAGTTCCAACATAAATGAAGTAAACAAATAAAAGTAAAACTGGTGACAGACATCATGATGAGCATTCTGTGCCTCCTTAGAAGTTGTTCAGCTCGTCCCTCTGCTTTTCGCCATCATGCCTCTTCCATAAGAACACAGCATCAGTACTGAAAGTACTCAGACACCGCAAACGGTTTATTCTGTTTAAATACAAAAGCATCAGTTATCGGTTTACCCAAGTGAAGGGAGATGCATAATAATAAAAATAATTTCCCCCCGGTGTCTACAAGATACACTGCTGCACCTTCTTCTGCCAACACTCATAGTGTTAAATTAGGCAAACTAGGACACACAAGCAGGACTGCTAAATGTACCTTCCTCCTGCTTTGATTTTCTTCATATCCCTAGCATTTTTCTCACTGCTGTCCTGGCTCATATCTGACATGTCCCAAAGTTAGCGCTAGACACTTGCAGGTCTCCAGCTATGCACGAAACCAGGAAGCAGCTGCGTTTCAATTACAGTGGATCGCGATCAAAATCTGGGTAGAACCAATGGGGAAAACAAACAAAAAACAAAGAATAAAATAATAAGTAGTAATAATAATAAAAAAAAACATTAAACAAAAACAATCTTAAGCCCTGAGTGAGTGTGTGTGTGTGTGTGGGGGGGGGGGGCATGGCAACCAACTCCAAATTGAAAACTACATAGTAGGACCAGGCGAAGGAACTATTTTATCACAGAATAATTTAAACAGATAAGAGTCTTAACATTTAAACACAAAAATGTATATTTTTAAAACATATGTAATACAGTTGCCCATTTTCTAAGTGCAATAATACCCTCCAGGGTGGGTGGTATGGGCAATACAAGACCTTCCAGGGGCTATAGGGACCTCCGCCTGCAGCGTCGGGGCTCATTACGCCCCTGGGCGGTCCGGTATTGCCCAACACCGCCCACCCTGTTGGGCATTACTGCTTACATTGACCATGGTCTCTGATGACCATCACTGCCAACTGCTGATTGGCTGGGAAGTGTGGGGGAAAAAGCAATCAAAAACTCCCAGTAGGGAGTGACCAAAATTGACCATCATCGTGGCCTAGTTAGTTTGACAGAGACGCAAGGATGCCCCAGCGTACACCTTTTAAGCAGCATAGTCAGTCTTATGGGACTCTTTGTGTAGAGGCTTGTCTGCATCCCCATGGTGTCCAGAATTACAGAACACTGAATCAGTTACCAACTCCTCTGCAGAGGGGTGGTCCGAGAACCCAGAAAGGAACCTAGTAGGGACCACATACTTGTGGACCCTACAGGTAGAGGGTTCTGGGCAGGATACTGCCAAAGATTCAGGGCCTGTCCCAAATGGCTTCAGCCATCAGAAAAGCAACCCCCCGGGCAGTTGTCCCTATCCAGAATGTCCATTAAAGGGTTACTTAGTCCTTTTTTGGACTGCTTTAGCAGGACTGACATGGACTATGATATCACGTGGAGAAGCACACCGAAGGATGCCGGGCCATACTTAATGAACAGCTCCTCAATCAATTCCCAGTTGAGAAAGGGAGTCCCACAGGATGTCAGACTTGTGATCTGAATCATCTTGAGGACTCACTGAAAATGGCCCTCAACTGTTTGTCACCTCAGACCACCCCGGTATCCTCCCTTGGGGTGATCTGCACTGACAGCAGACCTGCTAAGCTGGTGGCTGAATGGTCCTCCTTGGTCAGAGCCCACCTTCATCTGTGGTGGTGGTGGCTACAGCCAAACAAGTGGAGAATGGACCAGCAAATGCAACACTGGCAGCTGCAAAACCCTATCCTGCCCCATGATGGCCCACTGTTGCCAGAGGGGCCCCTCATACCACTAGTGCAGCTTCCAACAATATTTCTCCTCACCCGAGGAAGAGGAGTATCGAGAGTGGAAAGTCATCAACTGAGATCTTGACCACAGTCTCAACTATCGACCGTGAGCAGCGCTGTCTGGTTGGTTGTGGTATACCACATGCCTGCCCATGGTGAGCAGCATGAGCATGGAAGGCTTGACTGCCAGTGGAGGTTGCTGCTACTGAGGACCAGATGGGGACACTGACCAAACCATGTCCTCCTGAGTGAAGACCAGGAGCACCCGGGACTGCAAGATCAATTCCTCAACCTCTTCCGACAACTGGTAGACAGGCTCCAGGAAAATTTCCATGACCTACTCGACCAGAGTCAAAGTCAGCTGGTTTGATGGGGGTTGGGGACGACTGAAGAGCCCTCAACCTGCATGACCTGACCATCAACTGAGGGGTGCTTGACTATCGTCAAGCAGTTGGGTGAGTCAAGAGACCAGGATGGCCGCAATCTCTCCTAGACACACGACCGGTGCTGGTGACATTTGTGCTTGGAACCACGGTGGGCAGTCCTCTCCCCTAGGGTCTGGAGGGCCAAAAACATGTTCCGGAACCCTTCTGTTAATGACCCTCTGACACTGGCCCCATCCAGGAGCAGCGTCAAGACCGACGAGTTGCCCGTTGCAGCAGCTGCTGCTTCTGCCTCAAGGGCTGCATGCTGCTGGGCAAACCCAGCCGCAGCTGAGGCCTTCCTGCAGCCCTGAGGGTGGTGCTCCAGATTCTGTTCTGAAGACTGGCACAGCGAGACCTGGAGCTTCCTATCCTTGAGAGACTGAGGAAACGTGCTGAGAAAAAGGACGCATCTGGCCATGTCGTGCTGCCCACCCAGGCAATACATGCATGTGTGGTGTGGGTTGCTGACTGACATATTCTGTATGCACCGAACGCAGAACTTGAACCTAGCGTCTGTTGCTCCATCGAAGATGCAAGAGGGGAGAGTCAAAGGAACCGAGGAAAGAATACAAATAACTTGAAAAACTTCAAAAGACAAACTTTGCCTATGGCGCGCTAAATCCTAAATGGGAGCCATGAAGGAGGTGACCTGTATTTCCAGCGGAAAGAAACATCTGACGTCACGGGGTGGAGTTGGGGGATATACTGCTCGGGTGGTGGGAGGAGCTTAACTTAAAGACATCCAGTAAATCAGACCGTTCCAGTGGAACTGCCAGAGTGTGGATAGTGAACCATATCCACGCCCCTAGAAGAAAAAATTTGTCAGCATAGTAAATATTGTTTCTTCTCAGAGATCCCTCACTATGATTTACACAAGCATCATCATCTCAGCACAGTGATGTCCCAGAGATAGAACCTTATTCAAATAATGGAATTTAGAACTACGGTTCAAACTGCATTGTGGTCACACTCCACTCTAGCCCCTAATGCCAGATTTGTTTCTATAGCTAGAGGGAGCTATGACTACTAAAACTGGCTAAGTGGCTACCAAGAATTTCAAAACTTTTGAAATAGAATTTTAAAAAGCAAATTTCAGACAGACATCATGTGGAAATATTTAAAAATTAGTTAAAAATATTTGACTATATTTTACAACTGCCAAGGAACTGCAATAGTAATGCTCAAGCAACCTTAATGAAAAGAACTGATTCTTGTGTGAACCTATTTTTAGGTTCTGGCAAGGGAGGCAGGGTTCGGGAGAGCAAATCATAGTGAGGGATCCCTAAGAAGAAAGAACATTATTACAGTGATTAATTTTTTTTTCTAACCAAGGAATTCCTCATTGATGCTTTACACAAGCAGACTCTTCAGCAGTATCTTGGGTGGCTGGGTTCAGAACCTACTTAGGAAAAAGGTCTGCAAAACAGCAGTTCCAAAGCTCATATCCCTTCTGGATTGTACGTCTAGACAGTAGTACTTTGTGAAGTTATGAATGGTTTTTCAGGCAGCTTTTTTGCAAATATCCAACAGTGAGATGCCCCTTCTGGATGCCAGAGAGGCAGAGGCACCCCTTGTGGAATATATTCCCATTTTTTTCATAAAAGAAATGTATGCACGAGACTATCCGGTGGGAAGTAGTTATCTTGGTTGCTAGTTTACCTTTGTCTACCTCACCACAGGTAACAAAAAACTGAGTGCCCTGGGACCTGGCATCCTTTGTCCGGTCCAGGTACAGACAAATAGTCACTTCAGATATAAGCTGAGCAATTTCTGCCCACCCGGGCAGGAATGCTCGGATAAAACACAGGAAGGGCAACTGACTGATTCAGGTGGAATTTCGATACCACCTTTTGTAGGAACTTCTATTGGTTCTTGTCCATGTGGAAGATTATGTAGTTTGGTTCTGTGCAGAGGGCTTGTAGCTCGCTTACCCTCCTAGCAGATGTCATGGCAATCAGGAAAATGGTTTTCCATGTGACTTTTTTTTTTCAGCTAGTATTTTTCCTCTCCTCTGTGGCTCCGGTCGGCTGGAACATCCTGACCGACCTCCTGGCTCAGACACCTGACATCACGCCACCTCCTCAATTCCCCCACGGAGAACCCCCCCCCCCATGGCAGGGTGGTGAGGAGCTGTCCCCCTGTAGCTCAACTCACCAAGACGGATTCAGATGAGGAGGTGCTATTCAGATCGGGCCATGGAGGTCGGAAGCTCATGCTGCCCAACCGGAGCCACTTTTTCTGTTTTTCGGTCCCCCTGGAGTGAGGCATGCAATGACGCCAGTGGAGGGAACACGCACATATCCACACGCTCTCCCTCCAGGCATCAGCCCCAACTCCACCCCTTTCTACAGCATTGGTGCGCTGCCCCCCAGCTGCCGCCTACGGCCAGACTAGAACTGTCTCCCCCGGAGAAGGAGCACAGTCCCTCAGACGTTCGATCCTTCTCCTCCCCTGCCAACCCCGGTGGCCTGTGCTCATTCCCAAACACGGGTCACTGGCGTGGACAGAGGTACGGCAACCAGTGCCTCAGCCCTCATCACCACTGGGCTGACCCCCATGTGACATATTTTAAATCAGAATGGCCAAGGTACATGTTTCGTTCCCATGGAGAGACTGAGTCCCTCACAGGTGGGTATAGGTGATAGAGACCTTTAAAGAACCTTTACAAAAATAGGTTGAGAGGCCAGTGACTTGCCCATGTCTACTGATGTAAAGGCTGACTCTGCTGCTAGATGTACCTTTAGTGTTGTTGGCCTCAAGCCTAAGGTATGCAAATGTACTAGGTAGTCCAGGACTGTAGGCAACCCTGCCTGCACTGGACTTATCCTGCTGGGGGAACACCAGTATGAGAATCTCTTACATTTACAGAAGTGTGCTTTCTTGGGTGCTGGTTTCCTGGAAACTTTAAGCACCCTCAAAACCTCCTCTGATAGACTCAACCCAGCTCTTCAAGAACCATGCCCTCAGGCATAATGTCCTGGGGTCTGGAAATGTTATCCTGCCCTGATACATGTTTTAACTCAGTGGTTGGCTTTTGGATTCTTGCTGGACAGGGCCAAAAGCACTAATTATCAGGCCTGCCTTGTCCAGTCTGGGGCTATTACAATCACTTTTCCTGGCCTTTTGCTGAGCTTTAGGAGCATACCCCTGTGTGAGTGGGAATGGTGAACATATCAACAAATGAACATATGACAAAGCCAGCAGAATAAGGCCATTAGGTCTATCGAGTCTGCTCGTATTGCAGGGTCCTCAGTATTGGTACTGGTGGGAAGACATACAGAAACCTTCCTCTCCACTTCAAGGCTAGGGCGTCCTCTGGGACTGTGCTCTTGGCTGGCGGCCTGCAAGAAAAAATTACTCACCACAGTATGTTGTTTCTTCTAATGGAGTCTTGCTATAGTCTGACTATATGCAGTTAGCCCCAGCACTTGAACTGCTCTGGAGAGGAAAGGGTTAACTCTATGCAAAGGCATAGAACGTTGAGCTCGAGCTCAGATTTCAAACTTCTGTCCCAGGTACTCCTGAGTGTAACCGTCAGATTCTTACGAGCACTAAACTAACTGACTAACAACTCAGAAATTGTTTTTTTTTAATTTCCTGCCAAAAGGCAATAAACATAAATTTAGGGTCCAAAGACTCAAGTTGAGACCCCCCCAAAAGGATCCAAGTAGGTAATAAAGTATATAACAATAAAATATAAGAACAACAAACCTCATTCAACGAAGAGGCAAACAGGTACACCCTCGAGGTGCAGCACTGCACCTGCCCACCCACATCCCAAAACAACTAGGTTCCAGGAGGGGAGGCAGGGAGGGAGGTCAGAATACAGCAAGACTCCATTAGAAGAAACAACATTACTATGGTGAGTAATTTTTTCTTCAAACAACATGAAGTCTTGCTGTATTCTGACTATATGCAGACTACCAAGCAGTACCCCCAAGGAGGAGGGATCTACAGAACCTATTTTGGGCACAGACTTTGCAGTACTGCTGTGCCAAACCTAGCATCACTTCTTGACTGGATGTTAAGGGAGTAATGCTTGGTAAATGTGTGAACAGTCTTCCAGGTGGCTGCTTTACAGATTTCCACTGAGGGTATATCCCTGGCAGCTGCAACCGAAGCAGCCATACCACTGGTGGAGTGAGCCCTCAGGCCTGATAGAGGCTCCTTCCCCAATTTTGAATAGCAGAACTATATGCAAAAGACAATCCATCTAGCAACAGTTCTCTCAGTGGCAGGCTTACCTTTATCCACCTCCCCATAAGTAAGAAACAGCTGGGAGCAGTCGTTTCTATGGGGTTTAGTGGATTCTATGTAATAACTCAGAACCCTCTTTACATTGAGACTGTGTAATCTCCTCTCTCCAGAGGAGGAGTGATCAGTAAAAAATACAGGCAGTGTCATAGATTGGTTCAGATGAAAATCTGATACCACTTTGGGAAGGAATTTCCTATTTGTGCAAAGGACCACCTTATCCCTGTGACATGAAATGAAATCAGGTTCCACTGATAAGGCCTGTAGCTCACTGATTCTCCTGGCACAGGTGATAGCAACCAGGAACACAGTTTTCCAAGTCAGGTATTTGAGCTCAGCTGAGCAAAGTGGTTCGAAGGGAGGCTGCATCAGCTGTGCAATACAGATATTTAGGTCCCATAGGGGAGTAGGATCTCTGAAGGGAGGGTTGCTATGGATCAAATCTTTGAAAAATTTCTTGAAAACTGGATGGGAGGCGAGAGAAGAGACTTTCCCAGCCGAAATAAAAGCAGAAATAGCTGCCAAATGCACCTTGAGAGTGGTAGGCCGAAGGCCTAAGCTATTAAGATGCACCAAACAATCCAAAGCAGTGGCAATGTCAGCTGAGTCCGGCTGAATGTGCCTCTGGGAGCACCAGAACCTAAACCACTTCCATTTAGAACTATAGGTTTTTCTAGTGGAAGGCTTTCTACTAGCCTTAAGAATATCCAGAGCTGATTGAGAGAGAGAGAGAGAGAGAGAGAGAGAGAGAGAGAGAGAGAGAGATGCAGGCATGCATATTCTAGCTCTTCAAGAGCCAGGCCTTGAGCCTGAGTGAGTGAAGATTGGGGTACAAAATCCTCCCCCGAGATAAGGTGAGGAGGTTGAACTGTCTGGGAAGGCACAGAGGTATTGTCACTGATAGTGATAATAGTAGAGGACACCAAGGTTGTCTGGCCCAGTCCATGGCTACTAGAATCACTGTGCAAGGCTGGGATCTGATGTTGACCAGAACTCTGAATATCAGAGGAAAGGGAGGAAAAGCATAGAGAAACCTGTTGGTCCAATCCAACAGGAGGGCATCTAAAGGAACAGACCCCAGGAGAGGGGGTCTGCAGCAGAACAGAGGGAGCATATGGTTGTCCGGGGCTGCAAAGAGATCTATCTCTGGAGTGCCCCATCTCTTGAAAATGATCTGAAGAATAAGAGGATTCAGGGCCCATTCGTGGTGACCTTGCGAAATCCTGCTGAGAGCATCTGCAAGTACATTGTCCTTCCCTGGGAGATGCACAGCAATCAGAGAAACCTGCAGGGAATAAGCTAGTGACCATATTTTCATGGCCTCTGTGCACAAGACCGAGGACCGAGTGCCTCCCTGCTTGTAGATGTACCACATGGTTGTGGTGTTGTCTGTCCTGATCTGCACCACTTTCCCCTGAATTATGTTCGAGAATGTCTGAAGTGCCAGAAAGACAGCCCTGAGTTGAGAAGGTTTATGTGTAGAAGGGACTCCTGATGAGACCAAGTTCCCTGAGCAGTATGCTGATCCAGATGGGCTCCCGATCCCAGCAGGGAAGCATCTGTGGTGAGAATCACTGTGGGAACCTGACTGAGGAAGGGAACCCCTTGCCTCCAATTGTCCTCTTCCAGCCACCACTGGAGGGCCTGAACCAAAGTTAGAGACACTAGAACCAACTGGGAGAGGGGATCTTTTCTCGGAGACCAAAAGGCTCTTAGATAAAATTGAACATCTCTCATCTGAAACCTTGCCCCTTGCACTACTGCAGTGCAGGCTGCCATGTGGCCTAGCAACTGCAAGAAGTGTCTGTCTGGCTGGCCGAGACACAGGTGGATGAAAAGAGAAAGCCAAAGTGATGAAGGATTGGACCCTTGAGAGAGGAAGAAAGGCCTTGGCCTGAACAGTGCCCAGCTCCACTCCTATAAATGTGAGAATCTGGGTTGGTTCCAGAGCAGACTTTTCCAGATTTAGAATGAATCCTAGGGAGTCTAGAAGGTTTTGAGTGGCCCCTAGAGCTGACCTGACTTGGTCTGGAGACTGGCCTACTATGAGCCAGTCATCCAGATAGGGGAACAGTAAGATGCCTCGTTTCCTGAGGAAGGCCACCACTACTGCTAGACACTTGGTGAATACCCTTGGAGCAGATGTTAGGCCGAAAGGCATTGCTCTGAACTGATAATGGCCTGAGGGCAGTTTGAACCCGAGGTACTTTCTGTGGGACTGCCTGATAAGTATGTGGAAATAGGCATCCTTGAGATCCAGGGAGGCTAGCCAGTCTCCTGGTCTCAGAAGGGGAAGAATTAATCCTAGAGTCACCATCTTGAACTTTGGCTTTACTATATGTTTGTTTACGTATCGTAGATCTAGGATGGGTTGCCACTCCCCTGTATTTTTTAGGGTAAGGAAGTACCTGGAGTACAATCCCTTTCCCCTATGAATGAAAGGTACCTTTTCCACTGCTTGCAGAAGCAGCAGAGATGAGACATCTGTCTCCAAAGCCTGTGTTTCCTCTGGAGAGGAAGGGCAAAAATCCTTTGCTCTCAGCCTTGGGAACCTGCAGAAGCTGAGAGCAAGACCCTGGCTCACTACTTCCAGAAGCCACTTGTCTGAAGTGATAGACTTCCAGGCCTGGAAAAAGTGAGCCAGTCTGCCCCTAAAGGGATTGGGGAGGCGACCCTGACTGACCCATCAGGGTGTCTGTTTGGCAGGGGGCTTAGACTGAGAGGAGGATGCAGCCCTTGTCATCCCCCTTCTGCCTCTTCCCCTAAAGAACCCCCTCTGCTGAAAAGAAGAGGAGGCCTGGGCCTGGTAAAAAGGCCTGCCCCTGCCAGCCCTAGACTGCTGCCTTTGAGGGGTGGTCTGCTTTTCTTTGGCTGCAGCACTCCTATGTGTGGTCCTGTATTCATCCATCTTTTTCATGTAAGTCTCTGTTTGCTCCCCAAACAGAGAGTTACCGGTGACAGGAAAATCCATGGCCTTGGTCTGGGTATCCCGAGATAAACTGGTACACCTGAGCCAGGCGAATCTCCTCATGGAAACAGATGTAGCCATAACTCTAGAATGAACATCATTCAAGTCCACAGCAGCATGAAACTGGACCTTAGAGGCTTCGATGCCATCCACAGTCACCTGCTCCAGCTCCTTGGCCAGCTGGGAAGGGGCATTTTTAGCCAGCTCCAGAATCGTATCCCACCTAGACCTCTGGTATCTGGCTGTATGTGCCATGTAGTTGGGTTGCCTGAGTCCCAAAGATGATACCAAGTACTGTTTTTAGCCATGGCATCCACTTTCCTGGAATCCTTATCTGGGGGGTGAGATGCCAGGGGAATATTTGCCTTGTCACAGGCTGCAGCTTGCACTACCCCAACATGGCTGCAATGATTAGTAAGGAATTCCGTTCCAGGACCTGACAGAGCATACCTCCTGTCCATCTTCTTATCCACAGGAGGTATGGATGTTGGAAGTTGTAATATTTTTTGGGTCTGTTTCGCCAGGGACTTGTGCAGAGGGATGGATACCCTTTTGGACTCTGGGACATCCATCATCTCAACATAGTCAGGCTCCTCCTGATCCTGTTCAGCTTTTTCCATTGGAAACTGAAGAGTCTCAGCCACCTTCCTGTAAAACAAGAAGTGGGAGGGGGACTCAGAAAGCCTAGGAGGAGACATATTGGAAGGCCTGTCTGGGGAGATGTCGGGCTCAATAGGTTCATCTAGGCCTTCGTAATCTTCATCTTCATCATCTCCGTCTCCTTTTCAATTGCCCTCATAAAATGCTTCAGGGTCATATTCAGAAGCAGGCAAGTCCGACCAAACCGACCGTCCCTGAGTCGGTGCCGGTTCGGTTGGAACCGGGTGAAGCGACTGCACAATAGTGATCGCTTTGGCTATCTCGTCAGCGGTCGGAACATGGGGACCGGGATCTGAACCGGCTGACTTACGTTTTCTCTTTGCAGGAACCAATTCCGCAGAATCGGCTCTCCTCTTGCCCGACGGTGTATCGCCCAGGTCAGTCGGCACCCCCTCAGGTTCGGTCAGAACCGAACTGGGCTGGCCATCCGGGTCAGGGGATTTTTCGGCCTCCCTTTCCTTCAGCCTACTTAAACATTTATCAACAGTGGCTTTAGGAAAGTTTCTGCAGATTTGGCAGTCTTCCTTGAGGTTGTCAAACCTCAGACAATAAACGCAGATGAGGTGGGGGTCAACCTTGGCAAAGGCCTTCCCACACTCAGTGCAGTGCTGAAACCCAGTGGGCCCGATTTTCTTTTTGGGTTTCTCAGACATGCCTCAATAAAACAAAAGTTACCAACACCAGCAATTAAGCCAGGCAACTACAAAACCAATCGGTTCAAACCATGTCACGGGTCGGTTGAAAAAAAAAAACAGAAATCGTCATTTTTTTCAGGAACCGATAGATACCAGAAACCACACAACATTTAATAAATTTAAGTCGGACAGATTACTTCGGTTCCCAACCGGACCGACCGGGAAGAAACCGAAAAGAAAAAACAATTTCTTCACAAAACACACTACCACCTACTAATACACTTACTGTACCGGGACAGAGATGTGAACACCAGAAATAAAGAAACGGTTTAGACAAACGGATCGATTTTTACTGTGACCGAAGTGAAGGAGAGGATCTCCGGAGTAACTTCTCAGTTAGGCGGAGTAAAGAATCTGACGGTTACACTGAGGAGTACCTGGGACAGAGGTTTGAAAACCGAGCTCGAGCTCAACGTTCTATGCCTTTGCATAGAGTTAACCCTTTCCTCTCTGGAGCAGTTCAAGTGCTGGGGCTAACTGCATATAGTCAGAATACAGCAAGACTTCATGTTGTCTGAACAACACTTTTGGAGCTGATTATTCTCCTAAGAGGCAAACAGATCCACTTCTAGAGTACCCCATTTTCTAAAAAACCCTGGCCAGGACTTGCTGTTTCAGGGTCCATTCATGGTTTCTCTGGCTGATTCTGCTTAAGGAGTCTGCCATGGCATTGTCTTTGCCTGGTAAATGTACTGCGTAAATGTTTTCATCTAGGGATTAAACCAGATGCCAGATGATCATTGCCTCTATCACAGCCTTGAGGATCTTGTTCCTGCCTGTTTGTTTATGTAATACATTGCTGTAGTGTTGTCTGCTCTGATCTGCACAGACTGACCTTGCAGCCGGGAGGAAGGAAAAAATTACTCACCTTAGTAATTGTGTTTCTTCTAATGGAGTCTTGCTGTATTCTGACAATATGCAGTTAGCCCCAGCACTTGAACTGCTCCGGAGAGGAAAGATTTAACTCTGTGCCAGAGCATAGAACATTGAGCTTGAGCTCCGTTCAAACCTCTGTCTGCTGCACTTCCCAGTGTAACTGTCAGATTCTTACAAGCTAATGCTAACTAGCTACACCTACTATGTGGAAATTGCAAAATTACTAGCCCAAAGGGCAAACAAATATTTTGGATCCCAAAAGACTCAAGTCGAGAAATCCAAAAGAAGAACTAGGTAGTGAACAACTATAACTATCAAAAAACAATAAAACATAACCCACTACCCCTCTCTAAAAAGGTGGTGTGCCAAGTGCACCCCTGAGGTGTAACACTGCACCTGCCAGCCCACTTTCCAAAAAACAGGTTTTGAGAGGGGAGGCAGTGGGGAAGAAAGAATACAGCAAGACTCCATTAGAAGAGAAACAATTACTAAGGTGAGTAATTTTTTTCTTCAAACAACATGAAGTCTTGCTGTATTCTGACAATATGCAGACTACCAAGCAGTACCTCCATGGAGGAGGGATGGAACCTATTTTGGGAATAGGCTCTGCAGTACTGCTGTATCAAACCTAGCATCACTCCTAGCCTGGATATCCAGAGAGTAATGCTTGGTGAATATATGGACTGTTTTCCAGGTGGCTGCTTTGCACATCTCTAACAATGGCATCTCCCTGGCAGCAGCCAGAGAAGCAGCTGTACCTCTAGTCAAATGAGCCCTCAGGCCCGAGGGGGGTACTTTGCCCAGCTTTTCATAGCAGAATTGTATACAAGAAACAATCTACCTGGCAATAGTTCTCTTAGTAGCAGGGTTACCCTTCCCCACCTCACCACAGATGAGAAACAACTGGAGGGAGTCAAACCTGAGTGCCTTAGTACGTGCAATGTAGTAGCTAAGAGCCCTTTTAACATCCAAACTGTGTAGCCTTCTCTCTCTCTCCCCTGAAGAAGAATGATCAGTGAAGAACACAGGAAGAGACATAGATTGGTTCAGATGAAAGTCTGAAACCACTTTGGGTAAGAACCTCCTGTTGGTTCTTAGGACCACCTTATCGCTATGGAATGAGATAAAATCAGGCTCTACTGACAGAGCTTGTAACTCACTGATATGCCTGGCAGAAGTAATAGCTACCAGGAACACACATTTCCAAGTCAAGTACTTATGTTCTGCTGAGGCCAAAGGCTCAAAAGGGGGTTGCATAAGTTGAGCAATGCAAACATTAAGATCCCAAGCAGGAGTAGGACCCCTAAAGGGAGAAGTGGTATGAAGCAATCCTTTGAAAAATTTACAGAAAACAGGGTGAGATGCCAGTGAGGAGGACTTTCCCAATGACAGAAATGCAGAAAAACAGCTGACAAATGTACTTTGAGGGTAGCTGGTCTGAGGCCTAAGCCATTAAGGTGAGCCATACAATCCAGACCTCTAGCCAAGTCAGCAGAATCTGGGGATATGTGCTTATTGGAACACCAAATGCTGAACCTTTTCCATTTGTAATTATAAGTTTTTCTGGTAGCATGTTTTCAAGAAGCCTTGAGAATGTCCAGAACCCCTTGAGACAAATTCAGACTTGCATAGTCTATCTCTTCAAGAGTCATGCCTTGAGGTTGAGAGACCGAAGGTTGGGGTGCCAAATTTTGCCCTGAGAGGAGGTTAGCAGATTGTGATTCTTGGGAAGAGCTAAGGGAAGATGGACTGCCAGGGACAGTAATAGAGGATATCAAGGCTGTCTGGCCCAGTCTGGAGCAATCAGGATCACTTTGCAAGATTGTGACCTTATCTTGACCAGAACTTTAAACAATAGAGGAAAAGGGGGAAAGGCATACAGAAATTTCCCCTGCCAATCCAGAAGTAGAGCATCCAGAGGGACTGAGCCCAATACTGGGGGTCTGCAACAGAATAGAGGAAGTTGGTGATTGTCTGGGGCTGCAAAGAGATCTATCTCTGGAGTGCCCCACCTTGAAAATATCACCTTCAACACTAAGGGGCCCAGGGACCACTCATGGTGGCCCTGAGAAATCCTGCCTAAAGCATCTGCTAGCACATTGTCCTTCCCTGAAAGGTGGACTGCTACCAGAGAAGTCTGTAGAGAATAGGCCAGGGACCATAATTTCATGGCTTCTGTGCACAAGGCCATAGACAGAGTACCTCCCTGCTGGCTGATGTACCACATGGTGGTGGTGGTGATGTTGTCTGTCCTGATCTGAACCACCTTGTTCTGTACGGATTCTGAGAAAGCTTGTAGAGCCAGGTACACTGCCCTGAGCTCCAGGAGACTGATATGAAGTACAGACTCCTGAGGGGACCACACTCCCTGTGCTGTAAGTGCTCCCAGGTGAGCACCTCATCCCAGGAGAGAGGCATCTGTGGTGAAAACCACAGAATGAGACTGGGTGATAAATGGGACTCCTTGTCTGAGGTTGTTCTGGTCCAGCCACCACTGGAGAGCTTGGATCAGAGCCTGAGTCACTGGAATTAATTTGGTTAGAGGGCCTTTTTTCTGGGACCAAAAAGCCCTTAAGTGAAACTGAATGTCCCTTATCTGCAATCTGGCACCTTGTACAACTGCAGTAGAGGCTGCCATGTGGCCCAGGAACTGAAGAAAATGCCTTGCTGGTCGAGAGACCAGGAGGCGAAAGGAAGAAGCCAGGTATGTGAGGGCCTTTATCTTTGCTGGAGGAAGAAAGGCTCTTGCTTGGACAGTGTCCAACTCTACCCCTATGAAGGTCAGGAGTTGCACTGGTTCGAGAACTGACTTTGGAAGATTAAGAAGGAATCATAGAGAAGTGAGCAACTGCTGAATCACCGTAGGTCTGACTTGACTTGGTCTGGAGACTGCCCCACAATGAGCCAGTCGTCCAGGTACGGGGAATATGGAGATGTTTTGTCTCCTTAGGAAGGCCACTACTACTGCTAGGCATTTTGTGAATACCCTTGGTGCTGATGTTAACCTGAAGGGCATTGCTCTGAACTGATAATGGCCTGAAGGCAATTCAAACCTGAGGTACTTTCTGTGGGAGAACCTGATGGGAATGTGAAAGTAGGCATCCTTGAGGTCCAGGGAGGCTAGCCAATCCTCTGGCCTCAGAGAGGGAAGAATTATTCACAGAGTCACCATTTTGAATTTTGGCTTTAATAGGTGCTTATTTAGGTATCTTAGATCTAGGATGTGTCGCCACTCCCCTGTCTTTTTTGGGGTAAGGAAGTATCTGGAATACAGACCCTTGCCCTGTGTGCTATAAGGAACTCTCTCTACAGCTCTGAGAGCCAGTAGAGAGGAAACCTCTGCCTCTAGGGCAGTGGTTTCGGAGATGTTTGCAGGTGGAAAAGACCTGACCCTCAGCTTTGGGAATCTTTTGAAGCTGAGAGCCAGTCCCTGGCTTACTACTTCCAGGACCCACTTGTCTGAGGTAACAGACTTTCAGGCCTGGAAGTAGTAAGCCAGCCTGCCTCCTACTGGAGGGGGGGAGTCGACCCAGGCTGACACATCCGGGTGTCTGTTTGGCAGGAGCCTTGGGTTGAGAGGAGGATGCAGCCCTGCTCATCATCCTTCTGCCTCTCCCTCTGAAGAACCCCCTCTGAGGAAAAGGAGAGGAGGCCTGTGCCTGGAAGAAAGGCCTGTGAAAAGGCCTACCCCTGCCCCTAGATTGCTGCTTTTGAGAAGTTGCCTGCCTTTCCTTGGCCTGTGCACTCCTGTAGGTGGTCCTATACTCGTCCATTTTCTTCATATAATTCTCTGGCTGCTCCTTAAACAGAGAATTATCCACCACAGGGAAATCCATGGCCTTAGCCTGAGTGTCCTGTGAAAAGCTAGTACATCTGAGCTAAGCAATTCTCCGAAGAGCCACTGATGTAGCCATGACTCATGATGACACATCACTGGAGTCCACAGCAGCATGAAACTGGATCTTTGATGCCTCTATCCCATCAGCAGCCACCTCCACCAGCTTCTTGGCTAGCTGGGGGGAAGCCTGTTTAGCCAGTTCCAGAACAGTATCCCATCTGGACTTCTGGTATCTGGCTGTACAGGCCATGTAATTAGCCTGCCTGAGTCCCAAAGAGGATGCCAAGTACTGTTTTTAGCCATGGCATCTATCTTCCTGGAATCCTTATCTGGGGGGTGTGAAGTCAAGGGTATGCTAGCCTTATCACAGGTGGCAGCCTGCACAACATCAACATGGCTGCATTGTCGTTGTGCCTGTTTCCCAAAAGATTTGTGAAGGGGAATAGACAGTCTCTTGGACTCTGGGATGTCCATCATCTCCACAGAGTCAGGCTCCTCTTGTTCCTCAACAGCTTCAACCAAAGGGAGCTGGTGGGTTTCCGCCACTTTTCTGTAAAACATAAAGTGGGAAGGGGACTCAGAAAGCCTGGGAGGGGAAACACCAGAAGGTCTGTTTGGGGAGATGTCCGGTTCTATGGGCTCATCCAGACCTTCTACACCATCATTATCATCATCATCATCGTAATCTTCATCCCCCTCCAGGTCCGGTTCATAGTACTCTTCAGGGGAATAATCCGGAACTGGAGGAACTGACCGAACTGAATGCCTACCGGATGGCGCCAGATCAGTCGAAACTGGACGGAGCAATTCCACAATGCTAATCGCCCTGGCAATTTCTTCGGCAATTGGACGATGCGGTCCTGGATCCGAACCGCCCGATTTGTCTTTTTTCTTTCTTTTTGACGGAACCTATCCCTCAGAATCAACACTCCTTTTGCCCAAAGGAGTATCGCCCCGGTCAGAGGGCACTCCTTCAGGATCGGTCGGAACCGAACCGGGCTGGCCATCCGGGTCAGTGGACTTCTCAGCCTACCCAATCTTTTATCCAGGGTGGCCTTAGGGAAATTTTTACAGATTTGGCAGTCTGAATCGAGGTGGTCAAACCCCAGACAGTAAACACAGGTGGTGTGGGGATCAGCCTTAGCAAAGGCCTCCCCACACACACTGCAGTGTTGAAACCCAGTGGGCTCGGTTTTTCCTTTGGGTTTCTCAGACATAGCCATCCTGACAAAAACTTACCCTTTACTCGGCTTCATCCAGGCAAGACTCCCTTATCGGTTACTAACCGTGTTACGGGTATTTGAAAAAAACATTAGAAACACGTTTTTTTGTTGTTTTTTTTTAGAACCGATAAGGACCAGCACCTCACACTAAACCACAATACAAAATAAAGAACCCAAACAATCGGTTCAGCCAAACCGATAAGAAAAAATTACTCACCTTAGTAATGTTGTTTCTTCTAATGGAGTCTTGCTATATTATAGACATTAGCAGTTTGATCCAGCTCTAGAACTGCCCCGGAGTGCAATGGTTAAAACCATTCCAAAATAGAATTTTGGCACGACAGCAGCTCTATCTGTGTCATTTCAAACTTGAACTGTCAGATCTTTATGAGCCAAACTCACTAAGGTCTGTGTGGAAGCTGTAACCTACACTAGCCAAATGGCTACCTAAATAATAACAACCATTGATGGTCCCAACACCCAAGACTCAAGTCAGGGGACCAGAAATACTAACACCATTCTAATAATATGAAAATGGAACATAAGTATAATAAAACACACACGCACGTACATACACACCCCAAAGTCCCAAAGGGACAAAATGCTAACAGGACATAAGTAGTGCCCACACTAAGTTGCCGCACCCACCAAGTAGAGGTTCTGAGAGGGGCAGGTTGGGGAGGTCTATAATATAGCAAGACTCCATTAGAAGAAACAACATTACTAAGGTGAGTAATTTTTCTTCAAACAACATAATCTTGCTATATTATAAACATTAACAGAATACACAGCAGTACCTCCATGGAGGCAGGCAGAACCTACTTAGGGAATAGGCTCTGAAGAACAGCTGTGCCAAACCGAGCATCTCTCCTGGCCTGGACATCCAGGGAGTAATGCTTGGTAAAAGTGTGTACCGTTTTCCAAGTAGCAGCCTGGCAAATCTCTAATAAAGTGATATCTCTGGCAGCAGCTAGAGACGCAGCTGTACCCCTGGTAGAATGAGCCCTCAAACCGGAGGCTCTGCCCACTTTCTGATAACAAAATTGGATACAGAGACAATCCACCTGGCTATTGATCTCTTAGTGGCAGTTTGCCTTTCCCAACTTCACCATAGGTAAGGAAAAGTTGGAGGATTCGAACCTGTGACCTTTAGTGCGCTCTATATAATAACTAAGAGCTCTCTTAACATCCAGGCTGTACACCTCCTCTCACCCGAAGAGGGTGATCAGTGAAAAATACTGGAAGGGAGATAGATTGATTAAGATGGAAATATGAAACCACCTTAGGCAAAAACTTCCTATTAGTCCTAAGGACTACCTTATCCCTGTGGAAAGAAATAAAGTCAGTTTCCACTGACAAGGCTTGCAATTCACTTATGCGTCTGGCAGAAGTGATAGCCACTAGAAAAACAGTTTTCCAAGTTAGGTACTTAAGCTCTGCAGAAGACAGAGGTTCAAAAGGGGGTTGCATTAACTGGGCAATGCAAACATTAAGGTCCCAAGCAGGGGCCGGTTCCCGAAAGGGAGGATTAGTATGGAGTAATCCTTAAAAACTTGGAAAACACAGGATGAGAGGAAAGGGGATGACTTTCCTGCTGACACAAAAGCAGACACAGCTGCCAAATGAACTCTCAGGGTAGCTGGTCTGAGACCAAAGGAATTAAGATGTACCATGTAATCTAACAAAATGGGCAATTCAGCAGATTCTGGTAGAAATATTTTCCCAGCACACCAAATGGAAAACCTTTTCCATTTAGAACTATAAAGTACCCTAGTGGAAGGCTTTCTGGAAGCCTTTAGGATCTCAGAACACCCTGAGAGAGGTGTAAATCAGCAAACTCTAACTTCTCAAGAGCCAGGCCTTGAGGTTGAGGATCTGAGGTCCGGATACAAACCCTTCCCTGGGCACAAGTCAACAGATTGTGATTCCTGGGGAGGCACAGGGGAAGATGGACTGTCAGAGACAGAAGGAGTGGGTACCAGGGCTGCCTGGCCCAATCCAGGGCAATCAGAATCACCCTGCAAGGCTGAGATCTGATTTTGACTAGTACTTTGAATAGGAGAGGAAGGGGAAGCATAGAGAACTGCCCTCCCAATCCAGAAGAAGGACATCCAGGGAACTGAGCCCAGCACTGGAGGCCTGCAACACAACAGAGGAAGTTTGTGATTGTCTGGGGCTGCAAAAGATCCATCTGAGGATGCCCACCTTGCAAAAACTATCCCCAGCACTTGAGGATCCAGGGACCATTCGTGATGGCCCGGAAATCCTGCTGAGGGCATCCGCTAGGACATTGTCCTTCCTGGAAGATGAACCGCTATGAGGGAAGTGTTCAGGGAATAGGCCAGAGACCACAACTTCATTGCCTCGGTGCACAAGGCCGAAGGCAGTGCCCCCTGTTGATGTACCACATTGTTGTGGTGTTGTCTGTTCTGCACTTGTCACCTTGTCGTGGACAGATGCAGAAAAAGCTTGAAGAGCTAAAAGACAGCTCTGAGTTCCAGCAAATTGATGTGGAGCAGAGATTCCTGGGGGACAAACTCCCTGAGTGGAAGGTGCCCATGTGGGCTCCCAACCCAGAAGGGAAGCATCTGTAGTGAGAGTCAAGTCGTGAGAAGGGGAAATGAGGGACCCCGCTCTTAAATTGCTCTGATCCTGCCACCACTGGAGAGCTAGGATCAAGGTTCGAGTCACTGGGACCAACTTGGAAAGGGGTCTCTTCTCTGAGACCAAAAGGTTCTCAAGTGAAACTGAATGTCTCTCATCTGAAATCTGGCTCCCTGCACAACAGCTGTGGATGCAGCCATGTGCCCCAGGAGCTGCAGAAAGTGTCTTGCTGGTCGAGAGACCTGCAGAGTGAAGGAAGAGGCCAGAGCCACTAAATTCCTTACCCTTTCTGGGGGAAGAAAGGCTCTGGCTAGCTTTGTGTCCAATTCTGCCCCTATAAAGGTGAGTACCTGGACTGGTTCCAGAACCGACTTTGGTAGGTTTAGCAGAAAACCCAGGGAGGTGAGAAGCTGCTGGGTGACCTGCAGGTGAGATTTTACCTGTTCTGGGGACTGGCCTACAATGAGCCAGTCGTCTAGATAGGGAAAAACAGCAATCCTCTGCCTCCTTAAGTGGGCCACTGCCACTGCTAGACACTTTGTGAATACCCTTGGAGCAGAGAGTAGGCCGAAGGCATTGCTCTGAACTGGAAAATGACCGGAGGGTAGTTCGAATCTGAGGTACTTTTCGATGGGATCTTCTGATTAGGACATGGAAATAGGCATCCTTGAGGTCCAGGAGGCTAGCCAGTCCCTGGCCTTAGGGAAAATAAAATCATTGCCAGAGTTACCATTTTGAACTTTGGTTTCAAAGTTGCTTGTTCAGATATCTGAGATCTAAAATGGGCCCCACTCTCCTGTCTTTTTGGGGTAAGGAAGTATCTGGAATACAGACCCTGCCCTGATGCAGGGAGAACCCTTTCTACTGCTCTGAGAGCTAACAGGGATGAGACCTCTGTTTCCAGAGCGAGGGTCTCTGAAGCACTTGCAGGTAGAAAAAGTCTGCTTCTCAACTTGGAAACTTTTGAGCTGAGAACCAGACCCTGGCTTACTACTTCAGAACCCACTTGTCTGAGGTTAAAAGCCCAATTCTGACTGAAGTAAGCCAGCCTGCCCCCACTGGTACAGGAGAATCGGCCTGGGCACCCCATCAGGGTGCCAGTTTACATGGAGCTTTAGGCTGGGGGGGGAGAGGTCTGCCACCCTCGCCTCCCTGCCTCTGAAGAAGCCCCTCTGAGCATAGGCAGAGGAGGCCTGAGGTCTGGTAGAAAGGCCTGTGAAAGGCCTACCCCTACCCTGGGGCATGCCTTTGAGGAGTGGCTTGCCGCTCCTTAGCCTGGGCACTCTTGTAAATAGTCCTATATTCATCCATCTTCTTCATGTAGTTCTCTGTCTGCTCTCCAAACAGAGAATTTCCCACCACAGGAAAACCTATAGCCTTAGTCTGGGTATCCTGTGACAAACTAGTACACCTGAGCCAGGCCAACCTATGAAAAGCTACAGATGTGGCCATGACCCTAGAGAAAACATCATTAACATCCACAGCAGCATGAAACTGAACCTTAGAGGCTTCAATGCCATCAGCAGCCACCTGTTCTAGTTCACTAGCCAGCTGGCCATGGGCCTTGGCCAATTGCATAACAGTATCCCATCTAGATTTCTGATACCTAGCTACATAAGCCATATAATTTGCTTGTCTGAGTCCCAGAGGGCTGCCATATACTGTTTTTTGCCATGGCATCAATCTTCCTGGAATCCTTGTCAGGAGGATGTGAAGCCAAGGAATATTAGCTTTATCTAAGGCAGCAGCCTGAACTACTAACATGACTGCATTGCTGAAAAGGAATTCTGTATCAGGGCCTGACAATGTATACCTTCTGTCCATCTTTTATCTACAGGAGGCACAGAATTAGGAGCTTTTAAAATTTTAATTGTTTGTTTCCTAAAAGACATGTAAAGGAATAGACAATCTCCTAGACTCTGGAATATCCATCATTTCTACAAAATCAGGCTCCTCTTGCTCATCACAGCCTCTTCTAAAGGAAGCTGGAGGGTTTGGCAACTTTTATAAAACATAAAATGAGATGGGGACTCAGACAGCATAGGGGGAGATTCTAAAGGTCTGTCTGGGGAGATGTCCGGTTCAATGGGCACACCCAGACCTTCCCAGCCACATTCATGCTGTTCATAATCCTCCTCCCCCTCCTCTGGTTCATAAAATTCCTCAATATCATAATCCTGAACCACTGGGACCAGACGAACCGACCTTTTACCAGATAGTGGTGGTTCGGACGGACCCTGAGACAGTGACTGGACAATTTGTATGGCTTTTGCTATCTGCAGCAGTTGGAGAAGGAATTTTGGACTCCAGACCTGCTGATTTTCTTGTTTTCTTTACTGGAATTGGTTCCTCAGAACCAGCTTTTCTTTGCCGAGGAGTCTGGCCTGGTCAGAGGCACTCCCTCTGGTTAGGTTGGCACCAAACCGGGCTGGCCATCGGGTCAGCGGACTTTTTGGCCTCTCGTTCCCTGAGCCTGCCCAATCTTTTTTCCAGGGTGGCTGCAGGGAAATTCTTACATACCTGGCAGTCTGACTGGAGGTGGTCAAACCCCAGACAATAAACACATGTGGTGTGTGGGTCAGCCTGGCAAAGACTTCCCACAAACATCACAGTGTTGAAACCCAGTGGGCCCGGTTTTTCTTTTGGGTTTCTCAGACATAATGCCAGCCTAACCAAAAACTTGCCCTTTTAACGGCAGTGCCAGGCAAGACACCCTTATCGGTTCCTAACCGTGTCACGGGTATTGGAAAAAAACGTAATAAATCTGTTTTTTTTAGAACCGATAAGAACCGGGAACCGCACTCTAAAATAGTAACTTTTAGTTTTAAATGAGTTTTAAACCCACTGATCGGTTCAAAACCGAACCGATAACTTACAAGTTCCACACAGACAAAACCTTCATTTACTTACGGTTACCACAGATAGAGCTTGAACCGAACGGTTTTGCGGTTAAAATAAAACTATTCTCGGTTAAATCAACCGAGAAAACACTTTAAAACCGAGAAATGAACCGAGCAGAAGGAGAAATCTCCGGAGCGACTGTTCACTGAGGCAGAGTAAAGAATCTGACAGTTCAAGTTTGAAATGACACAGATAGAGCTGCTCTCGTGCCAAAATTCTATTTTGGAATGGTTTTAACCATTGCACTCCGGGGCAGTTCTAGAGCTGGATCAAACTGCTAATGTCTATAATATAGCAAGACTTCATGTTGTTTGAAAGAAACTTTTTTTTTTTTTTACAATTTCCACACAAAAACACACACTTTAGCCTATCAGTCCACTACCTATACACTTACTGTACCACATACAGGGATCTAAACCAAAGATAAATGGAGAAAAACGGTGTTTAACCGACGTCTTACTTTACCGAACCAAAAGCGTAGGTCTCCGGAGAGACTGTTCAGTTAGGCGGAGTAAAAAATCTGACGGTTACACTGGGAAGTGCAGCAGACAGAGGTCTGAACTGAGTTCGAGCTCAATGTTCTGTGCTCTGGCATAGAGTTAACTCTTTCCTCTCCGGAGCAGTTCAATTGCTGGGGCTAACTGCATATTGTCAGAATACAGCAAGACTTCATGTTGTTTGAAATAACTGCATTGCCAGAAATATTGACCTGAGTTCCAGAAGACTGATATGTTCCTGGGTCTCTAGTGGGCTCCCAATGCCACTTACTGTGAGGTCCTTCAGGTGGCTTCCCCACCCTAGGAGCGATGTATCTGTTGTGAGGATACTTGCTGAGGATTGCTGGTGGAAGGGAATGCCCTCTCCGAGGCTGCTTTTGTCCTTCTGCCACTCTAATGCCCATACCAATGCTTTTTTGACTGGCACTAGTTTGGAGATGGAGTCCCATCTTTGAGATCAATGGCCTCACAAGTGGTACCGAATGTCCCTCAGCCGACATCTGGACCATGGTACTACTGCTGTGAATGCAGCCATCTGGCCCAGTGGCTGCAGAAAATCCCTGCAGCCCTTGGCTGACCCACTGTGCTGGATTTTGCTGTGGGGATTAAATGTGCTACTCTTCCCTGTGGGATGAAGGCTTTCCCCTGCAGGGTATCCAGTTCTGCACCTAAGAAATCCAGCACCTAAACAGGTTCTGCTTGGGACTTTTGCAGATTTATCAGAAACCCCAGGTTTTCCAGGGTGCTCCTCACCTTCTAGATAGAGCACCTTGCCTCTTGTTCAGTTTTATCCTGAGACTAGCCAGTTGTCTATGTAAGGAAAAAACATCACATCTTGCCTTCTCAGGTGTGCTGCCACCATGGCCAAGAACCTGTGAAAACCTTTGGTGCAGAAGTGAGATCAAAGAGAAGGGCTACAAACTGGAACTGCAGTTTCCTATCCTGAACCTGAGGTATTTTCTGAGGGTAGGTCTGACTGGAATGTGAAAAAAGTCATCTTTCAGATCCAGTGACCTAGCCAATCCCCTGAGTGTAAGGATGGTGTCATTGTGTCCAGTGTGACCATTCTGAACCTTTCTTTTTTGATATGCTTGCTCAAATATCTTGGGTACAAAACGGGTTACCACTCTCCATTTTCTGAGGGTCACGAAGTATCTTAAAAAACAGGCCCCTGCCCTACTGTGAGGCAGGGACATTTTACACTGCTTTTGGTTGTAGAAATTTGTTTACTTCCAGCAGATTTATTTCTGTAGGACAATGTGCAAGAAAATGTTTGTGTTTCTGCAGTTTGGGGAATTTTTTTTTAACTGCAGGGAAAACCCCAGGCCCACTGCCTCCAGGTCCCACTTGGCTGTGATTATGTTTACCCATTCCTGGAAGTTGTGGGCCAGCCTTCCCCCTACTGGAAATGGTTGGGCGACCTGGGAAGAATTGTCAGGGGTTTTGTTTTCATTGAGGCTTGGGAGCTGGTGCTGTCACAGCACACTTATAGCTCCTTCTGTCTCTGCCCCTGTAGTAACCTATTATGTTCAAAGACTCATGGCACTTAACCAGAGCACACACCTGAAAAAACAGTCCAGCAACATCTGTGTTAGTATTGCTTCAAAGTCCATTTATTATGCCAAATATAAAATATCCATACAGACCCACACTGGGTCAGAGGACCACACACCAAACTTCTAACATTTCAACTCATCCAATTCTTTGTCAAAGATAGCACCCCCCATGCATGACTTGCTTAAATAACACATAAGAAAAGTCACATGTGCACTTTTGTTTGCACTGATGTTTATTCTGCACTTTATACACTAATGAATGATCACTTTATGTATATAAAAAAATCATTCTTTTCTAACTGCTTTCTATTTATTAGCAATTGGTTTCTTTGGTATGTTACAGGTTTTTTACTTTGTACTGTATGTTTAAGTAATGTATTGAAGCAATGCACAAAGACTGCAACCCACCCTCCCCAGAGAAGGAGAGTAGCTCCATGGGCACTCAGTCCTTCTCCCCCGACCGGCCTTCCAGCAACCAAGGCTCACTACCGAACCCGGGTCGCTGGCGTTGCGCGCAGTAGCTCTACTGCTGCGCCAGTGGGCCAGCTTTAAAGTGGTTTTCTGAGTAAAATTTAAAAGGGTTTGAACATTCTCTACTGACGGGAGCTGTGACTGAAAATAGTAAACCGCTATTAGAAAACGTGGTTTTAAACAATGTTTTATACAAATATTGCAAAACAGGTGAAAAACACTGTGATTCTCTTAGGCAGGAACCATGCTATGCTGCGTCCTTCTCTGGTTCCTGGGAACCAATCATGAACTGAAGAAACAGCAGAGTTGCCCCCAAAAAGTAAGCTAAAGAATAACGCCCTACCTAACATAGACTTATCAAGATACTAACTGTTTTAAATGAAGATTTTACTTTAAAACACAACAAATCAGTCTGGAGACCAGAAATACCAGAGCTGACTTCGGGACGACTGCTCTCTTTAGGCAGAGAAACAAATCTGACATTAGGGGCTAGAGTGGAGCATGACCACAGTGAAGAGTTCGAACCTTAGTCCTAAATTTCATCATTTGCATAAAGTTCTATCTTAATGGCACCAACCTCTAGCAGAAGATGATTCTTCTGTAAAGAATTAGTGAGGGATTCTTGGGGTTAGAAAGCGAACCTAAAAATACCAAATGATTACTTCTGTTCATTATTCACAAAGGAACAGGAGGGGCTACTACCACTGGGGAGGGTTGGCACAGCTAAAAAAGGGGCCAAAACTGTGCTTGGAACCAACTGCCATGAATAGGGTACTCAAAGGGCTCATTGCCCTGAAAGTTAATAAATCTCCAGATACAGGGTGTTGAGTGAAACAGTGCAGATACTGGCTACACCTTTGGCAGACCTTTTCAAATGCTCTCAAGTTCACAGAAATGCCTATAAAGTGCAGAAAGTACAGTTATGTAAGAACTTACCGTAACAGTAGATCTTCGAGAACAGCTCTTGCAGCAGGTTACACCATTAGGACTGAAGCCGGCAGGCGCCAGGACCCCGGAGACTTTCTAGCTAGCTATCTTCATGAGGACCGCCCAGTCGGCCGCCTCCGGCGTCAGGCGTGGTACAAAAGGCGGTCCCCAGAATCCCAGTTCTCCGCCCGGAGACTCCCAGCCAGAGGTTGCAATAGCGGGGGAGACCAAGGATCCACCGTCAGAAGGCAAAAAGGAGTACGAAAACCCTGAGTAGAGAAAAAGGAATTTCCCTTACAAGTGAAAACTGACTCCTGCGCTCACCCAGCCATGCGGAAGAAAGCAACATCCTGCTGTCTGATCATTTAGACTGGCTGGCTGAAATACTCACCATCCTTTCTTCCCTCACTCCTCCGTCCTAGAGGAGAAACTGTGAGCGAAGACCTCCTCCAAGGGGGATACGGTGGGTGGGAAGGTACCTGCTGCAAGAGCTGTTCTCGAAGATCTACTGTTACGGTAAGTTCTTACGTAACTGTACTATCTTACTTGAGATACAGCTCTTGCAACAGAGCTCCCTAAATAGGACTGATTCCCAAGCAGTAAAGCTTGACCCCTTCACATGGGAGGAGGAAAGGAAGAAGAAACGAGGAGCAGCCGCCAACCTTGATTCAGGACAGGAGGCCCTGCAGCGCGGCCTGGCGAAACCAGCCCTCTCGCCTAGAGGCGATATCCAGACTGTAATGCCTGATAAAGGTATGCACAGAGTTCCAAGTAGCTGCAGCGCAAATAGTTGAGGTTGAGACATTCTTGAGAGCTGCAAAAAATGGCTACACCCCTAGTAGAATAGCCCCAGACGGAACCGGGAGGGCTTTTGTTTGATTGGTAGCAATGAGAGATGCATTGCACAAGCCAGCGGATAAGGATTGCTTAGACACTGGCGACCTCTCATTCTCTGTCGCGAAGGACACAAAAGTTGCTCGAAGCCCGAAAGGACTTAGTTCTATTGAGGTAATACCTCAGGCTGCGGTGAACATCAAGAGTATGGAGCAAAGCCTCTCCTCTATTGGAATAGTTCGGGAAGTAGACCGGAAGGTCAATATCCTGATTTAAGGTCAGAGCTGAAACCAGCTTAGGCAAAAACTTAGGATTAGTTCTCAGAACACGCTGTCTCGGTGAAAAACAAATAAGGCTCCTTACATCGGGCATGAAGCTCAGAAATCCTTCTGGCTGAAGTAACTGCAACTAAAAACAACGTCTTCCAAGACAGAAAACGTAGCTCGCAATCCGCGGCTGGCTCAAAGGGAGGGAGCGTGAGTTGCTCCAAAACAAAAAGGAGATCCCATGGAGGAATCGGATCCTTAATAGGAGGCCTAAGGTGCAGCACCCCTCTCAGGAACTCCCGAGAAGCGTCCAGTTGAGCAATGGTGCGGTGGCCCACCGGCTGGTGATAGGCCGAAATAGCACAAAGGTGTACTTTAATAGAGGAGTAGGCTAACCCCGAGTGAAAAAGGGAGAGGAGGTAGTCCAAGACTGCCCCCACAGGGCAACCTAAAGGAGAAAGGTCACGAGCCCATGACCAAAGACAGAATCTGCGCCATTTCATGGCGTAAGTAGCGTGAGTAGCTGGCTTTCTGGCTGCAGAGAGTACCTCTGCAACCTCCTGCGAGACCCCGTGTCACATGATGGCTACGTCTCTAGGAGCCAAGCGTGCAGGTTCAAAGACTGCAGATCCAGATGTAATAGCGAACCTTGTTCCTGAGACAGAAGGTGAGAACTGCGTGGTAGTGGGAGTGGGGGTTCCCGTGACAGCTGCGCCAGCAATGGGAACCAGATTTGTCTGGGCCAGAATGGGGCCACCAGAATCAAACGAGCCCGCTCCCTGCGCAGTTTGAGCAGAACTCTCTGGATCAACGGGAAAGGAGGGAAGGCGTAGAGGAACCTGTTCTCCCAGGAGATGGATAACGCGTCTCGCCAGAAAACTCCAGGCCCTGGATCTAGCGAGCAGAAATTGGGCAGTTTTGCGTTGGATGGGGATGCGAATAAGTCTAACTCTGGAGTTCCCCATCGAAGGAACAGATCCTCTGCTACCTCCTGAAGAAGTTCCCACTCGTGGACTCTGGCCCGGGAGCGACTCAGGCCGTCCGCAATCGTGTTGTCCACGCCGGGAACGTGTACCGCGACTAGATTTGCGCCGTGTCCGACTACCCAATCCCACACTCTCATGGCCTCCCTGCAAAGGGGGTAAGAGTGTGCGCCTCCTTGTTTGTTGAGGTAGTACATCACCGCCGTGTTGTCCGTCTGAAGCAGGATGGTACACGGTGGGATTAAGGACTGGAAAGCCTGGAGAGCGTAGAGTACCGCTCTCATCTCCAGAACATTTATGTGCAGATGAACTTCCAGCGACTCCATGCCTCTGAGACTTCACCCCATCTAGGTGAGCTCCCCACCCAAGACCTGAAGCGTCCGTGGTGAGGTAATCTCCGGGGGCAGGCGCTGTGAAAGGACACCCTTGGAGGCGACCGGGGACTAACCACCATTGCCAGTCCTGAATCACTCGTTTTGTAATTCTGACCGGGTGCTGCAGATGGTCTTGCCTCTGGTCCCACTGCGCGCCCTGAGCATCCACTCGTTCTGGCATGTGGAGCAGCGAGAAGGGACCTAGAATAGCCGCAGCCATGTGACCGAGCGGCGAAGGACCAACCTGGCCGAGCGGTCTGATTCGCTGATAGGTCCTCTATAATGGACCTGATGCGTTCCGCCCTGTCGCCTGGGAGAAAGGCCCTCCCTGGACCGTGCCAGCACTGCGCCTATGAACTGCAGGTTCTGTGGCGGTACCAAGACCGACTTCTCCTGGTTTATCAAAATCCGGCGATCGAACAGGATCTGAGTGTCCTGGATAAACTTGCGAGCGCCTCTCTGGGCCCGGCCATGAGAAGCCAATCGTCGAGATGCAGGGAACACATAGTGGCCCTTTCTCCTTAGAGCAGCTGCCACGACCGCCATGCACTTGGTGAAAACCCTTGGGCGGATGACAGTCTGAAGGGAAGAGCTCGAATTGGTAATGGTGGCCTAAGAACTCGAAGCGCAGGAACCTCTGATGCGCCTGAGCTATGGGGATGTGCAGGTAGGCATCCTGCATGTCTAAGGACGCTAAATAGGCGCCTTGTTTTAGCATGGGAATGAGACCCGGAAGGGTCACCATGCAAAACCTTTTGTATGTGACCGACAGGTTGAGTCGCTTAAGTCCAGGTAGACGGAGGTCCCCTGTCTTTTGGGAACCGGGAAGAAGTGAGAATAATATCCTTTCCTCTCTGGTCCCCTGGGACAGATTAGATAGCTCCCTTGTCCAAAGGCGACCACCTCTTGCCAAATCAAGTGGTGGTGCTGACCGAGTACGGGACAGCAGAGGAGAGCCTTGAGGGTGGGCGTTCTTCAATTCTAAAAGTGGCCTTTGCTGACCAATTGAAGAACCCACCTGTCGGTGGTTGTGCTTGCCAACCCGATGGAGGCGGGCAGTCGCGACCCCCGACGGCGTCCGTTGATCCTGAGGCGGGGCGGAAAAGAGTCATGCTGTGGCGGCTGAAGGGCCGCCCGGCTGGGTAACCGGAAGGGCGTTGACCTCTGCCAGCGGGCTGCTTCCCCTGGGATCTGCGGAAGCCACAGCCCCTATGCTGTGTGGCGGAACGGGGCTGTTGCCTCTGAGTCCGCCCACGAAAATGGCCTTGGGTCCTACGAAAGGATCCAGGCCTCGGCCGGTACATCGCCTGGACTGTCCGGACCGCCTTCCCAGCCTCTTGCAGTTTGGTAATTATACGTTCTGACGGATTACCAAACAACACCTCACCTTCAAAGGCAGCGTCCAAAATGTTCCTCTGGACGTCTGGGGTGAAACCAGAAACACAAAGCCATGAGTGTCTCCGAAGGCACATGCCTGAAGCAGCCACCCTGGCTGACGAGTCCGCAGAATCATATGTCGGCTCTGGTACCTGGGTTCCCACGTCTGAACCCGTCCGGAAGAGCTGAAGCATCTCCTCCTTCTGCTGACCTTCCGGCAGCTTCTCAGCCGCCTCCAGCCCTGTTCCCACAAAGCATTCTGGAACTGAACCATGTGGGTGAGATAATTCAGGGACCTGATAGGCGCAAGTCGCAGGCGTAGTGCGCCTCCCCAAGCGTCCAGCTGTTTGGACTCTGGGTCGGTGGCAGAAACACTCAAATGCTGCGGTCTCTGGGACCCGATCATGAGAGCAGTAATGACCAGGGAGTCAGCCAGAGGTTGTTGAGATAGGTACTGGTCCCCCTGGGGCCCTGTACAGTCTATCCGCCTTCTTCGGCACCGCCGGGAGCGAGTGAGGACGCTTCCACGCCGCCTTGGTGACGTCCACAAAAGTGTCCACCAAGGGTGGCACCACCACAGGCTTAGGGTCCTTCTGCCGAAGATACTTTGCCAGGCGTAGCCTTTCAGGGTCAAGTTCCTCTGCTTCCCAACCCATATTTTCTTGGATATGTCTAAGGATATCCATGAAGGATGGATCGTCCGGAGGAGACCTTGGAGTCTCACGTGGGTCCGGCGAGGGAAGCGAGACCGGAGAAGGAGATCTAGAAGAAAAATAAGTAGATCCCGTAGCCTCCGACGACGGCGACCGACGTCGCCTCCTGGATCTCTTGGGACTGGGCGACATGGAGACGATGATCTGGGACGGTCTCCTTCTAGAATGTCTGCCCCTGGGAGGTCACAGGCTCCTGGGGACGGAATGGCCAGCCGACCTCACAGGTGAAGGTGGGGCCGGGGCCGAAGCCACCGGAGGAGGAGGAGAAGGACTGGGGGTACCACATCCTTCCTGACAGTAGCCCACCAGTAAGTGAACAGGTCCTTCACCTCGGCCAAGGACAGTCCCGACGTCGGCTCTGAGGACGAGGGCCGGACGTCAGGTCCCGGCGTCGGTACCACGGGGATCTCGGCCGGTGGCGAGGGACCCCGGGTTGGCTCTTCGTGGCCGGGAACGCCCGCCTGGACATCGGGCAAGGCCGAATCCTCCTCGATGGGGGACTCCTGTCCGACCAACGTCGGAGGCGCAGGAGCCCCCCGCTCAGGCGTCGCGGACGTCGGTCCCCCCACCGACGTCCGATGCGATGAAGAGGCCGACGACGGCCGACCGACCGACGTCGGCTCAGAGGAACGCTGGCATCGACCGGCGGTCTGACCGGCGCGGATCCCGGCCTCCTCAGCGGGGTTGAGCTCCAAGGTCTTCGGGGAAGAGGAAGACCCGGTCCGGGGGCAGTGAAGCCCGACTTGTGGTGGTGGTGGTGGCGTTCCCCGACCGCCCAAGGCCTTTTGGGCTGAAGAAGGAAAGGCGACAGCCTGGCGGTGGAGGCCTGAGCAGAGTGTACAGCGGGGGCCGCGGCGGGGCGACGAGGCCTGGCGGGAGGCGGTCTGGCGAGACCAGAGCTCGAGGACTCCGGAGGCCGAGACCGGCGACAGGCGGGATCCTGACCTCTTCTTCTTTCCGCGATGCCGGTGCGTCGAATCCTCCTTGGAGGCCATCGCTCGGAGTTTTTCCTCAAGAAGAAAGGCTTGAAGGGCCTTCTGCCGGCGGATCCTGGTGCGGCTGTTGAACCCCTGGCAGAGGGAGCAGGCCTTGGTATCGTGGTCCGGGCCTAGACACCTGACGCACGCGGAGTGCGGGTCCTTAAAAGGAATTTGCTTGCCGCAAGCACACTTGGAGGAATGCCCGGTCGGAGAGGACATCAGGCGGTTGTCTTGATTGCAGGAAATCTTCCTCAGAAGAATCGAAGAACTTCGAAATTTTTAGAAAACCATGACGTAAGAAACTTACCGGAGGTGAAGCATGCACGTGAGTAGGGAAGAACTGGAAATTCTGGCGGGACCACCCTTTTGTACCTACGCCTGCTCGAAGGCAGACGGCGTCGAGGCGGTCCCCGCTGAAGATAGCTAGCTAGAAAAGTCTCTGGGGTCCTGGCGCCTGCCGGCTTCAGTCTTAATGGTGTAACCTGCTGCAAGAGCTGTATCTCGAAGTAAGATCAGTGGATGTGGTACTCCTGCACAAGGGAGAGGGGAAGGAATGAGCCTGGGAACTATTGACCAGTTACTCTGACATTCACATCAGGTAAACTAACAGAAACCATCATTAAAGAAAGGTTGGTGGAGTTCCTAGTAGCTGGTGGGCTGTAAGATGGCAGATAGCATGGGTATGTAGTAAGAAAAGTCATGTCAAATGACTTTGATTACTAGTTTTGACTGGGAAATGAGGGCTGCTGATAGAGGTCAGGCAACTGACATCCTGGATCTGGACTTTAGCAAGGCCTTCAAGGTCCTGGAGTCTCCTGTTCCATACAAAAGGCTAATGAAGAAACTTGGGGAACTAGGGGACCCTGATGTGGGGAACGTATGGGCAAGGAAGACAGGAAATTGGCTAGCACGCAGGACACAGAGGGTAGTGATTAACAGGTAAGACTTAGGGGTAAGCAAGGCCACTGGTGGGATACCACTGGGATCAGTGATTGGTGTGGTGCTTTTTAACATCTTCATTAGTGACAGTGGAGTCAACATCAGGGGAAAATCTGCCTTTTTGATGACAACACCAAGCTCTGTGGTAGAGTTGACGGTGAGGAATGGATCCAAGACATGAAAAAGGAGCTGCAGTGGCTTGAAAGGTGGTCCAAGATCTAGGAGCTAGGCTTCAATTCCAAAAAGCACAAAGCTGTGCATGTGGGAAGCAAAAATCCAGGGGTAAAATACAGGTTGGGTGGGGGGAGAGTCTCCCAATGACCAAGGAGATAAGGGATCCGAGATTGGTGATTTTAAGTGACTTTAAAACATCTGCACAATGCAGTAAAGCAATGGGGAAGGTGAACAGAATGCTGGGATGCACAGGTCATCTTGCCAACTTGGTTCTCTGTGCAACTCTGGAAAAATCTAAATCAAGAACATTAATAGTTTGGAATCAATGCACATGAAGGTGATCAAGATGATACAAGGCCAACAGAGAAAGACATTCAAACAGAAGCTGCAGAACCATAAAATATACTCATTGGAGACCAGGAGGGAGAAGGGTGCATATGTGGAACATTTAAATACATGTAGCATATTAATAAGGTGGACTCGAGTGTGCTGTTCAAGGTCAGTAGTAGCAAGACTACTAGACGGAGCAGTAATAAATAGTTGGGGGCAAAGGAAACACTAGGAAGTATTCTACTATTTTACACAGAGGGTGGTGGAGAGAGTGGAACAAGATTCTTGAAGGGCTAGTCAGTATAAAAATAGTGGGGAGCTTAAGAATGGGTGGGACAAGCACAATAGGCTGGTAAAGGGAGCAGGGGAGGATAAGGTTGGGAGTGAATGGACATGAACCCCTATACAGCATGCATCACCACACAGGGCAGACTATTTAGACTATAAAGCCTTTTCTATGCTTCTGGGTTATCATTTTGTAACTATATATTTTAGTCTCTTTGGTTCTCCTAGGGTAACCTATAATAAGACCCACTCTATTAATATATACTGTATATATATATATATATATATATATATATATATATATATATATATACACACACACACACACTCTAGTAATGCCCTTTCAGTATGAACCAGGCTTTCATGTTTCTCTCACTTCCCCCAGTTTTTTTTTCATTACAGTTAACTGATTCAAGGAGGAAAGGGACCTGGGGGTTATTATTTCAGATGACCTGAAAATGTCAAAGAAGGGTACAAGGGCAGCAGGGAAGGCCAGTGGCATGCTGGGGTGCACAGGCAGGGTTATCACCAGCAGAAGATGGCAGGTAGTGATGCCATTATATAAAACCCTGGTCAGGCCTCACATGGAGTACTGTGTACAGTTCTGGAGGCCACACCTTCGAAGGACATTAACAGGCTGGAGGCAGTCCAGAGAAGGGTGACTAAGATGGTACTGGGCTTGCACCACAAAACCTACAAGGCAAGATTAAGGGACCTCAATATGTACTCGCTGGAGGAGAAGAACGGACATGATAGAAACATTCAAGTACCTCAAGGGCATAAACAAGGTGTAGGGGGGAGACATCTTCCAATACAGGAGGAGTACAAGAACAAGGGGGCATGACATGAAACTGGAAGGTGGCAGGTTAAGAGGGAATGTGAGGAAATTTTTGTTCACAGAGAGGGTGGTGAACGCATGGAATGGCCTGCCACAAGAGGTGGTGGGAGCAAGCACTGGTTGGATTTAAACATGCATGGGACAGGCATAAGGGAACCACAGAGGTAAAGCAGAGAGAGGGTCAGAAGCCATAATCAAGTACGGGGCTTATGGGCAGACTGGATGGGCCTAGCAGTCCTTATCTGCTGACAGTTCCTATGTTTCTATTCAGCGTAGTACAGTATACAAAAGAGTCAGCAAGTAGAACTGATACTCTACAATTAAAGGGTCACACAAGATCACTCTTATAGCACAAGTAAGCAGCCTTTCTTTTATACATGTGTATGACCGTACAGCTTATGCATGATTTATTTATTTATTTATTTATTCAATTTTGTTGACCAGGTAGGCATAAAGACATATCAGAACAGACTTTGTATATTCACAGATCATTGAATTTATAATGGGTTATACACATTCATGACTCAAAAACAAAGTTACATACATTCATTGTTTAGTAGAGAAGTTCAACAATGATCTGGCAAATCATGCAAGCAGCTGACAGACTAGGACAGGTGCAAAGAGTAGTTGTTGGCAAACAAGTGCAGACATTTGCAATAGGAGACCATGTTTATGGGAAGAAACCATATCAGCAAAGGCAGGTACATTCCAGTAATAAGGTCTTTAATCCCTTCTTGAAGCCCCCAAGTTAGAAGCAATCTTGAAGGGAGGGCGGGAGGTTGTTCCATAAGGACAGGGTAACAGTGGCAAAGGAACTTTGCCCCATATTAGACCTCATCCTAGGAACTGCTAGGAGTGTACTGTTAGAGGACCGGGTGGTTCTTCTTTGAGCCTTAATAATCAGTACATCCCTCAAACTAGGAGTCGTCGTGCCTTTTATTAAGTTAAATGCCAAGCTGAGTAGGGGGTATTTTAGTCTACACTGGTCTACCCTCTAGTGTGGGCCAATTTAGTGATTTTAGAACACTGCAAAATTGTTCCCTGCGCCGGGCCCCAACTGCGAAGTGACCACTTTTATGGTACAACATTATGAGCTTTTATATTTCAGAAATCTTGACAGAACTGAGGATCGGGTCACCATGCAACAGGACAGGGAGCAGCATGCAGTTAGCAGTTGCTAGCCTAGACTCTTTAGTGAGGAAGTTATTAATGCGGTAGCTAAGCCCAATTTTTTGGAGAAGGGACCCTGTTAACTGTTCTACATGGAGTTTTAGTGTCTGTTCTTGGTCCAGGTGTACCCCCAAGTATTTTATAGACTCCACTACCTCGATAGGAGACCCAAGAAGTGTACAAATAGATAGCAAGTACTGACGGGCTGAACCCACCTGCCTGGAGCCAAATAGGACAACCTTAGTTTTTTCAGTATTTGGGACCAATTTGTCAGTCATGAACCATGCTTCCAGGTCTCAAAAATCTTCTGAGAGCTGACGGTTAACACTGTTTATGTCTTTGAGACTTCTATAAAGTACAGCGTCATCAGCGTGGAGCAATAGGTTTGCCCCTCCACAGTGTCTCGGTATACTATTACCAAAGAGGGAAAAGAGAAGGAGACCAAGGATGCTTATGGGACACCATCAGTAGTTGGACGCCGCCCCAATTGGGCTGCAGTCTATTTTACTAACTGCTTCCTGACAGATAATCAGATACCCACCGATGGGACAAGCCATCTAGGCCCATTTGTTTGAGCTTACTAAGAAGACTACGACTGACCAGATGAAAGGCTTTAGCGAGGTCTATGTAGACCACACCAGTTATCTGCCCCAGATCCACGGCACTGAATATATCCATAGTCATTCTGACCAAGGCTGTATCTGTCCCATGTTTTTTCTGAAGACATGTTGTCTGTCAATGAGTAGACCTCGCTGCTCAGTGTAGTCCTAAATCTGGTTGTATATTAATCTCTCCTGAACTTTGACCTGTGAGCAGAGGGAAGAGAGAGAGGTCGGTAATTTTCAACCAGTTCTTTAGGGCCACTCTTGTGTACTGGTACCACCAGGCTACCTTCCATTTTGAGGGGCTTTTCCCTTCTAAGAGGGTTCCATTAAAAGCATTATAACTGAGGATGCAGTAACAGGGGCAGCCCACTTTGGTAGTTTTGGTTTAAGTTTATCATACCCAGCTGAGTCTCCTGCTTTGAGTAGTTTTAGAAGTTTGAGTACTTCTTTGTGAGTCACCAGCCTAAAATGGAATTCAGGGACTATGGTCATGGCAGCTTATAGGGGCAAGGGGGGCTGCAGGGATCCCGGTGAGTGTTCTTTTTAATATGTCTAGGTCAGTAAAAAGGGCATTTAGTGCATTGGCTGAGGCTACTGGGATATAGTAGCGCTAACCCTCTGCAACAGTATCCCCCAGGGGAGGTGAAACCGCCCTTTAGAAGGGCATTTACCTGCAATCAGAATTATTTTACGATCAGGAAGTGATCTTGAAGTGTTCTAAGGTACTTCTTCTTTGCTGCTCTGAAGTATTTTTTACAGGTATATATTACAGTATTAAGGTAGGTATTATGATGCTATTTTACAGGTATTTCTCAGTTCCCTGTACCCATGCCAATCGGCCTTTTTTGAAGTGTCTCCATGCCCTGCCTCTCTGCTTCATGAGCTTTTTTTTTTTTTTTCCCAATTTTCTTTCGCTCCAGTCGCAACTCGTGAGGACCTCTCTCAGGCAACTGGTCCTTGTCCTGCCCACCTGAGGCCCCTCCGGACTGTACCTACCCTCTCTCCCACACCTGCAGCTGGCACCCTCGGTTTAACCCACCTGCGGAGGGTAGCCCTGCGCCTCTTGGGCTCCTTGTGAGTCAGACTCCAGCTGCAGGTAGGCACCAGGGGAGGATACTGGCAGGCCATCCGAGGCGGAACCCGGTGGAGGGTATGGGGGACCAGTGCAGTCGCCTGCCCCACGAGCTGGGTTTTTCCTGTGTTCTGTTCCCCCCACCCCAGCGTATGCACGGTCCTGATGCTTGGCGCATGGCAACCCTGCCAGCGTCAGGCACACTATGGTTACGTGCAGCTCGCGCTACTGCAGCGCCCCCAATCTCCACCAGGAGCCACCGGAGCGCAGAGTTCCCCAACACCCTCCTCCCAGGGACTGGAGAGCTGCCCTACGGGCACTCAATCCAGTCCCTTCCCTGCCGACCCCCAGCACCCAAGCTCGCTCCCGAATTCGGGTCGCCAGCGTGGCGCGAGGTGTGGCATCCAGTGCCTCAACCCTCAGCACCACCGGGCTGTCCATGAGCTTCTTTAGCTCGTCATTCTTCCATCTACAGTGTTGCCCTTTGACTCTGAGCTGCCTACTGTAAGTGAGGCATGTCTCAAAATCAGGAGCCTAGGCTTTACCACTGTAGGCGAAGCAACTACCCAACCCTGATAGACCACTTACAATCAGAACCACCACCCTACCAACAGACTAAAAAGATCAGGGTAAGTAGTGCCCTTAATATGTTCTATAGTGATTTTGGTTTGCAAAGCAATCAACTACTCAATTCAGCAGTCACTCAGCACTGACCAAGACAGCAGGAGTCACAATTTCCAAAGCCTATGCATTAACTTATGAACATACGAAATTTGCCAGCAGATAAAGGCCTAGAGGTCTATCAAGTCTGCTCGAATGTGCAGCTAGCACCCCTTATTCTGTAGCTGCCCCTCCCTTCCACCCTTCCCCTTCATTAACCCTCCCCCTTGTCCTGTCCCATCCTCATTTGTAGCAGTCCAGTGTTCTACTGCATACCACTTCAGGAGGTAACATTCCACCCAGCCACCACCCTCTCTGTAAAAGTGTCTCCTCATTTCCCTCCTGAACCTTCTCGCTCCAGTCTCATATCATGGCCCCTGGTGTCCCTCCCCTCCCTTACTTTGAACAGCCCCTCTGTACTTGTCTTGTTTATTCCTTTCATGTATTTAAAGGTTTCAATCATGTCACCCCTGTCTCTCCTCTCCTCCAGTGAGTACACGTTCAACTCCTTCAACCTCCTCTCGTATGATAAGTCCCCCAGCCCCTTGATCATCTTTGTCGCTCTGCGCTGCACCCCCTCCAGTAACTTAATGTCCCTCTTCAGATACGGACACCAGTACTGCACGCAGTACTCCAGGTGTGGTCTAACTAATGACCTATACAGTGGCAGAATCACCTCCTCCTCCCTCCTCGAGGATATACCCCTTGCAATACAACCCAGCATTTTGTTGGCCTTTGCAGCTGCCTTCCTACATTGTGCCGAGTTGTTCATTGACCCTGTAATGAGCACACCCAGATCCTTCTCCTCCTCTGTCTGGGCTAGCTGCACTCCCCCTAGCTGGTAACTCCTCCTTGGGTTCTTCATCCCAAAATGCAGCACCTTCACTAGTACTTTCCTGGACTTCAACATATGGTAGCATCAGTTATTCTAGTCAGGTGAATAAAAACAACAGCATAAGTTTAACTATGATTTACTTACTGGTCCTTAGTTTTTATGTCTAGATAACCAGACTTTTAAATCACATTATTCTGCATTACAACTGGGCAGTTGTAATCAGTGTCTGTTAATCAAACCAGCATTTCAAACCCTCACTGGCCATTACACTGTCTGTGGGTGGGCCGAACATCTCGGCCAACATGGCAGTTCTGTTGCTCATATACCAAGCACAGCACACATCATTTTCTTCATGTGGTACAAATTCTACCATTTTTTTTATATATCTTGTTCATTCTGCCTTTAAAAGCACCTCCCCTCCACCTTACTGCACTGCCACTGTCACGAGAGGTGGAAGGAGCCACCTGTAAAAAGCCAGGCGGGGGGTTACAGAGACAGAGAGCGAGGCAGCGGAGGAAGGCAGCACTAAGCGCAGTGAGGTAAGCCATACAGTGGCTCTTCAAAATACAGAAACTGGCAGCATACAAAATAAAAAGTAAATGAATGTGCCTACTTAAAAGAGAGGCCGTGACAGGCTCAGTTTCAGTCTCAGTCTCTCCCCCCCCCCCCAAACAAATAAAAACTAAGGACCAGTAATTAAATAAAATATATATGTGAGTGTGTGTAAAACCAGAATTTTACACACAACCTCAGTGTGAGGTGCTTTTATAAAGCCCTCAGGCTTCGCCCTCGGGGTTTATGTAGCATCCCACACCTCGGGTGTGTGTAGAATTCTGGTTGCACACACCCACCCACATATTATTCTGTATTTTATGTAAGGTTGCTATGTGAACTACTACATGCTTTGCAATCCGCCTGCCCAGGCTACAGTAATACATTCAAGGGAGCATTTGATACATCAAGAGCTTAGCATACATCAAGAGCTCAGTCACGTAAAGGACTGAGGAAGCGCTGTGCTCTGACTGACAGATATCTAATAATGGAGCTGCTGTAGACAGAAAATTATAGCCTCTTAATAGACAATCACATGTCAAACTAAAATAATCTGTTCAGACTTGTTTCTTGCTGTGAGCCACACTCGTGATGCTATACTCGCCCCCTGACAAATACAGTTTACAATTCATGCATTAGCCCTAGTATTTTTTTCCATATAGATTTTTCTCTCCCACAGGGGCCTGGGCAGGCTTAGCTACGGTCCTCTCCTCGAGAGGACTCGTTTCCATTCTGCCCTTACTCAGGGGCATCATTCTAAATGTCTGGCGCCTCCTTTTTCTGTTTTCTCCCTTTTTAACCCGAGATCCCGGTACACGGATGGGCATGCGCGTGAAGGCATGCATGCTCTCCGAGGTTCCAGTGCTGGTTCCTTCCTCCCACCCGGCCTAGTGCCTGATCCCCCCTAGGCTTGGCACTGCCACCAAGCCTCCACCTGGTGGCAACCAAGAGCCAGTAAAACCCACATCCCTCCATGGGAGAGGAAAGCTGCCTGGCAGCAGCTCAATCCAACTCCTCGCCCCCCCCCCCGGCCGACCCCTGACGACCCAGGCTCGTTTCCAAACAAGGGTCACTGGCGTGGGAAGAGGTAAGGCACCAGCACCTCAGCCCTCTTCACCACTGGGTCAGCTTATGCATTAGCCCTAGTTGAAAGCAAAGTTGACCATTATAAGTACCATGACTTCCAGCAGAGACCAAGCTGTAATGTATTCAGGTTTATTGCATCTTATTTGAGCAGCATGACCAGACACCGGCTGCCTCCTTTGGCTGGCTGACTCCTTTCTGGCAGGCTCCAAGGGCCCAATATTCAAAGCTTTGCCCAGTGGGCAAAGTGACTGCACACCGTTTACCCAGGGTTTGCAACCATGCACAACATTCAAAGGGGGCCGGATCGCACATTAAATGGGATAGGGCATGCACAAGGATCACTGCGCGAAGGGAGGGGCAGGGACATGAATTTGGGTGCAGTGCAATATTCAGCATGGTAGTGCTGTGCAAAAGGATTAGTGGAGGCCATTTTAGCAGTGCAATTACCAAGAAAAAGTACACCTTACTCCAGGCAACCCTAGTGCCGGCAGAGCCACTGCAGCCAAAAACCAAGTTGGCAGCTGGGGAGCACACCGGCTCCCTGGTGTCTAGTGGCACCCCCACACTCTGAACCCCCATGCTGTAAAAGCACAAGCATTGCCTGGTGTCCAGTGACACCCCTGCCCTCCGATCTCCCTCCTGGTAAGAAATAAAACATTCCCTGGCATCAAGTGGTATCCTCCACCCTCTGATCCCTGTCCCTGTAAAATATAAAACATTCCCTGGTGCCTAGTGGTACCCCCCCACCCTCTGATCCCCATCCCACTAAAAATAAAACATTCCCTAGTGTCCAGTGGCACCCCTCCAAACTCCGATCCCCATCTCCCTAGGTTCCAAGATAGTCCCTGGTGTTTAATGGTGCCCCCCACCCTCTGATCACTCACTGCAGTTTAGTAAAAGAAGTCCCTGGCATCAAGCAGCCCCCCACACCGGATACACCACCCTGCCACCCCCTTTACCATAGTCAACGGCACCACAGGGAGTCCATATGATGACCAGCACAGCCCTCCTCTCATCAGCTTGACCAGTCACTGTATGCAATGATAGGCAATGCGCGTACTGTGCTGTATGGACTTCACCCGGCACTGGCGACTATGGTAAGGGGGGGTGACAGGGTGGTGTACCCAGTGGGTTGATACAGGGCAGGGGGGCTGTTAGATGACAGGGACTTCTTTTAATAAACCAGGTGTATGATGGGAGGTTGGGGGGGATGCCACTAGACACCAGGGACTGCTTTATTTTTAATGGGACCAGGGGCTGGAAGTCGGGGGTGCCACTCAACACCAAGAAATGTTTTATTTTACACAGGGATGGGGATCAGAGGGTGGGGGTGCCACTACACACTAGGGACTGATTTTTCATGGGGCTGGTGATCAGAGGGCAGGAGGTACCACTAGACACCAGGGAATCTTTAAACTATTACGGGGACAGGCAATCAGGGTGCAAGGGCCAGTCACAGGACGGTCATTAACCTGCTGCCACTTCCCATGCAAATGAACACACAATGGGCATGCATGTGGTCCCCTAGCACCTTGCGTGCCGCATGGTGCCAGTTGAATATCGCACCGGGGGCTCCTGTCGCTATCAGATCTGGGAGCAATGTTCCCTGCACTTCCCAGATCCATGTCGAGGCAACATTGCTCGACTTCGTGCTGCACCAACACGCCCTTATATTCAGTTGGATAGCACCAGTGCACTATCCGACTGAATATAACATCCTCCAGGTCACGGGCAAGGGCAAGCGCAGCACAAACCTTTGCACTCTGCTTTTGTTCTTTTACCACTATCAGGACACTGAAGTCCTTTGCATTTGGTCCTTCATGCAAGGACTGCATAGGGAAAGCTGCTTTTCAAAAAGAGCCCTGCCTCCAGACTGTTGGATTCAGAAACTCTCCTTTCACTCAAGGAAGACCCACAGCATTCTGTATCTCATGGCAATAAGGTTGTCTTTCCTAGCATTTGAGAGGATGGGAAGGGAAGGATAGGTGAAAACACTAGTAAGGGTATGATGGAAGGGGTGTGTTAGTGACACCCCTTTTATGGCTGGGCAGCTTGGGTGGTTTTACTCTGAGCAATGCTTCTGAATTTTCCTTTTGGTAATCCTCTCTGGACCCTAAAAAATGAGAGCTGCTCTGGCCTTTTTCTTACATCACAGGCTTAGTGCACAAAACTGAGCAGTTGCCACAGTGGAGTGAGAAAAAAAAAACAGGAAGAAACTAACAATGTTTGGTGTATGTTATTAAACAGCTGTTATTAAAATGAAAAGAAAAACATTTTTGCTTCTTATGGACGAACCTTGGTCTACTTGTCCAGCTGGCTCTACCAAATAACAAGGCTCTAAAAAAATAGCAGCAGTGTTTAACAAACTCTGGTCAGTGCCGATATGGCTGTGGAGAGCTTTTGGGATGCTTTTACTACCCATTATTTCTAATGAATTTGCACAATGCAGAAAAGTGGAGAGCCAGTTTCAATGTGATCTTCCTTTTACACATTTTTACAATGTGTTTTCCTACTATATGCCTGCTGATTGCTATATATTTAGCCTGGATAGTTCACAGAAGAAATGGCATCTTATTTTCAGTGGGGCTCTACTGCTATACAATATTATGCTGCATTGTGTAAACTCAGAATGCACTAAAAACAATATTTTACATCTGGGGGGATATATTAAGTGCCAGATCGATGTACGAGCAGAAAGATGCATTACACAAAGAGGATGCGACGGTCGGCACTGATACAATATTCAAAGAGAATGCGCCACTGGTACAGGGTGTGCATACAGTGAAGCTAACCAGGATGAAGTGCAGCACTGCAGAATTCTGCAGTATTGTTACTGCAACAAACAATGCAATTTCAAAGGGAGTTAATTCCTTTTGTCATGCAGTAAACCTGTAACACTGTGCTTCATCCTGGTGGGCTTCATCGTTCCTGTTGAAAATGCGACCCTGGACGGGAGTCACAGTGCAGGCGGTTGCCAAGTCAGGTGCATCCAGGGTGACCCCGACTGAATATCTTCCAGGGGGAATGCATAGCACATACCGGTATGCGCCACGGCCCCCATGGGCGATATTCAGCTCAGGAATGCAAATGAACTCATTGAGCATGCAGGGTGCAAAGCTGCCTTATGCATACTCATTACCAGCCCATTTGCATGTTGGCATAAGGATGAATGTGCCGGAGCAGCTCTCATCCCCAAGCCCCAACCCCGATTGCTCCCATGTGGGACAGGCCCTGAAGTCTCGGGTGGTATAGTGGCCCCCCCCCCACCCATTCCACCAGCCCCGCTTGTACCAGAATCCAGGCTCTATTGGTTCCATATTGTAGGAACACCAATGCCACCCCTAATTGCACCTGAATGCACCTACAGTCCATGTCAATAGCGTAGTGGGCCCCGCTCTCCCTCAACGGTGCACAGATACCTCCCTCCATGCCCCCCAGCCCATCCCATTGCGACGACTGGCTCTGTAATGGGATCGGACCACTCTATGGGCAGGTGGCGGAGCACTCGCAGAAGGATGCTGGAATGTGTTATACATAGGCATGAGCTGTGTGTGGGTGATAACACCCAGTGGCCATATTCCTCAGGCACTCGCATGTGGATCCATCATCCCAGTGCCATTGCACTGCTCAGTATAGGTGACGGCCAATGCTGTACCCACTCACTCAGGTCCCAAAACAGGCATGTTACAGCTGACCTCCCATTCGTTTGTACAGTTGGGGAAATGCGGATGAACTATCCATAGCCTAAAGCATACACTGCAAATGGCATTACAGGATACCACACCCCATGGCACCCAGGACACCTCAGCAGTCCAGAGGGTGGCATGTTACACAGGGGAACAGAGTGTGGACTTGCAGCAGTATATGACAACAGGAAGATACAGCATCGGCAAGGCGCATTGGAGGTGTGTAAATTCCCTCTTTAGTTTGCCAGGGACGTACACACGCCTGCATACACTGGTGGATCCGCAGTTGGTGTAGTGCCCCAATGCATGGTACAGCCAGTTGAGTCATTCCAGAGTGCAGGTCCCCAGCCTGGGTTCAGTGCAGTCAATGGCTGGCCATGGCAGGTTCTGGAGGGCAGAGACAGTCTTTGCAACAGGTTGGGTACTGGGGGAGTGAGGGTGTCTGTATACAGGGGTGGTGGATGGGAGTCCTCTAGACTATGAATATGGACCATGGTTTCCTCTGGTGCAATCGGGTATGGGGTGGTCCTACACTTTGAAGCTCTTCAGGGATGGAGTTGGCTAGATTGGAGATGGAAAGGGGGTACCTCTAGTCCACCAGGGCTGCCAGGCTGCTGTGCACCTGGGCGCACATCTGCAGCCTGCCTATGGGTGGGAGGCTGGCTGGCTTAGGTCAGCTATTCATGGCCTAACTGTGGGCCGCGGTGCTCTGGACTGCAAAGGGCACATTCCCACTGAATATGCTGCAGCACGGCATATGCATGGGATTGCCCCCTTGACTTGAACGGCATACCATTTGTGTGTGACCTGGCCCATTCCCTTGTGGCAGGCGCATCCCGCACATTTGAATATCGCGTTGCTGAGCACTGTTGGAGTTGAGCGGCATATCTCCTTTGAATATGGGGGCCCTGGACTAGGTACCCTGAATAAATACATTATAAAAATGGTAAAATCATGACCCCACTGAAAACAAGATACTGCATCTAATCTGGGACAGCCTGAGTAAGTACAATGCAAAAATGTGTAAATGAACATCCCTGTGACAATGAGATGTAGCATCTCCCCTGCCCTATCCAGGATACAAAATATAGTATAAGAAATATTCAGTGCTCCCAGATCAAAATAACCACTACCCTGTAAGAAGCCTTCATTTCCCCTCTGTTTTCCCCAAAGTGGCAGAATCAAATCCCTGTAAATTTTTCTATAAGCCACTGGTCCCTTATTTATGACTTTGTTCTTTATTTATTATATCAGCAGCATTTTATTAGGAAAAGAGCTCTGATTTGCTGCTCATTATTAATATTATATGTCACGATGGCCTTGGAAAGATTGGGATTTATATGCTATGCATAAGGCATAATTGGGGACTATATGAAATAACAATTATCAAGCTCATTATTTCATGAACTATACTCAAAATTAGTAATCACAAGTCAGACAATCTTTCAAAAGATACTAGTAATGCCTGTAAACAAATTTATTGCAAATACATTAGACTTACATATACGTGTATGCTATTTTTGCATCTTAATAGTTGTTAGTTTGCAGACAAATTCTCTTAGACTTTTTTCTGTCCACCTGATGGAGTCTTGAATGAATTAAGTAAATGTTATTTTCTTCAATGCCCTGATCCAGCAACTCAGTAAATACACACTCAGTATATCGTATTATAAAATGACAAAAAACAGTCGTCTGTTTGCAGTTGTTTGATCAGGAATTTTATAAATGGGATGTTATTTTTATTACATATATGTTGGTCCAATAAAAGGTATAAAATCATTTGCTTCTGTATCACTCATGATTTGTCAGCAGTTAATTCATTAGCTGAGGTCTCCCTTGCCAGGAGTGTGACTGTTTCTCCACCACCCCCCAACACAGACACACACACACACACACACTTACTGTAAGAAATCTCAGTAGCTGTTATCTGTTATGTTTGGGAAGCAGGCCACAACCCTTTCTGTCAAAAATAAATTTATATATTTAGTCTGTGTAGTTCACTGAAGACCTGGCATTTTATCAGATAGGTATCGAGAGGTTAAAAAAACAGGGTAAATCTTTACAAACTTTGCTGGGAAAAGGTAACATTTATGACGTATGAATCTTTCTTGAAAGATATTCATCCCCAACTGAAGTTAGTAGCAAAAACATTTTAAATGCTAGGCATTTAAATGTGCAAACTGTTGCATTTCGAAGGGGGTAAACAAATCTCCAGTTTAATAGACAACCAATATCTAACAAGCTGCTTCAGTTTCCTAATGGCCATCTGATAAGCAGCTTCAAGTTATGTCTCCAACATTCTAAACAGAAAGAAAGGATTATTTTATTTTAGTTGTCACAGTGATTTGCAGATGTGGAAGGATACATTGAAAAGTCAAAAAAATTTGTTCCACGAAACTCCATTTTCAAGCTACAGATAGCAAAACGACTGTAGGCTCTGCCCACAGCCATAAAAAGCTATTATCTTGGAATGTTGAGGAGATGTAAGACAAGGTCAAAATCAGTAAAATTCTTAATGTTGTAGCTAGAAAGGAAATACATTGTTTATTCCTTCAAGAAACTCATTTGACTAATTATACATCTGAGTGGATAGGCAAGTTATGGGGCCAGGGGCCAATTCTCCATATCAGCAAAATTCATGGGGCACTGCCATCATTTTTTATTATCAATTGTTATAAGACAATATATCTGACCCCCAATGCAGATTTAAGATTATAAAAGGCTACCTTCAGCCATCCCGTCGGCCCAGTCAAGCTATGACTCATGGTGCCAGCAACCTGTATTCAAGGGCAAGCACGGGTCATTGGGGGCTTGCCAGGGGAGGGAGGACTGAACATCCCAGGGACAGCTCTTCTCCTTCAGGGTTGGGGGGATTTTGCTTCTTGCCAGATGACTGCCACCTGATAGAGGTCAGCTGGTAGCACAGGCAACAGCTACAATAGGAGCAGGGTTGTCACAGGTGCTGGCATGCAAGTGCACCATCTCACCTTAGTAATTATGTTTCTTCTAATGGAGTCTTGCTGTATTCTGACATATGCAGTTAGCCCCAGCACTTAAACTGCTCGCTGGGGCTAACTGCATATGTCAGAATACAGGAAGATTTCATGTTGTTTAAAGAAAAAATTACTCACCTTAATAATTGTGTTTCTTCTAATGGAGTCTTGCTCTTATTCTGACATATTCAGTTAGCCCCAGTGAGCAGTTCAAGTGCTGGGGCTAACTGCAATTGTTAGAATACAGCAAGACTTCATGTTGTTTGAAACACCAGGAGAAAATGTCCAGTCCATCACTGCCCACAGGTACTGCACAACCTAAGAGGGAGGCAGGTCACTCACCACCATGTATGGCCCTGGGCAAAAGGTAGGTAACAGGCAAGTCCACAAGAAGGTCAGTGACAGGGCTGGGGGTGAAGGGACTAGAAGATGTGGAAGTGAAACAAAGGATGGGGAAAAACAGGCCACCTTCATGGTCAGAAGGTTATCTTTGCCTCAGTATATGGTTCAAAGAAAAATAACCCTGGATTTTTTGTAAATCTCTTTCTTACACTCTCCCCCTGCCATTCTCCCCATTTCACAGGCAAGGACTTTAATCTTGTCTTGCATCCTACACTAGATAATGTATCTACAAATCTTCACCCTAGCCACTTTGCATCCAAGGTGGTAAAAAACTTTGTGACTGGTTTAATTATCCCAACTGACCTACGATGGGAAAAACCTCCAGACACAAGAACGGGTGCGTAACCTGGGCGTTATTTTTGATGACGGTCTGACCCTGAAGTCTCAGGTGTCTGCGGTGGTCAAATTCTCATTTTACCATCTGAGGAATATCACTCGGGTGAAACACTTGATTCCTCCAGGAGACCTTCCAACACTGATCCATGCCTTCATTACCACCCATCTTGACTACTGCAATGCCCTCTACCTAGGGCTATCTGGGGTTGATATCCACTGCCTGCAGCTAGTGCAGAATGCTGCGGCCAGGCTGATGACTGGTACCTCCAGGACCAGTCATATTATGCCTGTGCTGCGCGAACTGCATTGGCTGCCAGTTCAGTGGCAGATCACCTATAAGGTAGGCTTGCTTACCTTTAAAGCTCTACACGAACAGGGACCCGACTACCTGAAAGATCTCCTGACTCCCCCAATCGCCCTCTCCAATCTGCCGACGAGGGATTGCTGCAGATTCCCAGGGTTCGTCTTAAAACATCTGGAGCTCGTGCCTTTTCATTTGCAGTACCAACGCTGTGGAATTCTCTACCTCGTCAATTAAGAGAATGCCTGACTGTAAGCAGCTTTAAATCGATGCTGAAAACATATTTATTCTCCTTGGCTTTTTCTAACTGTTACTCTATTGACTGATTTTAAAATGTTATTAATACTGTTTTATTGTAATTTATATTGTGTACAGCGTCTTGATTGTGAAAGGCGCTATATAAATACAGTTTGCTTTGCTTTACAACACTCTTGCTCTTGTCCCCTCAACCATACTCCTAGAGATTGGACCCACTCCTTCTCAGTGACGCTATTCAGATAGATGAAATCTGAGCTAAAATTCCTCTGTTTCCCCTTCTTAGTGAGTTTTGCTTTTAAAGCAGTCATTGGGGGCATGATGATTTCCTATACATCCATAATGGAACAACTCACTCCTTCAACTAGGGGAAGAGAGGGCTTGCTAACTAGAATGCCAGATCACAGAGTGTACTGACTGGTAGAGCCTCTGACAGCCAATGGGTGGAGTTTAGAATGCCAGTTGGGTGATGGCATGTTAAGTATCAAGACAGTAGAGTGATGGGAGGGTAGAGGTGTGCCTTTGAGCATCCTTGCCTCAGGTCTCTTGCCTTAACTGCAGCAGCTGTCTATGGATCCAGTGTGTGAGAACGACAGAACTCATGGTCTAGTCATCTGGTAACCTCCAGGGACATCCACCAGGACTGTGGTGCTGACTCTGGGGATTTGCAGTCTGTAAGCAATTTAGTGTAGATCACAATGCATTCTGATAGATGTTTAAGGGAGACACAGGAGTATTCAAAGGGGCTGCACCTCAGTAGAAGTTTCTGGTTGCCATGTGGGGCACAGAGGATCTTCTGAAGTGGCTGTTCACCATTTGGGGTGAGATTTCGGACCTGTTTCCCAGAGACACTGCCAGCTGAGCTGAAGACAGTGAAAGATCTGGTAACAGAGAATAAGCTGTTAGTAGTTCTATTTCCTACCTGTATTATCTGTATGGGGAATCCCAAGACAGTACAGACATCAGACAAGATGCTTCTAGCAGAGGGCCTGAGAGACTGCCAGCCACCGGCAGAGAGTCGGCTTAGGTACACACTGTACTGCTGGTGCCAAGCACACCGTCACGTGAGAGTAAGGAGCTGGTTGATGAGAGGTGCCCAGAGCTAGGGTGGCCACCAGCCAGGAGTGCCTGAGTGAAAGTCCCTAAAGTAGTGCTGACTCTTGCACATCAGCAGAACTGACGCTGCTATCATGTAGTATGTGAGGAATAAGTGAACCCAAAGCATACAGCAAGGTTGGAGATCTGGTAAATTCAGAGACCAAGTAAGAAATGCTCTGTTTTGAGGTATAATCTTACAAACATTCCTTGAAAAGATCCATATATAATCTCACCAACTGGCGAATTATAAGGAATAAGAGTCACGGGGCTCCCGAGGATATGTACGGGGTACAGTCTTGATCAGTGGACCCTAAGGTTGTGACTTACGTCCATGGTCAGGATCTAACCTGTCTAGCAGTGCTGGCAAGGAGAGCTATGTGGGGACTGTTTCTGTGTGTATAACTGAAAATATGTTAGTAAACATGATAACAACTAATCACTTGACAGTTTGATTTTTTACTGTTCTTACAAAAAGGGATACAGAGCAGAATGCACCTGGGAGTGAAAAGAGTGGAACATGTACATAGCTGGTAGGTGTTTTTTTTTTAATTGAGGCAGGGGACCCTCCAGTTAACAGATGCCACCTCTCCCCTAGACACAGAAGATAATCTGGGCTATGCTCTGCCCCATCTGATGCCAAAAGCGGGTTACCATATGGTGTCAGCAGCCAGAGATTAATAGGTTTTCAGACCAAACGACATCTGGTACAAGAAGAGGTTGTTACAATAAGAAACAAACTCTGGCTGAAACCAATATGGTTGCAAAATGATGAATTTGCAGCATAGCCTTCTTATTATCCCACCTCATGAACAATGCTGGTGAAAGTGTTCAAATTCCCACCAAAATGTAATTGTGCGCAACCGAAACGTCATTCCATGCCACAGGTGTGAAAACAAATTTTGGCCAGGATCTGGAAGAAAATGACCGAGTAGTGTGAAAAAATTACTATGTTGAAAATTTGGGGTCACAATACTTAAAATTACAGAAGTTATGAGTGAGCGTAGAAAAATTTCAATGTATGTTCTTAACTTCGTCATTTTTACATATTTTGACCCCAAATTTTCAACATAGCCTTCTTATGACAGCACCTCATGAGCATGGATACTGAAAATTTTCAGATCCTGCCCAAAAGGTGATTTCGCCAAGTGACCTCGAAATTGTCTTTCAGGCTTGATTTGCATAATTCCATTGCCATTTTTCATGACATGGTGTCCCAACAAGGCAATGTTCAAAATTTTGGGTGAAAATATGCAAAAATAACAAAGTTATGCCTCAAAGTTCAAAACCCCATTGAAATACATTGAACTGTACTTACCTTAGTTTCTCATATTGCAGTCAGCGGAGTGAGAGTATGTGGGGGGTGATGACTGCTGAGTGGCAGGTCGAGGTGGCAGAGGTCAGAGCAGTGAGGGACCATTTTCTTTTTTTTACAGGTTTACAGAAACAAATATCGAGGGATGGTTTTCTTTATTACAGGTTACATTTTCTTAAGTAATAAAGGGACGGTGATTGGGGGGGGTTTGCCACTAGACACCAGGGAAATTATATAGGGGGACGGTGATCGTAGGGCAGGAGATGCCACTAAACACCAGGGAAACATTATGAAAACATGGAGATGGCAATCGGACGGCAGTTGGTGACACTAGATACCAAGGAAACATCATGAAAATATGGGGACGGCATTCAGAGTGTGGGGGTGCCACTAGACACCAGGCAAACATTATGGAAATATGGGAACAGTGATCGAAGGGTGGGGGGGGGTACCATTAGACACCACAGAAACATTATGAAAATACAGGGACGGCATTTGGAGTGTGGTGGGTGCCACTAGACACCAAGGAAATATTACGGAAATGTGGGGACAGTGATCGGAGGGCACTGGGGTGCCTCTAGACACCAGGGAGATATTACATAGATGGGGGACAGTGACTGGTGGTGCCACCAGACACTAGGAAACCATTATGGAAATATGGAGACGGCGATAGGAGGTGGGGGGTGCCATTAGACACCACACAAACATTTTGAAAATACAGGGACGGCATTCAGAGTGTGGGGGGTGCCACTAGACACTAGGGAAACATTGCAGAAATATGGGGACAGCGATCAGAGGGTGCTAGGGGTGCTTCTAGACACCAGGGAGATATTACATAGGGGGATAGCGATTGGTGGGTGAGGGGGATGCCACTAGACACTAGGAAAACATTATGGAAATACAGAGATGGTGACTGGAGGTAGGGTGTCACTAGACACCACAGAAACATTATGAAAATACAAGGACAGCAGTCAGAGGGTGAGGGTGCCACTAGACACCAGGGAAACAATATGGAAACATGGGGACAGCGATCAGAGGGTGGTGGGGGTACCACTAGACATCAGGGAGATATTACATAGATAGCGGGACGACGATGGGAGGGCAGGGGGTGCCACTAGATACCAGGGAAACATTAGGGAAATACAGGGCCAGCGATCAGAGGTGGAAGGGTGCCACTAGACACCAGGGAAACATTACGGGTGGGGGTGCCATGTAGCTCCAAACCCCAGAAGTGAACTGGAAGTGACACAATGCAGGAACATAGTGAGCAGGGGGAAGGAGGAACAGCACTGTATTAAACAGGGAGGAACACATGTGCTTCAACTCCACTGTGGAAGGACACAGTCAAGGTATCCGGTCACATGCTTCCAGAGTCCCCTTTCTCTACTATGTAATAGCAATACATCACATAGCACTGCTGTGCAGCCATAAAAAGTCCAATCACCTTAGCTGTATGCCTTAGCAAGATCTATACAGATTAGAATCAGTACACTCCTAATCGTTTCTCCCAACATATATGTAATTTAAGTATACATTGCTTACATGAATAATAGAATATAATCATATTCTGTCCTTTAAAGCAGAATGACAGGCATTCCTCACAAGTTAAAAATACCTGCTGGTTTGGGGACAAACCTGAAGAAGTGCTGGTCTGGTAAATTAAAAAAACAAGAAAGTATTTTCATACCAACAAATAAAGATCATACCAGCATTACTCTAACAGCCCTGAAACATTAAAAAAAACGTTTTCTTCATTACAATCAGAATTTATATTGTTCAGAGAGGGCTTATGTCCCTTACACAGTCCAAAACATTTTCTCTAATACTACATTCCTTCCATTACCCTCTCATTTGGTACAAATGCTTGAGGCTCCAGTTACTGAGAAAGAAGTTTCATCAGCTATGTTAATCACCCCAAATGTCAAATCTCCATGCCCAAAAAGCATATCAACAGATTTTTGTAAAATATTCGTACAAGATCTTATTTTGTACCTAACAAACCTTTTTTAATTCATTTACACTAGGTGACAACTTCAATCATACTTTCTATGAAGTCACAATTCTTCTTCTTAAAGGGATACTGTCAACCCTTTATGCATCATATTATGTAAGCAATAACCCACGACGGGATGTGCAGTTTTTGGGGATTAAGCAACACCCCAAGTGCGTTGTGAGGCACGAGGTCGCAGGCTGAGTGTCCACACAGCACCCAGGGTGCTGATTAATCCCCAATAACCGCACACCCTGGAGTGGGTTATTGCACTTACAACATGGGCTATATGTGGAGAGAAATGAACTAAAAGTAGTGAAATAACAGCAAAAAAATGTAGGAACTATTTTATGTTCTTCCACTACTTTTGGTCGCAGTACCACAAACATCTGTGTTCTGCCACAGAAAACATAGTACTAGAAAGACAAGTCTGTGGTACAGTGGTCCACACACTAGAATCAAGGAGCAACCTGCACTTCTTAGCTTGTTAAAACTACTGTGCAACGGACTGCTGTCTCTCCTGCTGTCAGGCACATTGTGTGGGGGGGGAAACAAACACAGCAGTGGCTGTGTGCATACCTGTCACTGCCTATCTGTTTGTTTGCCTCTTACAGACAAAACGGGAGAACAATGACAATACTGATAAACGGGTGCACAACCACTGCAGAAGGGGAAATTATGCGTCTCCCTGTCTTCCCTGCTAAAACCCTTCTGAATTGCTCAGCATGATGCATCTCGCATGAGGTGCCTGTCACTCGCTCATCTTTTCACCTTCCCGCTCTCACTGCATGTTGCAGCATCTCTCTCTCTCTCTCTCTCTCTCTCTCTCTAGCTCTTTGGTCTGTCTTGCAAACAGGGGAACTATGTGAGACACACGTCCAGTTTTTTCTGGTTCACTTTGGAGACATACTCCTTCCATTATTTTAGTCACCGTGCATGCTGCGGTCCCTCACAGCAACTGTGCTATGGCCACAACATTTCAATGGCAGCATGTACTTCAGCTGTGCGACTGCGTGGGTTGTCTGTGTGCTCCCTGAATGGAAGTCTGCTACAGGCAGTAATGTTTATGGGGACATTGCACTTCCGCAGTACATGTACGGGTGCAAACTTGACAGGCTCCGTGGATAGGCAGATTGGCTTCTTTGTACACATGCTGCATCTCTCTTTTGAACGGTACCTACTGCACATGGCAAAGGGATTATGTGTGTTTTGCTACCTTTCAATGTGCTAGACCCTTCAAAGTCCATCACGCGGGTGGGTGGGAAACTCACTTAGCTGTATAAAAAATGGCTGCTTTTTAGATTCAATCTGACACTGAAATAATTAGTTTGGTTTGCTGCTTGATTTTGTGTTTTGGGACTGTTCGCCACAAACACATACTGTTAAGTTAAGAAAGCAATAAGACATGACAGGGTGTGGGTTGTTGATTGACAAGAGTACACCCCCAGGTGCGTTGTTAGGCATGAGGCGCTTGCACCAAGTGACTACAGCAGCTGAGTAGTGCTCTTATCAATCAACAACCCACATCCTGAAGTGTCTTATCGCTCTTATAAAATGGGTGACAACTATTTCTATAACAATTAGACAAAACTCTGGACACACTATTAAAGATTTAATAATAGTATGTTATTTTATTTGAATGTGGTGAAAAATAGTCCCCAGACTTGGGCAGAGGAGTGGTAAAATTGATTGAATAGCAGCTCACTGAAAAATGCTAAACTATTGAGTTGGAAGGACAGCAATGTATTCTTTCAGCAGTTTGGGTCTGCCTCTACCTATGTAACTGTGTTTTCCCACATTTTCTCTTTGGTTATAAAGTATTACTGTACTGCCTACTTTCTTCATTCTGTTTTTCCCCTCATTCAAGACAGAATGTTTATCATGGAACGTTTACCATGGAATACAGGGATTCAAAATTCTGCTCAGTTCCGCTGGCAGAATGTTACTCTCCTAACATACTGTACACACAAACAACAAAGGCCTGTTTTAGAGCCAGTGGCTCAATTATTTTACTGTCAGGGCAAGCAGAAGAGATTTCCATGATGAACAGGTAAAGACAGAAGGGGGAATTTTCACTGTTAGTAAAGAAACAGTTGTAATGAAAACTATAAACAGTACTTAATGTTTCTAATTTGTTTACGTGTGTAAGGAGAGTGTGATGATCAGGGAAACAACATTTAATTAATTTATTTTAGTTTTTATTTAAGGTAGTTTTATTTTTAGGGCCCAGTTGAAGGTGTTTACAGTGTAAAGCTAGCAGCCATGTTTGTGATGGAAGATCAGTTCTGGTTGCAGAGAGACTGATGGAAGACACTTCTGGTTGCAGGAGGACTGATTTGCTCATTGTGTAATGTGGTTTAGGACCAGGATGACTGTGTGTATACAGAGATTTAATGTATAGTCTGCTGATGCCTCTTGGCCAATGAGATTTCTAGATTTTTTCCTTGCCATTTTATAACATGAAGTAATGAACGGTCACCTGATCACTCTCCACCAATTAAGTTACAGAAAGCTATCTGCCCATGTTATAATTCTAGTTGAAAACCCACATTTTACGATTGCTTACCTTTTCTAAAATTCACTGATGTTGCTGGTTATTTTATCTACTGCCTTTCTTACTAAAACTGGAATGCGTGCAAATGGTGTAATTATACCAAACCTTGTTTTGTTTCAAATCATTGATCTATTCGTATTGCATACTTTCTGAACACGACCAACACCTCCAAAACATTCCAGTCACTCTGGATGTGATAGTCTCCACTCCTTCACTGCATCTTGAGTGTCTAGATGGTGTTGGGGGTGTTTACAAGTCCAGAAAAATGCTGTGGGAGCTGATCAAGAAATGTAAACAAACATGTTTTGTGTGGTAACACTAGTATGGCGGGCAATCTGTTTTTCACTTTTTAAAAGAATCAGAATCAAATAACCACCTACATATGGAAATAACGTACTTACCATAATTACTGCTCTTTCCAAATATCTTCACCGTTCATTACCTATGGGTCCTACTGGAGGTCAGGACCCTGCACGGAAAGAAAAAGAGCGCTGCCTCTTTAAATTTTTCTGAGCTGGAGGAGTTGATGTCAGTATAGCACTACCCACGAGGCCAGTGTTCTGCGTGGTGCTCGCGAGTTGGCCAGTAACCAACGACGACCGCTTCCATAACTCAGTTCTTGTTCGCCAGGTGTGGAAGAAAGGATAAGGATAGGGATAGAGGGCAAGGGTGCCCGAATGATGGTCGGGGGGAATAAATATAAAGCCGACTGAAAGAAGGGGGTATAGCCAAGAGAGACAAACTAATAAGGTATGGGTGACCAACATGCTGGGCAGCCCAAAGGCAGAAGAAAAATATAACAAAAATTCAGATAAAAAAGAAGGAAAAAAAGAGGGGAAAAAGAGCCAACTGTCTCCCTCCCTAGGAGGGATCCACTCCCCAACAGTTCCTCTCCCACCTATACACCCAGTCCCCAGAGAGAGGACCACACGGGCTCCTCAAACTTAAGAACTGAGGGCATATTGAGATCTAGGCCCTGATGGGTCGGGGCACCACAAATCTAGCAGTCCCTGACCAGAACACTGTCACAAGAACAGGAGGGAGAAGGACAAAAGAAGGGGGAGGAGAGAAAGCCTTCCCAATCCTCAGGAGGGAGAAACCTTCAGAGGCCCATGCGGCCACGCATTCTTCCAAAAGCTTCAGAGGGGTTTCCAGGAGAATATCCTGAAGAACCACACACACACACACACACACACACACACACACACACACACAGAATTTGCTCATACGGACATCCCTCCTGATCGTCTTCCTTCATCATCCTGCCTTTTTTTTTTTTTTTTTTTATTTAAAGGAGGTGCCACAACCATGGACCCCTACAGCCAGTTCAAGAAAGGGTCGAACTCTTGATGCCACAGACAAGAAACCAAGTTAGGAGGCTAACTGGTATCACAGCCACTAAATGTAGGAATTTTCTCCAGCTCATCTGGCCAGACTGTAGCGTTGAACAAATGTGACCCTTAGTGGGATCAGACCAGCTGACACACCAATAAGAAAATCCTTAAGGGGGATACTCCCTACCCCTACAGGAGAGTGAAAAGCAAAAAGGGGTTTTAGAAAACCTACCCAGGAAGGCTGACAGAGCCCATAATTGGAAGACAGGGTTTGCCTCATAGGAAAGCTATGCCTTCCCTTGACTCTTGACCCAAATCAAGGAGTAGGGAGAGAGAAAAGGGAAGGGACAGCACTGCTCAGAGTCTGGTTAAAGGGAGGGTGTCTGGGTGTAATGAATGGCAAAGATATTTGGGAAGATCATTAACTATGGTAAGTACATAATTTCCATATCTTCCCAAAATTAATCTTGACCATTCATTACCTAAGGGTCCACGTGCCAAGATGGCAAACCCTGAGGGGGAAAAAAATATTTTCCCCAGCCTCCTGCGGGGGATAACCACAGGAGGAGGGGGCCAATTTACAGGCCTGTCGAGGCCTGTGGACTGGAATGGGTTGGCGAGTGCTCCCGAGACCCTGGAGGTGGAAGGCGCCCCTGCAGTACTGGCCGTGCCCTAAGAGAAAAGAGGTGGGCCCCTGGGAAAGGTGAGGATTATCACCCTACGCTCGGCCAAGTGTGACAACCTAGACAGATGAAGCCATGCAGTCCCCCTAACGCAGACCAAAGTTCCCACCGATCTGGAAGCCACTTTGTTGGCATCGTAGACTGCCTTAGAGAGGTGTCTTCCCCAGCTCCAGTCCTTGAGCGGTGGGGCAAATGGCTAGCCTGTTTCCCTCACCATCAGGCAGAGCTGCTAGAACCTGCCCTAGCAGTGTCCAGATGTGCCTAGCATAGGTCACCAGGTGTGCCTGATGTGCCACTATCCACAGAAGAATGCGTGCTGAAGAAAACACCCTTCTCCCCTACCGGTCACACTCAGCCAAGTCAGCATCGGGGGCAGACATGATGAGGGCGACGATGCCCAGATGGGGTGTCCAGGAGTCCCAGGTAGCCCCAGTCTCGAAGCGGGCTGGGTCATGACACCTGGAGACCCCGCTGCTGCACAATACCTGCGCATACAGTCCCTAAGGGCAGGCAAAGGGGTGGCGGGATGCTGCCAGACGGCATGTGAAACCTCTGCAAATGGCCTTGGCCTGGAAGGGATGATGAAAGTGTCAGCACTGTATTCTCCTAGGAATGACAACATCCCACGATCCGTGTTCTGTCCGACAAAATGGGAACAGCGGAGCTCCTTCATCATTTCAGCCAGAAAACACTGGTAGGAAGTAGAGTGCCCATCAGCAGAGAAGTGGTGAGAGGAATCCCCTTCCTCATTCAAGAAAGCCGACGATGAAGAGAAGTCTGATTCAGAGCTTGGTGATGCAGAAGTCTGAGGTATAAAAAATGACTTCAGAGATGGCCCTGAGGTAACGTGGGAAGGCAGTGGCCGAAGCACTGAACTGCTCCCAGGTGAGAGGGCCACCAGGGTCAAGAAGCCCAGGAGGAGGAGGAAGAGAAGGCAGAGAAACCAGAGGAGGACCAGTCTGGCCACACCAGGAAGGTCCTCTGCCAGTACTGTGGGTTCATGCAGGGGACCCCTCCCAAAGCGGGGGGCTGCCAAACCTGTCCACCCAACTGTCGAGGGGCAGACCGGGGGTTGTTCCTGGGGGGGGGCCCCCAAGTGGGGAGGCTGAAGCCATGCAGAGTCCATCAGAAGGCTCCCGCCCCCACCCACCACAGGGCCCCTCTGCAAAGCAAAGGAAGGCAAAGACAAGTCCGCACTGTGACCTCAAACTGTCTTCCGTGAAGCTCCCTGGGGGAGTCGCCACTCAGACCCAGTCCTGCCAACCCTCGACTCTAGACAGAGAGACCTGCTCCTCGAAGGCAGCCTAGTGGAAGAATCCGGACTGGGCATCTTTGGGGGGGGGGAATAACCCCAGCTGCCACAGGGGGAGAGGTTTGGCCTTCCTGAGTATCCTCCTCATTGGCCGGGATCCAAATCACAGTAGGTCTGGGTCTGGCCAATGGGAGTACACCTACCCCCAAGCCGCCACCGGCCGCGGCACCAGAGGCTGAGGTGGCGCTGACTGCGGCACCACCACCAGACACGGCGCCGACCGCGGCCCAACCACCTGAAGTGGCACCGGACTTGGCATCACCACTCAGAGGCTCCAAAAAAGGCCCCAACAAGAGCCCTTGGCACCATAGGTGGTGCCAGAGGAGTCCGGAGCAGCAGCGCCATCCGCAGCAATGCCTGCCGCCACCACCACCAGCCTGGAAACTTTGAGAGGCCCCAGAGAGGCCCGGGCAGAATCCGAGGAGCCCAGAACCCAGTCGGAATTATCCTGATCATCGTCCTCTGAATCAGGGGACGAGATCAAGGAGACCTCCAAATGGGCCACTCACGGAATTTGAGACCCCTGGCATCAAGGGAGGTGTCAGAGGGGAGCCTGGGCATGCAGTCGATGTTGCCACTCTCCACCGCTTCAGAGATGGTGCTGGGAGCCGGGGCAGAGACCGACCGTGGCCCTGAGGGGACCACCTGAGTAGAGCCCGTGTATAGCTCTGACTCCATCTTGGGGGGGGTCATCTAGGCCTCCAAGGAGGCACCAGACTGTGAGGCTGACCACTCGCCCTTCCCTGGAGGACAGCTGCCCCACCAACCCCTCACTGGGATCCCTTGCCCCAGCAAGCTGTGGAGCAGAGGGGGTCCTCTCCCTGCTGGCTCGTGTAGTGCTGGGGGGGGGCTCAGGAGTGGAGCCCAGAGACCGTGTCTTGGCGTCCCGAGTGTGATGATGCCCTTCGAAAGTTTGGAGGTCTCTCCCCAACTGCAATGCACGAATAGCAAGAGTATGATAATCCATAGGAAAAACAGGTGTCGCACTTGTCCATCACGTGTTGGGGACCCAGCCAGGCAAAACAACAGTTGTCGGGGTCCATAATGGTCATGGAGTTGCCAGAGGGGCACCGACGCCTATTGACAACTCCTGCGCGCTTGAAAACCAATCTACGCCCCAACCCCAACATACCGTTGTGCGAATAAAATAATAAAACAGGGAAAATACCACGAAACTACTCGACACCGCGATAACAAGAAAAGACAACTCCAGCACCGAAGTGACACCAGTACTCATGACACCGGACAAGAGTGAAGGCCTAGGCAGATTTCATGACGCAGTTGCTAGAAGCAGTCTTCCCGAGCAGGATCCTTCCTTGACTGCGGAAAAAACAGAACTGAGTTATGGGAGGGGTCGGCGTCTATTACTGGCCAACCCACGAGCGCTATGTAGAACGCTGGCCTCATTGGGTGGTGCCGTCCCAACGCCGACTCCTCCAGCTCAGAAAAATTTAAAGAGGCAGTGCTCTTTTTCTTTCCGTGCAGGTCCTGACCTCTGGTAGGACCCATGGGTAATGAATGGTGAAGATTAATTTGTGGACCTTCAAAAAGAACCTAAAGAACCATGTAATACAGAAATCTGAATGTGTCTGCCATCGCTAGCACCTAGCAAAGGCACCTCCTACCATCTGCCTTTCTGCCAAACAGACCTCTCTCTCTCTCTCGGACACCCTGCACTTGGGGTTCAACCCTCCACCCCGTGTCTCCAGCACTTCTATGCGCTAACCCCTTTGTGTTGCTGGCAACTAACAGGCTCCCTGTTGGGCACAGTTATTTAGTCTGTTCCTGTATGTATCTGACTGTGTTTACCTATTCCAGTTTTAGTTTTCGCTGTATTTTTTGCATTCCTTTGTTTAATGACCAAATGTACCTAAATGTTCTCATTCTAATTCTATTGCCTTGTTGGTCTCAGTCCTCTGTATAATCATCTACTTGTTCTAAATGTACTAACGTGGAACCTATGTAAAGAGCTCTGAGCGCAAATGGTTAATCCGAGATCAGAAATAAATAAATAAAAATAAATACATTTGGGAAGATCAGCAATCTCTACAGACTGTGAGCAATTATAACATGTATTGTTTAAATTTGGGAAAATTTGAGGCCTAAGGGGGTTGACAGCGTCCCTTTAAACACAACAAAGATCCACTACTTAATTCTGCTTACAGATGTGTTTCTCTTCTCACTTCTGACCTTAAGATCTTCTAAAAAAATTCTGGTGGTCCCATCACATTAGAAAGTGCTATATGTATTCTAATTCCAAAAGCTCAAAATGGCTTCATCAGGGTAGAAAGCTGGAAGACAACATAATAAGGCCCATTAATATAATGGACAATAACACCACTCCAGATGCAATACTTTAAAAACTCAATGCTGAAAGGACATTTGACCATCTTGAATGGCAGTTCCTCCACAAGGTCCTAGAAAATGCTGGCTGGATCAGTATACATGCAATGGATAAGCCTGAAGTACCAATCTCCCACATTCAAAACAAATAGAATGATGTCAATGGTAACATAGATAACTGCAGTATATATCAAAAATAAATATTGCATGTTTTTCAAAGTGATTTATTTTTCGTTATAACAACCTGTTGCATTGTGACATCAATTTATAACTTTTTCTTTTAGTTTTTTTTCCTCAATAAAAAATCTTGTTACAACAAAAGAAGAAACTCTATAAAATCTGGAAACCAAACTAACAATCACTGGTGCAATCCTAGAATAGCAAATCTTGAAATAATTTATTTCATTTACTGTAAATCATAGACCCTGGCTATATGGCCTACTTCCATCTTTATTTTTTTGTGTTCTTATAAGCAGGATTTTAACAAACTTTAGTAGCAGTGTTCCATAAAAACTTCCAGACATTTGTATGTGTTACATGATGAACATTAGCCCAAATATGTTTCATCTGTTCATTGAGCAGTAATTTATTAAATTCTCCTCGCCATTTTCGTTGGCTACCTGTCCAGTATCTATTTATTTAGTTATTGATTTGGTGAAGATATTTTTACAGGGTGGCCTATTAAGTCCAGAGGCCTATTTATAATAACAATTCAGTTTTAAGGTATAACATGGGTTTTTACTTTTTACAATAGAATTTAGTTATTAAATTCATCCTAGCTTATAACTATTTCATATTCAATGACACTGTGTACTTAAAAAATGGACACTACAATGGGAACTAGGATAGCACCTCAGTACGCCAACCTATTTATGGCAAACCTAGACGTCAACTTCCTTTTGCAATACCTCATCACACCCTTACTATATTACAGGTACACTGATGAATTTTTTTCTTATCTGAGCACCAGTGATGAAGAAGTCTTGAAATTCTAATGAAGATTTAACAATCTCCAACCCACCATTAATCTAAAAATGAAATATTCAAAAGAAACAGTTAACTTCTTAAACACCACTATCACACTGAAACAAGGTAAAATGCACAGGTCAGTTTACAGAAACCCACAAACTGCTTCAGCTACCTCCACTACTCCAGCTTCCACCCTCACCACACAAAAGAAGGTAGTATCTATAGCCAGGCCCTATGGTACCAAAAGATCTGCTTTGAAAAGACAGACCATGTCAATAAGCAGGCTACACTACGTAGTCCCTTTACAAAACCAAAATATCCCTCCCCCCACACTACTGAAAAATAGATTGCATGGGCCACTTGAGTACCAAGTCAAAACCCCTTTCCATAGAAAAAACAAGAACACACAATCGGGTACCACTGGTTGTCGTGTACAATTCCTCCGTTAGCATTATCCAGACTATGAACACACAATTGGGTACCACTAGTTGACGCATACAACTCCTCCATTAACATTATCCAGACTATGAACACACAATTGGGTACCACTAGTTGCCACAGACAACTCCTCCGTTAGCATTATCCAGACTATCTTGAGATACCTACAGCCCTTTCTGGATGATGACCCCTACTTATCTGAAGTGTTCCCTAAATCACCAGTGTTGGCATTCAGACAGCCTCCAAACCTACAGCTGAAACTTATCAACAGCAAGTTATGTAAAACTACCACAGAGGAATCCGGTACAAGAAGATGCTACAGTTTACAATGCAAAGCCTGCACATATAAAGTACAGTTACGCAAGAACATACCATAACAGTAGATCTTCGAGAGAGGTTCCTGCAATAGGTCATCACATACAGGACTAGCGTCACCTGGCATCTGGACTGCATGGCAGACTTTTCCAGCAATGCCTGGCGGTGGACCGCCCACCCAACATCACGTGATGATGTCACCGTGACCCTATATAGAGGGCAACCCCCACACCCACCCTGCAGTTCTCCCACCAGAGTCTCCAAAGAAAACACAGGAGAAGGAACAAGTTCTGGAGTCCCAAATAATATGGGGGATGGAGGGTGGGAAAAATATGTCCTACTGCAGGAACCTCTCTTGAAGATCTACTGTTACGGTAGGTTCTTACGTAACTGCACTATCTTACTTCAAGAGGGTTCCTGCAGTAGGTCATCACATAGAGGACTGAATCCCAAGTAGTCCCTCCAAAGAGAGACTGAGAGAAACACGGGAGGAGGAAAATCCCAATAAGTAAATGACAGAATGGAACCAGCTTAGGACAAAAGGCCCTGCAGCACGGCGAGGCCAAACCCGGCCCTCCGCCTAGAAGCAATGTCCAGACTGTAATGCTTGGTAAAGGTATGGACCAAACTCCAAGCTGCTACTGCACAGATCTCTGCTGCAGAAACATTAAGGAGAAAGGCTGCAGATGCAGCCATGCCTCTAGTGGAATGACCTCTCACAGACCCCGGAAGAGGTTTGTCATACTTCTGATAACAAAAGCGGATGCAGTTAGCTAGCCACTTAGACAGGCACTGTTTGGAAACAGCCTTCCACAAAGATTTGGGGACAAAGGAAACAAAGAGCTGGTCATCCTTATGGGAATCTTTGGTCTGGTGAGTATAGCACCTTAGGATACGGTGCACATCTAAGGTATGCAAGAGTGCTTCACCTCTATTCCTGGGAGCCGGATAATAGACGGTCAGTTCCACTGACTGATTCAGTGTGAACTCCGACGCCACCTTAGGCAACAACTTGGGATTGTTCTGAGAACCGCCCAGTCTCTATGGAAAATCAAAAAAGGCTCCTTAAACAGCAGGGCCTGAAGCTTGGAAATTCTTTGAGCAGAAGTAACAGCAACTAAAAATAGCACTTTCCAAGGAAGAAAGCGCAAGTCACAGCTCATCGCTGGTTCAAAAGGAGGGAGAGTGAGCTTCTCCAACACAAAATTCAAATCCCAAGGTGGTGTAGGGCTGTGGATGGGGGCTGCAGATGGAGAATCCCTTTCAGAAAGGTTTTGGAGATCTCCAACTGAGCCGCAGGCTTACCATCCACAAGCATGTGATAGGCCGAAATGGCACACAGATGTACTTTTAGAGAGGAATAAGATAATCCTGAATCAGAAAGATAAAGCAGTTACTCCATGACATGTGGGGCCAAACAAGTGAAAGGGTCCCAACCCTTGGAAGCCGCCTAAATAGAAAAACGCTTCCACTTCATGGCGTAAGTTAGTTAGTTAAAACCTTTATTTTTAAACAGGAGTTTAGGTGGAATATCACATCATTGGGACAAAGTCCTATTTTCAAGATGGTCCTGTAAAGATATAAAGTACTTCTAAACATATAACTCACAATACATAACAATAAACATATTCTATTACAGAATGTAGCAAAAATAAACATTCATTATCTAATACAACAAACATCTTGTATTAAAACTCATCTATAACAATCACAACGAACTTTTAGTTCAGATCTCAGACTAGTTAAAAGTGCTTTCACATCGTTAATTTGATTACAAAATACAGGATTCAGAGCCCACCATAGTCTATTAAGAATAACAGGAAATCTTAAATTACTATATGTATTTATGATTTTTGGAAACACAAAACTCCTCAAGTTTATCTCTCTTAAATTATAAATATGCTTTTTTATTTCCAGTTTATCATAAAGACCCCCGGGTTATTGTAATTTTATTACTTTAAAAATTTGAATTGCCCAGGTAATCTGACATTTACTGTCCTGTGTGAGCCATCCTAATTCATTAAGTACATCACAATGATGTGTTTTGTAATCTTTTTGTATTATAAATCTAGCCATCTTGTAATATAATTGGTCAACCTTTAATAACAATCTCTTAGGTGCTAAACCATAAATATGATTTCCATATTCCAAAACTGGAAAAAGAAGTTGATTTATAACCCGTTCCCTCATGAATCTGTTCATACAGAAACCAGAACGCCTAAACGCACCCAACCTTTTGTTTACTTTTATTATAGTTTCTGATATATGATATTCAAATTTTAAAGATGCATCTATCCAGACCCCCAAATATTTATACTCTGAAACTTGCATTAAGGTTTCATTTTGTAATGTTTTTATATTAACTATTTCTTTACTATTATTTGAATAATTTTGCTTTCTACCAAAAACCATGAGTTTAGTTTTTTTGCTGTTAAGTATTAAACCAGATTCAGTCAGCCACTTAGATAATCCTATAAAATCTTTCTGTAGGTTCCTCTCCATTTCTCTGTAAGTATGTCCACTAGCAATTAAAAGAGTATCGTCTGCATAAAGATTTATATTTGAATATTTTACACAATCCACAACTTTATTTATGTAAATCAGGAATAATATTGGCCCCAAAATGGAGCCCTGAGGCACTCCTCTTTGTACATTCAACTTATCAGATAATACTCCATTTATACAGACTTGTTGTGTTCTATTTGAAAGGTAAGACTTGAACCGATTTCCTGTCTCCTCAGCCAAACCAATCTCAGCCAGTCGTTTAACCAAAAGCCCATGATTAACTGTATCAAAGGCTTTGGATAAATCCACGAACACTGCACCCACCGATAGGCCCCCCTCTAATTTTTATGCAATAGTATCCACCATATCGGCGAGTGCAGTGCCCGTGGAGTACCCGTTTCGAAAACCAGATTGTTGTTTTGTAATTAATGAATATTTTTCTAAATAATCAACCAATTGAACCTGAATCTGGTGGAGGGCTTTCAAACCTCCACTATGACTTGGGCTACTCTGGTGGAAACCCCAAAATGAAATTCTGCTATGTCTGCAGGAGCCGCTCATGTAGGTGCAAGGTCCTGAGCCCCGGGTGCACAAGCCAACCCTGATTCTGAGTAAGGAGGTTGTGCATCAATAGAAGTGGAACCGGCCGTTCCCTCGCCAGCTGTTGAAGAAGCGGTAATCAAATTTGTCTCAGCCAGAGAGGAGCGATTAGAATCATTCATGCTCTCTCTGCTTGTAACTTGAGGAGCACCCTCTGGAGAATGGAAAATGGAGGGAAAGTGTATAAGAATCTCCCTGTCCAAGAGAGAGACAACACGTTGTGCCAGAAAGCACCATACTCTGGAACAAGAGGGAAAAAACTGGGAAGTTTTGCATTGGATGGGGAGGTGAGAAGATCGCGTTCTGGACGCGCTACCTCTGAAACAGAGAATCTGCCACTTCCTGATCGACTTCCCATTCATGACGAGGGTGCAAGACCTGCTTAGACTGTCTGACATGATGTTTTGCCCTCCTGGAAGGTGCACTGCTGTGAGAGAGATCGTGCTGGACTGCCCAGTTCCACACTCTCATCGCTTTCCTGCAAAGGGGGTACAATCGAGTGCCTCCCTGCTTGTTGATATGCCAGACTACCGACATGTTGTCCATCTGGATTAGCAGTAATCCCCTTGGGAGAACAGGCTGAAACGCTTGAAGCGCGTACAATACCGTCCTCATGTCCAACACATTGATGTGTAAGAACATCTACAAGTGGGACCAGAGTCTCTGAGCTTGGTGGTCCCCTATATGAGCCTCTCCATCCCAGACTGGAGGTATCCATGGTTAGAATGCCTGGGGGGGCTGGACCCTGAAACAGAAGACCCACACTCAGGTTCGGGGGATCTCTTCACCATTGTAAATCCTTCTGGACAGCTGAGGAAATAAGGACTGGATGGCCCAGATCATCCTGAAGCTGATCCCACTAAACCTGTAAGGACCACTGAGAAACCCTCATGTAAAGCCTCACTAGGGGGAAAATGGAAATGGAGGCCACCATCAAACCCAGCAACTGAAGGAATTCCTGGGCTGGGAGGGATCTGGAAGATGCTACCAGAGTAGCTTGTATGATAAGAGTTTCCCTCCCATCCAAGTGGAGGAAAGCTGTGCCCTGGACTGTGTCCAACACTGCCCCTATGAATTGCAGTCTCTGAGTAGGGGCCAGTGAGGACTTGTGGATGTTAACTGTGATCCCCAATCTGGAAAACAACCCCAGGTCCAGGGTGACCGAGAAATCCTCCGCAAGAGAATCCCTGGACTGGGCTGAAATCAGCCAATCATCCAAGTAGAGGAAGACCGCTATGCCCTGGCATCGTAGGGCCACAGCCACCACCACAAGGCACTTGGTAAAAACCTGGGGTGCCGAGGAAAGACCAAAGGGGAGGGCTCAAAACTGAAAAATGCTCCCATTGGAAGGAAAAACACAGGAAGTGGCGGTGGCTGGGGAAAATCGGGATATGCAGCCAGGCATCCTGCATGTCCAGAACACACAACCAATGAGTCTCCTGAAGAAGAGGCAGGGGGGTCTGGAGGGTCAACATTCTGAATTTCTTGTACTCGATGAACAGATTGAGTCTGCTGAGGTTGAGTATGGGTTGCAGGTCGCCTGTCTTTTTTGGAACCAGAAAAAAGTGGGAGTAAAACCCCCTTCCTATGTGACGAAGGGGGACCGGTTCTATTGCTTCTTTTACCAATAGAGCCTGAACTTCCTCCCTTACAAGAATGGTCAGGACTCAGGAGTAGGCTGACCTTCTTGGTGGAGACTCTGGAGGAGGCTGCAGGAACTCCAGTGTGTGTGCCCTTTGGACACTAGTTGCAGGACCCAAGCGTTGGAGGTGATGGTTCGCCACTCCTGCGCTTGGCGAACAAACCTCCCCCACCACCGGCTCCTTGCATTGGAGCTGAGGAGAAGGTGGGGCGAGGGAGTCAGGAGGTGGCAGGATGGGCAGGGGGAGGACCTCCCGCTCGTCTCTAATTTTTGGAGGCAGGCGGGGAAGAGAAATTGCCCATGGCCTTGTGTTTGTCCTGACAATGGTTCTGGGCTTGTTTGCATTGCCTCCAGGTCCTTTTCCGAAAGGGCTGCTGACCCTGTGCACCCGATCGGTACATGGACTTTACGGACCTAAGAGCCTGACCACGGTCCTGAAGGTCGGTAATGATATCCTTGGTGTCACCACCAAAAAGCACCGAGCCCCTGGAGGGGCATCATGGATCGCTGTCTGGGCCTCATTGGCAAGGCCAGAGATGCGGAGCCAAGCATGCCGCTGAAGGGAGAAAGCGGTCGCCAAGGTACGGCTACTGTGTCGACCGAGTTGTAAGTTGCCTGGAGAGCATACCTGCAGGAAATTTTAGACAGGCGGATGTCCTTGGCGATCTCCTCTTTGAGCTCCGAGTCATCCAGGGACTGGATTTGGGCCTCGAGCTTGGCCAGGGTGGCTTTTTGGTGAGACACTATGTGGGCTACGTAGTTGAGAGAATGCAATGCGCATGTAACTGTTGAGCAGATCTTCTTTCCGTACTGGTCAATCTGCCTATACCCCTTATCTGGAGGAGAAGTGCTCATATGCTTAGGTGCTGTAGAGCGATCATGAGCAGCCAAGATAACCACAGAGTCCACCTTTGGGTGCGTACTTAGGAAAGGAGCCCCCACAGATGCCCAGTAAGTCCTATCTGCCCTCTCTGAAATGGCCGGGATGGAATGAGGCAGTTGCCAGATCGTACTGGTGAGGTCTTCATGAGGTTCTATCCAAGGAGGAACAGGAATCAGGGACAGAGACTCTAAATCGAGGTACACGGTGAGCTTTTGCCACATGGGATCCTGTTCCTCAGACTCCCAATTACAGAAATGCTGTATGGACCTCAAGAGGTCCGAAAAGGAAGGATTATCTGGAGGGGATTTCGGAGAGGTCTTTCCTCTAGGGACCAGAGATTTGTGATCCAAAGAGTCCTCCCCCAAATCTGGATTGTCTCCTGGTGAACCCAAATCTGCAAGAGTAATATCCTGGGGGGTAGTCCCCAAGACGTGAACCATGGACAGGACCGAGCTCACGGGGGACGGGGACCTGTGAGGAGAATGAGGTGGTGGGAGTCGACTCTCCAGGTCTGTAACAAGTTCCGTCTGTGCCTCCTTCCACCAGAACTGAATAAGCATCTTGAAGTCCGGCTGAGCAGCTGGAGGGGGTTGGGGTGGAGGAGGAGGAGGTGGTGGGATAGCATGGGACGGTGGGTACTGGTATCCATGATATCCTGGGAAAGAGTATCCTGGATACGTGGAGTAATCAGGATAGTAATGTCCTGCTGACCAATCTGGTGGTGGACCAGCCGGGGGGTAGTCCACAGGGTACGCCGAGGGGTACTGAGGGTCTCGAATAAAGACCCAACGTCAGAGGGGACAACGTTGAGGGTGCCCATGAAGGTCCTGCCATAGTGCAAATCATAGGCGGGGCCGGCGCAGGAGCAGCTGACATCGTGACCACAGACTTCGGAATCGGCACCACCTGGCCCGGCATCAGAAATGTATATGGCGTCTGGGGGTGGGGGCAGGTGTCGGGATCAGACACCCGGTCTCCAACGTGGGAACCTGGTCTGTCGTGACAGCCAGTGGCAGGGGCAGACGAACAGGCTCTGAGGAAGGTAAGGAGAATGACGTTGGAGGGTCCAGTGTCAGGACGTGCCCCTCCAGCTCTGAAGGAGGAACCGGGTCCAGCATAGGAGTTATAGCCAGAACTGGGATAGACTCTAGTCACACCTGTTTTTAAATCAGGAGACAAAGCTAATCTAGCAAACTTCCGGCCTATCTCGATTTTACCCCCCTCTCCAAAGCACTGGAAAGGGTTGTATCAGAAGAAAAAATTACTCACCTTAGTAATGTTGTTTCTTCTAATGGAGTCTTGCTATATTATGACAATTGCAGTTTGTCCCACCATTAGAACTGCTCCGGAGGTGAAAGAGTTAACTCCCATTCAAAGAATGGAACTTGGAGCGCGAGCTCGGTTAGAGAAGCTCTGTCTGGGTTATTTCAAACCTAAACTGTCAGATCTTTACGAGCAAAACTCACTAAGGTCTGTGTGGAAGCTGTAACCTACACTAGCCAACTGGCTACCTGACTATTAAGACATACTCCTGGTCCCAACACAAAGACTCAAGTCAGGGGACCAGAAGTAATAATATAATATAAGTAATAATATGACAAAATAAAAACATCACACCCCAAAACCCCAAGAGGGGTGGAAACATATAATGGGCATAACTCAGCGCCCATACTCAGGCTGCCCACCCCATACCCAAGCAGAAGTTCTGAGAGGGGCAGGTTGGGGAGGTTTATAATATAGCAAGACTCCATTAGAAGAAACAACATTACTAAGGTGAGTAATTTTTCTTCAAACAACATGAAGTCTTGCATATTATGACAGTTGCAGAATACACAGCAGTACCTCCATGGAGGAGGGACAGAACCTTTTAGGAATAGGCTCTGAAGCACAGCTGTCCAAACCGAGCATCCCTCCTGGCCTGGACATCCAGGGAGTAATGCTTGGTGAAAGTATGTACCGTTTTCCAGGTAGCTGCTTGACATATCTCTAAGATAGGGATGTCTCTGGCAGCAGTTAGAGAAACAGCTGTACCTCTGGTAGAATGAGCCCTCAGGCCTGAAGGGGGAACTTTCCCCACTTTTTGATAACAAAATTGGATACAAGAGACAATCCACCTGGCAATGGATCTCTTAGTGGCAGGTTTCCCTTTTCCAACCTCACCATAAGTGAGAAAAAGTTGGAGGGATTCGAACCTGTGACCCTTGGTACGCTCTATATAGTAACTTAGGGCCCTCTTAACATCTAAACTGTGCAATCTCCTCTCACCAGAGGAAGAATGGTCAGTGAAAAACACTGGAAGGGAGATAGATTGATTAAGATGGAAATCTGAAACCACCTTAGGCAAAAACTTCCTGTTAGTCCTGAGGACTACCTTATCCCTGTGGAAAGAAATAAAGTCAGTTTCTACTGACAGGGCTTGCAACTCACTTATGCGCCTGGCAGAAGTGATAGCCACTAGGAAAACAGTTTTCCAAGTTAAGTACTTAAGCTCTGCAGAAGACAGAGGTTCAAAAGGAGGTTGCATTAACTGGGCAATGCAAACATTAAGGTCCCAGGCAGGGGCCGGATCCCTAAAAGGTGGATTAGAATGAAGTAATCCTTTAAAAAACTTGGAAAATACAGGGTGAGCGGAAAGAGAGGAGGGCTTTCCTGCTGAAACAAAAGCAGAGACAGCTGCCAAATGTACTTTCAGGGTAGCTGGTCTCAGTCCCAAGGAATTAAGGTGGACCATATAGTCCAAAACAATGGGCAAATCAGCAGATTCCGGGAAATATGTTTCCAGAACACCAAATGGAAAACCTTTTCCACTTAGAATTGTAAGTAGCTCTAGTGGAAGGCTTCCTAGAAGCCTTTAGGATTTCAAGAACACCCTGAGAAAGGTGCAGGTCATCAATTCTAACTCCTCAAGAGCCAGGCCTTGAGGTTGAGGGATTTGAGGTTCGGATACCAAACTCTCCCCTGTGCACAGGTTAACAGGTTGTGATTCCTGGGGAGGCACAGGGGAAGATGGACTGCTAGTGACAGAAGGAGTGGGTACCAGGGCTGCCTGGCCCAATCTGGGGCAATCAGAATCATCCTGCAAGGCTGGGATCTGATTTTGACTAGCACCTTGAATAGGAGAGGGAAGGGGGAAAGGCATAAAGAAACTTCCCTTCCCAATCTAGGAGAAAGGCATCCAGGGGGATTGAGCCCAACACTGGGGGCCTGCAACAGAACAGTGGAAGTTGGTGATTGTCTGGGGCTGAAAAAGATCTATCTGAGGGGTGCCCCATCTGGCAAAAACTATCCCCAGTACTTGAGGATCCAGAGACCATTCGTGATGGCCCTGGGAAATCCTGCTGAGAGCATCTGCTAAGACATTGTCCTTTCCTGGAAGGTGAACTGCTATGAGGGAAGTGTTCAGGGAATAGGCCAGAGACCACAACTTCATTGCCTCGGTGCACAAGGCCGAAGACTGAGTGCCCCCCTGCTTGTTGATGTACCACATTGTTGTGGTGTTGTCTGTTCTGACTTGCACCACTTTGTTCTGAACAGACACAGAAAACACTTGTGCTAAAAAGACAGCTCTGAGTTCCAGCAAATTGATGTGGAGCAGAGATTCCTGAGGGGACCACACTCCCTGAGTGGAGAGGTCGCCCATGTGGGCTCCCCACCCCAGGAAGGAAGCATCCGTAGTCAGGGTCAAGGAGTGAGACAGAGGAATGAATGGGGACCCCCAGTCTTAAATTGCTCTGATCCTGCCACCACTGGAGGGCCTGGATCAGGGTTCGGGTCACTGGGACCAACTTGGAAAGGGGGTCTCTTCTCTGAGACCAAAAGGCTCTCAAGTGAAACTGAATGTCCCTCATCTGAAATCTTGCTCCTTGCACTACGGCTGTGGACGCAGCCATGTGCCCCAGGAGCTGCAAAAAGTGTCTTGCTGGTCGAGAGACCTGCAGAGTGAAGGAGGAGGCCACAGCCACCAAGTTCCTTACCCTCTCTAAGGGTAGGAAGGCTCTGGCCTGCTTTGTGTCCAATTCTGCACCTATGAAGGTGAGCACCTGAACTGGTTCCAGAACTGATTTTGGAAGATTGAGCAAGAAGCCCAGGGAGGAGAGCAGCTGCTGGGTAACTTGCAGGTGAGATCTTACTGTTCTGGGGACTGGCCTACAATGAGCCAGTCGTCCAGATAGGGAAAGACAGCAATCCTTGCCTTCTTAAATGAGCCACTGCTACTGCCAGACATTTTGTGAATACCCTTGGGGCAGAGGTGAGGCCGAGAGGGCATTGCTCTGAACTGGTAGTGACCTGAGGGCAGTTCGAATCTGAGGTACTTTCTGGGAGCTTCTGATTAGGATGTGAAAATAGGCATCCTTGAGGTCCAGGGAGGCTAGCCAGTCCCCTGGCCTTAGAGAGGGTAAAATCATTGCCAGAGTTACCATTTTGAACTTTGGTTTCAAAAGGTGTTTGTTCAGATATCTCAGGTCTAAAATGGGCCGCCATTCTCCTGTCTTTTTTGGGGTAAGGAAATATCTGGAGTACAGACCCTTGCCCTGGTGTAGGGGAGAAACCCTTTCTACAGCTCTGAGAGCCAGGAGGGTTGAGACCTCTGTTTCTAAAGTAAAGGTCTCTAAAGAGTTTGCAGGTGGGAAAGACCTGATTCTCATCTTTGGGAACTTTTGAAGCTGAGAACCAGACCCTGGCTTACTACTTCCAGGACCCACTTGTCTGAAGTTAGAGACACCCAGTTCTGACTGAAGTAAGCCAACTTGCCCCTACAGGTAAAGGAGAATCGCCCTGGGCACCCCATCAGGGTGTCTGTTTGGCAGGTGCTTTAGGCTGAGGGGTGGGAGCAGGCCTGCCCACACCCCATCTGCCTCTCCCTCTGAAGAACCCCCTCTGGGCATAAGCAGAGGAGGCCTGGGTTTGGTAAAAAGGCCTGTGAAAAGGCCTACCTCTACCACTGGGAGCCTGCCTCTGAGGAGTGGCTTGCCACTCCTTAGCCTGAGCACTCTTATAGGTAGTCCTATATTCATCCATTTTCTTCATATAATTCTCTGTCTGCTCCCCAAACAGAGAATTTCCAGCCACAGGAAAATCCATAGCCTTAGTCTGGGTATCCTGTGACAAGCTAGTACACCTGAGCCAGGCCAACTATGTAAAAGCTACAGACGTAGCCATGACTCTAGAGGATACATCATTAAAATCCACAGCAGCATGAAACTGCACCTTAGATGCCTCAATGCCATCAGCAGCCACCTGTTCCAGCTCACTAGCAAGCTGGCCAGAGGCCTGTTTGCCAAGGCCATGACAGTGTCCCATCTAGATTTCTGATACCTTGCTACATAAGCCATGTAATTTGCTTGCCTGAGTCCCAAGGACGCTGCCATGTATTGTTTTTTAGCCATGGCATCAATCTTCCTGGAATCCTTGTCAGGAGGATGTGAAGCCAAGGAATATTAGCTTTATCACAGGCTGCAGCCTGAACCACACCAACGTGGCTGCATTGCTGTGAAAGGAATTCTATATCAGGACCTGACAGAGTGTACCTCCTGTCCATCTTTTGTCCACAGGAGGCACAGAATTAGGAGTTTTAAAATCTTTATTGTCTGTTTCTAAATGATTTATGCAAGGAATAGACAACCTCCTAGACTCTGGAATATCCATCATTTCTACAAAATCAGGTTCCTCTTGTTCATCCACAGCTTCCTCCAATGGAAGCTGGAGGGTTTCAGCAACTTTTTTGTAAAACATAAAGTGAGAGGGGGACTCAGAAAGCAAAGGGGGAGATTCTAAAGGTCTGTCTGGGGAGATGTCCGGTTCAATGGGCACACCCAGACCCTGAAAGTCACATTCATACTGTTCATAATCATCCTTCCCCTCCTCTGGTTCATAAAATTCTTCAACAACATATTCCTGAACCGGTGGAACCGACCGAACCGACCTTTTATCAGACAGTGGCGGTTCGGACGGAATCAGAGAAAGTGACTGGACAATCTGAATAGCTCTTGCTATCTCTGCAGCAGTTGGAGAAGGAATTTTGGGCTCCACACCTGCTGATTTTCTTGTTTTCTTTACTGGAACTGGCTCCTCCGAGCCAGCTTTACGTTTGCCTGAGGAAGTCTCGCCCTGGTCAGAGGGCACTCCCTCAGGTTCGGTTGGCACCGAACCGGCTGGCCATCCGGGTCAGCTGACTTTCCTGGCCTCGCTCCTGAGCCTGCCAACTCTCTTATCCAGGGTGGCTGCAGGGAAATTTTTACAAATGTGGCAGTCTGAATTGAGGTGGTCAAACCCCAGACAATATACACATGTGGTGTGTGGGTCAGCCTTGGCAGACTTCCCCACAGGCATCACAGTGTTGAAACCCAGTGGGCCTGGTTTTTCTTTTGGGTTTTTCAGACATAATGCCAGCCTAACCAAAAACTTGCCCTTTTAAACGGCAGTGCCAGGCAAGACACCCTTATCGGTTCCTAACCGTGTCACGGGCCTTGGAAAAAACCGTAATGAAATCCGTTTTTTTTAGAACCGATAAGAACCGGGAACTGCACTCTAAAACCTTCAATTCAAGTTTTAAAACAAGCTGATCGGTTCAAAACCGAACCGATAACATTTACAAGTTCCACACAGAAAATAAACTTAAATTACTTACGATACCACAGACAGAGCTTGAACCGAACGGTTTTGCGGTTAAAATAATAATATTCTCGGTTGATTTGAACCGAGAAAACACTGTTTAAACCGAGAAATGAACCGAGCAGTAGGAGAAATCTCCGGAGCGACTGTTCAGTGAGGCGGAGTAAAGAATCTGACAGTTTAGGTTTGAAATAACCCAGACAGAGCTTCTCTAACCGAGCTCGAGCTCCAAGTTCCATTCTTTGAATGGGAGTTAACTCTTTCACCTCCGGAGCAGTTCTAATGGTGGGACAAACTGCAATTGTCATAATATAGCAAGACTTCATGTTGTTTGAACAACTAACTGAGTGCCTAGAAAAGCATAGCCTTCCCTGCTTGCAACAACATGGATTCCGACAAATCTACTCCACCATCACCGCGCTAGTAGAGTACACCACTCAGCTTTACGGGGCCCTGGATAAAGGGATGGCGGTGGGGTCTATCTTGATAGACCTCACCAAGGCCTTTGACACAGTCAATCACCAACTGCTACTGAAGTGTCTCCTCTCTACAGGATTGTCAATGGACTCTGTGGCCTGGTTCCATAGTTACCTCATCCATAGATCTCAACAGGTCAGGATTGGCAATACAATCTCTGGGCCCAGGGAAGTAAACCCAGGGGTCCCGCAAGGTTCTATCCTCGGTCCTCTCTTATTCAGCCAGCCTCTTCATAAATGACATGCCTTCCACCTGTCCTGCACACTCTGTACTCTATGCAGATGATGCTGTTATCTACGTCCCAGGAAAGACCTTGGATCAATTAGCTCTGAACTTCAGCTCAATTTTCGTGCATTGGAATCCTAGTTCACTAGAAATAAACTGCTACTCAACCACAAAAAGACAAAGAGCATGCTCTTCAGCACCCCACAGAGCAAGATTTAAGGGTCCTCACTGCATATACTTAGTAGCGAAGGAGAAGTACTAGACCAAGTCAACACATTCAAGTACTTAGGGATTCACCTTGATGACACCCTCACCTTCACTGCCCATGCTGAGCAACTGGTAAAGTCCACCAACATGAAGCCTGGTATCCTGTACAGACACTGCACCTCTGGGACACTGGCTGCCCTGAAACTTGTTACGTGCAGTTCAGTTCTCTCATCTGTGGATTATGGCCTTGTCATATACGGGGCAGGCCCAGACACAGCGCTTAAAAGGGTCAAAATCATCCTCAACAAGGCCTGCCGCCTGGTCCTGGGAGCACACAAAATGATTCACTCTTGTGACCTATACAAGGAAACTGGCTGGCTCCCACTCCACCACAGACTCCAATACCAGGCCTGCCTCCTTGCAAAAAAGTCCCTGATGGGGTCCATGTCTAGTGCTACTTCAGCCCACTTTGAGCTTGCATAACCATCTAAATGCACAAGGAATGCCTCCAGGGCTGTCCTAACTGTTCCCTTCAAATGAACCACCCCTGGCCAAAGATCCCTCTCCTACTGTGGGCCTAAATGGTTCAATGATCTGCCTGCAGACCTTGCCGACTCCCCCAGACTTGGCCACTTTAAAAATGGGCTTCGATCTCTTCTTGCCAGCAAATCCGATTGCCAGTGTTTCTGTTAACCCACAGCCTCTGACTGCCGTTCTCGCACCCGTCAAACACTACCCTCTCTCACTCCCATCCTCATGTTCCACAACTGCCCACCCCCCCACCTTCCACCACCTACTACCTCCCCTTGATAAAGCCTCATCTTGGCTGCTAAAACTGCATTTCTGCAGACTGGAAGCACCCCATCTGAACTGTAACATGATTGTTAAACACTGTACTACACTTAATTAGTGCTGCATTAATATGTTTTTCTGCAAGTGTGGTCCTGCTTCTCCTCACTTGTTGTAGCCTGCTTAATGCTGTAACTGCACACTAATACTACTTCTTAGTTGATGTCTTTCTGTCCTGCAATGTTTCATCACCTTTAAATGTCTTGTATTCCTTGTTGACTTGGAGCCTTTGTAAACGAGCCCCCAGCTCAAAGGTAATAATCCGAATTTGAAATAAAAAAATAAAGTTCCCCCGAAGGAACTGGAGGTGCTTCCAATGAAGGACCTGACGGTGGTGGAGGGACCTCCTTCCCAGAGACCCTAATGGGTGACCGGTGGTCGGAACCTGACATATGTTACACGTCCAGGTGACCTGTGCTCTCTTCTCCCCCATAGTAGCTGGAGGCAAAGCCTGGACCACTGACGGGGGAGAAGGGAGAAGACAGCTAGTCTTCCCAGGGCTCTTCTGGACGTCGGGTGAGGCGACAGCAGTCCCAGATGGGAGAGCCTAGTCTGGGTGGTTGCCAGAGGTGACCAAGTTACCAGACGATAAAGCCGGGCAGGAGGGGGCCGAACCCCCTTCCAACTTATCAGCTGAGGCCGGGCAGGTCCCCGAGGAGCAGGGAGGCGACTTATTGGCAGACGGGCGGCCACCAGAGAAGCCTGGGACCTACTTAGCGGCAGAAGCGGGGCGGTTGCCAGAGAAGCCGGTGGCTTACTTACCTTCGGAGAGCGGGAGCAGAATCTTCAGTGGTCCCTCACCATCCCCAGATGCAGCCTGGACAATTTTAACAGGAGGCAGCGGGGGAGAGCCCTTGTTAGTAGAGGGCCTGCTGGTTTCATTCCTGGAACCAGATGAGTGCTCCTTCTCCCAGTGCTTCTCTTTTTTGTGTCTTTTATCTGGTGAAGAAGAAGAAGAGTCCCGGAGTCGCTCCATTTGTTTTTCGAGCGGAACCAGCTGCAATTTAAGTAAATGAGCCTCCAGAGCCTGCTGCTTCTGTTTGTGGGTAGCCTGGCTGAACGGCTGGCAGTCTGGACAGGTCACAGTAAGATGGTCTGGGCCTAGGCAAATGACACACTTGTGGAAGGTGTCCTTGTGAGGTATCTGGGTGCCACAACGCTCACACGTCTTCTTCTGAGGCAGAGAAGACAGAGAAATGCAAGAACAACCAAGAAACTTGGAAAACGCACAAAATAAAGCGCAAAACTACTGGCGATCACTGTGGAAGTTTACCATGAGGTAACATGCACGAGACAATAGCGGGAAAGAACTGGAGGGTGGGCATGGGGACCACCCACTATATAGGGTCACACTGACATTGTCACGTGACGTCGGGTGGGCAATCCCCCGGCAGACACTGCTGGAAAAATTTGCCGTGCGGTCCAGACACCAGGTGGTGCTAGTCCTATACGAGATGACCTACTGCAGGAACCCTCTCGAAGTAAGATTTATGTATACAACATATGATGATGTATACAACAGTGTGTATTCCACACATACTTGGAAAAGATATGACATCAAGGGTGTCTATAGCTGTGACTCCAAGAATCTGATATATTTGATTAGATGTAAAAAGTACACACGTCTGGTATGTAAGTGAAACTATCCAGACCCAAAGAGCCTCAATGAACTTACATAGATTCACAATACAACAGACACACATACAGGCACCAGTGGAAGAACATTTCTCTCAGAAACCACACAAGTTGCAGGGCTTGACACTTACAGTACTAAGGCCCTGTCCACTCTACCACCTGAAAATCCATAACGTTTCCAAAATGGTTCAAACAGGTAATGTTACAGTGCATCCACATTACCTGTGAACCATTCTGGAAACCATTACAGTCCATCCACACATCCACAAAGTGTGACTGTGACAGTCAGCTCCCTATCCCACAATGCAGTTTGTGCTGCACTGAGGGCAATGCTGGAGCTACACGTGCACGCATCCACACTGCCACTGGTAATGTTACAGAGGTGAAACCATTTTCAAAACAGTTGTTGAAACCACTTCATAAGTGGTTTCTGTAACGTTCAGAAAACACCTACTGTAACGTTACCATTGTGGATGCAAGCTGTTTTGGTAACGGTTTGAGCCTATTTTAGCTCTCTGTAATGTTACAGAGGCAGTAGTGTGGACAGGGCCTTAAAAGATAAATTTAAAACCATTCATGAAAAGAGACTATGGGAACTAAAATTCATAACAATTTTTAAAATTCATGAATATGGACTAAACAGAGATGTGGGGGTTGTTAGCTGCTACAATCTGCACTTGTAATGTTTTCCAGGGTTAACATTTCTAGATTACTTGAAGCGGCACCGTGCATTAGTCAGCCAGAAAAATGTCACCCTCAGCATAGTTTTGATTTTTTTTGGCTATTTTAAAAACAGATTTTATGGTTAATCTGAATGAAAGAAAAAGAGGGGTAGGATGGGTCAAACATCCTAAGATTCACCCTCAGCATAGTTTTGATTTTCTAGCCTATCACAGCACTATGATAGCTCTGCTGAAATATACAGATGCTCTACATTGTGCCCTTGACAAAGGTGAAATTGCCAGGTCCATATATATTGATCTCACCAAGGCTTTTGACCTTGTTAACCATACCCTCCTCTGCCAGAAACGCAATTCCCTTGGCCTTTCCTCAGATGCTGTCTCCTGGTTCACTAAATACCTGGAGGGCAGAGCCCAAGCAGTTAAATGATGTAGAGCACTCTCCGACACTCAACGAGTAACCACTGGAGTACCCCAAGGGTCCATCCTTGGTCCTCTTTTATTCTGCCGTTTCATTAACGAATTGCCCACGGTCGGCAAGTCCACTAATGTTCTGCTTTATGCAGATGATGCGGTCATTTTTTCCAGTGGTACAAACCTGGGGATTCTGCAGCAGAAACTCCAAATGGGCTTCAACATCATACAGGACTGGTTCTCCTCCAACCTCCTTGTGCTGAATACAAAAAAAAAAACACCTACATGTATGATCTTCACCACCCGCAATAAATCCCCCTCCTTCCATAAACTCTCAATTAGCACCTCGTCTGGCACTCCCCTGGAGCAAGTGGCCACCTTCGGATATCTAGAGGTTACCTATGACCCAACCCTCACCTTGTCTGCCCACACTGACACCCTAGTCAAAACCATCAACATGAGGCTCGTCCTTCTCTTCTGCCGGAGGAGATGCGGGGACCTCAGTAGGCAATGCGACAGGTGTGTGCTGCGGTGACTCTCCGGCATCAGGGGTGGAAGGAGAGCCTGACGACAGGTCGCCAGCTGGGTGGACGTCGGGTATACCAATAAATCGACTTACCAGCCGACTTCGGGCGGGCGTCAGTGGGACTGACACCCGGCTTATCGGATGCACTCTGACCGGTAGGCCTGGGTTTAGAGGCCGTAGCAGGAGTGCGGGCCTCCTTTGCCCCGGAGGCTCACGTTGGGGGTCGACGCCGGCTTAGATACCACAAAGGCGGCCATAGAAGGACGATCCCCTGAAGGGAAAGTTATCTGGAGAGCCGCAACTCCAGCTGAAGTCGTGGCGCTATGGATGGCGAGTCCCAATTCTTTTGTTTCTCCTTGTCCCTCCTTTTCTTGTGATGGCCCTCAAGAGAAGTTGACGCCTGCCTCAATTTCTTCAGTTCTTTTTCCATGGATATCATTTTCTTTTTGAGCAAATGGGCTTCCAGGGGACTGCTGCCTTAGTTTCTGAGTAGCAGCGTTGAATTTTCGGCAGTGTTCACACTCCTCCACGCAGTGGTCTAGGCCCAGACAGAAGAGGCAGAGGAAATGGCTGTCCTTGTGAGACAGCTGGGATCCACACGAGTCACACTTGTTTTTATGCAATTCTGATGGCGTCGGGGATAACATGCACAGCGAGGTAGTAACACACAGTTACCAGAATAAGAAAGAAAATTATCAAAAAGTGTTTATACTTATCCAAATGGCGAGATAAGCGAGTGCTGTTCTTCCGTGAGGTACTTTCGAAAGCTGATGGCGGGAAAGAACTGGAGGGTGGGCGTTGGGACCACCCCCTTTATACTGATGTCAGATGACGCCGGTCACCTAATGTGGGGGCAGTCCCCTCCAGAGACTGCTAGCTAGAGACTTTTCCGTGGGGTCCTGATGCCTGGCATCTTAGTCCCACTTGTGAATACCTACTGCAAGAGCCCTCTCGAAGTAAGATCAGCTTCTTCCCTGATATCAAAAAGTTGCTTGTTAGGTCTTACATAACTAGTCTTATAGACTATGGGATTGCGGTCTATGGCTCTGCAAATGATGGTGAGCTGTCTAAACTTCGGGGTGTCCTCAACAGAGCCTGCCATTTTGCTCTCAGTTTAAGATGCGACACACATACTTGTGTACTGTACAGTAGCCTAAACTGGCATAATCTTAAATCCCAGCTGTGCCTCAATACCCTAATTACTGGATGAAAAGCACTTTTTGGCTCTCTGTCCTCAGGCCTTCAAGCCATGTTTAGCTTTGTAGATCAAATGTACACCACTAGGGGAGTAGTATAACATACCCTGCTCCTCCCCCCAAAGGAAAAACTCACTAGGCCAAGCCACCTTTTTCTACAGATTTGCCAAACTCTGGAACTGGCTCTCTCCCGCAGACTGCACACTTTCCCAGTTTAAATCTGCTCTCCTAATCTGGATCTGCCAATGCAAAATGAGCTACTGTAAACTGTTATTATTAATTGTAAACCAGTATTATTACAGTGTTTAATGACACCCACAGCTTGAGTGTGGTAGCACTTAAATGTAAATGCAGTAGGTAAGAAGTTAGTGAATCATAATGTATAGTAAGTCTTTGTCTGCAGTGCTACAAGGTTTGCCTTGCCTTACGGTTGCACTGATTTGTACTGTATGTCACCTGTTACTTTTCCTGTTGATGCTGACAATATAGAGGATAATGTATGGTCCTCTATCATTAACCGGTCAGTTAACAATCGAGAGGTTTCCAGGGCGACCGTGTAAACCTCGAGAGCGAAGCTCGAGAGGTTTACGCCGCTGCCAAACCCCAAGACGGTTTAAAATTGACCGGTTGCCGATAGAGGGACCATACATTATTTTTTATAGTGTATGGTCCCACCCTAAAAGGCTGCTTACTTTTCATTATTAGTCATTGCCGCTGGGCCGCTCAGTCCTTCCCTAACCGCTGTTGTTCGCGCGTCGTTCCTCGCCGAAAAAGCGCCAAGACATAAGAGACTAATCGTTGTTAGTTAACCTATCGATGTGACGAAAGCATCTATAGGTTAACAACATATCTACATCACATCGATAGGTTAACAACCTTAGGAAATGATGATTTCCTAAGGTTAACAGCGTTCTACCATACATTATAAACCCTTTGTAAATAGGCCCTGCCTAAAGGGTTTTATGCGGAATAAATAAGTATTTTAAAAACAGGTTTTATGATTAATCTAAATGAAGGAAAAGGAGGGTAAGACAGGTGTATTGATATTTTTGCAAGAGAAACACTGTTGCTGAAAAAAATGCATAGAGACCAACAAATACTGTTGTTTTAAAAATCTGCTTTTAGGGAGGCTCTTGGAATATAAACATGTAACAATTTATAGGCACCTACTGTCACATTCCATCCTGGGAAAGGGGTCTGCATATCCAAGCTAATTTATAACCCAGTACTTCAAAGACAGCCCTTGTTGTCTATGCATACAACTATTTATTTACAGCTCTCTTGCTAGCCTACTTCCTTATCAACAGATCTGTCACACTCGTGCAGAAAGCTTATTTAAAGCAGCAGTACTACGAAATCAGGAAGTGACCAATCAAAATTCTGTTTTTCAGCTGTAAGCATGCGGCCAAAGTTCCAGTTTCCATACCAGTAAATATTTTTTCCCAATCGTCCTTAGTTTTTTAGATATTTGCAATTTATTTGAAGTGTTGTAGCGCTACAACAAATATGGCGGCTGATTAATTTCAGCTGCGCTTTTTCTTCCGGTCGCATCACGTCTTTTGACAACAGCAGAGGGACCCTCTGCTGACCATTCATGATGTCCCTGCAAGTCATTCAAATGTGCAGTTGGCAGTAGAGGGGGTTCCAGTGCAACATGCTGGGTGGCAGAAATGTAAACAAAAGCAAAGAATAACTGAGCAAATTACTCGGCGATAGTACAATGCCGACGAGAAAGAGTACCAGGTATATGATTAGCAGGGCAAAGGGAATAAACTGTCAAAAAAGCGCAAATTTTTTTTTCGTAGTAATGCTGCTTTAAACATGAAGTGCTTACATTTATTATTCTAATTAATTTTGAGTTCTCTGTATAAAATCTTCTCCAGGTAGCTGTGTTATCACAATACCTGAAGAAGGGCCTATGTGGCTACAAAAGTTTATATGTTTCTGTTTATCAAATACAAGGTATTACATTTCTCTTTTTTTTTTTTTCCAATCAACACTCTCCTGACTTACACAGCAGCACAATTTCCTCTTTGCACACATTTATGAAGAATGGAAGTTACTTTTTACTGTAGCAATATAGTTCTACTATTCAAGGATGCAACCCACTTGAAATCTTGAAATTACCTGCTATTTCCACACGGAACCCATCTGGAAGATGTAAGAATTTGAAGCGCAGCTTGCTAACTTCAATCGTTTCCACTTCAAGGAGATCATGCACATTTTTTCTTGCTTGTTCCTTTAAAAAAATATTACATTTAGTAAACTGAATTTATGGATCCTTATGTGAGCAGATTAGAGCATATTTTATACAAAAAAAGATAAAATATAGATTATTAAGGATATAACAACTGGTTATCAATTTTTTTCAATAGCGATAGCCAGTCATTATTTGCCATAATAGCTGGGTGGTTATTACAGCATTTGCACACTCACTGAGTAGCAGCTGCTGTCTCAAGACACTCTTGAGTGCTGTGTTCAGTGGGTCAGCAGTTTGTGATTCAAAAGGCAATCTGTTCAAACAAAATAGCGTCACTTATTAAAAATGGTAGAAATTTGAAGTCTGCCAGCTTGCAAACTCTCTCTACCACTAGCATACTTCAAATGGCTCCTCCACTCCATGCACTCAGCTGACTCGGTTTCAGCAAAACACACACACACGTTCCTAGCATTGTTGGACACACACACACACACACACACACAGACACACACCCCTAGCATTGTTGGGCAGCCTCAGTCTTGCTCTAGCACCATTAGTAACACAAATGCCCTAAACAATGATACCAAATTAAACAAGCATTTGTCAATGCCGAATGTTGTCTCGCTGGCATTGGCACTGCAGGAATTAGAGATGCATAATAGTAATGGTAGTGAAGTACTGAACTGATGCCAACCCCACCCCCACCCTGCAGAAACTGACAGGCGTCGGGGTGTGTCTTTGGGTCGTCAGCTATAACGCTCATGCCATTTTACCCCACCCTACCCTGCAGACATTGACAAGTGTGGTGGTGTGCTTTGGGGTCTTTGGGCCTTATACTTACCCCATTCCATAAGGAAATATGCTGAGACGGGTGCAGTATAGGAGAATGGGTGAACTTTAAGGCTTAACACTCCAAGGCACACCTCGATGCCTGTCACTGGCTGCAGGGTGGGTGTGGGGGTGGAATGGCGTGAGAATTACAGCCAATGAACCCAAGTCACACCCCTGATGCCTGTCAGTCTGTACAGGGTGGGGTGTTACAGTTGGAAACCCTAACATCGCAGGCATTTGTTGGTACTGTTACTCCAAATTTTCAACATAGGCTTTTTGTGACCCCACCTCATGAAGACCGGCACAATCAGTTTGTTAGCCGGAAGGTGGTTTTGCCCAGCTGCTATGCCATTTGGTGACACAGGGACGAAAACACATTTTGGGCAGGATGTGAAAAATGACAACTGTATTGTTCATGAGGAGGTGTAAAAAAATGGCAACGCTGAAAATCTGGAGTGAAAATATGAAAAATTGGTGAAGTCATGAGCATACATAGAAACTGCACAGCACACGTCCGTAACCCAATTATTTTTGGGATATTTTTAACCACGTCTTCAACATAGGCATTTTGGGACCTCCCCTCATGAACAGTGGCACTGTGGTTTTGTTAATCTGTCCCAAAAGTTGATTTCGCACAGCGACTACGCCATTGTGCGCCAGAGGTGTGAAAACACATTTTGGGCAGGCTGTGAAAAATGACAACTGTACTCTTCATAAGGAGGTGTGAAAAAATGCCAGTGTTGAAAATCTGGCATGAAAATATTGCAAATTTGTGAAGTTACAAGGGCGCAAGGAAACTGCGCAATGCATGATTGTAACACAGTCCTTTTATGGACTTTCATCACCAAATTTTCAACATAGGCATTTTAGGACCTCTGCTCATGAACAGTGTCACCGTCATTTTCTCAAACTGTCTCGAAAACTGATTTTGCACAGCGACCATGCTATTCTGCGCCGGACGTGCAAAAACACATTTCCGCCAGGATATGTAAAATGACAGCTGTACTGTTCATAAGGAGGTGTGGAAAAATATAATTTTGAAAAATCTAATTAAACATTACAAATTCACGATGTTACAAGCGTTACTGCGACTGCATAGCGCCGCGCTCATAAAACAGCCATTTATAGCATTTTTGTCACGAATTTGCAACATAGGCTTTTAGTGCCCCCCTGAACAGTGGCACTATTGTTTGGTTAATCGGTCCCAAAAGGTGATTCCACGCAGTAACCGCAAAATCATCTTTCGAGACCGAATAACGCCATGACAGTGACTGAATTCATGAGGAGGGGTCCCAATAACCCCATGTTGAAAATGTGGTGCCAAAATTCCCAAAAATGCCCGAGATATGCACCAAAGTTGAAAAAACCCAGTTTATGCCATTATACAGCTTACCGGCATTTCTGCAGTTTGCAGTCTGCTTTGAAGAGTGCAAACATGTTCCCAGTCCACTGAAGATCGTCATGTAGTGCTCTGGAGGTAAGTATGGGGTGAGGGGGTGTGGAGAGGTAGGGTGCGCAGAGGGTGGGCGTGGGCCACCGGAGTCGACGAGGGACCGTTTTCTGCTTTGCAGGTTTAAAAAAAAAAAAAAACATCGCGGGACAGTTTTTTCTTTACAGGGCATTTGGCATGCTGGGATGGGCTCCCAGTGCCACCCAGTGTTTTTTGGGGGATTCCTGTAGCAGACGGGGAATTGGGCACCTCCTCACGGCACTCAACAAATGGGCATTATGCCGACAGGAGTGGCTCCCATCGCAAATTAAACTGGGAAGGGGGGACATGATGCTGAGGGGAATTGGCACCCTTTGCACACATTTTAAATGGGGGGTGTATTATGTCGACGGGGAGTGGGCTGGTAGATCTTTTAGTTGAAGAGGTCAGGCAACTTAAGACCCAATTTGAAAAAAATATCACAATCAAAGCAATATAAATTTCAGATTTATAAAGTTTTAATGACACAGAAAAACAATAACAATTATTAAAAGCTCAAGCTTTAATAACAATACATGATTCTGAAGAATTACATTATCCTAAAATAGGGAGGAAGCGAAGGGTAGCTCAAGTGGCTGTTCTAATACAGTGGAAAAAAAGATGTTACCATGGTGAGTAACTTTCCCTTCGAACTATGTAAATTAGAACAGATTGGTCCAACTAGTGCAGATTCCAAGCAATACCCAGGGTGGGAGGGTTTAGGGCTATTTTGGAATCGATTCTATTTGGGAATAGGTTCTGAAGTAAAGAAATTCCTAACCTAGCATCCCCTAATGCCATTGTGTCAAGGCAATAATGAGGCATGAATGTGTGTACCATGGACAGATAGCAGCTTTGCAGATTTCTGCCACTAGCGCACTCCTAGCTGCCACTGATGCTGCTGTACTCTTAATGGAGTATGCCTTCATACCATCTGGAGTCTTTTTCCTGCCTTATTTATTGTGCATACTAACAACCTTGAAATCATCTGCTTAGAGGTTGGGTGCCCATTTGACATTTCAGCGTATGTAAAAAAAACAAACAAAAAAAAAAACAATTGTTTATTATTCCTAATGTCCTCTGTTCTGGAGCTGCATCTCATGTACAGAGCTTTTCCTTCCCTCTCTTGGCACATGTCCTTGGTAAATACACTGGCAAGGTAATAGTCTTATTCAAATAGAATTCTGTCACTTCTTTTGTGAGGAATGTGAATTTGTTCTTAACAACACTTTTTCCTTCGAGAAAATCATGTACAGTATGAGGGATCAGTGCTGAGTTCTTGTAGCTCACTGGCCCTCCTTACTGATGTAACGTAAATGGATATATGACAGAAGCCCGACAGTGAGAATCCCATCCAGGATCCCGGGCCTTACATCCCAATGTGGCTACTGCCCGACGGACCACCATCCCGACCACAAAAAGCCCAACACTGGACTTATGCAGTGTTTGAGCGCTGCAACCGCACCTCCCTAAAATAATATAATCAACTCCGAGTCCTGACAAGTTGTAGTGTCGGGCTTTTGGTGGTTGGGATTGTGGTCTGTCGGGCGAGCATCATGTCTGGCTATTGGACTCGGGATCATGGGTGTCAGGATTCTGAGTTTAAGTCTTTTAAAATACTCCCGATGTAACAGCCACCAGAAATAAGGTTTTCCATTTGAGGTTCTTTAGCTCAGTAGTGGCCATAGGTTCAAATGGGTAGGACATTAACTGAGTGAAACCCAGTTCAGGTCCCACTCTGATGTAGGTTTCTTCACAGGGGTGCCTATGTGACAGGCATGTAAAGAATCCATCTGGATGTGCAAACAAAGATCCTGCTGAGAAACAGTTGACAAGGGCATCTCAACAAAGAAGCACTTTCCTCTGCAACGCTAGGACCCTTTAAACGGAATCTCCGACTTTTCTTCACCTCCACCACTTGGTGTGATTGCTTCTCCTAAAGGCCTGCTCCAACCACCCCTAGTTGCTCAAAACATGTTACCCACCTCCGACCTGAGCAATACTCTCTCCGACTCCTGCTTCTCTTCGTGACCCTTTTCCGTCCCTCCCCCTCCCCCCACACCCCTATGCCTCTCCACAAACCTATTACCACATTCCCCTCCTTGACCCCCTTCCTCTCTCCCTCCGTATGACTACTGCCCATATTCCCCTGTCCTGGATCGCCTCCCCCACCCTATGTCAACGGCCTCTCAGCAGGCCTACTTCTTTCTGTCCCCCTTCTACACTATCTCACGCTTATAGTCCATCTACTTCTAAATTCCCTTTCTCTGTTACCTCACCTAGCTGCCAATTTTAAGTTGCTCTCTAGTAATGTCTTTTATTTTTAAAGTGTGGTACAACTGTAAAACTATGTCAACTATGCCTTTGTTTTGATTGTATACCATTTCCAACCTCTGTATGTATGCTTCCTCCCACCCTTTGACGTGGAACCTTTGTAAATGAGCAGATCCTGCTCAAAGGTACTTGTAATCCTAGAGTTTAATAAATAAAATAAAAATAAATAAAGATGCCAGCCTTAAATCAAAAGACTTGGATATAATAAATACTCCAAGATTTATGCAATGATTGCATTCTCAGTCGAATGGGAATTGGTCCCACACCAACCGAGAATCTTTTCTATTTTAAATTGTAATCTTTCCTTGTGGATGATTTTCTAGCCACCCTAAGGACATACATAATCTGGGTAGAGAGATTTAGCTCAGAAAACTCTAGCCATTCAGAAAACATGCTTTCAGGTGAATGGACTCAAAGTCTGCATGGTTCAACTGCATTTTTGAGACTGTCAAAAGGTCAGATGACACAAAGGCAGGATGCAAGTCTTTCAGGGCATCTAAAATATCAGTGAATACAATGGCTGCCTGGGTCATTCTGACATCACTGGAATAACGGCTTCATACCAAAGTGTTAAAAAGTAGAGCATGCACAAACCTCACAAAGTACAAGGGCACCAGTCTCTACAAAAAAAAACAACTTTAAATTTATTTATGGTATACAAAGAGGCATAAGCCTGATGCGTTTTGGAAGTCCAAGCATCCTTTCTTCCATAAAAAATGTTAAAGTTTTTTTTTCTAGAGACTGGTGCCCTTGTACTTTGTGAGGTTTGTGTGTGCTCTACTTTTTAACAGTTTGATATCCTACTTTAAAGTATAGTAGCACCACTCTCCTAGTGCTTACTCCTGTTTGTTTCAAATAATGGCTTTATGTTGCACCTCCACATTCAGAAGTGCTTTCTGTATTACTGGAAATGGTGGGAAAGCATAAAAGAACTTGTGGCCCCCTGTACATGCAAAAAGCATCTCCTGGGAATGTTCCCTAGTTTGGACTCTGCAAAACAATGGTAGCTACTTGTTCTATCATGAGAAAAAAAATCCCCACCCGAGTGGAACACTCCATTTCCTGAAAACTGACCATAACAAACTGTTTTAGGAACCACTCATGAGTGACATGACCCATCCTGCTGAGGGAGTCTGTCAGTACAATGTCTACCCCTGCAATATGGACTGCAGATATTTGCACCCAAAGATTATAGGCCAAATCCCAAACTTTCAGTGCCTTCTTGCTCAGTTTTGAGGATCTTGCACCATACTGTTTATGTAATACATTGCTGTTGTATTGTCTGTTCTCATCTGCAGAACTTGTTACTTAACATTTCTCTCCACTGGGTTCCAGACTCCCTTTACTGTGTGGTGTGAGATATACCCACTCTATCCTACGAGAGAGGCATCTGTGGAAAGTACGACATTGTGCACTGATGGCTGAAAGATGATTCCTTTTCTTAGGTGCTGCACCTGCTGCCACCACTGGATGGAGCTTACAAGCCTCTACAAGTGGAGACCAGTATTCCTTCAACACCTCTAATGTGCTGTTCTGCCCAAGGTACCACAAAGGTTGTGGCTCACCTGAGACCTAACAATCTGAGAAAATCATGTTCAGTCCTTCTTGTCCCAGTGTGGAAGGGGCTGCATTCTGTACCAGTGTCACAACCTTTAACGTGGGAGAAAGGCCCTTGCTTACACTGTGTCCAGTTCTGCCCCAATGAGGTGCAGGTTCTGTGTGGGTTACAGGTTTGATTTGTCTAAATTCTGGTTGAGACCCAACTTTTCCATCAGGAACATAGTTTGCTCAACTGATTATAGGGCCTGTTCCCTGGTTCTCCCACACACCAAACAGTCATCTAAGTACATTATGGCTAGACTGTCACTTCATTATTTTGAAGAGCTGCTGTTGCTGTTACAGCCAGGCACTCTGTGAACACTCTTCAGACAGAGGTCAGTCCGAAGGGCATTTCCCATTACTGGTAATGATCCACACCCACTCTGAATCATGGATAGTTTTTGTGGCTTTCTCTAAAAGGGATATGGAAGTAAGCATCCTTCAGATCCAATCAGCACAGCCCCCCTTGCTGCAAAGATGGAATTACTGTTTGCAATGTGACAGTTTTGAATCTTTTCTTTTTGTATGCGTCTGTTCAGACCTCTGAGGTCAAGGATTGGTTGAAACTCTTTTTTCTTTGTTAAAAAGTACCATGAGAAAAATTATTTTTCCCCATTTCTTTTGCTTGTACCCTCTCCAAACAATTGAGATACTACAGTTTTTGAATGTCCAAATTTAACTGTTGCATCTCTTCTGATGAATTTGGTTTGAATACTGTGAAATTATTTTGTTTTGGAATGGTAACAAAAGACAGGCTGATGCCTTCTCTCACTATCGACAACACTCATTTACCATATCTGTTGTAACAGACAGCCACTGTTGAAGATGGTCAGCGAGGCGTGTCCCCCACTTGGGATGTAAGGTGTGGTGACCTGTGACTTATGAGAGGTTAGTTTTTGTGTGTGGTGGTTGAGCTAGTGGTGCTGCTTGCCTCCTCCCTCTTCCACCACTACCTCTATTTGAACCTCAAGGTGCAATATGTCTGATAAAAGTAGTTTTGTTTTTATTAATCAATAATTATATAGCTCTCTGTCTAATCATTCTTAAAGGGTAAGTCTGCAGCTGTGTTCTGAAGGTCCACAGATAATCCTGTGGCTCCAATGCATACTTTCTGGTAGAAACAGTAACCAGAGGCCTAGCAAATGAAATATCAATGTCCATAACCATCTGCAGTTTGTTTTTGGTTGTACTGTATCCAGACCAGTTTATATATACTACAATATGTGTGACCTCTAATCAGAGGGCAGACTGTCACACAAGGGTAGCACAGCTTCCCAGAGTGCTTCCTGGTAATGTGATGTCTGTAACTCTAAAATCTGCCTCCCTCATGACAGGCATGGAAAAAGAGTACTCCCTTCTCCCCCCAGTGATTTGTTTTCACCTTTTTTTTTCCTTCTCAGTTTGTTTCTCTGCCTGCCATCCCTGCTACTGACAGCATCACCCCAACCCTGTCACCAACACTTCTCGTGGATTTAGGGGTTAACCACCACTTACACAGAGCCTTATTGGTAGGTGGCCTGCCACATAGGGTCATGTGGCACCTACAAGGGATGGCAAGCAGGCTGAGGCACTATCCTCTGTTTTCTCCCTGGGGTATCTGCATGTAATGCATGCACATGCGTAATGAGGCACGTGTGCTGCGTCAGCACATGCCCCCCCACAACTGCTGGCCTTGCCTGTGCTGCCACCTGGCCTCTGCTAGGTAGCAGGCAAATGGCAGGACTCAGAGTCCCCCTCCATGAGGGAGAAGGGCTATCTTGGGATGCTCAATGTTCCCTCACCTGGCCGACCCTGAGTAATGCTGGACCATTCCTGAACTTATGTCGCCAGTGTGGCAGGAGGTGAGGAGGCAGTGCCTCAGCCTACCAAGCTACTGGGCCTTTGCAGCAATCTGTATTATACCCTGTATGTTAGGGTGTAGAGAAAGATATTCTTAACCAGTCCTGATTGCTGTGTACATTTTCCCTAGTTTCTTAGCTGCTGTTGCAGATGCTGGCAATTGTTAAATCTTCATAGTATATAGAAAAGCACTGTTGTGTGTGGCTTTCCGTCCCTTTCAAAATTCTGTTGTACCACAGTTCAAAGGACATGGAACCTGATTGTACCCTTCTGTGGTACAATGGCATTCTGAAATCTTCTAGAGATAAAGAACTGCCGCACCTACATCAAGCAGTTGAAAATTAAAGTGAACTGCTGTGATGGCCACAGCGTTTTTTTTTCACATTCTAGACGACCATCCAGAGTTTATTAAATACCATGAACAACCCGACCACCCAACTATACACTATAAAAAATACTGGATGGGCAACTACATGCCCAACCAGCCTGAGCTGCGACCTCAGGGTTCTGATTACCATGGACATCTTGAGCTTTGTTCTCAAGGTCAGAGGTAATCATAACCCCTCTGTGGCAGCACATGCTGGTTATGCATGGTTATCCATCCAGTATTCTCTATTTACTCATCTTTTTAAATGTGTCATTAACAGTGATATAGTTAAAACAACTTAATCTTGATGCAGTTAAACGGGACATCCACTTAACTGGGACATACCACCGAGAACTGATTATGTGATAATGTATTTCTATGGCTACAGACTCTGTTTAATCAGGACAATACTGCCAGCTTATTGGGACAATCTTGAGCCTTGCTGAAGTCTACCTATGGCTCACAGACCCCCATTATACACAGCCTAGGTCTAAGTCATACAATATGTTAATAAATTACCATAGCTGATGTTTCCACTAAACATTTTTTATTGTTTGAATCTAGTTTCTTGTATACTATGCATTTGTACACGGTTTTTACCCAGCAATGATTACCATGGTCACTCTGTGATTTGCGACTAACTTCCTGGTTTTTATATCAGTGTCACTAATGACGCTATGTGGGTGTACGTGTGAGAAAAGGCACTTTAAAGATCCTTTAAAAGCAACAACAAAGTTATTTTACTTTTAGTACAGTCCTCTAAAATAGCTGTTTCTGACTGCCAGGATCAGATTGTTTTTGATCAACTTCCTGGTTTGGCATCTAGATTTCTAGATTGCAGTTGTACGCATCAGCAAGACTATGTCCGCTATTTGTGACTGCAGTTGTATTAGGGAGGTCAAAGTAACCAATAACATAATATATTATAAAGTTGTGTCAGGATGTGTAGTATCAGGCTTTGTGGAGACTTATCCTGGTGTTCGGAGGGGGGCAGAAATCCATGTTCACTTAGTAGGGGACAGCCACTTAATCAGGACAAAAGGGCATCCAATGAGGAGTCCTCATTAAGTGGCTTCATCTGTACTTGGTTAACGTCAGTCCCAGCATTCTTATGAAATCTGATTTGCCAATGTCAGAATTTGATTGCACCCTGGGAATATTAATCATAGCTGTCATGCCTTGGATGAAGGCTGAATAAGAGGAGTAGCCCTCTAAAGGACCTAGTAGTACACCTATTTCTTCATCTCCTGAGATTTCAGGAGTAATAGAGCCCTCCTCTTTCTCATAGTAACATTCCTCCTCTATGACACTTGAGGCAATTGAGAGAGGAATTCTAGATGGTTGTTTTTCATGGTCTGGAAAAACTGACACATTTGTTTGAACTCCTCTGTGGAGGGCATCTGAACACTGACACCAGGCTGGACAATTGGCTCACTTGCCTTTCCCTTTTCGGGCTCCAAGTGCTTTTCTTTTTTGGTCTTTTTAAGGCAAGTGAGAGAGAATAACCCCTCTACCTGATCGCCTTTGCTTTTTTCAATCTGAACATTCCTCAGCCGAGGATTTGTGCACATTAATGGACTTCCTTGCAGACTCTGCTTTAGACTGATCTTTAGGAGAAGCTGCTTCTGTACACATTATCACAGAGATGTTCTCAACCTGTTTACTACGGGAACACTCTTTAGAGCTCGACAGAGAGGCTGGAACTGATAGACTGTCTTTTTGCTTGTCTCTTTTTCTGTCTCTTAGATCAAAACACTTTAAACAGATCATGGTTTGGCCAATGTGATCTGGGCCCAAATGCTTGTAGCACTCTGTATGCTTACCTGCCTACGGCAAACAGTGACCTGACTTCTGGCATTTTTTTAAACCAGTGGGCCCAGTTTCCTGTTCAAGCTTTAGCTGTAATCCTGACTCAGACAGGCGACCAGAAATTGGCACAACTAGAAAACCACCAACCTCAGTCACTGAGAACTGTTTTTTAATGTTGATTACAGTTGTTGAGTGTTGACCAGGTTTTTACTTCATCTGTCCACAGTCAAAGAGAGCCAAAAAACAAGCAGAAGCACTTTTTTTTTTTTTTTTACTGATTTTCAATAAAATGGAACTTCTAGGTTATAAATCTATACCATAAACTTCACTATGGTCATTGTGAGCAGACATTGTGGTTCAAGTTATCACTCCCAGAACTGTTCAAGAACAGTAAAAAAAAGTTAAAAATAAAACAACTTTTTTGCATTAAAACACAATTGGGAAAGGAGAGTAGTTGTAGTTTAACTAAAATATCAAAACACTAGATAAAATAAATCTTGAGAACATTGCCATCAAATGACACTAAATGAGAGCATCATCCAGGATGACCGTTCACTTCAGTGGAAGTTAAAGATCTATCACTGGAATGCTGGGATGCCCGAGACCAGCATATTGGACCCTATTCACACACACACACAAAAAAAGACTGCCTATGCGCTGCGTATCTGTGGTGTGTAGGCAACCCTAAGTTGGAATGTCGCGCAGCGGGGGTCCTAAGGACCCCCTGCGGCATTCACAGAAAGCACACTAGTCATGTGTACCGTGGATCCCCTGGCCGTGTGGGCAGTAACACGCTGAGGGCAGTCAAGGGGAGTGTCAGGGGCGTGCCTGCACTAGGTGCCATTCACTAAGGTGCATAGTGCTTGGCGCAGGTTACAGCAGTCGGGACCCAGCCGTAACCCAGTGTGCACCCCCATGGTCCTCACCCGCCTGTCACAGCGGGACCAGGAAATGACCATTCGTGCTTCCCTAGCCCACTGGGCTGCTGGAGAGGGCTGGGACAGCCATTCGGGTGAGTGCATGGACAGTTTACTTTTCTGGGTTTTACTGTGGTTCTGCATGTCCCATTCTCCACCGTCCCAAGGGTACAAGGGATCCACTCTGGGACCCATCCGATTGGATGTCTGCCCAGATCCACCCCTCTACACTGGCCCCCCCCCCACGACCCAGTGCACTGGGGGATGGGGCCGAGGACAGGTGTCCTGCGGGTGCATGTGGTCATGCATACCACGCAACCCTGCACCTGTCCAGGGCTGCGGAGTTACGCGGGCAGGTTATGCGCTTTTGGCGTGTACCTTTCGCCCCACTGGTAAATAGCCCCCATTGAGAGAGCATCTTTAAAAAAAACATTCTAACTTCCCAGGCACAATGCACCTCATGCAGATGATACATAATTTTGACTAGGCTGTTCTAACATGTAGTTACAAACATATCTATTTCAAAGCTGTTGTAAAAAATGCACATCGAACTAGTATCTTTCTTAGCATATTTTGCATTCTGTAACAAGAAAATAATAAAATGCAATTATGAAAACTAGTATCTTTCCTGGCATAACTTTGCATTCTGTAACAGGGCAATGTTTAAGGACGCTTTCCCTTCATTTATAGATACCGAAGGAAATAATATGCACTCCGTACTAGCCAATGAAAATAAAATATGGTTTCTGAAACATTTAAAAGACCACAAAAAACTGAAAATGAATATTAGAAATAGAAGTCTGGCTTCCTTACCAGTTCTTTTATCGATTCCGCAATTTCAGTGAGATGTTGAAGAGCAGGTTCGCTGTATGCATGTTTTTCATTTCTCATTTCTTTTTCTAAATGTGACAACACAGGCATTAGAAGTATCGCACTTTTAATACAGTGATTAAAATGCTAGTGGTAAAAACTATAAATAAAAAATGTAAAATCCTTCAAACTAAAGACGTCCACTTAACTATCAAGTTCTTACCTTCTGCAATCAATCACTGGAATTAAAAAATATTATGATATTCCCAGTTTGGTAATGCCAGTTGAGTGTGTTGCACCCCTATGTGGAAACCCAAGTTTATACTGTACCACAATCAGACGCGTCTGCTCCAGGCCACGAAAGTCTATGTCATGCTGTGGAGGCAGTGTGCTTAGGCTCGGGGGGGGGTGGGTAATATTCTGTCCACTGCTTGAACAGTTTGCCCAACAAGGACTGGGTTTGAAGCAATCCTTGATCTTATTTTCAGCAGTGGGATAGGACCATCTCCGTGGTGAAGAAACATCAAGAAACCAATGAGAAGCAGTGATTACAACTGGCTAACCTTCTCCTTGGTGACAGGGATGACTAATCAGACCTCAGACACAAGGACCCAAAATTTGAGAAAGGCGGAATTTGTCAAGATGACGGATCTGGTGGCCAGGGGTCTGGAGAACACGCCGCAAGAGGCTGGTAATGCAGAGCACATGTTGGCTTTGTTGAAGAAGATGTATGGCCATTCATACTGAACTTTAAATACTTGTACATTGTCCTTCTCCAACTGCTAGTCGCAGGGCTGTAGGATGACTGGTATCTTCCCTCTTAGGCTTCCGCAGAAGCAGGAAGTTGACTTGCAGCACGCTACAGATAAGACCCACCTCAAACAGATAATGCCACACGGTTACAAAGCAAGGAGAAAACAGTCCGATTACCAAACCAGACAATCCACCTACAAGTAAAAACTAGAAGTATAATGTTTGAGAACAGCCAACAAAATCTTGAAGACTCAATAGTCAACTATGTAAACTGTAACAAGTTTTGGCTCAATAGCCAATTAGGTACACTGCAACAAGTCTTGGGTGGGATGCAACCCTTCGATCATCAGTCAGAGAAAGAAAATGTTCAAGTATTTAAATTTCAATTTCTCCCTCCTTGTGCAGGTTGCAGGGCTTTAGGACCAATGGGATTTACAACATCAGCATGAGTAGTGTACCCCAAGGTGGAAATAAAATAGCCAAGATCCTAAATTTCAGTAATGGCCTGTAAGACTCTATGACTGAACAAGACTGCTGCAGAAGTGGCCACATCCACCTTGTTGAAAATATAGTTACGCAAGAACTTACCATAACAGTAGATCTTACTTCGAGAGGGTTCCTGCAGTACGCCATCACATATAAGACTGTGCCCTCTGACATCAGGACCACACGGTAAACTTTTACAGCAATGCCTGCGAGGACATACACCTGACATCATGTGATGGATGTCAGCATGACCCTATAGTGGGCAGTCCCCATGCCAGCCTCAGTTCTTTCCCGCCATCAACCTGCACAGAGTACCGTGCAGTAACACTTGCCCAGTCGACTGCCATTTTTGCTTGTTTTTTCTCGTTTTACTATCGTTCTTTCTTTTATTTTCATGTATGTCTTCTCCATCGATCAAAACAAAGAAGAAGTGTGAGAACTGCGGTGCCCAAATTCCCCATAAGGACAGCCACCTCTGTTGCCTCTTCTGCTTTGGCCCAGGTCACGATACCGCGGCCTTCTCCAACTGCCGGCCATTCAACCAGGTCACTCAGAAAAGGAGGCAGCAGGCCCTCGAAGCCCATGTTTTGAAGTTCAGGATGGCTTCGCTCGAAAAAGAAATGCAGAAGCTTCGGGATTCCGCATCTTCCCCTTTTTCAGAGTCGAAAAAGAAGAAAAATGAGAAAGAAAAGCATCGGGAGGAGCACTCAGAGAATCAGGACCGAGGGGATTCTAGTAGGCCCTTGACTAGCAAGGCCGTTCCCCGCTGCCTGCCCTGGTGGTTCTTCAGGCCGTGCCTGGGGCTCCTCCAGGTACCTCTACTGCTGCTTTTCTTCTGATATTCACTGGTAAGTCGTCCACTGGCTCCTCTGGTGAATGCCCGGTCTTAGTCGATAATTTGGCCCCTGGCTCCTCCGGAGCCCAGCTCGGCTGCCATTAAGCCGAGTCTCCAAGGCTCTGTTGGGACTTGCCTGGCCTCTACTGATAAGTTGGTCAAGGGTTCTTCCCTCCACCACCCAGTTACTTTAGCGTTCGATAAGTTGGTCATCCCTGACGTCTGCCCAGACCCCGCTCTCCCGTAGGGGGCTCATGCCAATACTCCCGACATCCGGAAGAGCACTACTGTGGCTGCTGGCCATTCTTCCCTGCAGGATTCACCTTAGTGGGAACCTTCCCTATCACCTCTCTGGGTGGTCCCTCCATCTCCCGCAGTCTCCACCGGCATGGAGATGGGGACAGGATCCCTGGTGGTGGCTCTCCCTTCGTCCACCCCAGTATCGATCCCTTTAATGTCTGCTACAGAGGCTCTGACGAAGACTTCAGACATCCCCATCTCACTCTCTGGATCGTCAAACCTTTCATCAGGTCTTGTCACGTATGCTCAACCGCTTCCGCCGTCAGAGCCTGTGACACGTGTTTTGTATGTCCCTTCAATCGGGATCCTCATGTCCAATCCAGACGACTGCACCGACCTGTATTTGGTCAGCTCCTCCATCGGGGCCTGCACGTCCGATTCCAACGATGCCTATTTTTTCGTCGAGTCTGACGCTGCCTATCTATACGATGCTGGTCTGATGAAAAATTCCTCCGACGTCAGCCCCTCTGATGTCAGGAATCCTCACGCAAGGACTTGTACCTGGGCCATCTCGGCCTTATGTTCCAGGCTACTCCCCTTATGGCCCGACGCTGGCATATCATCCATCGGGTCCTGCATCAGACTCCTTTTATTCGGGGTACCACTATCCTGGGTATCCCTCTTACCAGGGTCACCCACCCCCTTTTCATGGCCAGGGTGCTTCCGGTTACCATTATCCACCCGCCCATGTTCTGTCTCCACCTCCACCACCTTCTCCTGCTCCCCAGCAGGATTTTCAGGCCTTGATTAGTTCTTGGTGGAAGGAGGCTAGGTCTGAGCTGGTATCTGATCTTGAAAACCGACTACCAGTCCCGGTGGTTACCCCTCCTGCTCAGTCTCTTTCGCCTGACAGCTCGGTTCACTCAACGGTGCACATGTCGGGGATCAAACCTCAAGAGATCATCCTCCCTGATCCTGAATCCCCGGGGGATGAATCACCTGATTCTGGAGGACAGTCTCCTGAGGATTCCTCGGATGAGGATTCCTCCGTGACAAGAACGAAGGATTTTCCTAAGTCCTCTCCTGAGGACCCTTCATTTACTGAGCTGTTATGGACAATCCAGCAGTCCAGTGGCTGGAATACAGAGGAGCAGGATCCTATGAGGAAGCACCTCACAGAACACTTAGATTTGGAGTCTGCTTCCCCGATCCCCATCCCCCCTTGGACGGCTCCTCAAGAAGACCGCACCAGTACTATCTGGTGGCTGCCGCACTCTATTCCGGCAGTCCCTAAAAAGGCGGACTGGATCTACCATGCTCTGGAGGGAGTTTCCTTCCTGGACACCCACCCCAAGGCCGATTCAGTCGTCATTGCTGCTGCCCACGACCGGTCGGCGGCACCCAAACATATGAGCACTTCTCTAGACAAGGAGTCTGGCAGCTGGACCAGTATAGCAGAAAAGTTTACTCTTCTGCCACGTGTACTCTTTGCTTCCTTAATAATGTACCACCCTTGGTCACTTTCCAAAAGGCTATCATGGCCAAACTTGAGTCCCGGATCCAGGCTCTAGAGTCTTCAGAACTCAAAGAGGAGTTGGTGAAAGACCTGCGTTTGTCCAAAATTTCATGCCGTCATGCACTGAGGGCTACCTATCACACCGTGAATGTGGTAACCCGCTCCTCCGCCATGGCAGTGACCCTCAGACAACATGCCTAGCTTCGTGTTTTGAGCCTCGCTAATGATGTCCAGTCTGCGATACAAGATGCCCCTTTCAGAGGCTCAGTCCTGTTTGGAGGTGACACCAAAGACAACATCACAGACCTACAGGACAGCGGCCAAGCCCTGAGGTCTGTGAGGTCCATGTACTGATTGGGAACCCAAAAGAAACCACCCTTTCAGAGACAGACCAAGAGACAGGGGAAACAACCCTTTGCTCAGTGACAGGGAAAAAGAAAGGCCACGGGCACTCCCTTTTCGCCCCCCCACCACCTCAGAGAACCAGCGAGGATCTGGGGGACCTCCTCCACCTCGACCCTCTGCTTCCTGACTGGCTACCACCTCCCCCTCCTCTGCTGGTGTGCAAGCAGCTGGTGGGAGTGAGATTCGCCCTCCATGCGCAGGAATGGAGGGACATCACAACAGATGTATGGGTCCTACAACTAGCTTCAAAAGAACACATTCTAGAGTTTCTGGAGATTCCCCCAGACTATCCCCCACGTCGCTTGTCCATTCTCCTCATCAAGCTCCTCTGGTTGAGGAAGAAATCCGGTCTCCAAGCCAGAAGGCGGCCATAGAACCTGTCCCTCTGCCTCAAAGGAGGAAGGGATTTTACTCCCACTTGTTTCTAGTTCCGAAAAAGATGGGCAATCTCAGACCCATACTGGATCTCAGCAGCCTAAACCTTTACGTAGAGTACAAAAGGTTTCGTATGCTGACACTGCAGAGTCTTCTACCCCTTCTACAGGAGAATCATTGGCTTTGCACACTGGACATGCAGGATGCTTATCTGAACATACCAGTGTTCCCGGGCCACCATTTCTTCCTTCAGTTCTGTTTCCAAGGGGAGCACTACCAGTTTACAACCCTCCTCTTTTTGGGTTTTTACCAAGTGCCTTGTGGTGGAAGCAGCGGCTTTACACCGTCGGGGGAGAGCAGTGTTTCCTTACCTGGACAACTGGTTGCTGTCAGCCCCATCCAGGGACAGTCTACTGGAAGCTCTCTCATGCACTTTGGCCCTTTTTTCTCACTTAGGTATTACGGTCAACTTCTCAAAGTCGACCATTATCCCTTCCCAGAACCTTCAGTTCATTGGGGCCATCTTGGATACAATCCAGTGCAAAGCCTTCCTCCCCCTGGACAGGGCAGAGACAATTTGAAAGCAAGTCACTGTTCTGACCTCTTCTAGATACCTTCCGGCCACAGCGTGGTTATGTCTCTTGGGTCTGATGGCAGTCTCCATCTCCACAGTCCCATTTGCCAGGTTCCATATGAGGATCGCCCAGAGGACCTTGAGGGTCCAATGGGATCAGCGGTCGGACAACCTGGACCACCCAGTTCTTGTCTCCAATGTGGCCCACAGGGATCTACTGTGGTGGTTAGACCCTCTGAACCTTTAGCGGGGCCTTCCATTCCACAGCCCCCCACTGCTCTGGACTCTCACCACAGACATGTCTTGTCTGGGTTGGGAAGCCCACCTAGGGACCACTGCACCCAGGGATCATGGCTCAATCAGAAATGAATCTCCACGTCAATATCCTGGAGATGAGAGCAGTGCTTTATGCTCTTCAGGCCTTTCAGTCCATTCTGTCAAAAGGGTCACTGCTAGTCCAGACAGACAACATGTCGGTAGTCTGGTATATCAGCAAACAGGGAGGCACTCGATCGTTCCCCCCTCGCAGGGAGATGATGAAGGTGTGGAATTGGGAAATTCAACATAGTCTGTTCCTCACTGCCGTGCATGTCCTAGGGGTGCTAAAAGTCCTGGCAGACAACCTCAGCTGAACCTCGCCCCTCGCCCACAAATGGGAACTCAGTCAGGAAGTAGCAGATTCTCGGTTCCTGAGATGGGGTCACCCAGACCTAGATCTGTTCACCTCCCATTCAATGCAAAGCTTCCCAGCTTTTGCTCGCTTGCTCCAGAGCCTGGTGCTTTCTGGCACAATGCGTTGTCACTTTGTTGGACAGGGAGGTCCTTGTATGCCTTCCCTCCCTTTCCCTTCCTACAGAGGGTTCTTCTTAAACTTCAAGCAGAGGGAGCTCAGGTGATCTTGATTGCTCCCTTCTGGCCAAGACAAATCTGTTTTCCGCTTCTGCAGCAGCTCTCAGCGGAACCCCCAGTTCCTTTTCCACTCAGATACAACCTGTTGACTCAGGATCAAGGCAGATTAGTGCATCCTGGGCTCAGGACCCTGTATCTCCATGCGTAGCTCCTACGGACATTATAAAATCTCGTTTTGGGGTCTCACATAAGGTCGCCCATGTCCTGCTAGAGGCCATAAAGCCCTCTACCAGATCGACCTATGCTATGAAATGGAAGAGCTTTACCATTTGGGTGGCACCAAAAGGCTAGGACCCCTTCACATGCTCGGCCCCACAGATTATGGAGTATCTGTTGCACCCGTCTGATTCGGGTCTCTCTTACTCCTCCCTCAAAGTTCACCTGTTGGCCATTTCGGCATATCATGATTTGATAGGGGGGAAACCCATGACACAGCTCGAAATCTCAAAAACCTTTCTGAAAAGGATTCTCCATCTAAAACCCCCTATCCATAACCCCACCCCACCTTGGGATTTGAATTTTGTTATTGAGAAGCTCACGGTTCCCCCTTTTGAACCAGCAATGAGCTGCGACTTGCGCTATCTCTCCTGGAAGGCACTATTTTTGGTTGCCATTACTTCTGCTCAAAGGATTTCTGAGTGTCGGGCCCTGATGTGTAAGGAGCCTTATTTGATTTTTCATAAAGACGGGTGGTCTTATGAATCAATCCTATGTTTCTTCCCAAGGTGGTTTTAGAGTTCACCCTCAACCAGATGGTTGAACTTACAGTATAGTATCTTAACCATTCTAACAAAGGTGAGGCTCTTCTTCATACGCTGGATGCACACAAGATCCTGCGTTGTTACGTCCACAGGACTAAAAGCACCAGAAAATACGGCCAGCTGTTCATTTCATTTGCCCCCAAATCCATGGGTTCAGTGGTGTCTAAGCAGTGCTTATCCAAGTGGCTTGCTAACTGCATTCGCTTCTGTTATCAGAAGTGTGACAAACCTCTGCCGGGGGAAGTCAGAGGTCATTCCACTCGAGGAATGGCGGCGTCCACAGCCTTCTTGAGGAACGTATCTGCAGTGGAGATTTGTGCAGCAGCTACCTGGAGTTCATTCCATACCTTCATGAAGCATTAAAGTCTGGACATTGCATTTAGGCGTAGGGCCAGGTTTGGCCTGGCCATTCTGCAGGGCCTACTGTTGACTCTCTTGGTCTCTTTATGAGTGACTGCTTGGGATTCAGTCCTATATGTGATGACCTACTGCAGGAACTCTCTCGAAGTAAGATAGTACAGTTACGCAAGAACTTACTGTAACAGTAGATCTTTGAGAGAGGTTCCTACAGTAGGTCACATTTTCCCTCCTACCTTCCCCGGGTTTTTGCATTTCTTTAGGCATTTTTGTAACTGGGCTCCAGGATTTCATCCTTTCTCTTGTCTCATCCTACTTGGACCTCCGGCGGAAGAACTGGAGGATGGGCGTGGGGACCGCCCACTATATAAGGTAACGCTGACGTCCATCACATGACATCAGGTGGGTGGTCCCTCACCAGGCATTGCTGGAAAAGTTTGTCGTGTGGTCCTAACACCAGACAGCGCAGTCCTGTATGTGATGACCTACTGCAGGAACCTCTCTCGAAGATCTACTGTTACAGTAAGTCCTTACATAACTGTACTATCTTTGAGATGAGCACTTGCAGCATGCGTGCAGAGAGGGGACCAGGTGACAGCTCTGCAAATGTGAGCTGGTGATGTGTCTCTTGAGTTCTGCCAATGAAGTGGCCAAGGCCCAAGTTGAGTACACTTTTACTGGACCCAGTAGCTGAACTCCAGCTTCTCTGTAAAACAGTAAGATGGTCGATCAAATCCACCTAGCAATAGAGTCCTTAGATGCCTTTTTACCTTGATTTTGACTAGACATGGAGACAAGAAGACTCGTAGTCTTGCACAGTAGCTCTGTTCATTTGTGGCGTTTCTTTAAGGCACGTCCAGGATCCAGAGTATGCAATTCTTTTTCCTGATCATTCATGGGCTTAGGGCAGAAGGATGGCAGGAAAAGTTCTTGATTGCAGTGGAAGGCAGAAGTCACTTTTGGTGACTTCTGGTTATGGCAAGAACGGAGATGCCATGTTGATTTAATCACTCCTGATTCAGACCCTCAATTAGGCTCTAAAAATGCAATTTAAAAATTTAAAAAGTACATTAAAAAATACCAGAAAGAGACACAACCTATCCAATGGGCAGGAGAAAAAAAAACAGATGCTGGGATAGCAACAACAGGACCAAAAGAACCGGCAGTGCAACATGTGATCCCAACGGTGGGCACGACAGAGATGGCATCAGAGGAGCAGTAGGCCATGCAACAGCCCACCAAGGTGACAATACTGGTGGAATTGAAAGATTTCAGAACAGAAGTCTGCCATATTAAAACTGATTTGCAGGCTGATATTGCTAAAATACAAAACAAGGTCCAAGAACTTGAAGCTCAAGTACAGCAAGTGCCACGGACACCCAAGTAGATCGCTTAGAGCGGGTGGTGAAGCACACACTGCCGGAATGCCAGGCACCTAGAGATAAATGCAACGACCTAGAAAATAGGTCAAGAAGGAATAACCTTAGGATACTGTGACTGCCAGAAGATGTGGAGGGCAAAAGATATGGGACCTTTTATTGAGAACTTTTTGCACGAGGTGCTGCAGCTTGATCCAGAATACTCCCTTGACATAGAAAGGGCACAGCGGGTCCTCATGGAGAAGCTCCGCAGAGCAGATGAAAGGCTATGCTCTATAGTAATAAACTTCCTCAGCTTTTAAACAAAGAAAAACATACTGCTGAGAGCCTGGTGCATGGAGCAAGTAAAATATCAGAATAACCGTCTCTATTTTGACAATGACTACTCGGTGGCTGAAGCAGCTAAAGAAGAGCATATGCACCCATACTGAGAACATTGAAACAGCAGCAGTTAAAATTTCAAACCCCATACCTAGCTCGGTTGGTAGTTATGTTCCCCAATGGCCCCAAAGGTTTTGCAACACTGGATAAAGCAGTTGAGGACCTCAGAAAGAATGGAATTGAGGTCCCCTATACAAAACACAGGACAGATAACCAGGAGACTACAACGTTGATGGGGGATACATGGACAAAAGTGACATTGGGATCAAACAAGAGGCAGCATAGACTAGCGACTCTGGTCAAGGTGAAGCAGCTCCTGGAAACCTTTCAGAGACTGGAGCAGCCCTGACAGACTATGCCGGAGCAGAAGGAAAAATTACTCACCTTAGTAATTGTGTTTCTTCTAATGGAGTCTTGCTTTATTCTGACAATCTGCAGTTAGCCCCAGCCTTTAAACTGCCCCGGAGAGTATAGGGTTAATTTTCTATGCAGTGCATAGAATGTTGAGCTCGAGCTCGGTTGAGGTCTCTGTCTGCAGCACTTTGAAACCCAACCGCCAGATTCTTACGAGCAAACACTCACTGACTAACTATGTGGAAATTGTAAAATTTGTTTAACTAGCCATCTGGCAACAAAAAGTTTTGGATTCCCAAAGGAAGACTCAAGTCAGGAAACCCAAAACCAAAAATCTATCCAAATAAAGATTATAATATAAGCACCCAAGTAAAAAGGAGGGTGTGCTGAAGACACCCCTGGGGTGCAACACTGCACCTGCCCACCCACTTCCCAAAACAGGTTCTGAGAGCAGGCAGGGAGGGAGGTTAGAATACAGCAAGACTCCATTAGAAGAAACACAATTACTAAGGTGAGTAATTTTTCTTCAAACATCATGAAGTCTTGCTGTATTCTGACAATCTGCAGACTACCAAGCAGTACCTCCATGGAGGCGAGAGAGAACCTACTTTGGGAATACGCTCTGAAGTACTGTTGTGCCAAACCGAGCATCACTCCTAGCCTGGATATCCAGAGAGTAATGCTTGGTAAAGGTATGGCCTGTTTTCCAGGTGGCTGCTTGACAAATTTCTAACAGAGGGATATCCCTGGCAGCAGCCAGGGAAGCAGCTGTACCTCTTGTGGAATGAGTCCTCAGGCCTGAGGGTGGAATTTTTCCCAGTTTCTCATAGCAGAACTATATACAAGAAACAAGCCACCTGACAATAGTTCTCTTGGTCGCAGGTTTGCCCTTTCCCACTTCCCCATAAGTGAGGAACAACTGGAAGGAGTCAAACCTGAGACCCTTGGTATGCCCTATGTAGTAGCTAAGGGCTCTTTTAACATCTAAACTATGTAGCCTCCTCTCCCCTGAGGAAGAATGATCAGTGAAGAAAACTGGGAGAGACATGGACTGATTCAAATGGAAGTCTGAAATCACTTTGGGCAAGAACCTCCTATTGATTCTAAGGACCACTTTAACTCTATGGAATGAGATAAAATCAGGTTCCACTGACAGGGCTTGCAATTTACTGATACGTCTGGCAGAGGTAATGGCTACCAAAAACACAGGTTTTCCAAGTCAAGTACTTAAGCTCTGCTGAAGACATAGGTTCAAATGGGGGTTGCATAAGTTGAGCAATACAAACATTTAAGTCCCATGCAAGGCAGGATCCCTAAAGGGAGGATTGGTATGAAGCAATCCCATGAAAAACTTGCAAAATACAGGGTGAGATGACAGTGAGGAAGGCTTTTCCACTGACAGAAAAGCAGAAACAGCTGACAAGTGTACCTTGAGAGTAGCTGGTCTGAGGCCTAGACCATTAAGATGGACCAAATAATCCAGAACTGCAGGCAATTCAGCAAACTCTGGGGATATATGCTTCTTGGAACACCAAATGCTGAATCTTTTCCATTTGGAGTCATAAGTCTTTCTGGTGGCAGGCTTTCAAGAGGCTTTGAGAATATCCAGAACCTCTTGGGACAGATGCAAATCTGCGTACTCTAGCTCTTCAAGAGCCATGCCTTGAGATTGGGGGACCGAAGATTGGGGTACCAAATCCTCCCCCGAGAGGAGGTTAACAGGTTGTAATTCCTGGGAAGAGACAGGGAAGATGGACTGCCAGGGACAGTAAGAGGATACCAGGGCTGCCTGGCCCAATCTGGAGCAATCAGAATCACTTTGCAGGGTTGTGACCTCACTTTGACCAGAACCTTGAACAGTAGAGGAAAGGGAAGGAAAGCATAGAGAAATTTCCCTTCCCAGTTCAACATCAGAGCATCCAGGGGGACTGAGCCCAAGACCAGGGTTCTACAACAAAACAGAGGAAGTTGGTGATTGTCTGGGGCTGCAAAGAGATCTATCTCTGGAGTGCCCCACCTTGAGAAAATCACTTTTAATACCAGAGGGTCCAGGGTCCTTTCGTGATGGCCCTGGGAGATCCTGCTCAGTGCATCTGCTAGCACATTGTCCTTCCCTGGAAGGTGGACTGCTATCAGAGAGGTCTGTAGAGAATAAGCCAGGGACCACAATTTCATGGCTTCCGTGCACAAGGCTGTGGACCGAGTGCCTCCCTGCTTGTTGATGTACCACATGGTGGTGGTGTTGTCTGTTCTGACCTGAACCACCTTGTTCTGCACTGACTGAGAGAAAGCTTGCAGGGCTAGAAAAACTGCCCTGAATTCTAGGAGATTGATATGAAGAAGGGATTCCTGAGGGGACCACAGTCCCTGGGCTGTGAGAGCCCCCAGATGGGCTCCCCACCCCAAAAGGGAAGCATCCAAGGTAAGGACCACCGAATGAGACTGAGTAACAAATGGGACCCCTTGCCTTAAATTGTCCTGATCCTGCCACCATTGAAGAGCTTGGATCAGTGTCCGAGTCACTGGAATCAGTTTGGTAAAAAGATCCTTCCTTTGGGACCAAAAGGCCCTCGGATGGAACTGAATGTCCCTCATCTGGAATCTTGCCCCTTGGACCACTGCTGTAGAAGCTGCCATGTGGCTCAAGAGTTGAAGGAAATGCCTTGCTGGTCGGGACACCTGAAGGCTGAAGGAGGAAGCCAGTTCTATAAGAACTCTTGCCCTTTCCAGGGGAAGAAAGGCTCTTGCTTTGACAGTATCTAGCTCTGCCCCTATAAAGGTAAGAAGCTGCACTGGTTCAAGAACTGACTTGGGGAGGTTGAGAAGAAATCCCAGGGAAGTGAGCACTTGCTGGGTCACTTGCAGGTCTGACTTGACTTGGTCTGGAGGCTGACCCACTAGGAGGCAGTCATCCAGATATGTAAAAATGAAAATCTTTTGCCTTTTTAAAAAGGCAACTACTACTGCCAGGCACTTTGTGAAAACCCTTGGAGCTGATGTTAGACCAAAGGGCATTGCTTTGAACTGATAATGGCCTGAGGGCAACTTCAACCTGAGATACTTTCTGTGGGAGCACCTGATAGGGATGTGAAAGTAGGCATCTTTGAGGTCCAGGGAGGCTAGCCAATCCCCTGGCCTTAGAGAGGGAAGAATTATTCCCAGAGTCACCATCTTGGACCTTGGTTTTAAAAGATGTTTGTTCAGGTATCTTAGATCTAGGATGGGTCGTCACTCCCTGTCTTTTTTGGGGGTAAGGAAGTACCTGGAGTACAGACCTTTGCCCCGGTGTAGGGTAGGAACTCTCTCTAAGGCCAGAAGAGGTGAAACCTCTGCCTCTAGGGCAAGGGTTTCGGAGAGACCTGCAGGTGGAAAAGATCTGGCTCTCATCTTAGGAAATTTTTTGAAGCTGAGAACCAGTCCCTGGCTTACTACTTCCAGGACCCACTTGTCTGAAGTAAAAGACATCCAGTCCTGGACGAAGTAAGCCAGCCTGCCCCCTACAGGGATAGGAGAGTCGACCCAGGCAGACCCATCAGGGTGTCTACTTGGCAGGGGCCTTAGGCTGAGGAATGGATGCAGCCCTGCTCATCCCCCTTCTGCCTCTCCCTCTGAAGAACCCCCTCTGTGAAAAGGGAGAAGAGGCCTGTTCTTGGTAGAAAGGCCTACGAAAAGGCCTGCCCCTGCCCCTAGATTGCTGCCTTTGAGGAGTTGCCTGCCTCTCCTTAGCCTGAGCACTCCTATAAGTGGTCCTGTACTCATCCATTTTCTTCATATAATTCTCTGTCTGCTCCCCAAACAGAGAATTACCCACCACAGGAAAATCCATGGCCTTAGCCTGGGTGTCCTGTGAGAGACTAGTACATCTGAGCCAAGCCATCCTCCGAAGAGCCAGAGATGTAGCCATGACTCTTGAAGACACATCATTGGAGTCCACAGCAGCATGAAATTGTACCTTTGATGCCTCAATCCCACCAGCAGCCACCTCCTCCAGCTCCTTGGCCAGCTGGGGGGAGGCCTGTTTAACCAGTGCCAGTACAGTGTCCCACCTGGACTTCTGGTACCTGGCTGTATAGGCTACATAGTTAGCCTGCGTGAGTCCCAAGGAGGATGCCATGTACTGTTTCTTAGCCATGGCATCCATCTTCTTGGAGTCTTTGTCTGGGGGGTGTGAAGCCAAGGGAATATTTGCCTTGTCACAGGCTGCAGCCTGCACTACCCCAACATGGCTGCATTGCTGATATAAAAACTCCATATCCGAGCCTGATAAGGTGTACCTCTTATCCATCCTTCCATCAACAGGAGGTACAGAATTAGGAGACTTTAGGACTTTTTGTGTCTGCTTCCCAAAGGACTTATGAAGGGGAATAGACAGTCTCCTGGACTCTGGGATGTCCATCATTTCAACAAAATCAGGCTCCTTCTGATCCTCCACAGCCTCCTCCATAGGAAGCTGGAGGGTTTCAGCCAATTTTCTGTAAAACAGATAGTGGGGAGGGGACTCAGAGAGCCTAGAAGGGGAAACACCAGAAGGTCTGTCTGGGGAGATGTCCGGTTCCACAGGCACATCCAGACTTTCACCATCATCCTCAAAATCCCCCTCTTCCTCAAACTCCGGTTCATAAAATTCCTCAGGGGTATAATCTTGAACCGGGGGAACTGACTGAACCGAACCCCTGCCAAAAGGCGCCGGATCAGTCGGAACCGGGCGAAGCGATTCCACAATCCGAATCGCTCTGTCTATTTCCTCGGCGGTTGGAACATGAACCTCTGGATCTGAACCGGTCGATTTCTCTTTGCGTTTTCTTTTTGTAGGAACCGATCCCTCAGGATCGGCTCTCCTCTTGCCCGAAGAAGTATCGCCCTGGTCAGAGGGCACGCCTTCTGGTTCAGTCGGAACCGAACCGGGCTGGCCATCCGGGTCAGTGGACTTCTCGGCTTCCTTTTCCCTAAGTCTACCTAATATTTTTTCCAGGGTAGACTTAGGAAAGTTTTTACAAATTTGGCAGTCTGTATCGAGGTGGTCAAACCCCAGACAATAAACACAGGTGGTGTGGGGATCGGCCTTAGCAAAGACCTCCCCACACTCACTGCAGTGTTGAAACCCAGTGGGCCTGGTTTTTTTCTTGGGTTTCTCAGACATGGCCAACCTAACCAAACTTACCCTTTTTTCGGCAACCGCCAAGCAAGATTCCCTTATCGGTTTCTAACCGTGTTACGGGTATTGGAAAAAAACATTGAAAACACGTTTTTTTTTTTTTTTAACCGATAAGGACCGGTAACACTACACTAATAAAGTACACAAGAATTCAATATAATGGATCGGTTCAGTCAAACCGATCGAAATACCAGTTTACAATTTCCACAATAATCAGAGAAACTATCCAAGTACTCATGGTACCGCAGACAGAGCCTGAACCGACAATACGGAATTAAATTCAGAATAAAACCAACAACTTTAACCGACTTTGAACCGAGCAGAAGGAGAAATCTCTGGAGCGACTGTTCAGTGAGGCGGAGTAAAGAATTTGGTGGTTGGGTTTCAAAGTGCTGCAGACAGAGACCTCAACCAAGCTCGAGCTCAACGTTCTATGTACTGCATAGAAAATTAACCCTATACTCTCTGGGGCAATTTAAAGGCTGGGGCTAACTGCAGATTGTCAGAATACAGCAAGACTTCATGTTGTTTGAATACCCTGGACTCGAGGTACAAAGGAACAGTCATCGATCGGTTGTGGGAATGATCAAGGGCTCCAGAACTTAAAAAACCTGAACTCTGTAAATGACAGGACTGATTAAAGCTATAAAAGAATGAAGTACAAGGGTGGTGAAAAGAAGATGGGCAGGAATCCCCCCTCCCCCCAAGAAAAAAGAAGTAATCATAAAGACTGAAGTACAAATGGCTGAAATGCTTTGGCACCCAGGGTAGAAGCGGTGAAGCTTGGTGGTGTTCCTGCTGACACAAACTTTGAACAACCCTCTGAGGCCACTGCAGGTTTGCCCTTGTTATAAAATAAAATACAAAACTGAATATTGCATATTGGGAGAATTAGTAAAATAGAAATTTTTACTTTCAAGTAGGGTCTTTAATGTGGGAGGTTTAAAGAGGCAGCTGGGAAGGAACAGGTGTCTAGTGACAGGTAGCCCTTGACAGTTTGTAAATTTCACTCTCTCTGCTGTGGCTGCATGGCTTAGCAATGGCGTCTGGTCAAGCTCAATAGCAACCACTGCAGAGGGGAAGTGAAGTCTGTGGGGGTGGGGCGGCCTTGATGGCTACCGGGCAACCACACAGAAGTAGAGGTAACAATGGACAGCAATTTAGAGGCTGTCATATACTTGAATGCTGAAATACTGGTGGTCAGTGGGGTGATCCCACCCGGTGTTAGGTAGTTTTTGGCAAGAAGTCCCTTTTCACTTACCTCACGAAGACCGCGGGACACCACCAGGGCAGGCGACATTTTGCTGACTGCGGTTGCAGCAGGGAACACAGCCGACTCGACGCAGGGGGGATAGGGCACAGATGTTCAGGGACACTGTCCAAAAATTACACAGCAAAAAAGTAGAAATCAGAACCAAGTATGTAATCTATGGTACAGGTGGTGAGGCTTGAACAGTGAGAACAGAGAACACCAGGAGGAAGGAACTGCTTTTATAACTAAACTTCTCTGCTGGGACTAAAGAACTAGAACTCTACTACTGGGACTTTCAATTTAGAGTTAAAAAAAAAAGTGTGTGTGTGTTTGTCTGAGTTAAGCTGAAGTGAATTCTTATCTGTGCAATTATCTAGGTGTTTGTCTCAAGTGGCTGAAGGGAATTGTTATCTGTGCCATTAACTAAGTGTAGAAATAGCTGTAAAGTAGGGGGGAGTGGCTTAGCTAAAAGGAAGCCAGGTTAAAGCCAGATTTAAACACTGACCTAGATAGCTTCTGCCAGAGAACACCAGGAGGAAGGAGCTGCTGTTATAACTAAACTTCTCTGCTGGGACTATACTGCCCTCCTTACCAACCCCCGTCCCCCCTCCCCCCAACCAGTTCTACTTTTATAGGCACAGGATTAGACTGACAACAGGAACTTCCTGTTTGGAAGCAGGAAGGGAGTGATCACAGAGCCACCAAAGACTCACCATCCTTGAAGGAAAAGAGTAGCTCACCGTCCCCCCCCCCCCAGCTGCTGGAGGGCTGACACTGAGCAAGTAAGGAGACTACTGAGAAATATAGGAACGTCTTGTCTCAGAACAAGAAGATCAGGAGCTTAAAGGGCACAGAGGCAGTAAGTAAGTAGGGAGAAAAAAAAAATAAACAAACAGAGGAAAGATTTAGTATTCCAAACAACAGTTAAGGGGCCAGAAATAAGACATGATTGGGAGTGGTGCAGTGCAGTGGCTGTGGAGCAGCAGTCTTCCGGGAGACATTCTGGAGGACACAGTGTTATCCCATCTGCAGGCACCTCTCTGGGCTGAGGGAGGAGGTTGCTCATCTCCAGGCTGAGTTGGTCAGGACTTGTGGGACCTCCTCTCCCACCCAGGGGCCACCAGGGCCACTGCCGTTGCCTCAAAGGTTGCCAAGAAAAAGGAGCAGTTGGACCACAGTGGGCTCAGGGAGGGTGAGGGTAGTGGAACAGAGGCACATCCCTCCAGTTGTACCTCTCCACAATTCATATGCCGTTCTGGCAAAGTGTGGCTCCTCTATGGAGACACCCACAGTGGAGACCAAGGAGAATGCTGGGAACCTCCACAAAGGAGACCCACAGGAGGGTGGCATGGCACCCCACAGGGGAAGGAAACAACTCCTGGTGGGGGACTCCATTGTTAGGAAAGTAGAACTGGGGGAGGAAGGGGAGAGGAAGGTAAGGTGCCTGCCTGGTGCCATGGCTTGGAGGGATAGTGAGCGAATCCTCAGGATCGCCAGAGCAGCTGCACAGGGGAGGGATCTGGATGGCACTGTCCACCTAGGGACAAATGACCTGGCTAAGGAAGGGATCAGAGCAGTGCAGGAAGAGTTTGTGGAGTTGGGGAAGGGCCTTAGACAAGTAGCTCACACGGTAACCTTCTCGGAGGTGCTGCCTGTCTATGGCATGGGTGAGGCTAGGGTGCTCCACACCATGGGATTCAATCAGTGGTTAAAAAACTGGTGCAGAGCTCAGGGATTTGGCTTCATTGGGAACTGGGGTTCCACCTGGAGGGATGCAAATCTATACTGGCGTGATGGTCTGCATCTGCCCAGGAGGGGAACCAGGATCCTAGGTGATAGGTTTAAATGCTTCATTGGCAAGCATTTAAACTAGCTGGGAGGCACTGAAAGGAGCAGGAAATCCTAGCCCCAAAAAAAATCAGGGTAGTAAGTGAGGTGAACACCAGTGTCGATAGAGAGAAGTGCAGGGGTAAATGGAGAAAATGACAAACACAGTATGGACAGGGATGGAGTAAAAAGGGGTAAGGCCAACAAGAAATGGAGGGTAATGAGTACCAATGCCCGTAGTCTGGGCAACAAGCTCCCTAAACTGGTGGCCTTGATGGAAGAGGGATGTCTGGATATCGTAGCAGTCACATAAACATGGTACACAGAGAACCATGACTGGGATGTTAACATACCAGGGTACACAACCTACAGGAGAGACAGGGAGGGGAGAAGAGGGGGCGGAGTGGCTCTCTATGTAAGTGAAGGGATAAAAGCAACTGAACAAAACAGTAAACAGGGGGGAGAGGAGGCACTGTGGGTCACCTTAGAGACTGGAAATGGCACTACAATCCGCAGAGGGTTGTATACAGACCCCCATGTCAGCGGGAGGAAATGGACATGGATATGATAGAAGGCATCCTTAGGATAGCAGAGAAAGGGGAGATACTGTTGATGGAGGATCTGAATATGCCATACGTTAACTAAAGCACCTTTGCTGCAGCCACATCCAAAAGCAGGACCATTCTTGATGCCCTTCAGGTGGCATGCCTCCGACAGCTAGTTTTGGAACCCACTCGCGAGGGAGCAATCTTAGACCTCGTACTCTCAAATGGGGACAGTGACAGGATCTCAGATCTAGAAGTTGGTAGCCATCTGGGAACAAGTGACCACCGAACAGTGTGGTTCACGATAAACTCAGCTATAGAGTCAAGCCATACAAAACTGAGGGTTCTGGACTTCAGGAGGGCTGACTTTCGCAAGATGGGAGAGTGCCTTAGAAAAGCACTAGCAAACAGGCTAGAAGAAGGGGTGGAGCAACAACAGGGAAACATCAAAACTGCAATCACAGAGGCAACAAGCCTTTGTGTGAAGCAAATAAACAAATCGAAATGAAATAAAAAGCCACTATGGTTCTCAAAATAGGTAGAGGTGAAGGTTAACGAGAAAAGAGATAGCATGTAGGAAGTATAAGGAAACACAGAAGGAGCAGGACAGAAAACTATACCAGTAAAGGCAGAAGGAAGCAGGGAGGGTAGTCAGAATAGTAAAGGCCCAAACTGAGGAAAAGATAGCCAACTCAGTTAAGAAGGGGGATAAAATATTTTATAGGTATATCAGTGAGCGTAGAAAGACAAAGGGAGGGATAGTGAGGCTGAATAGAATGGACGGTGGCTGGGCAGAGAGGGACAGTGAAAAAGCAGGGATACTGAATGAATACTTCTGCTCAGTATTCACAAAAAAGGAGAAAGAGGTGCCTAATCCTATTGACAGAAGCACTCTGGATAGGGTGGTCGATCCAGGTCCTTTCACAGAAGAAAGGGTTCTGAAAGAACTCCTAAAACTGAAGGTGGACAAAGCAATGGGGCCTGATGGAAATAACCCCAGAATTCTAAAAGAATTAAGGAGAGAACTAGTGACACCACTGACTACCCTTTTTAACAAATCATGGGAGGATGGTGTGGTACCTGAGGACTGGAGGAAGGCAGATGTGATTCCCCTTCACAAAAGTGGGAGCAAGATAGAGGCAGGAAACTACAGACCTGTTAGTTTGACCACTGTGGTAGGGAAAGTGATGGAATCACTTCTGAAGGAAAGAATTGTTGAGTACCTAGCGGCCAGTGGGACACAGGACCCAAGGCAGCACGGGTTCGCAGCGGGAAGGTCATGTCAGACAAATCTAATTTATTTCGTTGTTTGGGTGACCAAAGTAGTAGACCAGGGACGGGCTGTGGACATGGCCTACCTAGACTTTAGCAAGGCATTTGACACAAACCCACACAAAAGATTAATAAACAAATTAACCAGCCTGGGAGTAGGTCCCAGGGTGGTGTCCTGAGTAAAACATTGGCTGGACAACAGGACACAGAAGGTAATTGTAAATGGAGTCCACTCTGAAAAAAGAGGGGTTACTAGTGGGGTACCGAAGGGTTCAGTACTGGGTCCAGTCCTTTTTAATGTCTTTATAAGTGACATTGCAGAGGGACTGGAAGGAAAAGTATGCCTCTTTGCAGATGACACAAAGATCTGCAACAGGGTTGATACACAAGGAGGTGTGGAAAGGATGAGAAGGGACTTGGCAAGGTTGGAGGAATGGTCAGAAGTATGGCAGCTTGGATTCAATGCAAAGAAGCGCAAAATAATGCACCTGGGAAACAAAAACCCAGGGGAAGATTACACAATGGAGGGGAGGTAGTAACAACAACAAAAATGGAAAGGGACCTGGGGGTAATCATATCTGATGACCTTAAGGTTAGCAAGCAATGTGAGAAGGCAGTTAGGAGGGCTGGGGGATACTAGGATGTAGAGGGAGAGGCATCACCAGCAGAAAACAGGAAGTTGTTATCCCTCTGTACAGACAGTTGGTGAGACTCCATCTGGAGTACTGTGTCCAGTTCTGGAGACCCCATCTCCGCAAGGACATAGACAGGATGGAGGCAGTCCAGAGGAGGGCAACTAAAATGGTGCAGGGTCTGCAAGAGAAGCCATACAAGCAGAGACTAAAGGAGCTTAACATGTATACCCTTGAGGAAAGGAGGGAGGGGGGGACATGACAGAAACCTCAGTGGAATCAACAAAGTCCAAGAAGGTAGCATCTTTCAGAAAAAGAGATGCGCAAGAACAAGGGGACACAATTTGAAGATAGAGGGGGGACGGCTCAGGGGCAATGTGAGGAAGTATTTTTTCACAGACAGGGTGGTGGACGCATGGAACAGCCTTCCTGAGGAGGTTGTGGGGTCTAAAACTGTGGAAGAATTCAAGAATGCATGGGACAGACATAAGGCAATTTTTGTGGGGGGTAGGAAGAAATAGGCTATTGGTTAAATAGGATCTGCAGCTTATCCTGTAGGTAGGGAAATGGGCAGACTAGGAGGGCCAAGCGGTCCTTATCTGCCATCAAAGTCTATGTTTCTATCAGGCAACCACGTAGAAATAGAGGTAACAATGGATGGCAACTCAGAGGCTGTCACATACATACATACATACATGGTGATTCCACTCGGCGTCAAGTAGCTTTTGGCAGCCGGGCCGTTGGCGCTGATGGTTGAGGCGCTGGACACCACACCTCGTACTCACACCGCAACCCAGGTTTGGAACGAGCCCGGCCATTGGGGTCGTCTGGGGGGGATTGAGCATCCGTAGGGACTGCTCTCTTCCCGGGAGGGTTGGAGGCGATCGCTACTGAGGCGACGCTCTGGCGGTGGTCGGAGGCGCCCGGGCGTAGCGACGCCGGAGGATGGGCAAGGGGTGAAGCTGCAGTATAATGTTGCCTTACCAGCTGCACTCCATTACAGCAGGAACTGTAAAAAGAGAAAAACCCCACTCCTGGGGACAGATGAAGGCACCTCGGCCTCCTAAGCCCAAACTCCCAACTCCGGACTGGCTTTCCTCTCCACGGGCCGACTCATGTGCCTTGCACTTTGCCCTATAGGTAGAGCACCCTGGGTGGATAGGGCGGCCCTACCTCCGGGGGGTTCAGAACCGGAGGTGGTGCTGGGTGGCACGAGTGGAGAGGACCTAGAAAGTCACAGAGGGAGGTAGAGACTGGGAGTCCCTGAGGTTGCTGGAAGGAGTTCCTTAGGTGGTGGAGATAAATAAAATTGAAAAAAAAAGGAAAAAAAGCTTTTGGCAAGAAGTCCCTTTTCACTTACCTCACGCAGAGCGCAATTCATAACCAGGGCAGGTGCTGAGTGCAGTCGCAGCAGGGAACACCGCCACCTTGATGCAGGGGGTATAGGGCAGAGATATTCAGGTAAACTGTTCAAATATTACACTGCAAAAAAATGGATGGTCACAGAGTCAAGTATGTAATATACAATCCGCTGTTGGGGGTGGGGGGTGGGATACATGAGACAGACGGTACTTGGCAGTTGGTGAGGCTCTTGCTCATTAGGGTGACTGCATGATGAGACAGCAGCGAATAACATTTTGCAAGCCTCAACTACTGTAAAGTATGCGGAAGTGAGGGACTGTTCCTGGTGGATAATGAGTCCTCCTATGTCCTTAAACAAAGACGGCCCCTTGGAAATGAACACAGGCTAGAGGGTTTAGCAGAACATGATAGATAGGGAGGACTCGGGGGTAATGGGGAGGCCAAGGATAGTGGGGTTTCCAAAAAAAAAAAAAAATACCAGAGGTACAATGTAAAGATATGGGGTAAGGGCTAATAAAGGATTAATGAGGTATGACGGGTCTCCCCCAACAGACAGTGAAAGTAACCCTGCCAGAGGACATGTCAACTGCTAATCCCAGTAAACAGCCTTTGATAAGGAACATACTATCACTTGAAGACATAGTGAAGAAATGAAATGGCAGAACATACAGTTGTGGGGACGGGTGGGTAGTGCAAGGAGAAATGCAGTGGAACAAACAAACAGGGAAAAAGAAAAAAGAAAGAAAGTAAAAAACAAACAAATTTGTCTGGGAACCCTAAGGACTGGGGGGTTGGAAGATCCAGGAAGGGGATAATGGGTGATCCCAGCCCAAATGGACACAACATCAGTGTGCAGAGATGGTGAAATGCAAACTGCTAAATGGATTTGAAAACATTGCCAGGCACACAGAAAAGTATGCCAGCCATGTGGCTATTGCAGAGAGTGGCGAATGTTGGGGCCATTTATTAAACCCTCAGGCAATAGGACCGCATGGTCGGCAAACGGTACTGACGCTGAAATATGGGGGGGACTAGAGCTAGATGTCATTCCTTAGAGGTGGGGGTGGCGTGACCCTCCACCCCCACAGCGCAACAGCCCTAGCAGGTGTGTCTGACTGTGGAATGGAGAGTCAGGATGGGGGAAGGGATACCCAGGGGGAAGGGTTCCCTAATGACAACCTCCCTCCGAGACATGCACTCGAGGGCGGCGCAGAAACATGTGAATATCCAGCAAGTCCTGGTCAGAAGAGCAGGAAAACTGCTGGCCGGATGGGTAAAAGTATCTGGTGGATGCTTTGACCCCCTCACTCTCAACAAAGAAGAGGAAATAAATATATATAAATAGCCACCCATATAGGCACACCAGCAGTAGTTATATCAGGAGGTCCCCCAACATGACGTGGAGAGATGAAAGCATGTGGGGATCTCAGCACAACTTCGCAATTGGGGGAGTGATGCTGTCACCTCAGACTGCGGCATCTATGCACGTGGGTGACATGAACTCCCCCCCTTTTCTCTCACGGTGACCCCCCCCCAGAAGGTCATCTATGATGCACATGGGTAACATCAACCCCCCCCTTCTCTTACTATGACCCCCAGAAGAACAATTATGAGGCATATGGGTGACATCAAAAGCCCGGCAGGAACGTCTCAAGGGTCCCAGACACCAGCAAAACCTGGCCTAGTGAATGAACTGACAGAGGAGGCAAACAACCTCATAAGTAACCCCCACACTAAGCCCACAGGTCTGGACGGACAGGCACGGCCGGCACACCGGATGGTACTCAAGGAGGCAATACTTCCAGTATGCCCTGCCCAAGCATCTACTGTAAGCCCCTGGTAATAGAAGGGGTGTGGATCAGAGGAGTACCAACCTGTTGGTCCGAACTCCCCATAGCCAACGACTAGGGATGTCAAGATATTACATTTTTAGTATCACAATATTGGGTAAAAATTATCACGATATAGTGATTATCACGATAAGCAGCAGAATAAAAAAAAATGTTTTCCCCATATAGCTGTTTTGACATGGTCGTACCCAGTTCTAGCCTTTGGACGTCCTGGTGCCCTCAACCGCCCTCTCCCCGCTGTCTCAACAGTGAGAATCAACATGGGGAGAGGTCTGAGGGCTCCTGTTCATTGTTAAGTACCACTGAGGAAAATTGCTACTGAAGGAAAGGATTGTGTAATATCTTGAATCCAGTGGCTTACAGGACCAGAGGCAACAGGGATTCACAACAAGGAGGTCATGTCAAACAAATCTGATAGATTTGTTTGATTGGGTGACCAGAGAATTAGATCAGGGTGGAGCTTTGGATGTGGCACCGTTCCACGTAGGAGACTCGCAAACAAGCTGGGCAGCCTGGGAGTGGGTCCAAAGGTGGTAAGCAATTGGTTGGGGGTTAGACAACCGAGGATGGTGGTAAACGGAGCTCACTCCAAGGAAGGGAAGGAGACCAGTGGGGTGCCACAAGGATCAGTACTGGAACCAGTCCTCTATAATGTCTTTATTAGCAACATTGCAGAGGGGCTAGAAGGGAAGGTATGCTTTTTCGCAGATGAGCCAAAGATCTGCAATAGAGTATACACTCCGGGGAGGGTGGAAAAAAATTACCAGAGATCTCAGAAAGTAGGTAGGGAAAAGGGGCAGATTAGGTAGAAACATAGAAAGATAGAAACACAGAAGTTTTTGGCAGATAAAGACCACACAGCACACCTAGTCTGCCCTAAATTCCCTACCTACAGTGCCTCCAGAGACCCAGCTTGTGCTCCAGCTTACACCCACTTCTTGCTTCTAAGATTCTTTAAGTCTATTCCATGCATTCTTAAATCCTGTGACCTTTCTAGCCCTCACAACCTCCGCTGATGAGCCAAGTGGTACTCATTTGCTATCAGTTTCTATGTAAATAAGTCAATTAGGGCACATACCTTCCCCCCCATTTCTTTTTCCCGTCCCTGAGGCTGGCATATGTGCAATGGTGCGGGTGTGTGAAACACAGAAACATAACATAGAAGGTGTCAGCAGATAAGGACCTCCTGGCCTACCTGTCTGCCCTATTTTCCCTACCTACAGTGCCACCGCAGACCCTGCTCTGTCTCCGGTTTTCACCCTCCCTTGCCTTACTTCTAAGATCCCCTTGTGTCTATCCCATGCATTCCTGAACCCTGTAACTGTTTTAGACCTACGACCTCCACTGGGAGACTGTTCCAAGCATCCACCACCCTTTCTGTGAAGAAGTACTTCATCACATTTCCTCTCAGCCCCCCCTCTTCAGCTTCATAGTGTGACTCCTTGCCCTCGAGCATCTTTTTCTTTGGAAGATGCTCCCTTCCTCCCTATACCTTGTTTATACTTGTGAGTTAATTGAATCTTTCAATCATATCCCCCCTTTCCCTCCTTCCTTCAAGGGAGTACATATTTAATTCCTTAAGCCTTTCTTCATAGGGCTTCTGGTGCAGGACCTGCACCATTCTGGTTGTCCTCCTCTGTACCACCTCCACCCTGTCAATGTCCTTTTGGAGGTGGGGTCTCCAGAACTGAACACAGCACTCGAGGTGGGGTATCACCAGTGATCTATACAGAGGTATTATTACCTCCCTGTTTCTGCTGGTGATACCCCTGCCTATGCATCCAAGCGTCCTGCTAGCCTTTCCCACTGCCTTGACATACTGTTTAGCTACCTTCAGGCCATCAGTAATGATTGCCCCAGGTCTCTTTCTGTTTTGTGACTGCTAGTACTTCTCCTCCCATTTGGTACATTGCCCCCAGGTTTCTGAGCCCCAAGTGCCTGATTTTGCACTTTTTTGCTTTGAAACCCAGCTGCCAAGCTTATGACCATTCTTCCAGCTTTTTTAGATCTTCCCTCATCCTCCCTCCCGGTGTGTCAGCTCTTGCAGATTTTTGTGTCATCTGCGAATAGGCGTTCCTTCCCTTCCAGTCCCTCTGCAATGTAGCTAATAAAGACACTAAAGAGGACTGGCCTAGTACTGACCCTTGTGGCACCCCACTGGTCACTTCACCTTCTCCTGAGTGGATGCCATTTAACACCACCCTCTGACTCCTATTGCCTAGCCAGCTCACTACCCATCTTACTACTTTAGGGCCTGCTCCTAGGCTTCTCAACTTGCTCACCTGACCTGCCTTCTATGTGGAACAGCTTCAAAGGCCTTACTGAAATCCAGGTAGGCCATGTCAACTGCTACCCCCACCTTATACACTTCCTTGGTTACCTAATCAAAGAACTTGATTAGGTTTGCCTGGCAAGACCTCCCCCCATGAAACCATGTTGCATTGGATCTTGTAGTCTACTGGTAACAAGGTATTCCCCAATCCTTTCTTTCAGTAGTGATTCCATTACTTTCCCACTACCGAAGTCAGGCTGACAGGCCTATAGTTTCCTGCCTCCTCTTTGCTTCCACATTTGTGGAGAACTACATCAGCCCTTGTCCAGTCTCCCGGTACCTCTCCTGTTTCTAGTGACAGGTTGAACAGGGCTGTCAGAGGAGCAGCCAGCTCCTCCTTTAACTCCCTCAATAACCTGGGGTGCACCCTGTCTGATCCCATCGCCTTGTCTACGTTTAACTGTGACAGTTCCCTTAGGACTCTTTCCTCTGTAAAGGAGCTAGTATTCACCTCCATCCTTTAATGACCATGTATTTTATCACAGGCCCACTACCTACCCCTCCTCTGTAAATACTGAACCGAAGAATTTTTTCAGTATGCCCACTTTTTGGCAGTCCTCTCCCACACAAGCCCCTACTTCCCCTTTCAGCCTTAATGTCCCTCCCTAGGTCTTTCTCTTTTTGCTTACATATCCAAAAAATGTCTTGTGTCGTTAAATGTCTTTTAAAAAATGTGTGACATAAAGATGTTGCATGTACTCAGCCCCAGCCCCTGCACCCAGACAGTCAGAAGGCTGTTACTGCTGCATCATCCAGCCTCCACTAGATGGCGACCAAGCAACGTCTTGCACTGTCCACAAGAAGGAGAGTTGTCAATAGATGCTCAGTACTCCTTCATGCAGCCAGCCCTTGAGTGACCCAGGTCTGTTTCTGAACCTGGTTTACCAGTGTGGTGACAGGTGAAGTACCCAGGCCCTCAAAGCTCCACACCACAGGGCCGGCACTGCTTTTCTAATTTTAAGGAAAAATAATAAAAATCTGATAGGAGGATGGTGGGGAATTCGGAATCATGGTTGCACCTGGAAAGGGACGTGCTGGCGGAAAACCAAGCTGAGGCATTTTATCACTGTATATCGCAACATATCATGATGCATGATGATGGCGATATTGGTTGGTTTTTTTTTTTTTTTTTTTTTTTTAACAGCGATACATTATCATCAGTGGTAATTATCATGATATAATAATAATAATAATAATTTTTTTTATGAAGCGCCTTTCCAATTCCAAGGCGCCTAACAATTTAAGAACAATTAATATAAAATCCAATAACAAAAACAATACAACTGAGGACCATAAACAATCAAATAAAAATTTCAGTTATCCAAAAAAGCCTTTTGCCACAGAAAGGTTTTTAAGCCCTTCTAAAATTCTTCCACGGATGTGCACTCCTATAACTGACAGGGTAGAGAATTCCAAAGGGTGGGAGCTGCATGAGCAAAAGCTCTTGAACCAGAAGATTTTAAATTCACCCTTGGAATCTCTAACAACCCCTCATCGGCCGAGCAGCGTGATCGACCAGAGCAGTAAGGAACCAGAAGCTCTTTCAGATAGTCTGGGCCCTGTCCATGTAGGGCTTTAAAAGTCAGTAAACCAACTTTAAAGGTGATCCACCACCATATTGGCAGCCAGTGCAGTTCACGCAGCACTGGGGTAATACGGCAGGATCGACTAGAACCCGTCAAAAGCCGGGCTACTGCATTCTGGACCAGCTGCAGGCATCAGATTTCACCCCCCGGAAGCCCTAAATAAAGGGAGTTGCAGTAATCCAAGTGCGAGGACACGAAGGCTTGGACCAAGGTCGGAAGGTCATCAGACAAAACCAGGTGCTTAACCCTGGCGATATTCCTAAAATGGCAGAAAGAAGTCTTGATGACAGCCAACACCTGCGAATGCAGGGTCAGTCCGTCATCAAAAACTACCCCCAGGTTACGCACCCGTTCAGAGGTCAGGAGAGAGACGCCACCAAGATCAATTCTGGAGGGTGCACCAACACTCGACCCCCCCATCTGGTGACCCAGGTCCACAACCAGTATCTCAGTCTTTTCCGAGTTCGACTTCAACCAGCTAGAATCCATCCACTCCTGGATCTCTTTCAGACAGCTGATAAAGACCGAGAGAGCTCCATCCTGGTTGGGTGCAAAAGAAAGGCAGAGCTGGGTATCATCTGCGTAACAGTGAAACCTCAACCCATACCTTCTTATAATGTCTCCGAGAGGTAGCATATACACCACGAATAACATGGGTGACAGCACAGAACCCTGAGGCACCCCACACAACAAAGCAGTTGGGCCTGAAGAAAAAAAACCCAGATACAACTCTTTGTGTTCTCCCCGTGAGAAAAGATGTAAACCATCTGGGGATTGTCCCCAACATTCCACAGATATGCCTCAGGCGTCCTGTCAACACAATGTGATCCATGGTGTCAAAAGCTTAAGAAAGACCTAGAAGAACCAAGATGGAGCCATGATCTCTCGCCATCAGGAGATCATTGAGCACCCGAACCAGCGCCGTCCCGGTACTATGTCTCTTACGAAAACCGGACTGAAGGGGTTCATAGATGTCATGGATGGTCAAATGGTCCTCCAGTTGTGCTGCCACTACTTTCTCAATCACCTTGCCAACAAAGGGAAGGTTAGAGATAGGTCTGTAGTTTGCAAAACAGTATGGGTCCAAGGTAGCTTTCTTCAAGAGTGGTGTCACCACTGCCTCTTTCAGGGAGCTAGGGAACTCTCCCGATTCCAAGGAGCACCAGACTATCCACACAAGGACTGGACCGATGATATCACTACAACCCAAAATTAGGGAGGTCGGTCCAGGGTCCAAACTACAGCACGTAGGGTGCACACTCTGGATAATCCTCATGACATCCATGAACTCCAGTCGGCTGAAAGTACTCCAGGAAAATTGAGGTACAGTGACCCCATACTGATCAACAGCATCCCCCCTAGAGTGTGCTGGCTGCAGTACTGCCCTGATGTCAGCCACCTTATTTGCAAAGAATCGAGCAAGCTCATCGCACTCTAAATGCAAAAAAGCTTTCCGAACATGCAGGCAGGCTGGGTTGCACAGTCTATCCACAGTTTGAAATAGCTGAGCTGGTCGATTCTGAGCAGCTGCAATCTCCCCGGACAGGAATTCTGCCTTTTTACGGGTGATTGCAGATTGATAGACTGAATAATGGTCCAACAATCTAAGGCGGTCGGCATCACGGGCGGATTTTCACCAGCAATGCTCTAAGCTTTGCCCCTGTCTCTGCATCTCCTTCAAAGTCCCATCAAACCACGGGGACTTGGGGCGAAGGGAGAGAGGGCGAACACAGACTGGAGTAATGGAATCCAGAGCTACCGCAACAGCTGTATTATAAGCTGACACGAGGATCTCTGGATCATTGCTTGCCAATGTAGGGGATGAGAGGTCAAGGACCGCCGCGCCATGGGAACTTATATCCCGTAAAGGGCGGTACCTAACCATTTCTACAGGGGTAGGCCTTCTGGGGGGGGGGCACTAAAACTAAACCCCATGGTGTAATGATCAGACCACCCAACTGGTTCCACCCCCACGTCAGATGTTTCGATCCCTAGGAGGAAGATTAAGTCCAAAGAGTGTCCATGTTTATGAGTAGCAGTGGAAACCACCTGTGTAAGGCCCAGAGATGTCATTAACTGGAGGAAGTGTTGCCCAATTTGCAAGAGTTCGTCGTCGATCCAGGTGTTGAAGTCACCCAGAACCATCAATCTGGGTGACTCAAACGCCATGTCAATGACGAAGTCCACCATTTCCTGAAGGAATCGCTTCTCATAACCAGGTGGATGGCAGATGAGAGCGATTTGATAATCTACACCTGCTACTACTGTACACTTAAAGGACTCAGCCTCCTCAACTAATACCCCATGAGGCCTAGTTCGGTCTTGAAACAGACCGCAACTCTCCCCCTACGATCCAATCTCGGGCGGTGTATCACAGAGTACCCAGCTGGAGTCATAGCTCCACAATGGGGCCAGAATTTTCATCCAGCCAGGTCTCGGTGATGCATGCCAGATCCACCGTACCAACAAGATCTGCAATAATTGCAGCCTTATTCTTAATGGACTTGGCATTGCACAACACCACCCAAGCTGGAGGAACCTCGCGGGCCGCCCGGGTCATCTCCCTACCACATTCAGTAGTGTCCTTGGGTATGGGCACCAGACATGGTGGACCACGATCTGGATTTCATTTCGCCCCAGGGCACCTTCTGGATCCAACCACCCCAATTCAATGACCCCCCTCATACATCCTCCACTGTTCATGACCCCCCGCCCTCCTCCCTCCCTCTCCTACGTGTAATGCCCAGCATTCTACAGTGCTGGTAGTTCTCAAACTGGAGAGGGGGGTATAGAAAGGGCAAAGGGCACAAAGAGTAGAGGATGAGTAGTGCACAACCGTGAGGGTTGGCATCCAACACATTCTGCGGCGACAGAATAAATTATAAATACACTAAACAAACCCAAGCGTATTATCCCCCAACCAAAAAAATTATATCCCAAAATTCACGGTAATAAAGCAAATTAAAATAAAACAAAACAAACCCAATTACTCACTTAACCCACCCTATATATAATAAAATGCAATTTAAAACACCACCCTATCCCCTATTAACTAGATAGTCACTCCTCTACTTAACTCTGGAATCACTACAGTCCCCCTCATACAAATCTAACATATAGAAAATAAAGTAATAAAACTTACCCCCCCAACCCTCTCACGGTCGGGGAGAAGTGCAAATTAGGCACTATCACTGTCCAGATAAGCAATCACAGAAAAACAGAATGACATATGAATAATGAAATTTACCCCTTCCCTATGTCCTCTCACGACCAGGCAGAGGGTAATTTCGGCACTCTCACTGCCAAAATAAAAATGACAGTCTACAAAAATAAAATCACAACACTTTTAACATAGATAAATAAAAAGAAAGTAAATATATGGACGCCAAAGTCCTCTCACCACCCAGGCGTCCAAAAAGTAAAACTCTTAAATCCAGAGAAGGGTGCAGTTAGTTCTAGCGATCTTCACCAATAAAGTACAGGAGTCACAAAATCCAAAATGGGGAATAAGCATCCATAAAACCGGAAAAAGGAACCAGAACCGAACCACTCATAGCCAGATTGAAGTAGGGGTAGAAGCAAGAGGAAAATCCAGTGTATATCTCCAATATAAATACGGGGGAAAACCCAAATCCAAATCAAATCCAGCATCAGTCGAGTCCTGCCAGGGGATTGTAATCGGCATCTTAGGGCCCTCAACTCTAATCTGAGTGTAACCCCAAGGGAGATAATGCAGCCCCAACAAGAAACCCGAGTAAGTCCACGCTGCAGCCAGACCCACGAGTCAAGGGGAACACAGTACCCCAGCCAGCTCCCTGGCAAAGTAAATACTCCAACCCCCGTGAGGCGGCAAATCCCACAGGAAACACACAATGGAATCGGGCCACCTTAGATCACTATCCACCATCCCAAAAATTTTTCAGCCCAATATTCGGCTTTCACTTTCCAACCCAAAGTCGATTCACAGCCAGAATCCAGGCAGAAACCAGCCAGAAAAACCCTCGCTAGATGATCTTGCGTTTTCCTCCCGACTAAGCTTCAACAGGTGTCCTGTTCCCTCTCTTACGTTCTCCGCAGCTCAACCGGCTTCTCTCCACTACTCCTCATCCCGTACAGTACTGCAAAGTTCCTTCCTGCACACGGAGCAAGGAACACCAGCCACAGCAACAAAAAGTTCTTCGGGCTCAACGAGAGCTCCACAGGAGCCTGAATGGCGGCGACGGGATGGAAGATTATACAACTTTACATCAAGGTTTATCCAGTTTCACGTTACGTGCCGCCAGCTTATGGCAGACGCTCCAGAACACTCCAAAGCCAGAAATATAACGCAAAAAAATCAATAAAACAGATAACATAAATAAAATAGAACACAAAATAACATGGAGAATCACCGAGGAGCAACTACAGCACGCCCAGCCTGGCAGCCATTTTCATTATATCCATATATCGTCATATCGTGTTATCATGATATCCCTACCGACAGCATCCATCGGAATAGAAAGAGAGGCATCTTTTGCCACTCTTTCACCTACTTAGTAGCAGTAATTGCTATGAGGGCCCCGAGCAGACACTGCGGACTACCCCTCAGGGAGTACCCCATCTATCCCTATTTATGAGATTACATTATCTCACTACCTTGGAAGTACATCTTACCTCTGTCGCTCCAGACCTCCCCACATGGTAAACTGGGAGGATGGAGCAAATAAGGCTACAAAGGTTTTGTATACATGTTCAAATCGCTCTGTTGGTGCATGTTAAAAGCCTTGGGATAGGCTATGTGTTGCATGAAAATGGTTCAAATCACCAGTGTTGTTACTCCCAGGTATTGCCTAGAAATGTAAAGGATCTCTCAGAATTGTCTTCTACCTTTTGTCTTCTTTGTTACATAAGCTATTCTTTTCCATATCAAGATGCAGTGTGTGGGTGGAACCCCCTGGTACAGATAAATACTTTAAAACGCAAACATAATGGATAACTCACACATTACCTCCTGGAACGTTAATGGCATTCATAGTCCCATTAAACGTATAAGACTGTTGGTTGCAGCAACTAAAACAAGATGAGCCGGATGTGGTTCTCCTTCAGGAAATTCATCTGTCTCAAATGGAACATGATAAACTAAAGACAAAGGGATATTCTAAAGTAATAGTTGCTTCACACAGTTCAGGCCGTAGGAGAAGGGTAGCTGTGTTGCTACCACAAAATATCCCTTTCTCCCTGCAAGAACAACATTCAGATCCGAAAGGATGCTTTGTAATTGCAGTGGGAAAACTCCATTTAACACAAGTCACATTGGCAAGTGTTTACTTTCCCCCGGGGGCAGACAAGGTGGTGGATCAACGTTTCTTCAACAAACTAATGCCCCTTCTACAGGGCCAATTGATCATGGGAGTGGACTTTTAACACCATGCTCTCTACCACATTAGACACTACAGGCCACTCGGTACCTAGAAATACACAACGTCAAAAATACCTATGTACTACACTGCCCCACCTGGGATTCATAGACGTATGGCGACACTTCTTCCCAACAACCCCAGCATCCACCAGCAGATCCTCAAGTCTGGGAACTTCGGCCAGGCTAGACTACATAAACACAACAGCTGAGCACTTGGACACTGTCCAGGATGTCATTCACAACCCGATGCTATCGGATCATGCCCCAGTGTAGATGAAACTTAACCTGGGAAAACCCATTGCAGGGGCCCCATGGAGACTAAACCTAGCATTGCTGAAGGACCCTGAATTCATCCACTTAGTTCAAGATAAAGTCCTTCAAATCATAACAGATAATTCAAACCCCTTAGTCTCTCCAGCGATTCTGTGGGACACTGTCAAGACAATGTAAGAGGAGAAATTATAGCATATTCCTCAAGGGAGAAAAAGGAACAGGAGGGGAAACTGCAGGAAATGCAGGTCAAACTGGCAAGGCTGCAGTCCTTCCATATGCAGGGAGACAGCCCTCTTTCCCAGCAAATAAAACAAGTTAAAAGAAATATAAAAAAAATACTGGACACTAAAGTAGAACAGTCTTTATTCTTTCTCAAGCACCACTACTACGAAGGAGGGGCCTGGCGGGAGGCAAGAAATCTGGCAAGAGCACTGTGTGCACAGAAGGCGAGGGCTTGCGTCACACAAATGATCAACACAGATATGGGAAAGCTGGAATCCCAACCGTCAGCTATAAGAGCTATTTTAGCTAAATTCTACAGGAAATATCAGCGCAGGAAATAAAAAGCTATTTTAAAACACTCCACCTCCCAAAGCTAGACAACATTAGGGCTGAGGGATTGGTGGCCCCTATCACATCAGGGGAACTACAAGGAGCAATCCGGAACTCCAAAACAGGGAAAGCCCCAGGGCTAGATGGCTACCCAGCAAAGCTTTTCAAAAAATTCTATTCACTATTTTCCCCGCTCCTCCTCCCAGTCTTTCATGCTGACCAGACCGGTGATCCATCCCCGCCCACCTGGCACTACTCAGTAATATCAGCCCTCCCAAAACCAAACAAGGATCCGAAATATGTCTCTTTGTACAGGCCTATCTCACTATTGAATTATGATTATAAAATATATATGACTATCATGGCGAGAAGGCTAGAGAATATTTTACCCAATCTAATTGATCAAGACCAGGTGGGCCTTGTGTAGACCCAGTAGGCACATGATAGTGCAACATAGAAACATAGACTTTGACGGCCCATAAGGACCACTTGGCCCACCTAGTCTGCCCATTTCCCTACCTGTTGGATAAGCTGAAGATCCTAGTTAACCAACAGCCTAGTTCCTCCTACTCCCCCCCCACTACAATTGCCCTATGTCTGTCCCATGCATTCTTGAATTCCCCCACTGTTTTTGACCCCACAACCTTCTCAGGAAGGCTATTCCATGCGTCCACCACCCTCTCCATGAAAAAATACTTCCTCATGTTGCCCCTGAGCCGTCCCCCCTCTATCTTCAAATTGTGCCCCCGTGTTCTTGCACATCAAGGACCTTCTTATTACTGGAACATGCCAATGCCTGGGCGATCCCATTGGCCTTGCTAAGCTTAGATGCTAAGAAGGCCTTCAACAGGGTGGCCTGGCCGTTTCTATGAGCCATCCTGTCAGAATTTGGCATGCCCAAAAAGCTTGTAAGTGCCTTGCAAAACATATACAAGGACTCTCAAGCATATGTAAAGATAAATGGATCGCTGTCAGACCCCTTCCTCTTAGAACAGGGGACAAGGCAGGGATGCCCTCTGTTCCCTCTCCTGATTGCTCTGTACTTAGAACCCCTGGCCACGCACATCCGGCAAACACCACAAGTCTCGAGGATCCCGGTGGGAGGCAAGGAATATAAACTACCTCTGTTTGTGGATGACTTGCTTCTCACAGTTACCTCCCCAATGGAGTCAATACCCACACTCTGGAAGATCTTTGATGAATTTGGAGGTATGTCAGGATACAAACTGAATACATCTAAAACAAAAGTTATTCTGTATAACTATACACCCTCCACATGGCTTAGAAACATGTATCCATTTAGGTGGAATAAACTCTCATTCAGATACCAGGGTATTACATTTACTAGGGATCTGGAACATTTAGAACTTCTAAACTATGAGCCCCTAACTATACAAATTGCAGAAGATCTCTTCAGGTGGACACACCTCCCACTAGGGTTCTTCCAAAGAACTGAGACAATACACCAGAATATACTGCAATGTATATTATAGTATATTACATTATCTACAAACCTTGCCCATAATGCCAGAGGGACAATACTTCTGAGCATGGGACAGAGCAATCTCTTGGTTCATCTGACACGGAAAAACCCCAAAGATCAAATAAACAGTCCTCCAACTACCTAGACAAAGAGGAGGCCTCAATCTGCCAAACCTCTCAAAGTATGCCTCGGCTGCATTTGTACGCACTATTTGCATCTGGGTGGCCCCATCACAAAATCCATACTGGAAGCAGATTGAGTTCACCCTAAATGACCTCCAAAACTATGATTCATATCTATTAGGCAACCCTCCAGTATGTATCCCAGTAACACAATTTTATAAATACACAGCAAAAGTACTGATCTAATGGCTGCAGCTACTTAAGAAGTACACAAACCCCAAACACCACTTCCTTCTTAGAGCCCTAGCATATGATGTGGATTATGGACCCAACCGAATGGATGGGACACCAAGAATATGGAACAGGCGGAGCCTTCGTTTCATCTTCCAACTAATGGACAAACATGGAACCCTCCCATTTGCAACCTTGCAAAGGAAATTCCACTTGCAGAACACAGATGATTTTCGATATCTCCAGGTAAGATCATATCTTGGAAATCAGTTAAAAGCATACTGTATCAGTATTGCTAACCTTCTCTTACTTATCCAGCTCTTGATCTCCTCTCTAAAAGGAACTTCACTGGAGCATGTAATTGGACGTGCTTACAAAGCAATCCAACAGGAGGCAGTAGAAACCACAGCAAACACCCTACATAGATGGAACAGAAAGCTGGACGCCACCCACACAATGGAGGAGTGGAATAAATTTGCCATTCCGGCATACTGTCTCACATCCTCAACATACTGGAGAATTCTACTGGAAATGCCGATATAGATTTTTTTTAGAACGCCAGAAATGGTGGCTAAATAATGCAGGAGAAGATAGAGGAGTGTGCTGGAAGAATTGTGGGCAACGTAAGGCAGATGCAATGCATATCTTTTGTGCTTGCCCTAAGATACAACCCTTCTGGCAAACAGTCATCTGAGAAATAGAGGTAACATATGACTGCCAGGGGGCACCCACATCCTTGCTAGTGGTACTAGCTATTCCCCCAGAGGGAAGAAGACTGAACACTGGCACCTTACGCCTAACTCTCAATTCTGTGCTGGCAGCCAAAAAGGCCATCACGCGACTATGGCACACGGCAAGACAGCTGACAAGAGAAACATGGAGATCCATTATGGTAGAGATATATATAATATGGAGTGTCTGACATATAATTACAGGGATAAGCGCCCCCAATTTGAAACATTTTGGAGGAAGTGGGTCTTATATCAATTGGAAAATAACCCAGAATTTGTTCCATAGGGGGAACCCTCCTTTTTCAATTTCAGCTACACACATGCATCTTATTTCTTTTCATTTCTTCTTGTTTCCTGTTCTTCTTATCTCTTTCTCTTTTCCTTATCATCCTAAAGATACCTTAGTTAGTTTATTTCAAAAATGATATACATATGCAGGCTGTAAGCAGAGGAAGTACTTATTCTTCCTCAAAAAATAGGGAAGAGAATGTCTTGAAACTACATAAAAACCAGAAACTGCATGAAATGTAGGATATGAAAGAAAATGGAGTTATGTGACCCAGTTTGAATTATTTAAGTTAAGCAAGAATATGACATGTACTAACATGAATAAAGGCAGAGTACTGTAAGGAATAAATGCACTACAAGATCCATTCAGAAATGTAATAATGCAATATGTAAGGTATTGAATGTATGATATATCTGAAAATAAAAAAATATAATTTAAAAAAAGAAGTCACTTTTGGCAAGAAAACCTGCTCCATGCATAAAACTACAGAGCCTGATGAAATACAGTATAAGTCTCTTTGGAAGAGGGCACATCAATCTCACTGATTCTTCTAGCCGAGATGATAGAAATGAGGAAGGTGACCTTCATTATAAGATAGAGAAAGGATGCTTCCCTCATAGGCTTGAATGGGGCTATTGTTAGAGCCTGAAGGACCACGCTGAGGCACATGGAAGTACATCAGACTTTATTGGAAGACATTTCAGGTTGCTAAATGCAAGAATCATCTAACATGGGGGGGGGGGGGATCCGAGCAACTCTCTGGATTCCACTAGTACACAGCTCCCAAGACAGAGACTTGTACCTTCAAAGTTGGCAGGTACCACCCTTTGTGGAACCCTTCCTTGAGGAACTGAAGGAGAATTGGTAAGGAGACAGTCTGCGTGCCTGGATCAGAGCCAGAATACAAACTTCCACCAAATTCTGTAGTATGCCTTTGAGGTTGATTGGTGTTTGTAGTGTACCATCCTCTCAGTTACCTCTGGAGAGTATCCTACATGTTTTAGAGTTCCCCACTCAATCTCTGGGCCAAGAAGAACAGATTATGGAGATTCAGATGAGTTATAGGCTCTTGGTGAAGAAGATCCAGACTGATCTGAAATCTGAGTGGCAGATCTTTTGCCATGTGGATTAGATGTGCAAACCATAGTCAGTGGGGCCAGTATGGGCAGACCACGATCAGCTCCACTTTGCCCTGCGCTGCTTTGAGTAACACCCTGGACAGAATGGGAATGGGAGGAAAAGCTTACAGAAGTCCATATTGACCCCTGTTGGAGGAAGGAGATGTCTCTTGCCAATGTTTGTTCGTTTTCTGTGAGAGAACAGAATAGCTGGACTTTGGTGTTTTGTCTGGAAGCAAAGAGATCAACCTGGGGGTCCCTAAACATCAAGTTAGCTTGAAAGGCACTTTCTTTCAGCTCCCATTCTCCCAGCAGAATATATTTGTGGTTGAGACAGTCCGCAGTGAAACTGTCCTGTCCTGGGATGTAAGCAGCAGAGTGGCTCAAGGGGTGATTTCTAGCCCAGTGGAGTAATTGCAGAGTTTCCTGAAGCATGCTGTTGCTTCTGGTTCCCCCTTGTCGGTTGATGTACACTACTGTGGCCATAAGGATCAGGACATCTTGGTGAAGAATAGCATCTTTGAACCTCTGCAGGGCTAGGTGTGCTGCTCATATTTCCAGCACATTGATGCTAAGGAGTGACACTAGTAACAACTACTTGCCTTGGACTGAGAGTTCATTCAGGATGGTACCCCATCCTCTGAGACTGATGTCGGTGGTGATTCGTACCTGCTGTGGATGGCCCACCTTATGGATCTTCATTATGCTCAATCTCACTGTTCACTGAGACTGTTCTTCACATGTTTCAAGATTTTCACCTTGTGGTTCCTGTTGTCCCTGTGGGGAGATCACTGTGGGTAAATCACTCTTTGAGGAGAGATGCCCGAGTCTGTCGTATGTGAATCATGGCCCATGGTACTGTGTCTGCCAGTGAAACCATTGTCCCTATGAGTTCATGAACAACTGGGCTGGTAGTGGAGTGGCATGTTGAAATTTCTGAAGAGGTGGTTGTAAGTTCAGAAATTTTGGCATGTTTGGGAAGACCTTGCCCTGGCAAGTTCAGAAGTCCACCCCGGACTGCTCAGTGTTTGTGCTGGTGTCAGGGAACTCATGTGATGGTTGACAAAACCTTGGGCAGTCAGGCACTGTACAACCACAGTAACTGCTTGCCGAGCTGCCTCATGTTGTTGAGTTTGAATAAGGGTGTCATTTACACAGGGGAACAGCTGAACCCCTTAACTCCTGAGATGCGCAATCATGACCACTAGAACCTTTGAGAAGACTCCTGAGGCTGATGAAAGCAAGAATGGAAATGTTCTGAAATGGAAGCGAGGGTCCGGGACTTTGAACCTCAGATACTGCCCGTGAGACTCCCACATGGGAATGTGCGAGTAGACGTCCTGTAAGTCTATGGAGGCCAGAAAGTCTCTTTGGTGAACTTCTCCGATGATTGACAATAGTGTCTCCATCTTGAAGGACCTGCTGAGGACTAAGATGTTCAGGAAGTTTAAGTCCAATAGTGGTCTGAAACCCCCTATTCATTCTGGAACAATAAGGAAGAGTGAGTATATGGCTCTATGGAATTCTGGAAGAGGTACTGGTTCTATGGTTCCCTGCTGCAGCAAGTCTGTTACTGCTTGAAGCATCACAAGTCATTTGTCAGGGTTGGAAGACTGTGGTGATGGAATGACATGAGGAAGTGGAGGCTCTGAGTCAAACTTGATGAGGTACCTCTTGTTCACAGTGTCCAGGACCCGTCTGTCTGTTGTGGAAGAGACTCAATCACTGAAATAGCAGGAAGTCTGCCTCCCATTTGGAGATTGGCATGGGCGGTCTCATTGTGAACATTTTTTATTTAAGGTTCCAGAGTCGTGGTTTCCACTGTCTCTGCCCTGATTGTTGCATTAGTTCCAGGAAGTGAACCAGGGTTGTTTGGTATTGCAACCTCTGTTTTGGTTGCCCGATCTGTTGTAAGATAACTGGCCATGAAAAGGCTTCTGGGATCAACCAAACTAATTTTTGTCTCTGAATTTTGACTGCATGTGGACTTTAGCAGTCTCCCTGGAGTCCTTTACTGCTTCCTAGAGGGCTGTTCCGATCAAAAGGCTTCCTTCCTGGAGCACTGACTAGATGGATCTCAGATTAAGTGTCTGCCTGCCAGGCCCATAACCAGACGTTTTGGCTCACGAAGGTTTGGTAGAATAATGTGGTAGCAGCACATCGGCCAGGATCCTCTGAGAAATCCACTGAGCAAGCTGAAGTGAGGCCCACACGTTGCAACTGTTGAATCAGATGCTTGTTCTTCTTGGAATCCTCCGCTAGCTTGAAGGCCAAGTCAGCAACCTAGGACAGAGCAGTTCTAACCAAAAACAACGTAGCTGTTGCCGCCTTCAAGGAAGTTATGGTTGCTTGCAAGGCCATTTTTAAAGAGGAGTCTACTTTCTGATCCACAGTATTCCTAAGGGTACTCACGCCAGGAATGGAGTCGGCAGCATGGAAACCATCCAGGAAGTCATACACCAGCAGGCCAAAGATCCAGTAGAAAATACAATACGTTTATTAAATCCAAGCAAAGTAAGGTGCACAAAGGTTAAAAACATAGTTGGGCAGCCATCAGCACAGAGGCTGAACCTCTCCCCACACAAACAGTCCTGTGTCCAGTCAAACGTTTTCATGCAAAGCAAACACTTTCTCAAGACTGGTGAGAGTTGGAACTGCAGCTAGTGAAAAAGGGAAAAATTTAAAGTGATAGTGTGATAAAAGAGTTTAACCAAAGTTGTGAATGAATATTAAGTCATGCATAAGTGAAAAAGCTTCTGGCAAGAAATATTACCTGAAATGTACATTTTAGATAATAGTTCTTGACAGAAACTTACACTATGCATGACATATTCATTCACAACTTTGGTTAAACTCTTTATCACACTAATACTAAATATTTTCCTTTATCACTAGCTGCAATTAACTCTCACCACCTGAAAAGCTTGTTGTTTGCGCCAAAAGCTCTGACTGGACACAGAACGTAATGAGGAGAAGTCGCTCCTGCGCTGATGACTAACTATGTTTTAACGCTATACTGCTGCCGGGCCTAATAAAGCGTGTTGGACCTACTAGTTCTGATATGTTTCTGGATAATTTCCATGCTGCCGACTTTCATTCTAACATATCCTTTTTTATTGGCACTGGACTTTACGGTGTAGCTGCCTTCCTGTTTCCTCCATGTATTCCTAATTGTCACCCTCATCCACCAGAATGATGGTCTTCTTAAAGATGAGCTCATAGGGCGGATCTCAGGAAGGTTAAGCCAGGTGTCAGACTGTTTCTTGTTGATCCTCAACAGTTTGCTGACCCTGTGTGGAAGTGGGTACATCTCTTCCAGGCCATGCCAATCCTCCTTAAGAAACCTCATATGGCCAGTGTTATAGGAAAGGAGGCTGACAACTCAGTTGACTGGATAACTTGAAAGACAGCTTGTCCTGTTTCGATATGGGCGTTGCAGCGCTGAGGTATATATATCCAATGGATTTTATTTGATGAAGAAGTCGATATCATCCATATCGAAGTAACTGTCAGACTCCAGCTCTGTATCTCATGACGTACTGTGAAGTTAACTCTCCTCAGCAGATGAAGAATCAGTCAGAAGATAAAGGAGATCTTGCTTGCCTCTTCTTTCTTTTGTGCTGATGGGGGGTGGTCATCCCGTCCATATGATGTGGGGAGCTAGCACGTTTCTTTTCCTCATTATGATGATGTTCCCAATAGTCCTCTTCATCCAAAGAAGGTGAAGGAGTTCTCCTTTTGGATGCTTTCTTGTGTGTAGGTCCTTGAGGAGAGGCTAAAGGTTGCATATCAAAACATGCTGGATCTAAAACAAATGGTCAATTCAGCTTTGCGATTAAGTCTGGGGACAGCAAAAGTTGTGGCTGCTCCTCCACCTCCTGCAAATGAGTGGATGTGGTGGGGTTCCCCTCCACGTGAGTAGCAATGGTGGAGTTCATTGACACCTCACATTTGAGGCACAGGGAGCCAGCGAATGTAGATAATACTGTTGACTTGCATTTTTTGCATTTTCTCGTCTGGAGGATTTGTCCGAGGTCTTGCTCCCTGACTTTTCTGAGGACATTGCTGCCCTATCAAATACACAGTTCCTTGCCAAGTGAAGGAGTCCACAGCCGTAGAGTTGGGAAAGTTGGTACTCCTGTAGAATGCGACATCAAGCAAAGCCAGACAAAACAGAAGGCACTCTGGGAAAGTGTAAGGCTGTGGGGCCAAGGCTGATGGTAATCAGTCCCTAGATAGAGAGCTCTGCAGGATTCTTGCAGACTGCAAGTGCTGCTGTGGGGCAGGGGTCTGATAGGGCTGCAATCAGTCCCTAGACTGTACTAGGTCAGCTACAGAACAAGAAAAAAAACTGCTGCCAAAATAGTTCCCAAACCCTGATGCTGAGCTGTTTAAGATAGGGCCCTGACATCAACTGTGCACCAAGCTGCAAACCTTCCGAATGAAAATATTTCAAATACTATTTGAAAAAAACAGTTGAAATTGGTCTCTGCCAGAAAGAATGCTCCCTTCTGCTAATGACATTGGCGCCACCTGCTGAAGTTCTTGACTCAGTCATCAGAGACACGAAAAAGCAGGTGCGCTACTAAAAATGACTGCCTGACCAGCTTCCCACACCTAGGAATGTGCATGTCTTTGCCTGCACAAGCAGAGATCATGACTTTTCATTAAGGGCTGCACCCCCCCCAAAAAAAAAAACAGTACTCACAGTTTGTTGCATGGAAGCACCATCGAGGTGCTGAAAAGTACAGGGTGGCTCCTGTGTGTGACCAAAAACACCTGACCAAAAACATCTCCGCTCCAAAGGAAAGCCACACAGTCTTCCTGTGTAGTCCAAGTGTCAGCGGTAAGCCGCACAGTCTTTACAGTGTCAGCAGAAGGTATGAGTTTCCTGGAGGGTGATCCCAGGTAGCTGGAATCGGAAACTGTTGATCAGGAACAGGTAGTAGAAACTGGTGACCACTGATCATGAACTGTGGAGCCTTGGGGGAGTAGATTATGCTGCTAGGCTATATCTGGGTAGCCTCAGCTGGAAGGCATCCAACCTTAGTGAAGGGTAGAGCCAATCAAGGCAAAACCTCCCTAGCACATTCAGGTATAGTACACTGAAGCACTAACTGAGGATAGAAAAAAAAAAATTAGAAATCTTGTGGCCCTGTCACCAAATGACAGAGCTGTGCTGGAAGCTGTCTGCTTTTGTGGAGCAAGGAAGACTGGCACAATCCACTGAAGATGGGTCTTATATGCAGTGTACAAGTCAACTTCCTGCCTCTACGGATGCCTAAGAGGGAAGATCCCAGTGGTCCTAAAGCTCTGTGACTAGCACAAGGAGGGGGGATTTCCTTTCTCAAAAATGGCCAACTCCATAAGACAAGATCTTGAAATCCATTTTTTGAAACAAATGTGGCAAAATCAGCATGTTTTGCACAAATATTTGGTTCAAAATAGAGGTATTTTATACAAAATGCTGGTGCAATGTGGAACTGTTTACATGATAAGATGGTGCAAATAGTTTTGTCATGAAAAACTGACTTCCCTGGATAGGTCCACAAGACATGGTCTAGCACTTACCTGGAGCCAACTAGCCCTACAAGACCTAATGGATTCTCTGGGGATGGTGGACCCCCGGAGGACTCTATATCCGGATACCAAGGAATACTCTTTTCACTCAATTTCACATAACTCTTTTTCCTGTATTGATTTTTTTCTTTTAAGTGTGGAAGCCTTATCAGGTATTGTTTTGCATCATTACTGTTCCAAGGTAGTCTCAGATCATCACCCAGTCTTGTTACAGGCTAACCTTGCCCTTCTGCGGTCCGAGACAAAACATGGCGACTTAATAACCAACTGTTGAAACTCCCAAAGGTGATCGAAAAAATACAAAATGTTATCTCTTTCTTCTTTGACTCCAACTCCTCCATCATGTCTAAGCTCGATATTCTCTGGGGTGCCTTTAAATGCACTCTTCGGGGTGAGTTTATTCACCTGGCCACAAAGCGGAAAAGAGACCTTTCCCAAACCACCTCCTCTCTCTTGCTGCAGATTAGAGCAGTGGAGCAGAATCTCTCAGGGGTTTCCCCACAGTCTGACTGGGAACATCCTGAGGCACTTCAAGCCTATTATAACTTACTATTAGGGGAAAAGGCTGAGCATCTTTTATTGCGGACCAAAGTTAAATACTTTGATCAAGGGGAGAAGGCCAGCAAGATTCTTGCTTTGCGTTTCCACACTCGACAAGCTGACAGGATAGTTCCCTCTCTCTGATCGGAATCTGGTCAGCTTGTTACTTTGCCTAGGGATACTGTTTCCCAATATCAGGCCTTCTATACCTCTTTATATGCTGCCCCTCAGGATCCCCTTGACCTTTCCCAATTTGACGCTTTCTTCCAGGACCTGGAGCTGCTTTTGCTGGCAGAAGCTCAGAAGGAAATGTTAAAAGCCCCTTTGACCCTATCAGAAGTTTGCAATGCGATACATTCTCTAGCCCTTGACAAGGCCCCCGGCCCGGGTGTTTTTCTTCAAAATTTTATAAAAAGTTTAAAGAGTTGTTAGTGCCATATTTGCTCAATATGTTCCAGCACATTTTTATTCACAGCCTTTCGGATTACTCCCTTACAGCTGCCACAATAGTTGTTGTTCCCAAGCCGAGTCGGGATCTTTCATTGGTCTCCAATTATAGAACTATCTCCTTAATCAATGTGGATTTGAAGATCTTGGCAAAAATCCTGGCCATTAGGCTTAACTCAGTCTGGGAATGTCTCCTCAGCAGGGAGCAGGTAGGATCTGTACCCGGTAGATTATCTGCAGACCATCTTAGGAAAACTTTTGCATCTTATCTCCTTGTCCAGGGACTCCCCTTCTCCATCAGTTCTGGCCTCCCCTGGATGTGGAGAAAGCCTCTGATAGAGTCTCCTGGGAATACTTGCTCCACCTGCTCCCCAGATATGGCCTCCCTTCCGAGTTTATTCACTGGCTTCGGGTGCTCTATGCTCACCTGTCTGCACGCATTCTATGTAATGGGGTGTTATCTGACTCCTTTCCCTTAGAACAAGGTACACGACAGGGCTGCCTGCTCTCCCCATTATTATTTAATTTATATATTGAACCCTTGATAAGAAAAATGTATTTGTCTCCTCAGGTACACGATATTCCTTTAGGCCCAGGTTATCATAAACTGTCAGTTTATGCAGATGATATCCTTTTTGCACATAACATCCCCAGCTACCTCAATACCTGCTGTTTTGGACATTATCACCCAATTTGGAATAATTTCTAATTACAAATTAAATCACTCCAAAACAGAGGTTATGCCTCTGAACATGGTTGCTACTCAGCTGAGTGTAGAGCATCTGGGCCTTCTCTGGGTCAGGGCCAAGCTCAAATATCTGGGAACTTACCTCAGTGCAGACCCACCTAAATTGAAGAAATATAATTTGGATCACATCCTTGCTCAACTTCAAGTTGACCTGGACCATTGGTCTTTATTGTCCATGTGACTGTGGAGCCGCTTGAACATTATTAAAATAAATGCTCTCCTGCACCTTCTCTACCTCCTCATAAAAGCTTAACCCAGCTCTACCTAAGACATGGTTTCTTAACATTAATAGACTTTTCTCCAAGTTCCTCTGGCATGGTAAACCTCCTCAGAGAGCCTTGATTAAGCTTATGAGGTCTAAGGAGGCTGGTGGCTTAAAGGCCCCCAATGTTTATCTATACTACCTGGCCATAAATTGCTCTTGATAGTTTTCCTGGCTTTGTCCGATTTTAGGGGATCCGAATCCCGACTATGTTCCGCACTGGCTGGATACTGAATGTCATTTATGATCCCAACTGGTCCTGGACGCCATGCCTTGCTGTATATTTCCTCCAAAAAGACTCTGGATGTGTTAACAAAAACCCATATTGGCAACTCTCTCCATGCTTACAAACAGCTTTCTTCTTTGCTAGGCCCAAATCTCCACATTGATATCACTCAACCTATTCTAGGGAACCCCAATCTGAAAATATCTGGGACAGTGCTGACTCGGTCGGCCTGGCCCTTCCTGAAGACCTTTTCTGTTGAACACCTGGTGCATGCAGGCAAGCTCCTTACCTTCATGGAGGCCAGCCAGAAATTTGCATGGTCTCAGTCGATCTGTTTCAAGTTCTTGCAGATCAGACATATGCTACTTCAGCACTTTGGTTTTGGTACTTGGTCCAGATCATCTGGGGACAAGTTGCTAACCCTAATGTCGGTTGCCCCCACATCTCATGCTCTACTATGCGAGGCTGCGGGAGGTTCTCATTGAGATAGAGCAGAGTTGTTTTTTTTTTTACTCCTGGGATCAGGCTCTTCCTCCCTGGGTGGCCCCCGAGATTGGCTCAGCATATGGAAGGCTAGTTACCAACATATTAAGTGGGGCCAATACCGCTTCATGTAATTTTAAATTTTACACAACATGTATTATACCCATTAGGCTTCACAAGATGGGTAAGTTGGCCTCGGATATACACATCAGGTGTCAGAAAGATACTGGGTCCCTATACCATATCTTCTAGACCTGTGAAAAGGTGGCCCCCTTTTGGGAGGATATCAGGCTATGTTTGGATCCTCTATTGGGATTTGATCAGGCTTTTACACCGGAGATTTGCTTCCTGAGGGATTATGCTGGAAAATGAATTGGTAATCAAAAACCTCATGTTGCCCTCATCTCAGTTTGTGCCAAGAAAATGGTCCTTCAGCACTGGAGTGATCAGGCCACTCCCAATTATCAGGAATGGTACCAAGAAATCCTTTTTGTTCTACAGGCAGAACATACTATAGCAAACATGACAGATTCTAAGAGGAGGTACTGTATGAGCAAGTCTGGGAACCTCTATACATGTTGTTGACACTCAGGGCTGGGTGATGGTCAGTTCCTATAGTCTTCCATATTTTATCGGGTGGGAGAGGCTCGGAACCTGACTCCCTGTGGTCATGCTTTGTTCACTTCATTTTCACTTCTTGAGGTACTGAAGAAGCGATACACCCCACCCCCACCCCATTGAGTTGGTACCTAGATGCCCCTTTTTCCTTCCCTTTTTTTCCCTCTATTCATATGCCCCATTTGTTTTTTGTTTGGGTTAATTCCTCAGCTAGTTCTGTGTCCGGGGGATTGGGGGGGGGGAGGATAGTTTTTTTTGTGGGCTTAGGGAGGGAGGGCAGGCAGACAAGACTTTGCATCTAAGTTTATTGGGTCTGGCGGTTGGACTGTTTTGTCTTATCCCATTTATATAATCACAATAGTGATTTTGTCTTGCAATCTGTTTGTTTGATACTGACTTGGTTCTGTATACATACTCTGCCAGACTGGTTGTGATATTATGTATCTTGTCTGCCTTTTTTTTTCCTCAATAAAGTTTACTTAATTTGAAAAAAGAAAAACTGACTTCCAAGTGCTAGTTTAAAACTGACAATTTCCATCTTTACTTGTGTTTTTAGTTGAAAATAGCAAATCATTGGCCCTATAGGTGCTTAAAGCAACTGCAGAGGTCTGCATCCCTGTAAGCAGTAAGTGGAAAAATGTGTCTCTCCTGGCTCAACAAGGACCTAAAGCAATTGATCCTACACAAAAGAAATCGGATCCTTAACTGCTGGAAAGAGACTGACTGTCTCCATGCAAGGGTGGAGTACAGAGCAGCATCAAGGGGCTGCAATAATTGAATTAAGAAAGCCAAAGCAGGCAATTTGCTGATATTAAGCTGGCTTAGGTGGTGGACTCCCCTGAGGACTGGGATAAATGCCAGCAGGACCTGAACTAGCAGGGCAATTGGCTGAACTCCTGGAGTCTAAGATTCAGTGTAAACAAATGCAGGGTACTACGCTTGGGGAGGAGAAACAGAAGTGGGACCTACATACTGCCTGTGCCTCCTCTTGCTACAGTGAAGGAAGAAAAGGACATGGGTGTCATAATAGACAAGGGGCTACAGCATAGCAAGCAGTGTATGGTTGTCGTAAAGAATGCTGGTGTGCATTAAAAGGGGGTGACCAGCAGGGCAAGGGAAGTAATCCTGCCACTTCACAAGATCTTGGTCAGGCCCCACCTGGACTGCTGTATGGAGTTCAGGACTCTCTAGTACAAAAATATTCACTTGAAGCAGTATAGTGGGTACAAGGCAGGGACATCAAAATGATAATGGGTATGGAGTATAAAAGCTATAAGAAACGAGATGCTCATAACATGTTCACTCTGAAAAAAAAGAGGCTGCATGGCGACATGGTCTCAGTCCTCCACATACCATAAGGTATCAACCTCGCCAATCAGATGGGAATATTTGATCTGGTTTGCTCCATCAGGATGCGAGATACTCCTTGAAGCTCAAAGGTAGTGAATTCAGGGGTAATGAAGCACTTCCATTTTACAGAGATGTCTCGCAGCTGCTATACTGATACACTGTACCAGCTGGTATATTGATACAGAAGATGCACGAGTCAGACGCCATCCAAGAAGGTGACAGGAGGGTATATGTTGGCTGCTGTCACAGAATCAGGCTGTGGGATACCACTGGACACCAAGGAAATATTGTTCTACTGATTACCAGGGAAATCATACATGGGTATGTGAAGAAGGGGACACAGTTATGTCGCAGACCTTGCCCAAACATTAGGGATGGGGGAAAGGGATTGGATGTCACTGAATGCCAGTGAAATACTAAATGGGTGTGAAAAGAGGGAGGGGTGCCACTGGATGACAAGGAAATTATACACAGGTACAGGAAGAAGGAAGGGGACACAGTTATGCTGCAGACCTTTACCAAACTCTAACACCTTTACATGCTGTCATCCCTAGAAACATCTATACGTTTCTTTCCGTGTGGCAAGCACCGTACTGCACCTTCATGTTTCATTACCCTGCTCGCAAATTGGATAGCTCTTTTACTCTGCAGCCCACAGCCTCCCACCACTGCACAGAGCAATGTGCCCTAATAATGACGTATATTTTCAGGTGCAGAGGCATTAGGGCCTTGCATGTTAGGTAACAGCAAACATTTTATGCACAAATGTTGCAGTTCAGCACACCAATGTTAAAGGGGTTTGTGCCTAGCAAAGGGTCCAGTTTGCTCCTGTGGACTGCACTCACACAAGGATTATTTCTTTGCTCTGTGAAATACTCAGAGAGGGTATACTAGAAATCTTTCAGTGCTGCCAAGAGCTTTTAAGAGCAACAATTAACCACAATTGATAGACAATGTTCACCACCCACACACACACTGTTAGCTTACACAATAAGGACTTAAACAATCCAATTTTCTTATTTTTTTAAGGGTACGAATCATAAATCCTCATATTGAGATGCCCATCAGATCTCTTCCTGGTACACTACACAAAAAGCAATGTCCCCTGCCTCATCCGCGCTTAGACATTTTGGGATACATGAGCTTGCAGAGTGTGGAGTGCTCTACTGATTTCAATGGGAGTGGGGTTTCCAGTTTTTTTTTTTTTTTCCATATTTTAGGGGTCCTCTGGGCTTAAAAGCAGCTCTCTAGTAGATGGGCCCACAAACATATATGTTAGATTACCTGGGGCAGAGTTGCGGGATACTAATCGTTCTTCCTAATTCCTCCATTGAAAAAGATATTGCATTCATATATTTATTCCCGTAGCAGTCGCAAAAAAATGAATGGACTTCCCGAGTCAGCAGACACGCCCCCATGTCGGCACATGCAGCCCCGTTTTGTGATGTCATAAAACAAAGGCTGCGTGTGCGCGCCCCATTGACTTTAATGGGGGTGAGTTTTCTATACATTTTATTACTATTTAATGCTGCGATTTTAAAAAGTCAAAGGGACCGCTTGACTAGCAGAGACCCTGTTAGTCAAGCGGCAGCTTTGATTTTAAAACATTTTTTAAATGCAACTTGGGAAACAATACTTCAAATGGCCTATTAATTATGAACATCCACTGCAGGTAGGGAGTTGTGTGTGTGTGTGTGGGGCGGGGGATCTGCACTCACTGCTGGACATCCACTGCCACAGCATGCATCTCCTGTATGGGAAGCTTTCTACAATGGTAGAGTTACAGGCTACCCAGCAGTAGAAGTTAGGGGGCCTGGGTTCAATCCCCAGCATGGAACATTATTTTCTTTCTCACTATAATTTACGTAGTATGGGAGCAATTCGCAGATGTCACAGCTGATGTTAGTGATAGAGTTTCAGCAAAGTTTGAAGTACTGTGTTGCAGATAGCTTGAAAGGTTCTAGCTCAGAAGTTAAGGTTAATATGCACCTTGGGAAACTTTACTTCAAATATATACACTGTTAAATGCAAAAATCCACTGCAGCTGTGTGTGTACATAAGGGGGTTACCATAATAATTTTGTTTCTTCTAAAAGGATCAATAAGTTTAACAAGTGCAATCATTCCCCTGGAATAAGCAGCCCCAGATCTTATCGAATTTTATGCAAATTATGGAATGTAGAATGAAATTCTAACTCTGTTGTGTGGTCACGTTCACCCCTGCACTCCAGCATCATATTTATTTCTAAAGTTAGGGTGAGTAGTGACGACTGAAGCTAGCTAAATGGCAACCAAAATTTATTAAATTTTTTATCCAAAAGGTGTTTTAAAATGAGTTAAAACAAGGCAGAACAATAAATTTTGTTACGAAAAGAAAACTAAAGTCACTTAGACTACTTAGCAACAGTTGTTGAAGCACTGTAAATAGAAATGCTCAAACAAGCTGAAAAGGAACTGGTTATTTATTGTATGAACCTTTTTCCAGGATTTGGAAGGGAAGGCAGGGATTAGGGATTGCTAAACTTAGTGAGGGACCCCTTTGGAAGAAACAATATTACTATGGTGAGTCATTTTTTCTTCAAATCCAAGGAATCCCTCACTTAGGTTAAACAAGTGCAGACTCCAAAGCAGCACCTTGGGAGGATGGGTACAGAACCGATTTAGGGAAATGGCCCTGCAAGACAGCAGTGTCAAAACTGACATCCCTCCTGGACTGTATGTCCAGACAGTAATGCTTTGCGAAAGTGTGCATTATTTTTCAGGTAGCTGCTTTCCAGATATCTTACACATGGATGACCCTTGATGCTGCCATAGAGGAAGAGATGCCTCTTGTACAGTGTGCCCTAAGCCCACCTGGAGGCAGGTTTGCCAGCTTTGTCATAACAGAACTGTATGAAGATACTATCCAGTGAGAAACTGTTTTCTTGGATGCTGGTTTGCCCTTCCCACTTCACCATATGTAACATATAGGATAGTGCATGGGGAACAGTTAACAACAGGGCTATTCTTTCACCTAGTTGGCACTATGACAACAGATTACCTTGAGAGCGCAGCTCGAGAGGTAACCCGTCGTCATAGTGCCAACGAGGTGAAAGATTAGCCCTGTTTTAACTGTTCTCATGCACTTTCTTTATAGTGTATAGTGGGAACGTCGTTCTCCATCGGAAAAAAAGTCACTACAGCATCTTTCTGTTTAAAATCATTTTTACTGAGGTCGTAGAAGTGAAAAGAACTACAAACGTTTAACATTTTTAGTGTTTAAAAACTCACATACAGCAGCACCCAGAACAGCAATTCACGTACTGCCCTGTGCTCGTTGTTGTCTCTCAGGAAACTACGTACTTGCCATATGTCATTCTCCGTTTGTTTTGCCGTTTTTTTGTTTTCCTGATCCAGGATGAATCTCTCCCATTCGGATAGTGGCTTTGACAGTACTGCCACCGACATTGCTGCTTCGAGTGTGTGTCCTGTCAATAGAGTGCGCCCTATCAGATGCTGCTCGAGGACACAGTGTGTGACGTATGCAGTGCAGCAGAACAAAAAGTCATTCTGCTGCACTGCGGATGTCACTAGTGCAGCAGAACAACATTTTAAAAAAGATGGATTTCGATGGAGAACAACGTTCCACTATACACTATAAACAGTGGAGTGCTAGTGAATCTGGCATCCTTTGTGTGGTCCAATAGTAACTCTGTGCCATTTTCAATCCAGACTGTGGAGCTTTTGGTCACCTATGCTGGATGTTTCTGTAAAAAAAACTGGAAGGGCAACTGATTGCTTCAGATGGAATTCAGACACGAGTTTTGGAAGGAATTTCCTGTTTGTTCTTAGGATTACCTTGTCTCTATGGAAAATTATGTAGTTAGGATTTGTGCAGAGAGCTTATATAGCAGATGTCACTGCCACCAGGAAAACTGTTTTCCAGGTAACATACCTGAAAGCAGCAGTGGTCATAGGCTCGAAGGGTGCCTCCATCAGCTGGGCAATGAATATGTTTAGATCCCAGGGAGGCACAGGCTCCCTCACTGGAGGGTACATATGATTAAGGCCCTTAAAAAAACTTTTTGAAAAGGGGTTGTGAGGCCACTCACCTGTCTTTGCCAGCTGATATGTAAACTGACACTTCTGACAAATGCACCTTCAGAGTTGAAGGCCTTAGGCCCAAGGACTGAAGGTGGACCAGACAGTCCAGGATTGTGAACAAAGCTGCCCGGAGAGGGTTGATTTTTCTGGAAATGCACCATAAGTAAAATTTGTTCCATTCTGAAGCATAAGTTTTCCTTGTTGCTGGTTTCCTGGAAACCTTCAGCACCCCATTACTTTCTCACAAAGATTCAGCTCAGAGAACTCTAGCACCTCAATAACCATGCTCTAAGGTGTAAAGTTCTCAGATCTGGGAATGTTATCCTGCCTTGGGATAGTGTTAACAGGTTGTACCTCAGGGGCAGATTTCAGGCCGTTTGCTAGAGAGGGACAGGAGCATGGATTACCATGTCTGCCTGGCCCAGTCTGAAGCAATTAGAACCACTATTGCTGATCCCCTACTCAGTTTTATCAGTATTCTCAATAAAAGTGGGAAAGGAGGCAAGGTGTAGAGAAAATTCCCTGAGCAGCTGAGGACTACAGCATTGGTATCATGGGATCCCTAGCATGTAGGCTAGCCAGGTTACCCTCAGCTACCTCAGCTTACCCGCTGTCGTCCCAGAGAGCCCTACTGAAGGTACGGTGTGCACAGATCGCGATCGGAGCACCAGCAAAGTGCAACAGCGCCAGTGATTTCTGAACTGTGTGTCTGCATGTGTGTGGCCCCACTGGCACTGTGTGCCGGATGCCCCACCACCCCCCTTGGTGAGCAAAGGCTTGTATAGCTCTCGTCACGTGACTGAAATAACCTATCAGCCCACTCTACCATTAGCAAATTATCTGCTCTCACCTCTAGTGGCCGCTACATCCATCTCCCTACTGGATAAATCCAGCAGCAGCATGCTGCCTTTTTATCTCTCCTTAATGTGCCTGCTTGTACCCATAGCCTCCCTCCCACCTGCCTCCTACCCTCAAATGCAGTCAATTCCCCCACAGTAGATAACGGAGCAGTTCCTCCTCCCCTTCATACAACCTCCACCCTAGGGCAACTGCACCATTGCCCCCTGAACAAATGGGTACTCGGCGTATCCATTCTGCCACCCTCCTTTCACACTGGTCTAACAGTATTGAACATCACCATATTAAACAGCACTCTGCAACCTTCCCAGAAACTCTCAGCCCTCCACAAGCCCCAATGGACCATGCACAAAACTAAACAGCTGCTAGCGCTACTGCTCCTACTGGCCGGGGACATAGAACTGAATCCAGGACCACACCCACCCAACCCTACAGTCCCTATTACTCTACCCAGAGGACTAAAAGTAGTGCACCTCAACATTTGTAGCATTCTAAACAAACTTACAGCTCTGCAACCAATCATACTATCACTACACCCAGATATTTTGATTATCTCCGAGACCTGGCTGAAGCCCCAACAAACGGATGTTGAATTATCTATCCCTGGCTACTCGCTCATTCGTCAAGATCGCCAAGGCAAAAAAAAAAAGGGGTGGAGGTATTGCCATGTACATCTCTTCCAGGCTCCAGTTCACCCCATCCAGCTCTCCCTGCCTATGAAGACCACAGACTCCCTCCTAATCAAACTCTCACTCCCATACTCTGTCCCAGTATATGTAGCTGACTCCTACTGCACCCCTGACACCCCCCCGCCCATCATACTGGACTACCTGGGCACCCTAAAGTCGACTACTTCGGCGGGTGAGACACATATCCTCGGGGATTTCAACTATAACTGGCTCGCCAACAACAGCTCCAAGCTATGTAGTAAAATAAATGCTCGAAACCTCACTCAGCTAATTTCACAACCCACCCACCTAAACCACAAATCACAGAACTATTCCCTCTTGGACTGGGCCCTTACCTCACACCCCCATTGGATAACTGAAGCTGGTCTACTTCCCGACTCCCCAAGCGACCACATGACCTACGTGGTACGGAAAATATACAGGCCCAAAGCACCTCCCCCACGGACATTGCTCACTAGATCTTATAAAATCCTTCAATCTTGCGACACTCTTAAATGACCTGACACACGTTGACCGGTCCTTCATCCCTAAGGCAACCTCCATCAACAGTGCCCTTGAGTTCTTCAAGTCCAGTTTCCTCGCAGTGTGGGATTTCCATGCGCCTCTCAGAAGGACTCAGGTAAGGGGTGCCCACCTGCCCTGGGTCTCCACCTATATCATTGATCAATTCCATGCCAGGGACCAGGCATGGAAAATGTACAAGGCATCCAGCACCCAGGCGACACTCCAACTTTACCGTGCACTCCGAAACTCCTGCACTAGACTTATCCGACAGACCAAAGCTAATTACTTCAAGGCAGCCTTCAACACAAACCTCAACCACACAACAAAATTCTGGAAAACAATCAAATCACTACTATCCCCCCCCAGCCCAGCCACCCACCCCTACCCTAAATGATCAAGGCTCCATCGTCTCTGAACCAGGTGATGTGGCCTCTGTTTTCAATACCTTCTTCACCAGCTGTGCGATCTCACTTTTATCCTCTCTCCCGTGCCCCTCCACGAGCACACCCCCGCAAATGCCACCCACGTCCCGGACCTCCTGTTTCTCTTTTCGCCTGGTTACTCCATCTGAAGTGCTAAAAGCACTGAGGGCACTCAATCCCACCAAAGGCAAATGCCCCGCAGGACTGGATGCTAAAATGCTACATCTGTCTGCCCCAGCCATCGCCACCACGCTGGCAGCTCTCTTCAATCTCTCTTTTACGCTTGCTGATATCCCTTCTGACTGGAAGCGTGCCACAGTCATCCCCCTCCCTAAAGGGGGCAATCCCTCCTCGCCAGGTAACTACCACGCCATCTCCCTACACCCCATCTTGGCCAAACTTTAGGAGCACCTTGTACTCGCCCAGCTCTTCTCCTTTCTCGACTCATCCTCCTCCTTCACTCCCTACCAGTCTGGATTTCGGAAGTTGCACTCAACAATTACCTCCCTACTACGGCTTACTGACACCATCCTCACTGGAATGGATAAAGGGCACGTCAAATCAGCCATTTTTGTCGCCCTAGCAGAGGCCTTCGACACCGTCTCCCACTCTCTGCTACTATCCAAACTTACGAGTGCCAGACTCTCTGGAGCTGCCACATGTTGGTTTCACTCATACCTGACAGGCAGGTCTCAATCAGTAAGAATTGGCCCATACACCTCTAACACCCTCCCTGTCACTACCGGAGTCACCCAAGGCTCGGTCCTTGGCCCAATACTCTTCTCCATTTTTTTGAATGACCTACCTTCAGTCTGCCCACGTACATCCATTCACATGTATGCTGATGACACCATACTGTATGCATCAGGCCCCTTCTCCGCAGAAGTGGCTTCCATACTCCAGCAGGACTTCAACACAATTCAGCACTGTTTCGTTCCAACCAGCTTTTTCTTAGTACCAAGAAAACTGTCTCCCTAACCTTCGGCTCGAGACAAAGACTCTCCTGGCTCCCCTCCTCCCCTACCTTCCCCACCATTGACAGGACTCCCTTGGAGGCTTGCACCTCTTTCAGATACTTAGGGGTCTGGCTAGACCAGCACCTTGATTTCTCCGCTCACATCAACTCAATTCACAAGAAACTGCATCCTAAACTAGGAGCCTTATATCTCAACAAGGGCAGTATCCTTCTGTCTACCCGGAAGGCAATTGTTCAGAAGATGATCCTCCCTTTACTTGACTATGGCAACTTGGTCTATGGCGCTGCTCCCAAGTCTTCCCTAGCCAGCCCTGACACACTTTTCCATTCCTTCTGTCGCTTCGCCCTGGACTGCCCTCCCTTGACTCATCACTGCGACCTCTACAGATCCCTAGACCTGCCCTCACTCCAGGATCACAGACAGGTACACTGTGCCAGGACCACAGCAAAATTCTGGGCACAGTCCCTTTCCCTCTATCTCGAATCCACCCTCTTAGTCCAATCAATGCCAGCGTACTCTCTCAGGAGCAATGATTCCCATCTTTTTTATGTTCCACTTATGGGCTCATCTAAAGGTCAAGCTGCTTTCAAATAACGCATGCCCAAACTATGGAATGCACTGCTGGCAGACATTAGGCTCACCACAAACACTCAGCAACTCAACCACCTCCTAAAGACACATTTCTCCTCCACATGCGCATGCACCTAGCACCACCAAGGGGCCGGTGCCTCCTGCTCTCCACTATTACTGCCTCTCGCTATGTACTACCCCTGCCAAGTGCTCTTAGAACACCACCTAGCCTAGTATAAGTGATTAGTTAGTCTAGTAATTATGTGGTCCTACTGCTGTCTCCACTAAGTTCTGTAACAATTTTGTGAATTGATTTGTAATCTAAGGTGCTTAACATGTATTTATTGTAGTTGTACACATATCATGTTAACCCTCCATGCTTGTTTTGTAAATTGTCCTCCTGCAGTTGCTCATGTCTAGTGTACCAATTTTGCCCACAGTATGGGTGCACTGTATTCTGTATTTATTGGATCTATGTCTATCTGTAATTCATGTATAATTTCATATTGTTCTATCTGCATTTGTTCCCCTTCCCCCTTCCCCAAGATGCCTCTGGAATCGAGCGGTTCACTGCTCAGTATGCCTTCCTGGTAAAACTCTTAAATAAATAAATAATAGTGTAATCCTCCTGTTAAGCTCTTTTAGCCCAAGTAAATACCCGTGGGAGGGAGGACATACCTCAGGGTCCTTGTGTAGCTAGGTATATGCAGCATTTGTCAGGTTTTCCCCTTAAATCTTGCCTCTCCTAGTGCAACTGCTATAGAATACTGAAAAGTTTTAAAAGTGAACTGTATATGAATTGTGAAAAAGGGCCAAACTTTTATTGACTTGAGACTGCATTTAAAGGGACAACGCCTAAACGTAACAGTGTAATTACCCTGCATGTACCAAATTGTCCTTCTTGCTTGAATTTGCCTCGTTTATTCCAAAGACTACTGGATTAACCCGGAACTTGCCCTACATGCCCTTCTTGCTTCAATTTGCCTCGTTTATTCCAAAGACTATTGGATTAACCCAAAACTACCCTGCATGTGATAAACTGTCCTGTATGCCATCAAACTACCTACATATTTACAAACTTCTCTGCCTAATGCCTTTCATCCCATTTAGTAATTGCTCGACCAAAGATTGTCATTAACATTGCCCACCCAGAGACTGTGCCAGCCATCTGTCTATGGACAATTTGGGGCCGGTCGTCAGTATAGGAACAGTACAGACAGCTAAGGAACTTCCTGTCACTTGCTCTTTGTCAAGACCTTCAGGTCAAACCCTCCCTAACAGTGAACTAGGTAATGCAGGCAACCGTACCAGTTCACAGATAGGGATCTGTAGCCCAGTGGGTTGGGGTTTTTGTTGCAGGTCTTCATCCTTCCAGTGGTTCTTCAACGAAAGTGTTCATGTTCTTCAGTTTCTTGAATCTTCATTCTTCATGTTTCCTGGGTCAGTGGTGACAGCCCAGAGGTACTACAGTCTTCAGTTTGTCGAATCCTCAGCATCAATCGTCACATTTCCTGGGTCAGTGGTGTTAGCCCGGAGGTGCTACAGTCTTCAGTCTGTCAAATCTTCAGTCTTCATTCTTCAAGTTTCCTGTGTCAGTGGTGACAGCCCAGAGGTGTTCTTGTTTCAGTTCTCCAACTTTCATTCTTCAAGCCTCTTCCCAGGTTAGTGGTGACAGCCTGGAAGTTTTCAGTTTGTATCAGTCCTTCGGAATATGTGTGTGTTTGCTCGTATCATTGGGTTTCATCAACACCCAGTAACCAAATATTTGCCTTACCTGCTCTAAAAACCAGCCAACGAAAACACATGCGCAGATATTCCTTGTTGTACAGTACATCCCTCTGCAAAATCTATTTGGTGCCCAATGAACTTAAAGGAGAACTGCACTAAATCTGTAAGTCATTTTTCCCTGTAGAAGTTGATTTTTAAGTACTAGTTCAAATGTTATCACTGTTCCATTTCTACAGGCGTTTTAGTTGTCCTATTGGGTGTTTTTGATTTACACACAGATAGTAAGTGCCATTTTAGAACTGTATGATGTAGTTTATGTCCCTTGCTCAGCTCTTCCAATGTTGAAACAATGCATTCATGTTCTACTATATAACTCAGTGGTTGGAGAGGGACATAAACTACATCATACAATTCTAAAATGGCACTCAACACTAGACTGTCAATCAAAAACAGCTACCAAGGTCACTAACAGGCAAGTATAGATGGAACAATAACATAATTTGAACCAATTGCTAAACAAATGCTTTTACTGGGAAAAATTACCTTTAGGTTCAGTGCAGTTCTCCTTTAACAGTACTCTGGACGGAACTGTGTAAATTGTGTAATTGTTATAGCATTAGAGCCTTGTAATAAGTCCATTTAGTTGTCTGATAGCAATTTGTGTAATTATAGTATCTGTAGTGGTTCTATAGAGTCATAGTAGCAATAGAAAGTAAATGTTGTAACACCCCTTTTTTTTCTGCTCCAAGTTCTGTGGTCAGTTGCTCAATAAATTGGTCCTTTTCACAAGCTGTGCATCCTGCCTCTCCATTTTGGTGAAATTAACACTGTGTAGCTAAATAGTCAAAGAACTGCCTTACCGCCCAGTCGATTTATCTCTTCTGCCTACTAACTCCCACAACAACTTCCACATAATCGACTGAAAAAACATCATTGTCTTCTCTCTGCTAATCTCAGCTCACTTCACTGTATGTTAGCGGTATCAGTTTAACTGTTCTCTCCCCACTGATAAATACTTAACAAAAAATGTCACTTCCCACACATCACCAAATTCTCAAGATAAACTCACACAATAGCAAGCCTTTGTTAGTGATTTTACCAACATATTCATTATTTGTTTTATTTACTTGCTTCACATACTCTATGCCACTGACCACAGCCCATAGACCATGCACAGCAAAATAAGGAGGAGGCAGTTTAGTGGACCGTGAACAGACAGAAGGACACCCCCCCCCCCCCCATCCACAGCACTTTTTCTCACAGCAGAAGTTAAGCTAAGGGAAGTCAATCACTTCTCTTTTAAATTAAAACATACCACTAGAAAATAGTACATCCGAGTATTGTACAGCAGTCCATCAATGGTAGTAGTAGTGAGGCAGTGTTGTGGATCGGTATTCAGTACACTCAAAAATGTCATCTGTTTCCCTTCCACACAACATCATGCATAGTTGTACGGTATTGATAAGGGCCTTGATTGTGTGCCTGTCGCACAATAAATGAATTTACCAACTGTGCAGGTGGTAACCATGAGCGGAGCACATGTGATGCTTAAATTAAAAATATATCTTATCACTTGCAGTACATCATCAGTTTTGTTCTTGTACTGCAGATACAGACAATGTGTGACTTTACAATAATTAAATGACATTTAAACATCGTTTTTAAATATGTCATTCATGACGACTAAGACTATGAGTCAAAGTAGCACTTTTTTTTGTGTTGCAGCTCCTATAACCAGGTGACCAGGCCTAGGCTCTGGCATTTCTTAGTTCCCGAATCCAAGTTCCAACCTTACTCGCCCCTTAAGACTACTGCCACCGCTTGCATGCACTACTGACCAGACTCCCCACTCACCTCCTGCTCCTTCCTTGCTGCTGCTTCCAGAGTTGTTTAATGTGAATTCACGGTGGAGGAGAAATTCTTACATAAAAAAAATTAATAATAATAATATAAAATCAAACAATTTTTCACAAGCTGTCTGCAAACTGCCCAACTCACTGGCAGAGCCCTCTACTGTGTGAAAAGTCCAAGTTTCAATCTCTGCCTAGGAGTACAGTACAGTTGCAGGCAGACCTTTTGAAAAAAACAGTTCCCCATAATCCCAGACTTCTATGGCTTACCAAAAATGCATAAGAATAACACAACCACTTGCTCTGCACATCCTATCGTCTCGGGCAATTCCTCAATCTTAGAAGGGCCTTCAAAGTGTGTTAACTTCTATGCTAAACCAGCAGTAGCACTAATGCAAAGTTATCTATGTGATACACATGATATCATTAACATCATTCTTGACTGCAACCGAAATTTAAACCTTGTAAACATAATTATATGCAGTATGGATGTAAAAGATCTATACTAGCATACCACACAAGGAAGGACTGCACAGTTTAGAGGTGGGGATAAATAAAGTTTGAGACATGAATACTCCACCTATGAGCACCCTAGTGGAATCGGCTAGGCTTGTTTTGTACCAGAATTATTTTCGGTTTAACAGCATTTACTATAAACCAAAACATGGAACAGTCACAGGGAGCACAACTGCTCCAATTTACGCTAATCTCTACATGGAGTTATTTGAAACCCAGTTCATATCCAACCCCATGTACAATCTTTTCCATAAACGTGCGATTTGTTACAAAAGATATATTGATGACTTGATTTTTTGTCGGGGGGGGGGGCACAATGAAAGAACTTATTGCCTTTCATGAGTATCTAAATTCTGTTTCTGATAACCTGAAGTTTAGCACTGTGGCAAGTGAACAAGAGCTACCCTTTTGGATCTCAATCTATAAGAACAAGGGCAAACTGGCACACTGCATCTATAGAAAAAAGACCAACAGAAATACTATCCTGCAGCAGAGAGTTATCCTAAGCACCTGCTTAATAGTTTTCCATATTCACAAATGTTAATGGTTCACAGAAATTGCAGCCTAGAACAGAGGAGAACAAGGATACACAGAAATGGCGAGGAGATACACACAGAAAGGCTACAATACCAGAACAGTCTCAGGGGGAATACAGAAAACTAAAGATAAACAAGAGGGAAGGACTTTGGAAAGGAACAAATAATAATAATAATTTTATTTATAAGGCGCCTTTCAATTGCCAAGGCACCGTACATAAATAACAGGTCAAAACAATAAAATCATTAAAAAATACAGCTGGATCAAACAGTCATTTCAATCAATATTCTAAAAATGCAGTTTCCCATAAAAAAGTCGTCAAACCTCTCTTAAAGCCCTCCACAGAAGTGCACTCCCGCAACTGACGGGGTAGAGCGTTCCAAAGGGTGGGGGCCACGTACTCAAAAGCCCGAGCACCCAAAGATTTCAAATTCACCCTTGGAACCTCTAGCAACCCCTCATCAACCGAGCGGAGTGATTGATTAGGGCGATAAGGGACCAGAAGTTCTTTCAGATAAACTGGGCCCAGATCGTGTAGAGCTTTGAAAGTCAGCAATCCGACTTTAAAGGTGATGCGCCACCGAATTGGCAGCCAGTGTAGTTCGCGCAGCACCAGAATAATGTGACAGGATCTACTAGAACCTGTCAAAAGGCGGGCTGCAGCGTTCTGCACTAGCTGCAGGCGGCTGATTCCAACCCCAGAAAGCCCTAGGTAAAGGGAGTTGCAATAATACAAGCGCGCGGACATGAAGGCATGGACTAACGTTGGCAGGTCGGCAGACGGAACAAGATGCCTAATCCTGGCAATGTTCCTAAGATGGTAAAAGAATTTCTTGAAGACTGCTGACACCTGCAAATGCAGTGTCAGCCAGTCATCAAAAACTACCCCCAGGTTCCGCACCCGTTCAGAGGTCGGGAGAGAAACACCTTCAAGAAAAATTCCAGAAGACGCACCAGCACCCGACCCCCTATCTGTTGATCTGGGTCCACAACCAGTACCTCAGTCTTATCAGAGTTCAACCTCAGCCAGCTAGAATTCATCCACTCCTGGATTTCTTTTAGACAGCTATTAAAGACCGAGAGAGCTCCCTCCTGGTCGGGGGCAAAAGAAAGGTAGAGCTGGGTATCATCCGCGTAACAGTGAAACCTCAGCCCATACCTCCTTACAATGTCTACAATGGGTAGCATATACACCGCAAATAACATGGGTGATAGTACTGAGCCCTGAGGCACCCCACATGACAAAGCCGTTGAATCCGAGGAAAAGACCCCGGACACAACTCTTTGTGATCTCCCAGTGAGGAGTGAAGTGAACCATCTTAAGACGGTTTCAGATATTCCACAAAACAGCCTCAGGCGTTCTATCAACACCATGTGATCTACGGTGTCAAAAGCTGAAGAAAGGTCGAGGAGAACCAAAATGGAATGACTCTTACAATCTCTAGCCATCAAGAGATCATTGAGCACCCGAACCAGTGCTGTCTTGGTACCACGTCTTTTACGAAAACCGGACTGGAGGGGTTTATAGACATCACGGATGGTCAAATGGTCTTCCAGTTGTGCAACCACTACTTTCTCAATCACCTTCCCAACAAAGGGAAGGTTAGAGATGGGTCTGTAGTTTTCAAGACAATCAGGGTCCGCGGTAGCTTCTTCAAGAGGGGTGTTACCACCGCCTCTTTCAGAGAGCTGGAAAACTCACCAGATTCCAGGGAGCAACTGACTATCTGTATAAGGACTGGACCAATGATGTCAATACAACCCAAAATTAGGGAGGTTGGTCCAGGGTCCAAACTACAACATGTAGGGCACATGTGCCGGATGATTCTCATGACATCAATGAACTCCAGCTGACCGAAGGAACTCCAGGAAAACCGAGGCACCGTGATCTCACCCCGGTTCACGGCAACCCCCATACAGCGTGATGGCAGCAGCTCAGCCTTAATGTCGCCCACCTTATTTACAAAGAACCGAGCAAGCTCATTGCACTCCAATTGCGAAAAGACTTTCCAAACTTGCAGACAGGCTGGGTTGCACAGTCAGTCCACAGTTTGAAACAGCTGAGCTGGTCGATTCCGAGCAACCGCAATCTCCCTGGACGGGAACTCTGCCTTCTTACAGGTGATTGCGGATTGATAGACCAAATAATGATCCATCAATCTAAGGTGGTGGGCATCAAGGGCGGACTTTCGCCAGCAACAATCTAACCTTTGCCCTGGTCTCCGCATCTCCCTCAACGCCCCATCAAACCAAGGGGCCTTGGGGCGAAGGGAGAGGGGGCGAACACGAACTGGAGCAATGGAATCCAGAGCCCCCATAACAGCTGTGTTATAGGCCGACACGAGGGTCTCTGGATCACTGCTTACCAACGCGGTGGACGAGAGGTCAAGCACTGCCGCAAGGCCTTGGGGATCTATATCCCGCAAAGGGCGGTACTAACCAACTCCGTAAGGGCAGGCCTTCTAGAAGGGGAGCAAAAACTAAACCCCACGGTATAATGATCTGACCACCCGATGGGTTCCACCCCCACATTGGATGCCTCGACCCCTAGAAGGAAGATTAGGTCCGAAGAGTGTCCACATTTATGTGTAGCAGAGGAAGCCACCTGTGTAAGGCCCAGTGTTGTCATTAACTGGAGGAAGTGTTGACCAAATTGCGAGAGTTCGTTGCGACTAGGCGCGAAGTCACCCAGAACAATCAATCTGGGCGACTCAAACGCCATATCGACAACGAAGTCTGCCACTTACAGAAGGAATCGCTTCTCATCACCGGGTGGACAATAAATGAGGGCGATTCAAAAGCCTACACCTGCTACAACTATACACTCAAAGGACTCAACCCTCCCTGCTAGTACTTCCGTGAGGCAGAGTTCGGTCTTGAAACAGACTGCAACCCCTCCCCCCTACAATCCAATCTTGGGCGGTGTAACACCGAGTACCCGGCTGGAGTCATAGCCTCCAAAATGGGACCAGAATTATTATCCAACCAGGTCTCGGTAATGCAAACCAGGTCCACCGTACCAACAAGATCAGCAATAACTGTAGTCTTGTTTTTAATGGACCTGGCATTGCACAACACCGCCCGAGTTGGACGAACCTTGCGGGCCGCACAGGCCATCTGCCCACTGTAATCGTGGTGCCCTTGGGTGTGGGCACCAGACATGGAGAACCACAGTCTGGATTCCATTTCACCCCAGGGCGCCTTCTGGTATTAACCACCCCAATACGATGACCCCCCTCGATCATCCTCCCCTGTTCGCAACCCCACACCCTTCTCCCCCTCCCACGCACAATACCCAGTGCTCTACAACGCTGGTAGATCTCAAACTGAAGAGGGGGAGAATAAAAAGGGCGAAGGGCACGAAGAGAGGAGGATGAGTAGCACACAACTGTGGGGGCTGAAGCCCAACACATACTGTAAACTAAACTGCAAAATACAATAAACAAAACCTAAAACAAAACTAAGAAACCAATAATACCACCCTAAAAACAAAAAACGGTTTAAAAACCCCACCCACCTCCCAGGTTAGCTAACATCAATTCAGAGCCCTGACACCCCCCCCCCAGTACAAAATAATCCACAAAACAAATAAACAACAAACAAAACTTAGGGACTCTCACCCCCTAGTCCAACACATAATATAACAAGAAACAATGAATAATTTATCCCCCCCACCCAGTCCTCTCACCACTGGGGAAAGAGGATAGAAAGGCACTCTCACTGCCAAACAATTAAACCAAATTAAAATAATATAACAACAAATAAAAACAAAACTAAATGTTTCCAATACAAATAAGGGAGAAAAAAAACTATAAAAATCACCCCCAGATCTCTCACAAACGGTGAGAGGGAAAATTACAATATTCTTCACTGACCAGGAAAGGAACTATAACTTTCAACAAAATAAAAATAAATAAATAAAATACGTGGACACAGGGTTCTCTCACCACCCCATCGTCCAGGCAGAACAACGAAATAGTCCACAAAAAAGGAGGAAGTCCGCAGTCTCTTTTAATCCAGGCCCAGAATTAAATACAGTCGAAACCAGGAACCACCAGGAGTCCAAAGGCTGAGACGGGATATAGTGTTGCCAATTGCTGGAAAAGAAAAAACTCCTTCGGAAAACCCCCTGGACTTACTGCCGGGAACTCACAGGAAAAAAACAACCCAACACCAAAAGATCCCGAGAAAGGCCACAATTGCAGCCGTTTCCAAGGATCTAAGGGAGCAAGATACCCCAGCCGACTCCCCAGCAGGGTAACAACACCAAGCCTCCCGTGGGGCAGTAAATCTCCGCAGAGAAACATCCAGTAAAAGCCAGAGGACGAAGAGGCAAATTTAAGCAACAATATTCCACCAGTCACAGACAGTCAATTGCCCAAACTTCAAGAGGTGGACAAAAAAGGAGCAGGGAAGTCACCTAATCAAAAATATAAATCCAAGGGCTCACAGTTCTTCCATAGCCCTCATAATTCACCCCGCCCGTGCAATTCCTCACAGTCCAGGGCCCAGGCGCAAGGAGGGAGGACTCCCTCCGCCCTCAATACAGCACAGCACTGCTCCCGAACCTCACTGCACACTATCTTTCCTGCTCACAGATCCAGAACACATCAAGTTCGTATAAAATTCCTTCGAATCTGTATAGTCAGCTCCAAAATCCATCAAACTCCAGCCCATGAATTCCCCTCAGCAGAGAACATAAAATCTTTGGAGGGCAGACTGAACAAGCACTTGATTTCCTTACAAGCAGTCACCGAGCGCGCGAAACTAAACACCTGCCAAAACACTTCTTCACCACCACTACTCGACTCCAAGGTGGTTCGAGAATGCTCCCACTAATTTTCCTTGTTCCTTATTCCCCGGTCAGAGTAACAGGCTGCTCGATAAGAGAGAAAATAACGTCCATCAAGCGAACGCCAACACACTCCCTCGATCAGCAAATGATTCGTGACACAAAAATCCCAGATAATCCACAAGTCACTCGGCGGCTCAAAAACAAATTGTTTGGGCAAAAAGGAAAATGACGTCCACCAAACAATCACCAACACGGTCCCTCGGGCAACAAAATGTGTTGAGTTACAAGATACACGACGATCCCGAAATAATCCACAGACCAGTAATCAGTAAGTGACAGAATGGTGTTACCCATTACATACTCCAGTCTTACTAATTCTATAAAGAAAATTGTTAAAATCCATTGGAACACAATAAACCCATAGGGATCCCCGAATTTTGGGAACCACTTATCACTGCCTCCAAAAAGGCGAGTAATTTAAAGGATAGGCTGGTCAAATCTGAACAGAAACCAAAGTCCACACCAAGGGGACACCTTCTCCCAGGCCAGCTGAAACTAGGGATGCACCCCTGTGGTAGGTGCTGCCACTGTAATAATACCTCAAAAAAAAACCAGATTCAGCACCCTAACGGTAACACTAAATACCTTATCAGGACTTTTATTACATGCGACTCTTATCACGTAGTCTATATCATCACATGTCCATATTCTAACTCTTACGTGAGCAAAACTACTAGACCCTTAAAATAACAGGTGACTGAACACAAGAGTAATCAGGAATGAAGCATCTCCAGTTGCTATTCACTTTGCAGAGGAAGGGGTATTGAAAATGTAGACTCACCTCCCAGTGGAGGGGACTGGAACAAATATTTGGAACACTGAGCGATGTTTTGGATTTACACTAACACGACTAGTGAAAGGTTTGGATTAAATGAAGAAGAGAACTGGACTGTGTGCTGGTAAATAGTTCTTAAGAAATGTATTACCTCCCCAACACATTTATTGTTTCCAAATCTGTTCTGTTCGACTCTGTCTTTTCCCCCTACAACCCCCGCCCAAAGACATCGTCATTCCACCAGAGTTTGCCACTGTTTATCCTTATCCTGTTGCTAGCATAGCTCCTTGTCTGTCTCTGCTGCAACACCACTCACATACACAGTGGCCTTACTGTTTAAAAATAGCTACTGGTCTAGGTCATCTATTTATAATATGCTTAGTGTTTACCTCACATCGACATATAACCTACACTTTCCGTAGTTCTTCTTGAACCAATAACATAGACCAATAATACTGCTTTACCCAGTATGCAGCCATTTATGGATCTGGAAGGTGTTCGGTTTTAGGTGCCATACTAGTCTTTTTATGTATTTATAAAAGTACTGCAGAGTGTACATGTTTACCTCCCCAAGCTGTTATACTAATTAGGTTAATGATACTAACCCAATAAGTCTCCGATACTGCTGACCGATGATCCATAGTGTGCTTCTATTATAACTTCTGGAGTACGGAGGGGCAGGTTATGTGCATCCACTGATCACAACTTTTTTTGATCATGATGACACCAGCCGCTCCAGCTGCTAGGCAACAGACGACGCTCTGACAGTACACAAATCGGTTCTTGTCACGACCACATATGATAGCCGGATTCCCGCACTGGCTGAGCCGATCTGCCCCTTGTACTTGGATTTACATTTAATTCAGCTTCATCTGAATGACCATGCTGTGAGAGACTGCCATTACAGTCATGATAACCAGCTATGGTAAGCAACCTGCAGCATCTCGCTATTTTTTGAAAAGTAAATACGCTAAGGCATCTCAATCTCTACTCCTTTTCTGCTTTTCAGAACTCAATTACAGTACCTTTGAGCCAAAGGCTCACTTACAAAGGTTCCACGTCAAGGATACAAAAAATAATAAGGGACAAGAAAAACTAAAGCTCAACATCAATAAGTACAAAGAACAGTCAAATTAAACAGTGGAGCAGAAACAAAGCTAAGCATAGTACAATGGTTATAATAATTAAATTAAAAGAACAAAAAACAAGTAGAAAAAAAATTGTGGCAACCATGTGTGTTGTTTATTTGCTTAACGAGTTAGCACACTAGAACATAAGTACCATTTACAGGTGCAACTCACATAAAGCACAGTACAAATTAACCATAAACCATGAAGGCTTTGTGAGGGAGAATAAGTGTAGGGAGGGAATAGAAGATAGGTGAGGTGGAGGGGAGGAGGGAGGAAAGAATGAGGAAGGGGGAGGGAGGGAAGGAGGAAGGACAAGAGAAGGGAAGACAAGCAGGATGAAGAAAGTGTAGAGGGGGTAAAGTGGGCTAGGGAAATAAGGAAAGAAGACTATGTGGCAGAAAGGGTGAGATGAGAAGGGGGAGAGCAGTATAGCTCAGCAATCGCAGGTACATTGGTTAAGAGAGCTGAGGTATTGGTGCAGTTTTGATTTGAAAGGACCTAGTTTTAGTTCCAAGGAAACCTCCGGAGGAAGGGCATTAAGCCAGGTAGGAGCTCTGAAGGTGAAAGAGCACTGGGCTAAAGAACAAAAACAAGGCGCTGCGTCAGCATGTGGTCTAAAAGCAAAACAAAATGGTTATATTAAATGCTGAAGAAACCAGGTCTCAATCAAACAGAAATTGGATTGCAGGTCAGCTGTGAGAGGAAGCAGTTCAGCATGTGTTGAAAAGATGACCGCATCATCAGCGTAGAGGAGCATGTGGTTGTTGTAGGCCTTAGGGAGGTTGTTGATGAAGAGCCTAAAAAGTTATTGACCCAAAATGGAGCTTTGAGAGACTCCAGCGCAGACAGGGAGGTTACAGGAACGGGTATCAAAAATCATGACGTGTTGTGTTCTATCCATGAGGTAACTGCCAAACCAGTTGATGATCCCTTGAGAGAAGCCTAGGGCAGTGAGGGAGTGGAGTAGGAGCTAGTGGTTGATGGTGTCAAATGCCTTAGTGAGGTCTATGTAAATGGCACCCAGTAGATGACCCCGGTCCAGCGCCTTATGGATGTGATTAGTGTATTCAAGGAGGCAGTGGTCTTGCTGTGAGTTTTGTGGAAACCGTGTTGCTGGGGGCATTGGACGCATTATTTAACCAGGTATTCAGAAAGTTAGTCAGACATGATGCGCTCTAATACTTTGGAGAGTGGAGGGAGGATAGATGTAAGGCGGTAATTGGAAAGTAGAGACCTATCACTGCTTTTATGTACAGGCATCACAATGGCGGCTTTCCATAGATGGGGAACTGTCTTAGAGTAAGGGATAGGCTAAAAAGTTTAGTGAGCGGAAGTAGAACTGTATCAAGTGTGAGACGGAAGAGTTTTAGATCAAGGGAGTCCCCACTGAACCTGGTTTTGCCAAGGACTTTGAAAAGGTAGCGCTGGGTTTTGGCAGAGGAGACTCTCCTAAAATGGAATGGCTGTGTGTTAGGTGGGGGGGGGGATTTATTGTGTTCTCTAGGTGGTCAGGAACAGTGAAGAAGTCACGGGGAGAAAACCAGTGAGGTTGGAGAACAAAGTGTTAAAGGCATCTGCCATTTGTTTGTGGTCCTGAATAGTGGTACCATTATCCACAATCATCAAGGGAGATGTTTTATTTGGCTTGCCAGTTATCTCCTTTATGTTATTCCAGAAATTTCAGATGTTGCCCCAGGAGTTAGAAAGCTCACTTTTGAAGTGGTTTTGTTTAGCTCTCCGAATCTCCCAGGTGCACACATTTCTGGCACCCTGTAATGTTGCATATCATCTTGGGATCTGGTAGCTTCTGCCCACTGCTAAAGGTGGTCCCTGTGAGACATCAAGCTAAGAAGTAAAGGGGTGACCCAGGGGTGTGAGGTACCACAAAGTGTTCGTTTCTGAAATGGGGCATACAAATCACAGGCGGAGTTAAACTGTGAGATGAAGTAGTTAAGTGCATCATCAGTGTTAATATATCTAGGGGAGCTCAATCACAGTGTGCTAGGATGGACTGAAGTTGTTTGAGTTTTCCCTTTTTAAGTAGTTGCTGATGTTGAGGTGGAGGTTTAGGGGACTTGTTCGCCCAGAGGCACAGGACAAGTGAGTAATCACTTAGCAAATCTGGAAGGACAGAGGTGCTAGTGATTCTGTTAGGGTGGGTGGTAAGAATCAGATCCAGAAGGGAGCTAGTGCCAGTCCGAAGGTTGACCATAGTAGGAGAGGGTACCATCTGGGGGAGGCCGATGGCTGAGAGGGCATCATTATAGGGGTTAGTATCATGGGCGAGCCAATTAATGTTGAAGTCTCCAACAGCTCCTATCTCTGAGCAGTGGGGGAGATTGTTAGGGTAGTTAACAACCAGATGAATGCCAGCTGACTGGTCACGAGGAGGGTTGTACACAGATAGGACAGCAAGAGTTTTACCCTCCTGCCCTAGGAATATTTTAATAGCCAGGATTTGGGAGTAGTTGGCAGTATTTACAGGAGGGAGGGCTTGCCCATTTAGAGTTCTTTGAGATAGATGGCGCAGCCTCCCCCTCTTTTGCCAAGGCACTCATGTCTAAATACAACATAACCAGAGAGAGAGAGAGAGACACTCACTCGCATACAGAGCTCCACAGTGGTACAACTTCCTGCCTTCTGACATAACCAATGCTACTTTGCTGGGCTCCTTTAAGAAAAAACTCTGGCAGCATCTAATCTCACTGGCAACCTGTGACTGCTACCGCTAATTTGCCTTTACCTTGCTCCTACCATTTGCAATCTCTGTGATCTCTATTGATTAGTAAAATGTTACGCTTCATGTCCATTGCTTGGGCCCCCAATCAAGTTAACACTTTCATGGGCTTTCTACCCCTGCCTAAATTATTTATTTTCCCTCCTACCTCCCTCCACCTCCTCTTTTTTACTCCTCCGTCATTCCATACCACTTCCCCCCTACCACCTTAATACATCTTCATCATCACCTCACTACCTACAGTACACCACCTCTTCCTCCCTACTCTCCTCCACCCTTCCTACCCTTCCTTTCCCCCACCCTCCTCCCCCTTTATTCCACTTTGACTACACAGCTATTCTTCCCTTTCCCTCCTATCTATCCCCATCCTACCTCCACCTCTGCTTGCCTTCTCCCTCCCCGCACTTTCCTCCTCCCTCCCCATCCCTCTCTACTGGTACGTGATCTTCCTTCTTTCTTTGACTCGGGCACAATCCAATTATCTGCCTATGTTGTTAGTTGTACAATTCTCCTTTTTAAACAAGTGTCCTCATATTATAACAAAAACAAGGCACTGTGTCAGCATGTGTTCTAAAAGCAAAACAAAATGGTTATATTAAATGCACGCTGAAAATAGAGTTAAAAATCTACATTTCGACTTTAGGTCTTCTTCAGGAAATATCCAAAACAGAAAAAACCAAAGATAGAGTAGAGGGGAGATAAAATGAAGGATATATATGTGTGTGGGGGAAGAAAAAGGGGGAGGCTCAGGGAGAAGTGATAAATGGCAAGATTAAGAGAGAATCTGTGAAACAAAAAGGTGATGATGGGAAAGATAAAGCAAAATAGGAGTGAAAGAGCTAGAGAAGTCCCCAGGTGGGGACTAATTAACAGGGCCTAGTAAGAAGGCTGAAAGGTGACAAATGGGGGGGGGAAGGAGACAGAGATGGAGACTTATGGTGAAAATGAAAAAGAAATTAAATGTGTACAGACACAAACAGACTTTGGGGAAAATAAGGGGTGGCTGAAAGATGTTAGTGGAAAATAAGTCTATCATTTAAACCAGAGGGCTGCTGGGAGCCAAGGCGGATGATCAGCTTGGCTTCCATGTTTTTTCTATGGTCAGAATCCCAGAAGCCCTGCTGAAGGACACAAACAGAAAGGTCACTGACACTGTGGTCCCTGGAGATAAAGTGGGATACAATGGGGTTACCAGTGTCACCATTCCTAACTATTATGTAATGTTCCCGAAACAGTCAGCAAGTCGCCTACCAGTCTCTCCGATGTAAATGACTGTACACTTCCTGCAAAGAATACAATATACCACATTAGTGCTGGTGCATGAGAACTCCTTAGTGATGTGAAAAACACCTGTAGGCCCCTGAATTTCAGTCACACTGGAAACATATTTGCAGGTGTAGCAGCGAGTCCTGTTGCAAGGTTTGGTACCTGGTAGGGAGGAACTGTTAGGAGTAGGTAAGCTGTTTTTAACCAGGAGATTCTGCAGGTTAGGTGGCCGGAAGTAGGAGGCAATAGGTGGTTCTGTAAAGGAACCACTAATGTTAAGGTCAGTTTGCAAAATGGGAAAGTTACTGGTGATGATCCTGTGAAGAGAAGGTGTGCTCTGATGGAAAGGAAGCACTAGTGGAATTCGCTGTTGTTCTTGTGTGACAGTATCCTTCCTGCGAGGGTCAAGGTTACAGGGCATGTTACTGACCCGGAAGAGTGCTCTGTCCACTGTGCTTTTAGGGTATCATCTGTTGATAAAAAAAACTGTGCAATATTTGGGTCTGCTCAGCAAAATTATCCTCTTCACTGCATAACTTGCGAAGTCTAAGAAGCTGTCAATAAGGCAGGCCATTCTTGACATGTTTAGGATGGCAGTAGCTGTGGAGGAGGAAACTGTGAAAGTCAGTGGGTTTGTAAGAAAGAGATGTCTTCAGACCAGTGTTCTGTACCGACAGTTGGATATCCGGAAAAGGCAGTGTAGAGAAGGATACTGCAACAGTGTATTGAAGGGAAGGATGGGCCATGGTAAACTTGTCAAGGAAGACTTGGAGGGTGTTATGTTACCGTTACCTAGTGAAACGTCAGCCTTTGTTTTAACTCTGCACCCTGTACGTGCTTAGATTGCATAACTATTGAGTAACTATTGTTAGAATTTATGCCTATAGACAGTTTTCAATTGTTTCTTGCTGCATCTGTGGAACGTATCTGTATTCTTGTTTGTGTCATATTTGACATGGAACCTATGAAAGAGCTTTCTGCTCAAAGGTGTTAATCCAAGATCTCAATAAATAAAACAAATAAATAAATAAAGAGAAATCGTGGAGTCTAGTAGTTTAGGTGAGAGTCATGTTTCATTAAGGGCAAGAACCTCAGGAGAATGCTGCTTGACCCAAACGAGCAGGTCATCAAGTTTGGGCAACAAACTACGAATATTAATGGAGACAATAGTAATATGACTGTACGTGGCCTTAACGCTATGCGGGTACTGGGGATGGGGGGGGGCCAGGGTTGGGGTGAATATTGCCGGATAGGAGAAGGAGAAGTAAGGTTATTCTGTAAATATAGCATTTCAGAGATTTGGACAGGAGTCATTTGCTCCAGGGTGGTGCAACTTTCTTAGGGGTGGGGTGTGTGAAATGAGAGGGTGAGTTAGGGGAGAAGACAAGGGGAGGGGAGAGGTTAGGTGGGTGGAAGAGAGCAGGGATATGGAGATAGAGTGCGGTGAAGGTTGCATTAAGGGGTAGAGTGCCCAGATGCACAGTTTCGAATGAGGAGAAGGGGGTGGATGAGATGAGGGGGTAGGGTAGGAGCAGGTAGGGAGAGTTAGGAGGAGGAAAAGAGGAGAGAGGAAAGCCAAGATGTAACAACATATTATAGGTTGGTGGGTAAGGGGCATGGGGATGATAAAGCAGAAGGGGTGAGGGGTGGGGAGGAGAGGGTGGGGGAAAGATGGTGGAAGGTGGAATAAAGGTAAGAAGTGTGATTACGACAAGGCGGCTGCGATGGTGAAGTGGTCAGCGATGGCGCCTTTAGTGGAGAGGGTCAAAAGTTCAGATCAGAGAAGGGCAGGTTAAAGATGCAGGGGAAAAACAGGGGGAAACGTGGGAGGAATTAGAAAAGGATGGAGAGACTGAAGAATGAAAGGTGCAGTTTGAGTGAGGCTAAAAGTGGGAAATCAGGGTGCGCAGTAGCGACACCAAGGGGTGGAAGTGAGAAGACTTGAGGTATCAGGCAGGATAATATGTGGTATATGGTACCACATTAGCTAAAATGGGTCACTGAGTAAAAGAAACATATGGTGTGTGCTATGCAGACCTGTGTGCTATGTAGACCTGTGAAAACTCACGCTGAAACAACCTGTAACTAATATGAGCGGAGACCAATAAATTACTAAAGGTAAACAATGTAGCTAAACTTTTAAAGCTCTATGCAAAAGCAGGTCACTTGTTTAAAAATAGCTGCAACTTAAGAGAGAATAGTGTAATGATAGCTTTAAACACTTAGTGGAAGAAGAAGAATAAACGAACCCTATTAAGCACAAAAAAGAAAATAAAATGTTAAAAATGTCAGATCTCCGGAGGAGAGATTACACAATAGGGACGTCACTTTTATAAACACATACAGGTATGTGTTTAGACAAGTAAGAGACCTAAGAATTCATTTAAGAAACATGTTTGTATATGGAAAGCTGAATACCAAAATCACTGTGATTTGTATACTGTCACAGAAAAAAATGTGAGCACTAAGCACATGAAACTGTGTAGCAACTATGTATAGAAGAGTAAACATAAGAAAACCTTAATCAAGTTGATATCATGAAGCTCTAGATAAATTTAATAATATCTATATTTAAATAATAGGAGATGGTGTTAAATAAATGTTTGCAAATAGACCTAATGGAAAGTTTGCTGTTTTTGCAGTACTGGCCGCTGGCAGTGGGTGGCGACAAAGGATTATATTGACACTAGAATGTAATGAAGAAATTCTTTTGAGAAAGCATTGAAATGTTTGAGGTGTATTAGAGATCAGACGGTGCCTTGTATATGGTGCTTCCTCCTCACTGAGCCGCCACCCGGAGTCTCCTTTCTTTTGCCAGTGACGCTTAGGGGCAACCCAGTATCTCCTACTGGAGCATTGGCCCCCACCGCCACCAGCTCATTTCCCCTCCATCTTGACCAATGCCACCCCTTTTCTCGCTTTACTTGTGTCTCCTCCAGGTGCCCCCCCCCCACCCAAAATTACTTTCTTGTTTGGGGGAAATTTCAACGCTACCAAGAGAAGTTCCCCCATGTCTCCCAGATTGTGTGCCCCGGAACCATCCTCCGAGGGAGTGTCTCCTTTCCTCCTTGCTCCTGCTCATTCCTCCAATGGTTCCTATCAGTTGCTTCCTTCCCCTGTCATTGTGACGAGGGGTGCATAACTGTTTTCATGCTGGACACCCAGGCTTGTCCTTCCCATGTCTGTTGTGCCCACATCTGAATGTAGGCCCACAATATCCAGCTTCTTCCTTCTTTTTCCTGAACCTACTATCTTCCACCATTCCTGAGCCATATTTGCCTCAATGCCTCCCAATCTCCTTGATGTGTACCTCTGGTGTGTTACTTCGCCCTGCCTGGTTTGTACCTGCACAGCTGTAATAGTTCCCTGTCTTAACATCAATGATATCTCATCATCATCATCTGCATCCTCCCATCCGCCGCCCACCTCTTATACCAATGGGTGTAGCGGGTTTACACGACTGAAGAGACTTAGCACGCCAACCAATGCCCACCCCCTTCCCGCCACCCCTCAAGGCTCCCCCTGGACACCTCTGGTCACTTTGCTAGTGCTGTAGAAATGTCCACCTGCAATAGTTGCTCGCCTCCTGTTGGATGAAAGTTGTCCTGGTCTCGCAACAACAATTCCCACTTGTATGTCATTTCACCTCCCATTGTCTCTCATCACCCGCCCCAACGGCCACGGTTGCATGCTAAGCCAGTTTCTCCCCTCACTACTGTCTAATTGTGTGTCAGCCATTGAAGTTGACGCTACTGTGCTACTCAGTAAGAGGGGGTATCAGTAGTATAACAGTGTGAACAAAACCACTGCTGATTGACTGGGAACATACAATATTGTGTTTATACTTATGGTATTAATTTGAGGTTTTGAAAAAATGAGTCACAATTATCACCTTAGTCATTACTTGCCCATTTGTCAGCTTCTTGCAGTCACCCCCAAACAACCCACCCCCCCCCAAAAAAAAAATATTAACCAGGCATGGCCAAGATGATTCAAACAGCAGCTGATCCACAACTATCAGTGCTTATGTAACCCCCAGGTGGTGCTATCCCAAGAGATCTTAGGGCCAACAGGCTCAGGTCCGGTGGCCAGTGGAGCAGCCAGACCACACTTACCCTCAATGGAACTGCTGACAGGGAGCTACCCTGATTTAGTACTCATGACTCCTGTAGAAGGATGCCTCTCACACCACTTGCAGGACACAGGCGTGTGATCCAAACACTTCTACACTCATTTATATGTAGGACAGAGGGGTACCATACCAGGCAGCTGCTTTAAACTCCCGAACATTTTCACTGCACGAAGTGGGTAATGCAATGCAGCTTCACTTTTGCTGACAGACCAAGCACGATTGAAGCAGATTCTCCAGTCCTCTACAGGGTGAGCCTGGTAGGTAGCTGTCATGTATACAGCCTCCTCCGCCTGCATGCCACAGCGGATCTTGTCCTGCTCCTTCTGGCGATACTGTTTCCCGACTTCTTGGCCTTCCACATGCGCTTCCTGCGTGAAGACTCTATAGCGCAGGAGCCCCAAGCTCCTTCTCTCCTCACAGCCACGACGACTCTGCTCCCTCAGCCGTTAAGCAGGGGGTCCTCATTCAGGCACGACACAATGCTATTGGAGGGCTCCTGCAGCCGATCCCCTCTACTTCCTTCTATTGGTGCAAAAAAGGAGCCACCTTCTGGACTTCAGTTCCCAGATCACGGGCCATACCTCCCATTGCAGCTGTCTCCCAAAAGAGTCCCAGCCCTAATTGGCTGCACAATGCTCCATTTTAAGTGCCCCTGGATCCTCATTGGACCCCATAGACAGTCCGGGTCCAAAATGGAGGGGCAAAACGCACAAAGTCCCCGCTGCAAGGGAAAACAGTTTAGACAAACTACATTCCTTAATACTCAGTCAACATATAATACATAAATACCACAGCCCAATAAGGGGCCCGCTTTGCCTACTTAGCAATGGCAAAAATAGAGCACCTACCATGCGGCTCAGGCGGGACTCGAGCAAGAGAACCCACAGTCCCCTCCCTTCTTAGTAAACTGACTGGGTCAGCAAGCTGGCAGTTCTTAAAGAGACCACTAGAGGCATTCTAGTAAACCCCCGTTTATAAGGGGGTTACACTTAGGAAAATTAGAATATGCAGCAAGCAGCAGTAATAGTTTCATTTTTGAGTCTCATTCTCACCATGCTGTCTCAGAGGTGGTAGAACATGATGAAATGCATTGCTTGTAAACAAAGGAGATAAGAGATACACCACTATTCAGTGCATCTTTACATTGCACTGATAGTTGAATTTAAGTAATGTTATTCACAGAATGGTATGGAAAATCTTCATGTTCCTGTACCCCCCACCACCAAAAAAACAATGTATACAGTAATGCAAATTCTCCATACAACAAATTAACGGTGATCTAGTGCAACCACCCTCACACCACCTCACAACACTTACTACAACAGAACCCTGAAGGAGGTGCAGGCTGCATATCATCCTCTTCTCACCACCACCACGAGGCAGCGACTGACTGTCAGTGGTGGAGTGACCTCCATTAACCATATAGTGAACTTCAACAGTACACATACATGGCGTCACCAAATAGAGGTGTTGGTGATAGGGGCAGTATGTCATGGTGATGGCATGGGAGTTTCATGGAAGGTGGTGGGTACATCGTGCATGATAGCAGGTGGTTCGGTCAAGTAGACCACCGAGCATGTGCTTTTTTTTTTGGGGGGGTGGTATATATGGCGCATGAACTGGTAGCCTTGGATGTAGGGGAAGGTGATCTCAAAGAAGTAAAAGTCGGCATCATGGAAAGGGAACATGGATTTATTATAAACATCTGTATCACAAACATCAGCATGGAGCAAAACACTACAGTGTGGTTGGAGACACCGGACATTGAGGAGAGTGGCTGCATATCAATATTAGTAAGCACTAAATCAGGGTGCTGAAATGTGGGATTCATTACATCAAGGAAAAAATTAAGACTCTGAGGAGGGAGATAGCATACATACAAAAATTATTAAGTGCTGCATTAGGAACATGACATAAGAGTGCATTACAAAAAGTATAAATGGGCTGTGTTACAAGGCAATGTTACAACAAATGTGTGTCTCATCATCAGTGCACTTGTAGACACCTAAAGCTCATGGGGTGCTCACTGACACACTGATAACTAATAAATACGATATGTGAAAAGTGCAGCAGGCTACAGTACAACAGAAATGATAGATAAAGCTATACATAATAGGTTTCTTTGTGCATTAAATTATTTGTAATTAACAATTTTCTAGCCATTCTGAGGTGAAATTGCAGGACTTCGGGGAAGCTTGCAGGCAGGATGAAACTAGCTGTCATGCACAAGGAGAATGGGACAGAAATGGGGAAGTAAATATAAAGGGACTGTAGGAGGAAGGAAGTAGGATCCAATTACTGATAGTGGCTGCACACCTCCCCCACCTGCTTTAGATATTGTTAGAAGTGCAGGCAGAGCCAAGGGCAGGTTATCAAATAAAAGGCGGGGTCTCACACAGCACAGAATGGCACAGTTATATTTGGATTTCTTACAAAAGTACAAGGAGGAAAAACAAACAAATGGTTGTGTCTTGATGGATGAAATATGGAGTACCACAGAGCCTAAATTCAAAATGGTGAGTGAGATTACAGATTCTTGGAAAAATCTGACAGTGCAGCTTTAAATGTTGATTTTGAATAATTATGAAAAATGACAATTTCCTGTATTTATGAAGATGTTGTGAAAAATATTTGATTTAATATTAGATCTTATTCCCTGAAGAAGCCTAAAGAGGTAAAACCTTGGGTCTCTGAGGCTCTAAAGTGATGTTTGTGGAATAAATAAGCAAAATTCAATCTGAGAAGAATTTGGATGTGGCTGTTTTTTTTTTCAGTCTTTTGGTGACTCTATGCCCACCAGCCCCCACAGAACTCTAATTTGAATTTTTGAAGGGACCCTATCCTATGTCCCCTTTTTTCTGAACATCCCATCAGTTATGCATGGCACTGGCAGCCCCTCCCCATTAACTCTCCGAGTCATCAGGCTAACTGCCCCCCCGGCTCCTTCTTCTCTGACCACCCGGCCCAACTTGAGCTACCAGAGCAGCCAGTTCGGCAGCACTCATATGGACAGACCCATCCCACTCCCAGGTCCAGGAAGATGTGACTGTAGCCCCAAGCAAACACTTAGTCTGACAGAGTCTCAGGTGACCGTGTTTGCCGCCAAATTTGAAACAGCTGATGCCAGCTCTCATCTCTATGCAGATGCTGATGAATGACATTCTCAGTCTTAGCTGCTTGCTGCTGCCATCAGAATGAACACAGCGAGTGTACTGCAGGTGTGATGATGTAAGTCGTGACGGTCACCCCCTCCAAGTTTGGAGATGCAGTCGTCCTCATTCTAAGAAGCAGAAAGCAAAAAAAACCTGATAAATGACTGATGCATGGAACTGCGGTCCTTACCAGCCACATGTGCAAACAGTTTAGAACAGGACCCCAAGAAAACAAGGGCTCTACACATGGGCATACTTGGCATACCAGTAAATCCAGCCCTGGCCACAGAGCAGGGGCATCGGGGACAATGAGAAAGTTCCCATCTCCATCCTCAGCCTCCTACCCCTGAGATAGGACTCAAACCAACAGATGGCAGTGCTAGTGAATCCAACATACACCTGCAGACAATCCAACAAAAACCCATGTCCACAGTGCCAAACGCTTAAGAGAGATCAAGGAGCATGAGAATTGACCATTCCCCTTCCCCCATCTCTCGCCCTGAGAAGGTCATTATGCACTAAGACCAATGGTGTCTCAGTGCTATGCCTAGATCTAAAACCAGATTGGAGGGGCTCATAGATGTCATGAGCTGTAAGGTGTGCCTCACGCTGTAGTGCCACAATCTTCTCAATCACCTTATCTAGAAAAGGTAAGTTAGAGATAGGATGGTAATTCGCTAGAACCATCAGGGTACAAAGTTGACTTCTTCAGAAGGTGCTGAACCAGTGCGTTTTTAAATGTCACCAGGAAGACCCTTCCAACAAGGAGCATTGAATTATCCCTGCAAACACTAACTCCAAAGCCCCCAGGCAGCTCATTAGTAGACGCATGGGACCTGGGTCTAATTCACAGCAACTGGGCCGCAGCTCCAAAATCACCTTACAAACCTCTTCCACTGAGAATGCCTGAAACTCTGCCGAAGACCACTGAGTGTGTCCATGAGGTCCACACCCAACTCTGCTGGGCCATCACAGCCTGCTTGGAGAGATCCTAGCCTGAGCAGAAAACACTCTATCAGAAAAATCGAGTGATCTCTTTGCATTTAACTGCTGACAGTGCTCTCACTGACTGGAGACGGACTGGATTTAACAGCCTGTCCACAGTACAGAAGAACTGAGCCAGTATCCATTCCTCCTAGCCACAATCTCCTGGGACAGAAATGCTACCTTCTTATGGGAGACTGCCCTTAGACACTTACTGTAATGAACCTTCAAAGCCAGTTTGTCCACCTAGGCCTCAGACCTCCTTAAACAGCACTCTAACCTCTGACTCCTGGCCTTCAGCTCCCTAAGCTCCCCATCAAACCATGGGGACCCTAAGCATGAGACCCAGGGTTGTACACAGAGAGGTACTACAGAGTGAAAAGCCTCTGCAGCAGCTCTATTATAGGTCACTACTGCATTCTCTGATCCCATCTTACAAGATGTTCAGCATTGCCAACAGTCTTTCTAGCCCAGACCCTCTTAAAGGGCAGTCCTAGACCATCTCCACAGGGGAAGACCACCGGCGGGGGGGGGGAGCCGAAGAAGTTCACTGTGCAATGATCCAACCAGCTAACCAGATAAATCTCTAGGTTACTCACCCTAAGCCCCAGGGAGAAAACCAAGACCAAGGACTGTCCATGTTGGTGAGTTGCAGAGGTAATAACTTGTGCAAGGTCCAGTGAATCCATCAACTGGAGGAAATCTCTTCCAAAATGAGAGAATTCATTGTAAACCCAGGCATTGAAGTCACCCAGAATAATCCATCTGGTGACTCCAGAACCCTCTTGGCAACGAAGTCGCAATTTCCCACTGAAAATGCCCCTCATGCCCTGGAAGCCAGTACACTAGGCAGATACTACAACCTGCATCTGGATCCCCATGCACAGACACGCATTAAACGATGACATTTCCCCCACTGGGTTCACAGTGAAGTTCAACTTGGATCTACAACAAATGGTAACCTCGATCCTGTCACAGGTAATGTACCATGGAGAGCCCAGCTGGGACTGCTGCCTCCAACACTGGGCCAGCATCATCATCATCAACCAGTTCTCCTTGATGCAAGCCAGATCAACCAAAGAACCCGATATTAAATCTGCTCCAATTGCAAGCCCATTTTACTGGCTGCACTTTACATAGAGAGTAATGGTTATGGCAACTGTGTGTTATGGAATTTTTTTTTTTTTACACCCAAGGGGTGTGATATTATCAACCTCAGAGCGAACCTCAAGAGGTTTATGAGGGCATCACCGCCCGAGGATGTGTAAAAAAACTCCATTAACACAGCAGGTGCATAAATACAGGTTACTCACCTGTAACAGGAGTTCTAGGAATGGTATATGTTGTTCATCCACACTTATTGGCGGGTTCCTTGCCGCTTTAAATCTTGCCGGAAGGTCTTCAAGCTGGCTCCTCCCACCCACCCGGGTGGTAAAACTCTCGGCTCCGCCCCATGAAGCCAGATCTGGCCCGCTGGAAGCTCAGGTTGTGCGTCGAAGCCGGGGAGGTCGGGTGGGTCGTGTGGATGAACAACATATACCATTCCTAGAACTCCTGTTACAGGTGAGTAACCTGTATTTCTAGGGACATGGATATGTTGTTCATCCACACTTATAGGCAGACTCCTAGCAGTTCTCCGGGAGGAGGGAGGCAAGGCGCACCACCCCAATACTTACTTGGGAAATAAGGACTGAGAGCCGAGGCCCCAAAACCAGCATCCCGCGTGACTCAAGGTCGATGTGATAATGGGTAATAAAGGTGTGCTGACTTCCAGGTAGCAGCCCTGCAGATTTCCTGGATAGGGACATCCTGGAAGCAGCCACCGATGCAGCAGTATGCCGGGTAGAATAAGCTCTTATCCTCTGGGGCTCCATGCCGCCAACTTATAGCAGCGATCTATGCAGGAGGTGACCCACCTGCCTATCGTCCGGCAGCTGCAGGTCTGCCAGATGCGGCTTCAGCGTAGGTGACAAACAGCTGGCGAACCTCTCCCCGAATTTCAGCCGTGCGCTCCTTATAATAAGCGAGCACCCTTCTAGGGTCCAGAGTATGGAGCCTATATTCGGCCTCCGAGGTGTGATTGGGGTAGAACACCGGCAGAGTCACACCTGGTTAAGGTGAAACTCCGACACCACCTTTGGAAGGAATTTCGGGTGGGGGCGCAGGACAACCTTGTCCCTGTGGAAGACCAGGTAAGGAGACTCGATGCAAAGCGCCTGGAGCTCTCCCATCCTTCTGGCTGACGTGATAGCCACCAAGAAGGCGGTCTTCCACGACAGGTGAGAGAGTTCACACCTGTGCATTGGTTCAGATAAGCGCCCATGAACTGCCAGTCCAGCAGTAGATCCCACGGAGGTGGAGGTTCTCGCACCCGAGAAATGTGATCAAGGCCTATGAAAAAGTGCCCGACCACCTTTTCCTCGCCACTGACTGCTTTGCCCGCGCCCGTAAGCAGAGATGGCTGCCAGGTGCACCTTTAGGGTCAGCCGACCTAAGCCCTTGACTAGAAAGGGACCATAAATAGTACAAAATGCTTGCCACAGAACAGGAGGAAGGGTCCAAGCCCTTGCCCTGACACCAAATGGAGAATCTCTTCCATTTGAAGGCGTAGCATTTTCTGGTCGACTCCTTACAGGACGCCTCAACGACATTGAGGACCTCGTCGGAAAGACCCAAGGCCTGGAACTCTAGCCGCTCAGGAACCAGGCCGTCAGGTGCAGGGATTGAAGGTCCAGATGGAACACCTTCCCCTGATTGACTGAGAGCAGGTCCGGGCGAGCTGGAAGCTGCCTCGGGAGCCTGGAGCTGAGGCTGAGGAGATCTGGGTACCAGAACTGGCGGGGCCAGTCTGGGGCTATCAGGATCACCTGCGCCTTGTCCCTCCTTGCTTTGAGAAGCACCTTGTGAATCAAGGGAAATGGGGGAAAGGCGTAGAAGAGGCCCGGGGTCCACAGCCTCGAGAAGGCATCCCCCTGCAGCGAGCCCTGCTGAGGGGGGCGGGCATGAAACAGCCTCAGCTTCGCGTTCTCCCTGGAGGCAAACAGGTCCACCTGAGGTGTGCCCCAGTGGGAGAACAGATCTTGTACTACCTCCGGCAGGAGAGACCACTCGTGAGATGCAGCCCCTATCCGGCTCAGGGCATCGGCCAGGGTGTTGGAGGCTCCTGCCACGCAGATAGCTAGGAGATCCGCCTCCAGGCTGTGCCAGTGACCAAATACGGAGAGCTTCCTTGCATAGAAGCATGGGCGCGTCCCGCCCTGGCAGTTCAGGTAGTACATGGTCGTGGTATTGTCCGTCTGGACTCGGACCACTTGACCCGGAGAAATGGAGCAAAGGCGGTGAGCTAGGCGGACCGCTCGGAGCTCCAGCAGGTTGATGTGGCATCGGGACTCCTTGAGGGGACCAGAGGGCGTGCACTCAGTGTTCCCAGATGGGCATCCCAACCCATCAGAGAGGCATCGGTCGACAGAGAGACCGTCGGCTCGGGGCGGACAAATGGGATGCCCTCCTGCAGATGGAATGGAACGGTCCACCACTGGAGAGCGTTCCATATCTCCTGGGTCACTATCTCTAGCTGGTCCAAGGATCGCAGCGTTGTGACCACTGGCTGGCCAGTCCCCACTGAAGGGGCGCATGTGCCAGCGGGCCCAGCGGACCACGCTGGTATGAGGCCGCCATGAGACCCAGAAGGCGAGGAAGTCCCGGCAGGGCGAACTGCCCAACCAGAAATGATTGGGCAAAGGAGGTAAGAACCTCGGCCCTGTCCGCCGGGAGCCGTGCTCTGGCTCGAAGAGAGTTGAGCTCTGCCCCGATGAACAGGATCACCTGCTTCAGCTCGAGTTCCGACTTGGCCTCGTTGATGAGGAAGGCCAACTCGGGAGCAAACTTGGAGGGCCAGATCTCTGGACACTCCACCTCCCGTCTGGAGGAGGCTACTATCAGCCAATCGTCCAGGTAAGGGTACACCCGGACCCCTCGGCGCCGCAGGAATGCTGTCACCACTGCCATGCATTTGGTGAAGACCCTGGCAGCTGGAGATAAGCCGAAGGGCATGGCTCGGAACTCGAAGAGGGATCCCTCCGCTCGAAAGCGGAGGAATCTCTGATGTGACAGACGGATAGGGACGTGAAAGAACGCGTCCTGTAGGTCCAGAGAGCAGAACCACACGCCGTGTTCCAGAGATGGCATTATCTGCGCCACAGTGACCATCCTGAAGGTTCGAGACCTTAGGAACTTGTTCAGGTCGTGTAGGTCGAGAATGGGGCGCCAGCCCGTCCGGTTCGGAACCAGGAAATACCTGGACACGAACCCCGGGTCTAAAGGGGGGTCCTCCACCTCCGTGATCACCTCCTTTTGGAGGAGAGGCAATATCGGCTCGGCGAGCATCAGTGAGACTGCAGACCCGAGGCCCCGAGTCGCGACGGCTCTGAAGGGCGGGCCTGCCGAATTCAGAGGTAGGTCTTTTCCCACCACCTCAGTACCCACCTGTCCGTGGTAACAGCGGACCAGTTGGAAAGGAAGTGTCTGAGCATCCCCCAAGGGGGAACCAGGGGTGAGGTGACAGGGATGGGGACGACACCTCAGCCCGTCACTGGGCAGGCTTGGAGGAGGGACTGGCGAGGGACCTCCTGAGCCTTACCTCCCTGCTTCCTGTTGGAGAGCCGGCCAGCAGGCTTGGGATACCAAGGTCGAGCCTGCTGGCCCTGACGTTGTTGCCGGCTCACAGGCTCCACATGCAGGGCGACTAAAAGGGCTTAAGCTGTGGCCTGTGCGGCCTTTGTCCTTCTGAGCGGAAGAGACCGGTCCAGTCGCTAGATTGGACTTCTCGATCTTCTGCAGGTGACCTTCCACCCCAGGGCCGAAGAGGTCAGTCCCAAAGGGAACATCCGCAACTTGTGCTGGGTATCCGAGTAAAGGTGGATATCCTCAGCCAAGCCCGACGACATACGCCACCGCGGCCGCCACAGACCTGGCACATGAGTCCTCGATGTCTAACGCAGTCTGGAGCTGCTGTTTAGCCACTGTTCCTGCCCTGGTCCCGCACTTCGCCTGACGGTAGTCTGCAGATCGCGGAAGATGAGGACAACCATCCAGGGAGCCCAACAGGGCGTGAGAAAAATGTGCCATGAGGACGGCTGAACTGGCCTGACAGGCCGAGAGAGGACGTAGCGTAGACTTTCGCCCGCATAATCCACTTTCTTGGATTCCTTGTCGGGAGGTTTGTCTACATCCCTGGCGTTCGCCGCCGGAAAACGCTGTCGGTAACCAACCCTCGGCCGAGGGTGTTCCAAAACCGACAGGGAACGTGGGACCGTGATATTTCCGGCTTGGCCAGGCTAGGGCAGGAAGCAGGGACGCATGCCAAAGTTCCAAGCCGGACCCACTGGCTTCGCCACCGGAAAGCCTCCGTGAGGAGAACCCTCGGTCCAGAATCTCCGTGAGGGGATACCTGGCCCATTTAGAAATGGGTTCGAGCTTCATCCCGGTGGACTCCGAGATGAGTCGAAGCAACCCTAAGAAGGACGAAGGGCTATCGTCCACTGACTGCCCTCCTGAGGACTCCAAGTCCATGCGCTTGGAGAAGAGGGAGAAACCATCATCGGACTCGGAAGAGTCCTCAAAGAGCTGCCTCGGGCCTGAGCCACCCTCCACCTGCCGAGGTTTATCGGGAGTGAGGGTGACAGACAGCCTATGGGACAAACCCAAGGCCGACCGAGAATTTTTGGTCGGAGCCCCAACTAATGGCTGTGGGGCGGAGGTTCCACCAGAATCGGTGGGGCAGCTGGAACTGGCCGAACAACCGCCTGGGAACAGGCTCCTTGGCTACAAGGGTTGTTTGCCGCTCGGTGACAGCCACTTAATGGTCGGAAGGCGACTGAGTCGGCTTATTCCCAGTCAAAAGGAGCTGTTGCCAATGAGTTCCCTCGTACCTCAGACGCAACTTGCGCCGAAGCCTCCCCTCGTCCGAGGAAGAGGAAGAGCGGCGGCGCCGCTTGCGGCGGTGCCGAGACCGAGACCACCTATGGCGGCGGGATCAGTTGGACCGCGAGGATGTCCGAGACCGAGAGTCTCGACTAGGCCGAGGAAGGCAAGGAGAAGTGTCGGAACTGCACTCCTCAGCTCGGACGATCTCATCAAGGCCTGAACCGGAGGCACAGACGAGCCGACGGGATCCTCAACTCTCTACCGGGGACGGAGAGGGGATTCTCAGCTTCTCCAGCCGACAGCCGCCTAACGGTCGAGACAAATCTCAACCGCTGGCTGCCGGAGTCTCTGTCAACTGACCTGACCAGGGTACACCGTGAAGCCAGTGGCTGAAGCTGAGGGGTCGGACAAGTCGACTGTCAACAAGGGAGGGGATCTTTCCCGCTCCCAAGAGCGTCGACAGAGAGACTTACTTTTGCTCTTTTGGACCTGGAAAGGTCCGAAGAAGTTGGACCCTCACCTTTGGTGAAGGGTCAAACAAAGCTCATTAAAAGAAGCCGAGTACGAGGCACCGAGAGAGGGACAAAAGTCGCAGCCGAGGTAGAAGCACCGCGCCGCCTCTCTTCGAGGGCAATCATCTGCTCGAGCTGATCCGCCGAGCCCGCCGCCGCAGACACCGCCAACAGGCCTCTTAGATTTCACGGTGAATTCTCTCTTCTCGGGCGCCCCAGTTGTGTCAGACGCCTGGGTCTTCAGGGCGTAGGCCGAAAAGAAAGAGCACAAGTCATGAGCCTGCGGGTCGTGCTCAAGACCCAGGCAGTGGCATGCGTGGAGTGCGGATCCGTCCTAGACATCTTCTGCCATAAGGGCACCTCCGGGAACGGGTCGATTTGTCCATCAGCCGCCGAGGAGAAGAAGACCGTTTTAGCAAAAACTTTTGATTTCGAATTTCAAGAATTAGAACCAGTCTTAATCGCAGAGCGTTAAGGAAGGAACCTGAGCTTCCAAGCGGTAAGGAAGATCTGGCGTCATGGGGCGAAGCTGAGAGTTTTACCACCCGGGTGGGTGGGAGGAGCCAGCTTGAAGACCTTCCGGCAAGATTTAAAGCGGCAAGGAACCTGCCAATAAGTGTGGATGAACAACATATCCATGTCCCTAGAACTTTTATTTTTTATAATTGCTGGAGCAAGGGAGACAATACCAAAGTATATTATTGAAGCAGCTATGCTGTATTCTTCACTACGGCTGCTAGCCTCAATCTACCTGCTACACTGACACACACACACAGGCACACACACACACACACACACACACACAGTCTTTCCTCCAAGATATTTTAGCATGTGTCTCTTTTGTTTTTGTTTTTTACTGCGGAACTGCACCAAACAGCCACTGCCATCCTTGAAAACACTGGCTGTCTCCTGATATCGCGCTAGAAATGCGGCAGCACAGGGATCAACCAGACGGCGATTTTTTTTTTAAATGTAAGGGCAGGATCAACCAGATAAATACTTTTAAAAAGTTCTACATTACCGGGACTTGCAGGCAACGATAAATGTGGGTCTGAATCCTCGGCAACAGAGAAACCACCGGAAAAAACGTAACCACCATCTTTGCTGTGGTGTTTGTCCCGCCCACTGTGACAGTAAGAACCAATGAGGTGGCGCACAAACTATGAGTGAGACAAAATGCCGTAATAACTGGTTCTACCAGTTATTACAGCATTTGAAATGTGACTCTGCTCCGTGTGTTAAAGGGGGTCACCAGTAATTATATATACATTGTAGTTAACATAGTAATTTAACGTCAGAAGGGACTCTTGGTCCAGCATGTCCCCCTTGCCCACATCATAAGAAAGGATGAAGTACTGTAAATCTAATTAGCAGACATACCAATTTATAGGGATTTTCTACCCACTCAACTACTCAGTGTACCTGGTGCTTCCCTTGGCAGACTGAAATCCGTTCAAGCTTATATTAAAGGCCTGTATTGTCTTCACAGCCACGGTCTCCACTGGTAGGCTGTTCACTGACCTCTGAGAGAAAAAGTACTTCCAAAAGATATCCCTAAATTTACCATCCCAGAGCTTCAGAGCCTGTCAAAGCATCCTGCTGCAGAGCAACAGATCAAACGCCTCCTGACTGTTCATTCTTACTGATATACTTGCACATGCACTCAGCCTCTTAGTCTCCAAAGTAACAATGTTTAAAGCCTACAGCCTCTCCTCATAACATTTGTCCCCCATACCACTGATTATTTTGGTGGCCCTGTGTTGCACCCTCCTGATGGCCTCAATGTCCTTTGGTACTGAGGAGGCCAAAACTGCACGCAGTACGCCAGACAGGACCTGACGAAGGCCTTGTGAAGTGACAGGATTACTTCCCCTTGCTCTGCTGCTCTTCTCCCCCTCGATGCACCACAGCATTCTTCTGAGCCTCTTGACAGCAGCCACACACTGCAAGTTCTACTTCAGTTAATTTCAGTTATGACCTGAGTCATTTTCCTCCTCAATTGCAGCAAGAGGAGCTCCACAACAGTGCGTAAGTACTACCTCCGTTTTTCCTCTGTTTTAACAGTCCCCAACAAATGTTGTCCATAGTGAGTAGAATAGACTGGAAAACTTATTTTATGTCATAATTTACTGTATTTAACCAGGATAGCCCATCTGAGATGTACCATCTCATTTCCATTGGGGTCCTGCTTCTACCCATTACTGCAGTCGAACGGACTGGAACACTGGGAGGGAAAGTGATTTGCTCAAAGTCACACAGTGACTGTTTGGCTCAAGTGGGGGTTTAATTGGTGGTCTCCTGGCTCCCAGGTTGGTGCTCTAATCACTACACCACATTTTGCAATCTGTAGGGTCCGGCAAGAACACTTTTAAAAGGGAAACTGACCAGAACACATTAGATGGGGCCCAAGGACAAGAGAGGAAAACAGCTGCATTAACTCTTTATCTACAGCCGTGGAAACATTTAAAGAGCCTCTGACATCACTGACAGAACTTTGAACTAAGTAAGATTTAGACACAGTACAGTTCATATTTAAGCTTTAATAGAGGCTGGGACAGGTATAGAGGAGGGTAAGGGTCATGGGTAGGGAGGATGGGAAGAGTGGGGAGAAGGAACAGGGACAGCAGATCAAGCTGTGGACCCTGCAACACGAACACACTTGATAGACCAAATGGCCTTCTTCTGTTGGCTTCTTCATATGTTCGTATATTTCATATATTTTCTGTAATTCTTTCTCACTTTTTCCTCATTACTGAGGCCAGTCGCATGAAAAAATTACTCACCTTAGTAATTGTGTTTCTTCTAATGGAGTCTTGCTGTATTCTGACAATTGCAGTTAGCGCCAGCCTTTGAACTGCCCCGGAGAATATAGGGTTAAATTTCTATGCAGGGCATAGAACGTTGAGCTCGAGCTCGGGTTGAAGACTCTGTCTGCAGTACTTTGAATCCAAACCATCAGATTCTTACAAGCTAAAAACTCACTGACCTATCAGAATGTGGAAATTGTAAAATTTCTGATAGCCAACTGGCAACAAACAGTCTAGGTTCCCAAAGGAAGACTCAAGTCAGGAAACCCAAAACCAAACAAAAACCAGGTAATAAAGCATAACAAAGTCTTAATAACCAAACTAAAGCACCCAACAGGAAGTGTGCTGAAGACTCCCCTGGGGTGCAACACTGCACCTGCCTACCCACTTCCCAAAAACAGGTTCTGAGAGGGGAGTCAGGGAGGGAGGTCAGAATACAGCAACACTCCATTAGAAGAAACACAATTAGTAAGGTGAGTAATTTTTTCTTCAAACATGTGGCTCAAGGGCTGGTGCCAGGAAAAAGGACACAGATTTGTAGGGAACTGGCAACAGTTCTGGGAGCGAAAGTTCTTTAAATTTGATGGACTGCATCAAGGAGGGAGTCAGTGCATTGGGGCAGAAGTTTGACGTCTTTGCAGAATATTTAAACTAGCAAATGGGGAGAGGGGTGCAGCACCCCATACGTCGAATGGGAAGAACACCCCTCCCCCCTCAGCTAGTGGTCAAACAGGGATTCAGCATGTTTGCAGTGCATTTGCATCACCAGGTAAGAAAAAAGTTCTGTCTCCCCATATGACGCACTAGAGAAATGCCAAACCTCACCCAACAACTAACACACCGAAATCTGGCCAATGGAAAATCATGTACACAAATGCTCACAGCCTGGGAAATAAGATCCCAGACCTACAAGCAAGCAATAATGCCAGAGGCTAAACTGGACATAGTAGCAATTAGTGAGACATGGTTTACCAGTAACCACACTTGGGAGACTTCGGTACCTGGCTACGTACTGTTCAGAAGAGACCGAGGTGCAAAAAGGGGGGGGGGTGGAGTGGCCCTGTATGTCAATGAAAATATCAAAGCTACAGAAATTCAGAATACACATAAGGAGCCAGAAGAACTATGGGTCACCCTAGAAACAGGAAATGGGACAGCCATAAGAACTGGGGTTGTCTACAGGCCCCCAGACCAGGGTGAGGACACAGACACATTACTGTTAGAAGATATACAAAACATGACAGCTAAAGGGGAGGTTCTGATAATGGGAGACTTCAACATGCCGGATACAGATTGGTCAATACCAGCAGGAACATCTGCCAGAACTAGACACATGGTGGATTCCCTGCAGGGGGAGAGCCTCAAACAACTGGTACAACAACCCACAAGAGACAGGGCTATCCTAGATCTAGTACTGACTAACAGGAAAGGGATCACAGATCTCCAGGTAGAAGGTCACCTGGGGGCCAGTGACCATCACATGGTATGGTTCAATTTGGCCACTACATCTAAATCATCCCATTCCAAGGCAAAAATATGGGACTTCAGAGAAGCTGACTTTGATATGATTGCCATCAGAGTTAAGCTAGCCCTGGCAAAAAGAAACACAGGAGAGGGGGTACAGGCAAAGTGGACAAGCATTAAGGATGCAATACTTGAAGCAACATCCCATTGTGTTAGACAGAAAAGGAAGTGCAAAAGAAGAAGGAAACCACTTTGGTTCTCAAATACGGTAGCAGAAAAGGTCAGAGCCAAAAGGATGGCCTTCAAGAAATATAAGGGAACACAGCGGGATGAAGACAGGGAGGCATACCAAACTGCTCTAAGGGAAGCAGGGAAGGCAGTAAGACAGGCAAAGTCCCAAACTGAGGAAACACCTGCATGAACAGTAAAAGAAGGTGACAAGACTTTCTATAGATACATTAGTAAAAGGAGAAAGTCCACAGGGGGTATTGCTAAACTCAAAGGAGAAAAGGGGGCAAGTGAGGAGGAGGACCCTGTAAAAGCATCTATCTTAAATAGATACTTTTGCTCAGTATTTACTGAAGAGAAGGTAGGGCAGGGCCCACAGCTCAGCACCATGGACACAGGGGGGAGGGAGGTGAGCACTACTCCCTTCACAAAAGAAAGGGTCCTACAAGAGCTCGCTAAGCTAAGGGTGGACAAGGCAATGGGACCTGATGGCATACATCCCAGGGTACTTAAGAAGCTAAGGGTGGAACTAGCAGAGCCATTAGCAGAACTGTTTAGTGAGTCTCTGAGCACATGTGATCCCACTCAACAAGAGTGGTAGCAGGGAGGAGGCAGGGAACTACAGACCAGTCAGTCTTACCTCAGTAGTGGGCAAGATTATGGAGGCACTCCTTAAGGAAAGGATAGTGCAACACCTGGAATCCATAGAGGCACAGGATCCAAGACAGCATGGGTTTACAAAAGGAAGGTCCTGTCAAACTAATCTCATAGATTTCTTTGACTGGGTAACCAGAGTGGTGGACCAAGGGGGAGCAATTGATGTCGCCTACCTTGACTTCAGCAAAGCTTTTGACACTGTTCCACATAGAAGATTGATAAATAAGCTGGGTAGGCTCGAGGTGGGTCAGAAGTTGGTCAACTGGGTGGCAAACTGGTTGACGGGCAGAAAACAGAGAGTGGTGGTAAATGGTATACAGTCAGAAGAGATGCAAGTCACAAGTGGGGTACCTCAGGGATCAGTCCTGGGGCCAGTCCTCTTCAATATCTTCATTAGTGACATTGCAGATGGACTACAGGGTAAGGCTTGTCTGTTTGCAGATGACACCAAGATCTGCATCCAGATGGGGTGGGCAGAATGAGAAGAGATCTGGATAAACTAGCAAAATGGCTGAAGAGTGGCAACTGGGATTTAATGCAAGAAGTGCAAGATCATGCACAAGGGAAGAGAAACCCTGAAGCCACCTATAGGCTGGGAGGGGAGTTGCTGGCAGTCACAAAGGAAGAAAGAGACTTGGGCATCATCATCACCGATGACCTGAAATCATCCAAGCAGACCTCTAAAGCAGTAGGTAAGGCTAGGGGGATGTTGGGGTGTATTAGTAGGGGGTATCACAAGTCGAAGAGGGAGGTAATAATCCCTCTTTACAAGACACTGGTTAGGCCCCATCTGGAGTACTGCGTGCGGTACTGGGAGCCACACCTTCACAAGGACATTAACCAAATTGAGGCAGTCCAGAGAAGGGAACCAAAATGGTGCAGGGACTGCATCAGAAGACATATGAGGACAGATTAACAGAGCTCCATATGTATACCCTTGAGCAAAGGAGGGAGAGAGGTGATATGATCGAGACATTCAAACACCTTAAGGGCATTAACAAGGTGAAAGAGTCTAACATGTTTAAATATAAGAAAAATAGCAGGACAAGAGGACACAGCATGAGATTAGAGGGAGGCTGATTAAGGGGGAATGTGAGGAAATTCTTTTTCACAGAAAGGGTTGTGGATGCAAGGAACGGCCCACCCTCAGGAAGTGGTGGCTGTGAATACAGTGCAGGGCTTCAAACAGGCATGGGATAGGCATAAGGGAGCAATACAGAGGAGTATGAATAGATAGGCCACTGACAGAGCAAAGGCCGATGGCACATTTATAAGGGAGAAAAAGAAATGGGCAGACTGGATGGGCCTTGCGGTCCTTATCTGCCGTCAACTTCTATGTTTCTATGTTTCTATAACATGAAGTCTTGCAGTATTCTGACAGTTGTAGACTACCAAGCAGTACCTCCAAGGAGGAGGGACAGAAACTACTTTGGGAATAGGCTCTGAAGCACTGCTGCACCAAATCTAGCATCACTCCGAGTCTGGATATCCAGGAGGTAATGCTTGGTGAAGGCATGAACTGTTTTCCAGGTGGCTGCTTGGCAAATTTCTAACAAGTGAATAACCCTGGCTGCAGCCAGAGATGCAGCTGTACCTCTAGTGGAATGAGCCCTCAGGCCTGAGGGAGGAATTTTCCAGTTTCTCATAACAGAACTGGATACAGGACACAATCCACCTGCCAATAGTTCTCTTGGTGGCAGATTTGCCCTTACCTACTTCCCCATAAGTGAGGAACAACTGGAGGGAGTTAAACCTGTGACCCTTTGTACGTTCTATGTAGTAACTAAGGGCTCTTTTAACATCTAAACTGTGTAGCCTTCACTCTCCTGAGGAAGCATGATCAGTGAAGAACACAGGAAGAGACATGGATTGGTTCAAGTGGAAATCAGAAACCACTTTGGGTAGGAACCTCCTATTGGTTCTACGGACCACCTTGTCTCTATGGAATGAGATGAAGTCCGGTTCGACTGACAGAGCGTGCAATTCACTGATACGTCTGTCAGAGGTAACAGCAACCAAAAGAAAAAATTACTCACCTTAGTAATGTTGTTTCTTCTAATGGAGTCTTGCTATATTATGACAGTAGCAGTTTGATCCAGCTCTAGAACTGCTCCGGAGGTGAAATGGTTAAAACCATTCCAAAATAGAATTTTGGCCACGAGCTCTAAGAAGCAGCTCTATCTGTGTTATTTCAAACCTGAACTGTCAGATCTTTCTGAGCCAAACTCACTAAGGTCTGTGTGGAGCTGTAACTCACACAGCCAAATGGCTATCTAAATAATAACAAACCATTGCGGTCCTAACACCCAAGACTCAAGTCAGGGACCAGAAATACTAACACAATTCTAATCATATGAGAAGTAAAACATAAGTATAATAAAACACACACACACACACACACACACACACCCAAAGCCCCAAAAGGGGACAAAATGCTAACAGGGCATAAAAGATGCCACACTAAGTTGCCCGCATCTCACCCAAGTAGAGGTTCTGAGAGGGGCAGGTTGGGGAGGTCATAATATAAGCAAGACTCCATTAGAAGAAACAACATTACTAAGGTGAGTAATTTTTCTTCAAACAACAACATGATGTCTTATATTATGACAGTAGCAGAATACATAGCAGTACCTCCATGGAGGGAGGGGCAGAACCTACTTAGGAATAGGTTCTGAAGAACAGCTGTGCAAACCAGCATCTCTCCTGGCCTGGACATCCAGGGAGTAATGTTTGGCAAAGTGTACTGCTTTCCAAGTAGCAGCCTGGCAACTCTAATATAGGGATGTCTCTGGCAGCAGCTAGAGACGCAGCTGTACCCCTGGTAGAATGAGCCCTCAAACTGGGGGCTCTGCCTAGTTTCTGATAACAAAATTGATACAAGAGACAATCCACCTGGCAATTGATCTCTTAGTGGCAGGTTTGCCTTTCCAACTTCACCATAGGTAAGGAAAAGTTGGAGGGATTCAACCTGTGACCTTGGTACGCCTATATAGTAACTAAGAGTCCTCTTAACATCCAGGTTGTGCAAACCTCCTCTCACCAGAAGAGGAGTGATCAGTGAAAAATACTGGAAGGGAAATAGATTGATTAAGATGGAAATCTGAAACCACCTTAGGCAAAAACTTCCTATTAGTCCTAAGGACTACCTTATCCCTGTGGAAAGAAATACAGTCAGTTTCCACTGACAAGGCTTGCAACTCACTTATGCGTCTGGCAGAAGTGATAGCCACTAGAAAAACAGTTTTCCAAGTTAGGTACTTAAGCTCAGCAGAAGACAGAGGTTCAAAAGGGGTTGCATTAACTGGGCAATGTAAACATTAAGGTCCCAAGCAGGGCCGGTTCCCTAAAGGGTGGATTAGTATGGAGTAACTCTCTTAAAAACTTGGAAAACACAGGATGAGAGGAAAGAGGGGATGACTTTCCTGCTGACACAAAAGCAGATACAGCTGCCAAATGAACTCCTCAGGGTAGCTGGTCTGAGACCCAAGGAATTAAGATGTACCATGTAATCTAAACACAATGGGCAACTCAGCAGATTCTGGGAAATATTTTCCCAGCACACCAAATGGAAAACCTTTTCCATTTAGAACTATAAGTAGCTCTAGTGGAAGGCTTTCAGAAGCCTTTAGGATGTCAAGAACACCCTGAGAGGTGTAAATCAGCAAATCTTAACTCCTCAAGAGCCAGGCCTTGAGGTTGAGGGATTGAGGTCCGATACCAAACCCTTCCCTGGGCACAAGTCAACAGGTTGTGATTCCTGGGGAGGCAAAGGGAAGATGGATTGTCAGTGACAGAAGGAGTGGGTACCAGGGCTGCCTGGGCCCAATCTCGGGGCAATCAGAATCACCCTGCAAGGCTGAGATCTGATTTGACTAGTACTTTGAATAGGAGAGGGAAGGGGAAAAGCATAGAGAAACTTCCCTCCCAATCCAGAAGAAGGGCATCCAGGGGAACTGAGCCCAGCACTGGAGGCCTGCAACAGAACAGAGGAAGCTTAGATTGTCTGGGGCTGCAAAAGGTCTATCTGAGGGGTGCCCCATCTGGCAAAGACTGATCCCAGCACCTGAGGATTCAGAGCCCATTCGTGATGGCCCTGAGAAATCCTGCTGAGGGCATCCGCCAGGACATTGTCCTTCCCTGGAAGATGAACTGCTATGAGGGAAGTGTTCAGGGAATAGGCCAGAGACCACAACTTCATTGCCCTCGGTGCACAAGGCCAAGACCGAGTGCCCCTGCTTGTTGATGTACCACATTGTTGTGGTGTTGTCTGTTCTGACTTGTATCATCTTGTCGTGGACAGATGCAGAAATGCTTGAAGAGCAAAAAGACAGCTCTGAGTTCCAGCAAATTGATGTGGAGCAGAGATTCTGGGGACCACACTCTGAGTGGAAAGGTCGCTCATGTGGGCCCCCAACCCAGAAGGGAAGCATCTGTGTGAGAGTCAAGTCGTGAGTAGGGGAATGAAGGGGACCCCCAATCTTAATTGCTCTGATCCTGCCACCACTGGAGGGCTAGGATCAAGGTTCGAGTCACTGGGACCAACTTGGAAAGGGGTCTCTTCTCTGAAACCAATAGGTTCTCAAGTGAAACTGAATGTCTCTCATCTGAAATCTTGCCCCTGCACAACAGCTGTGGATGCAGCCATGTGCCCCAGGAGCTGCAGAAAGTGTCTTGCTGGTCGAGACCTGCAGAGTGAAGGAGGAGGCCAGAGCCACTAAATTCCTTACCCTTTCTAAGGGAAGAAAGGCTCTGGCTAGCTTTGTGTCCAATTCTGCCCCTATAAAGGTGAGTACCTGGACTGGTTCCAGAACCGACTTTGGTAGATTTAGCAGAAAGCCCAGGGAGGTGAGAAGCTGCTGGGTGACCTGCAGGTGAGATTTTACCTGTTCTGGGGACTGGCCTACAATGAGCCAGTCGTCTAGATAGGGAAAAACAGCAATCCTTTGCCTCCTTAAGTGAGCCACTGCCACTGCTAGACACTTTGTGAATACCCTTGGGGCAGAGGTAAGGCCGAAGGGCATTGCTCTGAACTGGTAATGACCTGAGGGCAGTTCGAATCTGAGGTACTTTTGATGGGAGCTTCTGATTAGGACATGGAAATAGGCATCCTTGAGGTCCAGGGAGGCTAGCCAGTCCCCTGGTCTTAGGGAGGGTAAAATCATTGCCAGAGTTACCATTTTGAACTTTGGTTTCAAAAGATGCTTGTTCAGATATCTGAGATCTAATATGGGCCGCCATTCTCCTGTCTTTTGGGGTAAGGAAGTATCTGAATACAGACCCTGCCCTGGTGCAGGGAGGAACCCTTCACTGCTCTGAGAGCTAACAGGGATGAGACCTCTGCTTCCAGAGCAAGGGTCTCTGAAGCACTTGCAGGTAGAAAAGTCTGCTCTCAACTTGGAAACTTTTGAAGCTGAGAACCAGACCCTGGCCTACTACTTCCAGAACCCACTTGTCTGAGGTTAAAGTTAGCCCAGTTCTGGCTGAAGTAAGCCAGCCTGCCCCCTACCGGTACAGGAGAATCGGCCCTGGGCACCCCATCAGGGTGCCTGCTTAGCAACAGCTTTAGGCTGGGGGGAGGGAGCACGTCTGCCCACCCCTCGTCTACCTCTGCCTCTGAAGAAGCCCCTCGGAGCATAGGCAGAGGAGGTCTGAGTCTGGAAAAAAGGCCTGTGAAAAGGCCTACCCCTACCCCTGGGGGTATGCCTTTGAGGAGTGGCTTACCGCTCTTAGCCTGGGCACTCTTGTAAGTAGTCCTATATTCATCCATCTTTTCATGTAGTTCTCTGTCTGCTCCCCAAACAGAGAATTCCCCACCACAGGAAAATCCATAGCCTTAGTCTGGGTATCCTGTGACAGACTAGTACACCTGAGCCAGGCCAACCTACTAAAAGCTACAGATGTGGCCATGACCCTAGAGGAAACATCATTAACATCCACAGCAGCATGAAACTGAACCTTAGAAGCCTCAATGCCATCAGCAGCCACCTGTTCTAGTTCACTAGCCAGCTGGCCATGGGCTACGCTAGCTAATTGCATCACAGTATCCCATCTAGATTTCTGATACCTAGCTACATAAGCCATATAATTTGCTTGCCTGAGTCCCAGAGAGGCTGCCATATACTGTTTTTTGCCATGGCATCAATCTTCCTGGAATCCTTGTCAGGAGGATGTGAAGCCAGGAATATTAGTTTTATCACAGGCAGCAGCCTGAACTACCTAACATGACTGCATTGCTGAGAAAGGGAATTCTGTATCAGGACCTGACAATGTGTACCTTCTGTCCATCTTTTTATCTACAGGAAGCACAGAATTAGGAGTTTTAACATTTTATTGTTCGCTTCCTAAAAGACTTATGTAAAGGAATAGACAATCTCCTAGACTCTGGAATATCCATCATTTCTACAAAATCAGGCTCCTCTTGCTCATCCACAGCTTCTTCTAAGGAAGCTGGAGGTTTCAGCAACTTTTGTAAAACATGAAATGAGATGGGGACTCAGAGAGTATAGGGGAGATTCTAAAGGTCTGTCTGAGAGATGTCCGTTCAGTGGGCACACCAAGACCTTCCCAGCCACATTCATACTGTTCGTAATCATCCTCCCCTCCTCTGGTTCATAAAATTCCTCAATATCATATTCCTGAACCACTGGGACTGACGAACCGACCTTTTGCCAGATAGTGGCGTTCGGACGGACCCTGAACAGTGACTGGACAATTTGTTTGGCTTTTGTTATCTCTGCAGCAGTTGGAGAAGGGGTTTTGGACCCAGACCTGCTGATTTTCTTGTTTTCTTTACTGGAATTGGTTCCTCAGAACCAGCTTTTCTTTGCCGAGGAAGTCTACGCCTGGTCAGAGGGCACTCCCTCCTGATTGGTTTGGCACCAAACCGGGCTGGCCATCCGGGTCAGCGGACTTTTTGCCTCTGCCCTGAGCCTGCCCAATCTTTTTCCAGGGTGGCTGCAGGGAAATTCTTATATCTGGCAGTCTGACTGGAGGTGGTCAAACCCCAGACAATAACACATGTGGTATGTGGGTCAGCCTTGGCAAAGACTTCCCCACAAACATCACAGTGTTGAAACCCAGTGGGCCCGGTTTTCTTTGGGTTTCTCAGACATAATGCCAGCCTAACCAGAAAACTTGCCCTTTTAACGGCAGTGCCAGGCAAGACACCCTTATCGGTTCCTAACTGTGTCACGGTATTGGAAAAAGCGTAATAAATCAGTTTTTTAGAACCGATAAGGACCGGAACCGCACTCTAAAATATTAAATTTTTAGTTTTAAATGAGTTTTAAACCCAACTGATCGGTTCAAACCGAACCGATAACCTACAAGTTCCACACAGAAAAACCTTCAATTTACTTACGGTTACCACAGATAGAGCTTGAACCGAATGGTTTCTATGGTTAAATAAAACTATTCTCGGTTGAATCCAACCCGAGAAAACACTTTAAACCGAGAAATGAACCGAGCAGTAGGAGAAATCTCCGGAGCGACTATTCAATGAGGCGGAGTAAAGAATCTGACAGTTCAGGTTTGAAATAACACAGACAGAGCTGCTTCTTAGAGCTCGTGGCCAAAATTCTATTTTGGAATGGTTTTAACCATTTCACCTCCGGAGCAGTTCTAGAGCTGGATCAAACTGCTACTATCATAATATAGCAAGACTTCATGTTGTTTGAAACACAATTTTCCAAGTCAAGTACTTGAGCTCTGCTGAGGACATAGGCTCAAAAGGGGGTTGCATAAGCTGAGCAATGCAGACATTCAAATCCCAGGCAGGAGCAGGATACCTAAAAGGAGGATTGGTATGAAGCAATCCTTTGAAAAATTTACAGAATACAGGATGAGATGACAGACAGGAAGGCTTTCCCACTGACAGAAAAGCAGAAACAGCTGACAAATGTACCTTGACAGTAGCTGGTCTGAGGCCTAGACCATTAAGATGAACCATATAATCCAGAACTGTAGACAATTCAGCAGTGTCTGGGGATACATGCTTCTTGGAACACCAAATGCTGAATCTTTTCCATTTGGAGTTGTAAGTTTTTCTGGTGGCAGGCTTTCGAGAGGCTTTGAGAATGTCCAGAACCCTTTGGGACAGATGCAAATCTGCATATTCTAACTCTTCAAGAGCCATGCCTTGAGATTGAGGGACCAAAGATTGGGGTACCAAATCCTCCCCTGAGATGAGGTTAACAGATTGCACTTCCTGGGGAGACACAGGGGAAGATGGACTGCTAGGGACAGCAGCAGCAGGGGATACCATGGCTGCCTGGCCCAGTCTGGAGCAATCAGAATTAGTTTGCAGGATTGTGACCTCATTTTGACCAGAACTTTGAACAATAGAGGAAAAGGAGGGAAGGCATAGAGGAATTTCCCTTCCCAGTTCAGAACCAGAGCATCCAGAGGGACTGAGCCCAGTACTGGAGGTGTGCAACAAAACAGAGGAAGTTGTTGATTGTCCAGGGCTGCAAAGAGATCTATCCCTGGAGTGCCCCACCTGGAAAAAATCACTTCTAGCACCAGGGGATCCAGAGACCATTTGTGATGGCCCTGGAAGATTCTGCTCAATGCATCTGCTATCACATTGTCCTTTCCCGGAAGGTGGACTGCAACTAAGTATGTCTGCAGAGAGTAAGCCAGAGACCATAGTTTCATGGCTTCCGTGCACAAGGTCGTGGACCGAGTGCCTCCCTGCTTGTTGATGTGCCACATGGTGGTGGTGCTGTCTGTCCTGACCTGTACCACCTTGTTCTGCACTGACTGAGAGAAGGCTTGCAGAGCCAGGAACACTGCCCTGAGCTCCAAAAGATTGATATGCAGGAGGGACTCTTGATGGGACCACTGTCCCTGGACTGTGAGAGCCCAGAGATGGGCTCCCCACCCCAACAGAGAAGCATCTGTGGTAAGGACCACAGAGTGGGGTTGATTGACGAAAGGAACCCCTTGCTGGAGATTGTCCTGATCCTGCCACCACTGAAGTGCCTGGATCAGAGTCTGAGTCACTGGAACTAGTTGGTAGGAGGATCCTTCTTTTGGGACCAGAAGGACCTTAGATGAAATTGAATGTCCCTCATTTGAAACCTGGCTTCTTGGACCACTGCTGTAGAAGCTGCCATGTGACCCAGAAGCTGAAGGAAATGCCTTGCTGGTCGAGAGACCAGAAGGCGGACAGTGGAGGCTAGCTCTGAAATGGCTGTAACCCTCTGCATGGGAAGAAAAGCTCTTGCCTTGATTGTATCCAGCTCTGCTCCTATAAAAGTGAGAAGTTGTACAGGTTCGAGAACTGACTTGGAAAGGTTGAGAAGAAACCCCAAGGAAGTGAGCACTTGCTGGATCACTTGGAGGTCTGACTTGACTTGGTCTGGGGACTGTCACACAATGAGCCAGTCATCCAGATAAGGAAACACTGCAATCTTCTTCCTTCTTAAAAAGGCCACTGCCAGGCACTTTGTGAACACACTTGGAGCTGATGTTAGGCCAAAGGGCAATGCTCTGAACTGATAATGGCCTGAAGGCAATTCGAACCTGAGGTACTTTCTGTGGGAGCACCTGATGGGAATGTGAAAATAGGCATCCTTGAGGTCCAGGGAGGCTAGGCAGTCCCCTGGCCTTAGAGAGGGAAGAATTATTCCTAGAGTCACCATTTTGAACTTTGGTTTAAACAGATGCTTGTTCAGATATCTTAAATCCAGGATGGGTCACCACTCCCCTGTCTTTTTTGGGGTAAGGAAGTACCTGGAGTACAGACCTTTGCCCCTGTGTAGGTAAGGCACCCTCTCTATGGCTCTTAGAGCCAACAGAGATGAAACTTCTGCTTGCAAGGCAAGGAATTCAGAGGTGCTTGCAGGTGGAAAAGATCTGGGCCTCAGCTTTGGAAATCTTTTGAAGCCGAGGACCAGTCCCTGGATTACCACTTCCAGGACCCACTTGTCTGAAGTAACAGACTTCCAGTCCTGGACAAAGTAAGCCAGCCTGCCTCCTACTGGTATGGGGGAGTCGACCCGGGCTGACACCTCAGGGTGTCTGTTTGGCAGGAGCCTTAGGCTGAGGGGTGGATGCAGCCCTGCTCATCCCCCTTCTGCCTCTCCCTCTAAAGAACCCCCTCTGGGAAAAAGGAGAAGAGGCCTGCGCTTGGTAGAAAGGCCTGTGAAAAGACCTGCCCCTGACCCTGGCTTGCTGCCTTTGAGGAGTAACCTGCCTTTCCTTGGCCAGTGCATTCCTGTAAGTGGTCCTGTATTCGTCCATTTTCTTCATCTAATTCTCGGTCTGCTCCCCAAACAAAGAATTACCCACCACAGGGAAATCCATGGCCTTAGCCTGGGTGTCCTGTGAAAGGCTAGTACATCTGAGCCAAGCCATTCTCCGAAGAGCCACAGATGTAGCCATGACTCTTGATGACACATCATTGGAGTCCACAGCAGCATGAAACTGAACCTTGGATGCCTCGATCCCATCAGCAGCCACCCCCTCCAGCTCCTTGGCCAGCTGGGGGGAAGCCTGCTTAGCCAGTGCCAGTACAGAGTCCCATCTGGACTTCTGGTACCTGGCTGTATAGGCCATATAATTAGCCTGCCTGAGTCACAAAGAGGATGCCATGTACTGTTTCTTTGACATGGCATCCAACTTCCTGGAGTCTTTATCTGGGGGGTGTGAAGCCAAGGGAATGCCTGCCCTGTCACAGGCTGCAGCCTGCACTACCCCAAATGGCTGCATTGCTGGTAAAGAAACTCTGTATCCGAGCCTGACAGAGTATACCTCTTGTCCATCTTTCTGTCCACAGGAGGTATAGAGTTAGGAGACTTTAGAATGTTTTGAGTCTGCTTCCCAAAAGACTTATGAAGGGGAATAGACAGTCTCTTAGACTCTGGGATATACATCATTTCAACGAAGTCAGGCTCTTCTTGGTCCTGCACAGCCTCCTCCATAGGAAGCTGGAGGGTTTCTGCCACTTTCTTGTAAAACAGAAAGTGGGGAAGGGACTCAGAGAGCCTAGGAGGGGAAACACCAGAAGGTCTGTCTGGGGAGATGTCCGGTTCTATAGGCACATCCAGACTTTCTAAGCACTCATCATCATAATCCTCACATTGTTCACAGTCCCCCCTCCTCAAAATCAGGTTCACAAAAATCTTCAGGGGCATAATCCTGAACCGGAGGAACCGACCGAACCGAACCCCTACCAACCGGGACCGGATCGGTCGGAACCGGACGAAGCTATTCCACAATCCGAATCGCTCAGGCAATTTCTTCCGCAGTCGGAACATGGAGTTCTGGATCCGAACCAGCAGATTTTTCCTTTCTTTTCCTTTTTGTAGGAACTGACCCCTCAGGATCAGCTCTCCTCTTGCCCAAAGAAGTACTGCCCTGGTCAGAGGGCACTCCTTCTGGTTCAGTGGTAACCGAACCGGGCTGGCCTTCCGGGTTAGCGGATTTCTCGGCCTCCTTCTCCCTAAGTCTACCTAATCTCTTATCCAGGGTAGACTTGGGAAAATTCTTACATATTTGGCAGTATGAATCAAGGTGGTCAAACCCCAGACAGTAAACGCAGGTGGTGTGGGGATCGGCCTTAGCAAAGACCTCCCTACACTCACTGCAGTGTTGAAACCCAGTGGGCCCAGTTTTTTTCTTGGGTTTCTCAGACATGGCCAACCTAACCAAACTTACCCTTTTTCGGCAACCGCCAGGCAAGATTCTCTTATCGGTTTCTAACCGTGTTACGGGTGTTTGAAAAAAACGCTAAAAACACATTTATTTTTAAAACCGATAAGAACCGGTAACCATCCACTAAAATGACTAAATCAAAAGACCTAAAGGATCGGTTCAGCCGAACTGATCAGGACTTTTACAATTTCCACAATCCAAAAACACTATCTAAGTACTTACTGTACCGCAGACAGAGTGAACCGAATCGTGCTAAAATAATTCAGAAAACCGAGACTTTGACACTTTAACAGAGTATTTGAACCGAGCAACTGGAGAAATCTCCGGAGCGACTGTTCAGTGAAGCAGAGTAAAGAATCTGACGGTCTGGATTCAAAGTACTACAGACAGAGTCTTCAACCGAACTCGAGCTCAACGTTCTATGCCCTGCATAGAAATTTAACCCTATACTCTCTGGGGCAGTTCAAAGGCTGGAGCTAACTGCAATTGTCAGAATACAGCAAGACTTCATGTTGTTTGAAGAACACAAGGCAACAGTACCCTAAATTTTATCTGCTTTGGCTGCCTGCCTACACTTGATTTCGTAATCCACTGTTTAAGACACCACTATTCCTACATCAACAGATTATGATGTCAAAAACTGAACTGTGATGTCAGGTGTAGACAAGCAGCCACAGCAGACAGGGCTGACTGAGATCTTGTTTTCATGCAAACATCCTTAATAATAAAGGGGGGGCAACCACAGACAAAAATATGAAATATAAGCTGAATTGTATCTGGATATTACATTTTTTTTTAAAGTTGTCGCTATGGCATCATTGTCTCTTTAAAGTGTTTCGACAACATGCATGGGGGGACTGCACAATTATATTCTGAAACAGCATCAGCCTGAGTCAAGCAGCACTGCTAATGTGCTACAAGATATGAACACACAAAGAACATAGCACAAGAAGGTCATTTGGTCCATCTAGTCTGCTCGTATTGCAGGGTCCACAGCTTGAGTTACTGTCCCTGCCCCACCTACCCACTTCTCCCATCCTCCCTACCCATGATCCTTACCTTCCCCTTATGCCTATCCCAGCCTCTCTTGAAGCTGCCCACTGTCTTCAACGAGACCACCTCTTCTGGCAGCGCATTCCAAGTGTCCACCACCCTCTCTGTGAAGAAGTGCTTCCTGACCTCCCTCCTAGAACTCCCCCCTCCAGCTTAAGACTGTGCCTCCTCATGTTATGGTTGCCACTCAGCTTAAAGAGACCCTCCTTAGCCACCTTATTTATCCCTTTCAAGTACTTGAAGGTCCCAATCATGTCCCCTCACTCTCTCCAGTCCTCCAGGGAGTATATGCTCAGTGCTGTCAACCTCTCATCATATGTCTTACCCTGCTGACCCACTATCATCTTTGTAGCCCTTCTCTGGACCTTCTCCAGCAGGTTAATGTCCTTTTTGAGGTGTGGGCACCAGTACTGAACTCCATACTCTAGATGTGGCCTCACCAGTGATCTGTACAAGAGTAGTATAACCTCCTCTCTCCTACTTCTGATCCCCCCTAGCTATGTATCCCAGCATTTTGTTTGTCCTTGCTGCTACTTTCTTGCACTGCATGGTGTGCTTCAGGTTACTAGTGATCATCATGCCTGGTCCTCTTCCTCCTCCGATGCAGATGCCTGAACTCTACCCAGGTAGTACTCTGTTCTGGGATTCTTGGCTCCAATGTGCATAACTTTGCATTTTTGGCATTAAAGCCAAGCTGCCAGATCCTGGACCACCTCCCCAGCTTTTCTAGATCATCCTGTAGGTCCTGTATCCCTGCAGCTGTGTCCACTCTCTCGCAGAGCTAGGTGTCATCCGCGAATAGGCACATTATATTCTTAATGCCATTGACAATTTCATTGACGAAAACACTGAACACCAGCCCCAGCACCGAGCCCTGCAGGATCCCATTGATTACCTCTCCAATGTCAGATAACTCTCCCCCCACAACCACCTTCTGGGTTCTGTCCCTCAGCCAGTTTTCCACTCATCTGGTCATCTTATCCCCAAACCCCGAGATGCACCAACTTCCAGATCAACCTTTTGTGGAGCACAGAGTCAAAGGTTTTGCTGAAATGCAGATGGAGGATGTCTACTGCTTTAGTGAACCAGTCAAAGAAGTCAATTGGATTCATTTGACATGACCCCCCCCCCCATGAACCCATGCTGCCTCACATCCTGGAGACCATACTCCTCTAGATATTCTACCAACCTTAAGTATGGTCTCCATGAGCTTACACACGACTGAGGTCAGACTGACTGGTCTGTAATTCTCTGGGTCATCCTTGGGACCGCTTTTGTGGAGGGGCACCATATGTGCTGTTCTTCAGTCCTGCTGTAGTACGGCTGACTCTAGCGAACTACTAAATAGGCCTGTTAGTGGCCCTGCCAGTTCCTCAGTCAGTTCTCTTAGTACCCTTGGATGTACTCTGTCCAGGCCTGGTGATTTGTCCACCTTCAATGCTAGCAGCCCCTCCCTCACTCTATCCTCCTCTATCACTAAATCTGTGTTCCCCTCCCCCCGCTCTTCTTCTCCCTCCTGAGGGCACTGGTCCGTCCTCCTCCCTGGTGAAGATGCAACAGAAGAATTCATTTAGTATCTCTGCTCCCTCCCCCTGTTATCCTCCTCCCACTCCTCCCCTTTCTTAAGCCCAAAAAGCCCATCCTTCTTGTCCTTTTTCTCACTTACATAGCAAAAGAAGACCTTCTCCCCCTTCTTAATTCCTTCGGCTATCTGTACTGCAACAGGTTTGAATAAGGCCCTGCTCCATTTGTGATGCAGAAAGAGTTTAAACACAAGAGTCTGTTCCATCCTCTTCTGTCTCTTGTCTGTCTGATTGCGCAACCAAGTTTTCTTGTGAGACCTAGGAACTGATCACTCCGATAGTTTCGCAGTTCTCTGCCTCCTGCTGTCCCTCTGCCCTCCCCTGCTATTCTGTCTTTTTTTTCCCCTTGTATATCTGCAGTTATAAAAAATACATGTGAATCTCTGTGAAAAACTGTATGTGATACTGGGATCCCTTTGTTTAAAACTGTATATAGTTATACTGTTGAAATGATTGCAAAGCTATTTGGAACTCAAGGAGTTAACCATGAGATGCATTTGTTAAGCCTTTGCAGAGCTGTAAACGAGAGGTCAGTTCTGGGTCACTGTGTACTGTTTTGCTGCACCTGCAAGGAACAAAACTGACAAGAACATTCTGTAAACTTACAAGAACATTCTGTGAGCAGCAGGCTCTCTTAACGAGTTCCCAGACAAAGACTTATAAAAAGAGCAGCATTGCTTTTGCTAGAGAGACAAGGAGAGTGAGAGACTGGAACTTGAAATTAAGAGATATCCTCAGAAGATGGACTTGGTCTTCTCTGTTTGTACTGCCTCTGTAAAATAGTTATACTGAATATTTTTTTTTGTTGCTGTTATTGAGAAAAATAAAATGCTACTTGTGAATTCTGAAACTGCTCCTGGTTTTCCTATGCTTCCTGACCTGTGCCTCAAAAACAGATGGTTTTAGAAGTGGGATTTACACCATGCATACTCTAAGCCAGAAGTTGTGTGCATGGGTACTAGATCTGGTACCAGGGAAGCATAGCAGAAAGGTATGGATTCTGCAGCAGCAAACCCAGGAGTCATTACCAGAAAGATGGCAGCCAAACTAGAGGAGACAGAAGTCCAAGCTGAGAATGTACAGCCAGCACCAGTGATGGAAAAACAAAAACAGGCAGTGACAGAACCTGAAATGGTGGGCTGTACAACAAACAGAGACAGGAGCAGCAGAGAAAAGGGGAGCACTGGAGAAAAGAAGAGATGCAGCAACAGGAGCAGCAGAGAAAAGAAGAGATGCAGCAGAGAAAAGAAGAGATGCAGAATCAGGAGCAGCAGAGAAAAGAAGAGATGCATCGAGTGTAGCAGCGATGGCTGGTTGCCTTTCAAGCTATCAAAGCTGGAGGTTCTGGCACAGGTTCAGCAGCTCAACAAAACACCAGCAACTTGAAAGACCTTAAACTTACAAAGTTTGTGTCCCTCGAATGATATCGATGCATACCGGACAACTTCTGAAAGGGCGGTCGCAGCCTGCCAGTGGCCAAAGCAGCAATGGCAATAAGACTGGTACCTTACCTGACAGGTAAAGCCCAACTTGCTTACAGAAATATGGACACTGCACAATCAGAAAACTATGACCTGGTAAAAAGAGAGGGCCTTAAAAGATATGACATCTCAGGAGAGATCTACAGGCAGAGATTTTGATCTCTGAAGTACAACTCAGTCGACAATCCTCGAGAAACTTTTACCCAACTCAGAGAACTCTTTATGAAATGGCTCCAACCAGTGGGCAACACTCCCACAGATCAGCGAAACATTTGTAATGGAGCAGTTCACCAACATCCTATCCACAGACATACAGCTTTGGGTAAAAGAACACCGAACAGAAAGTGGGGAAAAGGCTGTTTCTTTGGCTGAGGACTACCAAATGGCCAGACAGATGCCACAGAAGAGAAGTATCAGCCAAGCACTGGCAAGACACTCTTTTTCCCATTTAAACTCCAAGTCTGATAAAAACTCTGGTGGGTGCAACAAATCTGCACCCAACTACATTATTTGCTGTAACTGTAATAAACCAGGTCATATTGCAAGAAACTGCCATAGTAAGAAGAGTGACATTGGAGCAGATTTGTCTTTAGCAAACTGGGGCAAGTACTTAACAGATGAGAAGGTGGGAGACAAGACTGTGAAGGAACTTAAAGATTCAAGAAGCAGACAAACCCTAGTGCATATTGTGAGATGCTGGGAAAACAATGTCCAAAAGGACCAGGTACTGGTGTCATCTGCATCCACGGGACACTCGATACTATCCCACCAGCCAAGTGACTCTGACTATTAAAGGGGTATCACACCAAATAAAAGTGGGGGTAGTATCTAAGTTACCTGTACCTGTGATTATTGGAAACAACTTTCTAGGATTTACTGAGTTAATCAAAGGGGGAGTAAACCCTGATGTTTCAGCAGCTGTGATGACAAGAGCTCAGGCAAAGAAAATCTTGGATAGTGGGGACACTTTCCTTTCAGTGATTTTGGTTCAGACTTGTTTGAGCAGAGCTCCAAGATCCGGAAGTCCAGGAAAGAAAGACGACACCTGAAGAAACAGTGGCAACAAAAGACTGATGGACATAAGGGGTCGACATACGAAACTGCTGAAACTAAACTGACCACTGATTGCGATTTTCTTTCTGAACAAGTTAACAATGTTTCTCTCCAGGGTTATTTTCAACAGCTGGGGGCGAAACCAAAACAGGGAGAACCTATGTTTAAAAAATGTAATGGGCAACTGTACAGAGTTTGGGTTAAACCACACAGGACCAGACAGAACAATTGGTTATACCTCAAAAGTATAGATCAGAGTGGTTTCAGATAGCACACAATAGTCCTATGGCTGGTCACTTGGGGAGGGATCAAACCCTTGCCAGATTGCTGTACAGATTTTACTGGCCTGGAATTCATGAAGATGTTGCTACCTATTGCAGTTCTTGTGCTGAGTGTCAGAAAGTAGTCCCAGAGACTGAAAAAGACAAGGTGCCCTTGGTGCCCCTACCCTTGATAGATGAACCTTTTGAGAAAATTGCAATGGATGTGGTTGGCCCCTTAGACAAAAGTAAAAAGGGTAATTGATTCATTCTGGAAGTATGTGACTATGCTACTCGATACCCAGAGGCACTTCCAATGCGTACTGTCGCAGCCCCAAAAGTGGCAGCAGAGTTTGCCAAAATTTTCAGCAGGGTGGATATACCTGAAGAGATTATTATTGATCAGGGTAGTAATTTTGGTGCTGCATTACTGAAGGAGCTGTACTGACTACTAGGTATCACTGCCATAAGAACCTCCCCTTATCACCCTCAGACAGATGGACTTGTTGAGCATTTTAATCAAACCCTAAAACACATGTTTTTATTTTTCATTTTTATTTATTGAAATCTCGGAATTACAAACCTTTGAGTCAGGGACTCGTTTACAAAGGCTCCACATCAAAAGGTACACAAGGTAAAAATGCAAGAAACAAAGCAGAGCAATTACAGCAGGAGTAAAAAGTTGGCAGTAACACAGTAGTGCAGATAACACAAACGTTGCAGCATGGTAGAACTAATCATTACAAAGAAGGTGCAGTATACATCAGTATGAAGGAGGAAGTAAGTGCCTATATGGGAGGGAAGATATAACAAAACATGAATAGAATAATAACAGTATAATATAAATATGTTGAGAACAAGAAGTAAGTTAAACATGAAAATACCACAATTAACATGTGAGTGGAAGTTAAGAGTGTAGTATCACAAAATAGATGTAGGCCAGCCCACTGGCACAGAGGGTTGAGGCACTGGATGCCACACCTCACATCACGCCGGCAACCCGGTTCAGGAATGACCTCAGGTCGTTGGCATGCCAGCATGGAGGGGAAGATGGAGCAGGATCGAGCACGCCAATGGGCAGCTCTCCTCTCCTGAGGGTGGGTTGGCACCCCCCATCATAGTTCCACTCCCACCGGGTGGAGGTCCGGTGTGTAGCGTAAGTGGAGAGGGGGCAGCAAAAAGTTACGGAACGTGGAAGGGGATGAGATGGTGCCACGGGGTGCATGAAAAAATTACTCACCTTAGTAATGTTGTTTCTTCTAATGGAGTCTTGCTGTATTCTGAATAATGCAGTGAGCCCCAACATTCGAACTGCCCCGGAGAGTAAGGAGTTAACTCTATGCTGAAGCATAGAACGTTGAGCTCGAGCTCGGTTTTCAAACCTCTGTCTGTGGTACTTCCCAGTGTAACTGTCAGATTCTTACGTGCAACTAACTACCTGAGAATAAAATATGGAAATTGTTTCGATATAAGCCAAAAGGCAACAATTTGGGCCCAGAAGACTCAAATCGAGAACCCAAGAAGAAAGAAGGTAGTGACAACACTAAACACATCTCTAAAACAAGAAAAAAAACTCAAAATAACTAACCCACCCAAAAGGAGGGTACAAGGTACACCCCTGAGGTGCAACACTGTAACCTGCCAGTCCACTTCCCAAAAAATAGGTTCTGAGAGGGGAGGCAGGGGGGAGGTCAGAATACAGCAAGACTCCATTAGAAGAAACAACATTACTAAGGTGAGTAATTTTTTTTTCAAACATGAAGTCTTGCTGTATTTTGACTAAATGCAGACTACCAAGCAGTTCCCTATGGAGGAGGGAATGCAGAACCTACTTTGGGGACAGGCTCTGCAGTATTGCTGTGCCAAACCTAGCATCACTCCTAGCCTGGATATCCAGAGGTAATGATTGGTAAATGTGTGTACTGTTTTCTAGATGGATGCTTTACAGATTTATAACAAAGGTACATCTCTAGCCCCAGCCAGAGTAGCAGCTGTACCCCTAGTTGAGTGAGCCCTCAGGCATGGGGGGGGGTGCTTTACCCAATTTATCATAGCAGAATTGTATGCAAGAGACAATCCACCTGGCAATAGTTCTTTTAGTGGCAAACTTACTTTTCACCACCTCACCACAGGTGAGAAACAATTGTAGATAGTCATTCCTATGAGCCTTAGTGTGCTCTATGTAGTAGCTAAGAGCTCTTTTAACATCTAAACTGTGTAACCTTCTTTCCCCTGAAGAAGAATGGTCAGTGAAAAACACAGGGAGAGACATGGTCTGGTTCAGATGAAAATCTGACACCACTTTGAGCAAGAACCTCCTATTGATAAATAGTTTGTATTTACTGTTTAAACTTACTGTGGTAAGGAATTGCCTAGCCGGAGCATTATTGCGAAGTAGTTTTGTTCCGTCTTACTGTTAATTGTATTAGTTTTGTTGTTTGAGTAGGCCAGGCATATATTTTAGGCATTATTTAACACTGTTTGATTAAATTTTGATAGTTAATTATTGTATTTATAGCTTGGGATGTGTAGGGGTTATATGGGAGGATTCAGGGGGGCTAGGATTATCTATGGGAGCTCACTGCTACATGATTTATGTCCTTCTGTCCCCCTTCCAGTGTCAGACACTATTGCCAGACGCTGTTGGGAAGTGGGGATTGGAGGGGGTCGTGCTGATTGTGGGCAGTGGGGCGATCCAGGTATGGGATATAGGATAGAGGTTGTTAGGTTCAGAAGACACCCTGGGTTATGACGGGCATCTGGGAGAGGCCAGACGTGGTTGGTGCCCATCCCCAAGGAGTCCACCAGACCGAGTGGTCAGGTAACCCGAGGGGCTGCACCACCCTCCAATCCTCTGATGGCAGTGCTCTGCAATGCCAGATCGATTAGAAATAAAACATCAAATATTGCCGCCTTGATTTCTTCGGTCGATCTGACTTGCATCACGGAGACCTGGGTGGGAGATGATGCTGGCCCTATTTTTGAGGCTGCAGTCCCTCCTGGGTATACTGTGGTGCACTGCCCCAGAGTGGAACGCAGGGGTGGCAGTTTAGCTATTTGTTTTAGATCCAGCCTGACCTTCACCATGCACCCAGTGGGAACTCCAGGTTCCTTTGAATGTGTGGCTATTCGTGGAGGACTCCGCGTGGGCTGCAGGATCTTCCTCATCTATCGCCCTTCCGGCCCGATGGGGAATTTCCTGCAGGAGATCGCAGAATTCATCGCCGGCGAAACACTGGGATCCCCCAGATGTGTTTTTCCGGGGGATTTCAATGTTTGGGTCGACAATGGGAATCAAAGATGCAGTTACGATTTCTTGCAGACTATGTCCTCCTTAGGATTGATGCAGGCTGTTACTGCACCAACCCATCAGGATGGCCACATGTTGGACCTGGTGTTCTCACTGGGGCTTGAGATCAGTGATCTCAGGATTGATCGAGTATCTTGGTCTGATCATTGCACGGTGCAGTTCATGCTTGGGGCTCCCGCCATAAGCCCTTCCCCTGCTGAGATGATTAGCTGTCGCCCTTTACGGGGTTTGACCCCTGAGGGTTTTCTGGCAGCAGCTAAATTGTCTAGTGTGGGTGCTGCATACGTCGGAGGTGTTGATGTTGGGGTCGACACCTATAATAGGGTGTTATTTGATACCATCAACTCCCTCGCACCTGTCCGTGTACGACCCAGAACTTCATACCTGAGGTCCCCGTGGTTTGACGGGGATCTCAGGGAGATGAAGAAGACAGGTCAGAGATTAGAGCGCTGTTGGAGGAGGCCCTGCCTGGAGGCGGACAAACTGGTCCTGTGTATGCACTATCGTGTGTACCAGGAGGCAATCAACCGTAAGAAGGCAGTGTTCCTGTCCAGGGAGATTGCTGCCGGGAAAAACCAACCAGCTTTACTCTTCCGGGCTGTGAATAGGCTTCTCCATCCTGCTTGTCTGCAGACCGGGAGGTTTTTTTCTAATACAGATTGTGAGGAGTTTGCACGTTTTTTCTCGGACATGGTGTCCTTGATCCGGCAGGTGGCTTCTTCAGCCAGCAATGATATAGCTGACAGTGGTCGCCTTATGTGTTCTGAGTGCACTCCGCCTAGTTGGGAGGAGTTTAGACCAGTGGAGGTTAGTGAGGTTATTGAGGTGGCAGTCAACTTGAAGCATACCTTTTGTGAGCTGGACCCAGTGCCAACGCGTTTCTTAATGAGATGCGTTGACTCTGTTGACCCGGTGTTTGCCTTGATTGTATGGTGTTCTTTATCTGAGGGGGTCTTTCCGGATGCCTTGAAGGAGGCTCTGGTGAGACCCCTCTTAAAGAAATCATCTTTGGACCCGGAGATCAAGGCAACTTACCGTCCTATATCCAACTTTCCATTTTTGGGGAAGGTGGTGGAGAAGGTGGTAGCACTTCAGTTGGAAGAGCACCTCATGACTCACGAGTTGTATGAACCCTTCCAGTCGGCATTTCGGGCTAGACATAGCACAGAAACTGCGCTTGTTTGGGTGCAGAATGATCTCCTCAGGGCTAGAGATCGGGGGGACAGGACAATTCTTGTTCTCCTTGATCTCTCTTCAGCATTTGACACTGTGGACCATTGTGTGTTGCTTGTCCGCCTTAGGGAGTTATGTGGACTCAGTGGTATTGTCATCAACTGGTTTGAGTCCTTTCTTACCAACAGGAGGCAATGGGTTATGATGGGAAATTCTTCATCTACACCCAGTCTCCTTTTTTGTGGAGTCCCTCAGGGATCGGTACTGGCCCCAATGTTGTTCGCAGTGTACATGCTGCCCTTGGGAGGGATCATTAGGAAGTATGGTTTGAGTTTTCATTGCTATGCCAATGATACTCGGCTATATCTGTCCTTTGCCCCAGGAACATCCAACACAGTGGATGTGCTTAATATCTGTCTGGCCGAGATTAACGACTGGATGGCCTCCAGCTGGTTGCGACTGAACCCTGACAAGACGGACGTATTGGTAGTGAAGTCGAACAGAACTTGTGATAGGATGGCCTCTGACTCAGAAATTGGACTTGTTCTTGGAGCTGTGTCATTGAAGGCTTCCTCTTGGGTGCGAAATCTTGGAGTGATTCTGGACAGGGACCTAACCATGGAGGCTCAAATATCCTCCATGGTTCGTACCTGTTTTTTCCATCTCAGAAATATTGCCAGGATTAAGCCCCTTATTCCGCCTCTGGACCTCCCCACCTTGATACATGCCTTAGCCACATCTAGGCTAGACTACTGTAATGCGCTCTATCTCGGGGTCACAGGGGGATCTCTCCGCAGACTGCAGCTGGTGCAAAATGCAGCTGCCTGGTTATTGACTGGGCAGCAAAAATTTTGCCATATTACACCGTTATTGTGCGAACTGCACTGGCTGCCAGTCAGGTGGAGAATCCTCTTTAAGGTGGGTCTTCTCACCTATAAGGCCCTACATGGGCAGGGCCCTGGTTATTTGTCAGACCTTCTGATACCTGTCCTCTCTACCCGCCCTCTTCGATCTTCTAGTAGTGGCTTCCTGACCATTCCCAGAATGAGGCTTAAATCAGCTGGTGATAGAGCCTTTAGTGTTGCGGCTCCCGTTCTGTGGAATTCATTACCAGCTCAGGTCAGGGAAGCCCCCACTGTGGATATTTTTAAGGCCCACCTGAAGACACTCCTTTTCTCCCAAGCTTTTGATGTTTAGATTAGAACCTATTATAGAGTTTGAGATTTTATTGGAGTTATTTATTTTGTTTTTGTATAAAATTTTTGTCTATTTGTGTTTCTAAATGCTGTTTTTTAAACTTGTACGGCGCCCAGAGCCTCCGGGATTGGGCGTCTTTTAAATAAATTTTGCCTTGCCTTCTTAGGACCAATTTGCCCCTATGGAAAGAAATGAAGTCAGGTTCAACTGACAAGGTCTAGAATTCACTAATCCACCTGGCAGAAGTAATGGCTAGCAGGAACACAGTTTTCCAGGTCAAGTACTTCAGCTCGGCCGAAGCCAAAGGTTCAAAGGGAGGCTGCATGAGCTGTGCAATGCAGACACTGAGATCCTAAGCAGGAGTCGGTTCTCTAAATGGGGGATTTATGTGAACCAGACCCTTGTAAAACTTTGTAAAAACATGATGAGAGGCCAGGGAAGAGCCCTTCCCTGCTGAAAGGAAAGCAGAAACTGCTGCTAGGTGAACCTTCAGAGTTGTAAGCCTAAGGCCTAGACTATTGAGGTGAACCAGATAATCTAAGGCTGTGAAGATGTCTGCAGAATCAGGTACAATGCCTTTTTGAGAACACCAAATGCTAAACCTCTTCCATTTGGAGTTATAAGTCTTTCTAGTTGAAGGTTTCCTGGAAAGCTTCAAGATATCCAGCACTCCCTGAGAAAGCTGCAAGCCTGCATATTCTAACTCCTCAAGAGCCAAATCTTGAGATTGAGAGACTGGAGATTGGAATACCAGATCCTCCCCTGAGAGAAGAGAAGATTGTGTCTCTTGGGAAGGGAAACGGGACGTGACACTGTCAGGGACAGCAGCAGAGGGTACCACGGCTGTCTGACCCAGTCTGGAACCACTAGTTATCACTGTGCAGGGTTGAGTTCTGATTTTGATCAAGACTCTGAACAGCAGAGAGAATAGAGGGATACAGGAACCTGCCCTTCCGATCCAAAATCAGGGCATCCTGGGGCACAGTCCCCAGGAGTGGAGGTCTGCAACAGAACAGAGGAAGTTGGTGATTGTCCGGGGCTGCAAAGAGATCTATCTCTGGAGTGCCCCACTTGGAGATGATGACCTGCAGGATGAGAGGATCCAGGGACCATTTGTGATGTCCCTGGAATATTCTGCTCAGAGCATCTGCCAGTACATTGTCCTTCCCTGGAAGGTGAAATGCTACTAGGGAAGTCTGAGTAAAATAGGCCAGAGACCACAGTTTCATGGCTTCTGTGCACAAGGCCACGGACCGAGTGCCTCCTTGTTAGTTAATGTACCACATTGTGGTCATGTTGTCTCTTCTGACTTGGACCATCTTGCCCTTGACCGAATCTGAGAAGCACTGAAGGGCCAGGAACACTGCCTTGAGCTCCAGAAGGTTGATGTGAAGGCGAGACGCCTGTGGAGACCAGACCCCTTGAACTGTCAGGGCTCCCAGGTGGGCTCCCCAACCTAGGAGAGAAGCATCTGTAGTCAGAACTACAGAGGGAGCTTGAGGAAGAAATGGGACTCCTTGTCTGAGGTTGTCCAGCTCCAGCCACCACTGGAGAGCTTGAACCAGAGTCTGAGTCACTGTAATCAGTTTGGTGAGAGAATCCTTTTTCTGAGACCAAAAAGATCTTAGGTGAAACTGAATGTCCCTCATCTGGAATCTTGCTCCCTGCACCACTGCAGTGGAAGCTGCCATGTGGCCCAGGAATTGGAGGAACTGTCTTGCTGGGCGAGAGACCTGAGGTTGAAAAGATGAAACAAGATCTACGAGGGCCTTCACCCTAGCCAGGGGAAGGAAAGCTTTTGCTTGGGTAGTGTCCAGTTCTATTTCTATAAAAGTAAGAAGTTGAACTGGTTCAAGGACAGACTTTGGAAGACTGAGAAGAAACCCCAGGAAGCTGAGCAGGTCCTGGGTGGTTTGCAGAGCTGATCTGACCTGTTGAGATGACCGACCTACAATAAGCCAGTCATCCAGATATGGGAAGATGGTGATACCCTGTCTTCCGAGGTAAGCTACCACTGCTGCAAGGCACTTTCTGAACACCCTTGGAGCTGATGTTAGACCGATAGGCATAGCTCGGAATTGGTAATGGCCTGAAGGCAACTCGAACCTGAGGTATTTTCTGTGGGAGCACCTGACAGGGATATGGAAGTAGGCATCCTTGAGGTCCAGGAATGCTAGCCAATCCCCTGGCCTTAGAGAGGGAAGGATTATTCCCAGAGTTACCATTTTGAATTTGGGTTTGAAATGTGTTTGTTCAAATACCTTAGGTCTAGGATGGGCCGCCACTACCCTGTTTTCTTTGGGGTAAGGAAGTATTTGGAGTACAGTCCTTTTCCCCTGTGCTGAGTAGGAACCTTCTCTATAGCTCTGAGAGCTAGAAGAGAGAAATCATCTGCCTCTAGGGCAAGGGATTCTGAGATTGATGCAGGTGGAAAAGACTTGGCCCTCTTTTTTGGAAAGTTTTTGAAGCTGAGGGCCAGTCCCTTGCTTACTACTTCCAGGACTGACTTGTCTGAGGTCACACACTTCTAGGCCTGGAAGTAGTAAGCCAGCCTGCCTCCTACTGGGATTGGGGAGTCGACCCGGGCTGACACATCAAGGTGTCTGCTTGGCAGGAGCCTTAGACTGGGTGGAGGAAGGAGTCACCCTGCTCATCTTCCTCCTGCCCCTCCCTCTGAAGAACCCCCTCTGTGGGAAGGGAGAGGAGGCCTGGGCTTGGTAAAAAGGCCTGTGAAAAGGCCTGCCCCTGCCCCAAAGACTTATGAAGAGGAATATACAGCCTTTTGGACTCTGGGATGTCCATCATTTCCACAAAATCAGGCTCTTCTTCATCCTCTGCAGCTTCAACCAAAGGGAGCTGGAGGGTTTCAGCCACCTTTTTGTAAAACAAAAAGTGTGACGGGGACTTAGAGATCCTGGGAGGAGAGACATCCAAGGGCCTATCTGGGGAGATGTCCGGTTCAATGAGCACATACAGACCTCCTTCGTCATCGTCATCATCGTCGTCATCATCGTCGTCGTCGTCTCCCTCCCACTCCTCATAAAAAGCATCTGGATTATAATCCAAAGGAGAAGGATCTGACCGAACCGACCACCTAACCGGCGGTACCAGTTCGGACGGAACCAATCTCCGCGATTGGACAATACTAATCGCTTTGGCTATTTCGTCCGCAGTTGGAGAAAGGGATCACAACCGGCAGACTTACGTTTTCATTTTGACGGAACCAGCCCCTCAGAGTCAGCTCTCCTTTTGCCCGAGGAGGTATCAACTAGGTCAGTAGGCACCTCCCCAGGTTCGGCCATAACTGAACCGGGCTGGCCATCCGGATCTACGGACTTCTCGGCCTCCCTTTCCTTCAGCCTACTCAGTCTTTTGTCTAGAGTGGTTTTTAGGAAAGTTCTTACAAATTTGGCAGTCTGACTGGAGGTGGTCAAACCCCAGACAATAAACACAGATGAGGTGGGGGATGGCCTTGGCAAAGGCCTCCCCACACACAGTACATTGTTGAAACCCAGTGGGACCGGTTTTCTTTTTGGGTTTCTCAGACATGGCCAACCTATCCAATTACCCTATAGTAGCTTTCAAGCCAGGTAATACAGTAATCAATCGGTTACAAACCATGTCACAGGTTTTGAAGAAGAACCAGAAAAAGTCTGGCTCTTTTGAAACCGATCGATACCGGAACACCACTCTAATCCCAGAAAAAAACAGAACATTTTTCACAAGGTCGGTTCCTAACCGGACTGACTGGAAAAAAAAAAACGAGGGAAAGCAATTTCCACACACTTTTTTCAAAAATAAACCCATTCACTACCTATGTCCCACACTACCTTTACCGTAGACAGAGGCTGGAAATCCGAAAATAAAAAATAAGGAAGGTTTTGAAACCGCGACGCTTTACTGTACCGAATCAAGCAGAGGAAATCTCCGGAGCGACTTCACTGTTAGGTGAAGTAAAGAATCTGACGGTTACACTGGGAAGTACCACAGAGAGAGAGAGGTTTAAAAACCGAGCTTGAGCTCAATGTTCTATGCTTCAGCATAGAGATAACTCCTTACTCTCCGGGGCAGTTCGAATGTTGGGGCTCACTGCATTTAGTCAGAATACAGCAAGACCCTTATGTTGTTTGAAGCATGCCTCCACATGCTCACACAGCAGTGTGCCAGGGCCTCAGGGGAGGCAAGGGGAGAAAACCTGCAAAATACCTATGTGTCCCCGGCGCCAAGGTTGGCGAGAGGAGGTGACGAGGACCAAACAGTTAAATTAAAAAAAAAAAAAAAAGAGGGAGAGCTGTAGGCCATAGATGCACAGGTATCAGGGGAGTGGCAGTCCAGGGGACTTTGTCAAACCTAGTGGTAAGGAAGTAGAGATGTATGGGGGTGGGCACAAGGGAAACAGATAAGGCACAGAAGACAGTGAAGGGAAAAGAGAGAAGGGGTGGGCAAGGGTAGGAAGACAGTGGATTGGTAGAGCAGTGAATAAGGAAGACAGCAGCAGGCAAAGAAGGGCAGGCAGGGGGAACCAAGCCAGAGGGAAGTACAGTCAAGCGGAGAGGAAGGTGGGGGTTCTAGGAACAATCACAGCTGTTTAATGCTAGAAGGTGCTGCTGGAGTTTAAGTTTAAAGTTGCCTATCTTCATTTCAGAAAGAACTTCAGAAGACAGACTATTTAGCCAGACTGGAGCCCTATACATAAAGGCTCACTGCCCCCGTGATGTCCTACGGAACGGGACAAGGAAGGAGGCCTTAGTGGAACTTTGTGTTGCACGGAGAGCAGGGGCGATAGCAAGAAGTTCCTGGGCAAAAAGCTGAGAGTGACCAAGGATTAACTTACGAGACAGCAGACAGATGTGGTAGTGTAGTCTCCCCATAAAATTCAACCAATTAGCATGGTTATAGAGATCACAGGTGTGGGTGAGCCTATACCCACCAACTACTAGACGACAAGTTTTATTAAGTGCGATCTTGAGCCTATTTAGTGTGGTGTCAGTCGCAGTGCCCTAAATTATTATCCCACAGTCAACAATGGAAAGGACCGAACTGGTAACAGCCAGTCAGTGCGCATCAGGAGTCAGACATGATCTATGCCTATAGAGTAGGCCTGTTCTTGTATTAACAGCTTTACAGACCAGATTGACATGCTCAAGGTAGGAGAGGGAGGAGTCCAACTTAATACCAAGGTATTTAAAGCTACTGACTTGCTCAAGCATCTGGCGGTGGCTACTGAGAATATTTAGAGACTGGCCTTTATATTTATTCTGAGGGTTAGCGAACTGCATCACTTTGGTCTTTTTGTAGTTTATGATGAGTTTATTGAGGGCGAACCATGTGTCAATTTTGGCAAAGTTCTTTTGCAGTTTACTTTCCAAGGGGAAGGGATCAAGGTGGCTAGAAAAAATAACGGCATTGTCCACGTAAAGAAGCAGGTTACCAGAGGGGAAGGGCGTTAAGGAAGAGACTGAACAGGAGTGGGCCCAGTATAGACCCTTGCGGGACCCCAGAGCGAACCAGTTTACTGGAGGAGACAGTATCGAGGATTTTAACTCTCTGGGATCTCTCACTAAGATAGCTGGAGAACCAGGAGGTGGCTTCGTGGGAGAGGCCTAGAGCCATGAGGGATGTTATAAGGAGAGCATTATTGACCGTGTCAAATGCTTTTGTAAGGTCTATGTACACAGAACCTACTAAATGACCATGGTCCAGAGCTTTGTGACTAAAAATCAGTAAACTCTAGGAGGGCAGTGGTGGTACTGCGTCCCTTCCTGAAACCATGCTGCTGATTACACAGTAGATTGTACTTGGGAGAGGTAGTCGGATAGTTGGTCCAATACTATCCATTCAAGGGCTTTGGAGATTGGGGGGAGGATTGAAATGGGGCAGTAGTTACTCTGAATGGTTCCGTCACCACTGCTGTGCACAGGAGTTACCATTGCCGCCTTCCACTGTGTTGGAAATTGGCCAAGGCAGAGAGAGAGAGATTTAAGATTTTAGTGAGAGGGTACAGAACTGTGTCTAGTGCCAGACAGAGTAGCTTTAGGTCAAGTGAATCTCCACTAAATCTGGATTTCCCCAATATACGAGCAAGGTAGGATTTTGAGTCCCTTAGTGAGATTGTCCTGAAGTGGAAAGGGGGATATGCACGGAGGCAGGAGTTGGTGGGGGGCCAGGTTTGTTATTGAAGAAGTCTGGGGGGGGGGGATACATCACTAAGATCAGTAAATGCAGAGTTAAAGGTGTCAGCAGTGAGCTGTGGGTTCTGATTAGTGACTCCATTAATATTTAACATGGGGAGGGTGTTAGGTTTTCCAGTAAGGACCTTTATATTAGCCTAGAATTTCCTCCCATCACCCCAGGATGAAGAGAGGTTAGATTTAAAGTAGGCAGCCTTAGCCAGGTGAAACTCACGGGTACACACGTTTCTGGCAGACTTGTACCGTTGCCTGCCCCCAGAGAGACCTGATGCCAGGCCTTTATGCCAGAGGTTAGCACATGTGGCAATGAGATTTTGGAGTGCAGGGATGATCCAAAGGTTATTGGCACCTTTGACAATATACTTGGAGAAAGGGGTGAAAATATCGCAGGCTGAGTTGAAGGTAGAGATGAAGTAAGCTAGGGCAGTGTCAACACAGGTGACTGAGTCAACAGGGGACCAGTTACAAGGGAGAAGGTAATCCTGGAATTGCCTGAACAGTCCTTTTTGAGGGTGTGCTGATACAAGGACTTAGCAGGGAGTTTATGTGAGCAATTGGACCAGCAGCAGAGGATAGGTAAGTGGTCACTTAATGTGTCAGGCAGGACCACAATATCAGAAAGCCGTTCTGGGTGGTTGCAGAGGATAAGATCAGTCAGAGTACTAGTACCAGCTCTATAATTGATCCTTGTAGGAGAGGCCACAACCTGAGTGAGGTCAACAGCTGCAACTGCATCTCTATAAGGAGCAGCATTAGGAGCCAACCAGTTGATATTAAAATCGCTCAGTAAGATCACCTTGGATCGGTTGGGGAGTTTAGAGATGAAATCAAGAATGGAGTTAAAGTCAGGTTTTGTGTCATGGGGCGGGATATATACGGACAGTACCGTAAGTGACTTACCCTTGTTCTCTATGGCAAGTTTGATTGCCAGAGCCTGAGCAGTATTACCTAAGATAACTTTAGGGAGAACTTGCCCTTTAAGAAAGTCAAGGAGGTAGATGGCACATCCTCCCCTCCTCTTTTTCCCCAGCCTATCTTCCTTAAAGAGTGTGTAGCCAGTCAAGGAGACAGCAGAGTCAGGTATTCTGGGAGAAAGCCAGGTTTCGACCACCACAAGGACGTCAGGCTTGTGTTGAACTATCCAGACTTGAAGAAGGTCAGTTTTCTGTAGAAGGCTGCGGATATTGACAGAGGCCAGCATGAGGCCCCCAGAGTTGCATGTTAAAAAGGTTTGTAAAAGGGGAAGGGAAAGACTGGGACCAATACTTACCTTACCTGCTTTTTGCTTACAGAGAAGTGACACAGGCATCGACAGGGTTTTCACCATTTCAAATGCTGTATGGCAGACAAGCTAGAGGACCACTAAATGTAGTAAAAAGAAACATGGGAAGATAACCCCCATCAGAAACAATATATTACATCTTATATGTGTGCCCTGAGAATGAAACTGATAAAATATGTTGAAATCAGGAAGAAGCCTAAAACCAGCAGAAGGTGTATTACGACCATGGGGTAAAAGACAACGTTTTTGAGCCAGGTGAAAAAGGTCTTGCTACTGTTACCCACTACAGAAAATAAACAGTTAATGAAGTGGCAATGGCCTTATAAAGAGCTTAGACGTACTGGCACAGTTAACTATGAGATTGAGACCCCTGATAGGAAAAATCCTACTAAGATATACCATGCTAACCTCCCCAACAAATGGGTTGAAAAAATGCCAAAAGCTGCTTTGCTAGTTTTACCAGAAACCGATAAGGAAGATATTGATGTAGCCTATGATAGACTGAAACAAACTATAACTGCTGATGCTGTAAAGATGAATGTTTCCTTAACCTCAGAACAAACTGCAGACATTCATAATGTGCTAAAGACACTGACCACAGTTGCTTTACTTCATGTCCACTATGTGTTTAGGGACCGGAGGGCCGCTGGATAGAAAACCAGGGTCTTTTTCAAATCCTGGCATCACTTTAGTATGATGGGGTTGTGGTCCTAAATTTTTTGTGGCAAAACTGCAACCCTATGTCCATCAGCAGCGGTTATTCACCCCCTAACCCTCTCTCTTCGTCGACTGCTTGCAGCGCTGTTACTACTGGCAGGAGACATCCAGCCTAACCCTGGTCCTGGGGCACCTAACGTCTCTATTTCTTCTCCATCAGATAAGGCATGGGACGCAGCCAAGGGCCTGAGGTTGGTTCATATGAACATCTGCAGCCTGAGACCAAAGATACACGAAGTCCAAGCTTGGCTGCCTACAATCCGGACATACTAGCAGTCTCGAGACCTGGTTAAAGCCCCATATTCTGGATCATGAGGTGTGCTGCTGGATATGCCTTCTACAGAAAGGACAGACCCTCTAGAAGAGGGGGGGGTCTTGATATATGTAAGGGATACAATTACGTCCTCCCTTGTTAGTCTGCCACTTGGCCAGTCCCCGGAAGCTGAAGCAATACTCATTCGGCTCACTCTAGGAGGGGCTAAGCACCTCACAATAGGCTGCGTTTACAGCCCGCCCACAAATGCTCTCAGCTCTCTTACTGCCCTCCTGCAGAACCCAGCAGTAGAATCTGCTTCAGAGATCATCCTACTGGGTGACTTCAACCTAAACTGGGCCCTTGAGGCGAAATCCACCCTCAACGCTAAACTTAATGACTCCCACCTCACCCAAGTCATTACCTTACCAACTAGAATGAATCATGCCACTGGAAGGCATACTATAATTGATTGGGTCCTGACCTCCACCCCTAACAATGTAAAAATGGCAGGGACCTTGGCAGATGCATTGAGCGACCACTCGCCTGTATTCGCCATCTGGAAGAACTGTGCGAATAAAGTCCCTCCCAGGATTTTTACCTCTAGGGACTACTCCAACTTCCGCCCTGACCATTTTGTTCGCTACTTAAATGACATTGACTGAGCAATATAAGGCACCTCCCAGTCTGGAGGATGCTGTCAATTTCTTCCAGACATCCCTCATGAGAATTATGGACCTTCTAGCCCCTTTAAAAACACACAGAGTAAAGGGAAGCTGCTACAAATGGATCCTGCCTTCTCTAAAGCCCTGATGTCCACCGGGACAAGGCCTGGAATAAGTCACGAACTCAAGGCAATCGGGGACCTAGAGGCCTACAGGGCCCTTAGAAATCAGTGTAAAAGGCCATTAAGCTAGCGAAGAAAGCCTATATCACCAACCTTCAAAAACTAACCTTGGCAATCCTAGGCTTTTTGGAAGCACATTAACGAACTCTCAAAGGAACATTCAACGCCACCCAGCCCAATCCTGGCTAATGGGCAACTAATCTAGGAGGATCTCATATTGCTGAGACCCTTAACACACTACTTCGAACCTGGAGGCATATAATGGGACCTCCTGACACGAATTGTAACCCAGTTTTACAATGGCCCCAGGACCTTGATCGCCCTTTGTTTCACTTGAGGCTGGTCAGGGAAAAAGAGGTCCTTACTACCCTCAAATCCCTTCCCCTAAGAGGATCTGGGGGCCCTGATGGGATCAAACAAGAATCCTAAAGAGGGCCCCAGCCTTAGCCAAACCCTAACTTGGCTGATCAATCGGTCCATAACGGAGGGATCAGTACCCAAGCTCTGGAAACAAGCACTTGTGATTCCCTTACACAGGGAGGAGCAGCAGAGCCCATTGAGAATTTCAGGCCTATCTCCTTGCTGTGTTCCATAGCTAAGGTACAGGAGAAGCTTGTTTACTCTCAACTCCGGGACTACCTAGAAACTCACCGGGTAATCTCACCATCTCAGCACGGGTTCAGGGCTAACCATGGAACGGATACTGCTCTAACAAAATTCTCAGCTGATGTCCTGAGTAATAATGATGGAGGGGTCAGCACAGGGGCGGTCTTCATTGACCTATCCAAAGCATTCGACCTGGTAAACCATAACCTCCTTCTACAAAAAATGTGTTCTCTTGGCCTTGATTCTCACTCACTGGGATGGTTCCAGAGTTATCTCTCCGAACGCACCCAGAGGGTAAAGTGGGAGGATAAAGTCTCTAAGCTAGCTCCACTTAAAGAAGGGGTACCCCAAGGGTCTATCCTTGGCCCCCTTCTCTTTACACTGTTCATTAATGATCTGCACAAAAACTGCGGTAGTAGCAGTGCTATTCAGTATGCGGATGATGCAGTCATTTACAGAGGCTCCCATAATTTACCCGAGCTGCAGACAGCCCTCCAAGAAGACATCCACCTGATGGAGGACTGGCTAACTCTGAACAAAATGGTTCTAAACACTAGCAAAATGAAGGTAATGCTCTTTGGCCCTAGATCCCTGGGAACAGAGAGGTCACACCACCTACAACTCCATTCCAGGGTGTGTGCAAAACTTGAGGTGGTCTCCTCTACCAAATACCTTGGCCTTACCCTGGACCAAGATTTTACCCTAAAGAATCATGTAGATCAAATCACAAAAGCCATACATGTGAAATTAGGCATCCTCTATAGACTAAAGGACCAAATCATTCCTGAAGCCAGGGCAGCCATTGCCACAGCGTACCTCCCAAAGCTTACATTCGGGGCCCCGATCCTCCCAGGGTGGCTCACGATGGAATTAGGAAGGCTGCAGACTCTGTACATAAGATAGTCCGCTTTGCCACCTTGTCTCACCCTATGACTCACCACTGTGAGGCCCAATCCAGCTCAGGTGGCGGTAAGCTGATGCTCGTCCTAGCTTACCCTTCCTCTGCCTTACATACAAGATACTTGGTCCTCTCTCCCCTAGCCTGGCTGGGCTCGTCAGGGCAAACCCAACCCACGGTGCCTGCGCTCATCAGGCCAATCTCTCCTCGAGGTCCCAAAGATTAGGACCAAAGCCGGGTCCAGGTCCTTTGCGTACACCGCCCCTTCCACCTGGAACAACCTCCCTTGGAGGTCCGGGAGGCGGAGACTGTTTCTAGCTTCCGGGCCGCTGCATGGTCACCTGCTCAATAGCAGCATATGTCTATGCCACAGTACCTGACCTAGCTCAGCCTCTTGAGCAGCTCACTTGCCCTCCCAATCAGCCATCTTGCAGGACATTTGGTCCTCTTCTCTTTGAAGGGTGCACTTAGGTCCCTATCTTATCCCCTTCCAACCCCGCGTGCTTATCAGCTAACCCTAGGTCTACAGGCGCTGCCCACTATTTCCTGTGTACCTGGTATCTAATCTACTATTTAGGATGCTTAAAGCTTAACGTGCTCATTATTTGTTACCTTCATGCTTTCCATTCTTTTGCGTCTGCAAAGTTATGTACTCCTACTGTTAAAATACTATTCCACTCTCCAGTCTGTACTGAAATGTTACCTGTTTGTTGTTGTTGCACCCGGGTCGCCCCTGATAAAGGGACCTCTATGGGCCCAGTGGGCCTACCCAGTCATCAAAATTCAATAAATAAATGATGGAGTGACCCCATTCTGTTCTGATACATGGATTTTATGATTGTCTTTTTCTTCTCCCCCGTTCATGTCTAATAAGTTATGTAGAGAGGAAATGTGGTGACTACTGATGTTGATCGCCATGGAGTAAGGGGGAAGTGGCCTTGCTTGTGCATGTTCCTGACTCTCCTAATTCCTGAAAACAGCAGAGTTTAAATTGTGAGGAGGATATGGGGGTTTCTTAGCAGTTCCAGCACTGAGTTGAGATAGAAGAAGGCCCTTTTTTTTTTGCAGGAGACATGTCACTTGCTTCATTATATTTTTGTTTCACCTGATATAGTCTGCTCTGAGGCTTGCTCTAAATTTGATCATATCCATTATTATCTAAGCTCTTCGTTTGCTTCTTTTGCCTTCACAGAATGTTATGTTTCTCATAAATGAATACTGCTTTAAATGTTTAATTAATTAACAAGGGCTGAAATTACATTCTATTTTTAAATTTTCTGCAACTAATCTAATTCCAAACCCAGCTACTGTGTAATTTATGTTGTTACTCAAACTGTTACTGCAGATTTTTTTGCATTGGCTGCTGTTCATACATGTCCACACTTCTATTTAGCAGGCTAGGTTGTATACAGATAGACTAAGATTAGTGTTTCGGACCAGTGATTACATCACCATCTTGAACCAAGGTTCGGTGGTCGGAGGTCCGTCAGTAGTATGTTCTGCTCTACTGTCTTTTGGACTACTGCTTTTCTTTTGTTTTACATTCTAAATCTCTGTTTGTTATTTACAGTTGTTACAGAACCCTTATTACATTTTATAATAATAGAAATTTTCATAGTTCTTAGTTTAAGTATAAAGCACTTCATAGTATATTATGTAATTTTAGGTTTGACTGCTTATCAAACTTTTAATTCTGTTTTATTCACATACTGTTGTAGATCTCTAGGAATGTCAAACTTTTCTATAGGTTCATGGAACATTAATGGGCTAGGGTCACCAGTCAAGAGAAAACAAAATTCTAGCGTATTTAAACAAGCCTAAACTTGACATTGTTTTACTCCAGGAAACGTATCTGTTGGAAGATGAAGCAAAAAAAAAAAAAAACTAGCTAGATCTTGGGTTTCTCAAGTGGAATTTAGTTTTGATAATTCAAAAAAAGGGGTATGGCTATTCTTTTTAGGAAAGGGATTAACTTTGTGAAAAGCTCACATTATGCTGACCCGGAAGGCAGATTTCAAATTCTTGAAGGTGCTATAGATGGGAGGGAACTCACCATTTGTAACATTTATGCTCCCAGGTCTGGACAGGCTGTTTTTTTGAGGGACCTAAATACACGTCTAAGTAGGATTAATCACAAAAATCTTATTTTGGGAGGAGACTTTAATGAAGTCTCAGACAATCTGACCGGTAGAAGCACTTCCTCCTGCCCTCTTAAGATTTCCGCTTTTCAGCTTATCATCAAAAACATGTCTGACCTAAATTTAGTGGATGCCTGGCGCTTATTAAATCCCACTGTGTGAGACTATTCCTTTTATTCTGCAAGGCATGTTTCCTTCAGCAAGATTGACATGATTTTTGTTTCCAACCGTTTGGCATCGAATATCGTGTAATCACATATTGAAGAGATATCCCTCTCTGATCATGCACTAGTATAGGCCGTGATTCATTTTTAAGGTCCTAGGAGCAACTGCATTAGGTGGAGGCTAAATCTCTCTCTCCTACAAGATCCAAAATGTAAACCCTGGTTAGATCAGGAAGCAGAAGACTTTTTTAGCATTAATGACAATGGGAAAGTCTCTCCAGGCTGCCTGTGGGACTCCATTAACACCTACATGAGAGGGAGGATTATTAGCTCTGCATCCTCTAAGAAAAAGCAAAGGGAAAATGATTTAACCCAAATGACACATAAACTCTTAGATTTATAAAATGAGTATAAACAAAACTGCAAAAAGGAAGAAACTTTGCTAAATAACATTACTAAGCTAAAATATGATATCAGTAAAATATATTCTGCTAGGGCAGAATATTCTTTATATAGGACTACACAAAATTTTTGGGGCTGGTGAAAGGGCAGGGAAGCTCTTGGCTTTAAAAGAGGGTAGATCAGAATTTGATTCCAGGTATTTCTAATGCTCTAGGTACCACTGAGGTTTCAAATAAACTTGGAATTTGAATATTTTTTCAAGACATTGTACTCAGATTCAGGTAAGAAGGATACGGGAAGCTCACAGTTTTTTCTTGATTCAGTTAACCTTCCAAGTCTTGATGAAAAAGATAGAGAAGTCCTGAATTCTCCTATTTCCCCCGAGCAGAATTTGATAGCATTATTAAAGATCTCCGTCCAAATAAGACACCTGGTCCAGATGGTTTGCCAGGAGAATTCTACAAAGCTCTAGGTGATAAAGCTAAAGATTACCTTTTCAAAGTTTTTTATTTCATCTTCTACCTCACAGCCCTTATCTGATTCTACGTATCATGCATACATCACTTTAATTCTTATGGATGGAAAGGATCCCTTGCACTGTGAGAGTTACATGCCCATTTCTCTCCTTAACATTGACTATAAAATTCTTGCCCAGATTCTAGCTTTTAGACTGAAGTCCTACCTTACTTAACTGTTTGGGGGGCAAGTGGGTTTTGTACCAGGCAGGAGTGGAGCAGATAATGGGCAGGATTCACGAAACTCAGAAATACCGAAGCTGTGGGTAAACCTCGGCGCAAGTGGGTTGCCTTGTGGACAAATTACCTACAGTATTCACAAAGGAGGGAGCCGGATTTTCCAACGGCTCCACGGAGTTCTGACCGACGCAGGTGGTATCGCCAGGGGAGATGGCCGCCAGCAACGGGAATGTGCTACGGCTGATGGAAGCAGCCGTAACACCCTCAGCAAATGCTGCGGCTATGAATCGCAACCGCCGCAGCTGCGGGTGATTACAGTCTGCAACAGCAGTTGTGGAGTGGGACTTAGCTTCGTGAATCCAGCCCAATATGCGTAGGCTTTTTTTTGTTACTCAACTTTTATTGGTGCACAGAAAATACAACAGTTTGACTTACATCACTTAGTACATTACTACTAGAGGAGCCTTGATAACACCAGATATCTAAAGTTGTGTCTTGAAATTATAGAATCAAAATAATGTCCGTACAAATGAAGCCATTAGATCCATAGTTATCTTTCCTTGTGCAGTCTTAATGTTTTCCTTATTCTTCTGTTCTCATTCTCCAGAAGTCCAGCTGTTGGGGAACATCCACTAAAGAGAGGAGTACAGGCACAGATAGACACTTCTTCATACAAAGTTATACCTGGAGGATCTCCAACAATGAGGAAGAGGAACCTCTGCTCAGAGTTAATTGACATCGAGGATCAAATAATTCTTAAGACTCCAGAATAAAGCGAAGCTCCTCTTTTTAAACAAAAACATCTAAACCTATCAACTATGTACAATTTGGTGAAACTGAAAACTGGAGCAAAAATAAAGTAATAATAAAAAAACAAAACTAATACCATATGTGTAATGAGTTCATTGTCAATTTTAATTTTTGGGTACCTAACGCTCAGAGGGTAATATAAGGGATGCAATATAAAGGTTGGCCCCCCAATCTCCCCTCCTCCACATCAGTGCTGGCTCTATTACTCCAAGGTGAGGGTAGTGATTCACCCCAGAGCCTATGTTTCCCCACCGGGAGTCTAATCAAAAGTCCCCTGTTCCAAGATCACTGGGCTGAAAGCCCCTTCTCATGCCAATCTCGCCAGACCTCTTGGAACTTCCCTATACTGAGTCTAAGAGATGCAGTTATTTTTTCCATCTCCTCCAACTCAAGTATTTTATTCATCCATGTTTCAGTGGTAGGAGGAGTCACTGACATCCAGAAGACTATAATACTCTTCAGGGCTGCCAGTCTGAGGATGTGGAACAGTTTCCTCTGAGGTCTGGAGAGTTTTAATTGGTCTGTACTAAACAGGCCTAAACAGAGGGAACGGAAGGACCCAGACAAATATACCCCCAAGATCTTTTGGATACGGTCATGGACCTGTTGCCAGAAATGCCTGACCCCAGGACACTCCCAGAAAATATGGAAGTGGGGGCCCACCGCCCCAGAAAATATGGAAGTGGGGGCCCACCCCCCCCACATCCCCTCCAGCAAAGGTCAGAATGTTCAGGGTTGAAAACGTTTGGTGATTGTTAGAGTCCTGAAAAAGCATATCAGGACCTTCCAGTGGTATTCACCCCGTGTCGGGGAAGCTGTGATGTGCTAGCTTTGATTAAGGATTCCCTGCCACTCTGAGCAGTCAATTTGTAAATTGGATTCTCTCTCCCATGGGACTTGGTTAAGTTAACCTACTCTGAGTGTTGAGCAATAAGTAGCCGGTAGACCTGGGAGATAGGATGCATCTTTGCTCTCAAGGTTATCCAACTATAAAATAGTTGTTCTAGATCCACCAGGGGCCTTAATAACTGTTGTAGATGCGGGGCCTGCTGGATAAAGTCTCTTACTTGTAAAAATCGGAAATGGTCTTCCCTCCTAAGGCCATACTTTAACACGAGCTGCTGGAAGGTGGTGCAGGTACCTTTATCCAGGAGGTGGGAGAATCTGGTGAGGCCCTTACGCTCCCAGAACTTGTAACCTAAATCCATTTTAGGGGGTCGAATGTTTCTTGGTGGCAAATGAGGACAGGGGACCCACACCTGCCGGGACCTCCAGTCATTTACGTAAAAGTAACAGTACCCTCAGGGCATGTCTCGTCCATGGGTTTGTAACTTTATTCGCTATTCTTGGGGACAGAGATGCCGTGGGTAGGGTCCAGAGAGAGACAGAGAGAGTCGGGCCTGCTCTGACTCCACGATATACCCTCTAATGTCTACCCATTGTTTCATCCAAGCATAGAGCCAAGGGGCCTGTGCTGCCAAATAGTAATTAGTAATGTCTGGTAAGCCTAACCCCCCCAGCTCTCGTGGTGTGAAGAGCAACGTTCTGTTTAGCCTAGGCCTTTTACCATTCCATACGAAGCGTGTTAGCATGTGTTCTAGGTCTCTCATAAAGGGGGTTGGGAGATGGATCGGGAGTGTTTGAAAAAGGAAGAGCAAACGGGGGAGCACGTTCATTTTAATGGTGTGCACCCTTCCTAACAAAGTCAAAGGGAGTAGTCTCCATCTATCTAGGTCCTGTTTTAAGGAGTCCAGAAGCCTGAGGTAATAAGAAGAAAAAAGTTGCGTGGCATCAGCCGATACCCTAATACCTAAATATCTGACAGTGTTGTGGGTCGCCCATGTGACTTGAAAATGTGATTGCATCTCCAGGGGAGGACGGCCACTAAGTAGAATGACTTCTGATTTTGAGGGGTTAACTCTGTAACCTGCTATTGTTTGGAATTGATCCAAGATTTCCATGAGGCGAGGTAGGGAACTGACTGGATCTCCCAGATAGAGCAGTGTATCGTCTGCATACAATGAGATTTTGTGAGTTTGAAATCCCACTGTAATTCCTTCAATTCGAGGGTGTCGTCTAATTTGTTCTGCTAAGGGTTCTAAGGGGAGGGCAAACAAAAGAGGGGAAAGGGGGCATCCCTGACGTGTCCCTTGAAATAAGGGGAATCTAGAGGAGGTGCAGCCATTTACACTGATCACTGCTTCTGGTTGGGAATATAATGCTGAAACTGCCCCAATAAAGCTGTCCCTAAGGTTGAATTTTTTTAAGTACAGCCTGAAGAAAACTCCAATCTACCCTGTTGAATGCCTTTTCGGCATCGATACTCACTGCAATTTGGAATTTTGGGGATCCCCTTTGGGAAGAAAGTATGTTTAATAGACGCCTGATATTGTCTTGTAAAAGTCTACCCAAAATGAACCCAGATGGGTTGGGATGAACAAGATCTTTGATAATTAGTTGTAGACTTTGAGCCAGTATGCCGGTGAGTATTTTTAAGTCTGCATTCAGGAGGGAGATAAGCTGATAAGAGCCACACTCTGTGGGAGGTTTACCAGGTTTGAGCAATACAGAGATTTGGGCATAGTTCCACGATGCGGAAACAGGGTGGGGCAACCTCAGGACAGCATTGAGAGTTTCAAGGAGGGTGGGGAGAAGATCTGCCTGAAAGGTTTTATAAAATTCGGCTGGATAGCCATCTGGCCCAGGGGCCTTAGCATGTGTGAGGAAAGTAATTTGGTTTTTAAACTCCTGCATGGTAATGGGTAGCCCCAGCATCTCCATTCGGTTGGGGTCCAGGACTGGGAGATGAATCTCAGCCAGATATTGGGCGATGTTGGCTTCATGGTCTGCACCTCGCTCTGCAGTGTATAGCTTCTGATAGAAATCAGCGAAGCATTTTGTAATGTGCTTGTGACGTGACCATACTGCCGTCCAGTTCCCACGTAAGCTTTAATACTGCCCTAGAGGCTGCTTCTTTTCGCAGTTGAGCTGCCAGCAGCTTGCCTGCCCTGTTGCCCTTCTCATAGAATTTCTGTCTAGCGAAACGGCATCTGGCTTCTATTTTTTGGTTCACTATCTGGGATAATTTTTTCCTAGCTAAGTTAAGTTCTTTTTTTATTTCCTCTAGATTGAGATGTTTATGTTGAGATTCTAATTCAAATATTTGTTTCTCCAACTCCCGCTGAGTTTCCCTTTTCTCTCTATTCACTCTAGAGGCATAAAAAATAATTTTGCCCCTAAGGTAAGCTTTCAACGCATCCCAGTAAATCGTGGGTGAGGTGTCTGTCGGCCTGTTTAGGGAGTGAAACTGTTGAATTTCATCCTTGACCAATGTTTTAAACTCTTCCCTGTTAATCAAACTTCTATTTAACTTCCATGTAGGGTTACAACAGGGGGTTCCCAACACCAACTTTAATGACACAGGGGCGTGGTCTGATAAGCTAAAACTACCAATGCGGGCGGAGTCCAGAGCCCAGGCCCAGTTTTTTGGTATCAGTAGGAGGTCTATCCTGCTGTATCTGGAATGTCTGGGGGAGACAAAGAGTAATCCCTTGCTGTAGGGTGCACAAATCTCCAGGCATCCAACATGCCGTATTCATATAGGAGCCTGTGAAGTGTTGTAGAGGCTTTAGAGCATCTGCCTATCTGTGCACTTGACTTATCAAGACGGAGGCAGAGCGTTGTGTTGAAATCTCCTCCCACGATCTGTAGGCCTGAGTCTAAGCTTACCAAGTCCGATAACATCTTCATCAGAAAAACTGGCCTAAGATTTTCCTCGTTAGAGGCATATATGTTTAAAATACTGCATCTGTGTGCCCCCAGCTCTCCCTCCAAATAAATGAATCTGCCCTCGGGATCAGACCTCACCCCAAGTTCCCGAAATGGGAGATTTTTCCTGATAAGTATGGCTACTCCCTGTTTATGAGGTTGTTTTTGGTTAGAAGAAAAACAGACTTGCCCAACCCAAGATCTTTTCAGTTTCAGATGTTCATTTTGTGTAAGGTGGGCTTCTTGAAGTAGGGCTATATCTGTCTTGAGATATTTTAATTATTTTAGCAACCTAGCCCTTTTTATTGGGTTGCTCAAACCCCTTACATTATATGAGGTTATCTGAATTTCAGCCATGGTCACTCCTCCAAAGCACTGGTTTGGTCTAATCCCAAAGAACCCCCCCCACCGGTGTATTCGTTGCTCATCACACACAATAACTCTAAGATACTTAAGAAAAAAATCCAACATTTATATTTCTTTACAACCATAACTATATCCAGTTCCTTAGGTGCACCAGCCAATATGCTACACTGTGCAATTTTCTTTTTTTTAGTAATAACATTCCTATGTACTTCAAGGTGAAAATTAAGATGTAAACAATAGCCCTATAATGGGTCTCGCCCTTAATTAGGTGAAGTAGGGAGACCGTGGAGAATCCACTTATGGGAGTTCCTCCGCTGACTACTGATCTAAATTAGTAGTCAGCAGGGCAAAAGGGGTAAGCGTCCGTACCCCCGAGTGAGAACTAGACGGGACTTGACTGATAAGCTCTTCAATACCTAGCTCACTCCACCCAGCAAGAAAACGGCTTAACAATTTTACAGGAATGGGGGAAAAGGCTGAAGTGAAATCTCGCCTGAAAACAGTGGGCAAAAATATCCAGGAAAGGCATCCTTTCTACCGGAACGGGATGCCTAACATTGTATTTCTTAAAATTATGCAGTGTTTACTTGTATATTTTAACTTTACCCGGCTCTTCAACCTCCCCCCCACACTTAATCACTGGTATTACCAGGGGCGCAAACATTGCCCTCTACAACATTTAATCGGAGAAAAGCCAGAGAGTATTTTTATTTATATGAGAATTATTACTTTTACCCAGTAATTAGATCAGTTTGTCAGTCCACCCCTTTAGCGTTTGGGGGTTGCATGTGGGTCTCTTCAGCCGTAGCATCCTGTAAGCGAGCTGTAGAAGGTGTTTTTGCTGTACCACGAATGTCCTGCCACAAGCTCGTGCGCTGTGTTCCGGGTTTCTTCCATGAGGTCGACTGCCAGGCCGAGGCTCTTAGTTCTTGCGTCGGGAAGTGTGCCATAAGCTCCTCCACTTGAATTCCATATTCAGCCAAAAATTCTTTTGCCTCTACAATGTTGCCTAATCGTTTTGATACTCCCTCACTGACCTTCACTTTAAGTTTGGCCAGATAATCAAGGTGGGCCTTTAAGCCTTGATGCTTCAGTAGTTTCACTGCCAAAAGAATCTGCCTTCTGTTTTGCATTGTGGTTATGGCGAAATCATGCTCAAAAAATAGCCTCTGGTCACTAAAATTACTTCCTTGCAACTCCACGCCATCCTGAGGATCTTTTCCTTAACTCTAAAGTCCAGGAAAGCAATTATAATGGATCGCGGTCTGGCTTTAGGGCTTGATGGGGGGGGGGGGAAGCATCAATGCTCTGTGGGCGCGTATTATGCCCAAAGGGGTGTCGCTGGGCCAGCTCAGTAATTCTCTCAGGAAGCTGTCTATAAAGTCTAACATGTCACCAGATTCGGTCTTCTCTGGAAGCCCATGCAATCTTATATTATTCCGTCTGTGACGGTTCTCAAGCTCTTCCATTCCCTGGGTAAGTTGTTTTTCTCTGTGGTGTAGATCAAGAAGAGCTGTATTGTGTTGATCGGTGGCCCTACAGTATTCCATCAGGCAGGACTCTACCGCTCCCACGCGCTTCTCTACCACCTGGAGATCTCTCTTAGTAACGGCTACCACTGTTTCCATATGTTGCAGCATATCTCTGATTTTGTGTAGCTGGGTGTATAGCTGTTTGGAGGTGATAACAAACTCTGGTTCTTCTCCGGACTCGGCCAACTGCTCTGGGTCTTCCATAGTCACTCAAGGTTGCGGTTTGGTTGTTGTCTGGTGCCAGTCCAGCGTACGCTGTTGTACCCCTTTCGCTGCGCTCCAAGACTCGAATTCTTTTAACGTTGTCTCGTCGCCATGTGCAGGCTGGCTGGATTTGCTTTTTTAACCCTCTGAGACTTCTTGGGTGCCAGGATGGTTATAGATTAGTGCTGGGTGGAGCAGAGTCTCGAACTCAAGTGGCCATATGCGACGTTTGCGTCACCGGAAGCCTTGTGTAGGCTTTTTAATGCAATTTAGAAAGGGAAAGAAATGCTCAGTCCAGCTGAAGTACTAGCCTTTGATTTCTGTGAAGTTTTTGATTCCTTGAAATGGAGCTACCTTTTTCAAGTATTTGAGAAATTGCACCTGGGAGATATCCTGATTTCTTGGCTACAAATTCTTTACAAAAAACCTTCTGCTAGAGTGATCTCCAATGGCTTTATCTCAAACTCCTTCTATTTACACAAAGGCTCCAGACAAGGTTGTCCTCTCTCCCCATATGTATTTATTTTGGCCATTGAGCCATCAATTAAGAAAATCTCTGAATGTCACGAGGCAAAGGAATTAGGACACGCAAAATCAACAACAAAGTATTTGCTTATGCAGATGAGTTGCTAGTCTCTTACAAATCCAAGGGAATCAGTGGCACATTTAAGCAGAATTTTTTATGACTTTGCCAACTTCTCTGGTCTTAAGTTAAATTAGGCCAAGACTCAAATTTTATCTCTAAACTCATATTTATGTCCAGGAGACTCTCTAGGGATGATACAGTCTGAACTTAGATGCTCTAGCTATTTAACATATTTAGGTATCAAATTATCTAAAGAAACCCATAATCTTGTAAACTTAAATCTCCTCCCTCTAGTAAAAGAAATTGAAACAGATCTACAAAAATGGAAAGGCCTTAATTTATCTATATGGGGTAAAATTAACTCGATCAAAATGATTATAGCCCCTAAATTATTTTACTTTTTTCAGAACTTACCCCTGAAAATAGACAAGGGAATTTTGAATTCACTAAATAAAGTAAATACAGGTTGCTCACCTGTAACAGGAGTTCTAGGAATGGTATATGTTGTTCATCCACACTGTCTGGCAGGTATCCTTGCCGCTTTAAATCTTGCCGGAAGGTCTTCAAGCTGGCTCCTCCCACCCACCCGGGTGGTAAAACTCTCGACTCCGCCCCATGATGCCAGATCTGGCCCGCTGGAAGCTCAGGTTGTGCGTCGAAGCCGGGGAGGTCGGGTGGGTCGTGTGGATGAACAACATATACCATTCCTAGAACTCCTGTTACAGGTGAGTAACCTGTATTTCTAGGGACATGGATATGTTGTTCATCCACACTGTCTGGCAGACTCCTAGCAGTTCTCCGGGAGGAGGGAGGCAAGGCGCACACCCCGATACTTACTTGGGAAAGAGACTGGAGAACCGAGGCCCCAAAACCCGCATCCCGCTGACTCAAGATTGATGGTAATGGGTGATGAAGGTGTGTGCTGACTTCAGGTAGCAGCCCTGCAGATTTCCTGGATAGGGACGTCCCTGGAAGCAGCCACCGATGCAGCAGTATGGCGGGTAGAATGAGCTCTTATCCCTCTGGGAGGCTCCATGCCCGCCAACTTATAGCAGAGATCTATGCAGGAGGTGACCCACCTGCCTATCATCCACTTGGCTGCAGGTCTGCCAGGGGCGGCTTCAGCGTAGGTGACAAACAGCTGGCGAACCTCTCCCCGAATTTCAGCCGTGCGCTCCTTATAGTAAGCGAGCGCCCTTCTAGGGTCCAGGTATGGAGCCTATATTGACCTCAGAGTTGTGATTTGGGTAGAACACCGGCAGAGTCAACACCTGGTTAAGGTGAAACTCCGACACCACCTTCAGAAGGAATTTCGGTGAAGAGGACAACCTTGTCCCTGTGGAAGACCAGGTAAGGAGACTCGATGCAGAGCGCCTGGAGCTCTCCCATCCTTCTGGCTGGCGTGATAGCCACCAAGAAGGGTCTTCCACGACAGGTGAGAGAGTTCACACCTGTGCATTGGTTCAAATGGCTTGCCCATGAGCTTTGCCAGTACCAGCAGTAGATCCCACGGAGGTGGAGGTTCTCAGACGGAGGGAAATGTGATCAAGGCCTTGAAAAAGCGCCAGACCACCTTCTCCTCAGGCCACCGACTGCTTCCCGGCCCGCCGCCTGTAAGCAGAGATGGCTGCCAGGTGCACCTAGGTCGCCGACCCAAGCCCTTGCTGAAAGGGACCACAAGTATTCCAATATGCTCGCCAAGGAACAGGAGGAAGGGTCCAGGCCTTGTTCTGACACCAAATGGAAAATCTTTTCCATTTGAAGGCGACATTTTCTGGTCGACTCCTTACGGGACGCCTCAACTACGCTGAGGACCTCGTCGGAAAGACCCAAGGCCTGGAACTCTAGCCGCTCAGGAACCAGGCCGTCAGGTGCAGGGATTGAAGGTCCGGATGGAATACCTTCCCCTGACTGACTGAGAGCAGGTCCAGGTGAGCTGGAAGCTGCCTCGGAAGCCTGGAGCTGAGACTGAGGAGATCTGGGTACCAGTACTGGCGGGGCCAGTCTGGGGCTATCAGAAATCACCTGCGCCTTGTCCCTCTTTGCTTTGAGCAGCACCTTGTGCATCAAGGGGAACGGGGGAAAGGCGTAGAAGAGGCCCGGGGTCCACGACCTCGAGAAGGCATCCCCCTGCGGTGAGCCCTGCTGAGGGGGGCCGGCATGGAACAGCCTCAGCTTCGCATTCTCCCTGGAGGCAAACAGGTCCACCTGAGGTGTGCCCCAATGGGAGAATAGATCTTGTACTACCTCCGGCAGGAAAGACCACTCGTAGGACGCAGCCCCTATCCGGCTTAGGGCATCGGCCAGGGTGTTGGAAGCTCCTGCCACATGAATGACTAGGAGATCCGCCTCCAGGCTGCGCACGAGTGACCAGATGCGGACAGCTTCCTTGTATAGAAGCATGGAGCGCGTCCCGCCCTGGCGGTTTAGATAGTACATGGTCGTGGTATTGTCCGTCTGGACCCGGACCACTTGACCCCGAAGAAACGGAGCAAAGGCGGTGAGAGCTAGGTGGACCGCTCGGAGCTCCAGCAGGTTGATGGGGCATCGGACTCCTGAGGGACCAGAGGCCGTTCGCTGGTGTTCCCAGATGGGCACCCCAACCCATCAGAGAGGCATCGGTCGATAGAGAGACCGTCGGCTCGGGGCGGACAAACGGGATGCCCTCCTGCAGATGAACTGAACGGTCCACCACTGGAGAGCGTCCCACATCCCCTGGGTCACCGTCACTAGCTGGTCTAATGGATCGCAGCGTTGGGACCACTGGCTGGCCAGTCCCCACTGAAGGGGGTGCATGTTCCAGCAGGCCCAACGGACCACGCTGGTACAGGCCGCCATGAGACCCAGGAGGCGCAGGAAGTCCCGGGCAGGGCACAATTGCCCAACCAGAAATGATTAGGCAAAGGAGGAAAGAACAGTCAGCCCTGTATGCCGGAAGCCGTGCTCTGGCTTGAAGAGAGTCGAGCTCTGCCCCGATGAAAAGAATCACCTGCTTCAGCTTAAGTTCTGACTTGGCCTCGTTGATGAGGAAGCCGACCTGAGAGCAAACCTGGAGGGCCAGATCTCTGGACCGCTCCACCTCCTGTCTGGAGGGGGCTGCTATCAGCCAATCGTCCAGGTAAGGGTAAACCCGGAACCCTCGGCGCCGCAGGAATGCTGTCACCATTGCCATGCATTTGGTGAAGACCCTGGGAGCTGGAGATAAGCCGAAGGGCATGGCTTGGAACTCGAAAAGGTATCCCTCCGCTCGAAAGCAAAGGAACCTTTGATGGGACGGACGGATAGGGACGTGAAAGAACGCGTCCTGTAGGTCCAGAAAGCAGAACCACACGCCGTGTTCCAAGGATGGTATTATCTGAGCCAGAGTGACCATCCTGAAGGTTCGAGACCTTAGGAACTTGTTTAGGTCGTGTAGGTCGAGAATGGGGCGCCAGCCCCCCGTCCGTTTCGGAACCAGGAAGTACCTGGACACAAACCCCGGTCTGAGGAGGGTCGCCACCTTCTTATCACCTCCTTCTGAGGAGGAGAGCGATGTTGGCTCGGCGAGCTGACAGCGAGGCTGGACCCGAGGCCCCCGAGTGCGGCGGCTCTGAAGGGTGGGGCCTGCTCGAACTCCAGAGGCAGGCCCTTTCCTACCACTTCCAACACCCACCTGTCTGTGGTAATAGCAGACCAGGCGGAAAGGAAGTACCGGAGCCGTCCCCCCACGGGGGGAACCTGGGGTGAGGTGACGAGGTTGGGGGCGACACCCCTCAACCCGTCATTGTGCAGGCTTGGAGGAGGGACCAGCCGAGGGACCACCTGGGCCTTTACCTCCCTGCTTCCTGGAGGAGGAAGCCGCAGGCTTGGGTTTGGGACGCCAAGCGCGAGCCTGCTGGCCCTGGTGTTGCTGGGCCGGACATGCCAGGGGCGCAGACAGACGAAAGGGCTTGGGTTGCGGTCTGCGGCCCTTGTCCTTCTGAGCGGATGAGACCGAGTCCAAGGTGGCATTGGACTTTTCGATCCTCTGGAGGTGGCCTTCCACTCCAGGGCTGAAGAGGTCGGTCCCCAGGAAGGGGACATCTGCCAATTTGTGCTGGGTATCCGCCGTGAAGGTGGATATCCTCAGCCATGCCCGACGGCACATAGCCACTGCGGCCACGACTGACCTGGCGCATGAGTCTCCAATGTCCAGAGCAGTCTGAAGTTGCTGCTTGGCCACTGCCCTGCCCTGGTCCCGCACCTGCCTAACCGTGGTCTGCAGGTCAGCCGGGAGATGAGGGACTACCTCGTCCAGGGAGCCCAACAGGGCATGGGAGAAATGTGCCATATGCGCATGCTTTGCCTGACGAAGGCCAAGGAGGGACGAAGCGTGACTTTGCCGGCATAGTCCAATTTCTTGGACTCCTTGTCGGAGGTTTGTCCACGTCTTAGCGTTTCCGCACGCCGGAAAACGCTGTCGGTAACAACCCTCGGCCGAGGATGTTCCGAGAAACCGGACAGGGAACCGGTAGGGACCGCATACTTCCTGGCCATCCTGGCCGAAGGCGCAGGGCAGGAAGCAGGGTGCTGCCAGAGCTCCAAGGCTGGGCCCACAATGGCCTCAGCCACAGGGAAGGCCTCCGAAGGGAATCCCCTCGGTCCAATATCTCCGTGAGGGGATACTTGGCCTGCTTGGATACGGGCTGCAGCTGCATCCCGGTGGATTCCGAGATGAGTCTGAGCAAACCCAGGAAGGACGAAGGGCTGTCATCCAGCGACTGACCTCCAGAGGACTCCAAGTCCAGTCGCTTGGAGAAAAAGGAGGAATCGTCGTCGGACTCAGAAGAGTCCGCAAAGAGCTGCCTCGGGCCTGAGCCACCCTCCACCTGCCGAGGGCGATCAGGAGTGAGGGTGACTGACAGCCTATGGGGCAGACCCTGAGCCGACCGAGAGTTCTTGGTCGGAGACCCAAACAGCGGCTGTGGAGGCGGAGGTTCCACCGGAATCGGTAGGGCAGCTGTTTTTGGCCGAACAACCGGCCTGGGAACAGGCTCCTCGGGTAAAACGAGGGGTTGTTTTGGCCGCTCCGGTGACAGCCACTTAATGGCCAGGGAAGGCGACGGCGTCGGCTTGTTCCCGGTCAGAAGGAGCTGTTGCCACATGAGTCTCGTATTGTCGGCGTAACTTCGAAGCCTCCCCTCATCCGAGGAGGAGGATGAGGACGAGCGGCGGCGCCGCTTACCATGGTGCCGAGACCGAGACCGCCTATGACGGTGGGATCGGCTGGACCGCGAAGAAGTCCGAGACCGAGAACCTCGGCTTTTCCGAGGACGGTGCGGGGAGGGGACGGGTGGAACCAACTCCTCCCTCGGCTCGGAGGGTACACCCAAGGGCTCCGGAACCGGAGGCACTGGCAAGCCCACGGGATCCTCAACTCCCACCGGGGGAACCGGGGAGAGGGGATTTTCGGCTTCGCCACTCGACAACCCATCCAACGGGTCGAGAAAGATGTCGACAGGAGTCTTAGTCAACTGACCTGACGGGGACACCATGAGACCAGTGGCTGAAGCCGAACGATCGACCGAAGTCGATGGCCGACAACTCGGGGAGAGGGACCTTTCCCGCTCCCAAGAGCGTCGACGAAGAGACTTACCCTTGTCTTTCTTCTTGGACCGAGAAGAAGGTCCAGCAGACGTTGGTCCCTCTCCCCTAGTGGAGAGGGACAGACAAAACTCCTTAAAGGAAGCTTTGTAACAGGAACCCAGGAGGCGGGATAAATGCCGCGCCGAGGCAGATGCGGCACGCACCGCTCTCGAGGGCGATCATCTTCCCTAGCTGATCCGCCGAGTTCGTCACGCTGAAAATCGGCCAACCGGCCTCTTTAGACTTTACCGGAGGAAAATCGCTTTCTCGGGTGCCCTAGTTGTAAACGGGCAGCACGGCCCTCGAGGACATAGGCTGAGAAGGAAGAGCACAGGTCGCAAGCCCGCGGGTCGTGCTCAAGGCCTAAACAGTACACACACGGAGCGGATCCGTCCGAGACATCTTTCTGCCCGCAAGGGCACCACCAAAACCGAGTCGATGGTCCACCGAGAGCCGTAGGGATAGAAGACCAAGTCTATAAGCAAAAACTTAAATTCGGAAACCAAGAATTAGAACCAGTCTTATACGCAGAGCGTTAAGGAGGGAACCTGAGCTTCCAAGAGGTAAGGAAGATCTGGCGTCATGGGGCGGAGCGGAGAGTTTTACCACCTGGGTGGGTGGGAGGAGCCAGCTTGAAGACCTTCCGGCAAGATTTAAAGCGGCAAGGATACCTGCCAGACAGTGTGGATGAACAACATATCCATGTCCCTAGAACTAGAGTTTTTCTCTGGAACTCCTCTACTCCTAGGTTATCTGCTACAAAACCTAGGGCTCATAAGTCTGACGGCACTGTTGGACACCCACCTTGGGGTTGAGATGCAAATCTTGCAACCATGTAAAACATCTCTCTCTTTACCAAGCTTACTACTTCCCTGAATAATACGTGTATTAATAATGCCATCTGGGTAATCAAAAAAAATTAAGAACTTGATTCGCATTGAGAATTTACCTGCTTGCTTGACTGCACTTTGGAATAATACTATGTTATTATATAATCAAACACCATTAATAAATACTGAGTGGCAGAAGCTAGGTATTACAAGTCTACAAGATCTACTGGGTGAAAAAGGGGAAATACTTTCCTTTAATTTACTCAAAAACCCGATTTAATATTTCAAAATTCCACTTTGCTTATTTTCTCCAGCTAAGAAAGGCTCTTTGGGACTCAATTCTAGGAGTAGGCCTAACTCTTGGAGAGGATTCCGAGTGGAATTCAGTCCTTAAAGTGGCAAACTTAAGGAAAGGAGTGAGTCTACTATATAAACTCCTAATGAGCACAAATGACCCCTCTCTATTATAGTCTCAGCCAAAAGTAAATGGGAGGGCGACATTGGGGAATTTATAACTGCTGAGGAATGAGTCTCGGTCTGGGATAATGCCTGTTGCAGTAACAGAGAGATCCAAGCTAGGGCAATACAATATAAAATTCTTCACTACTGCTATTATTCTCCTCAAAAGCTATTTTCAATGGGCTTACAAACAAATGGGAACTGCTGGAGATGGCAGGAGGCAGATGCTGATCTGTGTCATATGCTTTGGTCAGGTCCCTTCATCAAAGACATTTTAAAGAAGATTCACAAGGTGTTTGAATCTGCATTTGACTCACTGATTCCTTTTAATCCCAATTTTTTTTATCCCAGGAATAAATACAGGCCACCATAGTTTAAGTAAGGGCCAAAACTCTGTTTTCTGGTCAGCTGCCTCCATTCTCAAGAGAATATTTCTCTCACATTGGAAATCTCCTTCCCTTCCTGTCTATGCAGTGTGGCCCTCTAAAATGAGTGAAACCATAAATAATGAGAGATTGGTGCATCAGGCTGTTGAAAAAATGTCTGTTTAAAAAAAACTGGGCATCTTCCCTTACATATTTAGGTGCTACATAATTAACTAATTATTATTTTCAATCCTGATCCAATGTCAAAATCTCATTTTTTTTATTAACATGGATCCTACAGTATAATGAACCTGTGAATATTTATGTTTAATTGTATGTAATTCCTTATATGAGATCTGATAATTTCAGTTATTACATAAGCATGTTTTTTATTACATTCTGCTCTTTTCTCTGTATGTTCCTAATTGATGTATTTTGTGTTTTTTTTTTTTTGCAATAACCAAAAAAAAAACTTTAAAAAAAAAAGAAATGGGTTGAAAAAACACCAAAAGCTGTTTTGCTGGTTTTACCAGAAACTGACAAAGAAGATACTGATGTAGCATATGACAGACTGGCACAAAATATGTCTGCTGAGTCTATAAAGGTGATTGTTTCCTTAACCTCTGGACAAACCGCAGACATCTATAACTTGCTAAAAACATTTAAAAGTACTTTTACCAGAGTACCAGGCCGAGCAAAAGGGGTCAAGCACGTAACAGTGACAAGGAATGCTCGGCCTATTAGACAAAAGACATACAGATTACCAGAGCGGTTAAGAGCTGACGTGGTTAAGGAAATACAAAAAATGAAAGATTTGGGTATCATAGAAGAGTCGAGAAGTGCTTGGTCATCACCAATGGTGATTGTAAACAAAAAAAAAGGGTGTGTAAGAATCTGCCTTGATTTTAGGAAACTTAATCAAGAGTCAGAATTTGACAGTTATCCTATGCCCAGAATAGATGATTTGGTGGACAGACTGGGGCTGCCAAGTATATCAGTACCCTCGATCTCACCAAGGGTTAATAGCAAATCCCCCTAGCTAAAGACTCCAGAGACAAAACTGCATTTGCCACTCCTATAGGATTCTATCAGTTCACCACCATGCCATTTGGCTTACATGGTGCACCAGCGGTACGTGAATGTAATTTTATCCCCTCACATTGGTTATTGTGCCGAGTACCTGGATGATGTTGTGGTGTACAGTCCAGACTGGAAAAGCCACCTGGAACACCTATGAGCAGTATCCAGTCAATCAGAAGGGCAGGTCTGACAATTAATCCTACCCAGTGTGAACCGGGCATGCAGGAAACCAGATATTTGGGCTATGTTTTGGGAAATGGAGAAGTCAAGCCAGAGGTTTCCAAGATAGAAGCTGTAACCAACAGCCTTGTCCCCAAAACCAAGAAAAATGTCAGGTCATTTTTAGAGCTGGCTGGTTATTATAGGAGATTTGTTCCCAGCTTTGCCGAGTTAGTTAGTCCCCTCACTGAACTCACAAAGAAACTGTTCCCGAATAATGTGAACTGAACCCCACAGTGTGACGAGGCTTTTCGCGATATTAAGGCTGCATTATGTTCAGCCCCTGTTTTAAGAAGCCCAGACTTTGAGAAACCATTTTTGTTACAGACAGATGCATCAGAGGTAGGCCTAGGTGCAGTCCTGAGTCAAAATATAGATGGGACAGAACATCCTATTCTATACATAAGTGGAAAATTGCACAACAGAGAGAAAAGGTACTCCACCATTGAAAAGGAATGACTTGCGACAAAGTGGGCCATGGAGTCTCTTAAGTGTTACCTACCAGGAGCGGACTTTGTACTTGTAACAGATCACAATCCTCTCTGTTGTCTTAACCAAAGGAAGGATAACAATTCTAGAATCACGCAGTGGTACATGACACTACAGCCATTTAAATTTAAAGTGATGCACAAATCTGGGAAAGGGAATGTCAATTCTGATTTTCTGTCAAGATATGAATCAGGAACTGAGAATTCCGAAGGTTGAAAAATAAATGTGTGACTTTAAATTTCACTGTTTGCTATACTGCATATGCACTGAACTGTAAAGTTTATAAGCTAATGTTAGACGGGAAAGTAATAGAATGTGTTGGAAACCTGTTTTTGTAAAACAGATTCCCTCTTAAAGAGGGGGGGTATGTGACATGGTTGAATAAGGCCCTGCCCCATGTGTTATGCAGAAAGAGTTTAAATGCAAGGGTCTGTTCTATCCTCTCCTTTTCTGTCTCTTGTCTGTCTGGTTGTGCAACCAAATTTTCTTGTGAGACCTAGGAACTGATCACTCCAATGGTTTCACAATTCTCCACCTCTCGCTGTCTCTCTGCTGTCTCTTGCTGTTCTGTTTTTTTCTTCCCCCTTGCATATCTGCAGTTATAAAAAATATATGTGAATCTCCATGTAAAACTATATGTGATACTGGGATCCCTTTGTTTAAAACTGTATATAGTTATACTGTTGAAATGATTGCAAAGCTATTTGGAACTCAAGGGGTTAACCTGAGATGCATTTTTAAGCCTTTTGCAGAGCTGTAAACAAGTGGTCAGTTCTGGGTCACTATGTACTGTTTTGCTGCACCTGCAAGAAACAAAACTGACAAGAACATTCTGTAAATTTATAAGAACATTCTGTGAGAAGCAGGCTCTCTTAAGTTCCCAGACAGAGACTTATAAAAAGAGCAGCAATGCTTTTGCTAGAGAGAGACAAGGAGAGCGAGACACAGAGACTGAAACTTGGAATTAAGATTAAGATACCCTCAGAAGAAGGACTTCATTTTCTCTATTTGTACTGCCTTTGCAAATAGTTATACTGAATATTTTAAATTTTTTTGTATTTTGCTGTTATTGAGAAAAATAAAATGCTATTAGCAAATTTTGAAACTGCTCCTGATTTTCCTATGCTTCCTGACCTGTGCCTCGGTGACATGCAGCTCCTTCTGTGCCTTAGCTCACTGGACTTCCTTACTTGCCTCACTAGCCAACCTTAGGTAATTTTCCCTATCCACCTCTCTCTCTTGGTCTTCCTGAATTTTCTAAAGGCTAACCTCTTTTCCCTTACTGCCTGGGCAACCCCAGAACTGAACCAGCTGGGCACTTTGGCCCTTGTGTTCTTCCCTCTGAGGCTAAAGCACTCCTCTGTGGCAACCAGTATTCCTTCCTTAATGATAAACCACCTTTGGTCCACCCCCATATCTGCACTGATTCCTGCCAGGTGGCTCCTTAGCATTTTGTCCATCTTCCTGAAGTACACTCTCTTAAAATCCAAGATTTTGGTCTTAATCGGGAAGCTTTCCCTGCCCATATCCAACTGGAGCCACACTGTGCAATGGTCACTCCCACCCAGAGACTCCCTGACTGTTATTTCCTGTACATGCTCCCCATGTGTGAGCACCAGATCAAGAATTGCCTTTGCTCTTGTTGGTTCTGTGATGCCCTGAGTCAGGAACCCATTTTGCAGTCTTTCCAGGTTCACCCGACTCCTAGCACATGTTGTGGATAGTACGGTCCAGTCCACCTTGGGCAGGTTAAAGTCCCCCACAATTACCACCTCTCCTTTCCCCACAGCTTCCAATATTTGCAAGCTCAGTTCCCTGTCCCTCTCTTCATCCTGGTTGGGTGGTCTGTAAATCGCCCCCAACTTCACCTTTCTCCCTCTATTGGACTGTAACTGAACCCATAATGCCTCCACCTTCCCTTCCTCCAACTCCTCCCTCATGCAAGTTATTCCCTCCCTGATGTAAACTGCCACCCCCCTCCTTCCCGACTACCCTGTCCCTCCTGTATAGTTTGTATCCAGGGATCGCAAGGTTCCAGTCATGGTGTGGTGTTGCCCCAGTCTCGGTTACTGCCGCTATGTCCATTCTCCTGTCTGCTAATAGTGCCTGCAGGTCATCTATCTTGTTTCCAAGACTCCACATATTCAGAGACACACCCCTCCACCTAGAATTTGACCTTCTTTCCCTTCCCTCTATTCTTCTTTTCCCTTTTCCTCCCTCTGTGTGCACCCCCATCTACCTTTTTTTTTGTGTGTTCCTCACCCCCTCCATCCTTTGATAGCTGTTTTCTCAACCCTTCTACCTCCTACCTCCAGACCTCTTCCATGACTGTGGGGGGAGGTTCACTGACTCCTCCTCCAGGTCTTTGGGCCTGCATGCCCGCTGCCCCCAACCTTTAGTAGTTTAAATTAAGTGTAGTGGTTATGTATTCCCACAGTTTGTCCCGGAGTACCCTAGAACCCTCCCTACTGAGGTGTAGCCTGTCTGGTGAAAAGAGTGCATACCCCCCAAATGACCCGCATTTGGGAAGTCAGACCCGGAATTTGACTGCTAAACCAGCTGACCCGCACAGCCATGCCATAACCTGCAAAATGCAGCAGCTGTTAAGAGAGTCCTCCACATCTGTACAGTGGGTCCTGAAGTTGAGCAAGCACTTGTGGAGCTCATTCCCAGCTTCCTTCAGTGTGCGCAGCTGCCAAGTTAGAGTCCTGATAGCAGGGCGGTCCTCTTTGAGTGGGCGCTTCAGTGAGCGGCGCATTCTTTTTGAGGCAGTTCAGTGTCCCATGTGTAACTAAAATGGTTAACATCCACCATGTTGGAAAAAATATGAAAAAACAATCGGGACAGTCATGTCATCGAGCAATGCTGGCAAAGAGGAGGTCGCCGAACTCACATGCTTCAGGACTGGCAGAGGCAGTGGATGGAATTAGGTTCTGGTGCATCTCAGCTGGAGTACTGAGGAGGGCTGAATAACTTAGATGGACTACAGCAAGGTATAAAGCTGGTATGTTATGAATTTGTATATCAGGATGCAGTTAGTATGTTCTCCAAGGATAGAGTACTGTGTATAAGTGACATATTTATGCTGAGGAATACAGGGCTACCAGGTCAACTTTTCTGTAGATGAGTGGCGATTTATTTATTTTTTCATAAATTGCATGTCTATTTCCAGCAGAAGCATAGGGTTTGCAAAAGTTACATGCCACCTGCCAAGGTATAAATAATCCAAATCAGGAGAAACCATTGTTGAGGGTCGGAAGTAATTGTTGCAACCACTGTCATGGTAGTTTCAGTGAGAATCATAAGAGTCTCATCTCGGCAAATAGATTTTGTTGACACATGGTAGGGGAATACTCCTTTGACCCCCCCCCCGCTCAGCCACTGTAGTGTGGACCAGTGTTCCAGTTGATGAAACTTGAGACCTATGGACTGCTTTGTTTGACTAGGCCTCCTCCCAGCCCCCAATATAGATTAAAAAAATTACTCACCTTAGTAATTGTGTTTCTTCTAATGGAATCTTGTTGTATTCTGACATTATGCAGTTAGCCCTAGCACTTGAACTGCTCTGGAGAGGAAATAGTTAACTCTATGCCAGAGCATGGAACATTGAGCTCGAGCTCGGTTCAAACCTCTGTCTGCTGCACTTTGAAGTGTAACCGTCAGATTCTTACGAGCTAACACTAACTACTCCCACTATGTGGAAATTGTAAAATTTTTACTAGCCAAAAAGGTAACCAAATATTTGGGATCTCAAAAAGAGACAAGACGAGAAATTCAAAACAAAAACTAGGTAGTGAACAAAATAATTACCCAAACCATATAAATAACCCACTCCCCCGACTAAAGAGGAAGAGTGCAAAGTACATCCCTGAGGTGCAACACTGTGCCTACCAGCCCACTTCCCAAAAAACAGATTCTGAGAGGGGAGGCAGGGAAAGAGGTCAGAATACAGCAAGACTCCATTAGAAGAAACACAATTACTAAGGTGAGTAATTTTTTCTACAAACAACATGAAGTCTTGCTTATTCTGACATTATGCAGACTACCAAGCAGTACCTCCATGGAGGAGGAAATCAAACCTATTTTGGGAATAGGCTCTGCAGTACTGCTGTACCAAATCAAGCATCACTCCTAGCCTAAAATATCCACAGAGTAATGCTTGGTTAAAGTATGGACTGTTTTCCAGGTGGCTACTTTGCATATCTCTAATAAGGGTATATCTCTGGCAGCAGCCAGAGAAGTACCTGTACCTCTAGTCGAATGAGCCCTCAGGCCTGAGGGGGGCTCTTTGCCTAGCTTTTCATAGCAGAACTGTATACACGAGACAATCCACCTGGCAATAGTTCTCTTAGTAGCAGGTCTGTCCTTCCCCACTTCACCATAAGTGAGGAACAACTGGAGGGAGTCAAACCTATGAGCCTTAGTACGCTCAATGTAGTAGCTAAGAGCCCTTTTAACATCCAAACTGTGTAATCTTCTCTCTCCTGAAGAAGAATGATCAGTTAAGAATACAGGAAGAGACATGGATTGGTTCAGATGAAAATCTGAAACCACCTTGGATAAGAACCTCCTGTTGGTTCTAAGGACCACTTTATCTCTATGGAATGAGATAAAATCAGGCTGCACTGACAGAGCTTGCAATTCACTATACGCCTGGCAGAGATAATAGCTACCAGGAATACAGTTTTCCAAGTCAAGTACTTAAGCTCTGCTGAGGACAAAGGCTCAAAAGCAGGTTGCATAAGCTGAGCAATGCAAACATTAAGATCCCAAGCAGGAGTAGGATCCCTAAAGGGGGATTGGTATGAAGCAATCCTTTGAAGAATTTACAGAAAACAGGGTGAGATGCCAGTGAGAAGGGCATTCCCACTGACAGAAAAGCAGAAACAGCTGACAAGTGTACTTTGAGGGTAGCTGGTCTGAGGCCTAGGACATTAAGATGAACCATGTAATCCAGAACTGTACACAAGTCAGCAGTATCTGGGGATATATGCGTCTTGGAACACCAAATGCTGAATCTTTTCCATTTGGCGTTATAAGTTTTTCTGGTGGCAGATTTTCGAGAAGCTTTGAGAATGTCCAGAAACCCTTGAGACAGATGCAAATTTGCATATTCTAACTCTTCAAGAGCCAAGCCTTGAGATTGAGAGACCGAAGGTTGGGGTACTAGATCCTCCCCTGAGAGAAGGTTAACAGGTTGTGATTCCTGGGAAAAGATAGGGGAAGATGGACTGCTAGGGACAGCAAAAGGGGATACCAAGGCTGCCTGGCCCAGTCTGGAGCAATCAGGATCACTTTGCAAGATTGTGACCTTATCTTGACCAGGACTTTGAACAGTAGAGGAAAAGGAGGGAAAGCATACAGAAATTAGCCTTCCCAATCCAGAATTAGAGCATCCAGAGGGACTGAACCCAAGACTGGGGGTCTGCAACAGAAGAGAGGAAGTTGGTGACTATCTGGGGCTGCAAAGAGATCTATCTCTGGAGTGCCCCACCTTGAAAAAATCACTTTTAACACTAAGGGATCCAGGGACCATTTGTGATGGCCCTGGGAAATCCTGCTCAATGCATCTGCTAGCACATTGTCCTTCCCTGGGAGGCGGACTGCTACCAGAGAGGTCTGTAGAGAATCAGCCAGGGACCATAATTTCATGGCTTCCGTGCACAAGGCCATAGATCGAGTGCCTCCCTGCTTGCTGATGTACCACATGGTGGTGGTGTCTGTCCTGACCTGAACCACCTTGTTCTGTACTGATTCTGAGAAGGCTTGCAGAGCCAGTTACACTGCCCTGAGCTCCAGAAGATTGATGTGGAGAAGAAACTCCTGAGTGGACCACATTCCCTGAGCTGTGAGAGCTCTCACGTGAGCTCCCCATCCCAGGAGAGAAGCATCCGTGGTTAGAACCACAGAATGAGACTGAGTGATGAGTGGGACTCCTTGGTGAGGTTGTCCTGATCCAGCCACCATTGGAGAGCCTGGATCAGGGCCTGAGTCACTGGAATAAGCTAGGTTAAAGGATCTTTTTTCTGAGACCAAAAAGCCCTCACATGGAACTGGATGTCCCTCATCTGAAATCTGGCCCCTTGGACCACTGCAGTGGAAGCTGCCATGTGGTCCAGAAATTGAAGGAAATGCCTTGCTGGTCGAGACACCAGAAGGTGGAAAGAGGAAGCCAGCTCTATAATGGCCTTTACCCTTGCCAGGGGGAGAAATGCTCTTGCTTTGACAGTATCCAATTCTACCCCTATGAAGGTTAAGAGTTGTACTGGCTCGAGAACTGATTTGGGAAGATTGAGGAGGAATCCTAGAGAAGTGAGCACTTGTTGGGTCACTTGTAAATCTGACTTGATTTGGTCTGGAGACTGACCCACTATGAGCCAGTAAGCCAGGTATGGAAATATGGAGATGTTTTGTCTCCTTAGAAAGGCCACTACTACTGCTAAGCACTTTGTAAATACCCTTGGAGCTGATGTTAGGCCGAAGGGCATTGCTTTGAATTGGTAATGGCCCTAAGGCAGTTTGAACCTGAGGTACTTTCTGTGGGAGCACCTGATGGGAATGTGAAAGTAGGCATCCTTTAGGTCCAGGGAGGCTAGCCAGTCCCCTGCCCTTAGACAGGGAAGAATTATTCCCAGAGTCACCATTTTGAATTTTGGCTTTAGTAGGTGCTTGTTTAGGTATCTTAAGTCTAGGATGGGCCGCCACTCCCGTTTTTTTTCGGGGTAAGGAAGTATCTGGAATACAGACCTTTGCCCCTGTGAAGTGTAGGAACTTTCTCTATGGCTCTGACAGCCAGCAGAGATTAAACCTCTGCCTCTAGGGCAATGGTTTCGGAGAGGTTTGCAGGTGGAAAGGACCTGACCCTCAGCTTTGGACATTTTTTGAAGCTGAGGGCCAGTCCCTGGCTTACTACCTCCAGGACCCACTTGTCTGAGGTAACAGACTTCCAGTTCTGGAAGTAGTAAGCCAGCCTGCCTCTTACAGGAATTGGGGAGTCGACCCGGGCTGACACATTAGGGTGTCTGCTTGGCAGGAGCCTTAGGCTGAGAGGAGGATGCAGCCCTGCTCATCCCCCTTCTGCATCTCCCTCTGAAGAACCCCCTCTGGGGAAAAAGGAGAGGAGGCCTGTGCCTGGTAGAAAGGCCTGTGAAAAGGCCTGCCCCTAGCCTGCTGTTTCTGAGGCATTGCCTGCCTTTCCCTGGCCTATGCACTCCTGTAGGTGGTCCTGTACTCATCCATCTTTTTCATATAATTCTCTGTCAGCTCCCCAAACACAGAATTATCGACAACAGGAAAATCCATGGCCTTAGCCTGGGTATCCTGTGATAGGCTAGTACATCTGAGCCAAGCTAGCCTCCGAAGAGCCACAGATGTAGCCATGACTCTTAATGACACATCACTGGAGTCCACAGCAGCATGAAACTGGATTTTTGATGCCTCAATCCCATCAGCAGCCACCTCCTCCCAGCTCCTTGGCAAGCTGGGGTGGGGGAGGCCTATTTAGCCAGTTCCAGAACAGTGTCCCATCTGGACTTCTGGTACCTGGCTGTGCAGGCCATATAATTAGCCTGCCCGAGTCCCAAGGAAGATGCCATGTACTGTTTCTTTGCCATGGCATCCAGCTTCCTGGAGTCTTTATCCACGGGGTGTGAAGCCAAGGGGTATGTTAGCCTTATCACAAGCTGCAGCCTGCACCACTCCAACATGGCTGCATTGCTGGTAAAAGTACTCCATACCTAGGCCTGACAACATATACCTCTTGTACATTCGCCTGTCCACAGGAGGTAAAGAATTTGGAGATGTCCGGTTCTATGGGCTCATCCAGACCTTCCACACCATCATCATCATCTCCCTCCAAATCTGGTTCATAAAAGTCTTCAGGGGAATAATCCTGAACCAGAGGAACCGACCGAACTGAACGACTACCCGGAGGCGTCGGATCAGCTGGAACCGAATGGAGCGATTCAACTACAGTAATCGCCCTGGCAATTTCTTCAGCGGTTGGACGACGTGGTTCTGGATCCGAACCGGCTGATTTTTCTTTCTTTTTTCTTTTTGCTGGAACTGACCCCTCAGGATCAGCTCGCCGTTTGCCCGAGGGAGTCTCGTCCAGGTCAGTGGGCACTCCCTCCGGTTTGGTAGGAACCGAACCAGGCTGGCTATCCGGGTCAGCGGACTTCTCGCCTCCTTTTCCCAAAGCCTGCCCAATCTTTTATCCCAGGGTGGCTTTAGGGAAATTTTTTACACATTTGGCAGTCTGACTCTAGGTGGTCAAAACCCAGACAATAAACACAGGTGGTGAGGGGATCAGCCTTAGCAAAGGCCTCCCCACACTCACTGTAGTGTTGAAACTCAGTGGGCCCAGTTTTTCTCTTGGGTTTCTCAGACAAAGTCATCCTATCACTTACCCTTTTTATGGCAACAGCCAGGCAAGACCCCCATATTGGTTCCTAACCGTGTTACAGATGTTTGAAAAAAACGATGAAACACGTTTTTTTTTTTTGAACCGATAAGGCCGGTACCTCACACTAAATTCATTAAAAGGAAAAATACAGACAAATACGACAACTGGTTCAGCCGAACTGGTTGAAAAACTGTTTTTTACAATTTCCACACAATTAGCAGAACTAGTCCACTAACTATGTACTTATTGTACCGCAGACAGGGATCTGAACCAAAATAATGAAAAAAATAGTGGTATAAACAGAAGTTTTAAACCGGACCGAACCGATAGCAAAGGAGAAATCTCCGCAGCAACTGTTCAGTTAGGCGGAGTAAAGAATCTGATGGTTACACTTCAAAGTGCAGCAGACAGAGGTTTGAACTGAGCTCGAGCTCAACGTTCTATGCTCTGGCATAGAGTTAACTCTTTCTCTCCGGAGCAGTTCAAGTGCTGGGGCTAACTGCATAATGTCAGAATACAGTAAGACTTCATGTTGTTCAAAGAACATCTCCACCCTGCACCATTTCCTTAGCCAGTCATTAAAATTCTCTATTCTTCTTTTCCTGGCTGTGCTGGCCCTTGGTACTGGTATCACCTCTGAGAAGGCCAGCGAACCTGCTTCCTCTCTGCAGATCATGCCTATCTCCCTGAACCTACTTTGCACTACCTCAACCTCCTCCCAAGCTAGACTGTTCATTCCCACATGTATAACTACTACGTTCCCCCTAGGTTTTCAAAATTATTAGCCACTGTGGCTAAACAGATCCAATATTTTTTAGCCACCACAAGAGGTCTTTAGCCACACACGGCGAGTAATGCTAAAATGTATACGAGGTTGTATTAACATTGTTTTTAAATACCATTGTGGACAAGATTTACTTCTATAGTGGTAGGCACAATATATTCACAGTTTGAGCCAAATTGTTTGAAATTATTTTGTATTAAGTAGATGTGCAAGTATGTGTACAGCAATAACATACATACCAAAGCTTAAGATGTGGTCAGCCCAGTTTTGGCCCCCCCAAAAATGCAGCAATTATTATAAACTGTGCACACTGCTTTATTAGGCAAGCAGGAGACAAATAATGCTAAAGGCCAGGCAGATTCAGACAGGAAAAATTAAACAATAACACTACAGTGGGTGCTCTTAAACAGTTTGATGGCATATTAAATATGTGACAGTCAGATGTCAATTATTTCGTGAAAATGACTGAGCACCTTGCAGTCGTGCCTAGAAGAAATTTTTGAATCTCTCCCAGCCCATTACTCAATAAAATGCGGGGTCAGGCTCACTAAAGTCTGTATATAACAAGCAACCCAGTTTAAAATAACATTGTGTGAAAACTTGAGGAATCTGTGCCATGCCCCATAAAAACAGGAATAAAGGCAAGCCAGGCATCCATCTCAGACATTTAACAAGCAGAAAAAAACAGTGAGCAACAGTTAACACACTGCTCTCTCAGCCCAGATCAGTGTCGGGCCTGGTTCATAAGTAAGGCAGTAAAATTCTATTTAATGCCGTAACTATTATTATTTTAAACTAGATGTGAAAAATGTTTTGTTTGAAAGTATTAGAAGCTAGCAAACTGTCATGGCATTAAATGAGAATTGCTGCCAACAAGGCAATAGCAGTCTCTTTTTTTTTTCCTGTGTGTCTGAGCTTCGTGAAGACTACACAAGAGTCAAGTGGAGAACATGGCAACAATTAACACATTTTGCTGTAGCAGTAGGTACAAATTACAGTACAACAAAATAAATATCATAAGAAGAAGCACAGCCAGCGGTTTATTTTTCTTCTGCTAGGTCTATGCAGTAGTGTAGCTGCTGCAGGTTTTCTGGAGAAGAACTTGGAGGTGCATCTTCATTTGTCTTGACAGTTTGAAGGAACCCACGCCTGTCCTTTTCCGACGCCTAGATGTCAAATGCAGTTTCAAAATCAAACTTTCCCATGTCATCGGGAGCCTCAACCAGAAGAGTCATTAGATAGTTCACATTCCAGACTTTAAGGCGATTCCTTTCGGCAGTCTTAATGTTGTTATATGCACTAAACCCACGTTCACACCCCACTGAAGTTGATGGGGTTGCCAGACATACTGAATATAGTTTGGACATGTTTGGCCAAGATTCCTGTTTGGGACTACCACTTTGACATTGAATTCTTCAATAGTGGACTCTTTGTGTGCCGAGAATAATCTACGTAATAATGACCATTCCAGTTTGGTTTCATCTTGGTTAACTGGCAGGATGTTAGTACAGAGTCCTTTTTTAATGGCACCATAGTGAGCAATAAGATTCTCAATCTCCTGTTCTCCATAGCTCTCAATGTGATCAGGTGCACTGCGTGGGTCTAATACCGACCAGTTGTCCAACAATGTGCCTTCTGGAAAGTAACTTTCAAGTTGTTCAACTGTTGACTGTATATAAGATGTTTGCAAATTCTTGAACTCTTCTCTTTGCTGCCATGTATCTAGCAGTGTATGTGTTCTAAATATAGATTTTCCCTCTTCTGATGGTTCACTTGGCATCTCTGACAAAAAAACTTTTAAGTGTGGGCCTGGATTTTCAGGCAGTACACGAAGTGCATCAGTGGTGCTAACAAGCTGCTGCCTTGCCTCTGAGAAGATGACAGACCGTTTTTGGAAAAGTTTCGAGAGAATTGCAAGAAGACCTACTGCATCAGCCAGAAAGAAAGTAGTGGCAACAAATTTGAAAGTCCCCATTTTTTTAAGGCACCCCATAGCAAGGTTTCGCTGATAGTTATCCTCTGCCATTGCATACAAAGCAGATATAAGTGAGGCTATGCATGCTTGTAATGCCTTTACAGAATCAGAAAATGAAAAGCCATCTAGCATAAAATCTGTTTTAGTTTCACAGCATGCTCCTGGTGTATGTCTTTGCTCTGATCGAGTATTCGACAAAAGTTGGGCGAGTACTTTATCAGTTTCCCAAGCTGATTCACTGTAGACATATAACTGACCATATACTGGTGTTGGTTGGCTGCTTTCTCTGATGCAAGGCGAGTCTATGTGCGAGACAGTGAGTGGCAACTAAATATGGGTGATGTATTTTGGCTAGAGTGGTCACACCTTTTTTGCATCCTGTCATTACAGAGGCCCCATCAGTTGCAAGTCCTATCAGCTCTTTATCTCCTAAATTTTTTATCAGAGATCATGTACTTCACAGCATTGTAGTAACTTCTGAATTGCATTCTGCAAGCTCAGTCACACTAAAATTTAGACTGAACATAGCCCTTGCAGTCAATGAATCTGATGTATACCATCAGTGTACTCTTGTTGGCTACATCTGTTCCCTCATCAATTTGTAAGGAAAACATTTTAGATGGAGAATCCTCCAATTCCTTTAAAAAAGCATCCTGCACTGCCTTAGAAATTGCTTTGTAAAAGTCATTGATGGACTCAGAATGTGTGTAGATGCCTGAGCCTTGGAGGACTGATTGCTTTATAGAGTGCCAGCAGAGTGGATTCCTGTGCAGAAAAAGAAAAAGGAATAGTCTGTCAGTTATTTGGGCCATGCCCCCACAATGTGACTTGTAGGGCGTCTCTGCTGCAGCACTGCTAATGTTTTTTTATTCGAATTCAGAAACGACAATACAGTAAGTGCTGTTATTTATGTTGGGCCTGCAGTTTCGTAACATATGATCTGCAACTCTGAGGCAGTGCCCCCCCCCACGTAATATACATGAAGTGAGACTTTAATTGATGTTCGAGATATTGGCGAGTTAAAATACTTACATTGTGAACCTGCAGTTCCAAAAGTTTCTGTATGTTATGATTTGAAGTCAGAGTTTTGCCCATGTAATAAACGCTTCGCTTCTCTGCTATGATGGCACTTTTCACTGATGAATAAGCTGTGCTCACAGCCTTTGTCATTCCCTTTTTCCCAGTTTCTGCCTCAACTGCAAGCCTTATTAAATTAAGAGAAACACATATTTACCATGACAATTAACAACAGATTCAGAAGACAAGAAGAATTGCAAACTGGTGGGGCATCTGTAATAAGACTCACTTGTGATCTTTGGACATCTGATGCTTATTTAAATCGTCAGCCTTTGGCTTATTGGTTTGGTTCCCCTTCTGTGAAAATATTTCTTCGGCCAGTTTCTTTGCAAATTCTGCAGTAGAATACTGCAGCTTCTTTGTCATGAATGAGCCATGGGTAGTTTTAAACCAGGAATCATTAATTTCCCTGTGACTGTCTCTGTCATATAAAACTCTGGTGTTCTTGCTTGCAGTTTTTGAATAGCTGCTCTCATTGCTACAGAGCGCTGCCACATGATTCTGGCTCAGTTTCAGGGACAGGACTTGCTGATCTGGGCCTTTTGAAAATATCTGTTATCTTGCTTTGTTTTACTGTGGCCACCAGGCTGCTCTGTTTAGCAGTTTCAGGATTTGCAGCTTGTTCTGACATTTTATTTAGGTAGATGGTACAAGAATATATGTGACACAGACTAGAATATGACAGTATGTGACACTGACTGGATATAAGAGAATATATGTGACAGACTGGATATTTGTACAAGAATTTATATGGGACACCGACTGGACAGTGCACAAGAATATATATGACACAGACTGGATGTTTCCACAAATATATGTGACACAGACTGGTTTGCACAAGAATATGTGACACCGACTGGGTATTTGCACAAGAATATGAGACTGGATATTTGCACAACAATATATGTGACACCGACTGGATATTATTTGCACAAAAATATGAGACTGGATATTTTCACAAGAATATATGTGACACCGACTGGATATTTGCACTAGAATATATGACAGACTCGGATGTCTTTTTGAATTGTGTGACTAATAAAGTTCTTTAATGAAGCAGTTGGTCAGAGTTTTATTTCTTCACACACACACACACTATATGGCCAACAGTAATTGGGGGTGGGGGGGGGTTACAGGACCAGATATGCTTCAGCACCTACAGTTTCATTTCTCAAAAAGATTACACAGCATGCTGCCAGTGTGTTTGATTGTTTTCTGAACACACACATACACTGTACTGCAGCAGTATGTTACACAAATTACAGTCAGAGAACAGTTTAAAATAATTATTTTGCCTTGGCAAGTTTATTTGTGTGTGTCCCTCTCAGCTTGTCTGTTTCTTGATCACTTTTCTTTCTACTGATGTGCTTTTTCTTAATCTTTAAGTGTATTTGCACACACACTTATTGTCCCCCATTATTTATTCAATACTTCAGTAGTTCCATATAGTAGGTACTGTCTGTGCCTTAATACCCCATAAGCCTTTCTATTTTGTTTTAATATCTTTTTCAGTATTGCACAAACAATTCAACACTGGTTCAATCCAAGAATTTATTTTTAATCTCCTGTCTGCCCTTGTCTACATTCTGTTTTCCTGCCTGCTTTTTTCCATCTCTGGACTGTAAAGCACTGTGCCTTTAGTTCCCCTGTTCCTTTAAACTCCTCACATTCGGTTTGTACTTCCAAATGCTTTTTTTTTGTCTCCTGCTATTTCCCCCATCAAACTGCACTAACTTGTCAGCTTTTTATCTGTAATACTGAGCAAACCAAGCTCAAAAAATGCAGTTTTCCCTGTCTCCATTTTTTTTTTTTTTAATATTCGTCACACTGCAGCTTGCACTCGAACTTTCAAGTCTACTCGCGTGTTTTTTTCCCGTTCCCCCATTTATTTCTTCTCTCCTCACCTTCTCTGGCACCCTCCCTCCCTACCTACCCACAACCTAAATACGCCAGCAAAATAAATATTTTAGCAAGAATCAGCGATCGCCGAGGAGGCTACAGAAAAGCACCCGCTCCCTTTCACCACCGCCGCCCGAGTGACTTGCTTCAGGCGAGCCCGTCCCAGCACACAGAAACTCCACTGACTGGCGGGAGGCGTGTCTACCTAATCTCCCCAATCAGACACAGTCTCCTCACGCCAACAATTAAATCATGTGGTTTTCTTTTCGCTCCTAATGCGGTCAGATGGTTGCCAGTGACCCAAGCATGCGCATTACAGCATTACTGCGCTCCCGAAGATCACCGACAGGGTACTGCTGCACTTTGTAGTTTTTCGGCCACTCTCTTGGTAGTTCCTATGTCCGTGGCGAAAGAGTGGCAAAAGCAGGTTGCAGGCTGGCTCCTTTCGCCTTCGTGGCGCGGCAGGGATATAAAATTTTAGCCACAGAGCTTGTGGCTTCGCCAGTGGCGATGTGGCGAGCGGCCAGCAGGAATGTAGAACTAAATTAGATTTTCCTCCAACTTCCCTTACTACTTTCCTTATTCTTGGGCTCACTTTCCCCACTGTCATCCCTGGCATACAAACCACCCTCCCACTTGCATTTGTATCACCTTTGCTTTCCCAGCGAATACCCTTAATTATGGAGTCCCCTATGATTGCCACCCTTCCATCCCCTGCACCCATGCTCCCCATCCTTCCTTCCTTTCTTTCTTACCTTTGGTACTAGCTGCTCCCCCACCTAACTGCTCCCCCTGCACCCTAATGAACCTATCTCCGCATCCACTATTTATTCCCTTTTTTTCATCTCCCACTCTGTCCCTCCCCTTCTGACTATCGGTGTCTGCATCCACTTTTCCCTCCCCTCTTCCTTTCCTTTTCTCTCCCTCACCCCCCCATTCTCCACTCCATTTTGCCTGCCTCCTCTTCCCTGCCCACCCTGATTAGTTCCCTCTCCCTCCCTGTACTCCTACTCTGCTCTGGCTCAACCCGCCCTCCTCCCAGACAGTGGTGCAAATCTATTCAATAAAGGCACCCCTTCAGAAGTTCCTACCCCTGATGCTTCCCTGACATTCCCACCCCTTTCCCTTACCACTCCTCCACCCTGGGATCCCTGGTCTTATGAGAAAGAGACACTCCTGTATACTGGGTGGTACTAACCTCCCCACTCCCATCTCCTGCCTGATGCCCTCGCTCCCCTGGGCACCACCACCCTCCCTCTGCCTATCCCTCCACTGCTCTGCTCCTCAGACTTCCCACACCATCCTTCCCAGTTCCCATCTCAGCAGCCTTATTTCAGCCCTTAGTTGCTCCAAGCTCTTACACACTGGACAGCCTCCTTTACTCCACATCACCCCCAGAAAGACTGCTGTCCCACAACTATTGCAGTTTATCACTCTCCTGCTTCCCATATATGTACCTATTCCCCCATATCCTTCCAGACCAGCTTCTCCTAGCCTCCAGTTATATGTAACTATAAAATTCAAAAATACATACATTTTTATTTCACTTTTTTTTTTTTTTTGTCAATAAGATTTTATTGGTAATTTTTCAAAAAAACAAACAACAAAACATGTGAGCAGTACATACTCTCAATACAGCTTAATCTTAGTTGGCATTGATCTGTATCCCCCTCCCCTGGGTAGTGCCTGAAAATAGGCAGAATTTTTCTAGTGCACTTACCCAGTCAACAAAAACTAAATAAATAAATACTGGACTATATTAATTAACATGAATTACCATCCAAATGTAACAGCAAGTATCAATATTCTAGAAGTCAGTGATCTGCTAGTCAAGCAATAAACCACAACGGGGTGTGGGTGATGCTGGGTTTACCCACGCCTGGCATGGTTCGGTCACAAGGCCAAGTGACCAAACCTCATCAGGCGTGGGTGAAATCAACATCACACCCTGGAGTGATTTATTGCGATGCTCTAATAGCTGTTTTTTGAGTGTCAGAACAAATAATTGAAACTTTTTTTTTGGTATTTTAATATTTTTTTTATTGGATTGGACTCTGCTGGAAAAAAAAAGCCCTTGGTTACTAGGGAATCAGGAGTGAGATGAGTCTCTTTGCAGATGACTTGAAACTGGGGGCAGTGGTGGATGGGGAGGAGGGGAAGGTGGCCCTGCAGGGGGACCTGGAGGCTCTGGAAAGATGGTCTAGAAAGTGGAAGCTGAGGTTTAATGCAGGGAGATGCAAGGTACTCCATCTGGGGGCCAGAAACCCAGGCCAAGTGTACACCCTGGGGGGGGAAATACTACAAGTCTCAATGGCTGAGAGGGACCTGGGGGTGGTGGTGGATGTCAAGATGAACAACTCTGAGACTTGTAGGAGGGCAGCAGCCAAGGCCAACAGGATGCTGGGATGCATCGCTAGAGGATCACCTCCAGAAGGAGGCACTCCCCTGTATAACTGCTTGGTGAGGCCGCACCTGGAGTACTGCGTGCAGTTTTGGAGGCCACACTTAAGAGGGACATTAACCTCCTGGAGAGGGTCCAGAGGAGGGCAACCAAAATGATTTGGGGCTTGGGGACAGGACCTATGAGGAGAGGCTCAAGAGCCTAAATATGTACACTTTGGAAGAGAGAAGGGACCGGGGAACATGATAGAGGTCTTCAGGTACATGAAGAGGGTAAATAGGGAGGAACAGTGAGGGTGCTTCGAAGGAAGGAGGAAGGGGCCACTAGAGGGCATGGGTGGAAGCTGGAGGGGGAAAGATTCAGGGGAGAAAGGAGGAGGTGCTACTTCACTGAGAGGGTGGTAGAGCCATGGAATGCACACCCTAGGGGGCTGGTGGAGGCAGAGACAGTGGAGGGGTTCAAGAGGGGTGGGACAGGTACAGGGGAAGGTTCAGGAAGCAAAAATCCAATGCAGCAAGAATATCTGAACTGGGAAGGAGAGCCAGAGAAAGCTGAGGGGACATGAAGGTCAGCACCCAGGGTGGGGGCTGACCAAATGAGCAGACACGAAAGACCATTAGGCCTATTCTGCTGGCATTTTAGTATGTTAGTAGGGCTATTGCTAGGGTTGCGGTGTTGCTGCTCTTGCATATGGAGAATTAAGTGCTGTCTTGTTTTTGGTTTATTTTGCCCTTAAACAAAGGACTGCAGTCGTGGACTACTTTTTTTTTTTTTTTCTTACAGAGGCAACATGGGACTGGCAAGCAACTGTCGCTGCTGCTAGCAGTAACGGGCTGCCGTTGGAGACCGTGTGCTTCTGGGTTCAACTTTAAGAGAAGGACACAGTAACTGTGTCCCTTGGGGGAATTTCTTTTCCGCTTTTTTGTTTTTTGTTAATTTAAAGTAAAAGGATTCGCACAGCAGCAGCGGGACTGCAGGTACACAACAGACCAGGAATGGAGCAGGAGTGGAGTGATAGACCGGTAATGGAGTGTGCAGGAGTGGAGTGACAGACCGGGAATGAAGCAGGAGTGCAGACAGGGAATGGAGTGGAGACTGATCTAGAGATGAGCTGCAGATACGATACAGAGGTACACTGCTGCTGTGTTGAAAAATTGTTCCCCAGCTGTCCTCCACTGCTCGACCAGGGTAAGAAAAAGTATGCAGTGTTCCCACGGGTTACAAGTAGCAATGGATGCATGTTTCAGTCAGCCGGTGACTGAAATGCATGGGACAGGGGTAAAAAAAAAGTATGCGGTGTTCCAGAGGGTTCTGAGTGGCAACGACCACATGTTTCGTGTGACCCGGTGACTGAAATGCATTTGGCTGGCTGCGAGTGGCAAGAGGGCTGAGTGTGGAGCAGCCATGAGTTAGCTACACCACAGATTACTGGGCTGATTAGCGGGCATTCAACATGGCGGTTTCTCGCCACTAACGTTCGGTGTTGGATTGGTTTTAGAAAGGCGGCTGACTGGCACCTTTTGCATTGGTAATGCTAGGATTTACAATGCCTGTAAGGTGCCAGTCAGTCGATCAGAGTTTCTGCTTCTCAGAGCCATTGTATAATTCAGATGTTCTATCAGAACTAGAACACTATGCCAGGAAAGCTGGTTCTTAGCATCTTAGCTAAGGTTCTTAGTTCAGGCTGATTCTAGTTCAAAAAATATTTTCAATAAATGCCTTTTTTTAAAACAAGAAATCATCAGCCTAGAAAGCCCATCAAACAGTGACAAAGACACAGTGCCACACAATCAACACGCCACCACACAGCAACAAGCAAACTGATCCTGGTGACAAGGACAACCCCACAAAATTCACAAACTCCCTAACTACTGTATATAAAGAAAATGAAATCTACACAAGATGTGATTCACCACAGAACAAACATGCTGCCTATCCTGTTCCCAACCAACATGAACCACACCAATCCCACGCCTTCCTGTAGGCAACAATATCCTCCATGGCGTAGGTGGAGAACAACGGACCACAAAACTAGCATAGCCTAAAGCTATAGTGAATACAGTGTCATGTGCTTGCAGTGCTGTACTGTAGCTGCAGTAGGCTACTTTTGTCAAGTGTTTGGTGTTGCGTTAGTTTTTGTCACTGTGTTTAAGTACGGGGGCTCCACACCCCCTTGTCTTTTTAACACGGGGGGGGGGGTAAAGTCCCCAACTCAAACTAGTCGGGTGTTTGCTGTTTTAGTTTTGTCTGGCCCCCCACCCAACTCAATAAAAAAAAAGTGTGTGTGTGTGGGGGAGGGAACAAACTGTAATGGGTCAAGACGCTGGTCCGATGTTCTCCACCACAACGGTATGCTACGCTAATAGCGTAGGTCTGCGGTGGGCCCGATGTTCTCCACCTACACCCACTCCTTCTCAATCCACAAACTGTACACAAAAAATATTTTAAAATTAGAAAAAATATAGACAATGTTCACATAGCTATGGTAGCTACACAGACACACACACACACAGCCACTCTGCTGCTGGCAGCATTCTAGAATAAAGAACCATGAAGAAAAGCTCAAAGGTCTGCAGAAACCGTCATCTCTGCACTTAGGATATAAATAGCAATTTAAAGAGCTGGTGACACATTCAGGAGAACTTTAACGAAACACAATATGCAGGCACTGTCCAACTTGTGTTTCCCTTTATTTCTGTATTCCTCCTCTCCATTATTTAGTAGTGAGGTCATTTGCATGAAAACAGGATCTTTGCTCCTGAAGAGTTCATCTATTCCTGCTTCTTTCTCCCTACCTGAAGTCATAGAGCACTGCTTGTGACCTCATAGTTATTTCCATGGCAACAGATTGTGATGTCACAACAGAGGATTGTGACTTGGAAGTAGGGAGTAAGCTATAGAAGCAAATGAACTCAAAATGAACTCTAAGGGACAACTATCATCTATTCATACACATTTCTTCAGTAATAAATTATGGGGAGGAGAAATATGTAAAATATAAATGGGATGCAAGCAGAATTGTACCTAATTATTATGTTTTTTAAAGTTTTCTTTGAGGCATCAGTAGCTCTTTAAATTATTTGGCTCATGACTATTAGAAAAGCTACTTTGGGAAGGCCCGGTGGCGCTGAGGGTTTAGGCGCTGGACACCTTTCCTTGTAGCATGCCGGTGACCCGTGTTAAGGAATGAGCATGGGCTGCCGGGGGTTGGGAGGGGAGGAGAAGGTTCGAGCATCAGAGGGACTGTTCTACTCCTCTGGGGAGGGGGGCTGTCAGTGGTTGGTTCCTGATTGGTCCCTAGTGGTGGCTGGGGGGCAGCGCATTGATGTTGCAGAAAAGGGTGGAGATGGGGCAGCCACCTGGAGGGAGCGCATGTGGATGTGCACATGGACATCCAGTGTCACTGCACACCACACCTCCAAGGGTGAAGAAAAGTGGAAAAATGGCTCCTGGTTAGGCAGCATGAGCTTCCAACTTCCGCGGCCCATCCCTGAATGGTGCTTCCTCGTCTGGATCTGTACAAGGTGAGTTGAGCTTAAGGGGGAGGGAGGCTCCTCACCACCCCCGCCATAGGGGGGCAAGCTATGGGGGAATAGAGTATGTGGCCTGATGGCGGGGTGTGGGCCGGGAGGTCGGTCGGGATGTACAGCTGACCCGGAGCCAAGGGGTAGAGACAAATAGCTAAAAAAAAAAAAAAAAATTACTTTGATAACACGTACCGTCATGGACTAGAAACAGGCATGTACTGCAAATTAGCAAATCCTGTTCTCACTTTTCCAGCCTCTTTAACACTACCCTTTACTGCACTACTACCCCTATTCTGATACCATCTGGAATTCTGTCGGCCTAAGTGAAGGTCTTAATACTTATCCATTTATAATCAGCTACTTGTTGGTCCTCTCCCCCAAGTACATTTAATTTTTCAAACTGTTAAATGTTCTCCTGTTTTGTTTTTGTATCAGTCACTTTTACAAATGCTCCCAATTTTTCTTTTCCATGTGCAAGCCACAGAAACCTGGGGTTTAACTGTATGAAGTCTCGATCCCTGCCACGCCCCCCCCCAGCAAAACCTGGATTATTTCTCTGCCCTCTTGTCCCCCACAAGACAGGACTTCTGGTGGGGGGAGGGGGACAAACATGGCATAACTACTGCAGCTGCAAGAAGTGCATGGTAGGAATTGAGCCATGACACCCCAAGTCATTGCAGTCGCCCCACAGCTAGAGCCATGATCTCAGCACCAGAACAGTGCTGCAGGGCCAAAACCAGGTCAAAAACAGCGCCATCAGGCCAGCAAAAGTCCAACAATCCCAGGGAAGGCAGCAGGGTTCAAGATCAAGATCTCCAGAGTGTCTTTACCCAACTGTGCATGCGTGACAACTGTGATATAGGAAGAAACTATGCAGCTGTGCAGCAGACTCTCACATCTGTGGGTATGACATGGTAACATGCACAGCACCCACAAAAACAAACATCTTCCTGGCACCAGGACAGGACATGGGGACAGAAGCTACAATATGTATCCCTTGAGGAAAATAAATATAGCAGCAGGAGCTTACAGAACTGTAGAGGACTAAGGACTGACCAATGTCAACAAACATGGCAGGTGCCATGCCACAACCAGCACCCCGACCCTGCAAGGACTGCTGGGAAGTAGTCAGACTGAGGCTAATTTCATTTTGTCCAGAGACAGTGTGGACCAATCCTGAGGTCAGGCAAGGCAATTTTATTTTCATCCCATCCCATTTATTTCCATCCCAAGGGCTCTGAGCACATCACGTTACATGTAACAGTATACAACACAAGCCAGGAACTTGTTAGGTAGCCAGGAACCAGTCTATGTAAGGATTTTAAAGTTAACAAAGCAACCTTAAAGGAAAATGACAAATTGTATGCCCACCAAAATCACTTAGAGGAAGAACAGACCTTTTTGTGGAGCTGGACAAGCATAAACTGAAGGAACTTTCCCTACCAGGAACTACTCGTTTTACCATATGTAACTGACTGAGGCCACTGATTGTTCCAAGGGTTCTGTTCTGCCCCAGCCAAAACAGCAGCGAGATGACCAGAGACAGAGAGAAGGAGGAGAGCATCATTTCAGCCATAAGTCAAGGTGAGGGTGGGGTAGGATAGCAGGGATCAAAACTGGCACAGGCCCACTAGTCAAATACTGGTAGATTTTGTATAGGGCTAGTAGGATTCTCCTTTGACTACCCCTACGGGTTTGTACCGGAGAAGGTAGAATTCCAGTAAGTACACCAGCTAGGCCAGTGGAAAAGTCTTTGCAACTAATGGATTTCTCTAATCACTAGCCCTGCTGGCTAGAGGCTGCAAAACATAATTTTGACCCCTGGAATGGTCCCCATGTTGTCAGATGGTCCCTGTGTTGTCTTGCTTAGAGGAAGTGCACCTTGGATTGGAAAGCTATTGAGTGAATAAAAGACGACTCCAGAAAAGACAGACACTTCATCAGAGCACCACTTTCAATTAATCCCCCCAAGGGGAACATAACAGAACCGCATGTACCCCAGAGACTGCAGAACTGTAAATAACCACTGGGGAGTCATCCCCACAATTGTTTTTTGTTTTCTAGTGTGATGGGTAAGCGATAAGTTCTGACAGGGTGTGTGGTGTTGGGGGATTCCTGCATGCCCAGGGCCTAGCGAGGTCCAGCACCACAGGTGGAGGGCCTGACAGCCCTGGAAGTGCAAATATCTCCCAACACTGCACACTCTGATGAGCCTTATCATGCTTAGAAAATGGGCTATGTTGGTCCGAGACAATCCATTTTCAAACCACGATAAGATGGGATTTTAAAGCGCTGCAAGCAGCACCATGCTGAGCAGAAGCAGCCATAAGCAGGCGACATCCCTCATGAATGCTGTCAAACCAATCTGGTTGCTTGATTTCTGTAACCCATTTTCTAAGAAAGGGGTAAAGTCCTAGACGGGACCGACCCTTGCTTTGATAGGTCCAGGCAAAAGACCTGAGAAGGCCAACAGACACTACCCTTGGATTGCAAACAGGAGTCACATTAATTTGTTTGTTACTGCACCAATCTGTGTACATGCAATGAGTCAGATTCAGATTGTTTATTTGATCAACAAAGGTATAAAAATGCCAAGGTTATTACAAAACATAAAATAAATGTTGTCCACACATACATTCTGCACTGTCTTTGTATTATTAAAAGTCTAAAATTTCTTGTATTCAAAAGCTTTACACTTTATCATAAAATACAACATTCTCAATTGTAGATGAAGTAAGAGACAAAAGATGTGAGAAAATAGGTAAACTATTCCTTAATAAATTAAAGTATCATATAGTGATAAATCAAGGATCCAGGTTTTCCCATTAATTTATTTGTTTTCTTTAACCTATTTGCCATTAACTTAATTTGCTTTCATCTGCCTCCCTTTTTTTAATTTTTTCCTTTGCATTATCTTTTTTCGTTTGACAACTGAGGTGAAAAATGCAGCAATTTGGGCTGCATCAATTAGCGTAAAAGGATGTAGAAGAATAAATAATATATCATAATTGGAACTGTTGTAGCACTTTGGAATATCATTCAAATTTTATGACGAAGCTCTGAATATAATTGACACCAAGTTGTCAGATGTGATAATGATTTAGACGTCGAATTACAAAGACACATAAGTTCTATGTGTGGACTATTATCACCAGTTATTTTATTAAAATAAGTATATTTAGAATTAATTAGTTCAAATCTTGTCCATGTTATAGATTTTCTTTGGAAAGAAGTTAATGGAAGGAAAAAAATATTTTTCCATACTATGGTCAATTTTGTTTGCCCTAAACCACGGGGCACATTTCTGAGAACTTATTACCATCATATCTTTTTTCTGCACTGAGAGATATAATTTTTTCTTTATGTAATTTTTTTTATTGTAACGAGATAAAGATATTTTTCTGAGAATCCGCCCGTAAATGAGTAAGATTAATGCTTTTAAGTGTTAGTTGTAAAAACGAAAGCCATTTGGATTTTAGGCCCAAGTAGAGCCATTTTATTTTCTCTTGTAAATGTGCCAAGGTAAGGATATTATGTTAATTGTTTATCATTTTTAACCAGTAGGACACAACCCTATATTGACTGACTGTGTTTATAGCTATTTTACTGGTTTCGGCCCTGACCATTGCTGATGAAGTCGATAATGGTACCATTAATAATGATTTATAGAAATATAACCTCCCCACAAACGGCCCCCCCTTATTCAACTAGCAGGGCTGCTCCTCTCAAACCAAAGCGCCACCGAGAGGGGTGGGGGTTGTCACTACAAAACAGTTCTATTGACCCATACTTCTACTTCATAGCCTGCCATCCTCAGACAGGCATACCAAGTGTGGCAACTACCTGGCTCACACCTGGGGGGACCATTTAGCATGGCCATGAACCTGGGTCCCTGGGAGAAAAAACGTCTGCTCAGCATTATGCTAGGTTTGTACTTCTGGTTGGGGCACCCAAGTAAATCCAGACACTGGAAGCAATAACTGTACTGTCCAAACCAGGTTGGGATTCTAGAGAGTGGCTTTTATTCACATTCAGAGAGAATAAACAAAGCAAAGATGGACCCCCACAGGGCTACTCTCACTGGTAATGCAGATTACTGAGGTACAGAGCACACACACACACACACACACACACACGACGAACCCTCAGGTTCTGAATGGATCTAGGCACACTCAGCCCGAACTGGTACACTTCTCTTCTTTCCCTTGACTTGGCACTCCGGCCAGTACTAGGACACTTTCTCACATATCATGAGGAATTCTTGGTGGATCCCTACCACCTTTGAGCACTCTCTGGCTCACTGAAAATCCAAAATCCCATGTCTGGGTATTTTCCTCAGGCACTGGCCAAATGCACAGAGAGAAAATAATGGTGCCCAAACTGAACCCGGAGAGGTAAACATGGTTACTCCAGATGGGGGTGTCTCCCACCTTTTGCTTCCAATATTTATACTCGGCCATTCATCTGGTTACAACACCTTTCTCTGAAACACTCTTGTAGATGCTCTCTTGAAATGTATTTCACATTTAACATTCTACTTCTCACAAGTAGGAGGTGTCATGAAATTAAAAGTTCTGAATATGGCTATGTCTTTACTCTAGACCCCCACTTTTGCAGATGCTTTTCACTCATACACTATCTAAAAGGTCTGTACTTGGCAAGTCTCACTCAGACCCCACAGTAGACAGACAGTTTTACTTGAAACACAGTCTTGGTGAACAGAGTCCCTTTGCTAGAGAAAACTCACCACAGGAATGCAGGTGCCCCAGGGCTTTTTCCCCACACACAAGTCTCAGGCATTCACAGAACAAACAAGTCTAGGCAGCTTCACCACTCTCCAGGCTGGACCAGGGGATTGCCCCTGAATCTCGGAATTCCTCCCCATCCCTCCGGGGATGGGGCACTGGAAAACCTTCTAGGAACAGTCTCTACCACTTCACACACCTGTCTTCTGCGTTATTCTCTAGGGTGAGAACACACTATCCCCTTCTCCTGAGGTAGCTCTCTTTCAGAGCCAAGTCTGAGGAGTTGCACTCTGCAGCACTTCTCACTCTCCAGACTCTCCACTAGAACTAACCACTGACTCCCAACATTCTACTGCTAATCACTGCAGCTAGCATTCCATTGTGGCTTATGCTGCTGCGAGAATTCTAAGGTGACATCATCACTCCAGCTTAGCAGAGACTTAAAACAGAGTGTGACAGTGTGAAACCCATTTTACTGGCATCTCACAAGCTGCCTTTCCCTGCCTGCCACTGATTCTAAGTGAGATTCTAGTAACCCCTGGGAACAAGGAGGTTACAGAAATAAAGTGCAGGGATCTCTATGGCAGCCAGATGGCCAATTGCTAACACTTTTGCTCCATATGTCAAAAAGAGGATTAATTTTTGCATCTGCAGCTAGCAGAGCTGGAGTTATAGATAATCCACCAAATTTAAAATGAAATTTTAGTAATGCCTTAGCAGTTTGTTTTGCTTTTGTTATTTAAGATTTGCAATGTTGAAGCCAATTAGTGTTTACTGTTACTTTAATCCCTAAATATACAGATTGCTTCACTGTTTCGATTGTTTGTCTATCCAAAAATAAAGTGTTAGTGTTTTTAGAACCAAATACCAAATATTTTGTTTTAGATAAGTTTATTTTGAGTTGAAGATGCTTACACTTCTTGTGAATGATATCAGTTTTCCTCTGGAGTCCTTTGTTAGAGAAAATATGACTAGATCATCCACAAAAAACAATATATGGCACTGAAGGCCACTGATTTTGGGTGGATCACACAGAAGATTATCATCAAATTCTAATAAATCATTAATATAAAGGTTAAATAACGAAGGGGCTAATAAACAGTCTTATTTCACCCCTCTAGCAGAGGGGAGGGGCTCAGCTGTATTACCCAGAATATCATATCCAACTTTTGTATATGTATTGGAATAAAGTAACCGTATGGGTTGTAGAAGAGATTTGTCAATACCTTTACGTCTTAGTTTATCCCATACTTTATCACGATTTATAAAATCAAATGCTGAAGTGAAATCTATAAATAATGAGTAAAATTTCATTTTTTTTATCTGGCTATATTTTTCAAACATGTGTGATAGAACAGAAGACATTATCGATCGTGGAAAATGGCATATGAATCCTGCCTCATAAGGTGAAATCAAATTGCCATGGTTAATCCAGAGTGTTAGTCTTAAAGAAAAAAATTACTCACCTTAGTAATGTTTCTTCTAATGGAGTCTTGCTATATTATGACAATTGCAGTATGACCGCAGGTTAGAACTGCTCCGGAGGTGAAATAGTTAACTTTCCATGCAGGCATGGAATCTTGAGCGCGAGCTCGGTTAAGGAAGCTCTGTCTGCTTTCTTTCAAACCCAAACCGTCAGATCTTTACGAGCTAAACTCACCAAGGCTCTGTGTGGAAGCTGTAAACCTACACTAGCCAACTGGCTACTAAACAAAAGAACACATTTTTTGGTCCCAAAACAAAGACTCAAGTCAGGAGACCCAAAAAATGAAAAACACAACACCCAGTCACCCCAAAAAAAGGGGGGGGTGAAAACAAAAGGTGGGCATCTACTAAGTGCCAACACTGGACTGCCCACCCACAGCCCAAAACAAGGTTCTGAGAGGGGCAGGCAGGGAGGGAGGTCATAATATAGCAAGACTCCATTAGAAGAAACAACATTACTAAGGTGAGTAATTTTTTCTTCAAACAACATGAAGTCTTGCTATATTATGACAATTGCAGACTACACAGCAGTACCCCCATGGAGGAGGGACAGAACCTACTTAGGGAATAGGCTCTGAAGGACAGCTGTGCCAAACCGAGCATCACTCCGAGCCTGGATGTCCAAGGAATAATGCTTGGTAAAAGTGTGAACTGTTTTCCATGTAGCTGCTTGACATATCTCTAAAATAGGGATGTCTCTGGCAGCAGCCAGAGAAGCAGCTGTACCCCTGGTAGAGTGAGCCCTCAGGCCTGAGGGGGGAACCTTACCCAGCTTTTCATAACAGAATTGGATACAAGAGACAATCCACCTGGCAATGGATCTTTTAGTGGCAGGTTTCCCTTTCCAACCTCACCATAAGTGAGGAACAGTTGGAGGGAGTCAAACCTGTGACCCTTGGTGCGTTCAATGTAGTAACTAAGGGCCCTTTTCACATCTAAGCTGTGCAGCCTCCTCTCACCAGAGGAGGAATGGTCAGTGAAGTAAACTGGGAGAGAAATAGATTGGTTAAGGTGGAAATCTGAAACCACCTTAGGCAGAAACTTTCTATTAGTCCGAAGGACTACCTTATCTCTGTGAAAGGAGATAAAGTCTGGTTCCACTGACAATGCTTGTAATTCACTTATGCGTCTGGCAGAGGTGACAGCTACCAGAAACACAGTTTTCCAAGTCAAGAACTTAAGCTCAGCTGAAGACAAGGGCTCAAAGGGAGGTTACATGAGCTGAGCAATGCAAACGTTGAGGTCCCAGGCAGGGGCAGGGTCCCTAAATGGAGGGTTGGAGTGAAGCAAACCTTTAAAAAACTTGGAAAACACAGAGTGAGATGAAAGAGGAGAGGGTTTACCTGCTGAAACAAAGGCAGAGACAGCTGCCAAATGTACCTTCAGGGTAGCTGGTCTCAGACCCAAAGTGTTTAGATGGAAATATTCTTTTCCGAGCACCATATGGAAAATCTTTTCCATTTGGAATTGTAAGTAGCCCTGGTAGAAGGCTTCCTAGAAGCCTTGAGTATATCCATTACACTTTGAGAGAGGTGTAGGCCAGCAAACTCTGGCTCTTCAAGAACCAGGCCTTGAGATTGAGAGACTTGAGGTTCGGGTACCAAACCCTTCCCTGGGCACAGGTTAACAGATTGTGATTCTTGGGAAGGCACAGGGGAGGATGGACTGCTAAGGACAGGAGGAGAGGATACCAGGGTTGCCTGGCCCAATCCAGGGCAATCAGAGTGACCCTGCAGGATTGGGATCTGATTTGACTAGCACTTTGAACAGGAGAGGAAGGGGGGAAAGGCATAGAGAAACTTCCCTTTCCAGCTGAGGGCTAAGGCATCCAGAGGGACTGAGCCCAAGACTGGGGGCCTGCAGCAAAAGAGAGGAAGTTGATGATTGTCTGGAGCTGCAAAGAGATCTATTTGAGGGGTGCCCCATTTGGCAAATACCACTCCCAGAACCAGGGGATCCAGGGACCACTCGTGATGGCCCTGAGAGCATCTGCCAGGACATTGTCTTTGCCTGGGAGGTGAACTGCCGTAAGAGAAGTGTTCAGGGAGTAGGCCAGAGACCACAACTTCATGGCTTCGGTGCACAAGGCCGTAGACCGAGTGCCCCCTGTTTGTTGATGTACCACATTGTAGTGGTGTTGTCTGTTCTGACCTGTACAATTTTATTCTGAACAGATTTGGAGAAAGCTTGAAGTGCTAGAAAAACTGCTCTGAGCTCCAACAGGTTGATGTGGAGCAGAGATTCCTGTGGAGACCACAGTCCCTGGGTAGTGAGGTCACCCATGTGGGCCCCCCCCCCCAAGAGGGATGCATCTGTAGTAAGGATTAATGAGTGAGGCTGAGTGACGAAGGGAACTCCTTGTCTCAGGTTGCTCTGATCCTGCCACCACTGTAGGGCTTGGTCAGGGTTCGAGTTACTGGGATCAACTTGGTAAGAGGATCCTTTCTCTGGGACCAAAACACCCTCAAATGTAACTGAATGTCCGTCATCTGAAATCTTGCTCCTTGCACTACTGCTGTGGAAGCAGCCATATGTCCCAGGAGCTGCAGAAAATGCCTTGCTGGTCGAGAGACCTGCAGGGTGAATGAGGAGGCCAGGGAGACTAGGGTGTTTGCACTGTCTAAGGGGAGGAAGGCCCTGGCTTCCTGGGTGTTCAGCTCTGCGCCTATGAAGGTTAGGAGCTGGACAGGCTCCAACACTGACTTTGGGAGATTCAGAAGGAAACCTAGGGAAGTAAGCAGTTGCTGAGTTATCTGAAGATGTAGGTTGACCTGATCTGGGGATTGGCCTACTAAGAGCCAATCGTCCAGGTAAGGAAAGATGGCAATCTTTGCCTTCTTAGGCAAGCTACTGCTACTGCCAGGCATTTGGTGAATACCCTTGGCGCCGAGGTGAGACCAAAGGGCATTGCTCTGAACTGGTAATGGCCTGAGGGCAGCTTGAACCTGAGGTACTTTCGGTGGGAGCTTCTGATGAGAATATGGAAGTAGGCATCCTTGAGGTCAGGGACGCTAGCCAGTCCCCTGGCCTTAGGGAGGGTAAATGATCCCTAGAGTCACCATTTTGAACTTTGGTTTTAAAGGTGCTTGTTCAGGTATCTGAGATCCAGGATGGGCCGCCATTCTCCTGTCTTTTTTGGGGTAAGGAAGTACCTGGAGTACAAACCTTTGCCCTGGTGTAGAGGTGGAACCCTTTCCACGGCTCTGAGAGCGAGGAGGGTAGAGACCTCTGACTCTAAAGCGAGTGCCTCTGAAGGAGATGCAGGAGGAAAAGATCTGGCTCTCATCTTCGGAAATTTTTTGAAGCTGAGAACCAGTCCCTGGCTTACTACTTCCAGGACCCACTTGTCTGATGTGAGAGACTTCCAGTCCTGGACAAAGTAAGCCAGCCTGCCCCCTACAGGTAGAGGAGAAGCAGCCCTGGCTACCCCATCAGGGTGCCTGCTTGGCAGGGGCTTTGGGCTGAGAGGTAGAAGCAGGCCTGCTTGCACCCCGTCTGCCCCTCCCTCTAAAGAATCCCCTTTGGGCATAGGAGGAAGAGGAGGCCTGAGCCTGGTAAAAAGGCCTATGAAAAGGCCTGCCCCTGCCCTTGGGAAGCTGCTTCTGAGGAGTGGCCTGCCTTTCTTTGGCCTGAGCACTCCTATAGGTAGTCCTGTATTCATCCATTTTCTTCATGTAATTCTCTGTCTGCTCCCCAAACAGAGAATTGCCAACCACAGGAAAATCCATAGCTTTAGACTGGGTATCCTTTGACAAGGTGGTGCATCTGAGCCAAGCCATTCTGCGAAGTGCCACAGAAGTAGCCATGACTCTTGAAGATACATCATTAGAGTCCACCGAAGCATGAAATTGCACCTTTGATGCCTCAATACCATCCATAGCCACCTGTTCCAGCTCCCTGGCAAGCGGGTCAGGGACTTGTTTGGCTAGAGCCAGCACAGTATCCCATCTGGATTTCTGGTATCTGGCAGCATAAGCCATATAATTTGCTTGTCTGAGTCCCAAGGATGCTGCCATGTACTGTTTTTTTGCCATAGCATCAATCTTCCTGGAGTCCTTTTCAGGAGGTGTGAAGCTAGGGAATATTTGCTTGTCACAGGCTGCAGCCTGCACTACCCCACATGGCTGCATTGCTGTGTAAGGAATTCCGTGTCAGAACCTGATAAAGTATACCTTCTGTCCATTCTTTTATCTACAGGAGGTATAGAATGAGGAGTTTTAAAACTTTACTGTCTGCTTCCTAAAAGATTTGTGAAGAGAAATAGACAGTCTCTTAGATTCTGGAATATCCATCATTTCTACATAATCAGGCTCTTCCTGGTCATCAACAGCTTCCTCAACAGGGAGCGAAGAGTTTCAACAACCTTTTATAAAACATAAAATGAGAAGGGGACTCGAAAGCCTTGACCCTAAAGGCCTGTCTGGAGAGGTATCCGGTTCAATAGGAGCATCCAGAACCTCCAGACCATATTCACTCTCCTCATACTCCTCTTCCCCCTCCCATGGTTCATAAAATTCCTCAAAATCATAATCTTGAACCGGTGGGACCGGTTGAACCGAACGTCTCCCAGATGGTGCCAGTTCAGGAACCGAGGAAAGAGACTGGACAATTTGGATTGCTTTAGCTATCTCTTGAGCTGTTGGGGAAAGAACTTTTTCCACAGCAGCAGACTTTCTAGTCCTTTTTGCAGGAACTGGCTCCTCGGAGCCAGCTCTTAGTTGCCGAGGAAGTATCGCCCTGGTCAGAGGGCACTCCCTCGGTTCCGGTTGGCACCCGGGCGGGCCCGTATCGGGTCAGCGGACTGCGGCCTCCTTTCCTGAGCCTACCAACTCTCTTTTCCACGGTGGCAGCAGGGAAATTCTTACAAATCTGGCAGTCTGCATCGAGGTGGTCAAACCCCAGGCAATCAAACACAGGTAGTGTGAGGTCAGCCTTGTCAAAGGCTTCCCCACAGACACTACAGTGCTGAAACCAGTGGGCCTGGTTTTTTCTTTGGTTTTCTCAGACATTATGCCAGCCTAACCAAACTTGCCCCGTTTATGGCAATCTGCAAACAAGACTCTCCTATCGGTTCCCAACCGTGTCACGGTCGTGGAAAAACCGTAATGAAATCCGTTTTTAGAACCGATAAGAACCGGAACCGCACACTAAAAGGACTAGAGATTTAAAACACAACCTGATCGGTTCAAACCAAACCAATAAATATTTTACAAGTTCCACACAGAATTTTGTATGTAAAACTATCTATTACTTACATTACCACAGACAGAGCTTGAACCGAGCGGCTGCGGTTAATTTCGAACAAAAACTGAGTTTTTTTACACTTTAAAACCGCGAAAATGAACACAGCAAAAGGAGAAATTCCGGAGCGACTGTTCAGTGAGGCGGAGTAAAGAATCTGACAGTTTGGGTTTGAAAGAAAGCAGACAGAGCTTCCTTAACCGAGCTCGCGCTCAAGATTCCATGCCTGCATGGAAAGTTAACTATTTCACCTCCGGAGCAGTTCTAACCTGCGGTCATACTGCAATTGTCATAATATAGCAAGACTTCATGTTGTTTGAAAAGTATTTTTGAAAATTTTTTTAAACAGTATCCAGCGAACTAATAGGGCGATAGTTAGTTGGATCTAATGGAGAACTTTTTTATGAAGTGGAATGATTATGTTTAGTTTCCAAGAAGCTGGTACATAATTTTATTTTAAGGAACATATTAAAGTATCTTGTAAGAAGCGGAGACCAAAAATCAATATTACATTTATAAATTTCAGATGGAATGCTATTAGCCCTGGTGCTTTATCGTTGACCAAATTTAAAATATCCTCAACTACTTCAGACAACTCTATTGTTAAAGGACAGGATTCTTGTATCAAAGAATAACAAGCATTATATTGGATGGTACATTCAGACTGATAATTAAATAAATGCTGATGATGAGCTATCCAAATTTCATTTGGTATTAATGTTAGTAGCGATAGTTTGGGGGGGTAGAGAGCTTCTGAATACTATATGCCAAAATGCTTTTGAGTCTTCAGACTCAATAATTTGTAGCATCATTTTCCACTGATTTTCTCTATGTTCAGTTTGCTTCATTTTTAAAAAATCCCTATATTTTTTCCTAGCTTTACTGTTTTTTTTTTTTTTTTTTATTTGAAAGTTTGTTTATTTTTCCAGGAGCAGATCAGAGATTACATCACAAATTCAGTTGAGGTGGTTAGGAAATATGACACGATATACACGATTCTGTCAGCTTTCAATAGAGACTGTCTCGTCTAGATAAAAACTGTTAATCTCTAGGGTTCCCCAGTTTTTTATCCTTAAGGTGGCATCCCTCTCTCTGCCTCACTGGAATGCAACCGGGGAGACCCCTCAAGTGCCCAGTTAAGGAATATATCTGGTCTATGCCCCATCATACAGAGCAGCCATTTATTCCAGAATTCATTATATTTTTTCATCGGTAGAGTAATACCTGCTGTTAATTTTTCCATAAGATAAATTTGTTGCACTACATTTTCCCAGTCTATTTGTGTCTGGAGTTTTCCCTGTAGCCATCTGTGTGTGATGGCCTTCTTTGCCACTAAGAGAAGAATAGCTAGCATTTTTTGGTATGGGTATTCTGAATGTGATCTAGGAAATGTAGCAGAGTGGCACAGTCTGGGATAAGCACCCCCAATTCTGGAAACAACTCCAGCAAGGCATCATTTAGCGACCGCCAATATGGTTCAAATACTTTACAACTCCAGAAAATGTGGGTGTGCATGGCTTTTACCTCCTCACATTTCCACCAGCACCCTGACCCATGCAGAGCATCAAACTTGCCCGTGATCTGTGGGGTTCGGAAGTATCTGGATACACACTTCCAGTCATACTCCTTCCAGCCCTGCGATGTCGTCACTTTGTGTTGTATTATATAAATTTCCTTCCAGTCCTCATCTGTTAACCGAATCCCCAGTTCCTCCTCCCATCTCTGCTGAGTTTTCTGAACTGCCTGGGTTGTATCTACTTGAACGGTTTTATATATCTGAGAGATTATATGTTCAGTGGTCTTATTTGCCAAGGTAGTTATTATGATCTGGATAAGGGGGTGGGCATCCCTAATATTCCAGGTCTTTCCAAGTGTTGTTATACAAAAGTGCCTTAGCTGTAGGATATCTGAAGTAATCCTGCTGCCTCAGTTTACATTTTTGTTTTAAGGCCTGGAAAGAGCAAAAACACTCCATTCTCGTAGAGTTGGTAACAGTGCCCAAGCCCAAGCCTGTGCCATTGTTTAAAGGTGTGATCAAATTTAGCTGGGGCAAAGCGGGGGTCCTCCACTGGGCTAAACAAAAATTGAGCGCTGGATTTGATTACTGGGATATGCAGAAGTTTACGCCAGGTGTTAAATATATGCCGGGGATAGGCTGACTCCAGTTCTTGTTCAAAATATGATTTAGTTATAGATTTGTCAAATAATATTTCTTCAATTTGCCTTTTCTGCTCCCCCAATTCCAACTCCTTTCAATGTTGGGACACTAGCTGATCCAGACGTTGTAAGACATGTGATACCAGTGCTGCCTGGGAGTACTTTTCTAAGTTTGGAAAGGGCTAAACCTCCCCACTCTTTCATGAGCTGCAGGGACTGATAAGCTTTTCAAACAATATGAAGTGTTGCCGTATTCTGACAATATGCAGTTAGACCGACCGGTTCAACTGCCCCAGAGAACAAAGAGTTAAACTCTATGCAAATGCATAGAACATTGAGCTCAAGCTCAGTTTTCAAACCACTGTCCTCGGTACGTTCTAGTAACTGATCAGATTCTTTACTCCGCTCACCAGTGAAGACGCCTCGGAAATTTATCCTCGCTGCCTTCGGTCTAGCGGAGTTTCATCAGTTCATTTTCAACCGCTTTATTATTTTTGTTTTAAAAATGTTCTCAAACCGCTGTCTTCAGTATCGTGTACGTTCCTAGGTTGGGTAAGTGTTCGGTTTCTGATCGGTTCTGCGACCATGAGAGGGGCCAATCTTCTTTTTCCCCTTTCTGTGTAAATTTCATCTGTATTGGGATCCGGTGCAAAGTCCTGACCAGAACTGGGAATTTCTCTTGGTTCCTTTTTGGCTGGCGCTAAACTGTTGGCCAGTTTGGACTTTGTTCTCTATTACCCAGCCTAACTAAGCCTTTGGGGGTAATTTGCTTAATTTCTTTGTCCGGGCCTAACTGAGCCAATTTGGATAAAGTAGATATTTGATTTTTGCTTAACTGGCCTAGCTAAGCCACTGGGTTAAGCGCCAAATTTTATGGTTATGTCACAGAAACCGAAGAGAAAAAAACAGTCCCACTGGGTTTCAGCGTTGTACTGAGTGCGGGGAGCAATTTGCAAAAGCTGATCCGCACTTGGTCTGTCTGTACCGTTTGAGTTTCGACCACTTACAAGCAGACTGTGATATTTGTAAGAATTTCCCTCAGTCTACTTTAGACAGGCGCCTCAGTAAACTGAAGGAAAGGATGGAGAAGACTGCTGAGGGCGGTTCCGGTTTAACTGAACCTCCAGATCCGACAACCGACCACTCAAGCCAGGGTGAACCATCGACAGGTAAAAGATGTTCAGAGTTGGCTTCTGAACCCGCACAGTCAAAGAAAGCCAAACGCTCCGGTTCGCAACCACGCAAACACTCGGTCTCAGTTCAAACCAAGGACGAAACTGCAAAAGCCATTCGGATAGTGCAGTCTTTGCAATCTGGGTTTAGCGAACCGTCGCAGGTACAGACAACGGTTCTGGATATCGGTTCAACTCCTTCAGGACACATCGATCCTGAGGAGTATTATTTTTCTGAATATGATGAGGAGGAGGAGGAGAAGCAGGATGATGGGGAACCCACTGACCCAGAGGTCTCCCCTGACCATCCCCAGTATGAATCCCCTCCCAGGCCTGTCTCTGAGGCCACCTCCCATTTTGCTTTTATGAGGCAGGTGGCTGAGGCCTTGCAGCTCTCTGTACAGGAGGCCAGGCAGGAGGATGATGAGGAAGAGGATTACAGGGAGATGATGGATCTTCCTGTGTCCCAGGGACTTTCGATTCCCATTCATAAGGCCCTTGAAAAGCAGACTTTAAAGATCCTCCAAACCCTTAGTTCTGTCCCTCCTGTAGATAAGAAAATATATCCTGGCTGGCAATGGCACTGACTTTTTATCCAGCCATTGTAGCCATGTAGGGGTGGTACAAACTGCAGCCTGTGAGAAGGCTGGCATCCCCCTGGCCTCTCATCCCCCTGACAAGGACAGTACAGCGCAGTGGTTTAAGGCTCTGAGCTGCAAATCTAGAGACCTGGGTTTGAATCTCACAGCCCCCACTTGCATACTGTGTGACCCTGAGCAAGTCACTTAACTTCCCTGTGCTCCCAGGCTGCACCTGTAAACAAGCTTTCAGCTTAATGTGTCTCACCTGGTTAAACAATTGGAAGAAGAAGAAGAAGAAGAAAAAGAAGAAGAAGAAGAAGAGATTCCAGAAAACTGGATTCTCTTGCCAAGAAAGCATACCTGGCATCTTCTTTAGGTATTAGACAAGCTTCCTATATGGCGTATGCCTCCAGGTACCAAAAGTCTCTTTGGGAAGCTGTGGAACAACTTGCTAAAAAGGCCCCTCCTGAGCTTTCTGCTGATCTCTAGGAGCTGGTCAACAACGGGGTACAAGTATCAAAGTCCCAGTTCCACATGGCTATGGACTCTAATGATGCAGCTTCCAGGGCTATGGCTTCTGCTGTATCCCTCAGGCATTTTTCCTGGCTCAGGTGCACTACCCGGTCCCAGTACACGCAAAATAATGCCATGGATTTTCCCCTTGTCCAGAATTCTCTGTTTGGGGAACAGACTGAGGCATACGTGAGGAAGATGAATGAGTACATGGTGGCATACAGGAGTACTTCAGCAAAAGAGAAAGCTGCCACTCCTCAAAAGCAGCAGGCCAGGGGCAGGGGTAGACCCTACCCCAGGCCTTTCCATCAGGCCCAAGCTTTTCCCTCTTACCAGCAACCCAAGGGGTTCTTTAGAAGGAGGGGTGCTGGCAGGGCCGCTTCCACCCCCCCAGTCTGCTACCCTAGTGAAACAGACACCCTGAGAGGTCTGTCCAGGCCGCCTCCCCTTCCCCTGTAGGATGCAGGCTGACCTACTATCTCCAGGTTTGGCAATCCATCACTTTAGACAAATGGGTCCTGGAGATAATAGGTCACAGCCTTGCTCTCAGCTTCAAGCACTGCCAAAACTGTCAGCAAGAGCTTTCAGACCTTCCAGCCCTACAGAAATAGTCCTGTTGAAGGCAGAGGTTTCCACTCTCTACACTTAAAAGCAGTGGAGCCTGTGCCTTATCAGCACAGGGGCCAAGGGCTGCATTCAAGGTACTTCCTGGCACCAAAGAAAAATGGGGAATGGTGGCCCATCCTGGATCTCAGATTCCTAAACAGGCATCTTACAAAGCCAAAGTTCAAAATTATAACCCTAGCTACCATCCTACCTACTCTCAAGCAAGGGGACTGGCTGGCATCCCTGGACCTAAAGGATGCTTATGTCCACATCCCCATCAGACAGTCTCACAGAAAATATATCAGATTTCGACTGCCTTCAGACCACTACCAAGTCAGAGCTATGCCCTTCGGGCTGACATCTGCACCAAGAGTGTTTACAAAATGTCTGGCAGTAGTAGTGGCATTCCTCAGAAGACAACGGGTTTCAGTTTACCCCATCTGAACGATTGGCTGCTGGTGGGTCAATCCCCTCAGCAGGTCACAGAAGCCCTAAAACTCACTCAGGATACTCTTCAGTCTCTAGGGTTCCTGGTGAATCAAAAAAAGTCTGTCTTGAACCCTGTACAAGTACTAGACTTCATAGGGGCAGAGCTGAATACCATTCAGGCAAGGGCCTTTTTGCCTTCTGCAAGGGCACAGGCTCTTATAGATTTGGTAAAATATTTCCACTTTCGAGTTCCTTGGCCAGCAAGGTACTTCCTACAGCTCCTAGGATACATGGCCTCCACCTCAGCTGTGGTCCTGAGGGCCAGGTTTCAGATGAGGGACATTCAGTTCCATCTGAGATCCTGTTGGTCTCAAAAAAGGGATCCTCTGTCCAAACTGATTCCAGTATCTCCCACCCTTCTGTTAGCTCTTCAGTGGTGGCAGGAGATGGACAACCTCAGAGTGGGGGTTCCCTTTCTTCCTCAGATACCCTCTCTGGTACTGACAACAGATGCTTCTCTTCTGGGCTGGGGTGCTCACCTAGGGGACTGCACAGCACACGGTACCTGGCTCCCTCAGGAGTCTCTCCTGCACATCAATCTTCTGGAACTCAGGGCAGTGTTCCTGGCTATTCAGGAGTTTGCCAGTCTCTTACAGGGCAGGGTGGTTCAAGTCAGGACAGACAATACCACCACCATGTACTACATCAACAAGCAAGAGGAAACACGATCCTCCCTGATGTGCACAGAATCCATGAAGATTTGGAACCTGGCATATTCTCTCAACATGTCACTGTTAGCAGTTCACTTGCCAGGCAAGGACAATGTACTGGCAGATGCTCTCAGCAGGATCAGCCAGGGCCATCATGAATGGACCTTGAACAGGCAGGTCCTCCTCTCAGTATTCAGGAGGTGGGGGTGCCAGAGAGAGATCTCTTTGCAGCCCCAGACAATCACCAGTTACCACTGTATTGTTGCAGGCCTCCACTCAAGGGCCTAGTGCCACTGGATGCTCTCCTTCTGGACTGGTCAAACAGGTTCCTTTATGCTTTTCCCCCTTTTCCTCTGCTAGCCAGAGACTTGGTCAAGCTGAGGTCTCAATCTGCCACCATGATTCTCATAGCCCCAGACTGGGCCAGACAGCCGTGGTACTCTATGCTACTGTCACTGTCAATGACCAAGCCTATTTCTCTCCCCGGGAGGTACAACCTGCTGACACCCTCACAGGGCAGGTTAATGTACCCCATGCTTGAGTCTCTTTGCCTCAAGGCTTGGCTCTTGAAGACTTAGAATATGCAGATTTACAATTGTCTCAATCTGTCTTGGATATTCTGAAGGGTTCCAGAAAACCAGCTACTAGGAAAACCTATTCCTCTAAGTGGAAAAGATTTTCTTTTTGGTGCTCCCAGAAAGACCTGGACCGACAGCAGGCTGGGTTACCAGAACTTCTGGACTATCTGGTCCACCTTCAGTCTCTGCATTTACAGCCATCTACCCTGAAGGTACACCTCTCTGCTGTCTCTGCTTATCTTTCAGCAGGGAAGGGCTCTTCTCTGAATGCACACCCAATTTTCAAAAAGTTTTTCAAAGGGTTGCTGCATCTTCATCCTCCACATAGGGAACATACCCCTGCATGGGACTAGAACATATGCATAGGCCAGCTTATGCAACCTCCTTTCGAACCTATGTTTTCTTAAGAGCTCAAGTTTCTCACTTGGAAAACTGTTTTTCTAGTGGCCATCACTTCTGCTAGAAGAATCAGTGAACGTCAGGCCTTGTCAGTGGAGCCCAACTATATCACACCCCACAGGGATAAAACTGTGCTCCAAACTAATAGGAAGTTTCTCCCTAAGGTGGTTTCTGATTTCCATCTTAATCAATCCATTACCTTGCCTGTATTCTTCTCAGAGCACTCCAGTTCAGGTGAATGCAGGCTCCACAGTCTGGATGTAAAAAGAGCTATTAGCTATTACATGGACAGGACAAAGGAGCTAAGGAAGGATTGTTCCCAACTCTTACCTATGGTGAGGTTGGTCAAGGCAGGCCAGCTGCAAAGAGGACTACAGTCAGATGGATTGTGGCCTGTATCTAGTTTTGCTATAGTAAGCTGGGTAAGGACCCACCAGCAGGCCTTAGGGCCCATTCTACTAGAGGGACTGCTACCTCCTTGGTGGCAGCCAGGGAAGCCCTTTGCTTGAGATATGTAAGACTGCCACCTGGAAATCTGTCCATACATTCACTAAGCACTACAGCCTGGATATTAGGCTAGGTGTGATGCCAGGTTTGGCACAGCAGTACTGCAGAGCCTATTCCCCAAATAGGTTTTGTGCCCACCTCCAAAGGGCACTGCTTTGTAGTCTGCATATTGTCAGAATACAGCAAGACTTCATGTTGTTTGAAGAACAAAATTACTTACCATAGTAATGTTGTTTCTTCTAATGGAGTCTTGCTGTATTCTGACCTCCCACCCCTACCCCCCCTTCAGAACCTGGGGACGGGTGGCTCTTCTGCAGCACCTATATGACTTAACCCAGTAGTGGGTACTGGTTTTCTTTGGGCATCTGTGACTTGAGTCTTCTACATGCCTTTTTGTCTTTTGCTTATGTTGCCCCTGTTGGGGACCCCCTGTTTAGGCTTAGTTTTTTGCCTATATATATATATACAGACACACAGTATATGTATCTCTATCTAGTTTCGCTTCACAGAATCCAATCAATTACTAGAACGTACCGAGGACAGTGGTTTGAAAACTGAGTTCGAGCTCAACGTTCTATGTATTTGCACAGAGTTTAACTCTTTGTTCTCCGAGACAGTTGAACCAGTCGTTCTAACTGCATATTGTCAGAATACAGCAAGACTACATTAGAAGAAACAACATTGCTATGATAAGTAATTTTTTCTTCTCGGCTTCTTCCCCTGCCATATAAAGTTGGAGATTAATTTGTTCCATTTTTTTAAACTCTGTTTTATTGGGTGTCAATGAAATGTTTTAAAAGAGACATAATAGTCTAGAGAGAATAGTCATCCTGATTGCATCAATTCTTTGGGCTAGGGATAAGGATAGATGCAACCACCTCTGAAGGTCATCCCTAATATTTTTTGGTCATGGGGTGAAAGTTAACTTCGTATATGGATGCCAAATTCTGGGGTATGATTCCTAAATATTTAAATATATTGCCATTCCAGCAAAATGGGAACCAATGTAAAGTTTGGTGGCTTGGGTCATATCGAAACTTTATAACCTCCATTTTATTCTTATTCAATTTATACCCTGCTAGGATCTCAATTTCTTGTAGCACTTCAAATAATCTAGGTAGGGAGGTTTCCAGATGAGTCATATATATATATAATTATACAATGGCAAGAAAGAATCCTGGCTTCTGATTGGTCAGTTGACCATCACAGCAGGGATATTATCCTGGCATAACATCCCTGCTGATTGTTTGTTGGATTTGTAAGATTTGTTGCATGATTAGCTGGATTTTCTCGGAAGAATCAAAAATATTTTTACACACTAACAAAAACATACTTTCAAATTATTTTTATTATTCTGTATAAAGTCATTGTATAATAGGGATAATACCCTCCAGGGTCGGTGTTATGCTGGGATAACATCCCTTCTCAGGTGTTGGATGCCCTTGGCCGGTGGCCTCGGGGCCCAACCACCCAAGGCGGGATGTTATCACAGCATAACAACCACCCTGTTGGGCATTATTCCTTTAATAAATTATCTGCATAAAAATGCCATTTTATGCTCTATTCCCTGGTGTGCTAGTCCAGTTATATGTGGTTCCTCCCTAATGGCTTGTGCTAAGGGCTCTGCATATATGGCGAACAGTAAAGGAGACAGGGGACATCCCTGCCGGGTGCCTCTCTGCAACACAAAACGGTTAGAATAGGTACCGTTCACTTTAACCACTGCTTGTGTGGACATATAACATTTCTGTATAGTGTCACAGAAGGAGGTAGGGAAGTGGAAGGTTTCCAATGTGTAACGCAGGAATTTCCATGACACCCTATCAAATGCTTTCTGGGTGTTCATACTAAGTAAAAGCAGGGGGGTCTTATCTTTATGGGCCTTTTCTAGTAAGTAGAGTGTTCGTTTGACATTATCAGAGGCCTGCCTTGTAGTTATAAAATCTGCTTGATCTTTATCTATAATGTCTGGAAGGAGATTTTCCGGTCTCTTAGCAAGAATCAAGGTTTAATATTTGCAGTCCTGATTTAAGATGGAAATTGGTTGATAAGAATCACAATTTAGGGGGTCCTTGTTAGGTTTTAGGATAGCTGAAATATTTGCATATTGCCAACCTGGGGGGGGGGGGGCATTGTGTCTCCGGTCTGTATGTCCCAGAAGAGGTCTCCCAAGATAGGGAGCAGTCCTTTTTGAAATTTCTTGTAAAATTCAGTCATAAATCCATCCGGTCCCAGGCTTTTACCTGATTTTGAGTTCTTAATAGTAAAGTTTATTTCTAGGGACATAATGGGCTGTAATAACCAGTTCTGCTGATCTTCCGTTAGTCAGGGTAGTTGTAATTTTTGAAAGAATTGTATGTATCTATCCTCACCTGGTTCGGGTTCTTGACTATATAGGGTAGAATAATATTCCCGAAAGCCATCTAGAATATCCTTTATTTTATAAAAGATGACAGAGGTTCTAGGATGTCTAAGCCTAAAATAGTAGCTTGTTTTTATTGCTGTCTACACTGGTATGCTAGGATTCTTGCACCTTTAGCTCCCCTAGCTTTAATGTTTTAAGCTTACTTTTACTAGGGTGGAATGTCACCAAATTCACTATGGTTTTTAGTTTCTTTTTTTTTCCTGTTTATAGGCATTATTAAACTTATTAGATAATGTTTTATTAGTTGAATCTGAGATATAAATATGGGATTTTATTAATGAAAAAAATTGCTGTAAATTATTTTCAATCACAACTGGAGAAGAAGATTCTATAATAATACCTATTTTTTTATTGTTTGTGAATGATAAATACCATTAATTTTTCCTAGAATTGGTAGATTTACTCTTAATTTTTGTATTCCCTGAATCCTTGACTCTTTTAAACGGTCAACTGGGGGATTATTTGGAAAATCAGACTTTGGAACCTCGAAATTAAATACCAATGCAGCATGATCGCTTTCTGTCCGCATCTCAATAGAAAGGTAATCAACAAGGTCATGTGTTTCCAAATCATATAAAACATAATCAATAATACTCTGGCCATTCGGCCCCAAAAGGTTGAGTTCCCCATCTTGTCACCCCTAATTCTTCATGACCAATGAATTGTTGATAATATAACTTTTCAATCATTTCCCAATTTCATTAGTTAACTTATCCTTAGATTCTCTAGGGTTAATGATTTTCCCTTCCAAAAATAAAGAGAAAAGGGAAAAGTTGTCATAACTGTCCAATCGAGCATTAAAGAGGGACTCTGGTGATCCTATCTTGTTTGCTGTGTTCAATAAGTATATCCCCCAAGAGTGAAATTGCAACCTTCTTTGTTTGAAAAAGCTTTCCATTATTTTTAAAATCTTTGAAAAAGGACATGGAAACCCGGAAGTAGCAGCGTTGTGCGTGGAATGCGTCAGTCAGGGCACAGCGCTGCGTGTAACGTAATCTTCTGAACCAGTCCACAGTGAAACAATGGACAGCAGCAGTGAAAGCAAAGTGTCAGTTGCTGAAAGTGACTGTCTACCCAGATGTGATCACTACAGCTTAGACCCTGCATGGAACGGTGAGGAATCACGGTATTCCGATAGTTTCAGCAATTCAGAGGGAGAGACCTGTCATGATAATGCAGACTGGTGTGTAACTCAATAGAGAGTCATCCATGCCTGCTGTATGCAGATGCCCATGTATTTTGTGCCTGTTCACTGTACGATAGTACCCTTACTATGCGCGTGTGCCACACTCGAGCCCTCTGAGCAGTGTTGGTTGTAGCATTATTCATTTCATTGGGTGGGGTCTCTGGCTCTTTAAACACAAGGTTGCTATTGTTCAGTTAGCTACTGCTGGTGACACTGTCAGTCCATCGACTGTATGCAGGGAGGTGTCTGACTTCAGTTGGGGCAGTTACACCCAAGGCTGCTATTGGGCGAAGGTGCTGGTGCAACGTCAATTCGGAAACAGTATGCAGGGAGAATTTTATCACTTGGCATGATTTGGGGGTGGGGGTTGGCTCGTTACACACAACGTTGCTGTTGTTCAGCGTGCTACTGCTGTTGCCACTGTCAGTCCAGCAACCGTATGTGGGGACAGTTACAGCAGATGGTGTCTGACTTAAGTTGGGGGGGCCTGTTACATGCAAGGCTGCTATTGTTGAGCCTAAGATTGCTGCAGCTAATAAAGCCCTAACTGCATGAAATCCATACCGCGTGGCTGTCAAAATTCCTGCTCAGAAGACCTTGCTGCACCATGAACTGACAAGTGAAAATAAAACACACAGACACAGCACTACGCCTGGATTTACTGCGGAATACAAAAAACACAGCTACAGGGTGCCCTCTGACACTAACAGCACAGATAAGTAAGGAGAGTTCCAAATTTAGAAACTGGGAGCATATAAGCACATTGAAATCTCCCGCGCCACAGAACCGGCAATGGAGAAGTGATTGGCTCGTTCAAGACATCGTCACTTCGATTCAACCCGATCCATCCAGGCAACTGAATTCATGGCTGCAGCATGGTTATAAACTTTACTAAGTAAAACAACAAAACAAATTAGCATGCAAAATTAAGGATGCGATTCCACTGCTGGGAGCATGACCTTCAAAACAGTGAGTGCAAATTACAACTGCCATACCACCAGAGTCCCTCTTTAAAATCTCCGCAAAGGATTACGTTTGCCTTAGGAAAGCAGAAGTAATTATATCTATCTCCAAAGGTATTTCATCTAAAAGGACTTTGGAGTTCTTAGTTGTGCAATGAGTCGATCGTACCTGCTAGCAGCAACTACATCCCCAATAAGGTATCGACTACAACTAGAGAGCTTTAACCAAGACATTTAGGGGGATAAAGTCAGGTGTAATTGCGTTGAGATTGTGGGACTGCTGGGAGGCGGTCATTGTTGGGGAAATACATAAAACTACACAGTTTACTGACTGCAGCCTCTTTGCTTCCATTTTTCCTATTGTCCCCTTGTCTTTTCTTTCACCTCCCACTTAATAAAACTGTTACATGTTTAACATTACAGTTCCTTGTAGGGGGTATTGTTGTGCTACTGTGTCATTGCTGCTGGGGAGGGACTGTGTGCTAGGCAACACAGTAGTTCCTAGAGGGTAATGGCCCCCATAGTACAATCTCCAGGCACTCCTTGTTGCAATCAGCACTACATCAGTTAAAGACTCATGTACCCAGTATAGCACAACAACAGTAACCTAGGCCAGACTCCCTCAGAATGTTAGTAGGAGAAGGACCCCCAAGGGTGAACGTTACACATCTCAGCAATGTATTCTGGTATTTGACCATTTTTGGATACATTAATGATCTAGCTTTGCCCTCAAATCTATATTGCCCCCTACATTTCCCAGCAGCAACTGCTCATCCGTTCATATTTTCAAGACAGTCCATGTCATCAGTTACAATATTTCACGCAATTCATCTGACTTGCCTGGACTGGTGCAACTGATGTTATAAAATGTTCAAGTAGTATGAAAAGAAAAAGCAGTAGGTGCTAATGAGAGTGTAATTCAAGGTAGTGTAGTTACAATACAAAAGCAATACAAAATTATTTGACACAAAATCGTCAAAACATATCAGAATACAGGATAGTCACCCAAAGAAATATAGGAGGGCAACTAAAGTCATACAAATTATTCCCCATCACATCTGCAGACTGTCTCCCTCTTACCTGATGTCTACCACTGTTATCTATTCCAGTGTATACCTGTAACCTTGCATCCACACAATTCTGGGAATAATTTGGCTTTCTATCAATTATCACCATCTCTTTCCTGGTCACTGACTACTATGCTCCCCACCTTTGCAACATGTACCTCTGGGGGCTGTTGAGGGGTGGCACAAGGGTGCAGTTGAAAAGCAACCATTATACATCTCCCCGAGGGTGATGAAGAATCAATGTCTCAGGGCCTAATCCACAAAGCTGCCTGGGATATGCTCGACGCAAGCGTATCCCAGCAGCAGTGCTCCACATCCCAATATCCGTCCACACCAAATGGAATCCACAGCCCCTGCCCGCATTTTTCTGCCAGTGTAAAGCTGTGTGTGGGGAAAGGTGGTGGCGGGAGGATGGTGGAGCTGTGCTGGATACCATGCATCCATTCGGCTACCTGAGCCAGCTGGCTGAAGGATCCCTGATCCACATGGAGCAGGGGACATGGGGATAAGACAGTCCTCCAAGGACTGTCATATTCCCACCAGCATTGTACAAAATTAACGCTTGGCACCAGCTGGTGCTGGTGCTGGTACATAGCCCAGCCCAACATGGTGACTCACAGGGCTGGTGCAGGGGGGCTGATCGGGCCCGAAGATGCTACACTGGCTGTGAGGAGGGGGGACATGTAGCCACTAATGTTGCCCTTATGGCAGCACACCCTGCACCCCCTCCGCAAGCCCTCAACATCGCAAAGATTGTTATAAGAATGGGGTTATTTCATAGTGGACCATAAAAAAGCCTTAGAATATGTGGACAAACACAACATAAAATAAATAACAATCAAGTACTTGTTGCTAGTCAAGGCATGTTAAAATAAAATAGACATTGACATCATTAAAATCAGAATTCCTTTTTCATAATGTCTTAACAGAAGGTGTATGCATTGCCTCATGCATAAAATAGAGGCTCATATAGATCATAACTAAATAGTCTATTGCTTTTAACTATTTCCCTTTTTTCCTTATCCGACCAATGGTCTGGAAAAATTTTGCCAGACGTGTGATTGTGTTTCCATCTTCTGTATTAAGTAAAATAAATGTAAATTCGTTTTGGGATAAGTTAGGCCAGTCCATATACAGGCCCAATCAGTAACGTCTAGGTTTAACATACCAGGGACAGCTCCATAAAATATGCAATAAATCCTCCCTTTCACCTGTGTGGCACTCACTTTCTTCCTCTGTCTTTGACAATTTATTATATCTAACTTTGAGTAAATTACTCTCCAACAGTTCCAGTTTGGCTTTAATAAATACATTTCTCAGTGTCAGGTCTATTAAAACACCTCAATAATATTTGAAATCAAAACTTGGGTTATTTAAATCATTCCATTTTGAGTATCTGGATAGTTGTATTCTGTGCATTTCCTTTTGTATCCAATAATTATTTATCTTTGTATATATTTTTTATAGTTCAGACTTAGAGTGATGTCTTTGTCAGTATAATATCTTAATATATTTAATCCATATTGATCTAGTTTATCATATATTTTTTGCAGCAAATTTAAAATCCCGCATTTGTTTATTATCCATTTTTGGTTTTCTAGAAAGCATAACTTAGGCAACATTTATATTTTTTCTATCTATATAAGCATTTATATTAAACAGGCACAGCTCTGCCCTAAGATATATTGCTGGACAGGATGGTGTTAATCCCAATGCTGATCTAATCATTTTAAAAGCTGGACTCATTAAGGCTTTTGCTTTATCACTTTCCCATATTTCAGTAGCATACAGTATTTGTGTCAGATATTTAGCTGTGACATTATATGAGGCCTTACTGTATGTCCCCCATATGATGAATCAAATCTTCTTAGGCCGTAAACAGTTTTCTTAATCTTAGTGAGAATCGTTTGTGTACGTCTTGCCCATTTATTATTAGCAGTGTACGTTAATTTTAAATGTGTGTAATATTTGACACATTTTATTCTGTTCGTGCCCATTATCCATTTGGTTTCTAAGCTTATTACAGCCAAATATCATTATCTTGGTTTTATTATAGATAACACTCATTCAAACTCCTGTGTACATATTTCCATGATATCTAGTAGTTTTTGGAGACCACTCCTTGGAACTGACATCAGTATGATATCATCTGCACAAGCGAATATCGGAGTGGGTCTGTGTCCAATTTTTGGGGTGTTTTGCTCCATTTTCTCTAATCTCCTAAGCATATGGTCAACATATAGAGTAAACAGGGTGGTGGCGAGGACACAGCCTTGCGTTACTCCTCTGGTTATTCTAAAGGATCTTGAAAGTTGGCCCTGTCCCCCAACTCTAATTCTAGCTGTGAAAGGGCGCAGGTACATGTGGGCAGTCATTGGAAACATGCATCACCAATTCTTGTAAAAGTTTCAGTTTGAATTCATTCTTTTTCAGACGTTGTTTACAACAGGATAATTTCAGCATGGCACATTACTTTAACATCTTACTCTTCCATTCAGTGCAGAAAATAGCACAGCAGACAGAATAATATGGCATTTTAAATCTTCCATTCGGAGCAGTAAATAGCACAGCAGACAAAATAATCTGGCATTTTAAATCTTCCATTCGGAACAGTAAATAGCACAGTTCATCGAAACTCCACAGAGCACTTTCAACAGCTTCCCGAAGTATACCTCCAGACCCACAGCAAGCAAAATCTCCCTCTCAAAACAAACATTCTGAATTTATACCCAAAAGGGGTCATGTGATTGTTTAACTGCATCCCAGTACTTTACTATACACTTTAAATCTTTATTTACCAAGTGTTTATTTTATTTATAAACGTAATGCCCCTTTTAATTACTCTAACAGAATATTTATAGGCATACAAGCAGATTAAACTCTTTTTAAGGGCGTTTTAAACATTATTTCTAGCAACTAAAAGCACCTCCCCTTCCTATACACGATATAAGGAATGTGATTGTGGCCGGCCGACTCTTAAAAGAACAAAGACGCCAGCAGGAACTGAACCTGGGACCTCACAAACACCACAAAAACCCTTGTCTCCAAGAAGTCCCAGACACAACTCCAAACGTCACCACTTCACCTCCGGAAGGTTTGTAAAGCTCAGAATAAGAGTGCTTTAACTGCTACAATACAGTATAAGAGAATTTTGAAGATAAATAACTCTGCGATAGTGCGAATATTTGCACTATCGAGAAGGAACTCAGCGGCTCATCTTAGAAAGGCAAAGCCGAGAACACCTTATACCAGGAAATAGAAAAACACTACAACTATGTCACCACTAAAATAGGCATTAATATGCCTTTTCAAATCCCACTTCTTTATTTTATTCACTTTATTTTATTTAGAGACACCCTCTAACAGAACATAGCGCAATACAAGCACCTTCACTCTCACAGAGTCCACTCACATGACTCTCTTGCCACCACAACAACCCAAGAAAAGGGGCCACTAGGCAAATTTGAAACAAAAGGGAACAATCACCAAAACAAACAGAACGTCTCTAAATAGCAACTCAACGCAGCAAAAGACACCCTCAACATGGGAGAAAAGCACAGAACAAACAAGGGAACCCCCAAAAGAATACCTACTACTTTTAAACTTAAACAAGCCCACTAAAACACCGAAGGACACTACAAGGCTTCTTTTGTAATGTAATGTCCTTCCATTTTCTATTACGGAGGGCTTACAATACATTCCAAATAATGCAAGCCATTACGATGTATTTTATTCATCCTTACGTATTTGTGCTAAACACATTAATTACAAGAAACACTATCAGAAATTAACTCAGTCCCTTACTTGAAACTCTCTGTCACCAAAATTCTGTAAATGCATACCGAACAACGCCTCACACCCAAAGCACAAAGTTTAAACTACTTTTCCTTGCCCGACAATCCTCTCTCTCACCTCAAAGAAAAGGGCCTAATAAAATAACATTTAGTAGCAATAACCGATATTGAGGATCGCAATCGCAACTAGATACCAAGAAGGAATATTATGCCTAAACCTGTCTGTGCGATTGTTCACCAAGCAAAAAGGGAACAAAAACACAAAAACATTTACAGCTACCTTGGGGGGGGGGGAGAATTTAAGCTTCAAACTTATAGCTAAATTCAGCTATACTGCCCCAAAAGGATTTAACATTAAACTAACAACTATCCTTTCATTATTTATTAATTTTAGTCATATCATTATTTAAACAATGTCACTAAATAACGGTTGCCTTTTACTTTAATGGGCTTAGAAACAGCCACCAATCAAAACTAAACAGCCTAACTGTGGAACAATAGGCATCATGACAGCACCTTTAGAACAATAAAAAATGGGGCTTTCAGGTACCCCTCCCAATTTTATAAATATTATTTAGGGCACTCAACCCTTCACAGGGGCACCCTGTGACACTGGCCAAAGTGTTAACATACAAGGATGATGTAACAGCTACCAAAGCTGGATTGATTCCTCAGTCAATCATTATTTTCCATAGAAGTGTTCTGAATACAGTGTCAAAAGCTGCAGACAGGTCTATGTACATGGCATATAATTTATGTTTTTTAATTTCTATGTATTTTTCAATCAGATGACTTAACACATAGCAATTATTTAGGGTGGAGTATCCACTCCAAAATCCTGCTTGGGCTTCACTCAGCCCCCCAGTATTATTAATTTGTACCATCAGATGTTCTAGTATTATTTTGGAAAAACATTTCAAATCTGTATCTAGTAAACTAATAGGGCGGTACATAGAGGGATCCACAGTGCTCCCTTTCTTGTGGATAGGTACAATTTCTGCCCCTCTCCATGAGTTTGGTATATATTCCTCTTGAATGCATTTATTGTAGAGCACAGCTAGCAATGAGCACCAAAGATTAGTATTACATAAAAATACTTCAGCTGGCATTTTATCTGGTCCAGGTGCTTTATTATTCCTAAGGGTTTTAATAGCAAAATAGACATTCTTGTTAATAATAATTAAATGGTTATGCTTCCTGTGTTAACTTATTTCTGTATCTTCTATTTCTGGATCAAAAAATATATGCTCAAAATAGTCTATCCACTGTGTCTCAGGTACCGTATGTGCGAATCTGTACTATACTTATTAGTTGTTGGTTCCCTTCGCTACCAGCTGCCAAAATCCTTTTTCATCCTTGCTTTCTATAACTTGTAACATTTGTTTCCATTTCCCATTACACAAAGCCAGCTTTTTCTCTCATAAAAGTTTATTATATATCTTCTTTTCTGTTTTTAAAATTAAGCACTGTGCCATGTCTCTTGTGTCTCTTACCTCTCTTATTAATTTCCTTATTTCTTTAGAAAGTGCTTTACATGCTTGGTCATACCAGTTCTGCAATTTTGTCTGTTGCCTTTAGATTGTTACTTTGTAAAGCATACTTTCCAGATGTGCAATATAGCCCACATTTTTTCAGCATTTAAGCTAGGCAATGCATAACTGTCTACTTGCTGCAAATGGCAAATCTGCTCCAAAATATATTTATCTAGTATAGGATTCCATCTTAATCGTTTATTTATTCTACACTCACTGAATGGCATTGGAGTTTCAGGGGCATGGTAATCAGAACATTCTCTTGTACCCGATATTACTGGCATGTGATCACTATCTGCTCTGACAGGTATTTCTAGTAGTTGCCAGTATTTAATAGGGCCAGACCAAATAGACAGATCCAGCGTAAAACTAGATGGTGATTTAAAGTAAAATTCCCCATTAAATCCCCTTCTAATCTTCCATTCAGTGGATATAAATCCACCTCACACATTAGTTCAATTAAGTATTTGCCTGCTTTATTTATATGTTTATCAGAAGCACTTCTCTTTGGTATTATAGGCAGGACATTGTTATATGCAAACACTGAATTTTCTAATAGACCATCAAATTCGCCTATGCAGAAATTGAAATCCCTGATAGATGAATTATCCGGTTCCAGTATTACTTTTTTAGGAAACCCCATATTTCCAGAGTGTAATATTTAGAACCGTGTAGTGGAATATATCCATTAATAATTACTCATTTCAATTTTTGATTCTGTATACAAGTAATGATGAAATTACTTTTAAAGATATGGCAAGTGGATTGTGCCGAACCAATTTTACATAAAACAGTTAAACCTCCTGCATATCTGCCATAGTCTGAATCTCTTCGACCTTCTTGCTGAAACACTTGATAACCATTCAAGATGATGTAATTTTCTGACTTATGCCAAGTTTCCTGGAGACATATTAAATAAAACTTCTTAATATAATTTATCCAATCATTGTCATGAACTTTTGCTCCCCAACCTGTTATATTCCACGATAATACAGAAAAACAGTCTTTATACTGATTAAAGTTACTGGATGAGCAGACACTGAGGTCACCATTGAAATTTGCGTTAACATTATCTCTCACTCCATTCCCATTCCCATAACCGGCCAATTTCACATATTTATTTTCCAATGGGATAGACTGGTGTAATTCAGTATTTCTTGCTAAGGTCCTCATTTTACTATTTACTTGGCCTCTTTTCATATTTAAGGTTTCCTTTTAATCTACAAGATAAAAACCCATGGTGTTCAGAATTGTCTGCTTTTCCATAATTATGCCAGCAATGTATCTATTCTTAATTAACATATCTATTTGACTTCCATACACTTGTCTGTGTGTTTCCAGTATTCCATTTCTACCCAGCGGGACTTGCAACAGATTTCTGAAATAATTATCATGCATTGCTTTCTGCTTTCGGCTATTTTCATAATGCAATTCTGGAATTCTAAAAATGCTCAGCCAAACCAGGTCATAATTCGATTCCAGTCCTTTCACAGAAGAAAGGGTTCTGAAAGAACTCCTAAAACTGAAGGTGGACAAAGCAATGGAGCCTGATGGAATTCACCCCAGAATTCTAAAAGAATTGAGGAGAGAACTAGTGACACCACTGACTACCTTTTTAACAAATCATGGGAGGATGGTGTGGTACCTGAGGACTGGAGGAAGGCAGATGTGATTCCCCTTCACAAAAGTGGGAGCAAGACAGAGGCAGGAAACTACAGACCTGTCAGTTTGACCTCTGTGGTAGGGAAAGTGATGGAATCACTTCTGAAGGAAAGAATTGTTGAGTACCTAGAAGCCAGTGGGGCACAGGACCCAAGGCAGCATGGGTTCACAGCAGGAAGGTCATGTCAGATGAATCTAATTGATTTCTTTGATTGGGTGACCAAAGTAGTAGACCAGGAAGGGGATGTGGATATTGCCTACCTAGACTTTAGCAATGCATCTGACACAGTCCCACACAAAAGTTTAATAGTAAAATTAACCAGCCTGGGCGTGGGTGCTAGGGTGGTGGCCTGGGTAAAACATTAGCTGGACAACAGGACACAGAAGGTAATTGTAAATGGAGTCCACTCTGAAGAAAGAGGGGTTACTAGTGGGGTACCGCAGGATTCAGTACTGGGTCCAGTCCTTTTTAATGTCTTTATAAGTGACATTGCAGAGGGACTGGAAAGAAAAGTATGCCTCTTTGCAGATGACACAAAGATCTACAACAGGGTTGATACACAAGGAGGCCTGGAAAGGATAAGATGGGATTTGGCAAGGTTGGAGGAATGGTCAGAAGTATGGCAGCTTGGATTCAATGCAAAGAAGTGCAAAATAATGCACCTGGGAAACAAAAACCCAGGGGAAGATTACACAGTGGGGGGGGGGAGAGGTAGTAACAACAACAAAAATGGAAAGGGACCTGGGGGTAATCATATTTGATGACCTTAAGGTTAGCAAGCAATGTGAGAAGGCAGCTAGGAGGGCTGGGGGGATACTGGGATGTATAGGGAGAGGAGGGAAAGGCAGAAAACAGGAAGTAGTTATCCCTCTGTACAGACAGATGGTGAGACCCCATCTGGAGTACTGCGTGCAGTTATGGAGACCCCATCTCTGCAAGGACATGGACAGGATGGAGACAGTCCAGAGGAGGACAACTAAAATGGTGCAGGGTCTGAAAGAGAAGCTGTATGAGCAGAGACTGAAAGAGCCTAATATGTATACCCTTGAGGAAAGGAGGGAGAGGGGGGACATGATAGAAACATTTAAGTACCTCAGTGGAATCAGCAAAGTCCAAGAGGGTAGCATCTTTCAGGAAAAGAGATGTGCAAGAACAAGGGGACACAATTTGAAGATGGGGGGGACGGCTCAGGGGCCATGTGAGGAAGTATTTTTTTCACAGAGAGGGTGGTGGACGCATGAACAGCCTTCCCGAGGAGGTTGTGGGGTCTAAAACTGTGGGAGAATTCAAGAATGTATGGGACAGAAATAAGGCAATTTTTGTGGGGGGTAGGAAGAAATAGGCTGTTGGTTAAATAGGATCTGCAGCTTATCCTGTAGGTAGGGAAATGGGCAGACTAGGTGGGCCAAGCGGTCCTTATCTGCCGTCAAAGTCTATGTTTCTATGTTTCATAATCCTCTCTCCTGTTACTATCTGACTTATGTTTATTTTCTAGACTAGCACTCATAGTGAAAACTGAGACTGTTAAGATAGGACACTTAGTGTGCCGCTTCAGGATTTTTGTTTTCTAACACTTGTCACCTTGTGGGTGACTTTTCTGACTAAGGGGACATGGTGGTGAGGACAGTGGACCTGAGGAGGGTGGAGGGAAGATTCCCCCCCGCCACACGGGAAAGTTGGTGGGGGGGGTCACACCAGCCCCAGACAGTTTGCACTATGCTTAGGTTTACTGAATTAATGTTAAAATTGACCCCTGTGTCTGTGTCCCACGTTTCAGTGAGTATATCTTTGATAGCAGTTCTCACATATTCAAGGGCGGTAAAAGTTAATAAACATAAAATGGCAAAACTAACAAGAACTACTTTCTGAGTTAAGCAGAGAAATCTCCAATAATGGGGATGTGATGGAACCCTGAAAGTATATGGCCCCCATAAGAAGCTCTGGTTCCTTTGTTGGTGTATGAGAGCTGAAAGGGTTAACCTTTATGTGCCATAGAAGGCTTGGTAAGCTGATCTGCTCCAGTGTTCTAAAGGGGAGGAGCCAACTAGCTGAACTGGAGAGCTGTTGCAGCTGTATCAGTTTGCAGGGATCTGTCTCTCTGACATGTTGTACCAGAGATCCCTCTGAGAGAGTTCCATTTCCAGAGAGTGAAACTAACCAAGTTGATGTTATGCATACAGATTTTGATAGTGGGTGCAAAATGAAATGTGTCTGCATGGCAAGGTCTCAGCCTAGCTAGTTACGAGTCCCTTAGGTGGTGGCTCATAGGATTATGGTTGTGTTGCCATGTGTTTCAAGCTGATTTGTCACTCCAGGTCAGTTAGGCATGGTGCCCTGAGGGACCAGGAGGGAGGGCTATCAAGGGCCCTGGGGGTGTAAGACCCCAGGACTCAGGGGATCCCCACTGTTTTCATATCATAAGCATTTTAACACTATCAGCGTTGTGCTCACGTAATTGCGGCCATGTTTCCCCCTGCGCACTGATGGAGGAGGTAGGACTTAACCTACTCAATCATGAACCTCGGAGTAAGGCTAGCCCCTTGAAGCCCAAGGTTTTTGCCAAGGATGTCAAGATTCTAAGGTGGGGAGTATACACCATAAGGAGCTTTGGTTCCTTAAAAGGTACACAAGGTCTGAAAATCAACTGGGTCCCAAAGAAGGTTGGGTTAGCTGGTCTGCTCCAGAGTTCTAAAAAGGAAAGGTGTCAACTAGATGTAACTGGAGAGCTGCAGCAATAGCATCAGTTTAGTGGGAGCTGCCTGCCTGACACTTTGTGCCAGAGATCCCTCTGAGAGCTCCTTTTCCAGGGAGTGAAACCAACCAAATTTCTTGGGAATCATGGTGACTGCCGTTGATAAAGAACCCAGAGGGTGGATCCCTGTGGAGGAGAAGATGATTCCTGAGGGAGAATTCTGTTTCTGAGAAAAAAAGAGAGAGCTAGAAACTGACACTGCCATTCCTGAGTTAAAATATTTTTCTGAACTTAGTGTCTGCTTTCAGCACTTTTTTGGTACCCTCTATCCCTGCAGCCAGGCAGGAGAGGGAAGTTCATGTCCCTTTGAGTGTGTAATTCAGGAGTCTGTGCTTGGGAGAGGCTAAGAGGTAGAATATGTGACAACTGGGACTCCCTCTCTGAGGTAGTGGGCAGACACAAAAGGCAAGCATTCCAAATACAGCATCACGACAAATAATGCTGGCCCATCAGCACAGCAGTAGTGCTACTGCCCGAAAAGCTGTGGGTTCGGGAATTAGGCTGGATTGCCAGAGGCCAGCTTTGGGGGGGACTGAGAGAGTCCTGGGGATGCTCTTCTTCTCCGTGGAGAAAGAGCTATCACATGGCTCAAACACTGCCTGTGGATGCACGGGTGGCAGAACAGGGTCAGCGGTGAAGGGAGGGGGAGGCTGCCATTAGGCGTTTGGCTGAGGCATGTGTCGGCATGCCACTAGCCTGTACATATGTCCTTGTGTCTGCCTCCTTGGGGGGGAAGAGGGCAATAGGAAACTAGGGGGTAAATTCCCCAATCCCATAGCACCATGACAGCCACTTACCAAAGGAGACCTTACAGATGGTATATCCATCAGCAATGACTGTGAAGGACGCAAAAAAAAAAAGAAAAAACCCCATGGAGTAGCAAAGACCCCTGGGGGGTGACTGCCTTTTCTAGGCCTTACTAAATCGTGTGTCAGTTCACATGGATCCCCAGCAGTAGGGACATAGCTGGAAATTTACTTCATACTTACCATAAATTCCTTTTCTGTTAGCTCCAACACTGTCAATGGGAAGTCATAACAACTGGGTATCATGCACCCCCACCAGGGGAAATGGCACAGCCCAAGCTTTAGAATGTTGGGCATATGAAGATTCTGAGCAGCAGCAACTCCCCAGTCACTACTGACCTTGCAGTGCCTCAATAAACTTGACTACCATAATCTCCATTTGATAAGTGATAAACATAAAAACTTGAAAACTTGAATACACTCTGCCTTCTAAATCTTAATAGAAATTGCCTTACCTGAGCCGGCCCGGTGGCACAGAGGGCTGAGGCATTATGCCTTACCTCGGGCTATGCCAGCGACCAGGGTTCGGGAACTACCTCGAGTCATCGGGGCACCGGCACGGGGTGGGAAGGAGAAGCGAGGGAGCAGGACTGAGCAGCCTAATGGCAGTTCTCCTCTTCCAGGGATATTGTCGCACCCCACAGTTCTACTACCACGGGTGGAGGTCCGGTGACAGTGCAGGTGGGGGGTGCTAAATCAGGAGGCATCCGGGCGTGGCGTACCGTGCCTCCCATACGCATATGCCAGAGGAAGAGGCAGGGTGACAGGTTGAAAACCAGGAAAAATACCTAATAATGTAAATTTAAAAAAAAAAAAAAAAAAAATGCCTTACCTTGCTGATAGATTTTGAAGGATATACTATGGTATCCCAAAACTCCGTTTCCTGAGTCTCAGGATACTGACCACACTGGCATGAAATGCATTGTGCCAAAATAATCAAATGCCCGAAAATACTATTTCAGGCATCTGACTGTAAATTGCACTCAGCAAATCAGGGGGCTCCGCCCACCACCCCGGCCCCAATAACTAAAATATCTAATTCAGAGGGGGAGCAGACCTCGGAGTTAGAAGAAAAAAACAGTTACGGGGGTGCAACAGTGCAAAAGGTTGCAAGACGCAAGGTGGGATAGAACCCGCGCCTCTCTGAGTATGCTTGCCAAGCTGCCAGTGCCTTACCCCTCAGCACCACCGGGGCAGCTCAGCCAGCCTTCCGATTCCTCTACAATTTCACTGCCATGTACAGGGGTATGGTAGCAAGCCGCTGCATCCGCTACCTTATCCCTGTAACGTCTGTCGGGCTGCTCACTGCCTGGATACTGAACCTGTCGGGGATACTGCCGGGCAGGTCAGTGTCGAGACAGTGAGCCTCGCTCAAACGTGAAAGTACCATTTGAAAGAAGGCCAAATAGCATCTTGAAACAAAAACTGCTCAGCTACCCATTTAGTGAGCAAAACTCCACTGCTAGGATACCTTTAAAAATAATTTATTAACATCAAGTCTTGATAAAGCACTAGGGCAGTGTGAAACGTTGACATGTTTTTTGAGGGGGATGCTACTCGTAGAATGATATTAATAAATTATTTTTAAATGTATCCTAGCAGTGGAGTGTTTGCTCACCTAAACGAGTAGCCAAACTTTTTTTTTTTGTTTCATGATGTGGACTTTTTGCTATGGCTCCGTTTGTGTGTCTGCGTTCTTGAGCCGACTGACATTTGTAGTTTTCATCCCATTACATCTGACTCTTGGTTTGGTCAAATTGATTTTCTTTCTGGGAAGCGGGTGGCTAAACCGACTCACCCTGTACCAGCAAACTCTTCTGCAACTTAGAAGATAACAACAAACACAATGATTAACTCTGGCAATCAAATCTATATATCATAAGAACTACCTGTAACAAGCAAAACACCCATAGAGAGTTCCAACTGAACCTGTTAAAATACATAGTCACAGTCCGATCGAGAAATTATTATTTTTTTTTTTTTTAAGAAAACATTGCAGCAGAATAACATAAAAGGATGCCCAAAAGTCATAATATGGATTTTAATGAAACAACAGACATCCCCCACTGACATACCAGATAATATTCTCCCAGAGGAACAGGCTCCTGGGTGAGTCCCACTGACAATGTTGGAGCTAACAGAGAAGGAAATTACAATAAGTATGAAGTAAATTTTTTCTTTCTGTAGCCTTTCACATTGTTTATGGGAAGTCATTACCACTGGGTTCTAAGAAGCAGTACCCAGAACACCCGGGAGGGGAGAGAATATTATCCCATACGTCAGAAAACAATACTGTAATAGATTACCTATGAACTGCTACCTGTAATACTCTGCGACCAAAGGCTGCATCAGCAGAGCTCTAAATATCCAGCTTGCAGTGTGGGGAAAACCTTGTAGCTGCCTTGCATAGCTGCAAGGCTCTAAAACAGATGCTTCACCCCTCTCCACCCAGGAAGTAGTCATAGCCCTGGTAGAGTGAGCTTTGATAAGGGCTGGACTAGGCCTCTTCTTTCCTGCGACATAGGCCTTAGCAATGCAGGCCTTCACACACCTAGCTAGGGTGGCCTTCAAGGCTTTTTGACTCTGTTTGGCTGCTCAGAAGAGAACAAACAGGCTATCCACTTTCCAAAACACAGACATCCATTTGAGGTATGTCCTAACAGCCCATCGCAAATCTAACTTCTGCAACTCCTTCTCCTTTGGGTCAGATGGTTGTGGACAGAAAAATGAAAGACATATTTCCTGGTTCACATGGAAGGCTGTGGGCACTTCTGAGATGAAAGACAGGACTGTTCTGAGTAGCACCTTGTCCTTATGCATAACAAAGGTACAGTTCTTTGTGGGACAAGGCCTGGGGCTCACCAATCCTCCTAGTTGAGCACACAGAAATCAGAAAACACACCTTGTAAGACATCACATCCAGCAGAATGGATGACAGTGGTTCAAAAGGCTCCTGCAAAGAGCATTCAAAACCATATTTAGATCCCATGGAGATGTTGTTCCTGAACTGACCAAGTTCTCCAAGTGGGCAGTTGATCCAGGACTGCTCCCCAACCATGCAGACTGGCATCCATTTTTAGAATCAGTTCTGGGGGAAATTCCAAAAGAATCCCTTTGCTCAAATTTTACACACACACACACACCAACTTAGGGAGTGATGTAGCTAAGGGGAAAGGGAAGATTCTGGCTTGATAATCTTTAGACGTCGGATCCCAGGCTGTCAGCAATCCCATTTACAGGGTTTGCATACGAAAATGAGACCACTGGATTAGATCTATTGCTGCCACCATGAAACCTAGGATGCATTGCATGCTGAGGGCTGAGGCCGATGGCTGAGCCCCGAGCCACTGAACTTCCTTCAAAAGGGTCTATTTCCAGGATAATGATAGGAAAACCTTCCCTTATTTTGTGTTGAAGACTGCCACCAGGTGCTCCAAGGTCTGAGATGGTCTGAGTGAGCTTTTTTCCTGGTTCATCATCCAGCCGTGGGATTCGAGCATCTCCAAGGACCCAAGCATTGACCTCCTTGCCAAGGACAATGTTGGTGCACAAATAAGCAGATCATCTTGATAAGGATAGACATGATGCCCTTCCTTTCGAAGTTGAGCTACTAGGACTATCAGCACCTTCGAGAAGACCCTGGGGCTGTCGCAAGGCCAAAGGGAAGTGCCCTGTACTTTAAATGTCGATCCAGTATCAAGAACCTGAGATACTTCTGGTGAAACTGATGGATGGGAATGTAAAGGCAGGTGTCCATCAGATCTACTGATGCCAGGAAATCCCCCTCCCCCGGCTGAACAACATGAATGATTAACCTCAGGGACTCCATCTTGAACGTTGTGTGGCATACGAACCTGTTCAGATGCTTCAGTTCCAGAATGGGCCTGAAGCCCCCTGTCTTTCTGGGATTACAAAATAGATTGAGTAGAATCCCTGATTTTGCTTGCTTGGTAGAACAGGTATTATTGCCCTGATTTGAATGAAGTGATTCAGAGTCTCTGACACTGTCTGTCTCTTTGCAGCATCCTTGGAGACCAGGGATGATAAAAAGTGCCCCATTGAGGGAACTGCTGAGAATTCTATCGTATAGCTAGTACTAGAATTTCCAGAACCCATGTGTCTTGATGCTGTTTGGGCCCATCTTGAGTAAAAGTCCTGTGGTCTTCCACCAAGGGAAGGGGGGCGCGTACCCTCATTGTGAGGTACCAGGCTTCTGGCTTAGGCCTGCTGCATGGCATATGGCCAGGCCCCCTCTATTGCGTAACCCTTGTTACCTGAGTAGGCTCCTCTATTTCCCTGGTTGTCAAAGTTCCAAAAAGGGACAAAAACCTCAATGAAACTGCCTGTGCCGGCCATTACCTTGACCCCTCTGAGATTAGGTAGTCTTACGCTGTTGTTCTGACAGTGGAAGATGGCCCTTCTTGTCCTGGAGATCCTTTAAAATAGCATCCAGACTACAACCAAACAGCAGCCCTCCCTCAAAGGGGAGGTTATAAATCTTAGACTTTGAAGCTTGCTCACCAGCCCAGTGCCTAAGCCATACACCCCGCATGGCCAACACAATGTGGTAGGCCGAACAGGCCGACATGCGCAAGTTCTCCACTGTAGAATCACCGACAAAGGTGGAGACCATGGCAACCAATTGCAAAATGTTCACCCCTTCCAACTCCGGTGGGACGAAGCTGCCCAGGATAGTGACCAACAAGTATAAGGCTCTGGCAACAATAAAAGAAGCACAGGAGATATGAAGGTTTGTACCATTTGAAGCAAAGGCCTTCCTACATGTGGCATCCACTCGTTTGTTGTGGGAATCTGAGAAGGCCAGAGATCCCTCTCTAGAGATAGTATGTGCTTGACTGAATTATACACAGCCTTGTCTGCCAGCAGAGGGGCTTCCCACCTGTGGAATTTTTCCTCTAAAAAAGGGAAAAAGTTGTGTCTTCAGTTTTGGAAGATACTTTCTCTGATCCACACCTGCCCATTCTTGTTCAATAATCTGGATATAGTGAATAAAACTCGAAAAACATTTTGAAGCAGAGGAGGACGCAGACAGAATTGGATTAACGTCCACTGTCTCTATGGACTGCTCCTCCTTGAGCTGTAAGAACCTACATGCCTCAGCTATCAAAAAAGACAAGGACTTGTTGCCAAACAGAGGAAGCATAGGAATCCTCGACCTGCATTCCGTCCACTCTCCTTCCTCCTCCTCCTGTTCAGAGGGGACATCCTCTTTGTCAGTGAGCAATCTGTGAAGGTCAGGAGTTTCCTCAAGGTCCCTGAAATCCTCATCCTGACCCACTAAGTAGTCAGGGCCAGGGTCTGTCTGCACATCTGTCTCCACAGCCTCTTCTCGCTGCAACGTACCTGGATGTGCCGGTGTGCCTCCTCCTGACCTGAGGGGACAGGTTTGGGGTTTGGTGTGTCTGCTGGGATGTCCGGCAGGAAAGTGGGGCTCCAAAGCTCACCAAGGATAAACAAAAGTGATTTTCGCAATTCTGTTTTGCCACTACTGCCAACTGAAGAGCCAAGTACCCCCCCCCCCAGCTTAGAGGACAGGCTGGAGGGCCGTTAGAGAAATATTGTGCTGGGTAACACAATGAGGGCAATAGGAACCCATGGGAAGGGCTACATCACCCTTTTGCAGGTCTTACACCTTTTAATAATTAATGGTCTCCAACAAGCCACGGTGCCAAAATGACAGTCCTGTTTATAATTAAGAACGCTGTAGTACTAGATAACAATTTTGCTTGTGCTGAGAGATCCTATGAGCCATTAGCATGCAATTGCGTAATATAGAAAATAGCTGTGTGTATCAAATGCGCACTTGCGTGTGTTCACTACGCATCTTACGTTCACTCTCATGCATTTGCGTCAAATATTATATGCAGTTTGCCTCAAAGGTATATGCACTTGTGTGCGTGCTGGTGTGTGAGAGCAAGCATCACGAAAACCGAACTGAAGAAGCGTTACCCAGCCACCAAAAGCGGTTAATGGCTATAAGATGGCGAATGTTCAGAAGGCTGAGTAAAAGAAATGCGCAAGCCTTCTGAGCGTAAAATAATATGATTGCCGGCCTGCTGACACAGTGGTAGCGCTACACTTGCGGCCGTCTACCGGGTTTGGGAATGAGCCCAGGGAGGTGGAGGGCCAGCCGCGTAGAAGGATTGAACATCATGGGACAGCTCGCCTTCTCGGGGTCAGACTTGGTGCTCGACTGGCCTCTGACGGAAGACAGAGACACAACAAGCATAGAGCACCAGAAGGACGGGCTGGGCATGGTGGATGTTGGCATTTAACGCCTTGATGTCAGGGTGCACGCCATGCCCTAGAACAAGGGAAAATCAGCACCAGAGCACCAAGAAAATGGAGCGCCGTAAGTGGAGACCCTAATGGCTCGCACCTACCTGATCCTCTGGGGGTCTGACGAAACAGTGAAGTGTCTCGGGGTGTTGGGCCCCACCTTGTAACTGCCTGGGGGGTATAGCCATGGCTCCATGAGGGTCCAACAGAGCTCAGGTAGATTGCGTAGTGGGGATGCCACATGTGCGTGTCTCCCAATGGTGCGGGGCTCTGGCACAGGGGCGAGAAGAAATAAAAATTTAAAAAAAAAAAATAATAATAATACAAATTAATACAAACACTGATGCCTTTTATTTAAAAAAAATATATATAGTAGCATCACTACAACTTGAAAACTGGGGGGGAGGGAGACTGGGAACCGACACAAGAAACCAAGGGAACTCCCCAGGAGACCTACACTACCCCAGAAATAAAAAATAATGTACCTACCTGTGGCACCTTTTTTTTTCATTGTTTGTTAAATGGAGACCATCCGAACACCCTAGAACAAGGCAGATATGGCCCCCAGTCCATGAATGGAAATGGGTGAGGCAGGTTAGTAAATTTGAAAGCAGCAGCTTAACAGGTATGTTTTTAATTTAGGGGTACTCCCTGGAACCAGGTAGCCCCAACCTGCTATGCAGAACGGCAGCCCAAACTAGCCTGTCTGGTGGCACTGAGGATTGAGGCGCTAGATGCCACACCTCATGCCACGCCAGCGACCTGGGTTTGGGAGCGACCTCGGGCTGTCGGGGTGCCAGCACGGGTGGGAGGAATGGAGCAGGATAGAGCAGCCTAACAGCAGCTCTCCACTCCTGGAATGATTGTCGCCCCCATTCTTCGCTGCCACCAAGTGAGGTCAGGTGGCAGTGCAGGCGGAAGGGCAGCAAGTTGGGAGGGTGCCTCAGAATGTGGCTCACAGTGCCTCACACTGCAGCAGCGCCAGAAGGGGTGGACAAAAACGAGAGAAACACGGGATAAAAACATAATAGAAAAAAGAAAATAAAAGAATTGTAGCCCAAACTGAAAATCTTGAAAAGTTTTGAGAGAAGGTAGACAACCTGCTTTCCCTGTGAATGGCACAGCTGAACTGGAGAGTTGCTGCTGCTTGGAATCCTCATATGCCCAATATTCTAAAGCTTGGGCTGTGCCATTCCCCTGGTAAGAGTGCACTATACGGTATACCCAGTGGTAATGATTTCCCATTGACAATTTGGAGCACTAACTGTGTAATTAATTTGGTACTGGACCTTCTGCACTACAGGGTTCAACGTTTGGAGGAAGGACAGGGATGGGACCCCCAGAGGGTGACGGCCTCTCCTAGCCAACTTTAAATTGTGAGGCAACCCCCACGTGTTACAGAATTTCTAGTATCAGAGCATGCAAACTTTGTGGAGCATGTGTAGATCCAAGAGCTCATCACAAGCTCACACAGAGGTGGATGCATGGGTACTCAGTCCAGGACTAATGTGAAACCTCCGTTGGCGGGCAGCAGGCAAAGGGTACCAGATCTAGGGACAGAAGGCTGGAGTCCCCAGGTAATTCTACAGAACCCAAATGCCCTTTGCTTTTTTAGTATGCCTTGCTCTGCTGGGAATTTCTGAGAGCACAGTCTAGTTAAATTTCCCCTCTCAGATGCCTCAGGATCGGTGGAATTAGAGAAATCAAAACGTAGTCGAGGGACCTGCTTTTAAAAGAATGCCTGAGAAATGTCAGTCACTAATTATCTGCTTGTGGACTGTGTAATTCTGCCCTGGGAGTGCTGGATTACAAGATGTGCTATGTGAATGAACCAACGCTTTATTTATTACATGTCTTTGATAACCAGGTGGGTGCACTGATCCAATGGACCATTTTCAGGCACAACCTGGGCCATTTACATGGCACACTGAGTAAAGCAAATACAACTTTATGCCTGTATCCATCTGGGTTGTGCAGAGAAACACAGAATTTGTCAGCAGAAAAGAACCGCTTGGCCCACCCAGTCTGCATGGATGGGCCATGCTAGTCTGCTCCTCAGACCTCAACTGGTCTCCAGTGACCCTCTCTCCTCCCTGCCTATTCATTAATATTCCCTTATGTCTATCCTACACATGCTTTAAGCCCAATACTATTTTTGTCTCCACCACATCTGCTGGCAGTCCACTCAGCCCCCAAATTAATTCTGGACTTTGGAAAATGGTTGGAAGGAGGAACTCCTGGTTTAGGATACCTAAAACATTCCCCCCTTGGGACCAAGAACTGACAGAAATGGACTTTGGCCCAAAAAACCCTGTGGTTTACGATTCTGTCATTGCTAATAATGGGGTCTATGCACGAATGGGAGCTAGGCGTACCCAGCCCGCACAGCTACATGCCCATGGACAGGTGAGTGGTGGTCGGCATTCACGACGGCCGGCTGCCTGTCTGCAGCCCTGCCCCCCGGGCACACAGCTACACGGGGGCAGAACGAGGGACACAGGCATCCAATTGGATGCCTGTCCAGGGTCCGGAAGTGGATCCCCTGCTTCGTGCAGGCAGGGAATTCTGGGAAGGTGTGGGACCCTTTCATTTGCAATTGATTGGGGAGTGCCTGAATGGCCGCCCCAACCCTCCGTCAGCTCGGTGGGCAGGGGCAGCAGGGTCAAGGGTGTGATCTCCCTGCTGCAGCTGGTGGATGTCCTTTGGGGGGGACATACATGCTGCAGCAGGGTCCCCCCTAGCATACCTTGTGCCCCTTCACCTGATACTCCCGCACCTCTGTGAATAGCGCGGAGTGCGGGCATGCCCCCCAAGACACTCCCCCCACTGCCATACACACACGTAGCCATGTGAACAGCCGGGGGATCAGGTGTGGAAGGGACATGCATTCCTTCTGTGCATACATGCAGGGGTGGGGTCTGTGGGACCCACGTGCACAAGACTTTCACGCAGGGGTACCTACATGCCACAGATCTGCTCATGAGGCATCCTGCATATAGTCCAATATGTTCATGAGGTTGGAGAATAAAAAGGATGTCGGTTAGACTTTATTTCAGTTTTGGACATTCTATTGTTGTTGGGGACAGTTTGTTTGTTAACCCTTTTGTTTGCAGCCCCAAATGCGTTTGAGCACCTGATATGATAGGTCACAGCATTGTCAAAAAAAATTAAAAAGGTAAAGTAAGTGGTATTTTGTTAATCCGTTTTTCGGATGAGACGTTAAACCGAGGTCCCATCTGCCTGGATTGGTGGTAGTTCAGGTGGATGTTAAAGATCCCATGGCACTTATCGAAAAGAGTAGGGGAATTTCCCCGGTGTCCTGGCCAAATTTCCCTCATTCACTAAAAAAAAAAAATACCACCAACAGCTTAATCTGGTTCAAGGTCAGTTGGCATTCATCTGTATCCCCCTCCCCCGGGTCGTGCCTGAAAATAGGCAGGATTTGTCTAGTGCACTTACCCGGTCAACAAAAGCTAAATAAAATAAATAATAAAATAAATTTGTTTGTATGTTCCATTCATCAGATATTCCCATCAGTATACCACTAGACATGGGGAAGGGACTACATATAAAGATAAATATGAGTTCAATACGTGTTTTCCAATTTTAAAATAACGCTCTTTCTCGCTTATGATCTCCCGGACAGTTCAAAGTTAGGATACCTGCAAATATAAGGGACAGATTTTAAAATAGCACAATTCGTTCGTGGTAAATATCTATTTTGTACTTAATATATTTTTGACGTAATCAGATTTATCGTCAGTATAATGTTATTTCTCTCAAATGTTTTAAAACGGCTAGTAATCCTAATTTTATACTTAGTGACCCAGGGCTCCCATATCTATAGGGATTCCTGTATTTTACAGGGATTTGGAGGCATCTACAGGAAAACTCTTCCCATAGACTTGCATTGATTACACAGGAAAACAGGGCAATTCAGCTTCCATAGGAAATAATGTAATCTATGGGAAAACACAGGAATATCACCCTGGAGTTACAGGGAAAATGCCAAATCAATGTGGGAGCACTGGTGACCCGACCCAAGCCGCTTGCGTTGTGGATTGTTTTTGGCTTTACATAAGGCTTCACACTGCGGCTGCATTAGGAGCGTGCAAGTAGTACACGTCCGACAGTAAACAGCACAGCTCACATAAAAGTTTTCACGTACTCGTGTGGACGTGACAAATGCCATAAAAACATCTCAGTTCAGGTAGGGAATATAATGAAAAGAAAAACTAATAATATTGTTTTTTAATAGAAAAAAAACTGATGACATTTGTTCAGCTAAGAAATACTGCTGCGTTTTGTGTGACTTATCTGCAAGAGCATCGAGCTCGCTTACTATTGATAAAAAAAAAAATCGTTGTACTTAAAAAAGTGATGTGCAATAATAATGCCACTGTGCCGACATGATCCTATAGAACAGCAGGATCCCAATTGCAGCAGGAACCGCTTTGGCATGCTGCCATATGTATCAGTATCATCAACAGCGTTCAAACTTTTTAAACTATTTTCTTCAAGTAAACAAGCCCTGCTTACCAAGTTCTTGTAGATGTTCCAGAGCAGTCAAAACCGCAGGGAATTCCGGGACTAAACAAGAACTCATTTTCCTCAAATACTTTCTTTTTCAGTTTATTAACCGAAAAAAATAAACTGCAGAGTTTCCTCGCGCTTTGCTTTTCAGGCCTAGCTGGACCTAGCCCTGCGTTGCTATAGTAACCAGACGCTGTATGAACTTGTTGGTCAAGGAGGCGCCCTCTGTCAGAAAGTACGGAAACTACAAGTTCCTCCAGGACTGGGAGTCGGGAACAGCACTGGTCATGACTTTGCTTTCAGAGGCTGATAAATAGACTTGTTTATCGTGTATGTTTGTGTAATATCTGCTATCAAGATTCCTAATAGGATGAATTACGGAACGCCAAAACCCCAGAAATGGTAAAATCCGACCGGAACGGTAAGAACGCACATATGTGGTCACCCGTGTTCCGGATTTCGTCGCATGCAGGGTTGGGTAAAATACAGAATTTAGCTGGAACAGCCACGGTAGTTCACAGATGACCCTCACCCCTCTCCATGCGGCCGCCTTGACCCAGCCAAAACCCCTCAGCTTTTGGAATGGTTCATGAGCGTAGGAAGGACTGGCCACCGATAAGGCTCACCCTAGAAGTGGAATGCTTACCGGGGATAATACCCATCCTGACCTAGTCCTGAATGGCGACCTTCCGGGGGCACATGACCTCACTGTACTGTATGACGTAAATGTATTTGCTTGAAGTAGGAGAACTCGGATTCTCGGAAATCCGTTCAGCTTGCCGTGTTCCGAAATTCAGAGTGTAACCTTCTCTTCCATGCTTGTACATCCAAACAGTATTTCACTGTGGTAAAACATTTTACAATACTCGGACTTCTTCGCTTCGAGTCCTGCCTGGGGGATTTGGGCGATATGTGGTAGGCAGCAGGCCACCGCTCTCAGTCTCAGGATCAATGCTCTCAAAGGAGCGCCCCCCTTCCCTGTCTAAGGATTTGGATGGAAAATATCTCGGGGGGGTACCATCTTGACAGAGCAGCACAATTTAGCAGGGCATTATTAGCACAGTACCTTCGTTTGTAGAAATTAGCAGAATACCTCCGTTGACGGCGTGAACTCCGTCGAGATGCAGGCAGATGACACTCTTCCTCTTTCATGACTGGTGGCTACCTTCGCTGCAGGGGCTCTGTAGAAACATTAGGTTAAGGCACAGCATATACATTGCAGAACTGTCTAATTTTGGCCCAGTCAGAATCAAGTTCAAACAAACAGGGTTTTTTTTGTACCAAAAGCTCAGGCAAAATAGAAAACTCCATGGAGAGGGTACACAATTCATTTGTTACAGTCCACACATTTCTCTGTGGCCATTCCTTGGGAGACCCAGGTTCGATCCTGGACCCTGACACACACTTCCTTTTTTTTAAGCCAAGCCTTTTAGGGCTCCAATTCTACCAGGCAGAACACTCAAAGTATCCTTGCAATCTCTCTGCTTCTCTTGAAATTCTCCACCACGGGGAATGGGCTACCTTCTCACTGATATTTCACTGACCTCTAAATGGGGGGGGGTCGTGCTCCCAGGGCACAGTCCTTTCACTCCGGAGTGGGCCGCCAGCCGATCTATGGGTAGGGTTCACACATGATGGCCGCCCCATGAACTACCTTCTCCAGCAAATGTCCAAACAGCCTCCCAAACTCCGAGGTGGACACGGAAGGTAAGGGGTCACTCCTGCCATAATGGCCCCTGCGAGACATCACTGCCACCTCAATCTTGGTCCCTGCTCGTGGCAGCCACCTCGCAACTGCAATCCCAAACAAAGCCTACTGGGCTCCTAACCTGCGTTGTCCCTCTTTCAATGATGGCTGCAGGCTTCCTCCTTAACTCACATGATGGCAGGGTGGCAAAAATTGGGGGCCAGTAGGCAATCTCCCTACCCCGGCCCCAGGCCTACTCGGCCCCGACTCGAGGCCCTCCCTCAGGCCTTTGAGCAGCACCTCACGCTCCTTCCCTCACGACGACTCCAAGTAACTCCCTATCAGTTCCCCTCATGCCAGTTAGCACTTCAAATCCCTCTCGCGCTGCCCAAGCCCCGGCCCCTTGGCAAGCCTGGCAGCGTGCACTCCTCCCGATGCCAACAGGGCATCCTAATAGTAAACCCCCCAATTCAGCATGGGGGTTACACTATTAAGGGCGTTTCCGGGTGTTTCAGCAACCCCATGTCAAATTCATAATTTTTGCCCAGTACTTGATGGTCATCGAAGCGTTTAAAATCCACACCATAAACATGGGTTGCCATGCTTGCTTTTAAATTACATGGTGAGTTATACTCCCTCTTTAATCCCATGTCATTTTCATAAAACTTTTTTAATAGATGTAGAATATAGTTGTGAATATTTATTGCTCGACCGCTGCTGCTGAGAGTGAGGGGTGGTGAGGGCAGCTCTGCTCTGTAGGACCCCCCCTCCACTGTTGCCTGTGATTGTTTTTGGGTTTGAGATGCCAACTTGGAAACTGGAGTCGGGCTGCCCGCCGTAGCCGCGCTGCATGTTATGTCCTGTGCCCCTGCTGCGTAGTAGGAGATTCCTGGATTGGGAGAGTGAACAGAAAAAATAAAAAATTGCCTGGACTGGGTTGGGAGCCTGGAGCTGCATGCAATTAGTGGTGTCTGAGGGGTTTAATTTTTCCCTCCCACCTGCCCTCTCGTCCTATTAAATGGGCTTTAGCCACTCCCACTTGTGTGCTATCTTATTTTGGTGTGTAGGATTGGCTGGTCCTTCTGGCTCTGTAGGGGCTGCCTCCTGCTATGTCTGTCCTAGAGTGGGACTAAACACTTCTTCATGTCGTTTGGTGGTTGCAGAAATTTCTCTGCACATCTACTGTGGACTTGAATGCCTGCATCTATCATTGTATTGTGGATATTTGCCACTGGGCATTGTGTAGAGTTTACTGATGTTATGTCTGCCCATGTGTTCTTTGTCTTCCTTCCCCCCCCCCCCATGAGGGCCACTGTTAGTTTATTTTTCAGGATCAGTTTTGCTGCATTTTGCTTGATAATTGCTGTGTTGGAGTCAACTATTGTGGGAATAAGTAGCCTGGTGGATCTCTGTCCCTGGTACGTGTGAAGGCAGTAGGTCTAGCCGTCCTCCTACTTGCCTGCTCCTCTCTACCTACGAGTGACCTAGTGGGGTTTGGATGGCCTTATCTCCTGCTGTTCTGCTGGGCTTTTGCAGTTGACTGGTCGAACTCAGGAGAGGGTCTTCATATCATGGGGGCTCCTAAGCTTTGTATGGATGGGGCGGGGCCATCCCATTCTCTAATGTCCACACCTTATGGCTGCTGTCTGCAATGTTCCTCCCTCTTCTTATTGTGGACTGTGCTCCCCCCTTGGGACACTCCGGGATCTCACTGGATCTATCTGAAGAGATGGACTTTACCTTTTCCAATTTAATAGCCTGTGACAGACAGTCTCCCTGGCCCATCTGTTGCCTTAATCTGCGGAGCTTCCGATACCCTGTCATTGTGTTTAAGCATCCTGGTCGCAGGCCATCCACTAGGGTAGGCTGTCCCCCTTTGAGGCATCTCCTCTGGCTCCTTTTGGTTATTTAAGTCCTTGCAGGGGACGTGGAGCTGAACCCTGGACCTCCATGCCGAACCTTCTCCTCTCCTGTGGGTTGGCTGTCTGGCAATGGGCTGAAAATATCTTACTGTCCATAGCCTTCTGCCTAACCTGGCCGAACTCTTTGCCTGGGTTATCCACTACAAACCTGACATCCTTGGGATAACTGAAACCTGGCTTAAACCCTCTATCCCTGACTTGGTTTGTGTGCTCCCTGTGTTTGACTGTGTCTGGCAGGATCGGCCTGGGAATAAGAGGGGGTGTGGCATTCTGGTCTACCACAGGAGTCACCTTCACCTGTCAATGCTGGCCTGCATAACCTGTGCAGCCCCACTGGTGCCAGTGTGCTTCTCTGGGGAATGCAAAGGCCATGATTGTGTGCATCCCCAGTTCCTAGACTTGTCTTCCCTTCTTGACTGTGGGTTCAAGGACTGGGAATAATGAGGTACTGATTCTAAGGGATCTTAACCTTAACTGGCTTGGAGGCAATATCAAGCATTATGAGACTCTGCTAGCAGGCGTCTCACTGTCCCAACTCATTAAGGATCTCACCATGTGGTCATCTACGGGTGGTACCAGCTCCCTCCTGGACTGTGTCCTGTCAAACAGGCCTGAGAGGATCAGCCATTCTGGCATCCTCTCTGACTCCATCTCTGACCATTCCCCTGTATACTGTATATGGAAGGTCTCTACCCAAAAGATCCCTCCCAAAATCCTCCAAGTCAGGAATTTCTCCAGGTTCGACCTGGGGACTTTCCATGAGGATCTTAGGCTCACGGACTGGTCTGTAGTGATGGATGCCTCGGATGCTTCCTTTGCAGTCTGTCTTTTCCTTAGTTCCTTCGGGGTGTTACAGGACAAGCATGCCTCTCTTGTCAGATGGCGGGTTAGGGGGCTGCTATGAAATGGTTGCACGGAGGCCTCCTAGCCCTCATGAGAGCTAGAGACAAATGTTGGGCCAACTTCAAGGTCTCTATGGACCAGGCACTATTCCAGAAGTACAGGAGGCTAAGGAATGAGTGCAAAAAGGCAGTCTGAGCTGCCAAAAGTGAATTTTGTAAAGCCATCTTACGGTCTTCTGCTAAGGACCCTAGGAGCTTCTGGAGGAATATTAAGAATACAGTGAGTGGTTCCTCCACCTGTGAGGGCCCCTGACATGCTTGTTGATGGTGCTAGCTGTAACAATCCGCTAACCATTGCCAATGCATTTAACTCCCATTTCTCGGATCTGTCCGCCCTCACCTCACTATTTTCCTCCAGTGGTCATGATAGTTCTGTCCTGGTCCCTCCATCTCAACTGGCCCCCCTCCCCATGTCCTCCGTTCTACTTCAGGCTGTGATGGCACAAGAGATGCAGAGATTGCTCTCTGGTCTCTCCCCCTTTGCTAGTGCTGGCTATGATGGTATTGAACCAAAGCTTCTCTGCCTTGCCGCTGCCCACATCGCCTCCCCTGTGGTCCATATTGTCAACCTATCCTTAGCCTCTGAGGGTTATACCTGACATATGGAAGGTGGCGAGGGTTGTCCCTGTACTCAGTTGCTGATCAGATGCAAAATTTAGTTTTAGTCAGACTAGAAAATGGCACTGAAAAATACTCACGACAGTGAGACTATTAAACAGCATGTTATCTCTTGCCTGGAAGAAATCAAATCTTTAAGCAAGCCATATGTTAAAAAATGAAGGCCGGATACACGAGCAATGTCTTGGTTTGACACAGAATGCTGTAGAGAAAAAAACATAATGTTTTAAGATGCATCAAGGCACAAAGAGATGGCCTTACCTTTAAAGACTTAGACAAAAATAGAGCGAAATATAAGGCCTTTTTTCGTGAAGAAAAAGAGCGACTTCCAACAGAATCAATGGCAGGAAATGCTGAGGGTCATAAATAAAAAGGATTATAGCTTATTTTAGCTTTAAGTGGTGAAAGGTACGAACAAGATCAGATTTGAAATTGATACATACATTACATTGGATTCTTGGAGCTTATATTATACAAGTAAATTTTATAGTAAAGTCTGTGACACACAGGTAGTTTTAAATTATGATCAAAATCTATTTGTACCCTTTATGCATAAAGAGGTCGATCAGGCAATTGCTTTGTTAAAATTACATAAAACTCCAGGTCCAGACCAGATTCCTTCAGAGGTTTATTTAAATTCCCCTGCAAATTGGGCTAAGTTACTGACTGTATTATTTAATGTATGTGGGAAGGATCTAAAGTTGCCACCATCATGGAAAGGTGCTATAATCATTTCATTATACAAAAGAGGCAACAGGTTTGATCCAGCCATGCATAGACCAATTTCTCTCCTAGACCATATGGGGAAAATTTTTGCCAGAGTAATTTTAAAACGGTTAAGAGAGCATATGTCCAAAATGGGTGATTTATCAGAAACCCAAGCAGTATTCCAGCCAGGTTATTCTACCATAGACAACTGCTTTGTGATTTGGCATTTATTTGAAAAATATGTAATATTACAAAAACAAAAACTTTTTGCGGCTTTTATAGATTTCAGTACACCATTTGATACAATATCTCGCAACAAGCTATGGGAGATAATGATAAATAAAGATCTTCCACATGGGTTAATAGCGACTATTAGAGAGCTCTACTCCCATACTTGGGCTCAAGTAAAATTAGGTTCAACAGGACAACTCTCATCCCCCTTCCCAACAAATAGGAGAGTTAAGCAAGGTTGTGTTCTTGCACTGACCTTGTTTTGCATCTGTATTGACGTGCTATTGGGAGAGTTGGAGAAAGCTAATACAGACTCCCCGAAAATCCTAGGGAGAGAGTGTGCATCTCTTGCCTATGCAGATGACCTGGTGTTTTTTTTTGTTTTTTTCCACTCACAAGCTCAGGTCTACAAGCAACATTTAACATATTGGACAATGTTTCAAAGGAATATGACTTAAAAGTTAATGAACTAAAAATTCAAATTCTAATATTTGGAGCTAAAGATAGCTCACTTAGATGGAAGATTGGTAAAAAAATAAAAACTGGACACAGTTAAAGAATATACATACTTAGGCCTTCAGCTTTCTAGTGAAGGGAAATAGGTCAAACATACAGAAAAATGTATCCCCAATTTGAAAAAAAAACCCAGCCAATTCACTGCATAGGTTCAATAGAAAATATGGAGAAAAATTCAATCAATCCTCTTATAATAGTTAGTAAGACTAAGTATAATGCACAGGCATTATATAATGGGGAAGTTTGGCAACTGAAAGATGTAAACAAAATAGAAATACCAATAAATAAAGTACTACATTCAAGTTTAGGGCTAGTGAAATCTGTCCCCACTTGCATTTTGAGAGCTGAGTTAGGATTAGTTTCCTTGGGTGCATATTTTGCAGCAAGAAAAGTTAATTACTGGATAAAAATACAGCACCATAAAGCCCATAGATTAACTTATCGCTGTTTGAAGGAAAAATATAAATGGTTAAATCTTGGACACTTAAAATCTAGTTGGTTGGCATCAATATATCTAATTTTGCAGGAAACCGGTTTGGAGTATTTAAGGAAAATTGAGGAAAAAGGCATCATTATAAGTCTCTGATATCAACCCTACATCACATCCAGGTTGCTGAAATTCTATAAAGCTAGGGATTTGGAGAATATTTCTAAGTTACAGATCTATCCCTGGTATAGAATAAATGATAATGAACACTTTTTTAGATATCATTATGAGATTCTTACTGATCCAAATCAAAGGATCTTGTATACAAAATACAAGTTAGAACTATTTTCCAGTAATATCTTGGATGCTAGGTGTAGGAGGGAGAATCTGAGGATGCCAGACTTTGTTCTTATACAAGAAGCCGCTTAGAAAATCTCAAGCATGTAATATTTGAGTGGCAGTGGTACAAAGAGCCTAGAGCCAAATGGATTATACCAATTTGCAGTTCAATTCTTTCTGATGATTTAGATCTTTTATTGAAATTGTTTACAACAAATGATGAATTAATTATCAAAATCAACTGCAAGGTATTTAGTAAACATTGCAAAAATCCGTTTAAGGGTTAAAAACAAAGAGGTAGCAATAAATAATGTATAATTGAGGCACTTTATGTTTTTATAATAAGTTACATTGAATAATGTTAACTGCAATACAATAATATTAGTATTTTTATAGTATTTATGGGTATCAAGAAGTGCTAGAAATGTTAGTTTTTAACCATAAACTGTTAATATGCATTTTTATTTTATATATATTTATATAGAGTCTGGTAAAACTTTGGGGATATTGTATAAAAATGTTTAAAGTGATTTTATAAGATGTAATGACTTCGTATTTGAATTGTCAAGGTCTTTGACTGAACAATAAACTTAAACCTACCTACCTAAAAAGACTCGGGCCATGCTGTTTGGTTCCCTGGCTAAGTTAAAGGACTCCCCTGCTCCTCTGTGCATCTGTGGTATTGGTGGTGCTCCTGTTCTCATCACCAACTCCGTCAAATACCTTGGGGTGACACTTGACCCTCAGCTCGACCTTGGTCATCACATCTACAATGTGTGTCGAGCTGTTAACTGGAAACTGGGGTTGGCTTACAGGGCAAAGAATAATCTTACTTCAGCTGCTCACCTAGCACTGTCCAGAGGTGTGTTTCTACCATCCCTCTGTTACGGGCTTCTCTTGTTTGCCTGTACTTCCAAGGTCCACCTTACCAGGTGGACCATAGCTTACAATAACATCTGTAGCTTTGCGCTAGCAGCTTCTCGTCTCACTCACCATTGTGATCTGTACAGTAAGCTTAACTGGGTCTCCCCACCCAACTACATTAATTTTGTTTTGGGCTGTTTCACGGGTAAGGTTCTGGGCACAGGCACACCCCCTGGACTGGTGGAGCTCCTTGTGCTTGCTGTCTCCACTACCTACTCCCTAAGGTTATTGGGCCCTGCTATCCTTAAGGTTCCTGCTATGCGTACCCAAATGGGGGACAGGGATTTTGTGACATGTACCCCTAGAATATGGAACTCCCTTCCTGTTCAGGTCCAGTCCTCCCCTTCCAAGGCATGTCTATGAACCTCCCTGTGGAACCATTTGAAGCTCTCCTCAGTATGTGACTGTCTCAAACCTTTCTGATCCTCTGCTCTGCCCATGAGCATAACATCTCCTGTATCTTGGCTCCGGTCCTGCTGCTGTTGCCTGCCCGCCTGAGTGTGGCCCAATGTATAATGTGTAAATTATGCATATAGCTGTACATACTGATTGGAAAGTTGCTTTAGTGACTCTATACTTTTAATATTTTGACTGTGTCATTGTTGTAACCTGAGTTATCTTACTATGTATGTTATGCTTCTGGCCTCATTGTATCTGCCTTATTGCCTCAATTTGTACCCTACAGTATATGTTCTTTTAATTTCCTGTACTCTCCCAGGTCATACCTGAAAACAGGCATATGTTCTGTCTAGTGTACTTACCTGGTTAACAAAAGCTAAATAAATAAATACATTTATTTATTTCGTTTTTTGTTTATGGGGTAGGTGCACTAGCCATAACCATGACTATTTTCAGGCACGACCCAGGAGGATACAGTACAATACAACAACAAAACATGGCAATTTACATAAATATCTTCGGGGATAACAATATCAACAGTAAAAACAAAGTAGGTCTGGAGAGACAGGTAATTTCGTCAAAACATTTCACTAGTAAATCATAACAATAGGCTTACATTAGTAGACAAACAATAGAGATGCAGGAAGGAAAGAAGCAATGCTGAAAGGTGGTTAAACAGTATAGAACGTGGAGAGATTGAGAACAGAGAGAAAGGGATTAAAAGAGATAGAAACAAAACTGAGTGTAAGTGCAGGGCAGTGCTGGTGTTGAGGGAGAGGGCTAAGTAGGTTTGAAACAAGAGTATTTGTTTGTTGAGATAAGGTACTTGGCGAAGCTCAAACTTAAAGGCATATATAGTAAAAGAAAGAAATATAGGGGTTGCCATGCTTCTTTTGGTTGCATCTTCATTTCAAAGTTGCAGCTTCAGAGGTGGTCTCAAGAAAAAGGTAATTGAAAAATCCCACTAAAAATAAAACTTTCGAGGAAGCTAATTAAACAGTTCATAAGTACATGAAGAATGACAAGGACTTCAATGTAAATGAAACAGACTAAGCAAATATAGATGTGTAGGTAAAGTGTCTTCAATGATGCCAGTGGCCAGAATTATGGAAGCTAAGTTCCTTGCTGCCATCTTGAATGTATGGACATGACGTACTAAGATAAATCATTGTTCTAATAATGCTTCCAAACATGTAAGACTGCACGTACCAGTAAATAGCCTTGAAAACTTTTTTTGGGGTGCATCAAAAAATGGGAATTTGAAACTCCAAGGAACATCTTTAATGTATCGAAATGAGTAAAGATGGAATCAGAATTTCCAATTCTGCATTCTAAACCTCAGAAAGAAAACCTCCCCTTCCTCAGTATTCTGGACTTCCTTCTTAGTTGTCCTGGCCCTCATCCGTAACCCTGCCTGTGTGACCTCCATTCCCAAACCCTTGTGTGACTGTCCCATGTCCCAGTGGTCCCCCCCCCCCCAACAGTACCTTAATTCAGATGGATATACTATGATATCCCTAAACTCAGTTTCCTGAGTCTCGGGATACTGACCCCAGTGGCCTGAAAGTCATTGTGCCAAAACAATCAGATGCCCGAAAATACTAATTTCGAGCATCTGATTGTAATATTTACAGAGTGAATCGTGAGGCTTTGCCCCCGTAACTAAAATATCTAACTCTGAGGGAGAGCAGACCTCGGAGTTAAAAAAAAAAAAAACAGTTATGGGGGTGCAACAGTGCAAAAAGTTGCAGGACACAAGGCAGGATAGAACCTGTGTGTCTCTGAGCATGCTGGCCAAGCTGCCAGTGCCTTACCCCTCAACACCACTGGGGCAGCTCGGCCAATCTTCCGATTCCTCCACCATTTCACTGCCATGTTCATGGGTAAGGTAGCAAGCTGTCGCATCTGCTACCTTACACCTGTAACGTCTGTTGGGTTTCTGCACTGTCAGGCTGCTCACTGTCTGGCTACTGAACCTGTCGGGCAGTAGTGCCCGGGTAGGTCAGTGTCGAGACAGTCAGACTCAGGAAACCAAAAGGGTACCATTCAGATGTGGTCCGATGACTCTCATGATTCTGTCTTCCCTTCTCCTTCTTTATTGAAACTGCTGTGCATTGTTTGATGAGGCTGCTGTCTTGCGCCCTTACCATGGTGGTCTGGTGACTGACTCCTCCTCCCCCCCCCCTGACCTGAACCCGCCATCACTCCAGGAATATGGGGGTGAGCCATGCTGAGTCGCTGAGATATTGGTCAATCAGCACCAAACCCTGGGTTCTATCCATGTTGATCTGCTAGGTACAAGCAGCATGTGTCTGCTGGGGACACAGGGTTTGGTACTGGCAGGCCCAACCACCCCTCTTTACCCAGCAGAGTCAGTAGTTGTTTGTTGACTCTGTAGTGGGTGCCACTGGCAGCGGAAGAATTAGAGGGCTAGCTTGCCCTGCCCCAGAGAGGGAGTGAGATAGACTAGTTTTTATGGACTGGCCTGGGAGAGACTGTGATATGAAGTGGATAAAAAACAATGTCCTATCAAGTCAGCAGCCATGGGGAGGACAGGTAAAATAGTACCCCCTGCAGAGGACTACTGGACACATTTAGACTAAACGTTTGGACAACACAGTGGACTGGATACTAAGATAATGGAGGAGGAGTCAGCACCATACTCGGTTAACTGGCTGCCTGTTTTTTTTGGGGGGGAGTCAGTGAGGAGGGTGTCTGGGATTACAGGATGTTGACTGAATTTCATTGCAGTCCTCCAATTCCACATCCAACCTGGGGTTTCAGAGTTTGGATTTTTGGCCTTCAGTACTGCAAATCTAAATTTTGAATAAAAATGCCTGGAGTCCAATATATCCGAGTCCATCAGAATCAGATCCAAGCAACCCATATTTGATATTTGAGCGTAGGCTTGTTTCCAGGTGCGCCCCGGAGAAGTGGGAACAAAGGGTACATAGTAACAATGGAAATAACAAGGTACACAGTAATGCAGTACATAAAATTGCACAAATTATGAATTCAAATACAAGCATTTAGCTGGTATAATATATGTACAAGATGTTATAAACCAATGCAGCCCTAGGGCAAAAGTCATTTAAATAAAGGAGACAGGGTTAGCCAAAACAGTAGATTGGACAAAACAGGGCAAAAATGCAATGCCAGAGAAATACCAAGTTGTGTGTACATCAAAGTCACAGAGAAATAGAAGGTTGGAGATCTGTAAAGAATAAGCTAAGGATTAAGGGCAAGAGCAGGAAGGGGAGAGAACGTCTCAAAGAGAGAATCTGAAAGCTAGAGAGGGAGAGGTGGAGGGAGGCTGGAATATTGTCCCAAATTGATGGGAGGCATAATGAGAATACAGAATGTCCAGAAGAAGTGCAGGAACAGAAAGACTGCGAGAGTCAGAGGAATGGAGGGAGCACAAAAACAATTCTCCACCTCAAGGAGTCCTTGTGTGGCAAATCTATTTGCACTCTGTTAAGCAAACAATGTAGAATCTGTAGACTTAAACGTTTTCTTACCAAATCTTCTTTACTTATTTTTCCACTTTTACACAGAAAAAAGAATGCCTTTTACTAACTTCATTCCATCCAGCTCAACAGTAAACTATTTTTCCATGGCTCAATTACCTATTCCACTGAGACAGATACTGCTGTGTATTTAAACCATAGTATTCCAGACATTAAGAACATCCATTCTAGGATTGTAGAACAAGGTGGATGTCCACTTGCATGCATGCACATATGATGTCACAGCTGATGTCTCGGTGTCTAAACCATGCCTTCAACAGAGCTCCCACATGGACGTCCACCTTGCTGTACATTCCTAGAATGGATGTTCTCAATGTCTGGAATACTATGGCCCCCGCAAAAAGTCAGTGTGGCACTATTGTTGCCATTTCAGCGATCGCTGTTTTTACCACGCATCCTATGTGGCCGTGCTGTTTTCCTTTCACCCTTTTCATCCTCACCCCCATTTTCCTTCGCCGTTATCACATAGAACCAGGTGGGAATGACCACGCTTGTCAATGGAAGGTTCACCCTGTGTGCCCAAATGCCACCCATCCTGACTGCGTGGCCACCGTGGGGCTGAAATGACCTCCTTGATTGCCAGAATGCTCAACCAGGGTGCCAGAATTCCCACCCTTGGAGCCAGAATACCCACCCTAGAGGCCAGAATGACCACTCTGAGGGCATATATACCCACCCTAGGGCCAGAATGACCATCTTGATTGCTGGAATGCCTATCCCTGGGCAAGACTGACCACCCTTGGAACCTGAAAGCCCACCTTGAGTTCCTCAATGCACACCCTATGGCCAGAATGCCCACTCTGAGTTCCATAATGTTCACCCTCTGTGCCTGAATGCCTACCCCAGAGTGCTAGAGTGCCCACAGTGTGGGATAGAATGGCCACGCTGCCTGAAAGTCCAGAATGTCTATCCTGGGAGGGTGGAATGGCCACATGGACTACCCACTGGCAGGTGCACCCATGTTGCCACTGGAAAATCCTTAAGATTCTCATGGAATGCCCTCCCTGCCACTAGAGTGGCCTCTGCGCTCATCAGAATGCCCACCCTTCCTCCATAATGTCCTCCTGCCCCCCCCCCCGTAGATCGCCCACCCTGTCCCTGGAATGGCCTTCTTTCACCCATGGAGTGGTGCAAGTTCCCCCCAAAAAAACAAAAAAAAGATGGGTTATACATATTTAAATGTTATGCAGTATTTATATACAGAAATTGATGTACAGAGACATATACTTTATATAAATTCTCAAGAGAAAATCTGTTGCTGTAGAAAAGTAATGATGTCACTACACTGTGAGATTCAATTTTGGCACCCCACCTTGTAGGCCGACCCCTGTGGAGATGGTCAAGTACCACCCTTTGCGGAATATTTCTTCCATTGGTCTTGCTGCAGTCCTTGACCTATCACAATTCCCTGTGCATTGCAGTGATCCAGAGGCATTGGTTGGGGCCTATAATAATGCCATCTCCTCTGCCCTAGATTCTGTTACTCCAGTTTGTGTGTGTCCTCTCTCCCTTCGACCTCGGGCTCCATGGTTTGATGGGGTCTTGAGGGAGTTGCAGTGACTTGGACACAGGTTAGAACGTTGTTGGCGGAAATCTGGCCTGGATGATGACCACCTTAGACTGTTAGAACACTATCAATTCTATCAGTCATAAATTTCTTGTAAGAAGGCAGAGTTCCTGTCTGAGGAAATTTCTGCTGCTCAGAACTGACCAGCTCAGCTCATCAGAACTGTGGACAGATTGTGCAACCCAACCTGTCTACAGCTCTTTAGAGCGTTTTCACAATTACAGTGTGATGAGCTTGCTCGGCTCTTTGCTGATAAGGTGTCTGACATTAGGTCAAAGATCCATTTGACACATTCTGTGTAGGTTGCTATTGGTCAGGAGTTGGTCACCACTCCTTCGTTTTTCTGGAGTACCTTCGACCGCCAGGAAATCGTGGATGTTATGCGGATTGTCCAAGGGTTGCGCCCTACCTGCTGTAGTTTGGATCCAGGCCCTACTTCCCTAATTTTGGGGTGTGGGGAGTCCATTTTCCTGGTTCTAGCACAGATAGTCTGGTGCTCCCTTGACTCGGGCGAATATCCCTGTTCCTTGAAAGAGGCAGTGGTGACACCCTTGTTGAAGAAAGCTTCTTTGGACCTAGACTGTCTTGCCAACTACAGGCCTATCTCGAACCTCCCCTTTGTGGGGAAGGTGATCGAGAAAGTAGTGGCGGCCCAGTTGGAGAACCACTTGACCATCCATAGCATCTATGAACCTCTCCAATCAGGTTTTTGAAAGAGGCACAGTACCGAGACTGTGCTGGTTCGGGTGCTCAATGATCTCCTAATGGCGAGAGACCAGAGAAAACGGTCCATTTTGGTACTATTAGATCTGTCATTAGCATTTGACACCATTGACCATGGGGTCCTACTTGAGCACCTGAGATGTATTTTCTGGGATTGTTCTCAGATGGTTCACTTCATACCTCACCGGAAGAACTCAGAGGGTGGTTTCAGATTTTTTTTCCTCTGATCCGATCTCTCTATTTTGTGGGGTTCCTCAGGGCTCTATACTGTCCCCATGTTGTTTGCAGTCTACATGCTTCCCCTCGGAGACATTGTGAGACGGTATGGGCTGAGGTTTCATTGTCATATGGATGATACCCAGCTATACCTGTCCTTTGCACCCAACCAGGAAGGAGCTATATCGGTATTCAACAGCTGCCTCAATGAAATCCAGGACTGGATGAGGTCCAGCTGGCTGAAGTTGAACTCTGGGAAGACTGAGGTGTTGGTATCGGATCCAGATCGCTGGATAGGGGGACCTGGGGCCCGGCTCCCCATCTGGAATGTTTTTTGGGGATGTCAAGCTACAGGTCTCTGAATGGGTGCAAGACCTGGGGGTGATACTAGATGTGGGGCTGACTCTTTGGTCCCAGGTGTCAGCGGTGGTTAAGTCATCTTTCTACCATCTAAGAAACATCACTAGGATCAAGCACCTTGTTCTGTCCGGTGATCTGCCAACCTTAATCCATGCCTTTGTGACCTCGCGCCTAGACTACTGCAACTCGCTTTACTTTGGGCTTCCGGGGTTGATATCCACTGCTTGCAGCTGGTGCAGAATTCCGCAGCTCGGGTGTTGATGAGTACTCCTAGATCTTCCCATATTACACCGGTGCTGCGGGAACTGCACTGGCTGCCAGTTCGGGTGGCGGATCACCTTCAAAGTCAGATTACTGACTTTTAAAGCCCTGCATGATCTGGGCCCTGATTACCTGAAAGAACTCTTGATCCCTTTCCAACCTGTAAGATTGCTCCGCTCAGTCGACGAGGGGTTGCTAGAGATTCCAAGGGTGATTTTAAAATCTGCTGGGGCCCGTGCTTTTATGTTTGCAGCCCCTTCCCTTTGGAATTCTCTACCCCGTCGGATTAGGGAGTGCACAACTGTGGGGAGTTGTAAACAGGCTTTGAAATCCTTCCTATGGGAAAAAGCTTATGGTTTTACTGTTCATTGATCTGTTTCTGTTTGGTTTTATAATGTTGATTTTTGTATTCTATCTTATTGTATTGCGTCTTGATATTTGAAAGGCGTATAATAAATAAAAGTATTATTATTATGTCAAAAACCAACAGATTATGACTGTGACTACAGCACAATAAACATAAAATGGAAAAAAGTTATTTTCATATTTGATGTGTTTTATAGTCCTTGCAAAAAACTACAGAGAAGCATCAGTTGGGACTGGCGATTAAAGTCACAAAAGTAAGGAAATGCAACATTAGGGTTACAAGTCCCCTGAGCCATAGGGAATCTATGGCGGGGCATTCCTCGGAATTTGAACAATGAGGTGACACAGCATTGCCCTAACTTTAGCACCCAGTCTCCATTCTGCTCCCCCAGTTTCCAAGCATTGCTGTGTTAGTATGTTTCTTGTGAACTTCCGGTGATTGTCATGGATCTGATGGCAGCACATTGAAGGTGTTTCTTCATCTCTGGCCTAAAAATTAACCTCAATTTTTGGCAAGTGGGAGAAATAAATTGTCTAAGTATCCCCGTTAAAGCAGCACAACCTGGTGCAGGCGATCACTCTCCCCACCAGACTTAATCCACGCTTGGCTACCCAGACTCTACTAGACTGGATCCTCGCAGGAGCTTACCGCCCGGCGACGCCCGCGAACCGGCATCAGTGCGCCTTCATCACTACCCGGCGCTTCCCTCCCGCCCTCCTGGTCCTGCCTCCTGGTTCAGCACTAAGGAGCTTAATGCACCCTGAGCGGCACCCATGGAGCCCAGTGGCATCAGTGCCGTCTTCAGCGACACTACCCGACACTTCCCTCCCACCCTCCTGGTCCTGCCTCACGGTTCAGCACTAAGGAGCTTACCGCGACCCGAGTGGTGCCCACGGAGCCTGGCAGCATCAGCGCCACCTTCAGCGACACTACCCGACGCTTCCCTCCCGCCCTCCGGGTCCTGCCTCGATTCCAGCACTAAAGGGCTTACTGCTTGGCTGGCGCCACGAACCTGGCAACATCAAGCGCGCCTTCAAGCGACACTACCCGGCCTTCCCTCCCACCCCTCTGATCCTGCCTCCCAGTTCCAGCACTAAAGGGCTTGCATTGCCCCAAGAGAGAGGCGCCCAGACCCAGCGGCATCAGGCGCCACCTTCAGCGACACTACCCGATGCTTCCTTCCCGCCCTCCTGGTTCAGCACTAAGGTAATCACCGCTAACTACTCTCAGCCGCCCAGCTTCTAGCGCCTCCTCCAATTGGTGCACCTACCCCGTTGACGGCCCCTGATTGGACCGGAGATTCATCCCTCTCCTCCGATTGGAGCACCTGCTCACTTGAGCCAGCCAAGCTGCTACCTGACCCGTGGAGCACTCCTGCTGGATTACCAGAGCGGCCGCTAGCCTGGGGATTCGTTCTTCTTTCTGCTGGGCTATTATTGGACTGTATATTGAAGACATATTACCTAGCACAAAAGGCCTGTAATTGTAATCCTTGGTTGTGTTATACTTAATTATATTCTTTGTTACCTTACAGTTTAAGTTGAAGTGTTACAGCCTTTTTGTGTAAACATTATAGCCAGTTCATCCCTCGCTTTTGCTAAGCCTAGATAACCAGCTATTTATCTACTCCTGCCTTACCTTGTGTTTGTTCTCTACACCTGCTGTGTACTCTCCTCTACCCTCCTAACAAGCCTGCCATTTCTCCCTCTGCCTAAGCTCCAAAATAACTGTTTCCACACTACTCGGCGCCTTCCAGTCTCTGCCTTTTTTTCCCCTCCCTTCTCCTGCACTCGCTCCATTTTGGTAGCCTGCCCCCCTCCCCCACCCATCTAACTTCTGCCTCCCTACGGTCCTTCCTCCAGAATTGCGAATTCCTGTCCTTTGTCCCGTATTTGCACCCCAACCCCCTCTTTAAGTTCCAGCCTGTCTCCTGCCTTCCTTTGTTTCCTTCACCTATTTAATTACCAATCTCTCCTTGCTTCCCCCTCAGGAGCTTACCACGCCTCGATCGGCGCCTTCAGCGACACTTCCCAACGCTTCCTTCCCGCCCTCCTGGTCCTGCCTCCTGGTTCAGCACTAAGGTAATCAGTGCTAACTACTCTCAGCCACCCAGCTTCTAGCGCCTCCTCCGATTGGTGCGCCTACCCCATTGACGGCCCCTGATTGGACCGGAGATTCAGCCCTCTCCTCCGATTGGAGTGCCTGTTCAGCCGAGCCAGTCAAGCTGCTACCCGACCTGTGGAGCACTCCTGCCGGATTACCGGAGCGGCCGCTAGCCTGGGGATTCCTTCTTTCTGCTGGGCTATTTTTTGTCCCACCCCACCACCCTCCCAGGCCACCTATTAAATACACTACTTACCCGACCTTTCTACCTACTCCAAGCCCTCTCCTACAAGTTCTCCTCCTCCCCCCCTCTTCCCCCGCCCAGCTACTCTACCTAACGCTTCTCACGCCTTTTCCACTTCTCCCTCTATCTACATTACCCCACACTAGCCTGGACCTCTCCTCACTCCATATCTGTGCCTCCTGTCCCTGATAAAATGACACAATCAATAACCCTTCTACTTCTGATCTTCTCCATTCTACTCTCCCTTCCCCTTTTAACTTCCCCTCTAAGTTGCTACCCTGCACCCCCCCCTCACTGTACTGACTCATCCTACAAATACCCCCTATGAGTCCACAGCATCCCTCCCAGCTATCACCTGGTCCCGTTTCTCTACGTGCCCCTCCTCCTCGGTCTATTCATTTGGCTGCCTCCTTGTCTGTCTCTTCCATTCCAGTACCCACTTCCTCCGCACTTCCTGCCCTACTGCCGCCCCCAAACGGTGCATGGCAAAATCCCTGTCCCTCCGCATTTTATGCTACCACCTAACCATTGCCCTATTACTACTGGCTGCAGGGGATATACACCCCAATCCCGGCCCATCTCCAACTTCTGGCCCCGGCCACCCCATGCCTAACCCCTCAACCAAGGCCACCACTGACACTCATTCTGGCTCCCTTCCCAGAGGTTTACGCCTCCTCCATTTAAATATTCATAGCCTAGCCCCTAAGCTCGATCAGCTCCAGGTTCTTGCCGCCAACCATGCCCCTGACATAATCATCCTATCTGAGTCCTGGCTAAACCCCAGCCTCCCAGATCATACCATCGCTATTCCATGGTTCACCATCACTCGGCAAGACCGGCCCTCCAGAGGAGGAGGGGTGGCTATGTACATCAGATCAGCCCTACACTTCTCTCTCTCTCTTTCAAAAGCCGAACCCAAAGCTTACGAGCTTCTTATGGTGAAATTGTCCCCTCCCTCCTCATTACCCATCTTTGTGGCTGGTATTTATTGCTGCCCAGGCACGTCAACCACAACAGTCACCGACCTTCTGTGCCAACTCACATCTCTTGCCCAGTTGGGTGAACTATATGTTATGGGTGACTTTAACCACAACTGGCTAGCACTCACTTTTAACAAAACCCGAACTGAGATAACTGCTCTCAACCTTAACCAGACCATTACGGAACCTACACGGTCAAACCATAAGTCCAGAAACCACTCCCTTCTTGACTGGGTGCTTACATCCCACTCACACCACGTCGTCAGCTGGGGCCTCCTCCCTGATTCCATTAGTGACCACCAGCTAATCTACTTGGTCCGCAAAATCCACAGAGTTAAATCCCCTCCCAAATTTATATTCCAACGGTCTTATAAATCCCTAATCCTCTCCCCCCTCCTGGAAGATCTAGCTCACTCTAACTGGGACCCGCGCTCAAGCTGCTCTAACATGGACTCTGCCCTTACGCACTTTCGGAACACCTTCTTTACTGCCTGGGACAAACACGCCCCCCCTTCGCCAGGCTAGAGTCTGGGGGTCTCACCTAGCCTGGATATCACCTGAGCTGACAGCTTGCCAAGAAGCCGGTGACAAGGCCTGGCGCAATTACAAATCCACGCTCTTCTCAGACGACAATATCACCTACCGCATGCTCCGCAACAAGTGCACAAAGGCCATCCACTTTGCTAAGGCCGAATATTTTAACAACACCCTAAACGCAAATCTTGGGAGACCTTCTAAATTCTGGAAAGTCATTAATTCCCTTTTCTCCCCCCAAACAGCAAATCCCCCACCTCTTCTCCTCGCCCAAGGGACTGTACTCTCCAAGCCCATGAAGGTAGCCTCCGAGTTTAATTCCTATTTCACTACTTGTGCTACGACCTTCCTAGATTCCCTACCTCCTGTAACCACACCCACTCCCCAGACAGCTATCCCCCTCCAGCCTGGTCTGAACCCCTTTTCCTTCAGACACATCTCCCCCATCGAAACCCTAGATGCCCTTCGCTCCCTGAACCCCTCCAAAGACAAATACCCCGATTGTCTCAATAACAAACTCCTCTTCCTATCTGCCCCTGCCATCGCTACTCCCCTCGTGGCCCTACTAAATCTTTCATTCATCACCGAGTCACTCCCCTCTGAATGGAAGCATGCCACTGTCCTACCCCTACCAAAAGGAGGTGATCCTACCTCCACAACTAACTACCGTCCCATCCCCCTTCTCCCCACTCTTGCCAAACTCCAGGAACACCTAGTACTAGCCCAACTCTCCCACTTTTTCTCTCAGAAACTAACTTCTTCACTCCATTTCAGTCTGGTTTCAGAAAAAAACACTGTACCACCACCTCCCTACTAAGACTCATGGACTCCATCCTCACTGGGATGGACAAAGGGCAAATTACTTCTGCTATTTTCATTGACCTAGCCAAAGCTTTCGATATGGTATCCCGCTCCCTCCTACTATCCTGCTTATCAGGGGCTGGGTTAGCAGCGTCTGCCACAAACTGGTTCAGTGCCTACCTACAAAATAGAACCCAATCCACTAAAATAGCTGACTACACCTCCCCCCTCTCCCTATTACAACCGGCATTCCCCAGGGCTTAGTTCTTGGCCCCATCCTCTTCTCCATCCTTCTAAATGATCTGCCTAACTCTTGCTCCACTACCGCAATCCACATGTATGCAGACGACACGGTCCTCTTTACCTCCGGCCGTACCTACGAAGAAGTCACCTCTAAACTGCAGACAGATTTCAACAAAATACAACACTGGTTCAACTCCAACCAACTCTCCCTAAATGCCAAGAAAACTGTCTCTATGTCTTTCGGCACTAGACAGCATCTATCCAGACTCACATCCCCACTGATCTTCCATATCCTAAATAACATCATTCTTGATGAAGTGCCCTCCTTCAGGTACCTAGGGGTTTGACTTGATCGCCACCTCTCCTTTTCCACACATGTGGATGCCATCATATCAAAACTGTGCCCAAAACTTGGTGCCCTCTATAGAAACCACGGTAGTCTCCTGCTACCTGTCAGTGAAATACTCCAGAAAATGATTATACCCTCCTTCGACTACTGCGATGTTGTTTACAGCTCTGCCTCTAAGTCCACCTTAGCCACACTGGACCCTCTCTTTAATGCTTTCTGCCGTTTTGCCCTTGTTGCCCCCCCCCGCTCCCATCACTGTGAGCTCTACCATTCCCTGGCCCTTCCATCCCTGAGTAACCGGTGCCTACTTCACAGTGCTAAATTTGTTTCCAACTTCTGGCTCGGTTCCCTCCCTCCCTATCTTGTATCCTCCCTATCTTCCCCATCTACCCCCACCCTCGCCTTCAGGTCTACTGACTCTAGGCTGTTAGTCATCCCTCACCAAAGGACCTCCACAGGCCAATCGGCTTTCTCTTACCTCTTCCCTAAGCTCTGGAATGGCCTGCTGTCCCAAATCCGCCATTCTTCATCCAAACACTCTCCATCCTCTGCCCTCACTAACTTCCTTTCACCAAATTGTAACTGCCCCTGACCTCCCACCCACTGAAGGATTCTCTTCCCCCCTCCTCCTTACGTGCCTGACCAACGGCTCGGCCTTCACCTAATTGTCTGGCTTATACATTGCCCTAAACACCCTACGCACTTACAGTCTTATTCACTGCTACTTTCTCCCTTCTGTTTCCCCCACCGTCCTAAATACCCTACGCGCTTACAGTCTTATTCACTGCTACTATCTCTCTTCTCTTTCCCCCACCGTCTCCCCTAAAACCCCCCCCCATACACCCTAGTGTTTACTAGACAGCCCTTCCACCTCTCCTTTACTCCCATCTCCAATTTCCATTTCCCGCTGCCAACTTGGTGCATCTCGCTTCAGTTCAAGTTCTGTAACTGGCACTTATGTAATCATGTATTGCCCTAGATGTGTACTCATGTTATGTATACTACTTTCCTTGAGGCTCATGTTTTGTACTTTTCTCCTCATGTAACAAGTTCAAAAGTAATCGCACTCAACTATGTTCATTTGTCTGTATTGCTCTACTCCTAATTTCAACTGTAGTATGTATACCTTCCTCCATTGTAACCACCCCCCCAGGTCACACCGTGAGACAAGCATCTTTTTGATCAATGTGCCTTTCCTGGTGAAACATTTTCAATAAATAAAAATAAATAAATAAACAGGGAGGACCGAGCGTTACACGCTGGCACCATGGCTGACTCTATAAACGATCACTCACCGACCTATCTCCTCTGGTCTTCCAAACTAAAGCGGCCCCCACCCAAATACATATCTCTCAGAAATTTCAGCTACCCAGTCTCTGCAAACTCTCCTTGAGAGGCCCAGTCCTTGGACTGGTCCATGCCTTTTTCCCTTTCCAATGCAGCCACGGCAGTTTCCACATTTAACCGGACTCTACTAACACTCCAGGACCACTTTTTCCCTGTCACCACCAGATGGGTCAGAGGCGGGTGCTTGCACTGGGTCTCTAAAGACCTCCTAATCCTTATGAAGGCCAGAGACCACGCCTGGTCCACTTTCAAAGCAACCCCCTCTCCTGCCCTCTGGGATGCTTACAGCATACATGTGATATGTCCAACTTGCTTAAGAGGGAGATTTGGGTCAAATTAGTAGGGAGATTGGCCTACTAGTAGGGAGATGCCGTAACGTCATGAGTTTGTTCTTAAATGGCATCAAAAAATAAGAATAAAAGCATTTAATATATTTCATTTTGTCAAGAATAAGCACTAAAATGAATCAACAACTAGTTGTACAATGTTATTACTTACACTGTTCATCACTAATTTACTTTTTATGTGTCTTTATCTGCCAAAAACAAACATGAATGGATATTTTGGACATATTTTTACTTAAGCAGGAGATTTTGTTTCTGGGAGGGAGAGAGGGAGTTCAGTCAAAAAAACAGGAGTCTCCTGCGCAAAGAGGGAGATATCACATGTATGTTACAGGCGCATTAGGAACAAAAGGAAACAACAGGCCAAATTTGTGAAACAGACCCACTTCCACAATCTGCAAAAGGCCAACCTTGGAAACCCTAGAAAATTATGGGGCTCAATCAGCTCCCTCCTAAACCCCCTCCCCAGCTACGTTGCACCATATCTCAACTCCCAGGATGGGCTGCTGACCAACCCTCACGATGTGGCCAGTGTCTTCAACTGTAAGTTCACCAACTTATCCATGTACATAAATAAGCTGCCAACTGCCCAACCTTCAAGCTCATCCCTAATACCTGATACACTGCCATCCTCCTCCAGCTCTGCCACTCACTCGAAAATACCCCCATTCTATTTTAAAGCCCTCTCCATACACGACACAGGGAAGCTACTCAAAAGTCTACCTAACTACGGCTCCTCCGGATCTGATGGGCAATCTCCAGTCTTCCTTAAGCTGATCTCTCCAGCAATTGCCAGGCCACTCACCTTCATCTTTAATCTTGCCCTTTCCACCTCCTCCATGCCTGACCCATGGAAGATAGCTAAGGTCATCCCCATTCTTAAATCTGGTGACCCCAAATCCTCCAATTTCCATCCTCCCTCATCTCAGTAAACTACTCGAGAGAGCAGTCCACAATCAGCTCACTGAGTACATAGGCAAATACACCCTCCTATGCAACCAACAGCACAGCTTTCGCAAGAATCATTCCACTGCCACCGCCCTCTCCCTTCTTACTGACCACATCCTCTCTAACATGGATAATGGTAAAGCCACCGGGGCTGTCTTCCTCAACCTCTCAAACGCTTTTGACATGGTTAACCATGCTCTCCTTACCTCCAAGCATAGCCTCCTTGATTGTTCTCAGAAAGTCACAAGCTGGTTACTGACTACCTTATCGATTGCTCACAATTCATGTGAATTGGTCAAACCTGCTTCCCCACCCTGCCTGTCTCTGTGGGGGTCCCTCAAGGCTCAATCCTGGGTCCCCTCCTTTTCTCCTTATTCGTTAATGCGCCTCCGTTCGACTGCCTCAGCTGTCACTCTCTCCTGTATGCCGATGACCTTGTCCTCTTCCACAGTGACAAATCCATGGCCGCAATCTCCTCAGTTCTCTCGCACAACTATGCTGCAGCCCACAGCTGGTTCTCAAAAAACCTCCTCTTAGTAAATGCCAAAAAAATGAAATCCATGCTGTTCGGATCTAAGCCCTTTCTGGCCAAAACAAAAAACCATGCCCCCTTACGCATTCTCACCCCAGACGGCCCAGCCCTGGAGATGTCAACACCTACAAATACTTAGGAGTACTGCTCGACCCCTCCCTCACCTTCACTGAGCATGCAAATTCCCTTGTCAGAAGGTTCCATCAAAAGTTAGGTGCCGCCTATAGATTCAGGCAATCCCTTTCCCCTGAAGCCAAACTAGCCATTGTCCAGGGTAATCTTCTCCCTGTTCTTGACTACTGCTCCCCTATTTATGCCAGGACCTCAGCTACTGCCATGGCTAAACTCTCCGCTGCCTACAAGAGCGCCTGTCCCTTTGCTTTAGTGGCCCCATTCTCCACCCACCACTGTACCCTCTATAATACCTTTGGATGGCTACCGCTACAAGGTCACTTTGACCTAGCCCTCTGCTGCATGGTAGACAATGTCATCCGCATGGCTCCAGAATCCCTCCTAACTGCCCTTCTGAAAACCAGAATGCTCCTCCGCAACCTCCGCTCTAATGGTACTCCCCCTCTAGCTGTTCCTAAGGTATCCACCAACATGGGTAGCAGAGCTTGGTCTGTGGCTGCCCCTTTGCAGTGGAATAAACTACCGGCTGGACTCCGTTCCTTCGACACACACTCCAGTTTCGAGTCCAGCCTTAAAGTCTGGTTCCTGGCAAACTCATCCTGCCGCTGCTTCCTGGGGTCTGACACCAACCCACACTAGTCAACTTCCCAGCCCAGGGGTTACCCACCTACCCACACTAGTCAACTTCCCTGCCTACAACTGTTATATTGTATTTTTCACAGTAATATTTGACTTCCTTGCCTGTACATATTGTATATATATTTTTTACTGAGTATTCTGTGTATTACTTACTCACTGGACGATGCAGTCACACATTTATACACTGTGCCTACGATGTGTTTGTTTTGTACCAAATCTCCTCATGTCTGATATTGAAACCTTGTATTCACTGTTCTCAAATGGACTTATGCATCAAACCTGTATATTGTGCTTACTTGTATCAAATCTGTTTCATGTGTATTACTGTTACCATGTACTCTACTGCCACCCTGCGCCATGTGTTATGGCCCGGGTTGTGCCTGGAAACCGTCCCTGGGATCAGTGCACTCACCCGGTTATCAAAGTTGTAAATAAATAAAAAAAAATGAAGCTACAGCTGTCTTACCTAACAAAAAAAAAACTCCAGAGGATTTCAGAAGGGAGAGCTGGTAGATTGGGAAGGATCAATGGGAGAGCCATCTGACTCCAAGCTCTCCCATGCTTTTAGCGTGGCTGCGGCTCTGATGATCTCGCCGGGCAAATCTCGCAGAATACCTAAAAAGGGCAAAAAATTCATTATCATAAAAAAAGAGCTGCATGCCATCTGAAATGAAGTATTTTATAGCCACAAAAGAAAAAGCTATTTAGAGCAACAGGTTGCCACTGCGTAACGGCGCATCTGAGACTCGGACGACCACCTGGGTAAGCTCGAGGTGGCAGTAGCGTAGATCATACCGACCCAGGTGGCCATAAAGATAGGCTAGGGGATGCAGAAGCTAGGGTGAGAAGGAAAAAATTAAGAATTCATGGTGTCCCACAATCATTGTAGGGCTCAAATATGACTGGGTTTTTATTGGGCCTGTTAAGAGAACTATCAGAGTTGGATCCAGACTACCATTTTAAAATTGAATGGACTCACTGAGCCCCAGGGCCTAAATCCACATCCCCTAAACAGCTACCCAGGTCAGTTGTGCTCCATTTTCACTGATGCAGCAGCCTAGGGCATACATTCCTCTGCTACCAATTTTGAGGAAGGAATCACTGAAATTTAAAACATCCTACCCAGCAAAATCAGTTGTACAATATCCAGATGGCCAAAAAACATATATGAAACAGCAGAGGAGGCGGCTTGAGACATGAAGACCCATGGATTAGCTGTACCACACAGCCCATCGCACTCCCATATGGCTCCAGCACACATCAGCAGTAGCCTGTAAGTAGCATTCCAAGGAGGTTATGGCTGACATCATTCAACACTGCAGGCTATCCAGAATCCTCAGACATGAAAGACTGAACATTTCCAGCTGCTCAGCCTAACAGGTGGGGGGCGGGATTGGCTTCAGACCAATGGGGCCTGCATGTTGGGTGTTTTGTGGGGGTGGGGGGGGACCCTGCCAAATTTTTAGCCACTGATTGCTGGCCTGTTTTACCAACCCAGTTTCCTTCCTGTAATCTTTAGACCTGTGGGGCCTGGTTGTTTCAGCGGGCCAGGGACCTCCTAGGAAACTGGGTGAATCTCTGTTTACCCAATGGCCACATCAGAGTGAAGACTGTATGGTAGGAATGGGAGTAGAATCTGGCAAATACTGTTCTAAATGTGTGGCATGTTAAATAGTCTGGTCGCAGAGCAGTTTGTTACATGGCCGAAGGGGACATGGCTCCCCAAACAAATAAACACAATTTTATGGTTACAGTTGTGGGTGTTCCTGTCATGACCAACCTGGCTAGTAGGTTCTGGAGTCATCTCTGGGGACCCCCCCCACCTTCACCTCCTTGGCAGTGCATGGTATCACAGAGACATTTTGGATTGGATTCTGTCTGGAACTTTGGCTTAACTGGCAGTGCTTTAGTTGAAACATAGACTTTGTAGGCAGATAAGGACCGCTTGGCCCACCCAGTCTGCCCATTTCCCTATCTATTGAATAAGCTGCAGATCCTTGTTAACCAACAGCCTACTTCCTCCTACCCCTTACAAAAATTGCTTTATGTCTGTCCCATGCCTTCTTGGATTCCCCAACTGTTTTTGACCCTACAACCTCCTCAGGAAGGCTGTTCCATGCATCCACTACCCTCTCTGTGAAAAAATACTTCCTTACATTGCCCCTGAGCCATCCCCCATCTTCAAATTACACCCCCTTGTTCTTGCACATCTATTTTTTCTGAAAGATGCTACCCTCTTGGACTTTCTTGATTCCCTTGAGGTACTTAAATGTTTCTGTCATGTTCCCACTCTCCCTCCTTTCCTCGAGGGTATACGTATTAAGCTCCTTTAGTCTCTTTTCGTTTGGCTTCTGGTGCAGGCCCTGCACCATTTTAGTTGCACTCCTCTGGACTGCCTCCATCCTGTCTATGTCCTTGCAGAGATGAGGTCTCCAGAACTGCACGCAGTATTCCAGATGGGGTCTCACCAACTATCTGTAAAGAGGGATAACAACTTCCTGTTTTCTACTAGTGATTCCTCTCCCTATGCATCCCACTATGCCCCCAGCCCTCCTTACTGCCTTCTCACATTGCTTGCCTACCTTTAAGTCATCTGATATGATTACCCTCAGATCCTTTTTGATTTATAGAAACATAGAATTTGATGGCAGATAAGGACCGCTTGCCCCACCCAGTCTGCCCATTTTCCTACCTAATGGATAAGCTGCAGATCCTAGTTAACCAGCAGCCTACTTCTTCCTACCCCCACCCCCTAGAATTGCCTTATGACTGTCCCATGCATGCTTGAATTCCACCACTGTTTTTGACTCCACAACCTCCTCCGGGAAGCCGTTCCATGCATCCACAACCCTCTCTGTGAAAAAATACTTCTTTACATTACCTCTGAGCCACCCCACTCTATCTTCAAATTGTGCCCCTTGTTCTTGCACACCTCTTTTTTTGAAAGATGCTACCCTCTTGGACTTTGTTGATTCCCTTGAGGTACTTGAAAGTTTCTATCATGTCCCCCCTCTCCCTCCTTTCCTCGAGGCTATACATATTAAGCTCCTTAAGTCTCTCTTCATATGTCTTCCGGTGCAGACACTGCACCATTTTAGTTGCCCTCCTCTGGACAGCTTCCATCCTGTCTATGTCTTTGCGGAGATTGGGTCTCCAGAACTGCACGCAGTACTCCAGATGGGGTCTCACCAGCTGTCTGTACAGAGGGATAATAACTTCCTGTTTTCTACTGGTGATGCCTCTCCCTATGCATCCCAGTATCCCCCCAGCCCTCCTTGCTGCCCTCTCACATTGCTTGCCCACCTTTAGGTCATCTGATATGACTACCCCCAGGTCCCTTTTCATTTTTGTTGTTGTTAGTATCTCACCCCCCATTGTGTACTCTTCCCCTGGGTTTTTGTTTCCCAGGTGCATTACCTTGCACTTCTTAGCATTGAATCTAAGCTGCCATACATTTGACCATTCCTCTAACCTTGCCAAGTCCCTTCTCATCCTTTCCACCCCACCTTGTGCATCAACTCTGTTGCAGATCTTTGTGTCATCTGCAAAGAGACATACTTTTCCTTCCAGTCCCTCTGCATTGTCGCTTATAAAGACATTGAAGAGGACCGGTCCTAATACTGAACCCTGCAGTACCCCACTAGTAACCCCCCTTTCTTCAGAGTGGACTCCATTTACTATTACTCTCTGTGTCCTATTCTCCAGCCAATTCTTTACCCAGGCTGTCATCTTGGGACCCACTCTCAGGCTGGCTAACTTGTATATTAATCTTTTGTGTGGGACTGTGTCAAATGCCTTGCTAAAGTCTAGATAGGCCATGTCCACAGCCCCTCCCTGATCTACTACTTTGGTTGTAAGAACCTCCCCCCACATTGTGTACTCTTCCCCTGGGGTTTTGTTTCCCAAGTGCATTACTTTGCATTTCTTTGCATTGAATCTAAGCTGCCATACCTCTGACCATTCCTCCAACCTTGCCAAGTCCCTTCTCATTCCTTCCACCCCCTCTTGTGTATCAACCCTGTTGCAGATCTTTGTGTCATCTGCAAAAAAGCATACTTTCCCTTCCAGTCCCACTGCAATGTCACCTATAAAGACATTAAAAAGGACTGGTCCCATACGGCCTAGTGGCACTGAGGGTTGAGGCGCTGGACGACACCTCGCACTCACGCCCGGCGACCGGGTTCAGGAAGCGGTTTCGGGCCGCCAGGGGCTGCAGGGGAGAGGTTGGATTGAGCATCCCAGGACTGCTGTCCTTCCTCTGGGGTGGGCTCGTGGGGTTGCGTCGCGCTTGGGTGGCCCCTAGTGAAGACCGGGAGAAGCACAAGGTGCGGTGCCAGCAGGGGGAGGAGTTCGGCAAGACGCTTGCGTATGCGCAGCACGTCATTGCACTGCTGGCTCCAGGGACAAAATTAATGTGGAAAACAGGGCTGGGCGCGACCGAGCAGCTTGATGGCCCCGCACCTGCCAACCTGGAGGCCTGTCATGGAATTGCGTCCTGGGGTCTGGTGATGGCCGTGCTGGGACCCTTGCGTACGAGTGAGCCTGCTGTCCTCCGGGTCAGTGGGGGCCGGCAGCTGGATGCCCCAGCCAGTGCGCTGCAGAGGTGCAAAAATCGAAGGAAGATAAAAAATAAAAAAAAGACTGATCCCAGTACTGAACCCTGTAGTACCCCACTAGTAACCGCCCTTTCTTCGGAATGGACTCCATTTACTATTACCCTCTGTGTCCTGTTGTCTAGCCAAAGTTTTACCCAGGCTACAACCCTGGGACCCACTCCAAGGCTGGCTAGCTTGTTTATTAATCTTTTGTGTGGGACTATGTCAAATGCCTTGCTAAAGTCTAGGTAGGCCATGTTCATAGCCCCTCTCTGGTCTACTACTTTGGTCACCCAGTCAAAGAAATCAATTAGATTCATCTGACACGACCTTCCCACTGTGAATCCATGCTGCCTTGGGTCCTGTCCCCACTGTCCTGTAGGAACTCAACAGTTCTTTCCTTCAGAAGTGATTCCATTATTTTCCCTACCATTGAGGTCAAACTAACAGGTCTATAGTTTCTTGCCTCTGTCTTGCTCCCACTTTTGTGAAGGGGAATCACATCAACCCTTCTCCGGTCCTCAGGTACCACACCATCCTCCCATGATTTGTTAAAAAGGGTAGTCAGTGATGATATTAGTTCTTCCTTAGTTCTTTTAGAATTCTTGGGTGAATCCCATCAGGCCCCGTTGCTTTGTCCACCTTCAGTTTTAGGAGTTCCTTCAGGACCCTTTCTTCTGTGAATGGACTGGTATCGACCCCCTATCCAGAGTGCTTCTATTCTTTGGTTTAGGTACCTCCCCCTCCTCTTCTTTTGTGAGTACTGAGCAGAAGTATTCGTTCAGTATCCCTGTTTTTTCACTGTTACTCTCTGTCCACCCTCCCTTCCCTTTATTAAGTCTCACTGTCCCTTCCTTGGTCTTTCTTCGCTCCCTAATGTACCCATTAAAGGTTTATCCCCTTCTTAACTGAGTTGGCTATCTTTTCCTCAGATTTGGCCTTTGCTATTCTAACTGCCTTCCCCGCTTCCTTCTGCTTTAACTGGTACAGTTCACTGTCCTGCTCCTTTTGTGTTTCCTTATACTTCCTGAACGCTACCTTTTTCTCCTTAACCTTCCACACCATCTCTTTTGAGAACCATAGTGTTTTTTTCCTTCATTTTGTTTTGTTGATTTGCTTCACACAAAGGCTTGTTGCCTCTGTGATGGCTGTTTTGATTTTTCCCCATTATTCCTCCACCCCTCCTTTTTGCCTATTTGACAATGCTTTTCTGAGGCACTCTCTCGTTTTCCCAAAGTCAGCCCTCCTAAAGTCCAGTACTTTTGCTTATGTATGGCTTCGCTGTATGGCTGTATTTATTGTGAACCACAGTGTTTAGTGGTCGCTTGTTCCCAGATGGATACCCACTTCTAAATCCGAGATCCTTTCTCCATCTCCATTTGAGAGTACCAGGTCTAAGATTGCTCCCTTCCGAGTTTGTTCCAACACTAGCTGTCGGAGGCATGCCCCCGTAGGGCATCAAGAATGACCCTGCTCTTGGATGTGGCTGCAGCAAAGGCGCTCCAGTTAACATCTGGCATATTCAGGTCCCCCATCAACAATCTCTCCCCTTTTCTTGTCATCCTAGGGATGCTTCCTATCATTTCCTTGTCCATTGCCTCCCCCTGAGATGGTCTGTATACAACCCCCGTGCTGATTGTGGTGCCATTTCCTGTCTCCAGGGTGACCCACAGCGCCTCCTCTACTCCCTGTTTACTGTTTAGTTCTGTTGCTTTGATCCCTTCCCTTACATAGAGAGCTACTCCTCCTCCTCTTTTACCCTCCCTGTCTCTCCTGTAGATTGTGTACCCTGGTATGTTGACATCCCAGTCATGGGTCTCTGTGTACCATGTTTCTGCAACTGCCACAATATCCAGGCATCCCTCATCCATCAAGGCCACTAGTTCAGGGAGCTTGTTACACAGACTATGGGCATTGGTACTCATCACCCTTCATTTTTTGATGGCCTTACCCCTTTTAGCCCCATCCCTGTCCTTACTGCCTTTGCCTTTTTCTGCATTTACCCCATCCTGCTCCCTATTGACTTCTCTACCTTGGTGTTTACCTCACTGACTACCGTGTTTTCTGGGGGGGGGCTGGGATTTCCCTGCTCCTTTTCAGTGCCTCCTCCCTTGGTTAGTTTAAATGCTTGCCAATGAAACATTTAAACCTATTACCTAGGATCCTAGTTCCCCTCCCGGACAGATGTAGACCATCTCGCCAGTATAGGCCTGTATCCCTCCAGGTGGATCACCAGTTTTTCAACCATTCATTGAATCCCATGGTGCGAAGTACCCTACCATCATCCTTGCCATTGACAGGCAGCACCTCTGAGAAGGTTACCATACATGTTACTTGTCTAAAGCCCCTCCCCAACTCTAAAAACTCCTCTTGCACTGCTTTGATCCCATTCCCAGCCAGGTCATTTGTCCCTAGATGGACAATGACATCCAGCTCCCTCCTCATGCAGCTGCTTCCGCGATCCTGAGGATTCGCTTCCTGTCCCTCCAAGCCGTGGTGCCAGGCAGGCACCTTACCTCCCTCTCCCCTTTCTCCCCCAGTTCTACTTCCTAATGATCGAGTCCTCCACCAGGAGTTGTTTCCTTCCCCTGTGGGGTCCTGTGCCACTCTCCTGTGGGTCTCCTTTGTGGAGGCTCCCAGCATCCTTCTTGCTCTCCACTGCAGGTACCTCCATAGAGGAACCACTGTCCTCCAGAACAGCGTATGAATTGTGGAGAGGTACAGCTGGAGGGATGCACCTCTGTTCCACCACCCTCTCCCTCCCTGAGCCCACCTTGGTTCAACCACTCCTCTTTCTTGTCAACCTCTGAGGTAGTGGCGGTGGCCCTGGTGGTCCCTGGGTGGGGGAAGGGGTTTCATAAATCCTAGCCAGGTCAGCCTGGAGACGGGCAGCATCGCATCCTTCAGAATGTCTCCCGGAAGACTGCCGCCTCACAGCCATTGCACTGCACCACTCCCATGGTGTCTTATTTTGTGGCCCCTCTCCTGTTGCTTTGTATGCTTACTCTCTCCTCCCTCAATTTATTTTTCCACCTACTTTCCTACTGCCTATGTGCCCTTACAGCTCTCACCCTTCCTGTTCCGGGACAGGAACTTCCTGTATTCTTTGGTAGTCTCCTTCTTCTTTGCTCAGAGTCAGACCTCCAGCAGCTGAGGGGGAAGGAGAGCTACTCTTTTCCTTCAAGGATGACAAAACTGATGTGTCTCAGTGATCCTTCCCTTCCTATTGCCAAACAGGAATTTCCTGTTGTCAGTCAAATCCAGTGCCTATAAAAGTAGAACTGGCTAAAGAGGGGAAGGAAGGAGGGCAATTAGTAAGAAAAGTTCTAGCTTTCTAGTCAGGTGCTCCTTGCTCTGAAGGTAAGATTCCTGTCTGCCAAAAGCTAGCAGCAGGAAACTGTTATTGGAGACACCTTGTTTTCTACTGCCTAAGCCACACCCCCAATTAACGTCTCTCCTCCCCTCCTGATTTAGCAAACTAAGAAGTTGATACAGTCCCATTTCCCCAACACAGAAAAACACACTGGCTTTCCTTTTTTTTTTACCCTAAATGAGATCCTCCCCACACTTCTAATGAAGTATCTGTTTGCTTAATCACAACAGGCACTGACTCCTGCTGAGATAGAAGGGCTCTATTAGTAAGAAAAGCTTTAGCTTTTTAGTCAGCTGCTTCTTGGTCTGAAAGCAAGATTCCTGTCTGCCAAAAGCTAGCAGCAGGAAGCTGTAATTGGAGACACCTGGTTTTCTACTGCCTAAGCCACACCCCCAATTAACTTCTCTCCTCCTCTCCTGATTTAGCAAACTAAGAAGTTGATACAGTCCTCTTTCCCCAACACAGAAAAACACAGAATTTATTTTTTTTAACCTAAATGAGACCCCCCCACTTCTAATAAAGTATCTGTTTGCTTAATCCCAACAGACACCAACTCCTGCTGAGCTAGAAGTGTTCTATTAGTAAGAAAAGTTCAAGCTTTTTAGTCAGCTGCTCCTTGCTCTGAAAGCAAGAATTATATTTCCCTTTTCACAAGTAGCCATAGCTGCCTCTTTTGTGGCATGGTATGCACCGGCCTGGGAATAAGACTGTAATGTTTCACATATTAACTGCCTTTTCTACATGAACGATTTCTGAGCCTGGTGGTCACAGCACAGATTGGCCCAGTGGCTTAGTTACTGACAGGGAGGGCTTAGATGAGACCCCCATTGACCAATTTTTTTTTTGGCCCGGTCTTGGGGGGGGGGTTGCACTCCCCCAGCTAAGGATCGTGTGACAGAGACTCTGCCCGGCAGAGCAAATATTACTACTTATTCCTTGTAACCGCTTCTGATTGAATTTATGTAAGTATGGTCTGGGGGGTATCACTTCTCCTCCTGTTAGATCTTGGTCCTCTCTAACCAAGAGGCCTGAAATATAACAGCTGCACTTACTATTGGGAGGAGTTTTGGCTTCTTGGGACTTGCAGTTCTAAAATCTATGCAGACTATTTGCTTAGGGTTTTACTGGAGCATTTGTGCACTTCTGGTGAAAAGCTTGGGGGAGAGGAGGGGCAACTTTGTGATTAGATACCTAGTGTTATCTTGACGTTCGATCCAGAGACATCTGAGTGTTCCGCCTTCCTTACCTTTCTTTTGTTTTGCATTATGCATCTGGTTGCCACACTACCTTTTTGGTTACCTATTTCCCATCCTCACCCGTTTGGGGCTGAGACTAGACCTCAGGGAGCCCAGAAACCTTTTTTTCGTTGACTGCCTCTCAGATGCACCAGAAGACCCATGACTAGGGATGGAATTTTTTCCATCCCCTGCCTTGGAAGTCCACATTTTGAATTTATTTGTATTTTCCAAATTTCATTCTGTAGACAGAGGGGGTGCACAGGGACCCCTTACACCAAGGGAGACCTGGGGGGACCCCCACGACCCCTCTCCATCTTAGTTGGCCCAGTTGGCTGTGTATAAGCAGTTTGGACCCTGTTGGTCATTTACTGTATTTTTTCCATAGAGATTTTTATGGTGTTTTTGGTGTTTTCTCCTCAATCCCAGCCTGCCCCCACCTTGGATGCGCACACACATGTGGAGGCTTGCATACGCTGCATCTCAAGGTGCCCTCCCTTCATGTCAGCCCCGTCGCCTACACTAACCGCCAGACTGCCACCCGGTGCTAGCCGGATTACGGGGGCGGCAACCACTCCCAGGAGAGGAGAGCTGCCTTCCGGCACACTCAATCCTGCTCTGACCCCCCCCGTGCCGCACCCGACTACCCAAGTCCATTCCCGAACCTGGGTCACTGGCATAGGGCAAGGAAAGAAGTCCAGCACCTCAGCCTTCAGCGCCACCGGGCCGGCTCTATTGGTCTTTTTCTGTGATCGGTTACCAAAACACAGTTTTCCCAGAGCTGGGTTAGATCTACTGTTCTAAATTCCTTAGCTGCTATTTCTATCTTATTTTAAAAAAAAACATAAGACAGATGTGCTGGATAAACTCAGAGCTCAAATTCTAATGCAATTCTACTGTATTGTGTGGTAGGGAGACTATTTAGAGGGAATGCAGGATACACGCACCTTACATATAGTATCTTATATTATCAGAAGGTGAGGCAAGGAGGACTACCTGTGAGGGGTCAGGATACAGACACCCCTGACCCTAAGATGGCTCATTACAAGATTATTTCACAAAATGTGAATAGTTTTTCCAACCCTGTTAAAAAGGTGATACAACATTTTAAAAAACAAAAACCTCAGATGCTCCTTTTACAGGATGCACACCTTTCTAGCCCCAAACATCAAAAATGACTAAACTTTGGCTTTGTACATGTAATTGAGTCTCTTTATAAAAATGGTTGCCAGGGGAGCCATTATTTTAATCCAGCATCACTCCCCATTTCAGCTAACATCCTTCGATGTGGATAGGGAGGGATAAATGGCCTTAGCCATGGGCTGTGTTAATGGGGTCTAGCTATGGTGGGCAGTGTGTCCGTTCTGCCGGGAATGGATGCCTCCTCCACACAAAAGTTATTTGATATTATCTTAACTAAAAAAGAAGGGATGCTTCTTTGGGGTAGTGATTTCAATTTCTTATTAAAAATGCCTCACTTGATTCTAATAATCATAGACAATCGCCGCCCACTGCAGGCCAAAGACATTTACATAAAATGCCTAATTATTTGGAGCTGCAGGATGTGTGACGAGCGGAACATCACTGAGCTTGTAAATTTACCTTTTTCTCTCATTCACATAGCAGTTATTCTAGATTGGATTATTTTTCATCTCTTTAGAAGATATGGAATGGGTCAAGTTGTCTAAAATTGACTGTATTCTACTCTCAAACCATGTATCCATTTTGGTTACATTGACAGCCCCAGCTGAATCGAGAAGAACTCAGTGGAGGTTTAACCCATCGTTCCTGTGGGACACAACCTATAAAAAATGGTGGAGACCCGCACTGCACAATATTATAAGAAAATACAGGTTCCTACAGTTCCAAAGCAGCATTATGGGACACAGTAAGGCAAAAAAAACTGTACTTAGGGGAGACATTATAGTGTATGCCTCCCAGGCCAAGAAGCAAAGGGAGGAGAGACTATGGCAAATTCAAGAGGCACTGGATTTCCTGCATCTTGCACATGTGTAAGGGGACTCTTCCATACTTCTTCAACTAAAGCAGGCCCAAGCTAAAATTCAAGATATTTTAATGTACAAAACTGAACAGGCCTTACTTTGGCTAAAGTAAATAAGGCTGTATTTTACTTTGGCTAAAGCAGGCCTTTTATGAGGGAGGTGCCTGGGCAGATAAATTGTTGGCACACTGGCTATGTCAAAAACGGAAAACGTTCACCATTACTAAACTAGCACACACCAGTACAGTGGAGCCCTATTATAAGCACACCCTAAATGCCAAGCAAATGTGTTCTAATAACTGAGACGTTCTTACTGAAAATCGAGACAATCCATCTAAAATCTATGGTTAACATGATGAAACTGGGCTCAAACAAATATACAGTGTTACACTTTTATGCATATCGGATATATGCACATTTAGGTTATATGCAAAAAAATATTATATCCTGTTCCCAATCCTACGTACTTAATAATAAACATTGGCTTGTATGCACATCAAATTTTGGTTGTTGTATGCAAACTTTGGGGCTCCATAGCGACCGCTCCAACACTTGGCCTCTTCAAGTCCAAGCTGCGCCTCTCACTGCTTGTATCCTGCGATTGCCCATCTTAACATTTCCACCGTTCCAGCTGCACGTGCACCAGCACTTATAATCAGTCTTTGCACCCCTAGCACCTTACCTGTCATATTCCCTCGACAAGGCCCCCTGACTGTACTGTCTTCCGCCCTTGCCTACCTCCCCCCCTGTATCTCCCCTCCTGCCCTTGCCCCAACCACCTCCTGCTCACCCTTACCCCTGCATCTCCTACCCCAATCTCCTACCCTCACTTCTCCCCACCGACCCCCCGTCTTGCTCATAGCTCAAGTCTTTGTACTGGTTATTACATGTCTGTAAGTCAGTGACTATATGTTTGTAACTAAAATTATGACTGCTGCACACGCTGACGTGGAACCTTTGTAAAAGAGCCTCGGCTCAAAGGTATTATAATCCTAGATTGAAATAAATAAAATAAATAAATAAATAAATAGACATTAATACTATCAATCACACCTGTTAAACAGATGCTGACTTGCTGCTAGTGGTTAAATTTGGTGTCCGGTCAAAACCGCGACAACAAATACGCACTGTCAAAAACTGCATGGTCATAACAGCGCCACGCAGTTTCGGAGTTAGTATATCTAATCTAGCATGGTTTTGGACTGTGTGGTTTTGTACTGACCATGCAGCGTTGTTATCGACCGTACTGTTTTTGACTGCACGGTCTTGCCACACAATAGCGCCATTAAAATTAATGTAATTTTTAGTCAGTTTCAACCTGTCTATCAGAGCAAGCAGCCATGGAGAAAACAAATAGCTTAAATAGCTCAGAGTCTGCAACATTTGATGAATTGATATGTTGAGTTTGATACATTCAATAAAGATAAAAGTGAGTAGTATGTGAGAAAGTGTCATGCTAAGTGGCTCCAATGATGTCAGTACAAGTTTGGTTGTGTGCCATTTCAGATGTATGCACAAAAATAGGATGTCCCAAGCATGTGCATACATCAGGAACTGACTGTAGCTCTTGCTCAGTTAGAGTATTGCTGTAAAGATCATTCAGTGCCTCACCTAACAAGAAATGGGTGCTGCTTTCTTCGCAGTGCATCTTTCACACGTCCATTCACTACTTATGTGACTATCAGTGAGGAAACCAGATGATGATTCATCCCAGGCTTAGCACACTCAGAGGTGATAATGACCATCTACCACTACCTATGGGAAAAAAAAACTCTTCTTAAAAAATAGTATGACTGTTCTTATAAATGTGCTTGACTGCCATTGAACATAATGGGCAAAAATCAGGACATCCGAACAAATGTTCTTATAAATGGGATATCCTTATATCCAATGTTCTTAAAAGAGGGCTCCACTGTACTGGCCACACCAGTAGAGAATCTTCAGAGATATTATATGCTCTGAGAACCTATTATCATGCCTTATACACCCAACAAGAGGCCCCCTCTATAGAAGCTATTTAAGCCTTTTTGAATGTTCCCCTACCACATCTGATGTCAGTGCAGGAGGCCCTCCTTACTTGTATTATGTTGCTAGTGAAAGCCCTGAAAAATACAGAGTCAAGGCCCAGATGGGAATGGGGTGGAATTTTATCATGTATTCATGGAACCCTTGCATGGATCACTACTCCATGTCTTCCAAGAGGCATTCATCTCAACCAATTGCCGTGACACGTGTTATGCCACAATTTGAGCAATTCCTAAAGCTAATAAAAACAACCTTTATTGTGACTCCTACTACCTGATTTCAGTGTTAAATTTAGATCATAAATTATTTACGGGATTATTAGCACACTGCCTGGATGAGATTCTCCCCACTATAATAGATCTGGATCAATCTGGCTTTATCCGCAAGAGACAAACTGTGGGTAATGTTAAACAGACATTGTTAACAAGGGACAAATTACTGTAATCCTGCACCCTGGCCCTAAATTTTAGTCTAGAGGCCCAAAAGACACTTGTCAGGGTTAATTGGTCCTTCTTACAGCAAACATTGCTGAGCTTTAAATTCCGCCCATTCTTGGAACTTCTTCAAGGGCTTTATCACAGTCCGAGAGGTTCAGCAAAAGCTAATGGGTCAATATCACACTTTTTCTCCTTATCATGGAGTACCTGTCAAGGCTTCCCCTTGTCTCCATACCTGTTTGCCCTATATGTGGAACCTGTAGCACACTATTTATGTCAAACACACAGTATAAAAGGCATAGAGATGCATGGTCACACTCATAAAGTGGCATATTGTGCTGAATACCTTTTATTGTATTTTACTGACCTTGAACAGTCATTGCAGGTGTTAATGACCTGTTTTACAAGAATAGAATCTCTGTCTGGTTACAAAATTAATGAAGACAAAACAGAGGTGTTACAACTTCACTATAATCCCTTCCCTGACACTTGGGCTGCATATCCTTTTCGTTGGGACAGACTACTGTACATACAAAAATATGCAGGTATTCAGATCAGCACCTCTCTCACAAAATCATATTACTTAAATTTCTCTGCTTTGGAACAAGTGGTTAGGAAAGATTTTCAAACCTGGATGCACCTACCACTTACCCTTCATAACAGCACATAAACAAGTCAAATGAATATTTTGTTGCAATACGTATATTTATTTCAAACTATCCCTATTTATCTGGGCCACCCTGCTTTTCAAAAATGGAATAAATAGTTCACTTGTTTTTTATGGAGAGGGGGCCATCTGTGGTGGCCCTTAAAAAACTCTAGCTAGCCAAAAACAAAAACCCAGAGCATAGCTCCTTTCTTGACCTAATCCTTGTAAGCAAGCCTCACCTCTTCCACTCAGGTGTATTCTTTAATGACATCAGCGACCACTGTGCCATTGCATGCGTAAGGTCGATGCAACTCCAAACCTCCTCTTCCTCTAAATACTGTACATCCATAAGAGATGTAAATGGAACTTCTGCCCAGATGCTTTTCTCTATGACCTCCAGTATGCTAACTGGCAGAAATTTTACCTCACATCTTCTGTGGAAGAGGCACACGAGGTACTTCATGAAATACTCACTGAAACCCTAGACCTCCATGCCCCAGTTAGCAAAAGCAGAACCAAAAGAAAATCCTGTCCCTGGTTCACGGATAACCTAAAGACTGTCTTATGGCATAGGGATGCTCTTTGGAAAAGAGCCAGAAAGTCTAAATTGGTCACAGACTGGTCTGCTTTCCGAATCACAAGGAATTTCTGCACGAAAACTATCAGAGCTGCGAAGTCTAGTTATTTCCACTCTGAACTTAAAGCATCCACTAACTCTGCTACTAGGTTTTGGAAAACTTTAAGGGAGGTGGAAGGCCATGACAGCACTTGCACACCTCCCCACAAAATTTCGACTGGTGGTATCCACACTACAGATAAAATGAGATTCTTGACCTCCCTAACAATCACTTTGCCACAGCAGGGATGTCTTTTGATACCTCCCCAGCACAGTTCCTTAGTCAGTCATCTGGTTGCCACGATCTGGAATCTGTTGACCCTTATCGCTCTTTCTCCTTCTGTCCGGTCACCGTCAAATAGGTTGAGGATCTCTTTCTTCAACTTGATACTAAGAAAAGTGCACGCCTGATTGAGTCTTTTCTTCCTAAAGTTGGCCTACTATATGTTGGCTCCCCTATTACCCACCTTTTCAATTTGTCTCTCAATCAGGGTTCCCTCCAAAAGGCCTGGAAGATGGCCCATGTCATCCCTCTATTCAAATCAGGGGACCCCTGTGACCTAAATAATTACCACCCAATCTCCTTGCTCCTGGCCTTGTCAAAACTATTGGAGAAGGTAGTAAATGAACAGCTCAGATCTCATCTGGAAAGTTTTAATCTACTAAACCCGATTCAATCCGGTTTCCATCCCATGTATAGTACCTCCACTGCCCTTGCTAAAGTTATAAATGACTGGCAGTCTGCACTTGATAACAAACAATACATATGCGCCTTGTTTCTGGACCTTAGTAAGGCTTTCGACATGGACCATGATTTGCTCCTGATGACCCTGAAGAAAGTTGGGTTGGGCAACCTGGCCCTAAATTGGTTCATAAACTATCTTGTGGACAGAGAGCAGCAGGTCAAGGCTTAAGGAGACGTAGCACCAAAAAATATACTCCTTAGAGGTGTCCCCCAAGGATCCATACTTGGTCCACTTCTCTTTACCATTCATATTAATCAAATTGACACTGGCCTAAAGTCATTTAGTATCCATCTCTTTGCTGATGATACAGTGCTATACATTGACAGATCAACTCCAGATCAAGCCATTTTGTACCTCCAGAACGATTTTGACATCCTCCAAAAAAATCTACTCAACTTGAAACTCCTGCTCAATGCCAAAAAAACTAAGGCCATGATTTTCTGTCCACTGGCCCCTCATCAAAAAAAACAAAACAGATAAGGTTCCTCACATACGCACCCTTTTGGGAGAAGCCCTGGAGTTCGTGGAACAATTCAAATACCTGGGGGTCTGGAGTGACTACAAGTTGTCCTTCATTGATCACATTGAAGAACTCACTAAGAAACTGCATCAAAGGCTTGGTATTTTCTTCAGGATCAAGCACTCACTAACCCAGGAGGCTAGAAAACTCCTAGTCCAAGCTACCTTCTTGCCTTTCCTAGATTATGCGGACTTCCTATATGGCCATAGTACTAGCACAGCTCTATCCAAGCTTGATACCCTATACCACAGAGTCCTTAGGTTAATTTTGGATGCCCCTTATTACACGCACCACTGCATCCTCTGTTCTTCCGTAGGCTATAGCTCCCTTAGCTTCAGGAGGCAAAAGAATGCTATTCTATGGACATATAAGGCACTCACTCATAAATTACCTCAATACCTCATAAGTTGCTTAACTCCCTGCATCCCTAGTGTCTATTTTCTCAGAAGTCTTACCTTCTTATCTCTGGCTATCTCTAAAGTTAAAATGCGCTTTGGTAGAGCCTCAATAAGCTTCACTTTTCCTACACTCTGGAATAAGATCCAGAAAACCTTAAGGCTCGCTTCCCCTATCACATTCTCCCTCTTCAAATCCTTGTTCCTGAGGACCTTCTCCGAGGTCTGTCATTGCTTCAAGTCAGGGTCTTAACATCACAGTTTGTTACTGCTTTAAATTTTGGACTTAAACCTCAACCATTGCCTGAGGTGTCATTTGAGTCCTCCCTTCTGTCATTGTCCAAATCAAGGTCCCAACATCACAATCTGTCTTTGTTTCAAATATTGGACTTAAACCCCAACCATTGCCTGTGACATCTGTCGTGTTTCTCCCTTAGAACAGTCCTTCCTCCCTAAGCCATCATGTCCAACCCTCTCCTATCTCATCTGACCTTCCCTCTCCACTCCCTATTACCCCCTTCCCTTCCCACCCCACTTGCCAGGCCATGCCTACTTTGCTTATCAAAGGACTCTTACATCTCAATCTTTTTTGCACTTTGACGCTAGAGGAACTGCCACTCCTGCTCACTATGACTCCTCCAATGATGTTTACTGTATAAACTTTAGCTCATTACCTTATGTCCCTATATCTGTATCTATGCAATTGCATTTAAATGGCACCACCTCCTGTTGAACCTATTGATATGTTCTGGTGGAAGTATCTTGTTACATGTGATGGTTATATGTTATTATGTTGTCATTATTACTATGTAATTGTTGTGTATGTTCACTCAACCTGTTTTGTCTTAACCCTGTTGGCAATTGTTTTGCCCCAGGTCCATCTTGTAAATGAGCTTGTCTCAATGATGTTCCACCTGGCAAAATAAAGATTTTAATTGATTGAAAGGAGGGTTGGTGCTCCCAGATGTGGTTTTGTCTGCACAGGCTGCATTAATGTACCATGTACTCCACTGGAGAAGGTCAAATCGGAGTCTCAGAAGGACTGAAGTAGAGACAGCTGATATGACCCCCACAGTAGATGCTTACTTATTTGGCTCCCAAGATCTACAAGGTGATCAGAAGGTCCCACCATTTTTTCACCATGGCATTATTTAAGTAGCACAATATTTTTGCTCAGAAATATTATAAGCAGACTATGCAAAACAAAAATGCCACTAACAGCTTAATCTGGTTCAATGTCAGTTGATTACCACCTGTATCTCCCCCAACAAGGTTGAAAATAGGCAGAATTATCTAGTCCTCCTTTCCCAGTCAATAAAAACTAAATAAAAAAATGGTTGAGGCAACACAAGATAACTACTGTGATTCATACCAGTGGAGGGACTACAGTTGGAAAACCATGATTAGGTTTTTCCACGCTCCTTAAATTATGGCAGAATTCTCCTCTACACATGATGCCTGTTGTTGGAGAGGATGTGGATGCGAAGTATCAATGCACACATATGTACTTAGGATGTGTCTGATACTGCAGCTTTTTTGAGCAGCAGTACAGCGGGACATACAAGCAATTATTGACAGTTTTGGCTCACTAACCCCACAAATGGCTTTGTTATTCCATTACCCCCAATTCTGAAAAATAAAATTCATCACTATTTACTAGGTATCTTTTTAACTGTGGCAAAAAAGGTCATCACACGACTGTGGCTAAAACCAGACCCTCACACAAAGCCGAAGAGGGAGAATACAATATGGGAAATTTATAAAGTGGAGCAAATGACTGCTTGCCTGTGAGGAATGGAAGACAAAAAAAAGAACAAGTGGAACCCATGGCTAATGCACATTATGCAACATAGGTCAGATATTATCCCATAACTTTGTTCCTACAACCTGGAGAATTTAGGGTGGGGCCGGGGTTTGGATCCGGGCACCCCTGCGTATGCAAGGGATTCCCAACTGTGATTAGGGAAGACCTCTTATTTAGTAAGACAATGTGTTGGGTAAAGTTCTCAGTTTCATAGCTGGATTGCTATTTGCTATGGATGTATAATAATGAGATATATTTAACTATATATATATATATATATATATATATATATGTAACTATATGGGGTCTATGTAATATGAACAGACAGTTCAGGAGTTGGGCAATGCCAGTGTTGCATCACTTGATCGTTCAACCCTTGAGCAATCTTAATCTCCAACCTTAACTGATGCTTTAACTCATCAGCTCTGAGACACCATTTTGAAATAAGGTTAAGCGATGGAATCTTTAGACTCTGAAAATTCTGTCTTTTTTTTTGCAATGAATGTTCTTAAAAAGTTTTATAAAGCACCAGTCCTATAGCATGCTTTATGAATAGCCCACAAGCACTAAACCTGTCCTAAGTGGCACTGGGCCTATAACCTGCTTTGCGAGTGGCCTGCAGGGCTAAGGCGAAGCCTGCAACCCATCCCACACATCCCTTGGCCAGTTGCAGATTGTGGCAATAGCATTGTGTGGGCCCCATGAGAAGCAGCGCACCCACGGGACGTGGCACTGGACCTTTAGCATGCTTTTTGCATTGGGCTGCACTGAAATTCACCACTTGGGTGATAGTGAGGGAGGCTGGTAACCACCCTGCTCTACAAATTTGGTTAAAAAAAAAAATAAAGTTATAGGTGATAGAAAAAATATATCTCAGTTCCAAAAAAGCAAACTGCACATGTCCATGGACTTGAATGGGAACTGTCATTTTCAGAATTTCTTAATGTCTGAAAGGCCATAAAAAGTTAATTTGAGTAAGGTATTGTGTTTATCTGTGAGTCTTTGCAGTTCAGAGTTATTCATATGTAAATCTGCCTGTAATTAAGAGCTGGGGGCAGTCGTGTTTTAGGCTTCTGACAGGAAATGATGTAATCGAGGGACTTTGCCCTGCTTTGACAATAGATACTCCAACAGATTAAATAGGAAATCATCTGTTTTTTAAGTGTGTTTTAAGGTGTTATTACAACGCTTTCTACATTTATAATAATTGTTTTGTATGTGCATTGAAACTAGTGAGTTATCACCTTTACATTTCAAACTGCTAGTAAAAATAATCCATCTTCAGGATTGCTTTAACCTCTAGGCTGTACTGCCAGCTCATCATCAAAAACTACACATATCTCAAGGCTGGCTCTGTGGTGCCAACAGGTATTGGGGCCCCATATCAGGATTTCCAAACCCTGGCTGTGTTCTTGTCAGTACAGATTTCTGGGACTGCCACAGCACCAATGTCTGTCTTTTTCTATTCCCTGTCTTACAGCCTTTTCTCTTACAATTTCATGTGTGAACTCAGGTCTACAAGATGCAAATGTGGCTCCGTACCTACTGGCCTGGCATCATGGGGCCAGCCTTGAAATATGTACTTTTTGATTATCAGCTGGCAGTACAGCCTAGAGGTTAAAAGCAAAGAGCTGTGAATAAGCTTCGTTCATCCAGCAGAATGGGTTTTGTTTCCAGCATGCTCAACTTGTACTGTATATTGCATGACCAGAGCAAGCCACGTAACCTCCCTGTGCTCCCAAACCACACACGGGAACAAGCTGTAGCTCAGTGTGCCTTTTCTGGACAGACAGTAAAAACAATCTGAGCAAGTGCTACAGTATGATTCTGACAATATAATTGTTTTGTATATGCATTGAAACTAGTGAGTTATCACCTTTACATTTCAAACTGTTAGTAAAAATAATTCAGTAGAATTCTGGCATTGTTACGGTAGAAAATCCCATTCCATTCAGAGTATTTCAGTCCTGCCTTGCCCTACCTTCTCTTCAGTAAATACTGAGCAGAAGTATCTATTTAGGATAGATGCTTTTACATGGTCCTCCTCCTCACACGCCCCCTTATCCCCTTTGATCTTAGCAATACTCCCTCTGGACTTTCTTCTTTCACTAATGTATCTATAGAAAGTCTTGTCACCTTCTTTTACTGTTCGTGCTAGTGTTTCCTTGGTTTGGGTATTTGCCTGCCTTACTGGCTTCCATGCTTCCCTTAGGGAAGTTTGGTATGCCTCCCTATCTTCATCCTGCTGCATTCCCTTATATTTCCTGAAGGCCAGCCTTTTGGCTCTGACCTTTTCTGCTACTGTGTTTGAGAACCAAAGTGGTTTCCTTCTTCTTTTGCACTTCCTTTTCTCACTAACACAATGGGATGTGGCTTCAAGTATTGCATCTTTAATGCTTGCCCACTTTGCCTATACCCCCTCACCTGTATTTCTTTTTGCCAGGGCTAGCTTAACTTTGTTGGCCATCTTATCAAAGTCAGCTCCTCTGACATCCCATATTTTTGCCTTGGAACGGGATGATTTTGTTCTAGTGGCCAAATTGAACCATACCATGTGATGGTCACTGGCACCCAGGTGACCTTCTACCTGGAGATCTCTAGTTACAACTTCCCAGTTGATATTTATGGTTACAACCAGGAGGTTGTAATCAACACCTGTCAATCAAGCAACACCACTGAAAGTTAACTGGCACGTAGTTTCACTGTGGGCAAGCTGAGCATCTTGCCCAACATGGCTCCATGACCGAGCACCGGTACAAGCACTCAAGCTTTGCCACACACTGTTAAGAGAAGTAAGATTTTAAATATTTTTAAATATCTATCTAGTTAATCCTGCCTTGAAAATGAAAAAATAAATCTGGTTGATCCTGCCACTCATACACTTCGAGCGTGACTTACACTATGCAGCAATGTTGACAGACCGCGACTTTCCAGAATGTCGTTACCACTGTAATGTAATGTCTCTGACAGAAGTGCTGCACTAACTGAACTGTGCTGAAAGGGGAAAAATATCACTATTTAATAAATAAAGTAATGTATGGGTGTGTGTAAAAAAACAGAATTTTACACATACACACTTGGTGTGCGATGCTTTTATAAACCCCTCAGGGTTTATGTTGCATCCCACGCCTCGGGTGTGTGTTAAATTCTGGTTACACACACTCACCCATATATCATTCTATATTTTAATAATGCTTTTCAGGTTATGCATGTTTTAGCAATATTGTCCATCTATGTGTTTTTGCAATTAATAGGTAATTGTGTCCTATTTTTTTCTTTTCAAGTCAACTCTAGATAGAAAGAGTATAATATTTTCAGAATCTTAACACATGCTCAAAACCCATTCTGCTAGATGAATGAAGCTTGTTCACAACTGTACTGCCAGCTGATAATCAAAAGCTACACATTTCAGGGCTGGACCCATGATGCCAGGCCAGTAGGTATATAGCCACATTTGCATCTTGTAGACCTGAGTTCACACCTGAAATTGTAAGAGTAAAGGCTGCAAGAGAGGGAATGGAAAAAGACAGAAGTTGGTGCTGTGGCAATCCCAGAAATCTGTACTGACATGAACACAGACAGGGTTTAGAAATCTTGATATGGGGCCCCAATACCTGTTGGCACCACAGAGCCAGCCTTGAGTTGTGTAGTTGTTGATGATCTGCTGGCAGTATGGCCTAGAGGTTAAAGCAATCCTGAATATGGATTATTTTTACTAACAGTTTGAAATGTAAAGGTGATAACTCACTAGTTTCAATGCACATACAAAACAATTATTATAGATGTAGAAAATGTTGTAATAACACCTTAAAACACACTTAATAAAACAGTTGATTTTGTCTTTTACTTGTTGGATTAACTACAGTTAAAGGGGGGCCTAGACCCTCGGTGACATAATTTCCTGTCAGGAGCCCAAAATATATGGCTGTCACCAGCCCTTAATTACAGGGTGATTGACATATAAATAACTCTGGACTGCAAAGACTCACAGATAAACACAATGACTCAATCAAATTAGCTTTATATGGGCTTTCAGACTTTAAGAACTCCTGTTGATGACAGTTCCCCTTTAAACAAAGCCACAATGAAAGGCTATGAAAAAGACACATCCACTAATGCATTCCTACACTTTGATAGTGCCCACCCAGTCAATTTAAAAAAAATCTATTACCTATAGCCGGATGCTGTGTATTCCCAGGAACTGCTCCTCATATACTGATTTTGAAACTCAGGCAATGGAACTAGAAAGTCATTTTCTGAACAGGGAATAATGGACACAATTACTCAAGAGGGCTTTCACTGCATTTAGAAACAGCAGACAGAGCGACCTATTAGCGAATGAGTACACCGGAAATACAGTTAGAGAATGGGGCCCCATTACTTTCTCTACAGAATTTAACCCGATTGCTGGCTAAATAGGCAGCATTATATGGGAAAATTTGCCAATTTTACTTGCGGATTCCACGTTAGAGGGAGCAGTGGGAAGCACTCCAAGAGCAACCTATAGAAGAGCTCCAAACATTCAGAACAAAATTGTCCACTGTCATTTTTCTTCACTAAAACCAACACAAAATACTTGGTTGCCTAAAAGACCTGCAGGAAATCATAAATGCCTGAGGTGCAACATATGCCAGTACATATACACTGGAAAAGATTTATCACCTAGTATTGTACAGTATTGTTGTAAATTACTTTATACCGTGTGATACCAACGTTGTAATCTGTCTTATCTGGTGCACATGTGGTCTTGGGTATATGGGAAGGACTGTCAGGACTTTTAAAGGGTGGGTTCAAGAACATGTCCACTACATTGTAAACAAGAAATGTGAAAAAGCTGTGGAGAGGCACTTTGCCAAAAGGCACAGTTCGGACCCAAATGATCTCAAATGCATGGCGATCAAAGCTATTAAATGTGGTAAAAGAAGGGGTGACAGAGTGATCTTACTCCTAAAAAGGGAAAGTTACTAGCTCTATAGACTGAACACAGTCAACCCACATGATCTTAACAAAATGTGGGACCTTAACCTGTATTTATGAATATTTTTATGTTGAGGGCATTCTCTGAAATTTTTTTTATCAACTACTTCAACCAGTCTGAACTCTGTCTTTCAACCATCTGGTTTCTGGGCATCCCCCATACAATCTATTCCACTACCAGCTCATTTCGGCTTCCAGTCGCCCCCCCTTCACATACTTTTAAATCATTACTTGAATTAGTGTCCCTCATATAATAACTGACTTTTTACTCCCTTTTTTCATTATGTATTTTATGTGTTTTTTCCCATTGTTGCCCTTCCCAGTCCCAGATGTGTGTGCCATGTTCTGAGATTTCCTCCCGACTTGCTGCTCCCTCCCATCTGCGCTGCCACTGGACCTCTACCCAGTGGCAGCAGAACTATGAGGGCGGACAACCACCCCAGGAGAGAAAAGCTGCCGTTAGGCACTCAATCTTGCTCTGCCCCTCCCCCTGTGCCGGCACCCCGACAACCCAAGGTGATTCCCGAACCTGGGTCACCGGCATGGTGCGAGGTGTGGCATCCAGTGCCTCAACTCTCAGCACCACCGAGTTGGCTTTTTTACTCCCTTTCTTTGGAATATCGCCTCAATTGCATGGAGATCCTACTTCCTTGTGACTCTGCTTTACCGGCCCCCCTCAGTCCCATCCGCAAACTCTGTCCCAGTCCTGATACACTCCTGCATCTACTTTCTCTTGCTCCTATATACTGGCGATTTCTTCCCATGAACTTCATTTAAAATTTTGAAGCTCTGACAATAAATATGAACATAGATGTATGATTACTATTGCAGGGCTAATTTTTTGAAAATGCTGTAACAGTTCTATATGAATTAACATCCTGCCTGTGTTCTCATTCTAGGTTCTGTGATTAATTTTGGAATTTATGAAATCTGGAATTTCCTTTTCACTGACTACTAGTCTGTGGATCCCCACGAAATAGCCTTGAAAGTCAAGGGTGATCACTGTATCTGGCCAGGAATTAGGATTCCTCCATACATATGGCGAATGAATTTAAAATAAATTTATATGTATATATTTAGTTGAAAAATTAGGAGGTCTGAATTGAAAAGTTGCCTAATAATGTAGAAATTGATTTGTAACCTGTAAAGTATGAGCTTCATGCACAGGTTCAGCAAATTCTGAGTTACCCATTTATGTGTTGCTTTGTTTTTATGTTTGATTTTTATATTTTATGTGTGATACCTGTATTGTGCAATTATATAACTGGTGCACCTGTTTTATGTTATCAGTGGGGACTATAAAATGCTTTGAGTGTCTCCTAATTATTGCCACCCTAATGAAACCTTGGTTGAAGGCGAAGTGCTGAGGTACATGCTTCACTTAGGTGTCTGGCTATGGCTCTTATTCTGTGCAATTTGTGAATAAATGATAGTTTGCTGAAGTCAGTGGTATAAGCCGTATTTTTGTCCCGTTGGAGGGCAACTGCCTTGTATCTTATTTTGCAGAAAGTTGGTCTTTGTCGTGTTTGTTCTCAACTTTAGCGAAAAAAAACTCTGAACCAAATTTCACCAAACTTGTAATGCCAAGGGATTCTGGGCTGCAGATCATGCTTTTGAAAGATTTCCTGAAAATCTGTCAAGAGATAGTTGAGATATGCAGTAAACAGCTAAAAATCATGATTTACCATTACAGTGCTTACTCAGCCCTAACTATAGTGGCACTACTTGACTACCATGCCAGTATAACTGCCTGTTAAAGGCCTGAAAGAAGAGCATTTTTTTCTAATTAGCCCCCGTGCTGGCACCTTTGGAGGGTCAACAAAGGTTCCCAGTGGCCAAACTTACACTGCAGCTGCTTGCGGGAACCATAAGCCTGGGATGTTACTGCAAGCCACTAGGAAATTGATGTGGCATCTTCATGGAACACCCAACCTTCAGGAGTCTGCAGCAGGATTGCTCACTGCATGTCTTCCCTCTGGTGGCATAGTGGACAAACCAGACATGGCGACTCACTGTGGGAGGAAGGCAACTGACTGTGTTCAGGCATGCTGTTGGATGCCCGAATTTACAGGTCTCACCACAGCTACACTTGAGGAGGGTGGGATGGTGAAAAAAAAAAAACAAAAAAAACAAGGAAGAGAAAAACAACCCAACCACAAAATGAGGCTGCTGGCAATCATGGGCCCCACGTCCTCACAACCTTACCCACACTAGATGGGGATACTCCTGAAGGACATGCCACTGGGGTTGGCTGTGGAAGATGATGGGAAAAGGTGAGGGGTTGCTGGGCTGGGGGGGCTGCCAGGACAGATCTTAGAAGGGTGGCCAGAGGAGTAGGTTATATAATGAAAAAAAAAATAGTCTTTCCCTTGAATGTCATGAATGAGGCAGAGCTAGTTTGTAGAATTTTGTAGAATAATGCAATTCAAAATGGTTGTCCTATAAAAATGTAAATATCAAATAGGCTGACCCATGAAAGTGCGACATGAGATTTGTACCATGGTGCTGAGACCCCCACCTCACACAAATCTTGAAATACAAAATAAGTATTCCAGCTGTGCACAAACCAGGATTGTGTACAGTACTGATGTGAAATACTGACTCATGCACGGTGCAGTGCAATACATATACAGTACTTGTACTATATGATCCAGTCCTTGGAAAATATACATATCATCACCCACCCAACCCATGCCTTAGGGGGCCTTGTTGCCCATCTGCAAAGTCCATTTCTGTGTCCCTCCCTGTAATCCCTGGTAGTCCAGTCTGCCCCAGCCCAAACCCCAAATCTATAAAGTTCTTGGTAGTCCAGTGGATCTACACCCCCCAGCTCTAGTTACTCGCATGTGCCATTCACATGTCTGGAAACTACAAAGATGGATTGCTGACTTCATTGAAGGAGCTGTGGGATCGGGTACAGGGCTTTCAGTAAGATTTATGATTTAAGAGTCCTGGACTCTGGAAAAAAATATGTGGGTCCTAAATAAAAGTTTGAGAGTCCCTCAGAATTTTGTGAGGGTCCCTAAAGAAGTGCGGCATCATCATGCCACCCCCTGTCTCAGCTGCCAAATGACAGAAAGTGTTGTAAACCTAGCTAAAAATAGCTTGCACAATGCAAGCTATTTGTTGCTTAGTTTACAAGTGCCAGTCTGTCATCCCCCTTCTTTCAATATTTGTTTAATCCCTTCTCACCAAGTCCTTTAGTAAACAGCCCACACCCACCTACCCATCTGAGTCACTTCACAGCACCCCCTCTTTTAACAACCCCACCCAAGTCCCACCATCCCCACCCTCTCCCTTAAGAAAAAAACATCCATCTGATTCCCACCACCCTCCCTGCCCAGACCTTAATTATTGATTTTAGGACCAGTTACTAATTTTCAGTAATATTTTAATATACCCCATTTTGCACTGATCCTCAACTTTCTTGTCTCACCGCAGAGCCCAAATGCCGGTAATGTCACCCCATTGCGCAAATTATGATGGGGCAAGATTACCAGCATTCTGATCCGGTGGTGGGAAAAGAAAGCTGAAGACTGGTGCACAGCAGAAGATATTAGGCTATGTATTAAAAATTAAGTAACAGGGTCTTAACAGCTGGGTAGGGACGGTGGTGGAGAAGAGGGAGTCCTGGCAATGAAGCCTGCTTTACGGGGATGCACATCGGGTACAAACACATGTCCTGACCTGCTCACAGAGTGTGAAGGATGTGAATACTTACTGTATGTCCCTGAGAGCCCTGTGGTATCATTACAAGAATAGAATGGGATTTTCTTCATACTGATTTTTCCCATTATTCCTACATTCTGAATATCTTGCCAAAGCTTCATAAAGACCCCCTGAATCCTCCAAGATGGCACATTGTGTCTGGTATTGTGTTACCAAATATAGAATAGTGCATGGGCGACCATCCGCAACAAGGCTGTGTTTCCATCGGGGGAGTTGATGATGTCATAGAGATCTCAAGAGCGAAGCTTGAGAGGTCTCTGAAATCATCAACTCCCGAGATGGAAACACAGACTTTGTTGTGGATGGTCGCCCATCCACTGTTTTTTATAGTATATGGTTCCCCAAAATAGATACAAGGTTCATACCTTGTTCACGCTTCTGCACTCCTCCTCGCTCGAGTCCCTTTCCCTAAGATAATGGTCCTCCTCCTCACTGCACTTACGTGCTCATGTTCCGGTCACGTCCGAGCTGCTCGCCATAGTCCCACTCTGCTTTTACCAAAACTGTGCCATTTTGTTAAAAAAAAAAAAAAAACAGCAAATTGATATTTTTGACAGACCGACCCGATTATGGTAGTCTGTGTCCACACTGTCTGCTCCCCAGACCGCTCGCTAAATTAGTCCGCCATTTTTGTATGTATTTCTTGAATCTCTGCCTGTTTCCACCAATCAGGTAGGAGCTCAAGGTGGAAAAGTTGTTGTACTATCGATGTGACATCAGAACGATAGTCCAACAACTTTTTTGACCTTTGAACTGTCCTACAACAAGATTTGGAAAACCTTTGTTTTCCATACACAATAAGCCCATACCATATACTATAGAAGAAATTGTTGCATTCAGTCAATTAATACTTCAAATCGTGAGGATACTACCATCTTTCACAAGGGACCCAATGGACATCCTGAGCAACATCAGTGGGTTTGAATTGAAGGACAAATTTCTATGGTTCTCCATAGATGTTTTCTAGTATCTATGCATTGAGCACAACAAAGGCATAATGGCAATAGCACATATACTGGATCACTACAGCTCACTCAGTAACAAGCTTAAACAGTTCATCATTGAAGCTGTGGAATCAGTGTTGCCAAACAACTTCTTGCTTTTTGATAGGGAATGTTATCTCCAAATGCACAACACAGAAATGGGGTCTTCATCATCCCTCTACTACGTCAACCTTTTCATGGATAGGTGGGGGAGGGTACTGTATTTGGCCCTGTTGTCAGCCCCACCACCACAACATCATACATGGTGCTGTTATATAGATGTTGTGCTGTGTGTGGGAGGCATCTAAGTCAGAGGCACAGAAGGTTATTGCCTACCTTGATCAAAATATTTGCAGTTTAAAATTCACCAGTTAGTTAATAAATACAATTTAATTTATTGGATCTTACACTTGCTGTACCTCTTGGCTTGGAGAAGAGGTACATGTTGAGGGTTGCAAGATGTCAAATGCTGGAAATTTCCTGCCCAGCACAAATATTTACCATCCCCGTGGTCTTATGGAGCGCATTCCTTATAGTCCTCTTTTACAACTATGCTGTAATTGCGCTGACATTGAGACATTTAAAGAGTAGGCCACTGAACTTTTTCAGAGATTTTTAGTCAGAGGATACCAAGAGAAAACATTGAGGACTGCTCTTAAGGCCAGACGGTTCAACAGAAATGAGCTATAACCAAAAGATACCATTAAGGGTTTTTTTCTACTTCGGTTAATCACTGACTTTAACAGTATATCTATGGGGCTAAGAAATAATGTAAAAAAAAAAAAAAACCTGTCATATCCTCCTAAAAGACCAGGACCTACATTAGCAACAGTTTTGCCCAGTACCACAGGACTAATTTTTGAAGGGGAAGAGTGTTGGTGACACAGTGGTGAGAAGTTTTCCTTTTGAGCTAGAAAACAACATGAACCCTGTATGGCTGCTGGCTCTGACAAAGGGCTTCCACAAATGTGGAAAATATGATGTCTGTAAATACACTCTGGAAGGAAAAAGATTCATTCACCCATGCACCAACCACTGTGAACTGTAGCTCATAGATGTTTTATCAGTTCTATAACATCACTTGTGGTGTATGTGTGTTGCTCCCTGTGTGGACATACTGTATCTGTGTGTGTCACACTATTTGTCCACTATAACAAGGGGTCCAAGGGCAGTAGTCCTGAGGAAGGAAGAGAGAATACCCTGAGGGCACATTTCACAGTTGCCTAGAATGGGGATCTAGGGCACTTTAATTGTATGGGTTTGGAAATCATCCCCCCAGAATAAGAGATGGTGAAAGAAGAAGATATTATTACAAAGGGAATCAAAATGGATATTTGAATCAGTAGCCCTGGTACAACATGACTTTAATGAGAAATTCGATTGTCCCCGTCTGATAAAGTTGATATTATTGATGACCTTATCATCTCTCTCTTTTCTCCTTCCTTTCTAGTTGTGATGTTGGATAATACCAAGAAATTAAAAAGCAGAAAATTCTAAATGTAAGCTGAGCCATCCAAGATGTGACTTAGGACTCTTTTTTGATCAGGTTTAAAACCTTACATGTGAAGGAACAATTTATAATATTCTGCAGTGTAACTAATTCATTAATTCTCCTTCAAAGTTTCTTTCTTCATTTTTGCTCATACAGTAATTTAGATTTGTTATAGGACACATTATCATGTAAGTCTAATTTTAAGACCTGGGCATATCTCTGTAATTAGTCATGTGTGGTGATATCCAATTTAGAGGTGTAAATTGGTATGTGCTATTATTTTTAGCACATTTTCCAAGCAAACACCACATAGTTTAATCTGCCACTGAAAAGGCAAGATGGTTATAAAGAGTTTAACACAAAAGTTATAATTTAAGGAGGCACTGGCCCCAACATTCAGAATGTTAGCATATCGCTAACATGAATAGTGCCGCACTAACCAGGCATTGCATATTTGGATGGGTTAGAGGCCTTATTCAGAGTGCCCCAGTGCATGGCACTCTGCTGACAGTTTAAATGCATAGAATATACCGCTGTGCCTATGCAGTTGAGGGAACCTTCTTAAAGATACAGGGTTCAGTGCTACTGCATATATGGCAGGTTTGAGAAGCAGCAACAGGCCACTATGGTGGCACTAATTACAGATTACCTTGCCTTTATCCCTTCTTTTCACACCCTTCATGGTGCTATTATTTTGAGGATGTTTCCTCTGTTAAGTATCTTGGTGTCTGGCTTGACCATCATCTTAGCTTCTCTCTTCATATTAATGTCATTCACCAAAAGTTTCACCCCAGGCTTGGTGCACTTTACAGGAACAACGCGAGTATCCAGCTTCCTACATGCTGTGAGATTGTTTTAAAAATTATTCTCCCTATTTTTGATTATGTTGATATAGTCTACAGTGGAGCTTCTTGCTAGACTGGACCCACTTTTCAATTTGTTTTGTCATTTTGCTTTATATTGTTCCCATGTACTCACCACTGTTCACTCTACTCTGTTGTTTCACTCCCGATGCCAAGCACCCTTCCCACTCTGTGTTCTTTATATCTAAATTCTGGTTTGGTTTGGTTCCCTTCCTTCCCTCTTATCCTCTCCCTCAGCTTCCTGCTATCTTTTACCTAATATTGCTTCTCGTTCCCTCTAGGAAATATACAGCTGGCCAATCTGCCTTCTCTTATTGTTTTCCTAAACTTTGGTCCTCCCTTCCCTTGTTTATTCACTCTGCCGCTTTGGTTTTCTCCTTAGCGTCTTTCCTTCATTACTTTTTTCTGCCTCCTGCACCTATTCTTGACTCTCTTCCTTCATTGTCTCACTTGCTTTGCCCTGACAATCTGTTTTCCCCTTACCTATGTATATGTTATTCTGACTTGTATTTAAAGTTTTATTATTTCTTCATTTAAATCATATTACGGTATTGTATTTTCTATATATATTGTAAATGCTTTATGTGATGTTCCCCATCCCCTTCACCCAGGATGCATCTGGAAATGAGTTGTTACCAGCTTAGATATGTCTTTCCTGGTGAAACCTTTGAAATAAATAAATACATTACACAGCCCTGCCCTCACAAGCACACACACTGGTACTTGATCACATGACCCTCCGCTCCTGGCCAAGTGCCAGAGCAGCTGTAGGTCCCTTGCAGTCTAGCGGTCCCATCTCCCAATCCCAATACCAACGGTTAATATTGTTTCCCATGCCCCTGGTAGTTTAGTTGTCCCCGTCCCACTCAATGCCCACCCATACATTGTAATATTAATTCTGCTGTCCCTGGCAGTCTAGTGGTGCTCCTGCCTCCCTCAGTGCTAGTCTGTATGTTATAATATTAATTGCCACTGTCCCTCTCAGTCCCGTGATCCCCCCTTTTTAAAACATTTACCCGGCTAGTAGTCTAGTGGTTCTCCTTGTTGCCCATCTGTACACAATTTAACTTGTTTCCACTGTCCCTGGTAGTCCAGTGTCTCCCCGTCCCTGATGCCCATCTGTACACTTTAACTTATTTCCACAGTCCCTGGTAGTCTAGTGGCTCATCTCCCCACCTGGGCACTGATACATTTTCTGTACCTCCTTCCTGTTTTACCCACTCTGTACCCACCACTCACAACCCCCATCTGCACACAACTCTCCCTGTGAATGTCAATCCCACCACCGTGCTTGCTGCAGCAACTGGTACAGACCCTCCACTCACCTCCTCAGCTGCTCACTGTCTGTGTGACAGGGTGTGAGCACCTGTGTACAGTACAAATAGTTGCTGGGTGGGAGGGGGGCTACTAGACTACCAGGGACTGTGAAAACAAGTTGAAATGTGTACAGTGGGCATCAAGGTGGCTGCTTGTCTGACAGTGTCACCCTGGCCAGTCATGCATTATTTCATGTGCACCACTAAAAATGTTGCTGCAGACAGAGCCAGTTTTGAATTTAGGGCCTTTGTTTCCTACCTATCTAAAAAGGAAAAAGGTGATGCACTCCTGAAAGATCCACTTGGACTCCAAAATATATTCCATAATATAGCAAGCATTTGTCAATGCCAAATGTTTGCCCTGGTATTGCTGTTGTACCAGGTCTTGCTTGTACACATTTTTACTATATATTTACCCAGGATAGAGCAGATGGAATGCAATAGCTCATTTTAGTGGTGTTCTGCTTTGACACATTGTTATATTGTAATTACCCAGGATAAAGCAGCTGAGAGGCAATCTCTACTTTTAAGTGGGCTTCAACATTTTGACCCCAAATGTTCAACAGTCTTTTTATGACCTGATGTTATGATCAAGACAGGTGAAATTTTTAAAATCCCATCCAAAAGGTGATTTTGCTGTGTGACTGTGGAAACAGGTTTCAGAGGAGATTTGAAAACTAATACTTGCCATGTTCAGGAGGTGGGGTAACACAAGGGATGTGTTGAACATTAGGGGCCAAAATCTGTAAAAATTAAAATTAGGAGTAAATGTGGGAACAATTTGTTTCCTCATAACACAGTTGGTTTTTCACATTTTTGCCCCAAATTTTTAACATAATCTTTTTATGACCATTCTTCTGAGCATGACAGGTGTCAATTATAAACTAATGGCTGAAAAGTCATTTTGCACCACAAGTGTTAAAACACATTTTGGGTAGGATTTGAGAAATGGCAGCTGCTAGCCAGCCTGGTGGCGCAGAGGGCTGAGGCACTGGATGCCTTAGCTTGCGCCACACCAGTGACCCATGTTCAGGGATGGACTTGGGTCATCAGGGAGATGGCATGGGGGGGGTCGGAGCAGGATTAAAAAGCCGGAAGGCATCTCTTCTCTCCTGGAGTGGTTGCCACCCCCCAGTAGTCCCACTGCCTCCGAGTGGAGGTCCAGTGGTCAGTGTAGGCGGAGAGGGTGATATGTAGTGGGAGGGTACCTCGAGATGCGGTGTCCCTGCACATGCACGTCCGAGGTACGCAGACAGGTTATGGGGAGAAAATGGGAAAAACCACTACAAAATATATATATATATATAAAAAAAAAAAAAGAAATGACAGCTGTCACATTCATGAGGTGTTATGAAAAATGGCTAGGTTGAAAAGTTGAGGTCAAAATATTGAAAAGGACCACAGTTATGAGCGTGCATTGAAAAATTGCAACATAGACTCATAACTTTGTTCTTTTCTCATATTTTCAAATTTTTAACCCAAATTTTCCACATAGTCTTCTTATGAGCCCACCTCATGAACAAGGGTGGGAAACATTTTCAGATTCTGCCCAAAAGGTGATTTTACACCACAAGTGAAAACACATTTTGGCTAGGATTTGAAAAATGACTGCTGTCACATTCATGAGTTGCGGTGAAGAAATGGCTATGTTGAAAACTTGGAATCAAAATATTGAAAATTACCAGTTATGAGCCTGCATTCGTAACTTTCAATGAAGGCTCATAACTTTGTTGGTTTTTAATATTTTTACACCAGATTTTCAACATAGCCGTCTTATGACACCACCTCATGAACAAGGGTGGAGAAAACGTTCGGCTCCTGCCTGAAATGTGATTTCATGTAGCGACTGTGAAATCCCCTTTTGGGACACAAAAACACATTTTGGCCAGGATACGTAAAATGACAGCTGTCAAATTCATGAGGTGCTGTGAAGAAGTGGTTCTATGAAACTTTCAGGTCAAAATATTGAAAATTACCAGTTATAAGCCTGCATTTGAAAATTTCAACATAAGCTTATAGCTTTGTTGTTTTTAAATATTTTTACCCCAAATTTTCAACATAGCCTTCTTATGACCCCACCTCGTGAACAAGGGCAAAGAAAATGTTCAACGCCTGCCCAAAAGGGGATTTTGCACAGTGACTGTGAAATCACCTGTTGGGACAGATTTGACTAATTTCACTGCCACTGCTCATGAGGCAGGGTCCCCAAAAAGGCATGTTGAAAATTTGGGGCACGAATATTAAAGAGCTACTGACACCTCAGAGAAAACTTTGAAAAACATAATAATTAAGTACAATTCAGCTTGCATTCCATATATGTTTTACATATTTCCCTTCCACATTATTTATTATTAAGTAAATTTGAATGAATTCATGATGATTATCCCTTAGAGTTCCCTTAGGGTTTATCTGCCTGTATAGCTTACTCCCTGCTTCGTCATGATCTTGTGTTGTGACATCACAATCTGTTGCCATGGGGGTAACTGTGATGTTACAAGCAGTGCATTATGACCTCAGATAGGAGAAGGCAACAGGAATACATAATAATAATAATAATAAAACTTTATTTATATCTCGCCTTTCTCAAACTCGAGAGGCCTTACAATAATTACAGATAAAACAAATAAAACATCAATCTGAGCTCATAACATCCCAATACTCAATTAAGATAGATCTTAGACCATAAATAGGTTTTTAAGGCCTTTTTAAATTCCTCCACGGATGCACACTGATGAAGCGGACGGGGTAGAGAATTCCAGAGGGTAGGGGCAGCATACATAAAAGCACGAACACCTGAAGATTTTAAAGAAAACCTCGGAATCTCTAGCAACCCCTCGTCCACCGAGAAGAGAGATCACTTAAGGCAGTAGGGGACCAGAAGCTCTTTCAAGTAGTCCGTGCCCTGTCCATGTAGGGCTTTGTAAGTCAAAAGACCAACTTTAAAGGTGATCCGACACTGTATTGGCAGCCAGTGCAGATCACGCAGAACCAGAGAAATATGACAGGCACGAGATGTACCCATCAATTACTGGGCTGCAGCATTCTGCACCAGCTGCAGGCAGCGGATATCAACCCCAGGAAGCCCTAGAGAAAGGGAGTTGCAATTATCAAGACGTGAGGTCACAAAAGCATGGATCAATGTAGGCAGATCGCTGGGCGGAACAAGGTGCTTTATCCTGGCGATGTTCCAAACATGATAAAAGGATAATTTGACAACTGCCAACACCTGCAAATGCAGTGTCAGCTCATTGTCAAAAATCACCCCCAGGTTCCGCACCTGTTCAGAAGTAAGGAGCTGGACACCCCCCAGAAATAAACCTGGGGGTAAACCAGCTCCTGTCCCTGCTACCCTGTGACCCGGGTCCACAACCATTACCTCTGTCTTCTCCGAATTCAACTTCAGCCAGCTTGAATTCATCCAGTGCTGGATTTCAGTGAGGCAGCTATTAAATACCGAGAGTGCTTTTTCCTGGTCAGGTGCAAAAGATAGGTAGAGCTGGGTATCATCTGCATAGCAATGAAACCTTAGCCTATACCATCTTACAATGTCTCCAAGGGGCAGCATATACACTGCGAACAACATGGGGGACAACACCAAGCCCTGGGAAACCCCACATGACAGAGAGACTGGGCGGGAAGAATTAATCCCCGACACCACCCTCTGAGTTCTGTCTGTGAGGAAAGATCTAAACCAACTGAGGACTGTACCTGACAGGCCACAGATGAACTCCAGGTGCTCAAGAAGTACCCCATGGTGCACAGCATCAAAAGCTGAAGAGAGATCAAAAAGAACCAAGATGGAGCAGCTCTTCTGATCTCTAGCCATCAGGAGATCATTGAGCACCCGAACCAGTGCTGTCTCGGTACTATGCCTCTTTCGAGAACCAGACTGGAGTGGTTCATAGATGTCATGGATGGTTAAATGGTTCTTCAACTGTACGGCCACTACCTTCTCAATGACCTACAAAGGGAAGGTTAAAGATCAGCCTGTAGTTAGCATGGCAGTCCGGGTCCAAGGAAGCTTTCTTCAGGAGGGGTGTCACCACCGCCTCCTTCAGGGAGCTAGGAAACTCACCCATATCCAAGGGGCACCAGACTATCCGTGCCAGGACTGGGCCAATAATATCATGACAACCTTTTATGGGGGAAGTCAGGCCCGGGCCCAAACTACAGCATGTAGAGCGCATACTCTGGACAATCCTCATGACATCAATGAACAAAGGAATTCCAGGAGAGACTAGAGGCTGCGGGCAGATGCCGATCTACAGCTTCTCCCATAGAGGGCACAGGCTGGAGTACTGCCCTGATGTCGGCCACCTTAGCCGCAAAGAAGTGAGCAAGCTCATTACACTCCACTTGTGAAAAAGCTTTCTGAACCTGCAGACAGGCTGGGTTGCACAGTCTGTCGACAGTTTGAAAAAGCTGAGCTGGTCGGTTCTGAGCAGCCACAATCTCCCCGGACAGGAACTCTGCCTTCTTACGGGAGATTGCGGAATGATAGAGTTGATAATGTTCCATTGATCTAAGGTGGTTGGCATCAAGGGCAGATCTCCTCCAACAACGCTCTAATCTTCGTCCTTTTCGCCACATCTCCCTCAAGGTCCCATCAAACCATGGAGACCGAGGGTGAAGGGGGAGAGGACAAACGCAGACAGGAGCAATTGGATCCAGGGCCGAGGAAATGGCCCTGTTACAGGCCAACACCAAGGCATCGGGATCATTGCTCACTCTAGAAAACTCCAATAGGTCAAGCACCACTGCCAGGCCTGCAGAGCTAACATCTCGCAAAGAGCAGTACCTGACCATCTCCACAGGGGTAGGCCTACAAGGGGGGGTGCAAAAACTGAACCCCACAGTGTAATGATCAGACCAACCGACAGGTTCCACTCCCAAGTCGAAGGCCTCAATCCCCAGGAGGAAGACTAAGTCCAAGGAGTGACCACCCTTATGAGTGGCAGAAGTAACCACTTGTGAGGTCCAAAGATGTCATTAATTGGAGGAAGTGTTGTCCAAACTGCGAGAGTTCATCATTGACCCAGGCGTTAAAGTCACCCAGTACCATCAGCCTGGGCAACTCAAACGCCATGTCGATGATGAAGTCTGCTGCTTCCTGCAGAAAATGCTTCTCATCACCTAGTGGACAATAGATGAGAGCAATTCTGCAACCCACACCTGCCACTACAGTACACTCAAAAGACTCAGTCCCCTCAACTGGTACACTTGTGAGGCCCAGTTTAGTCTTGAAACAGACTGCAACCCCCCTGTGGTCCAACCTTGGGTGGTGTAACACCGAGTACCCAGTTGGAACTGCTGCTTCCAAAATCGGACCCGCATTTTCATCCAGTCAGGTCTCGGTAATGCATGCCAGATCCACAGACCCAAAAAGATCTGCAATAAGTGCAGTCTTGTTCCTTATGGATCTGGCTTTGCACAACACCACCCGGGTTGGATGGGCCTCTGGAGCTGCATGGACCACTTGCTCATCATCATTGGTGGTGCCCTTGAGTATGGAGATCAGACAAGAATGACCTCTTTCCAGATTCCATTTTGCCCCAGTGCGTCTTCTGGTTCCCAATACGGTGTCCCCGCTCATTCGACCTCCACTGTTCTCACCCCCCAAACCCCTCCTCCCCTTCGCACAATACCCAATGCTCTACAGCGTTGGTATGTTGACAACTGTAATGGTAAGGGGGAGAAAGGGCAGAGGGCACGAAGAGTGGAGGATGAATAGTATACGACCATGGGGGCAGGCCTTCTACACATGTTAAAATCAATCACTTTAAAACTCCTATGGTTTCTCTGAGAATCCCCACACACTCACACCAGGGGGAACTCAGAGAAAAAAATCTAAGCCTCCCCAAACTAAATCTATAATATAATAAAATACAGAAAAAAAACATAAAAACAAAATTTTCAATCAAAAAAGAAAAATAATAACAAAATATACAAATATATAAAAATCCAAAAATTCAGTAAGTATTTTGGGCAAGTGAGGCTCTCACCCTCTCTCGGTTCTAAAAAGCAAAATCAAATATTATAGATCCCAAGATAATAACAGTAGGCCAGCGTCCAAATATATGGAATATCTTAAAGTTCAGATGAAATATTTCTTCAAGCAGGAGAGGCTCTCACCCTCTCTCAGTCCAGTCGGGCACCAAATAATTCCTCCAAACAGTCAAACCAGTTCTACTTTCCTTCTTCTCTAGTAACCTCTTCAATGAAAACACTCAGAAAACTCAGGCCAAGACACCAATCCCAGGTCTAAACTAGAACGTTGCGACCAGAGAATACAGGCCCCTGAGGAGTAAGCAATAGCTGCCCCACAGAAAGCCTTAAGAACCCCTAGAGGGACTCACCATCATCCACTAAAGCCCCTCCGAGTTCCCTCTAAGTCGCAAACCAATTCCAGCCAAAATCCTTATTTTGGTGCCATGGCCCTAAAGGTAGGTAGCAACCTTCCCCTCACTGGAGTGACAGACCTACAATAGTTAAAAGGCCATATAGGAGGGGAATCCGGAGACCTCAGCTGCCCACCAGCCACATGAGTCCCCCTCACCTACAACCACAGAGGAAAAAACCCTCCGGTCCAAACCCCAGCAGTTACTCCCAAACAACCCAAACCCCGCCAGACATCCACTCCAAGAGGAAAGGAGCACCCACCTAAAAATCTAGAGAGAGAGAAACTTCAGTTAATCTGTCGTCCTCTGCACACTGTAAGTGAAATGTGCTCTCACCACATCAGCGTCGACTACAGTAGAAAAAGACCGCTTCTCGCTGTTCCTCCATATGCTGCACCTGTAACCTCGGGCGCTCTCACCGCTCCGATGTTAGCTCCACAAGCAGAGGAAATAACCGCTTCTCACAGTTCCTCCATACGCTGCACCTGAACTCGCTGCACCTGTAACCTCGGGTGCTCTCACCGCTCTGTTGTTAGCTCCACAAGCAGGCAGCACGGAGAATAAAATCCACACTCCACAACCAGCACTAATAATTATGTGTGCTCCCACCGCACCACACCAGCACTGATTCAAACAGTACAAGCAGAAATACTGTATGTTCACTCCACAGTCACACTAAATATATTCAATCAGTTAGAGAGATTTACGAAGACTTCCAGAGCTGAAGACTCTCCCTCGATTCTTAGATTCCCAGAGTAGCACTCTAAAAACCGCTCTGCAGTTTCTACAGTCTCATTAGAGAAGAAGCTAATTGCGGCTTTTAATTTACCAGTCGCAACTGCAGAAAGGCATTAAACAAACACCAAACTGTAGCATTTGCCCTAATTCATAATATTTATCAAATTTAAGCTCACTAACAGTTTAAATAAAACTTAAAACTGTAGGACCACGCTAACCATGTTAACCTTTTACCGAAAAAATATGCATTGGATCTAAATAAATCACTTGCATGCCTTAACTAACTGACAAAACAACTTAAGCAAATAAAGAAAATTAAATAAAAACTAAGAACAAGCTAAAAACAATATTTTAAAGCTCAGAAATCTAAAGCAGCTCAGGCAGCTCACACACTGCCACCATCTTGCCAAGAAAGATGAACTCCTCAGGAGCAAAGATCATGTTTTCATGCAAATGACTTCAGTAATAAATAATGGGGATGAGGAATACGAAACAAATGTGAAATATAAGCTGAATTGTGTCTAAATATTGTGTTTTGTTAAAATTCTCCTGATTGTGTCAGCTGCTCATTAACAAATAACCAAGTTGTGCCATTAAGTTCAAAACCCAATTAAAGTACGTTGAACCGCATACCTGATTTCCTCAGTTCGCGGTTCGGCATTGAAGAGTGAAAACATGTCTGCTATCGAGAGAGGATTACAGCATTGGACCCCTGGTGGGTAAGTAAGCGATTGGGGGTGTGAGGGATGATGGGTGCTGAGTAGTAGGGTCGGATGGTGGCACAGTAGCGGCGCAACAGACATCAATGGACTTTTTTGGTTTTACAGGCTTTATTTAACAAAACAAAAAACAACTACGAGGGATGGTTTTCCTTATTTCAGGTCACAACACGGGGGGATTGGGCACCCCCAGTGTCAATGTTTTGTTTGTGGGGGGGGGTGCTGAGTGGAAGGATCAGGTGGGGGCACAAACAGTGCCAGCAGCAGACATTGATGGATGATTTTCTTTTTTTACAGGGTACAATTAAAGTGCTGTTTTCCTCCGGTGCTTCATAAGTCCTCCCTATTTTTGTTCTTTGTACCAGGATGGGGAATGGAGGGTGGGGTGGGACAGCCACAGAAGGAGTTTTGTTTTTTTTGTCCATACTGAGACAGGGAATGGAGAATTGGGATGGGACAGCACACAGAGGGAGGAAGAGAGGGAGTTTTCTTCTACATACTGGGACAGGGAACGAAGGGTGGGCTGGAATAGCACATAGAGGGAGAGAAGGTGGTGACACTGGGGGATGGGGCACCCCCAGTGTCAGTGTTATGTTTGGGGGGTTCTAAGTGCTGAGTGGGGTGGTCGGTCAGGGGAAAAGTAAGGGCGGGGCAGCAACAGACATTGATGGATGGTTTTCTTTGTTACAGGGTATAATTCCTCAGCAGGCTGATCATGACAGCTTAGCTGTGCTTGCTGGGAGGCATAGATCATTGGAAAGAGGTGACCTATGATTGGGGTGGTTCTTTCCTTTGAAATGCACAAAGTTCATTTCATTTCATTCATTTTCATTCATTGGTTATACTGGAAAGGCTTGTGAGCATTGCTGCCCGTTTACACAAGCGTCCAGTTACATACAATATGCATTTGACATTACATGAGCCAAGGAACAGTCAACATTCAGCGAGGGTTAAGGCAAATGTACAATAGAATCCGGACAAAATAGACTTAAGGGAACTCTAGAAAACTAGCCTAGGTGAAATAACAACACAGTGGGTGACATAAAGCATACAATGAGGGTTTAAACAAATTTACAACATAACATTGGGACCAGTGGAGTTAAGTGCAATCACGACTATCCTAGGTGACTAAAACAAACAACAGGTGCTGAACAAGAGGGAGGGTAAGTGCTGAAGAAGGAAACCGGAGGATGAGGGGAAACATGAGCTGGAGGGAAGACAGTTTAGGGCTGCTTGTAGGTGCAGGAATAGGTGCGGGAGAAATGTCTCCTGATGTGTTTGAAGGTGTTAGTGGAGGGACAGAGTTTGAGTTCTGGAAGGAGAGAGTTGAAGAGCTTGAGTCCCACATAAGAGAGTGTTTTCTGGCCTTGAGTGGTGCGGCAGAAAGGAACATTGAATGTGAGAGTAGAAGACAGTCTAGTGGTCCTGGTGGCGGTGGGTCACTGGAAGAGGGAGGAGAGGCAAACAGGGAGCAGTCCACGAGAGAGTTTGAAGAAAAGGTGGCCATCTTGCAGTTTAGGAGGACCTCAAGGGATCGCCTGCTGGTGAGCTTATAAAGGTCACAGTGGTGAGTGAATTTATGGAGACCAGAGGCAAAGCAGATAGCGTTGTGGTAGGAGCTCCCGAGTCTGGTGAAATTTTTGATGGAAAGGAGGGGGAGGAAGACAAAGGAACCATAGTTGAAAACGGGAAGGAGGAAGCTAGAAACAAGGGGAGATTTGGATTCCCTGTTGAGGTACTGCTTAGTTCTGTGGAGGATTCTGAGGCATTGGTGGGATTTTTTGAGTATGAGGATTGTGTGGGCATCGAAATTGAGGTGACTGTCCAGAAGTAAGCCAAGGTACTTGAATTCATTGCCTCTTTCTATGGAGTTGCCAAGGTTGTCAAAAAGGGAGAGGTCAAGACCTAGGGGTTTGTGGGGGCTGGAGAAAACCATGAACTTAGTTTTTTTGGAGTTGAGTATTAGACCTTTGGACGTGAACCAGGCGTGAAGTCTGCTGAAATTGAATTGGAGTTTGTTTAATGAGAGTGTCGGGGTTTTTGTCCTGACAGAACAGGGCTGCATCATCAGCATAGAGAATGAGTTCATTGGAGGTACAGATGTCAGGTAGGGAGTTGACGACTAGAGAGAAAAGAAGAAGGTCCAGGATGGACTCTTGGGGAATGCCGTATTTGATGGGGCATGATTTAGAGAGGACACCGTTAATCAAGGTGTGATGGGATCTACCCGTTAGGTAATCCTTGAACCAAAGGCAGACATCTGATGAGAAATGTTGGCCAGCCAGGGTGAGGAGAAGGACATTATGATCAACGAAATAGAAAGCTTTGGTGAGGCCCATGAATGCAGCGCTGATTTAGAGGCCCTCGTTGTTGGCTTTGTCTATGGAGTATGTGAACTTGATGATAGCTGTTTCAGTATTGTGGTGAGCATGGAACCCATGCTGGGCATCCTTGAGCAGGTTATACTTGGAGAGGAATTCTGTAGTTTGCCTATGGACCACTTTCTCTAGGATTTTGGAGAGAGGAGCGAGGAGGGAAAAAGGCCGGTAGTTGGATACTAGATCCTTGGGACTAGATTTGTGTAGAGGTTTTATAATAGTGCACTTCCATGCTTTGGGGAAGGATCCCATGCAGAGGGAGTTGTTGAGTATGTTTGTTGGTGGGATGGCCAGGGAGTCACAGACCAGATGGAGAACTCTGTAGTCAGTGTTGTCTGAGCCCTTGGATGGTCTAGGGTTGTTAGTTCTGATGAGTTTGACAACTTCAGCTGTGGTTAGGTACCTGAAATGAAACCTGGGGTGGGAGACTGGGAGGGCAGAGGAAAGCGGGGTAGGAACAGAGCTGGGCTTATACTGGTCTAAGTCACCAAAGTATTTATAGAAAAGGGAGGTTATTTTGCCTGGCTCGGTGGTGGTTGTCCCATCCTGGGTGAGAATGATATGTTCATTGGAGAGTCCCCTCCCAATTAGGTTGCTGAGGATGTTCCAAGTCCTCTTTGGGGTCCCCTGGGCAGCCCATTGTTTATCTAGGATGAAGCAGGATTTTACAGTTCTTGCACAGGATTTGCACCTGTTCTTGAGGGTTTAAAAATTTTTTTGAGGGGTTGTGTTTCCTGTATAGCCTCCAGGCACGATCCCTATCCCTCATTAGTTTGTGAAGCTCGGGGGTGACCCATTCTTGGCTAGAGTCCTTGATCCAGATTTTCTTAAGCAGGATGAAACAGTCGCATAGGGCATGTTTCTGCCCAGCAAGCCAGAATACTGTCATGATCAGCCTGGCTGATGATTGGTGTGACACTGACGAGCCTCTTGCAGACCACTCTACATTGGACTGACAGTGTCACAATCCTCAAAAGCCACTCTCCTAACAAAATGTTTGCTGCACGCACAGCAAACATAAAAAGGGGGTGATGACATCCTAGTAGAGGATGAAGCACTGGTGTAGTTCTTAGCATTGTGGTGCTGTCATATATTTCCCTATCAGTTGTATCAATAAATTCATGTATACCATAGGAGTGAGTAATAAATGAGTATGTTAAAAACATGTATTCTCACTGCAGTGTGGTATCTCACTGCTACCTGCAACTAACTCAATTAGCATTGCAAAGGACACTTACCTGTGTTCCATAGTGTTTCTAAGATTCCAAGCCCATTACTTTGCTGATCTCAGCTTGACTACAGCCTGCATTCTAAATGACACTGCTTCACAAAACAGTTTGTTTCTCTCTGCTACCTACAACTAACTTAATTAGCACTGCAAAACACACTCAGCTGTTTCCCACAGTGTTTCTCACACTCCCAGCCCATTCAAAAAACTCACACACAGAAAGAGCAAACAACACACAGAAGCAGAAAAAGAACACAAGAAAACATAGAGAATACTGGATGGGCAACTATGCACAACCAGTGTGTTCTGCCACAGTGTGGTTTTGATTCCCTCTGACCTCGCGAGCACAGCTCGAGAGGCCCATGGGAATCAGAACCCTGAGGTGGCAAAACACACTGGTTGTGTATAGAGTTGCTGATCCTGTATTTTTCATAGTGTATAGTACTGTGTGTAATATGTGTTTGTGAGTTCTTTTGCTTTCAAAATGAAACTGACTCATGCAGTCTCTAGAGGTTCTAACATGCTGTTCTGCCACAGTAGGGTAGAATCACATTCCATGACCTTTGAACTGTAGTACAACAGCATTTTGAAAGGGATGGAATTCTATAAAGAATACTCCATTATACACTATATAACAATACTTCCAAAGCTCCTACCCTGATTGTATAAATAGCAGACATGATGTGCAGATCATGTGCTATGGAAAATATTCTTATTCCTGCATCGTGAGTGCTGCATGAGCTCAATCGTGCCTTCGGCACTCGTGAGTATCCAGAGCTCACTCTGCAGGAGTGAGAATATTTTCCACATCACACTCCTGACCATCATGTATCCTGTATTTATGCAGTAGGTATGGACCCAGAAGGAGTATCTACTTATTTATTTATTAAATTTTGATGACTGGGTAGGCTCGCTGAGCCCCGAAGGTCCCTTTTTCAGGGGCAACCTAGAATAACATTACATGGTGCAGTACATAGAGAGAAATTGTTACAGAGTTACATACAGGTAAATTGACAGGTTACAGTCATAAATGGCATTTTACAGTAAGTTATGGCATAAGCCTGTAGTGGTGTTGCAAAACCTAGTACAATGGTTAGTTAGGGTGAATTAGAGAACAATACTATACTAAGGTTGAACAAATGAGAGGGCTGTCATAAGTAAGGAGGGGTGGACTATCAGGAGCCATGACAATGGCAAGTGCTAGCTTCAATCATGTGGGCCGTGAGTCTGGTGCGGAAACTCCAAAGTGAGTGAGCTTCCTGTATTGAGGGTGGAAGATTGTTCCACTGGTAGGGGGCAGTGTAGGAGAAAGACTTGCCTCCTGCGTTGGTCCTGACCCTGCAGACTTCCAGCAGGGTCTGACCTGAAGTCCTCAGGCTCCAAGGGTTGTGCTTGATGGCAATAGTTCCTGTTAAGCTGGGTGGAGTGGAAGGGCTGAGTAACTTTAACCTTAGGCAAAGCAGGGGTACTGAAGGTGAGCAGCAAATTAAGGCCGCTGTAACTGGGCTAGTGTGTCACAGTGGTAGCTTCTGGAGTGATCCTGAGTAGCGAACTGAGCTACCTTGTTGTGCAGTATTTGTAGGGGGTTGACCTCCTGCTTGGCCATGCCCTGTATAACCGGGGCAGCATAGGTCAGTGTAGGGAGCAGGACACTAGAGGCAAATGAGAGCCTAGCTTCTGAGATAAGCTGGTCCTTTAATCGATGCAGAGTGCCAAGTTTACAGTGGATTGTCTTGGTCAATAGGTCGACGTGGTTCTTGAAGGTGAGACCTTGGTCAAGTGTGAGCCCTAGACATTTTAAGGAGGCCACTACTGTACTTCTATGCTATTGCCTGAGAGTGAGTTAAGCTGTAAGGCTTTTTTTTAAATTCTATCTTTTTGCCCCTGCCTCGGTCATCGATCTCGTCCCTGGTCATGGTGTCCCTTGGGCTTCCACCACCCATATATACCTGTGCTCTCCCGGTTACCCCTGGCTTGCCCCCTAGAGGGTGGGGTCATGGCACCGTTCGGGCACAAGTGCTGTGATCCTAGTGACTGGTTGGGAAAGTCGACTGGGTGGCTAATTGAAGCCCAGGGACAAGGCGTCATGGAGACGGCCGAGCAGCATATTTTTTTCCCCCCTGTAAGCTGGGGCTGGGGCTGGGGCTGGGACATGTAATGATGTCCTGCATCTGTTCTGCCCTAGAATGTCTTGCTTGTGTCAGTGCATGGCAATAACCCGGCCTCCACCAGGTGTCGCTCCTGCACCACACACACACCACCTCTCCCCCTTCCCGGAGAAGAAGAGCAGTCCTGGGGATGCTCAATCATTCTCCCCCCAGCCTGCCCTCCGATGACCTGGATCCATTCTCGAACCCTGGTCGCTGGCATCACAAGCAGAAAACCAACCACTGCGCCGGGAGGCCGGCAAGCTGTAAGGCTTTTATCCTGTCTTGTCCCAGGGATCTGGGTCCGAACAGCATAGCCTTTTATTTTGCCAGCATTCAGGACCATCCTGTTCATTTTTAGCCAAGCCTCAAGTGACATTAGATCAGCTTGGAGGAGGGGGCCAAGATCTGCCAGGTTGTCCAAGGAGCGGTAGATGACTGTGTCATCTGCATATTGGACGACAGAGCTACCCCCACAGTGGATGTTTAGGTCATTCGTGAACAGTGAGAATGGGAGGGGACTGAGAATTGAGCCCTTCGGTACTCCCTTTTAAGGGTAGTGGGTCTGATAGCGCACCCTTCCAGATGAATCTCTGTTTGCGGCCTGATTGGTAACTCTCAAACCATTTGAGAGTCAGAGGGTCTAGGCCAATTTTGTTAAGCTTTACTAGCAGGAGGTTGTGGTCGACAAGGTCGAATGCCTTGGACAGATCTATGAATACCATGACAGAAGGCGTCCCCTTGTCCATTGCTCTGAGTACATCTGCCTTGAAGTTAGTAAGAGCAGTGTCTGTGCCATGGTTGGTTCTAAAACCATGCTGGGAGGAGGCTAGGTGCTAGTGAGACTCCAGGTAGTCACGGAGTTGGCCATATACGAGCCTTTCTTGCAGTTTTGCAAGTACACAGAGCAAGGAGATTGGCCTTTAGTTACTTATATGTTCCCTGGAGCCACCCTTGTGGGTGAGAACAACATTTGCCTTTTTCCACTGGTCAAGAATGGTTCCTTCCAGCAGGGATCTATTAATGAGCCAGGTCAAGTGTCTGGAGAGGGTTTGGGCTCCATCCCTAAGTAGCCTGGGGTTGATCCCATCCTCCTGAGCCTTTGATTTTCAGGGCCCTCAGAAGAGTTAGGACCTCTTTTGTCTTAACCAGTCTCAAGTGAAATGAGGGTCGATTCAGACCTGGGGGCTAAGGCATATTCAGTGCCGAGGTTGGAGGAGGTAGTCCCACCTTGTATCCGTCGAGGTTGGTGAAGTGGAGGTTGAGAGCTGAGGTGATTTGTGGGCAGTTGCTCACTAGCTGACCGTTGACCTCAATAGGGCCCGGTTCAGCCTTGGTGTTGCCCCAGGTCAGCTCATTGATTTGAGACCAAAATACTTTAGGGCTGCCTAAGTTGGTTTTTTGAAGGTGGGTGATGTACTTCCTTTTCGCAAGTTTGGTGGTGCTCTTGTATTTGTTTCTTAAGAGTTTGTATGCCACCAGATCGACTGGAAGAGAGGAGTACTTGAACTTCTTCCAGGCCTTGTCTCTACTGATCATCAGGGGATTTTAGAGTTGGGGAGATCCACTTATAGCAGCTGCCCTTTGATCTGAGTTTTTTCAGCGTGGCACAGAGGTTGGCTGCCATAATTAATGAGTTGTGGAAGTGTTTCAGGGCCTCATCCAAGGTTGGAAGGAGCCTGATGCGGCTCCAGTCCAGGTTGCTGAGGTAGTCACATTAAACTGTGCCGCCATGAAATTTGAGTAGTTATGAGCAGTAAGTATTCTGGGTTGGACCTGAGGCGCCCTATTCTTCCAGATGCAGAATATAGGGGAGTGGTCACTCAGGGCGTTGGCCATTAAGCCAGCTTTCTGGATATTGAGAGGGTATGACATCAGAGCCCAGTCCAGGATGGTGTGGTTCCCAGTTTTGTAGTTATATCTTGTAGGTTCTGAGATAATCTGTACCAGATTTGCCTCTTGAGTCAAGGCCATAAGGGCTTTGTTTGGGTCATGGGCCCAGTTAAAGTTGAAGTCCCCCAGGATAAGGAGCTTCAATGAGACATCCTTGGCCATGGTTTTGGTGATAGCCTTTAGGGATTGGACAGCGGACATTGGAGGGTTGTAGATGCAACCTATAGCAAGGTACTTTGAGTGACCGAGGCTCACTCAGATGAATATAGATTCGTTGTCTAGGCATGTCTCCTGCTGAAGGGTTAGGTGGGACACAATTAAGGTGTCGTTTGCATAGATTATTATGCCACCCCCCTCTTTTGCTGTCCCTGTTCTTACGGAAGGAGGTGTTGTATCCTTGGGCTGTGATCTCATGAGTGAGGATGTAGGCCTTAAGCCAGGTCTCTGAGATGGCAAGGATATCAGGTTTATAGAGGTCAAGCCAGGCTTGTACCTCTTGCATTTCTGGTCTGAGGTTGCAGACGTTCATGTATGCTATCTTCAACCCCTTGGAGGATCTCCAATGAGGGTCCTGAGGGGAAGATATTAAGAGATTGGCAATAGGAGGGCCAGGGTTAGGCTGGCTGTCTCCTGCCAGGAGTAGTAGCGCCACCAGCAGGCAAAGTAACTTTGGGCTGGCAGATGGGATTACGTTACTTTGGAGTCATCTACTTGTAAAGTGGAGCATCTCGTAGCATATGCCCATTCTTTCTAGCTCATGGGCTATCAAGAGAGCGTGTATGCTGGGGTGGGTCATGTCGTTGTAGTGGGCTATAGGAGTAGTGTCATAGTCCATCGGTCCCCTGATGTCTGGGCCACCTCGGCACATGATCCTGTCCACCCAGAGGAGGGACAGTATATAAAGTGTTGCCAGGAGTATGCCCCTGTTGGGGAGAGAGGCACAGGGCTTTCTTGCACCACACGACCCGGGTTAGGGTGGGCTGAGGTCAAGAGGGCTGACCCACAGGAGACATGCTTTGAGAGTGGTATAGCCCTGTTTTGAGGAGGGAGCAAAACCTGTAAAAGGGCAAGTTCTTAGGTGTGAGCTCACATCCTAACTAGGAGGGATTTGTTGTTAATGCTTGCCTTAACACAGTTGGAGCATCTATGTAAGTGGTCTAAGCTGCCCTTTTCAGACGAAGTTATGAACTACTATCAGCAATACACTCTTGTAAATTACACTAGCAGCCTAGAATTGCTATCCCTTGTTGAAGACTAGTCAAAGAACAAATACTACTTCTGCCCTGCACAGTAGCTATGACATAAGATTAGAGAGCAGCTAGAGATTTTGTGCACCGTCTAGGAGGATTATGCAGTAAATGTATATCTTTTTACTCACCTATAGACTTTAGTACTTTTCGGCAGAGAGCACCTCCTGGCCCCATTTACGTTATTGAATTGTATCACAGAGAGATATTAGCAGCCAAAATGCTAAACGCTAGCAGTCTGATTATTCTGTTCACTTTGGCTGACTCGTGGAACACAAGCTATCATTAGGGAGATGGTAGTTATTTTACCTTTGCCTACTGTAAATCATACTGGCAACTGATACATTACAAGAACGTCACAAGAACATTTAGTAGCACATTCTAGGGCTGGCCCACAGGTGAGATTCTGCTTAGCAGCAAAAACGCTAGATGCTAGAAGTCTGTTATTCTGTTAAGATTGATGTAACTCAAGGAACAAAGCTGTCGGTAAGGAGAAGGTAGTTATGCTACATCTGCCTGTTGTAAATCATACTGGCAATTGAAACACTACAAGAACATTTGGTAACACATTCCCAACAGGACAGATTCAGTATACTAGCCAGTTCTTAAGTGAGTAGGCCCTTCAGGGCTTGTGGGAGTGGCCAGCAAGCATTCAAGGGAAGGAGGAATGGAGGTGTGGGTGGGAAAAAAAAAAAGTTGTCCAGGTACATAGCTCCTGCTCAGCGCAGAAGCGTTTAGGTTTTAAAAGTTAGTTGTTGAAATTTAATGTCCAAGTCTGTAAAAGTGATTCCTTTGGCTTGTGAGGCAGGTCCGTCTGGCCTGGATCTGTGAGCCGGCTCCTCTACCCCACACACGAGGTCTCTCAGCGGTTGCAGCGGGGGGTACCCATAGCAGAGACATCACCCTCACTACGCCTGTTCAGCTTAGCAGCACTGGTGTTAACTAATTCATTAAATCTTGGATTTATTACACCCCCTCTTGTCAATCACCCCTCCTCCTGCTGGCAGTACTTATATACTTTCATTTTCTCTCTCTTGCCTAGCACTACTTACAATAAAATTCCCAAACCATTCCCTCTGTTCCAAACTCATTCTACTCCAACACAAATTCAAAACAAACACATTTCCATGTTCTCTACACAGCATCCCCTTCCCTGATAACCACACGCTACCAGCTTTCCTCCCACCCTGGCCACCAAACTCTCCATCATTAAGATCCTTCATCATATCCCTACTTGTGTTTTTATTTTACATTCATTGCACTTTTTACAACAAATAGCTTCTAGGTTACCAAAACACTCATACCACTCTCTTACTTGCACCACCATCTCCAAGTATTACCTCTCTACCAGTAGGCAGGCACACATCCAGCTACGACACTCACCAGCAGCAGCCAAGAATCTTTACTTTGCGGATCGAGGAAAGATAGAAATAAAATACAAAAGACTTTTTTTTTAAAAAAACTGCTTCACAGCACGCATTCACTGTCAGTAGCAAAGTCCAGTAAAGATGCAACTTCAGAGAAGGGGTAGTGCTAGCACTAAACGGGCTGCCAGCCCATAACTTTAGATGCAAAAGTCCAGAACAAGTGCAGCACAAACACACACAGAGAGTCAAGCTAATTTCAAAAAAATCTCAAAAAGGTTTATTTCACCACGTTGAGTTAAGCTCCAAGTATGGCTCTGCCCCTGTGCTTTGGCTATCCTAGCCTTCTTTGAATAATAATAAATAAACCTTTTTGAGATTTTTTTGAAATTAGCTTGAATCTCTGTGTGTGTGTTTGTGCTGCACTTGTTCTGGGCTTTCACTGTCAGTAGTAGTAGCCAAGAACACAGCACCTTTATGTTTTGGACCGGGGAACAGATTTTTTTTTTTTTAAATGGGGCCGCACATTACTAATGCTCCTACCATGCTCCCTCTCACTCGCTCAGTCCCCAATCACAGAACAAACACAGCGACAAAGCAAACACAGGCTCAGCCAGATACTTTATTAAATCAGATTAACCACATGAACAGTTTATTAAAAACAAATTCCTCAGCTCTTTCTGGGTTCCTTTCTAAATGAGAAATGGGGCCGCCATGTTTCAAAAACTGTTTACCCTTACACACAAAATCATGGTCAATGAAGTGGCACACTGGGAACATAGAGATGCTGTGGTCCTAACAACCACATTGGCATCCTTAGCAACCTCCTTAAACCTGCTAGTAGCACACAACACAGCCCAAGGGATGCTGCAGTCCTAACAACCACATTGGCATCCTTAGTAACCTCCTTAAACCTACATAGTAACATACAACACAGCACAAAAAAATCCTCTGTATGTATTTAAAAAAAAACTACCAAATTAATAAAAACTATACAAAAAATAACATCCTTAATGCATGAATGGAATATGCAATGGGGAACTCGTTAAATGAATGATTTATGTATAAGCCCCCCCCCCCGGTGGGCTTAATACCCCGGTTGTTTCAAACAACATGATGTCTTGCTGTATTCTGACAATCTGCAGTTAGCCTCAGCACTTGAACAGGTTAACTCTATGCCAAGGAATAGAACGTTGAGCTTGAGCTTGGTTTTCAAACCTCTGTCCCGGGTACACTTCAATGTAACTGTCAGATTCTTTACTCCTCCCTACTGTGAAAACGCTCTGGAGAGTTTCTCCTTGCTGCTTCAGTTCGGTACAGTAAATCGCTCTGTAAATCTCAGCCGATTTATTTCTTTTTGGTCATCAGATTTCTGTCCATGGTACAGAATAGTGTTTAGTGGTAGATAGTGGTATTTTTCTGAAGAGAAGAAATTGTTTTGTTTTTCCTCGGTTTTGTTCCGGTTGGTCCAGTTCAGAACCGACTTGATCCTTCATTGTTTGTTTATTTATCTCTTTGCTGTGGTGTCTGGTATCTTTAAGCCTTAAAAAGACCAATGTTTTTTATTCCATTTTGTTTCCATGACCATTGAACCAGTTGGTGGATGAATGTTCTTGTTGTTGCCTGGCTTGAACGCTGGTAAGGGCAACTTAATAGTTGTGGCTATGTCTGAGAAACCTAAAAAGAAAACTGGTCCCACTGGGTTTCAGTGCTGCACCGAGTATGGGGAGGGTTTTGCTAAAGCTGATCCCCACCTCGTCTGTGTTTATTGTCTGGGGTTTGACCACCTCGATACAGACTGCCAAATATGTAAGAATTTTCCTAAGTCCACGCTAGAAAAGAGACTAGCTAGACGTAAGCAAAGGGAGGCCGGAAAATCCACTGAACTGGATGGCCAGCCTGGTTCGGTTCCAACCGAACCCGAGGAAGTGCCTACTGACACGGGCGATACTTCCTTGGGGAAAAGAAAGTCCAATTCAGAGAAATTGGGTTCTGCAAAGCGTAGGAAGAAGTTGGCCGGTTCAGATCCAAACCCGCAGATCCCAACCGCTGAGGAGATTGCGAAAGCGATTAGTATAGTTCAGTCGCTTTTCCCTACTCCAACCGAACCGACCAGTTCCGAAAGATGGTCAGTTCTGTTGGTTCCAGCCATGTCAGAATATGATCCAGAGGCTTTCTATGAGGTTGATTGGGAAGGAGATCCAGAGTATGAAGGTGATGATGATGATGACGACTTTGGTGGCCTAGATGAGCCAGTAGAGCCTGACATCTCCCCAGGTAGGCCTACCAATATTTCTCCTCCCAGACTGTCTGAGTCCCCCTCACACTTTTTATTTTATAAAAAGGTGGCAGAAACCCCACCAGCTGCCAAAAGTGGTAGCCTCAGATGAGGATGAAGAGCCTGACTTTGTGGAAATGATGGATGTCCCAGAGTCAAAGAGACTGTCCATTTCCCTTCATAAGTCTGTTGGGGAAACAGACTCAGAAAATTTTACAGGCCCCCACTTCCATACCTCCTGTGGATAAAAAGTAGGACAGGAGGTATATGTTGTCAGGCTCAGGGACTGAATTCTTCTATAACCATTGCAGCCATGTTGGGGTAGTGCAGGCTGCAGCCTGTGATAAGGCTAACATACCCTTGGCTTCACACCCCACCAGATAAGGATTCTAGGAAAGTGGATGCCATGGCTAAAAAAACAGTACTTGGCATCCTCTTTGGGACTCAGGCAGGCCTCTTATATGGCCTATGTGACTAGATACCAGAAGTCAAGGTGGGATACAATTCTGGAGTTAGCCAAGAATGCTCCTCCTCAGCTAGCCAAGGAGCTGGAGCAGGTGGCTGCAGATGGCATTGAAGCATCTAAAGTTCAGTTCCATGCTGCTGTAGTCTCGAATGATGTGTTTCAAGAGTCATGGCCACATCTGTCTCCCTAAGGAGGTTTACCTGGCTCAGATGTACTAGGCTCTCACAGGATACCCAGGCTAAGGCTATGGATTTTCCTGTCACTCAAAACTCTCTATTCAGGGAGCAAACAGAGGAGTACATGAAGAAAATGGACGAGTATAGAACCACATACAGGAGTGCAGTGGCCAAGGAAAGGCAGGCCACTCCTCAAAAGCAGCAGTCTAGGGTTGGCGGGGGCAGGCCTTTTCACAGGCCTTTCTACCAGGCTCAGGCTTCCTCTACTTTTCAGCAGAGGGGGTTCTTTAGGGGGAGAGGAAGAAGAGGGATGAGCAGGGCTGCATCCACCTCTCAAGCTAGGACCCCTGCCAAACAGACAACCTGATGTGTCAGACCAGGTTGCCTCCTTAGTTCCAGATGGGTCCTGGAGGTAGTAAGCCAAGGACTTGCTCTCAGTTTCAAGAAATTCCCCAAAGTAAAGGCAAGGTCCTTCAAGCCTTCCTCACCACTGGAAACAGCTGGTCTAGAGGCAGAGGTTTCAGCCTTGCTGCTCCTAAGGGCAGTGGAGCATGTGCCTCTAGTACACAGGGGCACAGGATTGTACTCAAGGTACTTCCTTACCCCAAAAAGGACAGGGGAGTGGTGACCCATCCTAGACCTAACATATCTGAACAAACATCTTTTAAAACAAAAGTTCTAGATGGTGACTCTGGGAATCATTCTTCCATCTCAGAGACCAGGAGACTGGCTAGCTTCTCTGGAACTCAAAGATGCCTATTTTCACATCCTTATCAGATGCTCCCACAAAAAGTACCTCAGGTTCGAGTTGCCCTCAGGTCATTACCAGTTTAGAGCAATGTCCTTTGGCCTGACTTCAGCTCAGAGTCTTTACAAAGTGCCTAGCAGTAGTAGTAGTAGTGGCTTTTTTCAGAAGATAAGGTATTTCTGTATTTCCCTATCTGGATGACTGGCTCATTGTAGGCTAGTCCTCAGACGAAGTCAGGTCAGCTTTGGCTGTTACTCAGAGGCTTCTGGGTTCTCTAGGGTTTATCCTCAATCTTTCCAAGTAAGTGCTGGAACTGGTCCAGCTACTCACCTTTATAGGAGTAGAGCTGGATACCATTCAGGCAAAAGCCTTCCTACCTCTTTCAAGGGTCAAGGCCCTCACAAACCTGGCAGCCTCTTTCAAACCTTGAGTGTCTCAGCCAGCCAGGCATTTTCTTCAGCTTCTAGGCCACATGGCAGCTTCCACTTCAGTGGTGCAGGGAGAGAGGTTCCAAATGAAGGACATTCAGTTTCACCTCAGGTCGTTTTGGTTCCAAAGAAGGGATCCACTCACCAAATTGATTCCAGTGACTCAGACTCATGCCCAGGCTCTCCAGTGGTGGTTATTTATTTTAGTTATTCGGAAAAAACCTTTGAGCACAAGCTCTTTTACAAAGGTTCCACATCATAGATTGCAAAACAAAGTACAGTAGAAGAAAGCAAAGGTACATTACAATGAACGACACAGCTTGGATTCAGAACTTACAGAATAACTCAAAACACAGGACAAGTTAAATAACAAGAAAAAAACACTTTATGAGGGTAGGTGGTGGTGGTGGGGGATAAGCAGCCACAAAGTGCCTTGTTGGACAAGGAAAATCTCAGACAGGGAGTTCCCTTCCTTCCCCAGGTCCCTTCAGTTGTTTGCACAACAGATTTATCCCTCCTGGGATGGGGAGCCCATCTGGGGAACCTCACTGCTCAGGGCACTTGGTCTCAAGCAGGAGTCTCTTCTCCACATCAATCTCCTGGAACTCAGGGCTGTGCTTCTGACCCTTCAGGCATTCTCAGCCTCAGTTCAGGGGGAAAGTGGTGCAGGTCCGGACGGACAACACCACTACTATGTGGTACATAAACAAGCAGGGAGGCACTCGATCCACAGCCTTGTGCACAGAAGTCATGAAGATATGGTCATTGGCATCCCTTCAGACCTCCCTGGTAGCAGTGCATCTGCCGGGGAAGGACAATGAGCTAGCAGATGCCCTCAGCAGGATCTCTCAGGGTCATTACGAGTGGGTCCTGAACTGTCAGATCCTGCAGATAATTTTTCAGAGATTAGGCACTCCAGAGATAGATCTATTTGCAGCCCCAGACAATCATCAGCTTCCTCTGTTCTGTTGCAGAACCCAATCCTAGGGTCTGTTCCCCCAGGAGGCTTTCTTGTTGGATTGGACAAACAGGTTTCTTTATGCCTTCCCTCCTTTCCCTCTGATATTCAGAGTATTTATCAAGATTAGGTCTCAACCCTGCACAGTAATCCTGGTGGCTCCAGATTGGGCCAGGCAACCATGGTACCCTCTGTTGCTGTCACTGGCAGTGAAAATCCCTCTCTGTCTCCCCAGGAGGCACAAACTCCTGTCTTCCTCCCAGGGGAGGATTTGTTATCCCAATCTCCAGTCTCTCAGACTCAAGGCTTGGCTCTTGAGGAGTTAGAATATGCAGGATTGCATCTTTCACAAGGAGTTTTGGATATTCTGAAGATTTTAGGAAACTTTCTACTAGGAAAACTTATAACTCTAAGTGGAAGAGGTTTAGCATTTGGTGTTCTCAGAGGAATATACAGCCAGATTCTGCTGGCATTTCCACAGCATTGGACTGTTTAGTCCATTTGAACACTTTAGGCCTCAGGCCTGCTACTCTTGAGGTTCATCTAGCAGCTGTCTCTGATTTCCTTTCTGTAGGAAAGGGATCTTCCCTAGCTTCTCACCCTGTGTTCAGTAAGTTTTTCAAGGGTCTGGTTCATCTCAGTCATCCCTTTAGGGAACCAACTCCAGCTTGGGACCTGAATATCCATATTGCACAGCTTATGCAACCCCCCAATCGAGCCTTTGTCTTCAGCTGAGCTAAAGTACTTGACTTGGAAGACTGTATTCCTGGTAGCCATTACTTCCTCCAGGAGGATCAGAGAGTTACAGGCTTTGTCAGTGGCACCTGGCTTTATTTCCTTTCACAGAGTTAGGTGGTCCTCAGGACAAATAGAAAATTTCTCCCTAAAGTGGTGTCAGATTTCCATCTTAACCAGACCATGTCTCTGCCTGTGTTTTTCACTGACCACTCTTCTTCAGGTGAGTGAAGGTTGCACAGTCTGGATGTAAAAAGGGCATTGAATTATTATATTGACCATATCAAGTCCATAGAGGTGGCTCATGGCTGTTCTCAGTTGTTTCTCACTTATGGTGAGGTGGGCAAGGGTAAACCTGCCACTAAGAGAGCTATTGCCAGATGGATTGTTTCTTGTATCCAGTTCTGTTATACTAAATTACATAGAAACATAGAATTTGATGGCAGATAAGGACCGCTTGGCCCACCTGATCTGCCCATTTTCCTACATAACAGATAAGCTGCAGATCCTAGTTAACCAACAGCTTACTTCCTCCTACCCCCCACTAGGACTGCCTTATGTCTGTCCCATGCATTCTTGAATTCCCCCACTGTTCTTGACTCCACGACCTCCTCAGGGAAGCTGTTCCATGCATCCACTACCCTCTCTGTGGAAAAATACTTCTCACATTACCTCTGAGCCGTCCCCCATCTTCAAATTGTGCCCTCTTGTTCTTGCACATATCTTTTCTGAAAGATGCTACCCTCTTGGACTTTGTTGATTCCCTTGAGGTGCTTGAAAGTTTCTATCATGTCCCTCTCTCCCTTCTTTCCTCAAGGTTATACATATTAAGCTCCTTTAGTCTTTCTTCTGATGTCTTCTGGTGCAGACCCTGCACCATTTTAGTTGCCCTCCTCTGGACAGCCTCCACTCTGTCTATGTCTTTATGGAGATGGGTCTCCAGAACTGCACACAGTACTCCAGGTGGGGTCTCACCAACTGTCTGTACAGAGGGATAATAACTTCCTGTTTTCTACTATTGATGCCTCTCCTGTGCATCCCAGTATCCCCCCAGCCTTCCTTACTGCCTTCTCACATTACTTGCCCACCTTTAGGTCATCTGATATAATTACCCCCAGATCCCTTTCCATTTTTACTGTTGTCAGTATCTCACCCCCATTGTGTACTCTTCCCCTGGGTTTTTGTTTCCCAGGTGCATTACCTTGCACTTCTTTGCATTGAATCTGAGCTGCCATACATTTGACCATTCCTCCAACCTTGCCAAGTCCCTTCTTATCCTTTCCACTCTATCTGGTGTATCAACCCTGTTGCAGATCTTTGTGTCGTCTGCAAAGAGACATACTTTTTCTTCCAGTTCCTCTGCAATGTCACTTATAAAGACATTAAAAAGGACTGGTCCCAGTACTGAACCCTGCGGTACCCCACCAGTAATCCTCCTTTCTTCACTGTGGACTCCATTTACTACTACGCTTTGCGTTCTGTTGTCTAGCCAATTTTTTATCCAGACTACCACATTGGGACCCACTCCACACAATTTGTGTATTAATCTTTTGTGTGGGACTGTATCAAATACCTTGCTAAAATCTAGGTAGGCCATGTCCACAGCCCCTCCCTGGTCTACTACTTTGGTCACCCAGTCAAAGAAGTCTATTAGCTTCATCTGACATGACCTTCCCATCATGAATCCATGCTGCCTTGGGTCCTGTACCCCACTGGCCTCTAGGTACTCAACAGTTCTTTCCTTCAGTAGTGATGCCATCATTTTCCCTATCACTGAGGTCAAACTAACTGGTCTGTAGTTTCCTGCCTCTGTCCTGCTCCCACTTTTGTGAAGAGGAATCACATCCACCCTCCTCCAGTCCTCAGGTACCACCCCATTGTCCCATGATTTGTTAAAGAGAGTAGTCAGCGTGTCACTAGTTCTACCTTTAGTTCTTTTAATTTTGGTGAATCCTATCAGGCCCCATTGCTTTGTCCACCTTCAATTTTATTAGTTCTTTCAGAACCCTTTCTTCTGTAAATGGACTGGTATCTACCCCGTCTTCAGAGTGTCTCTTGTTTGGTTTAGGTACCTCCCCTCCTCTTCCTTTGTGAATACTAAGCAGAAATATTCGTTCCAGTATCCTGCTTTTCACTGTCACCTCTACCCACATTCCTCCCTTTTAGCCTCAGTGTCCCTCCGTTGGTTTTCTTTGCTCCCTAATGTACCTATAAAAGGTCTTAGCCTCCCTTCTAACAGAATTGGCTATCCTTTCCTCGGTTTGGGCCTTTGCTATTCTGACTGCCTTCCCAGCCTCTTTTCTGTTTTCTTTAACTGATGTTCTCTGTCCTGCTCCTTCTGTGTTTTCTTATATTTCCTGAATGCTATCCTTTTCTCCTTAACCTTCCTGCCACCTCTTTTGAGAACCATAGCGTTTTTCCTTCGTTGTGTTTTCTTGATTTGCTTTACACAAAGGATCGCTGCCTCTGTGATGGCTGTTTTGATTACTCCCCATTGTTCCTCCACCTCCTTCTTGTTTGCTAAGTGCTTTCTGAAGCACTCTCTCATTTTCCCAAAGTCAGCCCTCCTAAAGTCCACATTCTTTGCTTTTGTATGGCTTGATTGTATGGCTGTGTTTATCGTGAACCACACTGTTTGGTGGTCGCTTGTTCCCAGATGGCTACCCACTTCTAAATCTGAGATTCTTTCTCCGTCCCTATTTGAGAGCACCAGGTCTAAGATTGCTCCCTCCCAAGTGGGTTCCAGTACTAGCTGTCTGAGGCATGCCCCCTCCCCTGTAGGGCATCAAGAATGATCCTGCTCTTGGATGTGCCTGCAGCAAAGGTGCTGCAATTAACATCTGGCATAGTAAGGTCCCCCATCAACAATATCTCCCCTTTTTCTGCCATTCTAAGGAAGCCTTCTATCATTTCCTTGTCCATTCCCTCCCCCTGAGATGGGGGTCTGTATACAACCCCCATGCGGATTGTGGTGCCATTTCCAGTCTCCAGGGTGACCTAGAGTGCCTCATCTGCTCCCTGTTTACTCTTTAGTTCTGTTGCTTTGATCCATTCCTTTACATAGAGAGCTACTCCTCCTCCTCTTTTACCCTCCCTGTCCCTCCTGTAGATTGTGTATCCTGGTATGTTGACATCCCAGTCATGGTTCTCTGTGTACCATGTTTCTGTGACTGCCACAATATCCAGACAACCCTCTTCCATCAAGGCCACTAGTTCAGGGAGCGTGTTACACAGACTATGGGCATTGGTACTCATCACCCTCCACTTTTGGATGGCCTTACCCCTTTTAGCCCCATTCCTGTCCTTACTGCCTTTGCCTTTTTTCACATTTATCTCTGTCCTGCTCCCTAATGACTGCTCTACCTTGGTGTTTACCTCTCTAATTACCGTGTTTTGTGGGGGGAGGCTGGGATTTCCTTGCTCCTTTTCTGTGCCTCCCCCCATGGCTAGTTTAAATGCTTGCCAATGAAGCATTTAAACCTCTCACCTAGGATCCTGGTTCCCCCTTGGACAGAGGCAGACCATTGCACCAGTATAGGTCTGCATCCCTCCAGGTGGCTCCCCAGTCCCCAATGAAGTCAAAACCCTGAGCTCTACACTGAGCTCATCGAATTCCCTGGTGAGGAGTACCCTAGCATCACCCTTGCCATAGACAGGCAGCACCTCCAAGAAGGTTACCGTATGCACTACTTGTCTAAGGCCCTTCCCCAACTCTACAAACTCCTCTTGCACTACTCTGATCCCATTCCTAGCCAGGTCATTTGTCCCTAGGTGGACAATGACATCCAGCTCCCTCCCTCATGCAGCTTGGGAAAAGAGCCTCCCTCAGGCCTGAGGGTACACTCTATCGGGGTATTACTGCCTCCTTGGCAGCAGCTAGGGATATTCCCCCTCCTGGAAATCAGTAAAGCAGCCACCTGGAAAACTGTTCACACATTCACCAACCATTATTGTCTGGATACCCAAGCCAGAAGTGATGCTAGATTTGGCACTGCAATGCTGCAGAGCCACTTTCCTAAGTAGGTTCTATAGTTCCCTCCTCTATGGAGGTACCACTTGGTGGTCTGCAGATTGTCAGAATACAGCAAGACTTCATGTTGTTTGAAGAAAAAATTACTCACCATAGTAATGTTGTTTTTTCTAATAGAGTCTTGCTGTATTCTGACCTCTCACCCTGCCTCTCCTCTCAGAACCTCTGTATTTTGGGTTGTGGGTTAGTAGGTGCAGTGTTGCACCCCAGAGGTGTACCTTTTGGATCCCATTCTGCTTAGATTAGCTTCTCTTGTTTTATTACAGTGTTTGGTTATTATGACTACATAAGGTTTTCTTTTTGGGGGTTCTTGACATCAGTCTTTCGAGACCCCAATTGTAGTTGCCTTTTGGCTTTTAAAAGTTTTCATGAAAACAATTTCTATTCTTTGAGTTAGTATTAGTGCTCATAAGAATCTGACGGTTACACTGAAGTGTACCAGGGACAGAGATTTGAAAACCGAGCTCTAGCTCAGCGTTCTATGCCTTGGCATAGAGTTAACCCATTCAAGTGCTGAGGCTAACTGCAGATTGTCAGAATACAGCATGATTCCATTAGAAGAAACAACATTACTATGGTGAGTAATTTCCACCCCCCTCCTTTTTAGGTTTTGGCTTTGGGCATTTTCTGTGTTCTGCCCCTAGAGGACAGTGTTCCTGCCCACTATATAAGTTTGGGGCTGCAGAGAGTGAGGGGAGAGAGACAGTGGGTTTGGTAGGGCAAGTGTGGCTGGGGCCTAGAACCCCCTGACCCAGAAGTTACCGGTCTGGACTGTGGTGGTGGTGCACCATGTGGCATCTCTGTAGGGGAGGGTGGCAGGATTTAGGGACCATTGGGGTTGGGGAGAGCCTTTGCAGTTACCGGGTTGGTAGGAAATAGGAGGTGGAGACAAGTTCGTAACATCTGGAGGCTGGGGTCCTGGTGCCCTGAATATGTAGAGGTATGGTGGTGGGGCTCTCGTGGTGGTGGCAGGCCCACAACAGGGCAACTTGGAGGTGGTAGCTTCAAGAAGGTCATCTCCCGTGTGGCACACTGCTGAAGGTAAGGTTTGGAAGGCCTGCATTCTGGGATTCACTTTGTCAGGCCTGCTGTGCCCGTGTCTGGGGCAGGACCTGTGTCAGACCCATGAAGGAATACAGGGGGAAAGTCATAACTGAAGAAGGGAGCCATTCATCCAGCTTCACTGTTTAAAGCTACTTCGCAACCCTGTATTGAGGAAGAAAGCTGCACACGGTTTGGGGCATCTGGGAAAAGGGAAATGGAGCAGCCACAGTATGGAATTAGGCTGCATTAGGCCCTGGTTCCTCTGAGGTGCAGAGGTGGAGGGGGGAGTTAGACACTTCCCCTGGGAATAGTGGTTAATAAAAATGTAGTTGGCAGGTGCAAGCTTTGATTCCGGCCTGCAGATCTATGCTTGAAGCCTGTTGTGGTCTATTTTTCTAGGCCTGTGTGGTCTAGCTGTCCTGGTCTTTCCAGTGCCTTTGTGCCCTTCAAATTTCTGTGTCCTCTCAGCCCCATGGAGCTGCTCCATATGTTTATTTTTATAAATCATTACTATCTTCAAATTAAATGTTATTATATTTCCTTTTACGTGGTTTGTGCTGGGTTATTTAATGAATGAACATGATTGATCCCTCTGAAGAAAGTTCAATCTCCTTTCCCGCTTGAGCCTATCAGAGAAGTGCAGCGGTATGTGGGTCAGTATTAGCCTGGTAAGATGAGGCCTGTTAGTGCTTGGGACTCCACCTGCCATGTAAGGCCTGTATTTGTTATCTCTGAAACTGTGTGCTACTTGCTGGAGAATTCTCGTTCTGTGCCCTCTTGCATTTTACTATTGGGACCCCTAGACAGAATAGAGGGAGGAGCTGGTTACAGATTGGGGGATCATCCGGGATTTATCAGCAGTATTCATGAGGTCAGTGCCACTGAGTGGATTGTAAGGAGTTGGGGGTCCATCCACTGCTGTGGGCCTGGCTGTGTTTGTTGCAACCTTGTGGGCTGCCATTAGGAGTGTTGGCACGTTTTCCTGCCTGTGCGTATCTAGCAAGGCGTCAGCCATCTGGAAGGTGTGGTCAGGTGGGGTGAGGCGGTCCCTGGGACTGGCTTACTATTGGTGATGCTATGAAGTGTGTGGAGAAGGAGCTGTCATTTTCCCTGAGCTTGTGGTGGAGAGAGATGCAACTGGTGAATTTCTCTCAAAAATGGCTGAAAAATTGCCTTCACATGAGCCCCACACTACCATCCCTGCTATTGCTGACCTGGCTGTGGAAGACAGCAGGGAGAGGCGTGGCAGAAAAAAAATGTGCCCAATGTGGTTATCAAGGTGAGGAAGTGGTGTAGCTGCTGCTATGCTCAGTCTGCTCCAGTGGGTTGCCTGTAGGAATCTGGGAAGGCACCACCTTTAGTTATGCTTGGCCTTAACCAGTTGGAGCATCTGTGGGCACTGCTTTGTTATTCTCTCAAGGAAGCTTGGATTTAGGTGCGGAGGTCAAGCCATTGGCCCCAACCACAGAGCCTAAGACAGAAGCTCTGGATATTGTGGTGGAGGCCGTAGAGGAAACCACCAGTGAGGGTGCTGTGGAACACAGACATCTGCCCATTCCCCCAGTGCCTGCCGCTATTGACTATTCCCATGGGAGAGGCAGAGGACGAAGGTCAGTATTAGGTGACCCCCCCAGGTCATTGGCCATAGGTTCTCCTTGCTGGCCACAGTGGCTCATCAGGTGCTTCAAGGGAGGAAACATCAAATGTGTGAACACCTGGATGTGCAAAGGAGGAAGATGCTGGGGATGAGGTTTTATGGGACGTGCCCGTTCCATTGCCTCCTGGACAAAGTGGTACCAGTTTGCTGATCAAGAAGTGTATACAGCCATCCTTCAGCCTTATACGTGGCCTGCCATAAAGTTTCCCAACACCACCCTATGCCTCTCAGCGCTGTACATTGCCCTTCGCATGAAAATGGATGGCTTGCTGAGCAGTGATCTCATGAATGATCCTTACTGGACACAAGTGTGGCTGGAGCCAAGAGCAACCAGATGTACCAACATGCGAGACCTGCCCTAGTGGTTACAAGTGGAGAGGTGGGTGCGACGGAGGATCCATCTGAAATAACCCAGTGCGCAGTACCTCTATGTTTCTGATTGACTTTGGGACATAACTGAGGAAAAGTGATCGGACTGGGTATTTTGGGGCATGGTGCAAAGGCTTCAGCAGTGGTCAGCACACCCAAGAAGTCATCCAGAAGGCAAGAACCCTGCGTTTTTCCATGCCTTAGGCTGGACTCACTTTATTCAAACATTTTGCCCTTGTGCAAGATGTGGTCAGTTGTCAGATGAAGCACTATGTAATATCCATGGATTCCTTTGCTGAGGAGACCACCAAGCTGGATCCGGAGTATTATTATCCCCATGGCGGAGGGCCTACCATCTGAAGTAGGAACACTCAGCACCCTTGTGATTTTCCAGGACTGTTCTGTTTTAGTAAGTGATGCTCTTCAGTAAGAAGTGATGAAGTTTTAAGAATATTGTGCCCAGTGGAGGTCACTCCAGGACTATCCCCGCTTGGGGGTTGGAACTGTTGGACAAAACCACTGAGACTGTTGTGGTTGATGTTTGGAAGAAAACATTTTTCTATTTGTTTGCTCCCATTGGAACAACCTCCAAATAATACTCTTAAATAATGTGTTTAACTACTATTTCTACCTCAAGAAATGAATGTGGAGTGATGAATGTATTGTGTGAGTGGGTGAGAGAGTGGTGTGTGAGTGCTTCCTTTTATTAAGGTAATAACTGTTGGCATGTTAACATTTTAATGTTTGGATGGTTAACTTATTGTGACAGCCTGGCCATAACAGTTTGCACTAAACTAACTTTACTTTAATTTTTATAAACCTCTGTGCTGAACTTGCTCCACAGGGCAGTACAGATAAATGGGCCCTGGAGGTTTGGGTTTTTGGGTGTGCTCTGGGGGGATTCTTGGCCGGGTGGGGAGTGCGAATACCCATACCATGTTGGGGTCCCCTCAGAAGGGCCCCTTGCCTCATTTCCAGGAGGAAATGGTTTAAAGGGGGGAGAGGGCTCTCACGGGGTGGGCTTAATACCCCGGTTGTTTCCCCCCCCCCTTTTAGGTTTTGACTTCGGGCATTTTCTGTGTTCTGTCCCTAGGGGGCGGTGTTCACGCCAGCTGTATAAGTTTGGGGGCTGTAGAGAGAGAGAGAGGGGAGAGAGAGAGAGACAGTGGGTTTGGCAGTGTAAGTGTGGTCGGGATCTAGAACTCTCTGGCCCAGAAGGTACCGGTCTGGATAGCGGCAGTGCATCATGTGGCATCTCCATGGGGAGAGTGGCAGGAGTTGGCAACCATTGGGGTCAGGGGGAGTCTTTGTAGTAGGTGATAGGAGGTGAAAGCAAGTTCATAACATCTGGAGGTTGGGGTCCCCGAGCCCTGAATATGTGGAGGTGTGGTGGGGCTGTCATGGTGGTGGCAGGGCCACAACAGGGTACCTTGGAGATGGCAGCTTCAAGGAGGTCATCTCCAATGTGGCACACTGCTGAAAGTAAGATCTGGAAGACCTGCAGTCTGAGATTTGCTTTTTTGGGCCTGCTGTGCCAGTGTCTGGGGCAGGACCCATGTTAGACCCATAAACGAATGCAGGGGGAAAGTTGTAACAGAAGAACGGAGACGTTCATTCAGCTTCACTGTTTTAAGCCACTTCACACCTCTGTATGGAGGAGGAAAGCGGCACACTGTTTTGGACATCTGAGAAAAGGGAACTGGAGCAGCCGCAGTATGGAATTAGGCTGCATTAGGCCGAGGTTCCTCTAATATCCAGAGGTGGGGGGGAGAGTTAGGCACTCCCCTCAGGAATGGTGGTTAATGAAAATGTAGTTGGCAGGTGTGAGCTTTGATTCCGGCTTGCAGATCTATGCATGGAGCTTGTTCTTGTATATTTTTCTAGGCCTTTGTGATCTAGCTGTCCTGGTCTTTCCAGTGTCTTTGTGCTATTCAAACTTCCATGTCCTCTCAGCCCCATGGACCTGCTCCCTATATTTGTTTTTATGAATCATTACTATCTTCAAATTAAATGTTATTATATTTCCTTTTACATGGTTTGTGATGGGTTATTTAATGAACTAACTTGATTGATCCCTCCGAAAGAAAGTACCATCTCCTTTCCCATTCAAGCCTGTCAGAGAGGTGGAGCAGTGTGCGGGTCAGCTTCAGCCCAGTAGGATGAGGCCTGTTAGTGCTTGAGACTCCACCTGCCAGGTAAGGCCTGCATTTGTTATCTCTGAAACTGTGTACTACTTGCTGGAGGACTCAGGTTCTGTGCCCCCCACCCCAAATGTTACCATCGGAACCCCTAGACAGCATAGAGGGAGGAGGGAGGTTATATATGTGCACTCAAGCAGTTTGCACTCAGGCAACTCGTGGCTTACACTACTCATGAGGTTACCTGAGGTCAAACTACTCATGTACACATACATTATTTATTTAACTGATTCCCATTGCATATCCCTTTATTTATTTTTCAATATATTTTGGAGTCCAGTGGATCCTACTGGAGTGCGCTGCCTTTTTCATCTCATCGATACCTCATTGTAGCTGCAGCATCCGACGCCTCCTTCAACACTGTAAGTTGTTTTGCATTCTCCTACCTATATCCCATGCTTCCCTTATTTTGATATATTTATTCACAGTTTCTCTGAAGTTGTACACAGTTTTTCCTCTTTGAAGTTATCAAATGTGTTACTATGGACATGTGTGATATACCCCTAGGCTCAAGCTCTACTGCCTTATTTTTTCTTCTTAAGAAGTATTTTTCCTATGGCACTGTTTCTTTTTGTAAAATAACTTGGGTGTTTTTCTCACCAATTCTAGATCACCATGTCACAGCTGATGCTCAACACTGTCTCTTTTTGAGTGTAATTGGTGATTGGGCATTTTAAGTCACTGGCTCAAAAACAATTTGATACACTGTAATAGTATCATTTTAAATTGGGGGACTGAGATACCTCAGACCATTTTTCCTAGTGGACTTCAGCTCTTAATATACAATTGCGCCCCCCTTCCCTCACCCCATTGGCATATAAAAAGAAAGATGCTTATGGAGAACTCTTCCTAAAGAAGTCCTTGTGTGGAACAGGGTGTTTTCTACGTGGTCAAGTGCCTTGATTTGTGACCTGCATTCACAGTCTTATGGAATAAAATGACCTGAAGATTTTCACCAGCAACAGCAAAGGTGTGGTTTCTCTGTGGAGTGCGCGTTTTTCTTCTTGTGTTTTTGTCTTTCTCAGCAGCAGCATTCAACATTTATTTATTTTATTTTTTTATTGAAAACTTGGGAGGTAACCTTTAAGCTAAAGTGCTCATTTACAAAGGTTCCATGTCAAATGCGTAGTCACAAAAAACATTACAAGTAAAATAAGCAGCTCCAATGGAAATGCAGTTGAGTCAGGCTGCAGGCATGTAAGGCAGAACAATTACATACAGTTTTGAAAAAGATCGATACAGATCATTGTATAAACAGTCACCGGTTATGTACAGGGAGAAACTGAATAAAGATTTTAATGATTACAGTTGCATTGGGCTGCAAAGGCAGACCACAAAGATCTCATAAACTGATTAAACTTGGGGACATTCATCAGCGTATCAGACAATTTGTTTAACCAGTTAGCAGCCCTGACAGCAAATGACCACTTTCCCAGCTGAAAGTATGCTGGAAAGGAGGCTTAAGGGCATTCTTGGCCATATTCTTGGTGTTGTATTTGTTGGAGACAGTGCAGAAGCAGTTTGTTGAAGCAGGGGGTGTCAGGCCACAGCACCTTTCTGGCTAGCAAACAGGTCTGGAGCTTTATTCTGCTGGGTTAAGATAGCCAGTCAGTGAGTGTGTAAAGGGTGCAACTCTGAGTGTGGTTATCTGCACCAGGTACAAAATAGCATGCCTTATTACAGACCAGCTTTACTCCGTTTAGCACCATGCCATAGACAGAATTGCTGGCCACAATAATGCTTCTAGCATCCCCAGTGAGGTTGTTCTGGTTATGATACAAGGCACCCAGTCTTCTGTTAGGTATGGCCACAAGACTGTCAACATGGGGTGCAAAAGATAAGGTGTCCTCCAGAGTTACTCCATGGTATTTGAAGGTCTCCATCTGTTCAATGTTTTGACCTTGGCCATTTCGGATGACAAAGGGTGGAACTTTTCTCTTCCATAGGAGACTAGAGAAGAGCATGGTCTTCATTTTTTTTGTAATTGAGGACCGGTTGGTTGTTGGAGAACAAGCTTTCAAGTGACCTGAAATAAATTTGGAGAGCAGCAGTAAGGCTGCCAAGGTCTGGGTTTTTGGAATAGATGACAGCATCATTGGCATAGAGGAATACACTGGCTATCTGACAAGCATTAGGCAGTAGATTTATGAAGAGGTCAAAAAGGAGTGGACCCAAGATGGAGCACTGGGGAACAATACTGTTTATTCCCCTAATGTCGGACAAAGAATTATCGATCTTCACCCGCTGGGAACAATTGATAACTGTGGAATAAGTCAGCTGTGTTCTGTGACAAACCCAGGCCAAAGAGTTTGTTAAATAGGAGCTTATGGTTGACCAGGTCGATATAGCTTTGACTAGGTTACCATTGTCAAGGGTATCATGAACATAGTGTATTACAACAGTGCCAAGTTGTGTTGTGGAGCTTCCAGAAGCCATACTGCTGTACACACTGGACACTGTATTGTAGAGGTATGTGACAAGTTGGTCTGAGACTATTCTCTCAAGGGCCTTGGATGGGAGCAGAGAATAGAAATGGATCTGTAATTGGCAAAGCTAGAGCAGTCTCTGCTTTTAAAAGCTGGTGTAACCAGTGCAGATTCCCACTTGTCTGGAAACTGCGAGTAGCACAGGGAAAAATAAAACATTCTAGAGATGGGGTGGGAAAGTTCCTCTACCACCAGGGCAAGAAGTTTCATGTCAGCCAAGTCAGTCCCACAACTAATTTTGCCAAGTACCCTACTGAAGTATTTCAATGGCTCTTTTACTGAAACAACCTTAAACTAGAATGTAGGGTACCTTGGTTCAGAGCCCACCCTCTGGAAGGCTTCAAGTCCTGGTTCTCTGCAGGGGGTCTGGGCAGGCTCAGTGGGGATTATGAAACTGAGTAAAAGCTGTGTTGAAATAATTGGCAATTTCAGTGGGATTAATGACATCTCTACCCTCCACCATAAGCATTTGAGGTGTGGTTTTAACTCTATTGCCAAGGAGCTTTGAGATGTTGTCCCAGAATCTTTTGCCTTTGCTCCACTTCTGTGTCTGCTGGTCCATATAAAAGTCAGATTTGGCCTTTCTAATCATGCTGGTGCACTTATTGCAGGCTTCCTTATACCTTTACAGGTGGACATGGGACCCTGTTTCCCTGGCCAGTTCATACAGAATGTACCTCTCCCTCATGCAAGCAAGGAGCCTGGAAATGATCTCTCCAGACAATGTTCCTCTTGTCTTTTATTTTGTAAAGGGTGCAAATTACCACAGGCAAGTGTGAACCCAGAGTCAAAGAATTCTAGGGCTGAGTCAATATTGAGAATGACCTCTAAGAAGTTCCAATCAGTTTGGGCCAAGTAAGATTAGAATTCAGGCACCATCATTTTGTTTAGGACTTGACTGTGATCCTGGAGGGTGGCCTTTTCTGTTTAACTGTCTATAGACATTGCACTGGGGAGTGGTCACTTAGTGGTCACATTCCAGTTATGTGGTAGGTCTATATTTTCTTTTGTCACTTTACCATTTACTGCCAGGTTGTATACCCTTGCACCTTTACAGGGTTGGTATGTGGGACAGAGGGGCAATTATATGGTGTCTGTGACCCAGAGAGTCTCCCTGTGTGGACCCAAAGAGCCAGTGCACCCCATCTCAAACATCCTTTGTGCATCAGACTTGAACATTAATTCTTCTGAATTTAGCATTAAAAGTGAAACATTATCGTTGTTTATTTTTTCTTTATTCATATTTCTATGACATATTTAAGCATATCATGTAAGGTTAATTTTACTCACTGAAACACATGACTTTTTCCAAAAACGATCCTGACACTTTTTTTCATCTTTTCTGTAGTGCTCCACATTGTCAATGGGTATTCATTACAACCGGTATTGTGTACCCCTACTAGGGGAAATGGCACAGCCCACAGCTTTAGAATGCTGGTTGTATAAGGATTCTGGACAGCAGCAATTCTCCAGTTTTAGCTGTGCCATCAAAGAGGAAACATTTATCAACCTTCTCTGAAGAAGAAAATTGGATTTTAGGCCTTGGGGCTGCAATTCTGCATAGCAGGTTGGGGCTACCTGGTAACAGGGAGCACCCCAAATTTATAATTGTGCCTGTTAAGCTGCAGCTTTCAGTTTGGTTAACCTGCTGTCCCCATTTCCATTGCCTGTGCTTGGATTGGGGGCCACATCTGCCACTCTGTCCTCTGATAAAAAAAAAAGCCTCAGGTAAGTTATTTTGGGGATTTTCTAGTCAGGGGCACTCCTGGAGGTCTCTCTCTGTCTCTGGGTGTCGATCCACCTCCTAGTGTTTAGGGTCTTGCCATTTTGTCTCTGCCTGGCAGGTAGTTGTCTTTTTTTAAGGGACCTCTCCCCTTTTAATCTAGATCTTGCCTGAAGGGGCATTTCCCTTTTAATTTTTCCTTAGCACATTATCTACAACAAACATACTAAAGTGAGAGGCAGCTACTGTGAGAATTATCTCAGCAGCCTGTGCAGTGTTTTGACAATTTTTCAGTGCTGTTTTGCCTCCTTTTTCTTTGTGTTATGGTATGCTATTTTGTCTTCTTTAGTATGGGAGTATTGCACTTTTAATTGGGCTCTGTGTGAAGGGTCCTTTCCCTTTTAATCTCTTCCCAGTTTTGTTGAGCCTGCCTTAGTAGAATTTGACTGTGCTGGTGCAGACTATCCTTATCTTCCTCTTTTCAGTGGTTTTCTCTGCCTGTTAGCTGACTGTCATTTTTTCTGTCGGCTCCATTGAAACGCACGTTTTCCCCGCCATTGGTCGGCTCCTGTGGCCGTTGAGCCATGTGCTCGGTTTTCCACTCTAGTAGCATGCCTGTGTGTGCGCGCACCCCCCTGCAATGTGCTGATATTCACACTTAGCATCGTGACATTGCGCACATGCCCCGCAGAGAGACCGCGCGAGAGCCTGCATTGTCCAAGTGTTAAATTCAGTGATCTGTTTTTCTTTCCTGCTTTTTAGCCAGGTATGACAAAATTCTTTATGGTACCAAGCATGGCAAATCTTAGTCTTATGTCAGGACTTAGAGTTGGGGGTCATGTCTAAGGGTTGTAGTATAGTCTATAGCAGTGGTGGGCAACCTGTAGCCCATGGGCCACATGCGGTCCCCAGTGGGTTAAGCTGCTGCCCCAGGAACATTTCTCCCTTGCTATTTAAAAAAAACCTGTGCAATAAAAATACTCATTGTACCTTTAAATCGTCTGTTCCGCTGCTCTCACCACAGACTGTTGTAATCCACTGTAATTACTTCATTATCACATCCGATTACCAGTACACCTACAATAGTCTGTTAATTAGGTGTACATAGTTGGTGAATTTAAAGCACTCAATTTGTGTAGGAGAGCAGAAATAGAATCGCATTGTTCTTTGGACGAGCCATGGAACTGAGCGAGATACAAAGCAGCTCAATAACAAAAGGTAAAGATATAGAGCTCGGTGTTTGAAGGTTGTTTTATTTATGAAAGGCTATAATCTGTGATGTGAGAGCTGTGCTCCAATTTATGTTTCAAGTAAGTTTGCTGCAGTGTTTCGTTGCTGGGAATTTCCTTTGCCCTCATGACACAATATTTGAATATTTATACTTCACGACAGAGCCCGCCCCCCCACATCGCCATTTAATTAAATTAATTGACTGCAGTATGCAGCATTATTGTACTTAAACTGGCAGCAATAACATGTAAAAAGGTGACTAAATACACTACAGCACTATTAGCCAACTCCACAGCTACCACAGTGGGACTGCACCACAGAGAAATAATGGATACATTTCTGACAAGGTGAAGCACAAAGAGTTTTGTAGAACTGAGTTCTCCAACAGCAGCTAACATGAGTGAAGTAAATATTAAAAAAAGAAAGCTTGGAGATGAAGGCAAAACTGTGCAGGAGTGCTGGGAGTTTGGTTTTATTGTTACTGAACACCACTAAATAAAGGTTTTTTGTATTCAGATCAGTCACTTTTGCTTAATTTCAAGGTGAAAGGGGTCTTGTCCTGGTTGTGTGTGGTCACACGACCCTCGAAGGGGTTCGAGAGCTGCATATGTGGCCCTCAGGTTATTTTAGGTTGCCCACCACTGGTCTGTAGGTTAGAGGAATGAGCTTGGTTCCTCCAGGAGACTCAGATTTGATTCCCTCAACCTTCTTTTGCATACTATGTGGCTCTGAGCAAGTCACTTAATCACCTCAGTGCTCTACCTGAAAGATTATATCACAGTAAATACTCCAGTGGAGAGTTTATGCTGTTTGGATGTTAATTTTGGTAGAGATTCTGCTTGGATTTTTCCCTGACAGCAGCCGTGGCTGATCAGAAGCTTATTCAGCTTTCAAACAACATGAAGTCTTGCTGTATTCAGACATAATGCAGTTAGCCCCAGCACTTGAACTGCCCCGGAGAGGAAAGAGTTAACTCTATGCAAAAGCATAGAACGTTGAGCTCGAGCTCGGTTTTCAAACCTCTGTCTGTGGTACTTCCCAGTGTAACCGTCAGATTCTTTACTTCGACTAACAGTGAAGTCGCTCCGGAGATTTCCTCTGCTCGGTTCGGTAAAAGAAAAATAAAAGCATTCGGTTTTAACCGCATTTGTTTATTATTTTCGGATTTCCAGCCTCTGTCTACGGTACAGGTAGTATGAAGATAGGTAGTGACTGTGTTTTATTTTGCTAAAGAATGGAAATTGTCTTTCTTCGGTTTCTTTCCGGTCGGTCTGGTTCGGAACCGACTTTGTTGAATTTTTTTCTCTTTTTCTGGGATTAGTGTGGTGTTCCGGTACCGATCGGTTTCAAAAGAACCGGACTTTTGCTGGTTCTTTTAAAAAGCCCGTGACATGGTTTGTAACTGATCAGTTGCTCATTACCTGGCTTGAAAGCTGCTATAGGGTAATTGTTAGGTTGGCCATGTCTGAGAAACCCAAGAAGAAAACCGATCCCACTGGGTTTCAATACTGTACTGAGTGTGGGGAGGCCTTTGCTAAGGCTGACCCCCACCTCATCTGTGTTTATTGTCTGGGGTTTGACCACCTTGAGTCAGACTGCCAAATCTGTAAGAACTTTCCTAAAACCACTCTAGATAAAAGACCGCGTAGGTTGAAGGAAAGGGAGGCAGAGAAGTCCATAGATCCGGATGGCCAGCCCAGTTTGGTTGCGGTCGAACCTGAGGAGGTGCCTACTAACCTAGGCGATACCTCCTCAGGCAAAAGGAGAGCTGAACCCGATGGGTCGGTTCCGTCAAAGAAAAAGTGCAAGTCTGCTGGTTCGGATCCTGTATCCCTCTCTCCAACCGTGGACAAAATAGCCAAAGCGATTAGTATTGTCCAATCACTTAGACCGGTTCCGTCTGAACCGACACCGCCCATTCAGCGGTCAGTTCGGTCAGATCTGTCTCCTCCGGATTATGACCCAGATGTTTATTATGAGGAGTGGGAGGGAGACGAAGACTATCCCGGTGATGATGATGATGACGATGATGAAGGGGGTCTGGATGTGCCCATTGAACTGGACATCTCCCCAGACAGGCCCTCAGGTGTCTCTCCTCCCAGGCTCTCTGAGTCTCTTCACACTTTTTGTTCTACAAAAAGGTGGCACAAACCCTGCAGCTTCCCTTGGTTGAAGCAGCAGAGGAGGAGGAGGAAGAGCCTGATTTTGTGGAGATGATGGACATCCCAGAGTCCAAAAAGCTGTCTATCCCTCTTCATAAATCTTTGGGGAAACAGACACACAAAATTTTACAAACCCCTAATTCAATACCTCCTGTGGACAAGAGAGTGGAAATGAGGTATTCGATATCAGGCTCAGCTGCAGAGTTCCTTAATAGTCCTTGCAGCCATGTTGGAGTAGTGCAGGCTGCAGCCTGTGACAGGGCTAACATTCCTTTGGCTTCACACACCCTAGATAAGGACTCCAGGAAAGTTGATGCCATGGCCAAAAAACAGTATTTGGCATCCTCTTTGAGACTCGGGCAGGCTACTTATATGGCCTACACAGCCAGGTACCAGAAATCCAGATGGGACAAAGTTCTGGAACTGGCTAAACAGGCCTTTCCCCAGCTAGCCAAAGAGCTGGAGGAGGTGGCTGCTGATGGAAATGAAGCATCCAAAATGCAATTTCATGCTTCTGTGGACTCCAGTGATGTGGCATCTAGAGTCATGGCTACATCTGTGTCTTTCAGGAGACATGCTTGGCTCAGATGTACTAGCCTTTCGCAGGATACCCAGACTAAGGCTATGGATTTTCTTGTAGTAGGTAACTCTCTGTTTGGGGAGCAGACAGAGGCTTACATAAAGAAATGGATGAATACAGGACCACGTACAGGAGTGCACAGGCCGAGGAAAGGCAAGCCACTCCGCACAAGCAGCAGTCTAGAGGCAGGGACAGGCCCTTTCAAAAGCCTTTTTACCAAGCCCAGGCATCCTCTACCTTCCCACAGAGGGGGTTCTTCAGAGGGATGGGTAGGAGGGGGATGAGCAGGGCTGCTCCTTCCTGCTCTCAGTCCAAGGCTCCTGAGAAGCAGACACCCTGATGTGTCAGCCCGGGTCGACTCCCCATTTCCAGTAGGAGGCAGGCTGGCTTACTACTTCCAGGCCTGGAAGTCTGTGACCTCAGACAAGTTGGTCCTAGAAGTAGTAAGCCAGGAAGTGGCCCTCAGCTTCAAAAAATTTCCAAAAAAGAGGGCCAAGTCTTTTCCAGCTGCATCAATCTCAGAAACCCTTGCCCTAGAGGCAGAGGTTTCCTCTCTTCTAGCTCTCAGAGCTATAGAGAAGGTTCCTACTCAGCACAAGGGAAAATGACTATACTCCAGGTACTTCCTTACCCCAAAGAAAACAGGGGAGTGGAGACCCATCCTAGACCTAAGATATTTGAACAAACACATTGTAAAGCCAAAATTCAAAATGGTAACTCTGGGAATAATCCTTCCCTCTCTAAGGCTAGGGGATTGGCTAGCATCTCTGGACCTCAAGGATGCCTACTTCCATATTCCTATCAGGTGCTCCCACAGAAAATACCTCAGGTTTGAGTTGCCTTCAGGCCTTTACCAATTCAGAGCCATGCAATTCGGTCTAACATCAGCCCCAAGGGTGTTCACAAAGTGCCTTGCAGTAGTGGTGGCTTACCTCAGAAGACAGGGTATCACCATTTTTCTGTATCTAGATGACTGGCTGTTAGTGGGTCAGTCTCCTCTACAGGTCAAGTCAGCTCTTCAGACTACCTAGGACCTACTCAGCTCCTTGGGCTTTCTTCTCAATCTTCCAAAGTATGTACTCGAACCAGTTCAACTTCTCACCTTTATAGGCATAGAGTTGGACACTGTACAAGCAAAAGCCTTCCTTCCTCTGGCAAGGGTAAAGGCCCTAGTGGATCTCACTTCCTCCTTTCGACCTCAGGTCTCCCACCCAGCAAGACAGTTCCTCCAGCTCCTGGGCCACATGGCAGTTTCCACGGCAGTGGTGCAGGGAGCAAGGTTCAAGATGAGGGACATTCAGTTTCATCTAAGGTCTTTTTGGTATCAGAAGAAGGATTCACTTACCAAACTGATTCCAGTGACTCAGACACTGGTCCAAGCTCTCCAGTGGTGGCTGGACCAGGACAACCTCAGACAAGGGGTTCCATTTCTCCCTCAAGTCCCATCAGTAGTTTTAACTATGGATGCTTCTCTTCTAGGGTGGGGAGCCCACCTGGGAGCCCTGACAGCTCAAGGGCTCTGGTCTCCACAGGAATCTCTTCTATATATCAATCTCCTGGAACTCAGGGCAGTTTTCCTAGCCCTGCAGAGCTTCTCAGATTCAGTCAAGGGCAAGGTGGTCCAGGTCAGAACGGACAACACCACCACAATGTGGTACATCAACAAGCAGGGAGGCACTTGGTCCTCTGCCTTGTGCACAGAGGCCATGAAGCTGTGGTCTCTGGCCTATTCTCTTCAGACTTCTCTGGTAGCAGTTCACCTTCCAGGGAAGGACAACTTACTAGCAGATGCTCTGAGCAGAATTTCTCAGGGTCACCACGAATGGTCCCTGAATTCTCACATACTGGAGGTCATCTTCTCCAGGTGGGACACTCCAGAGATAGATCTCTTTGCAGCACCAGACAATCATCAACTTCCACTGTTTTGTTGCAGACCTCCAGTCCTGGGAATGGTCCCCCAGGATGCTCTCCTTTTGGACTGGAAGGGCAGGTTTCTCTATGCCTTCACTCTGCTGTTCAGAGTTCTGATCAAGATCAGGACTCAACCCTGCACAGTGATACTGGTGGCTCCAGACTGGGCCAGACAGCCTTGGTATCCTCTACTGCTGTCCTTGTCAGTGTCATGTCCCCTGTCTCTGCCCAGGACATACAATCTCCTGTCCTCCTCCCAAGGGCGGATCTGGTACCCAAATCTTAAGTCTCTCCATCTCAAGGCCTGGCTCTTGAAGAGTTAGATTATGCAGCTCTATATCTTTCTCAGGGAGTTCTGGATATTCTGAAGGTCTCTAGGAAACCTTCCACTAGAAAAACTTACAACTCCAAATGGAAAAGGTTCAGTATTTGGTGCTCTCAGAAAGGCATCCTGCTCGATTCTGCAGACATTTCCACCTTAGACTATCTAGTTCATCTCAATGATTTAGGCCTTAGGCCTGCCACTCTGAAGGTTCATCTGGCAGCCGCCTCTGCATTCCTCTCAGCAGGGAAGGGTCTTCCTGGCATCTTATCCTGTTTTCCAAAAGTTTTTCAAAGGTCTGGTTCACATTATCCTCCCTTTAGGGTTCCACTCTGCCTTGGGATCTTAATGTCTGCATAGCTCAGCTAATGCAGCCGCCTTTTGAACCTCTGGCTTCGGCCGAATTGAAGTTCTTGACCTGGAAAACTGTGTTCCTGGTAGTTATTACTTCTGCCAGGTGGATTAGTGAGTTACAGGTCCTGTCAGTGGAACCTGACTTCATCTCCTTCCATAGGGAAAAAGTAGTCCTCAGAACCAATAGGAGGTTCTTGCCCAAAGTGGTTTCAGATTTTTATCTGAACCAGTCTGTATCTCTCCCTGTGTTTTTCACTGACCATTCTTCTTCAGGTGAAAGAAGGTTACACAGTCTGGACATTAAGAGGGCCCTTAGCTACTACATTGAGCATACTAAGGCACATAGAAATGACTGTCTTCAGTTATTACTCACTTATGGTGAAGTGGGAAAGGGTAAGCCTGCTAGTAAGAGAACTACTGCCAGGTGGATTGTTTCTTGTACACAATTTTGTTATGACAAATTGAGTAGGACGCCTCCTTCAGGCCTGAGGGCTCATTCAACCAGGGGTACAGCTGCTTCTCTAGCTGCAGCCAGAGATATACCTTTGTTAGAGATCTATAAAGCAGCCACCTGGAAAACAGTACATACCTTCACCAAGCATTACTCCCTGGACATCCAGGCTAGGAGTGATGGTAGGTTTAGTACAGCAGTACTGCAGAGCCTCTTCCCAAAGTAGGTTCTGCATTCCCTCCTCCTTAGGGAACTGCTTGGTAGCCTGCATTATGTCTGAATACAGCAAGACTTCATGTTGTTTGAAGAAAAAATTACCATAGTAATGTTGTTTCTTCTAATGGAGTCTTGCTGTATTCAGACCTCCCCCCCGCCTCCCCTCTCAGAACCTGGTATTGGGAAGTGGACTAGCAGGTACAATGTTGCACCTCAGGGGTTTACCTTGTACCCTCCCTCTTGAGTGGGGTAGATGTTATTATTATTATTTTTCTGGTGTTTTACTAAATATTGTCACTACCTTTCCTTCTTGGGTTCTCGACTTGAGTCTTTTGGGGCCTAAGAAGATATATTTTGCCCTTTGGCTATATTCGAACAATTTCCATACTTTAGTTACTAGTTAGTTAGCTCGTAAGAATCTGACGGTTACACTGGGAAGTACCACAGACAGAGGTTTGAAAACCGAGCTCGAGCTCAACATTCTATGCTTTTGCATAGAGTTAACTCTTTCCTCTCTGGGGCAGTTCAAGTGCTGGGGCTAACTGCATTGTGTCTGAATACAGCAAGACTCCATTAGAAGAAACAACATTACTATGGTGAGTAATTTTTTCTTACTAGCCACCTTCACCTGCCTTGGTGCTAGGGGTAGTGGCAACAGTCCTCTATAATGTCATTTCTACAGCAATATGAGCTCTATTTTTTTCTTGGCACCATGGCATATCAGAGACCTCTAACTATTAAAAGATGTAAAACCTGCAAGGGGGGTAATGTGACCCTTCTCAATGGGTTCCTTATGCCCCCATTGTGTTTCGCAGCTAATATGTCTCTTACAGTTCTCCCCCAGTCACACTTATGAGCTGGAGGGGTGTACCTGGCGTACTGGTTGGCAGTGGCAAGCAGAATAGCATAAGTTTGTTGTTGTTGCTATTAGGAGAGCTATTGAGCCCCGATGCCTTGCAGGACATCCCATTAGACACACCTGACCCCAAACTGGGCCTCTCAGGTCAGGTAGCACCCACACAGGCACATCAAGATGCTCTGCAGCAGGTCAGGATTGTGGTTTCTGGATATGCAGGCAGACCCTGACCCTGACCATCTAGAGAGTCAGGATAAGGATATTGGGATCTTGGGGGAAATCCTGACCATAGGAGCTACTTGATGATGAGGAGGATGAACCCTCTGAGGACACGGAGTGGACAGAGCCGAAGAGGAGGTTTCCTGTCCCTCCACTGTTTGATACCAAGTCCTTGTCCTACCCAATAGTTAAGGCATGTTGGTCCTTCCAACTCAAGGAGGTGCTATCTATGGAGGCAGTGGAACCCCTCCTCTGGGGGATAAGGCAGTTCATAATTCCGTTGAGCGCACCTCTATTCCTGTTGAAGGGTCCTTGGCCTTAACAGATTTGCATGACCAGTGAGTGGATGCTACGCATTGAAGAGCCTTTGCCTCTAATGGTGCAAATCTGCACACCTTCTATGCCTCCTTTATTGTTGCCAGAGCCTTAAACTTGTGGGTTGCAGCCCTGGGCAGCTTCATTCACCCAGATCGGAGGGGGCGAGCATTTTGCAGTCAGTCTCCTTGGCCTCCACTTTAGGGGATGCCATGGTGGAAAACTTACATATGTTTGCCCCGCTCCAACTATCACAGTGTGCAGTTATGCGAGGCATGTGGCTCAGGCGTTGGGTGGCTGAGCAGGCTTCAAAGACCAAGCTGTTCATTCTACCCTTTAAGGGAGGTTTGTTATTTGGCTCTGACCAGGGTGAAAAGTGGGCATCTCACAATGAGGATACTCGGGCCCATCTCTGCCTTCCTCTCTTGGTGGAAGACTGCACAATTTTTTTCTCAAGATGGCCCCAGATAATTTCAGTTGCTTGGGTTTTGGAAATTCTGGCCTTATCTTATGCAATAGAATTTTCAAAAATCCTCTCAAAGGGGCATTTTCTGCCATCCCCATTCCTGAAGAAACCCATGAAGAGGCAAGCATATCAGAGACCCAGGACCACGTCACTCAAGTGGGCAATTTTGCCAGTGTCTCCCAGCGAGCAAGGCCAAAGATTCCACTCAGTCTATTTCATAGGCCCCAGAAGTTTGGGGGGTTGGCCTTCTGTGGATCTGATACACCTAAACAAGTCTGAGCCATCACAGATCCTGGAACATCTGGGAGTAGTGTTCAGATGGACCAGAGAAAAGGTCTTCTTCTTACCAGCTAGGAAGGAGACCTTATTGAGAGAGAGGTCCAGTGACTGAGGAGCCAATTGTTGGCTTCACTTCAATGTCTGCTACAGATTCTGGGCTTTAGGTTGATGGCCATAGAACTACTCCCATGGGCTCACCTTCATATGCGGTCCCTGCAGATAGAGTTACTTTCAGCCTGGGATCCGACCTTGGAGAATTCTCAGGCCAGAATCTCACTCTCACCACACCTAAAGCAGTCTGCGTTAGTGAGTGAGTTTGGAGAATCTGAGCAAGGGGTTCCCCTTGGAAGTCCCCCCCCACAGTTGAGTCTGCCATTCAATGCCAGCCCTGTCAGGTTGGGGGATCACTCCTGAACTACTTTCTCATTCAAAGGACTTGGTCAGTGCAGGAACAACACCTACTCATAAACGTTCTGGAGATGAAGGTGGTCCGCCTCGACCACTGTCTATTTCAAAGTCTGGTGCAATCAGAAGCTGTGAAAATGTTCAACCAGGGGAGTGGATGTTGAACCCGGAGGTGTTTGACCTTCTGTGTCAAGGGGTCAGTCATCTTTAGATTGATCTGTTCGCCTCCAGTCACAATGCTCAAGTTCAGCAGTTCTTCAGCCACTACCAGTGTCCAAAGGAGGAAGCAGTGGATGCCCTATCACAGGAGTGGTGCTTCCACAAAGCATTTTCTTCCCTCTCCTTCCTCTCCTCTCCTCTCCTCTCCTAGGTCATTCAGAGATTAGGGCACTCAAGAGGAAGCTTTCTTCTAAAATCTCTGGAGTGGCCCAGAAGACCGTGGTTGTCGGATTTTGTGAACTTAGCTCAACACGCACCCTTTCACCTTCCAGTGTAGGGGGATCTTATCTCTCAGGGTTCCGCTCTCTTTCCAAAATCTGGAAGCAATGCAGCTTGAGACCTGGCTCCTGAAAGGGTGATACTCCTAAAACTAGGTTTCTGCAAGAAGGAGGCTGCAAGGTAAAATTCCACTCTGGCAGCTTATGCTTGCATATGGACCACCTTTCAACCTGGACCAGGGATAAAAAATATCTAGGCTTTCAAAGCCCGGTCCTGCAGATTTTGGTTTTCCTGCAGGAAGGAGTGGAAAAAGGTTTGGCCTTGAGCACCCTGAGAGGTCAGATGTTGGCTCTTGGAGCCTCCTTGGGTATCTCCCTAGAGTGTAACCGAGAGGTTTTCATTTTCTGTAGGTTGTCAGGAGGAGTCGAACTATGTTTTGATCACTGGTTCCCCATGGAACCTGAATCTGGTTCTGAATGATCTTGTAAGGAACCTTTTGAACTGCTTTCGTAGGTACCATTGGACATGCTGTCTTACAATATGTGTTTCATAGTTGTTATGTGCTTAGTCTGGAGGATTGGTGAGTTCCAGGCCTTGTCCCACAAAGAACCACACCTTGTCATGCATACAGACAAGTTTGTGCTCCGAACAGTCCCATCCTTCATCACAAAGGTTCCACGGCCTTCCATGTGAACCAGAAAATCTGTTTTCCATCTGTCTGTCTACAGCCTTCTCTCCTGCAGAAGAAGCAATGCCACAAGTTGGTTGTGCAGTGGGCCATTAGGACATACCTTAGAGGGACTGCTGAGATGTGCCTTTCGGATAGGTTGTTTGTCTTGTTTGGAGCGGCCAAACATGGACCAAAAAAAAAGAAATCCTCCAAGGCCACACTAGCTAGGTGGGTGAGGGCTTTCACTGCCAAGGCTTATGTTGCAATAAAGAGGAGGCCTCTGGCCCTCATCAGGGCTCACTCCACCATGGTTATGGACACTTCCTGGGCAAAGAGACATAAGGCATCTGTTTTAGAGTTGTGTAAAGCAGCCATGTGGTCATCTGCCCACACTTTAACCAAGCACTACAGTTTGACTGTTCAGAGTTCTTCAGATGCACCCTTTGGTTGCAGAGTTTTGCCTGCGGTAGTTCACAGGTAAATTCTTGCCTGTATGTGGTTGATGTATGGAACAATATTCTTCCCATTACCCAGATTCTCCCCCTACCTGGTCTTTCTGGGTACTGCTTCTTAGAATACAGTTGTAATGAATACCCACTGACAATGTGGAGCACTACAGAAAGAAGAAATGTCTTCATACTTATCATAATTTCCTTTTCTGTTGGCGCCTACATTGTTAGTGGGGCCTGCCCAGGAGCCTCGCTTCTGTGGGAGAATATTGTCTGGTATGCCTGTGTGGAGATGTCTAGTGTCTTGTTTCAAACTCTGATTGTAAGCCTGTTTTGGACATCTCTCTATAGTTTACCTGCTATGCCTATGTTTATATAGATATGCAAAAAAAAAAAGGAGCTGATCTGCATTACAATATCAGTTGCTGTCATGCACGTTTAGCAGATTCAAATTTGATGCTATGCAAGGGTTCCTCTTTTGTTACAGGAGAATGCTTGCACTGCATGCAGTTTTCTTTGCTATGTAAAAAAATCTGTTTTCTTTTAGGTTGGCTCATTGCTGTGAATCCTGCAAGGATGCAGCATTGGAAAAGAGTTTTGGTCCTCCTTCATCTGACAAGGTAGGCCACTGTTTATTGTTTTTTATTCTAACCAGAGTGGCATATGTGTAGACAGCTAATTTGTGTTCTTTTGGTGTCAAATTGACTGGTATGGTTTTTGTTTACATATTTAGAGACACTGCTAGCACAATAGTGACTGCAGAGTTGCTGCTGTCCGGAATCCTCATATGCCAAGCACTCTAAAGCTTTGGGCTGTGCCATTTCCCCTAATAGGGGTGCGAAATACCAGTTGTAATGAATACCCATTGGAGTTAAACAGGGGTGTCTTCTTGCCCCTGCACTCTTTAATATTTATATCAATTAGTTACTCGAATACAATAATGCTCTTCTGTTGGACACTCCTCTAATTAACAAATCAAAATTACATTCACTCGCTTATGCGGATGACATAGTTTTGTTCTCTCTCACCCGAATTGTTTTACAAAAACAGATAGATATTTTCTCAGAAAAATGCAAAAGGTTGGAGTTAAAAAATAAAGAAGGCAAAATGTATGATAATAGGTAACACTCCAAAACCGAATAAACATCTCACAACAATAGAAACATAGAAGTTGATGGCAGATAAGGACCGCAAGGCCCATCCAGTCTGCCCACAATTGATTCTAACAGAGTAGAAATTGTTAAAGAATATATGTACCTTGGAATAAAAATGTCATCTAATGCTAAATGGAACAAACATTTCAAGGAACAAAATTTTAAAGCAAAATTAATAGCTAAAGCTTTATTAAAATTTAACTTTAAGTATGGGGGGAATTCAGTTTTACCAGCATTGGTAGCAGGAGAGGAAACAATCTGTCTAATAATCCTGTATGGAGCAGAAGTTTGGGGCTCTGAAATTAGTAATATCCTGGAAAATCCCCTCACATATTTCTACAAATCACTACTTAAAGTCCCCAAATCAGTTCCTAATGTCATGGTAAGGGCTGAATTGGGCAGGGTAGAAATTAATAGTATAAAAGAGTTACATCTCATAAATTATTGGTTAAAAATGATAAATAATTCACACAACAAATTACCTAAGATGTACCTCAAAGAAAAAATAGGTTGAGATAAAAAAAGATATTAGATGTAAATGGTTAGAGTCCCTAAAGGGAATAATGTTGAAAATAAATGTGCAACATTTATGGACCGACTATGATAGAAAAATTAATATTGCCCCACAATACAAAGAGCTGATTAAACAAAAACTCTTAACTCATGCAAAAAACAAGGATATGAAAAGTATACAAACTCAAAACGTAGCTATCTGGTTTAAAAAGGAAAAGTTGGGCACCATATAGAAGAATATCTAATGATCCCAATGACACCAGAGCAAAGTAAAAACATAACTTAGGCCAGATTTGAACTAATATCTTCAAAATATACTTATTTTAACAGGTTCAGATTGTTCACCCAGAATAAGGACTGTTCACTTTGTATATGTAACAAAGGACACACAGATACAGTAATCCATGTGATTATGAGCCGCCCACTGTACTCCAAGCCATGCAGGAATTGTTTATTAAGCACACTTACCTTATATTCAGCGGATCAGGCCAGGAACATCGCAGACGAAACACCACAGGAAAATCAACGCAGAATGGACATCATGGGACATAACATCACAGCGTCCATAAGAAAGCCGGAACAGAATGCCGCAAAAGGGAATGCCATGCACTGCAACAGTGCAGCAGCTAAGGAATGTACAGATGCAGGACTGAGGGTCTAGTAGGAGCTGCCAGGGTGGGCAACCGGGAGACCACCAGCAGTGCTAGCAACATGATGTGATAGCCAAGGCCCCCCACCCCCCCCAAGCTGGCCCCACCGCCACACAGAGCTAACAGAGACATACAGTTTTGGGACCATAATGGAGCCCACACACTGACAGGGATGTTACTACAGTGGTGGAACCCTGCCAAACGGAGGCCACTGGAAGGACATGGTGCAATGAGCAGGGACACGGGCAAAGGACAACTGCTGCAGTGGGAGCCGGAAGGACATGGAGTGATATGGGTGGGTGGAGGAGACAGACGACTGGCAGCAAAGATGGAGGTGGGGGTGTCACTGCTCAGGGAACACACAGGATGTGTGCCTGTTGCAGGGAGGCATAGAGGGAGGTCACTGATGGTTTGGAAGGGGGTCCATGCAGGACTGATGACCCACGGAGTCATTCTGGCTGCTGCCTGGGGCCCATGGTATTGTGGTATACCATCCCCTGATGGGTAGTCTATTGTCATAGGGCTACTCCTGCACCATGTGTGTCGGCCTCCACACTTGGGTACATGGGGGGGGTTGGACAGCATTCCAAGTGCTGGGGATTGGTACCAGGGCATCATGGCCTGTTGGCCTGTCCTTCTGCAACATTCTTCTGTGTTCTACCATTCTAGACTGTTACCCATGCCCGGCAAACCATCATCCTGACACCGTTCCCCCATCCTGTGGGAGGCTGGGTGCACACTGCGGTATAGTTGCCAACCCCCTGGCCATGGCTGAGTTTGTTTGCAGTCCCATTACCATCCCTGGTCTGCCTGTCCCACCTCCCTGTCAGTAGCGCACTGTCTGTACCACATGGCCTTCCCTCTGGGTGGTACTCCCTGAGTGGGTGGGCATTTTTGTTGGTTCTCCTGGTGGTTGTACTGTGTCCCTACTCAACCCAGCAGTGGAGTCCCCTGCACTGTTCCATTCCCACACCACCTGTGGCATTATTGGGCAATGGCGCCTTCCTCTGTGCTGTGCCATTCAGGGTGTGTTCCACAGCGGGTGATGTTTGCTGCCTGCATGGTGCCTCTCATGCAGCATTCTGTCCCACAATGTACTCTACCACTGACATTGCAGGCGGCGATGTTATTGCCGCTTTGTAACTGTCAGCGATATTTTGTCCCATGACGTTCCTGGCTGGATCCATATTCAGCAGCCATGTATGATCCAATTTTTGCTCTTTTGCACCCAAGAACTGTGGATGAAGTCCTAAGAATTGCAAATTTTATGGCTTTGGTGGTAAGGATAAAAAAATGTTTTCGATCACACAAAGCAACAAATTAAAAATGTCTCCCTTATCCGAACATCTAGGACATTTATAAAACTAAGTATCCAGGGGAATGAATTATGGCTGTTGTAATGAAGTATATAAGGTCTTTGTATTTAGATATTGCAGGCTGACTTATAACCTTTTATCTTATTGTATTTCTTTTTTGTATTTAATAATGCTTTTATTCTTGTCTATGTTGTAATGCTCATGATGTTTATTCATTATGAACTAACAATGAACTTTGAAATTGAATACCCATTGACAATGTAGGAGCTAACAGGAAAGGAAATTATGATAAGTATGAAGAAGTTTCTTATTTAAAGCTGACTAAATAGGAACATGCAACAGTCCTTTTTCCTTGTGCTAAGTGATCAGCTGGTGATTTCAGCTACAGTGTGAGATTTTATCCAGGTATAGATCATATGTCAGAGAGCAACATTTTAAAAGTGTGTTTATTTGACCCAAAGAAACCACATATTTTCATGCTGGGAAGCCATTTTAATTATTACACTGTGTAAAGGTCTGTGGCTACTGAAAGGCTTTTAGACATTTGAAGATTACAGTGCTTAACCTTAATAGCAAAATGGCTGCTTTAGAGTGGATGGGTTAAGTAAAGATAAGTGAAATATGTACTTATAGAGTGAATATTGATCCTGCATTTAAAATATCTATGAACAAATCTATTGTGCATGTTGTGCTAACCAAATTTAAGCACGTTTTATTCAAGATTTCTTACGACAATGTTAAATATGAAGAAAGCAGATTTGTTTTACATTTAGGAACATTTATTTTTGCATTCAGAAATGAGTACATCATAAGTGCAAATATTCAGAGTCCATAACTAATTCCATTAAGAACTACAGAGAACATAATACAAACTTGGATAGATTAAATGAGGTGGGACTTCAGTTTCTTTACATCTGTAATAGTCTGTTCGTGACGTCTTCATAATACAAAGCAAATGCTACAATTACCATACTTAATCTTGAAATTGTGTGCTGAAAAACACCAAAACATTAGTCTACAGTACATTTCTCTATGTTATACTTAAAGATAAACTCAACCAGAGCCCCAGTGACATAAAAGCAACCTGGACTGTAGCATCAGTGCATGAAGCAGGAAAGCCCTAGCCACATGTATAACATTAAAAGTTATAAGCACTGCCAAACAGTAGCAGAAAAAACATTTAAAAAGATATATATTGTTACTCAGACTCTCAATATCATGCACTTTGTAAGCAACACATAACACAGATAGTACACTTTGTAACCTTATTTCCCTACTATTACCTCAGTGCTTGACACAAGTTATCGCAAGTTTCTAAGATTGCAGAAGCAGCGTGGGAAGGGGCTGCTTCAGTGCTGCGTGTTTCTAAGACCATGATGCTGACAAATAATACAACAATTCTCCAGTTAAGTTTAGCGACACTGTGCTTTTTCTGGTGCAGACTCCCTTTTGCTCGCTATTGGCCTCCATCTCGATTGCTTCTTTACTCAGCCTTTCGTTTGGCACCTGGAATTTTTGCCTGAATTCTAGAGGCAAATTAGATCAACACATCAGAAAGCAGTTCAGAATTGCAAATTACGTAATTTCTTTTTCAAGCTTATATTTGTTCATTAAAATAACCTAAAATCCAAAACATTGTTTCTTAGGATATAATTATAAAATCAATCAAGCTTTGAGTATTGACTTGAAAGAAAGAGGAAGGAATAGTGGCAATCTGAATAAAAACTGTTCATTTACAAGTAGGGATGTCATGATAAATGTATTCAGCGATAACCATGATAATTTTTATTGGCAATACAGCTTGGCAACTCTTGAGTTATTATCCTACCTCCTCAATCATAAAGACTAATGGCATATTCTGATTCAGGCTGCTAGGTATTCTCATAAACTATAAAAAGGTTTTCACTGAAATAAACACATTTATCTCCACTAGTGAGTGGTAGGACCAATATTATGAAGGTCATATTACTTAAGTATGGCAGTAAATGTATTATTCCACTGCAATGCATTATGAATTCTATATATAACACACTATTTTTAAATTTTGTATTAGTGTTTTAAAGGAAAACTGTCCTTATTGTTAGCACTCCCATCCCTGAAATCTCTACCCCCGATTAAACTTTTGCCACAGCAACAACATTTTTTTTGCAGTTTACTTATGTTATTTCAACTTTGTAAAATTCGTGATCGCCAAACATGGAGGACGCTGCATGGTTCCATTTCAGTACCGGTGCGGCGCTGCACTGTTTACCTCCATAGAAAATGCACTGGGGTGAGCGGTGCAGCACCACATTGGTACTAAAATGAAACCGCGCAGCGCTCGCCATGTTTGACGATCGCAAATTTTACAAAGTTGAAATAACGTAAGTAAACTACAAAAAAAATTTTTGTTGCTGTGACAAAAGTTTAATCGGGGGTAGAGCTTTCTGGGGTTGGAGTGTTACAATAAGGACAGTTTTCCTTTAACTTTTAACTTTAAACTACCTTTACATAGTAAACTCCCTATACAGACTGTCCTACATTGCATTTTATTTCCAGACTCTAAGCAGAAATAACATGTTCAGAGTATTTTTTATTAGAATTTTTTCAGCATTTCCATTTTTCAGCTACATAAATGGCAAATACAATGCAGTAGAAATTGTAAGTTTTCTTGCATATCATAAGTCATGTGGTAACATTCAAACAGTTTTAAGGAAGTGCACAGAGACCAATGGTACAGTGATATCAAGTACCAATATCACCACTGCCTCATATTCTGTGCTTGCATCATGACACAACCCTGTTCTCCTCCACTCTCCTAAGATCTAGCACTCACCCTCCTGTTTCCATAGCAAAGTACAAGTTTCTCTCTGCTGCCCCTACTGTGGAAATGTAGAAAGCAGGAGATTTCTCCAGAAATATCACAGAAATTTCAGGAAATATCTGGCCATGTCTTTGGCTGTAACTAGTGAGAGAACCAAATTAAATTATTATAATGGACTGAAAGTTATCAAAAAAGGAAAATTACTATAGAAAAAGGCTAATTCAAAATTAAGACTAAAATATTTTACAGAATTCCCAGACTTGCAAAATGTGGGGTGTAGAGTTAAACCAGTCCTGAAAGTAGTTCACTGAGTGGAAATCCCCACCCAGGAGGGACCTAAGATCATTACCACCAGTTCTTTTAGGCCTATCTGTGTACAGCTATTTAACAGTTTGAACAGTTGAATGTGTCCAGGCAAACAAGTGACCACTAGGAGGTCCCCTGGCATCCTTCTGACTGTGGTACTTCTCATTGTCTTTGGTCACCAGGGAAGCTTACTGCTTGCTAGGAGGAAGGAGGAATGCAGCACTATTCCATTCCATTCCCGGGTACATATTTCTTCCCTCCCACTCTTCTGTAGACATCACCACAGACTTTTTGTATCCCTGGTGAAACAGTTTTCATAATTTAACAAACTTCCAGTATCTGGACCATGGTAGGTGAAAGGCCCTCCCTGATGTTCTACTGTGAAGATCAGTTTTTCTAGTTTGCAAATCTCTGTGAGTTTTATAAGCATGCTTCATGGGTAATCCCAGAGTGGTGTTAGCCTCTTCAAACAACATGAAGTCTTGCTGTATTCTGACATATGCAGTGATGTCCAACCTTTGAACTGCCCCGGAGATGAAAGAGTTAACTTTCCATGCCAGGCATGGAAAGCTGAGCTCGAGCTCGGTTGAGACTCTGTCTGTTGCTGTTTGAACTCAAACTGTCAGATTCTTTACTCCGCCTCACTGAACAGTCGCTCCGGAGATTTCTCCTTTGCTCGGTTCAAGTTTGTTGGTTAAAGTGCTGTTTTCCTCGCTTTTCAACCAAATTTAATCTGTTAACCTGTCAGTTCAGTCTCTGTCTGTGGTATCGTGAGTACTAGATAGGTTTATTTTCTTGTTCTTCTGTGTGGAACTTGTAAACGTGGGATCGGTTCGGTTTGAACCGATCAGGTTTGTTCAAAAAAGTTTATTCTATTTTTAGAGTGTGGTAACCGGTCCTTATCGGTTCTAAAAAAAACGGATTTCATTACGTTTTTTCCACGATCCGTAACACGGTCAGGAACTCATAAGGGTGTTCCTTGCCTGGCTGGATTGCCTAAAAGGGTAAGTTTGTTAGGACTGACCATGTCTGAGAAACCCAAAGAAAAACGGGCCCACTGGGTTTCAATGATTGTAGTGTGTGGGGAAGCCTTTGCTAAGGCTGACCCCTACACCACCTGTGTTTATTGTCTGGGGTTTGACCACCTCGATTCAGACTGCCAGATTTGCAAGAATTTTCCTGCAGCTACCCTGGAAAAGAGAGTTGGTAGGCTCAGGGAAAGGGAAGCCAAGAAGTCTGCTGACCCGGATGGCCAGCCTGGTTCGGTTCCAACCGAACCAGAAAGAGTGCCCTCTGACCAGGGCGAAACTTCTTCGGGCAAAAGGAGAACCGACTCTGAGGAGTCGGTTCCGGTTAAAAGGAAAAGAAGGGATAAATCAGCTGGCGCGGATCCACAACTTCTTTCTCCGACCGCTGATGAAATAGCCAAAGCGATAAGGATTGTTCAATCGCTAACCCTGGTTCCGACCGAACCGACACCATCGGGAAGGGGCTCGGTTCGGTCGCTTCCTCCGGTTCCAGATTATAATTTAGAAGATTTTTATGAACCAAAGGAGGAGGAGGAAGGAGAGTATGAGGATAGTGATGGTGATTATGAAAGTCTGAATGTGCCCATTGACCCGGACATCTCCCCAGACAGACCTTCAGGGCTTTCTCCTCCTGGGCTTTCTGAGTCCCCTTCTTATTTTATGTTCTACAAAAAAGTGGCTGAAACTCTTCAGCTTCCTATGGAAGAAGCTGTAGACGATCAGGAGGAGCTGACTATGTTGAGATGATGGATATCCCAGAGTCCAGGAGGCTGTCTATTCCCTTTCATAAGTCCTTTGGGAAACAGACAATAAAAATTTTAAAGACTCCTAATTCTATACCTCCTGTGGACAAGAGAATGGACAAGAGGTATACTCTGTCAGGCTCAGATATGGAGTTCCTTACCCAGCAATGCAGCCATGTTGGGGTAGTGCAGGCTGCTGCCTGTGATAAGGCAAATATACCCTTGGCTTCACACCCCCCCCAGATAAGGACTCCAGGAGGATTGATGCCATGGCAAAGAAACAGTACATGGCAGCATCCTTGGGACCCAGGCAGGCTAATTATATGGCCTATACAGCTAGATATCAGAAATCTAGATGGGACACTGTAATGGCTTTAGCTAAACAGGTCCCTGGCCAGCTTGCCAAGGAGCTGGAACAGGTGGCTGCAGATGGTATTGAGGCATCCAAGGTGCAGTTCCATGCTGCAGTGGACTCCCAATGATGTTTCATCTAGAGTCATGGCTACATCTGTGGCCCTTCATAGGATGGCTTGGCTCATATGTACTAGCCTGTCTCAGGATACCCAGACTAAGGCCATGGATTTTCCTGTTGTGGGTAATTCTCTGTTTGGGGAGCAAACAGAGAACTACATGAAAGAAAATGGATGAATACAGGACCACCTATAGGAGTGCTCAGGCCAAGGAAGGCAAGCCACTCCCAGAGGCCAGCATTCCAGGGGCAGGGGCAGGCCTTTTCATAGGCCTTTCTACCAAGCCCAGGCCTCCTCTTCTGCTTATGCTCATAGGGGGTTATTCAGAGGGAGAGGCAGATGGGGTACAAGCAGGCCTGCTTCCACCCCTCAGCCTAAAGCTCCTGCCAAACAGGCACCCTGATGGGTTTGCCAGGGCCGATTCTCCACCACCTGTAGGGGGCAGGCTGGCTTACTTTGTCGAGGACTGGATGTCTTTAACATCAGACAAATGGGTCCTGGAAGTAGTAAGCCAGGGACTGGTTCTCAGCTTCAAAAAATGCCCAAAGATGAGAACCAGATCCTTTCCACCTGCAAGTCCTTCAGAGGCGCTTGTCCTAGAGGCAGAGGTCTCTTCCCTCTTGGCTCTGAGAGCCATAGAGAGGGTTCCACCCCTACACAAGGGAAAAGGATTGTACTCCAGGTACTTCCTAACCCCCAAAAAGACAGGAGAATGGCGGCCCATCCTGGATCTCAGATATTTAAACAAGCACCTTTTAAAGGCGGCAGTATAGCACAGTGGTCTAAGGCTCTGAGCTGCAAATTTGGTGACATCCAGCAGACCAGACCTGGGTTTGAATTCCACAGCTTCCACTTGCATACTGTGTGACCCTGAGCAAGTCACTTAACCTCCTTGTGCTCCCAGGTCGCTCCTGTAAAAAAGCTTTCAGCTTAGTGTGCTATACCTGGTTAAACAACTAAATAAAAAAAAAAAAAAGCCAAAGTTCAAAATGGTGACTCTGGGAATAATTCTACCCTCTCTAAGGCCAGGGTACTAGCTAGTTTCCCTGGACCTCAAGGATGCCTGTTTCCATATTCTCATCAGAAGCTCCCACCGATAGTACCTCAGGTTCGAGCTGCCCTCAGGCCATTATCAATTCAAAGCAATGCCCTTCAGCCTAACTTCTATTCCAAGGGTCTTCACAAAATGTCTGGCAGTAGTGGTTGCCTTCCTAAGGAGAAAAAAGATCTCCATCTTTCCATACCTGGACGACTGGTTCATAGTAGGCTAGTCTCCAGACCAAGTCAAGTCACACCTACAGATAACTCAGTGGCTGCTCACTTCTCTAGGTTTCCTTCTGAATCTTTCAAAGTCAGTTCTAGAGCCTGTGCAGCCCCTCACCTTCATAGGGGCAGAGCTGGATACAGTAAAGGCAAGAGCCTTCCTTCTCCTGGACAGGGCAAGGACCCTTATCTCACTGGCCTCTTCACTCACTCTCCAGGTGTCTCGACCAGCAAGGCATTTTCTGCAGCTCCTGGGACACATGGCTGCCTCTACAGCAGTGGTTCAGGGAGCAAGATTTCAGATGAGGGACATTCAGTTCCACTCGAGAGCCTTCTGGTCTCAGAAAAAGGATCTTCTGACCAAACTAATCCCACTGACTCAAACCCTGATCCAGGCATTACAGTGGTGGCAGGATCAAGACAATCTAAGACAAGGAGTTCCTTTTGTCACTCAGTCACATTCTCTAATCCTTACTACAGATGCCTCCCTCTTGGGGTGGGGAGCCCACTTGGGGGACCTGGCCACCCAAGGGTTGTGGTCTCCTCAGGAATCTCTGCTTCACATCAATCTGTTAGAACTCAGAGCAGTGTTTCTAGCACTTCAGGCTTTTTCCAAGTCTGTTCAGAACAAAGTAGTTCAGATCAGAACAGACAATACCACCACAATGTGGTATATCAGCAAGCAAGGGGGCACTCGGTCTACGGCCTTGTGCACAGAGGCAATGAAGTTGTGGTCTCTGGCCTATTCCCTGAACGCCTCTCTTACAGCAGTGCACCTCCCAGGGAAGGACAATATCCTGGCAGATGCTCTCAGCAGGATATCTCAGGGCCATCACGAATGGTCCCTGGATCCCCTGATTTTAAAGGTGATCTTCTCCAGATGAGGCACCCCACAGATAGATCTTCTTGCAGCCCCAGACAATCACCAACTTCCTCTCTTTTGCTGCAGGCCCCCAATGTTGGGCTCAGTCCCTCTGGATGTCCTAGTTCTCAGTTGGGAAGGGAAGTTCCTGTATGCTTCCCCCCCTTCCCTCTCCTGTTCAAGGTGCTAGTCAAAATCAGGTCTCAACCCTGCAAGGTGATTCTGATTGCTCTAGACTGGGCCAGACAGCCCTGGTACCCTCTCTTGTTGTCCTTCGTAGTCCACCTTCCCCTGTCTCTTCCTAGGAATTACAACCTGTTAACATGTGCTCAGGGAGGTTTGGTATCCGATCTCAAATCTCTCAATCTCAAGGCCTGGCTCTTGAAGAGTTAGAGTTTGCTGATTTGCACCTCTCTCAAGGTGTTCTGGATATCTTAAAGGCTTCTCAAAAGCCTTCCACCAGAAACACTTACAATTCCAAGTGGAAAAGATTTACTATATGGTGCTCTGGGAAACATATTTCTCCAGAGTCTGCTGGCCTGCCCACAGTCCTTGACTATAGGTTCATCTCAATAGCTTGGGACTCAGACCAGCTACACTAAGAGTGCATCTGACAGCTGTCTCTGCCTTCCTCTCAGCAGGCAAGCACTCTTCCCTTTCAGCTCATCCTGTATTTTCTAAATTTTTCAAGGGATTGCTGAATACCAATCTTCCCTTCAGGGACCCTGCCCCTGCTTGGGACCTTAATGTTTGCATAGCTCAGCTTATGCAACCCCCTTTTGAGCCTTTGTCCTCAGCAGAGCTTAAGTACTTGGCTTGGAAAACTGTTTTCTTGGTGGCCATCACTTCTGCCAGACGCATACGTGAGTTACAGACCCTGTCAGTGGAGCCTGTTTTTATCTCTTTCCATAGAGATAAGGTGGTCCTCAGGACTAATAGGAAGTTTTTGCCTAAGGTGGTTTCAGATTTCTACCTTAACCAGTCTATGTCTCTTCCTGTTTTCTTCACTGACCATTAGAGGACGGTGCACAGTTTGGATGTGAAAAGGGCCCTTAGCTACTACATAGAGCGTACCAAGGGTCACAGATTTGACTCCCTCCAACTGTTCCTCACTTATGGTGAGGTTGGTAAGGGAAAACCTGCCACTAAGAGATCTATCGCCAGGTGGATTGTCTCTTGCATTCAATTTTGCTATGAAAAACTAGGTAGGATCCCACCCTCAGGCCTGAGGGCTCACTCTACCAGAGGTACAGCTGCTTCCCTGGCTGCTGCCAGGGATATTCCTATCTTAGAGATTTGTCAAGCAGCCATCTGAAAAACAGTACATACTTTTACCAAGCATTACTGTCTGGATATCCAGGCTAGGAGTGATGCTCGGGTTGGCACAGCAGTGCTTCAGAGCCTATTTCCAAAGTAGGTTCTGTCCCTCCTCCAGGAGGTACTGCTTGGTAGTCTGCATATGTCAGAATACAGCAAGACTTCATGTTGTTTGAAGAAAAATTATTCACCTTAGTAATGTTGTTTTCTAATGAGTCTTGCTGTATTCTGACTCTCCCATCCTCCCTCTAAGAACCTGGTTTTTGGGATGTGGGTGGGCAGCAGCAGTGTTGGCACTTGGGTGGTGCCCCCAACCCTTCTTTTCTCACCCCTTTAGTTTGGGTGTGTGGGTATTGTGTTTTGTTTTATTTTTTGGGTTTCCTGACTTGAGTCTTTGCTTTGGGACTAAAAAATATTTTTATTATATTTAGTAGCCAGTTGGCTAGTGTAAGTTTACAGTTTCCACACAGGACACCCAGTGACTATAGCTCGTAAAGATCTGATGGTTTGAGTTCAAACAGCAACAGACAGAGTCTCAACTGAGCTCGAGCTCAGCGTTCCATGCCTGGCATGGAAAGTTAACTCTTTCATCTCCGGGGCAGTTCAAAGGTTGGACATCACTGCATATGTCAGAATACAGCAAGACTCCATTAGAAGAAACAACATTACTAAGGTGAGTAATTTTTTCTTCGCTGCTATCATGGCAACACAGCACCATTTGAGTAGGTGATCCATCAGATATGTGATGGTACTGCTGTCCCCAGGATTCATATCTGTAGTCTACCTTGGATGAAGTGCTGAGAACCTTACCTCAGACTTATAAGAGGACACTCATTAAACATGTACACTATCGTGCCCATGTTCTTCCCACACTATCAGCAGTTCAGCATTTTCACCAGTTTCATTGAGTGTAATTTACAGGGGGAGTTAAGTGTCATTTATATTAGTCTGAATTGCATTTGTACAGCTGTGGCCTCCATCAACCACATGTACGCATTGGGGGTGGGGGGGGGGAGGCAGAGCAGCAAGATGGCTGCAGTGCTGCTCCACTCCCTACCGCTCTGTGCCTGTTTAGGTGTTTATGTCATTTTGTGAGTTTTCACTTTTTTACTCCAGCAGTAGCGAATCTTATGTGAGAAACGTATGTTTATTTAGTCTACAGAGCTGCTAAATTGAGCCTTTTTGGCTTTTGGGCATCTGGGAATTGAGTTTTGTGGTAATAGTTATAACCGCTTGAAAGACTCGATGTGAGACGCGGCTGGTAACTGAAACCTATGTTAACTTGGCTCCTGACTGCAGATATGAACTTTTTATTGCAAAAGTCAAACACTCAGGAGCTGAGTTTAGTCCAGAAAGGTCAAGTGGATGGCTGTTGTATTTTTCAGTGATTCTTCAGTTTAACTATCAGACAGGAATGAAGTAAACTGGAGTTATGGAGATCAAGGAGAGTGGCGAATATTTGGAAGGAGGTTGTCCAGCTTTGGACTGACAGAAGGCACTTCTTTCTTGGCAGGAGGAGAGAGAATATGAATAGGATCACTTAACGTGCATAAATGCTCATATGCATGAATATAAGTTATGAAAATTGTTGCCTCGGGCCAGAAGGTCTTGCAGTGCTTTAAAAAATGCTGGATTACTGCACTTAATGGTACACTTTTGTTTTCATTTTATTTCCCCAGGGAAGCTCAACACAGAAGAGAAGCCCAGGAGCTAAGAGAATGGTGTAATTAATGGAGGTTGCCTGGAGACTACTGGCTAAAAAATGCCCAAAAGTTCTAATGTGGAATGGCCTGAAGGACGATCTCCAGAATTAGGAAAATAGAGTTAAGCTTGCAAAACCTTTTGTACTAGCTTTTACAAAGCTGCTGCTGGAGATGATTTTAGGGGTGAAAATTTCCCTTAAAAGGTACTTTTTTAATTTCTCTCCTCGGTGAACGGGGTTACGATTTTCGGCTTTTATGGAGGTGTATAGATTGTTGAAGTCTGGGGTGAGGTAACAGCTGTGCCTCAGTACAGGGAATTTGGACTCCCCAAAGATGGAGCATTTCCCCTGACAAGATGTTCTGGTGCGTAAGTTGAACCTTGGCCCCTTCTGTTTCTTGTTGCTGATTGAAAACTCACGAACACTGAAACAATGTAGAGCATGTATAGTGTGTTTTGACCTTGATTATTGCAACTCCCTTTACCTAGGGCTACTGGGGATTGATATCCGCCACCTGCAGGTGGTGCAGAACGCAGCTGTCCGGTTGTTGACGGGGCCTCCATGGATATGTTAAATCACACCGGTGCTGTGCAAACTTACTGGCTGCCAATTCAGTGGCAGATCATCTTCAAAGTCAGACTTCTGATTTATAAAGCCCTACACGTACTGGGCCTGGATTACCTGAAAGAGCTTCTTTCCCCCTACCGCCCCGAGTGATCGCTCCTCTCAGCTGACGAGGGTTTGCTAGAGATTCCAAGGGTATTCTTAAAATCTTCAGGGGCCCATGCATTTATGTATGCAGCCCCAGCCCTTTGGAATTCTCTACCCCATTAGCTACAGGAGTGCGCGACCGTGGGGGGCTTCAAGCAGGCATTAAAAACATATTTGTCGCGCACTGGCACCAAGCATGTTCTGTTTAATTATACTGAATTTTACTGGTTACCTGTTTTTATTGTGTGTTACATTTTTACCTTGTTCTGTTTATTTTTGTATGTAAAGCGCCTTGATGCATCTGGAATCGAGCAGTACTCTGCTCAGCATGCCTTCCTGGTAAATCTCTTAAATAAATAAATAAATAAATGTTTCTGAAAGGCACTCAACAAATAAAGCTTATTATTATTATTTTAAGGTTTTAAACATTTACAGCTATCGTTACTATGCTCTAATCTTGGTCATTTGTATTACTAAAATTATTGTTTTATAAGAATGCTTTTAAGCGTGATTTGACAAGCTCAGTTCTGCATTTTCTTTGCAAATCAAATTTCCAGTGGACTTACTTCATAAGCCTTAAGGTGTGCCTCTAGTTTGGTGCAGTCTGAAATAACTATACTTCTATGGAACTTCTGGTATAGCCTTTAACCTTGTTCCAACATCCCAGAACTACTGTTGAGTTGGAAAATGCTATTAAAAATGTGGGGCTAATATAAAGGACTTTTAAAAAAGAGCCTAATAACTTTGAACTTCAGGGATGTGGTAAACTGGGAAACAGTGTTTGTATTTTTATTATTACTGTGTTATTGTACTTGATGGTAATGCACTGACCAGAGTGCCAAGTTTATCTGACTTGGGACTTGGAATATTGAAACCCCAGTGCAGTAGTGCATCTGTACATAAAATATTTAAAGGCTGTAATATTTGCTCAGAATGTATATTGCAAATTAAGGGGGGTGCTGTTATAAATAATTACATGGAAATAATGCCTGGAATTATTTTTATTGTGCAGTTAGTGCCTCCTGTTTAATGTAAAACTTTTCTTCCTTATCCTCCCCCCTCCCACCCCAATGTTTGGTCTAGACATGCCTGACATCAAAGGCATTTAATGATTTATGGCACTTGTATTTACCATTGATGATGTTATTGCCTGATGTTAAAGAAAAAGAATATAAATTCAATAAAATATTAAATATTAAATGATTTAAAGAGGGACATTACACTCCTAGAGAGGGGGTCCAAAGGAGGGCAACCAAAATGATCTGGGGCTTGGGGGAGAGGACCTATGAGGAGAGGCTCAAGGAGCTCGACATGTACACCCTGGAGGAGAGGAAGGATGGGGGGACATGATAGAGGTCTTTAAGTACATGAAAGGGATCAATAAGGGAGGCTCAGTCAGGGTGCTCCAAAGGAAGGAGGGTGGGGCAACGAGAGGTCACAGGTGTAGGCTGGAAGGGGGCAGGCTCAGAGGGGAGAGGAGGAGATGTTATTTCACTGAAAGGGTGGTGGAGCCATGGAATGCACTGCCCAGGGAGCTGGTAGAGGTGGAGACTGTGGATGGGTTTAAGAGGGGATGAGACAGGTACATGGGGAGGGTAAATCTGACCAGGCCCAATACAGGTGGAACATCTGGGACTGGGGACAGTATAACCCAAGGGGGGGACACCAAAATTGGCCCTCAGTGTGGGTGCTGAAAATCGAGCAGACTCAAGAGACCGTTAGGCCTATTCTGCTTGCATTTTAATATGTTAGTATATATATAAAAAAAGAATGTATAATGTATATTTTTAGTTAAATGCATCCATGAGTGTTTACATGTTCTGTAATCAGAGAGTAGATATAGCCGAGAAGCCACTTTTTAAATGTTAAATTGTCTAATTTGCATAAACACCAGGAATTTTAAATTGGAATACAGCAATGATATTAAGGGCCTTAATAATTAGCAGCAGAAGAACATTTGACTGCTTGCGACTTATTTAAGGAACCGAGTTAATGAGCCCTAAGTGGTATTCATTTAGATTTACAGTATTTAATTAAGAACTGATTCATTCAGGGAATATTTTCAGGATTTAATATAGAAATCAATTGGCTAAAACATGAAAACTGATATGAATATGTGCTCAAGAATACAGAGCCTTAGGTTTACCATTTACAGGGTTATATTATAAGGCCTTGAAAGGTTGAAAATAATGTCTTGGGCCCCCAAATAAGACTGGCACACCCCTGTACCATTTCTGTCTTGGATGAGCTTTTAAATGTTTTTTTTTTCTGGCATAAACCTGAACATAGAATATAATTCATAAGGTATAAGGAGTATTTAATTTCTTATGAGACAAATTGCTCAAGAGCCAGTTTTGGTTAAACAATCATTATTTGATGGGTCGTTTGTCACTAAGGTTAATAATGTTTGCTGAATTTCAATTTTTCAGATTTAAATACCTAGTTGTATTATGATGATAGGGAGAGTCTTCTCTCTCATGAATGGATGAACAAGTATTTTAAAATATTTGTGAATGTAACATGGAATGTTAGCAAGTGTGTGTATTATGTTTGAGATATGTTCCTTTTGTAATGACTTTTCGTCGAACAAATAAAATCTTGTACTTGTACATGTACACATTCTCCCAGACTGTTTTCCAGTCAATATCCCTTGACACTAAGTTCGGGTCTCTCTCCCAGCTGTTCTGCAAAGATGTATTGGTTTTAAATAGTGCAGTTTTGATCTCTGTTTAAAACTGGGACATCAAGTGCCTCAGTCCATTAATCTTGTTCAACAAGCTAAGGACTGGCAAATTATTTGACCTAATCCCTGAAACATGTATAGAGCTCTTCAGTACTGCCACAGCTGCACCCACTGCCCTTGCACAGCAGCAGTCACTGGGTGTTTTTCTCTGATTTTGCCAAAAGGTAGCATGACCCCATCTCCCCATACATCCCCTATTAACCAGACTCCTTGCTTTGCCACACTGCCTATTTTACAGCCTTCCTCACTAGAGTGTTCTGCCATAAACATGCCTGCATTGAGGCACTGACACTATATAGAACTTGTCAGCCCTGGTCCACATGTTTCATTGACACCTAGGAACTGGGTGTACACTTTGTGCTGTGATTGGGATTTGGGCCATGGATTATTGAAGCCTATCAGATTTTGCCTGTATCCTTTCAATCCATTTGGTTTGAGGGTAGGGGATGGGGTGGGGATTGGGGTTGCGATTTACAAACATTGAATATGCTGGCCCTGTATGATGTACACACCATTGATGCATGGCCCCATATCTTTAGCTTGGTCTTGGGTAAAAAGATTAATGTGGGGAGAGTGGCAGTTAGGTTTGATAACCCTAACAGCACATTTCCAAAATGTGTGGGCATCGGGTTGAAAACCATAAAGGCACATTCCTAAACTTCAAGGGTTTGAGTTTTGTGTGGTAGCAACCTAATCTGCATTAGCATCATTTTTTGCAATGAATTTCCTTAGTTTGTGAGACAGTAGAGTGGTAGCTTACTATGTGCAAGGTCCTTAAGGCCCTGCGTAAAGAAGGAGGTGACTCAGAACTTTTTTTATACTGCCTAACTTTCTTTGGGCAGAGCAAGATGCAAAGTATACTTTGGTTTCTGGGCATGAGTCCTAACTGTTGGTTGTGTAATGCCCTGCAGTGTGTGAGAACAGCAGAACTCATTATCTAGTCATGTGGCAACATCCAAGGGCAGACACCAGGGCAGCAGTGATGGTTGTGGGGACTTGGAGTCTGAAGGCCATTTAGTGTAGATCACAATTAATTGTGGTGACCATTAATTATGGTGGGGGTATAAGGGATCAAAGGGGGCTTTTCTCAAGGAAACTCCTTGGTGTCCTTGTGATGCACACTGGATTTCACAAGAGCAAGTGTTTTCACTTTGGGGGAAGATTTTGATCCTGGCTGTAACAGAGAGATGCTGTCAGCTGTCCTGAAGATGGTGAGATATCAGCTGCCAAAGACTGAGCTGTTAAAACAGGTAGGAGATGGGCCTACTATTTGTATAGGGAATTCCAAACTGGTCTGGATATTGGAGACATTACATCTGTCAAGGGGCCTGGAGACATTGCCAGACACTGCCTTGCGGTAGGCTGAGGTAAACACTGGTGCACTGGTACCTAGCACACTGTCTGTTGAGAAAAAACACCTGGTTGAGTGAATGACCCAGAGCCAGGATGGCAATTAGCCATGAGTGCACAGTGAATATCCCTAGAGTGGTGCTGCCTCCAGCACACCAGCCAAACTGATTCAGCAGTGTCGTGGTAGTAAATGAAAAATTAGTAAACTCAAAGTGCATAGCAAGGCAGAAGCTCTGGTAAATTCAGAAGGCAGCATGGAAAAGGCTCTGTCCTGAGGTAAAACCTCAGCCACTGATACATTGCAAGAAATAAGAGGGGTCATGGGGTTCCTATTAGAGATGTGTACTGGGTAAAATCGTTTTAAGGTACCCTAAGGTTTTAACTTATGTCCAGGGTCAGAATGCAGCCTGTCTTGCAGTACTGACAAGGATAGCAAATTGTGGGTCTGTGTTCTCATTTGTAAATGTAAATATGTTAGTAAACATGACAACTACCCATAATGTAGCAGAATGATTTATTTCTGACATGACAGAGGGGCACTGAGCAAAGTTTATCAAGGAGTTCATGGAAAGGAACTGTAAATAGCTAAAAACTGAGTGTACTGCATGTGATTGAAGCTGGCGCACAGTTACCTCCTCCCCTAAACATGGAGGATACCCCTGGAGCTATGCGCAACCCTAGACTCTGCTTGATGGCAACAGAGTGTTTTCATATGGTATCAGCCCCCAACTGAAAGAACGGAGACAGCAGCCACAGCTGAAAGAGATTCTTGAACTGCATGTCATCTAGTAAGGGAAACGAGGGGACCAGAGGGAGAACCACATTTAAAGCAAGCATTTGTCAATGCTGAATGTTGGCTTGCTGGAATTGGCATTGGTAGTGCAGGAGATAGATAGATGTATAATAGGAATGGCAGTGAAGTACTGAACTAACATCAACCCCCCCCCAAGACTAAAAAGCATTAGGAGTGTGGCTTTGGGTCATTGGCCATAACACTTACGTCATTCCACCTCACCACCCCCCTGCAGACACTGACAGGTGTTGGGGTGTGTTTTGGGGTCTTCGGCTCTTATGCTCACCCCATTCCATAAGAAAATAAGCTGAGATAGGTGCAGTATAGGAGAATGGGGTGAAAGTTAAGGTGAGAGAACCTAAGGCACACCTCAATGCCTGTCAGTGGCTGTAGGGAGGGGGTAGAATGCTGCGAACATTACGGCAGATGAACCCAAGTTACGCCCCCCCATGCCTGTCAGTCTCTACAGGATTAATGTATGGTTGAAAACCTTAACACCCCAGGCGTTTGTTGGTATTTTCACTCCAAATTTTCAGCATTAGCTTTTTGGGACCCCACCTTATGAACAGTGGCACTATCATTTCATTACTCAATCCTGAAAGGTGATTTCGCACAGCAGCTGCACCATTCGGAGCCACAGGTGCAGAAACACATTTCAGGCAGGATGCAAAAAATGACAGCTGTACTCTTCATGAGGTGTGAAAAAATGTCAATGTTGAAAATCTGGAGAGAATATATGAAAAATTTGCGAACTTACGAGCGTGCTTAGATACTGTGCAATGCACGCCGTAATGCAGTCATCTTGGGGAATTTGTTCACCAAATTTTCAACATGGGCATTTTGGGACCTCTCCTCATGAACAGTGGCACTGTGATTTTGTTAATCTGTCCCAAAAATTGATTTCGCACAGCGACCACGCCCATTGTGCGCCACAGGTGCAAAAACATTTTTTGGACAGGACGTGAAAAATGACAGCAGTACTGTTCTTAAGAAGGTGTGAAAAAATGGCAATGTTGAAACTCTGGAGTGAAAATATAGAAAATTGGCAAAGTTACAAGCGTGCGTAGAAACTACGCAATACATACTGGTAACGCAGTCATTATTTTGGAATTTTTTCACTAAACTTCAACATGGATTTTTGGACACTCCCTCATGAACAGTGGCACTGTTGTTTCATTAATTGGTCCCCAAAAGGTGATTTTGCACAGTGACGGCGAAATCACCTTTCCGGATCAAGTAATGAAATGACAGTTACATGTTCATGAGGTGGGGTCCCAAGAACCCCATGTTCAAAATCTGGGGCCAGAATTCCTTAAAATGGCTGAAATATTAACCTAAGTTGACCCCCCCATTATAGAGCTTACCATCATTTCTTCAGTTCGCAGTTCGGCTTTGAAGAGTGCAGACGTGTCCGATTCGAGAAAATTGCAGCTCCTGACCTCCAGAGGGTAAGTATGGGGGAGGGGAGGTGGTGCGAGAGGAGGGTGGGGGGGGGAGGGACGAGGAGACATCGGTGGACCGTTGTCTTCTTTGCAGGGGAAAAAGACAGTGAGGGAAGGTTTTCTTTTTTAAACAGCACAAAAAAAAAAAAATAGGCACATGAGGGTGGGCTCCCAGTGTGCCACAATTCGGGGGGGGGTGGTATATTGACACGGAGACTGGGCACCCTGATGTTGGCAAGCCATATAGATGGGTTTTGGGGTGGCACATCTGACACCGGGAGTGGGCATCCCAGTGTTGGAAAGGAGAGTGTTTAACCAGAAAAAACACACTGAGAGGGGGGATGCCAACATGGGGATTGGGCAACCTGATGTGGGCTTTTTGGGACTGTGTGGCGGGTGACAGGAGCCACCATGTTAGGTATGCCACAAAACGGGGGGGGGGGATGCCGACACGGGGATTGGACACCCTGATGTTGGCTTTGTGGGGATTGTGAAGTGGACTGCAGGAGCCACCATATGTATAGAAATGTTTCACCAGGAAAGGCATGTAATGGAGGTGTGTCATCTGCCAGTGCAATGACAAGCCTGTCTCTGATTGGAGCAGCAGATTAATTTCAAGTTGATGGCACTCTCTGAAACTGCTGTCATTGGCAGCATGCTCACTGGTTGGTGGCTGAGAGACACACTGATGAAAGCATCCGCTGCATTCGCCACGACACTGACACACCTCTAAAACTGCTACTACTACAATATGATTGCGCATGCGTGCATGCAAGCCAACATAAAAGGGGGGGGGGAGGATGTACACATACTTTTGGAAAGCTGTCTCGTGGCACAAAGATTTTGAAAACTGTTGTACAGTGTGTCAATTTTCAAAACCTTCCTGAAGGAGTACTGTGTGAACATTTTGTAAAAGCCCCCATGCAGTACATAGAGTTTGCAAAAGCATTATGCAGCATGCAGGTTTGAAAAACTGTCATACAGAATGAGGAGTCTGAAAACCATAATATGGATGTTAAATATAGGCATGTGGCATGTAAATTGTTATAAAATTTGTGAAGGATTCCTGTGCAATTGTTTTGCTTTTAATTTAACATTAACTAATTACTAATTAGTTAATTAAAAAACACACACCTTGGTCCTTATATTCAGTACTGGTCATGTGCACCAATCCAGTGCTGCACTAAAAGGCACTTGGATGCCAGGGAGTAATATTCAGATAAAAAGCATGCTCTATCTGTCCTGCTAAGCCTGTCTCAATACTGGGCATTTATAGCAAGCAAGCACATTTTATTTGATATAGCTCCACATCTCAAAGACCTGAAGCTCTGTACAATGGGGAGCAGTGGGTGACCATCCCAAGAGAGTCATTCAATGGAATCCACAGTTCCTGAATATAATACCCAAGCAGCCCTTGGATTACCGTTACATGTGTTGCTATAACCCAGACTTTCCCAGTGATGCAAAACAGTATACAAAAACAAGTATCAAGTCACAGTGCTCTTAACATTTATCTAGATTTCCTAATAACATCAAACTTCCACAACTTTGTGTCATTTGATTGTCGGGTTACCTACAGCAGGACCACTACAAAGAGCTCTTAACCTGTGGCAGTGAGCTTTTCAGGGGACAAAGTCTGGGTTAATATTCAGCTGGTAAATGGACCCAATGATGCCAGAATTAATCACATTTTTGCTCATGCCCTCAGATTTTATCAGTTAACCTTTCCACGTAGTAAATAGCATTTATAATCTTAATCCAGTTATCCAATTTCTGTAGTTTGTTAGAAAGTCACAATCTCATCACCATTTTATTTTGTTGCCGCTGTTAATAACAGTAACATTATTTTAAGTGTCATAAAACTTACCCCTGCAGGTGGGATCCCAGCAGGACCAATGAAGGGGTCCAAACATTTGTTTCTGTAAATACAGATCTCAGAGCCGCAGCAACTGCCTGCCAAAACTCCTGTAATTGTGGACACTGCCAATATATATGACTGGGTGTGCCCCTCAGTTCCCCACATACTCACCAACATCTGCCAAATAATGGTCCCATACATTGCATTTGAATAAGCAGCATGATACTGCATTCTACTATTCCAAGCATAATCCCTCCAGTATGTGGAAGATGTGATTCTATAGTTTGATACAGCATATATATTTGCCAGGTTTCCAAGGTATGGCTGGTCTAGTTCAGTGTTTCATTTGCTCAAAATAGAAGCTGACGTGTGTTGAGCTAGCTCCTGCAGTCCCCTACATAGGACTCCAAGTAAGTGTTGCCTGATTTCCCCTTTTTGGGTGCAAAATCAGTATGTTAAGAAGCAAATTAGGTCTAGAGGTGCAAAATTTTAAAATATCTTCTCGTTCCCAAAAGGTAACACCAAAGTGTGCAATGGTAAAAGCAGGGTTTCATAGGCATTAATTAGGGCTGCCTCAGCTGCCTGCTTTAAAAAAAAAAATGGCGCACTGAAACGGGGCTGAGGTTCTAACAAAATTTGTATTTATCATGCTGGACTACTTTCTTAGTACACAGAGCAGGAAGACCCCTACATATTCTTCAGAAGGGGACAGGGTTCCTAAGCACCTGGTGATTTTAAATTGTGCTCACTCATAAATATTTATCAGTTCATATTTACATTAACAGACTTACTGTATTTTATTAAGTGACAATTATACTTGTGCGATACCCTTTATAAATAACCTGTACAAAAACATTTAAAATGACAATGGTTATTTGTGTAAACACTGAACTGATGGCATGCAATTTCATTGTACAGATTGTATATTGCACTAGCCCGTAACATTACCTTAGTAGAATATAATTTATTCTACATATGACTTCATATGGAGAATAAATTATATTCTGCTAAGGTACGTTAGGCTATAACTGTTTATGTCCTCTTCTTCATGTGTGTACCATTGACAAGGCTCTCACTGAGCTATTTATTGTACTCTTAATGTAATGTAACCTCCCATGACGTGGAACCTTTGGAAGAGAGCACTTGTGCTCAAGGTGTTGTCCGAATATCCAATAAATAAATAATCTCCTGTCACTCACACTTGCAAATATTCTTGTCATTTATGACAGGGGATTTGATAAAACTAGGTGCTAGCAAACAAAAATGCCTGTGGGATGTGTTGATGTTCAGCTGCTGCCAGAGTCACTTGAATTATGTTGCAGTGGCTTGACTGGACATAGGAGAAAAACATGGTTAAAACTGGCCAACATATTGTGTCTTGCAGCATGTTACTGCTTCTAAAAGCCTATGACTATACTACTGTGTCCTGTATGCAAAAGGACACCCTCATTTGCAAGGTTGCAGTGGTGTAATCTGCATGTCAGTGCTATCCACTGTGTGCAATGCTAGGTAACACTTTGGATATGGTCCCCATCCCACCCTGATATCCTGAGTCTGGTTAGCTTGGTGGTATGTTTGTTAACGCTGTGCTAACCTTCATAATCTGGGGATCATTGTGCATCTAGTTCTACCTCTCCCACACAAAACACTAAAGTATGACCTTTAACATTTAAGTATTTAATAAGTTATCTTACCTTAACATTTTTAGTCATGTTTGAGAAGAAGCCAGAAGGGGAAGGAAGGAAACATATTCAATTCAATGCTTTAGAGTAACTGGTAATTGCTATTTTTCTTTTAAACTTAGATTGTGGGCTTTTAGTGACACTATACTTTCTTTGTTGTCTTTACTTATAATTGTTTTTGGGCTGTTGAAAATTTAAAACATAGTGGTGGTGTAATTCTGTGCTGTCTTTAATTGCTGCAAATTTTATCTTGGCTTGTCCGACTGCCCTGTAGTTGGGTGAAGGGTGTTAATTGTCTGGCCTCTGACCTCAGCTACGTGATAACTGGAGGTGGGGCTTAGTCAGAGTTAAAGTAGCAAGCAGAATTTTCTTTTCTCAGAAGAAGCCAGGAGGGGAAGGAAGGAAACATATTCAATTCAGTGCTTTAGAGTAACTGGTAATTGCTATTTTTCTTTTAAACTTAGATTGTGGGCTTTTAGTGACACTATACTTTCTTTGTTGTCTTTACTTATAATTGTTTTGGGCTGTTGAAAATTTAAAACATAGTGGTGGTGTAATTCTGTGCTGTCTTTAATTGCTGCAAATTTTGCCCCCCCTCGCCCCAACTCTTAATTATATGCCCTGTTAAATCTGATTGACAGGAGCTAAACACAGGGTATAGTAAGGGGTGTGAAGTAGGAGGGGCATAAGGGGGAAGAAGCCCACCCTCAGCACGACAAGAGTTTTGACTCATTTATTTATTTATTGGTTTCTTTTTCTTTAAAAAAAAAAAAAATTATCTGAGGATCAGTAGCAGGATTTTTAGTACAGTAAATTAATAAAAAGGGAACTTGGAGAGCTTCAGTAGCAGACAAGTAGTGGAATTGCAGTATAATGTGGGGAGTGGTGCAATGCAGTGGCTGTGGGGCAGCCATATTCAGGCAGACCTTCTGGACACTGAGGTGCTGCCCTATCTGCATGCATCTCTGGACTGCAGGATGAGGTAGCCAGACTCAGAGCGGAAGTAAACTGGGTCAGGAGTACCATCACCCTTATCCAGGGACCACCCAGTCCAATGCAACTGCCTCAAAGGATGCCGAGCAGGAGCACTTGGATGACAGTGGGCTCAGGGAGGGTTAGAGCAGTCAGGCAGAGGCACATCCCAGATCCTATTCCACTCAAGAACTCATATGCCACACTGGCAAATGAGGACAACCAAATAGAGGTACCCAGAGAAGTGGAAGGAAAGGATGTGTAGGTTAGCCAAGGAGGTGCCCTCAGCGGGGAAAGCAGTGGACCCCAGAGGAGGAGGAGGAAGCGAATCCTGGTGGGGGACTCCATCATAAGATGGATCCAGCTAGGAACACAGGAGGGGGAGGACAGGGAGGTGAGGTGCCTACCAGGTGCCACGGCATGGAGGGATGGAAGGAAGATCCTGGGGATCACTGGGAAGGCAAGATGGGTGGGTGAGCTGGATGTCATTATCCACCTAGGTACTGATGACCTGGCAAATGGGGAGCCAAAGGAAGTTCAGGAAGAGTTTAGGAAACTGGGGAAGGGTCTCAAGCAAGTAGCTACTTCTGTCACTTTCTCAAGTACTACCTGTGAAGAGGCAAGGGAGAGCATAGAGTGCATGCACCAGGAACTTTAACTCATGGTTAAAGAACTGGTGCTGTGAGGAAGGGTTTGGATTCATTGGTGACTGGGGACCCACCTGGAGGATGGAGGTTTGTTCAAGCCTGACGCCTGCATCCATCCTGGAGAATCAAGCACTCAATGATAAGTTTAAATGCTACATTGACCAGCATTTAAACTAGCAAAGGGGGTGGCAGGCCAGCAAGGAGGGTACCTACTTGCTCACCCCCACAACTAACAGTGGAACCAGTGAACCAGAGGGTGGCTATCTCTGCAAGCAGTGTAAAGATGGAGATTAGTGCCCAAGAGGTGGATAAGCAGAAAGGGCAAAATTCAGCAGAAGGGCAGACAGCAAGGAGAACTAGGATAAATGACAACCAAGGAAGGGGCTGAGTAGAACAGTGAAACAGTCTAGGGAGGTCAAATCATGAGAAGCCATGTGTGCAAATGCCAGAGCCTTAGCAACAAGATGGAAGATCTGGAGGCTGTCATGGTACAGTCAGACCTGGACATTGTGGCCATCACTGAAACCTGGTGTAATGATAACCACGACGGGAGATGGCCATACCTGGCTACAACTTATTCAGAAGAGACAGAGCAGGCAGGAAGGTAGGAGGTGGCACTGTATGTGAAAAATGACATAAGGGCCACAGAGATCCAGGAGGAACAAAATGGGGAGATACTGTGGATTAAGCTGGAAAGGAAAATGGGGACAGCCATCCTTGGAGTGTGGTCTATAGACCACCAGCCCAGGAGGAAGAAACAGATAGGGAGCTGTTGCTAGCCATCCAAAGGATGGCAGACAAGGTGAGGTAGTACTGGTTGGAGACTTCAATATTCAGACGTGGACTGGAGCATCCCAGCAGCAGCATCCTAGGAGCAATTTATCCTGGACTCCCTTCAGGTGCCTTCCTCAAGCAACTGGTCATGGAACCAACTCGGCAGAAGGCAATACTGGACCTTGTGCTCACAAACGGGACAGTGTGATGGGGGTAACAGTGGGGAGCACCTGGGAAACAGTGACCACCAGTCATTGTGGTTTGAAATCACAGAAAGAGCAGAACCAAACCCACACAAAAACATGTATCCTGGATTTTAGGGGCAGACTTTGGGAAAATGGGAGATACTTGAAAGAGGCATTAGGGGAATGGGACAGGAATCAGGGGTTGAGGAACAGTGGGCAGTATTTAAAATGGGGATTACAAGAACAACAGAATTATGCATTAAGCAGGTTAGCAAGAGGAAAGGAAGAGGAGACCATTATGGTTTCCAAAGAGTAGACAAGAAAGTGAAAGCAAAAGGATTGCATTCAGGCAATACAAAAGACACAGGCAGAAGGGGATAGGGAGAAGTACCAGGAGAAGCAAAGGGAGGCAGGGAGGTCAGTAAGGAAGCCAAAGCTCAGACAGAAGAACACTTTTGCAAAATCAGTGGGTAGAGGGACAAAACCTTTTACAGGTACATAAGTGAAAAAAGAAAGACAAAGGGAGGGATAATGAGACTGAAGGGGAGGATGGGGGCACGTGGAGGATGACAACAGTAAGCTAACATATTGAACAGGTATTTCTGCTCAGTCTTTACTGAGGAAGAGGAGAGTAATGGGTCTGAAGGGGGTACAAGGTGAGAATGGTGCGAAATGGACACAAGTCCCTTTACGAGAAGGGTCCTCAAGGAACTGGAAGGAATAAGGCTGATAAAGCAATGGGGCCAGATGGGGTGCACCCCAGGGTCCTTAAAGAACTAAGAGAGGTGGTGACTGAACCTCTGGCTATCCTGTTTAGCCGATCACTGGAAACAGGGGAGGTACTCAAAGACTGGAGGACAGTAGATGTAGTCCCCTTATACAAAAGTGGGAACAAAGAGGAAGCAGGGAACTACAGACAGTCAGCCTCACCTCAGTAGTGGGGAAGATCATGGAAGCACTACTGAAGGAGAGTTGGTGGAACATCTGGTTGTCAGTGGACTACAGGACCCAAGGCAGCATGGTTCACCAGGGGAGGTCATGTCAGACCAATCTCGTTGAATTTTTTGACTGGGTGACTAGGGAGATGGATCAGGGAGGCAGTGGACATGGCCTATCTGGACTTCAGCAAGGCCTTTGACACTGTGCCACATAGAAGACTATTACACAAACTGGGGAATATGGGTGTGGGCAGGATAGTAGTGTGGTGGGTAGGTAACTGGCTGGGTGGCAGGACACAGAGGGTAGTGGTAAATGGCTGTCACTCCACAGAGGGAAGAGTGACCAGTGGGGTACCACATGGATCAGTCCTGGGACCGGTCCTATTCAACATCTTCATCAGTGACATTGCGCAGGACCTAGAAGGCAGAATTTCACTGTTAGCTGATGACACAAAGCTCTGTAACAGAGTAGACACACCAGAGGGTGGAGACAGAATGAGAGCGACCTGCAGAAACTTGAAGAATGGTCAGGAGTTTGGCAGTTGAAATTCAATACAAAGGTGCAAGATAATGCATATGGGGCATAATAATCCCTGGCACAATATATCAGTTGGGGGTGAGGATATAGCATACCAAGCAGGAAAGGATCTTGGGGTTGTCATCTCTGATGACCTCAAGGTAGAAACAGTGTGACAAGGCAGTAGGTAAAGCAAATAGGATGCTGGGATGTATAGGCAGGGCATCACCAGCAGGAAAAGGAGGTCATAATTCCGCTATACATGACACTAGTGAGGCCCCACCTGGAGTACAGTGTACAGTTCTGGAGACCTTACCTACATAAGAACATAGACAGGGTAGAGAAGGTTCAGAGGAGGGCAACAAAGATGGTGCACGAGATTGCATCACAAGTCCTATGAAGACAGGTTGAAGGAACTGAACATGTACTGCCTGGAGGAGAGGAGGAGAGGGATATGCTAGAGACATACAAGTATCTTACAGGGAGAACAGGGTGCAGGAAAACACTATTTTTAAGCGAAAAGATGTTCCAGGACTAGGGCATGGGATGAAGTTGGAGGGAGGACGATTCAGAGGAAACATGAGAAAGAATTTCTTCACAGAACGGGTGGTGGACAAGTGGAACACCCTGCCAGAGGAAGTGGTGGGGCTGAAACAATCACAGGATTTAAGAATGCATGGGATAGACATAAAGGAATTCTGGAGGTCAGGGGTAAGGGGCAACAGACTTCTAGGAAAACAAACTGAACTTACAAGCTCAAATGGGCAGACTGGGTGGGCCATAGGCCCTTATCTGCCGACACTGTCTATGTATCTATGTATCTATGTACTTAAACACTAACAGAAAACCTTCACTCAGCAAGTACTTTTTTTTATTTATTTTTATTAGTTTACTAAGAAGCGATTACAAACAGTTACCACAAAAACACAGTATTTGATCATACTATATTCTTACATTAGGGTACTTGAATGTGCAGTCTAGTGTTTACCACCTAAATACCACATGAAATGGCAATTGCCGTAGTTGACTAGACTGTGTCCTAGATATAGAAACACAAAAACTCAAACCGTTACTAAAGAGCTGATGTGGTCTGCATATTCTGGAAGTAACTTAACAGCATATGTGGCATCCTCCCCCCCCCCCCATCATGCATAACACTCCCAACCAAGTACATCTGGAACAGAATGATCCTGTAAACTCTGCATAAATTTCAAACTAGGTAACAGTGACCTTGAAATTAGGAGCAGTATCAAACGTTTGATCCGAACCCCGTACAAATGTTGAATGTTTCTTATATGGAGTGCAGTTCAGTGAGAAATCATAGAAGACCCCTAGTACTGCCTGGACTGGAGTACTGTGCCCTGGAGCAATGCCCCAGGAGAAGTCGGTTTATCTTCATATTCACTGGGGTGAAGTGGCCTTGCGGGTAAGACCATGCAGTCAGCACCATCTTATTCATATGGCGTGGAGTTGCCACCACTAATCCACAATTTACTGGTAGTCTAACATAAAGTTACCCGTTAAACTTTCCCAACAGATTGTTTGTACATACAGATTTATGGCACCTGACCAAGTCCCTTACCTGCACCAGCCTTCTAGGATAATTCAGATATACTCACGGTTCAGCCTTAAAGTTCAGGTTTCACAGTTTGAATCTTGATCAGTCTGCTGGTCTGGGTTCCCAAAGTCTTTTTGAGTACAAGTAACCAGTTTGCAGGCCTCCTGGGGATTAATAAAGAGGTACAACTTTCCCAAGTATACAGTTTTTAGTCTGGCCAGATACTGCAAAGCATGAGTTGCCCCAAGAGTCTTCAGAATTGTTCTGGTGGCATAGAATGACTTCCTCTGGCTATAGGGGGCATAACTTAGATCTGGGTAGATTGAAATCCTCGATCCATCCTCGAATGAAATAGGACCCATCCAATGAGCTGCCTCCTGAATTTTAGTTTGGTCTTGCACCTCCCCAACGGCATGACCAAGAACGTCTGTGGGGTCTCACTGTTCTCCGTCCTTCTGCAAGAGTGGGGAGTTATTCTGTATACTCTGCTGGTTGTGGGTTCCCAGTTTAGCTGTAACATGTTTTTAAGCCAGGTATTTGCAAATACAGTGGGACTGTACTCTTTTAATGCATCTGGAAGACCGAGCACTCTGAGATTTTGCGATCATGTAAATTTTTTAAGTGCTTTGAGACAGTACCTGAGCACCCAATTCTCTTTAACAAAGTCTTTTATTGCGGTGGTTGTTTGCTTGGCTGCACCGCCACCTCCTTCACCTCCACAGCAGCGGTGGTTTACAGTCGCTTTTCACACAGGGCTACACAAGTCTGGAAATCCAAAGTTTTCTTGTCTGGGGTGGCCCCCCTTAGGTCCAGAGCCACTACTGCCTGTAGTACATCTTTCAGTGCTGTTTCTGACTCATCACTTTCTGTTGGTGCAGCCATTGAGCCACCCAAGAATGCAGCCTGCTGTCCCTTTCCACTGTCTCCATTCCCGAGGCCTCCTCTTGGGTTTCCCATTTCGCTAACTTGGTGATTCCTCTCCAGAAGCCATCTGTTCCCCTCTGTTATATGGTAGCAAGGTGGTTGTTTGAACAAAAACGCTATATTTAAACTTGGATTGCACACAGTTGTAGGCGTATATGTAACAGCTGGGAGAAAACACATCCTGCCTTGATGGTAGCTGGCTCTGTCCCGCAGGTAGATTTTGGAAACCATTGTGCTGGTAGGTTTTGAAAACCATACTGCAGCGTGAATATTTTGAAAACCATCGTGTAGATGTTCAAAATATTTGTGCAGCAGGTACATTTTCAAAAAACATTGTGCAATTCCTGTGCAAACATTTTGTTTTTTGTACATCTTTTATTGAATTTTCAAACCTTTAAAAGCACAGCAATGCAAAGTGATGCAGTAGAAGACACCTAGCTGGGGCATGCCCCGTGGATGGGCACACTAATTCAGAATATCCATATCTTAATACATGGCTGTATGGCCAAATGCCCTTCCAGAGTAACCCTTGCCTCAGGGTATTTGCTCTGGGGTTCTTGTCTTTTGTAGTTCTTACCTTAATACATGTTGCATTCACCTAACATGGTAGTATTACATTGTGCACATTAACACCTGAATTGCCTGTAGACCATCTGGGAGAAAAAAAAATCATCATGCAAAGTTTTATTTTATTTTAGTCTTTGTTAACTGGGTAAGACCCACTAGTCACACATGCCTATTTTCAGGGGCGATCTGGGAGCACTGGGGAGGTTAAGTGATTTGCTCAGAGTCGCACAGTATGCAAGTGGAGGTTTTGGGAATCAAACCCGGTCTGCTGGATGTACCAAGTTCATTCACAGCCCATTACGCTAACCTCTAGGCTGGCATGTATGTGGTTGAAAAGTGTGTTCAAAATCATGCACGTGCATAATATGAAACTGACCTCTGGCTCTTTAGGTTGGACAGAGGATAGACCGGTAAAGAGACAAACCAGAGATAAACAGGAAACCCTCGTACATTCATGCATGTTTAGGAAAACAACTCCAACTCCCTGTTAGCCTGTATGTGATCCAGGTGATAACCTGTTGGGCAGGACACACAGAACATGCATGACTAACAATAAGGAACCATTTTTTTTTACTTTACGGTTATACAAATATTGATAAACTAACAAATGGAGAAAGGAAGAAACTCTGCTACCATCAGTTTACCCATGATTATAGCTACTCACTAATTCCTAGGTACCTCACTAAGAGGTTGGAAAGTTGTTGCTTAGCATGCATGATGTTTTTACCTTACTGACTAAATAGGGACTAAAGTTCCTGTGGCCTACCTACTTGGTTCTTCCCACTGACCATTGGGGGGGGGCTCTACAGTTCAGGAAAATGCTGCTTCCCTCTGTTCCAATACCTCCTTACTCCAGGGACCCACTCCCAGGCAGAGGATCCAAATATTTAAGCCAGGGTCACAAAGTCTCTTTGTACCTGGCCCCATCCGATAGCCTTATGCAAAACTCGCAGGTAGGAGGCAACTCTGGACACCCTTGTTAACCATTCCTTTGACATGGGTGGGTCTGCCTGGTGCTATCTGAGAAAGATCTTTTGCTAGGCCTCCAGTGCCAGATGGTATATCAGTAGCAGGACCTGCATGGTCCCTCCTGCGAACTGGGAGAGGAGCCCTAATACCCAGAGCTCTGAGGTGTCATGAACAACACTCAGTGTGATTTACCTGGCCCATTTGATGATGGCTCCCCAGAACAGCTACAGACTGGGACACTTCCATGATACATGGACTATATCCCTGGGGGAGTGGTGGCACCTCCAGCATGCATTCAGGATCTGGAAACCCATCTTCACCAATTGCTCCAGCATTCTGTGCCATCTGCTCAGTATTTTTTCCTGGATCAGCTGGAATTTAGGGTCCAGGGAGCTGATATGGGCCCATCTCCAACATTGTTCCTCCAGTCCATGGTAATGTTCACAGAAAGATCCTGATTCCAAATGATTCTCTGAGGTTCCCAATTCTGTATGTGGCACTCCTCTATGTTCTTGTAAAGGCGTTAACTACTGAAAAATGTAGACAAGCTGCAAGCAGGCACTCAGAGGTTAGCAACACAGTTTTTGTAACATTGCTGGCAACAATGAAAAATGGGAGGTAGTCATTCAGTGCACATAGTTAAAGGAAGATTTGTTGAATTCCAGCATCAGAGCCATTGTAGTTTTTATTTAGCCATAAATGAATAGATCATCGTCATTTGATAAAGGATTTGTTTGAAGCAGTTCAAAGGAAGAAAAAATAGTTCTGTAAAGTGCAGTATATCATATGCAAATCATTAATTGGTGTAAGACACCACAACCATTACATTTCATACAGGTTGCACTGGGAGATGAGCAACCTTTTGTTCAGTGTGCCTTCCTGGTGAAACATTTCAATAAACAAATTTAATTCTGACGAAAGTTGCATTGTGCAAAAATAGCAATAAAGTGCTTTCTTACCCCTACCAGACAGCTACATTGGACCCCAACGCTTTACTCTCTGAAGAGAGCTTCATCATGGGGAATGTTCAAAAGTGGTCAGTTGGGGGTCTTAAATACCTGTGCAGTAGGATGAGAAATACCCCTACATTGCATTATGTGATGCATTACAAGTTCTGACCATTCAGAATATTTAAACATGGGGGGGGGGTTACAAACAAATATCAAATTAAGATGGTTCCACTTTTTGTAGTATGAGTAAGTACAGTATGAAGAGAGTAATAAGCATGAAGAGGGAAGTACACCTGTGACAGTTGTTCCTCAGTTACTGTATGTGAATAAGTAATTAAAGGGAAATCCGGCACTGACCAAAATCATGGGACTATAGTCATTCAGGCAGCTTGAAAAAAGATGTACAATCCCTGTAATCCAACATCAGTTCGTGTAGGGTCATGGGGAGATTACTCAAGGTTAAACTCGAGGAAATTATTCAAGTACTAGGGATACAAGATCCAACACAGCATGGGTTTATATGGGGCAGATCATGTACAACAAATTTAATAACCTTTTATGAACAGGTTAGCTGTAGTTTGGATAAAGGCATCCCAGTAGATGTCATTTTTCTCAATTTCCAAAAAGCTTTTGACACAGTTCCCCATACCGAATTAGTCACAAAACATAAATCAATTGGTATTAATCATTTGGGCAGTAAGGTGGATCAAAGATTGGCTTATGGATAGAACACAAGTAGTTAAGAGTCTGTGGGAAACTCTTTGATGAGAGACCAGTAATGAGTGGGGTACCACAGGGACCCATTTTGTTTAGTATCTACAGAGGGGATCTACACCATGAACTAAACAGTAACGTAGCAAAGTTTGCAGATGATACCAAGATCTGTTCTGAAGTAGATCAGGAAGCAAAACATCTATCCCTAGTAAAGGATTTAAATAAAATTGAAAAATAAGATGAGGGTCAACACAGAAAAATGCACAGTCCTTCATTTATGGAAACAAAATCCACATAAATCCTATTATATTGGTACTACTGTACTAAAGTTGTTTGAGAATAAGAGGGATCTTGGAATTTTAATTAGTAACAACCTTTTGCCTTCAAACCATTGTAGAGTAATAACTCAGAAAGCAAGCTGACTTTTGGGATGTATAAAAAAAGGGTTCATTTCCAGGACTGAAAACTGTCTCCTACCACTGTACAGACCATATGTGCAACCCTATTTAGACTATGCATCCCCCTTTTGGGCCCCACATCTCAAAAAGGATATTACGACATTAGAATTAATACGACACAGAGTGACAAGAATGATTCCAAAGTTGGTGGATATGTCTTAGACAGAATCAAGGAACTGAACTTATTTATTCTTGAAAAAATACGATTAAGGGGAAACATTCTGTTATTTCATAAAGTACTAAAAAATCCAGAATTAAATACAAAATGTGTTTCTGTATACAGTCTTAGACCAGTGAATCTTAGATCCCATAACCTCCAATTGGTTATTCCCAAGGCCAACACCAACAGGAGGGATCATTTTTTTGTACTATTAGAACAATAAAGACCTGGGATCATTTGACATAAAACCTCATTGAGATCGATGGTTTAAACCATTTTAAAAGGGAACTGGACAAATACCTAGGGATTACCCAGTCCAGTAAATATATGTGCCCACTCGGAGTGGGAGATAATCCAGGTGGGCTAAGTGCCTTCTTCTGTCTTAGACACCCAGTAATACCCAGTTCATCTTTATTGAAAGTGTTCAATGCAGATGATTTACAGGTATATCTGTGCAAGACGAAAAAATGCAACCACATCTGTGGCACAGCAGATCCCCCTTCCACCATAACACCTTATGCGTTTCATGCACAAATGCACTTTCTCAAAAGCCATCTTACTTCCAGACAATGGAGACCACATCCATTCTTTAGTAACAGTTTAACATTATAAGTTGTTGTGTTTCTGTATCTAGGACATGATCTAGTCAACTATGGCAATTGTTGTCTTATGTGGTATTTAGGTTATGTTGTATAATCAACATATTGCTTTCTTACAAGGAAAACATTAGACTGCACATTCACGTACCCTAATATAAGAATGCTATAATCAATTCAGTTACTATGTATGGTGTGGTAATCACTTGTAAGCACTTCTTAATAAACTACTAAAAATAAATTTTAAAAACATTTACCTGCTGAGCCTTCTTAGTAAACTAATAAAAATACATTTTAAAGACATTTACCTGATGAGTGGTTTTCTGTTAGTGTTTAAGTACAACATGACTAAAAACCTTAAGGTAAGGTAACTTATTAAATACATAAATGTTAAGGGTCATGCTTTAGTGTTTTGTGTGGGAGACGTATAATTAGATGCACAATATTCCCCAGATTATGGAGGTTAGCACAGCATTAACAAATATACCACCAAGCTAACCAGACTCAGGACATTGGGGTAGGGTAGACAGCATTGATACGTAGACTACACCACTGCACCCTTGCAAATGAGGGTGCCCTCTTGCGTACAGGATGCAATAGTATAGTCATAGGCTTTTGTAAGCATTAACATACAGCCAGCCACAATATGCTGACCAATTTGAACCATGTTTTTCTCCTATGTCTAAATAAGCCACCACTATGTAATTCAAGTGACTCTAGCAAGAGCTGAACATCGACATAATTATCTGGCATTCGTATTAGGTAGCTCCAAGTTTTTTTAAATGTTTACTCTTTTAAATGAGGTTTTCATGCAAAATGTTTACAGGACTTAAGTTTGTAAAGTCATGTTGTGGACCTAAGCACTTTAAACCAAGTTCATGACAGTCTGCCCTTGCCAGGAGTTGAAAATAATTTGTACAGTTTTTTTTTTTTTACTTTCTCTTTTCTCTCCACCACCGACCAGCCCCCATCCACCAGCCCCCCCCCCAGACATCCACTGGGACTTGCCTTTTGGCATTTGAGGTGCCAACTGGCCAGGTATGGCACCTACGAGGGGACAGCATCATTTCACCAGTCAGTGGATTTTCAGCCTCCATTTTTCTCCCATTCTCAAGTGTGGAGCCGTTGCGTGCAATGGCGCCAATGGCCAAGTCATGCATACTTCTGCACATGGCATGCTGGGTGTCTTCTCTGTCTCCACCCCCTATCTTTGGAGCCAGTGTGCCAGCCTCCAGTCGCTACTAGGGGCCAGGCATGCACCAGTCTGTGGTCCCTCCCCTTCCCTCCCCTTCCCGGGAGAGGAGAGCTGTGCTCTGGATGCTCGATCCTCTCCCTCTCTGGCTGACCCCTGATGATCCACTCGTACTGCAAACGTCGGTCACCGGCATGCCAGGAGATAATGCAGTGGTGCCTCAGCCCTCCATGCCACTGGGCTGGCCAGTTTGTACAATTTTTTGATAATCCACACGGTCTCTCTGACATAACAGTTTAAAAGAATCTTGAAAAAATAAAATTATTCCTAAAAAAAAAATGCAGTACAATAACCCAATAGTAAAAATGGCTCTTGTACTGCAGAAACTGTGCCAAAGGTTAAATCGTGACTCCTATAACAGGAACAGATTAATTAAGGTGAAAGGGCACAGACAGAAATGGAAAACACTCAGTTCTCTGTAAATTGGATAGCTAAGAATAATAAACCACTAATAACAGTGAAAAACGAATGTGGTTTACTAGCCAAATAGTAAGGAAATAGTAACAGTAGCCAAGTAGGGTATTCTTTGCTCTCTGGGAATCAAACGGGAACCAGGAAAACGTAATTTACAAACAAAACTAATTAAACACAGAGTAATTGATAAAAGTCACTTAAACTTTTTAACATAAACTATCAAATAAAATCTGAACTGGAGAACCAGCCATTCATTATGGAGTGACTTCTCTTTTGAGATGGAGAAACAGATCTGAGCAATGGCCTGAGTGGAGTGCAGATGCAGAGTTTGAACCTACATGCCAAATTCTACACTATGCATAGGTTCTGTCTCTGGGGTGTCACTCTCAGGTGAGAGGACTACATAAGTTACAAACATTAAGTGAGTGATTTCTGGGGTTAGAGCATTCACCATTTCTACTTCATTCCTCTCTTTTTTTGACCAAATGCCTCCTGCCCCTCAGCTTGATGGTCTGTCAAGTTTCTTTTCTCCTCCTTGCTGCTTTTGGTCACCCCTGGCTCCCTCCCATTCTCACCTCTCTTTCTCTTTACTATTCCCTCTGTACCTTTTACCTGAGGTGGGGGTTGATTGCCCCCACCTCTAGAAAACCCCTCCCTATGCCCTCTCATATCTGATTGCAATGTGTACTCTATCTGGGAGCAGGCCTGTCTACCCCCTCTTCTGGAAAACCCTGGACGCTGCGACCCTTGCTGACCTCTCCATTAAGTTTACATTTATATATTCCCCAAACTGTTCCACTAGCAGCCAGGTTCTCCTCCTGCTTAGGTGCGACCTATCCAGTGCATAGAGGGTTTCATCACCCCAGGCACCCACAGTCCCCTACATATCCAAATCCCTTCTCCCTACACTAATCCTTCACCCAGTCATTGAATTCCTCTATCCTCTGTTTCCTGGCTATGCTGGCTCTAGGTACTGGCAGCAGCACTTCTGAGAAGGCTTCTGTCCTCCCTACCCCCTATAGACCTGACCCATTAATCTGAACCTCTCCTGAACTTTCCCAAGCAATCGTCCAGCTAGGTAATCGGTATCTAGGTGAAGGGTCACATGTGGCTTTCCCCCTACCCCCTGTGGGCATGGGTCTACCTTCAGTATTATACGCTCTGCTGTCATTCCTGGGAGGCACTCCACTCTCCTACCTTGCTGTCCTCCCCCTCCTAGCCCATCTAATCCCCTTCACTGTTGAATTCCCTATCACTATGACTCTCCCTTCCCCTCCACCCCCAACTACTGACTCTACCTTTACTGGTCCCAGTTGATCTGCTGCCACCCACTCTTGCTCCGTTATCCCCTTCCTCCATCCCCTCAACCTCTGTCTGCCTAACACCCCCTCTTCTCCTCTAATCCACCATACATCCCAGCTCCATTTAAACCCTCTCTGCCCCCTCTTCTCTCTACTCACTCAAGTGCCCCCTTCTTCACCTGTTGTCCTTGCCTCACCCCCTGTTTTCCTCTCTCCCCACTGCCACCTCTCTCAACCCCCTACTACAGACTAGCTTCCCCTCCATCACCTGTGTCCCACCTAGACCCCCCCCCCATCAGTATTCAGTAGTTGGCAGCAATTCCTTGCTGGTACTGTACCACCACTGGTGCTCCCACCACTCTCTCTCCCCACAATCAAAGGCTGGAAGCAGTAAACAAAATTTTGGCAGAAGGATGCATTATTGTTTAGCCGATCACTAGAAACAGGGGAGGTACCCAAAGACTGGAGGATAGCAGATGTAGTCCCCTTATACAAAAGTGGGAACAAAGAGGAAGCGGGGAACTACAGACCAGTCAGCCTCACCTCGGTAGTGGGGAAGATCATGGAAGCACTACTGAAGGAGAGATTGGTGGAACATCTGGTTGTCAATGGACTACAGGACCCAAGGCAGCATGGTTTCACCAGGGGAAGGTCATGTCAGACCAACCTCATTGAATTTTTTGACTGGGTGACTAGGGAGGTGGATCAGGGAGGGCAGTGGACATGGCCTATCTGGACTTCAGCAAGGCCTTTGACACTGTGCCACATAGAAGATTATTGCACAAACTGGGGAATATGGGTGTGGGCAGGACAGTAGTGCGGTGGGTAGGTAACTGGCTGGGCAGCAGGACACAGAGGGTGGTGGTAAATGGCTGTCACTCCACAGAGGGAAGAGTGACCAGTGGGGTACCACAGGGATCAGTGCTGGGACCGGTACTATTCAATATCTTCATCAGTGACATTGCACAGGACCTAGAAGGCAGAATTTCACTGTTCGCTGATGACACAAAGCTCTGTAACAGAGTAGACACATCAGAGGGTGTAGACAGAATGAGAAGGGACCTGCAGAAACTTGAAGAATGGTCAGGGGTTTGGCAGTTGAAATTCAATGCAAAGAAGTGCAAGATAATGCATATGGGCACAAAACCCTGGCACAATATATCAGTTGGGGGTGAGGATATAGCATGCACCAAGCAGGAAAGGGATCTTGAGTTATCATCTCTGATGACCTCAAGGCAGGAAACAGTGTGACAAGGCAGCAGGTAAAGCAAATAGGATGCTGGGATGCATGGCAGGGCATCACCAGCAGGAAAAGGAGGTCATAATTCCACTATACAAGACACTAGTGAGGCGCACCTGGAGTACCTGTGCAGTTCTGGAGACCTTACCTACGTAAGGACATAGACAGGGTAGAGAAGGTTCAGAGGAGGGCAACAAAGATGGTGCATGGATTGTATCCACAAGTCCTATGAGGACAGGTTGAAGGCACTGAACATGTACTCCCTGGAGGAGAGGAGGGAGAGGGGGATATGATAGAGACATACAAGTATCTTACGGAGGAACAGGGTGCAGGAATGCACTATTTTAGCGAAAAAGATGTTCCAGGACTAGAGGGCATGGGATGAAGTTGGAGGAGGGCGATTCAGAGGAAGCGTGAGGAAGAATTTCTTCACAGAACGGGTGGTGGACAAGTAGAACACCCTGCCAGAGGAAGTGGTGGGGGCTGAAACAATCACGGGATTTAAGAATGCATGGGATAGACATAAAGGAATTCTGGAGGTCAGGGGTAAGGGGCAACAGACTTCCTGGAAAACATAAACTGAACTTACAAACTTAAATGGGCAGACTGGGTGGGCCATAGGCCCTTATCTGCCGACACTGTCTATGTATCTATGTATGTATCTATGATACAGCTCCTATTTCTAGCTCATCTGGTATTAATGTTTACACAGACGTCGAGGATGCTATGAATTTTTAATGAGAACAAGCCAGACAATCCAGAGTCTGATGGGGACTATGATTAATTGGTTGCATTTACTTTAATATGGGACTTGGATTTTTAAGTGCATTTCTTTTCAGGCTTGCCCAGCTGCTTATGTTATTTGGCTTTTATTTTATATCTGTATGGGGCTAAGAGTGCAGAGCACAAGATGGTTTAATACCCCCCCGTTGGTTGTACAATCTTTCAACTTGCAGGTTTTTTATAGTGAACTATTACTCAAATGACTTTGCTGTTTGCTTTTTGTCTGCCCTTGGGTGATTTACAAGTAATTGTATAACAGAGTGTAGCGTGCAAGTGCACACATCTCAGTTCATAAACTGAATAGTTCCCTGCCTGTATTCCTTCCCCTCATATTGCACTGTATATATGAGATGTTTGATTGTGTGAGGGTAATAGTAATTTAACTGAGACCTGGATGTCTGTGTTATACCCTGTATTACTTTAAGGTTGTTGGACCTCCATTTTTATAATCCTGTGAGTAGCAGGAAAACCAATAAAAAGATATTTGGGATTGTCACGTGAGAGTGGCAGTTTCTACAGCTTCACCTAGCTGAACTGTAACTCCTTTTTATGTTTGCCTGTGCACATGTGGCAGCTTGCAGGAGAAGCTGGTTGTGGAGGTGCGGCAGTATTGTGGCCAATGCCGGCAGTGCTTTTTGGGGCTAGTCTTTGTGGCACCAATGGAGCAGCACGCTGTTGATGACAGCAGTTTTGCAGCATGTCACTAACTTGAAAGAAATATGCTACTGCAATCAGGGAGTGCCCAGTCATTGAAGAATCTGCTGTTTTTGCTGCTGGGACAGTACCTGATTGCAGCAGCAAATTGCAGCTTGCCTTGTCTGGTGTCACATTTCAATAAACATGGCGGCAGCTGTTGCCATCCGCCTCTTACAGTCCCCATGAAACCCAATGGCGGTGCCCAATCACCCTGTCTGCATGTCCCTCCCTAGTTCATTTGCCAGCAGGGAGCCCAATCGATCAGCATATTATTCCCCGTAATAGTTTTGTGTGCCGGGTGTAATCGCCCTCGGCATCATACCCAAACACAGACCCATTTTCTGTGCTGACAGGGGCCAATTCCCATTGGCTTCTCTCCTTCCCAAAAATACAGGTGGCATACCAGGAGCCCACCCCAGTGTGCCAAAAACGAAACCTGTAAAGGAAAAACCTTCCTGCAATGTTTTTTTTTTTTTTTAACCTGTAAAAGGAAAAAAATGGTCCCTTGTTGTCTCAGGTGCCCCCTCCCCCAACCAGCACACACCCTCTGTGCACCTGATCTCCCCACTCTTACTTCTGGAGCCTGGCGCAACAATCTTCGGTGGAGCGGGAACACATCTGCACTCTTCAAAGCTGACCGCAAACTGAAGAAATGCCGGTAAGCTGTATAATGGCATAAATGTTTTGTTTTTCAACTTCGGTGGATATTGCAGCCATTTTTGTGAATTTTGGCACCAGATTTTCAACATGGGGTTCTTGGGATCCCACCTCATGAATCCAGTCACTGTCATCTGGTTATTCGGTCCAGAAAGGTGATTTCACGGTCACTGCATGGAGTCACCTTTTGGGACCGATTATTGAAACAACAGGGTCACTGTTGATAAGGTGGGCTCCCAAAAAGCATATGTTACAAATTTGGTGAAAAAATTCCAAAAAATGACATGCATTGCGCAGTTTCCATGCACACTTCTAACTTCATGAATTTGTAATATTTTCACTCCAGATTTTCAACATTGGCATTTTTTCACACCTCCTTATGAACAGTACAGCTGTAATTTTTCACATCCTGGCCGAAATGTGTTTTCGCACATCTGGTGCATAATAGTGCCATCACTGTGGGAAATCGGTATTCAGGACAGATTGAGAAAAACACAGTGACACTGTTCATAAGCAGAGGTCCCAAAATGCCTATGTTGAAAATTTGGTGACAAAAGTTCATAAAATTACTATGTTATGAGCATGCATTACACAGTTTCCACGCACACTCATAAGTTCGAGAATCTGTAATATTTTCACTCAAGATTTTCAACATTGTCATTTTTGCACACCTCCTTATGAAGAGTACAGCTGCCATTTTATCATATCCTGCCCAAAATGTGTTTTTGCACATCTGGCACACAATGGCGCGGTCGCAGTGGGAAATCAACGTTCAGGACAGATTAAGAAAATCATTGTGACACTGTTTATGAGCAGAGGTCACAAAATGTCTATGTTGAAAATGTGGTGAAATAATTCCACTAAATGACTGTGTTACGAGCATGCATTGTGCAGTTTCCACGTACACTTGTAAGTTCGAGCAGTTTTAATATTTTCACTCCAGATTTTCAACATTGCCATCTCTTCACACCTTCCTATGAATGGTACAGCTGTTATTTTTCATATCCTGCCCAAACTGTGTTTTCGCACATCTGGCGCAGAATAGCACGGTCGCTGTGGGAAATCAACGTTCAGGACAGATTCACAAAATCACAGTGCTACTGTTCAATTAGCAGAGGTCTCAAATGCTTTCATGAGGTGGGGTCACAAAAAGGCCATGCTGAAAATTGGTAGTGCAAATACCAACAAACACCCTTGGCGTTAGGGTTTCTAACCATAATGTCCCACCCTGTACAGACTGACAGGCATGAGGGGTATGCCTTTGGATTGCCAGCTGTAATGCTTATGCCATTCCACCCCACCCCACCCCACCCTGAAGCCAGTGACAGGCATCGAGGTGTGCCTTGGACTCTTCGACCCCAGAGTTCACCCCGTTCTCCTATACTGCACCCATTTCAGTGTATGTCCTTATGGAATGGGGTGACTATAAAGCTGAACACCCCAAGGTACACCTCAGCACTTAGTGTCTGCAGCATAGGGTGAGGTGACATGGTGTGAGCGTTATGGGCAATGACCCAAAGGCACAGCCCAATGCCTGCCCATTTCTGCAGGGTAGAGGTAGGGTAGGGTAGGTGTGAGTTCAGTACTTCACTGCCATTCCTATTCTGCATCTGTCTAACCCCTGCACTTCCAATGCTAATATCAGCAAGCAAACATTCAGCATTGACAAATGCTTGTTTTATTCACAGAATTGTGACCTTTGGCTGATGCTGAGCTATTTTCTCTCTATAATTATAACTACAGTTTTGTTCTGCTGACTGGACATGGTCTGTGGGTTGTGTCACTGGTTTATACATATCAGTATGTCCTTTACATTGAGTAGCTCAATAAAAAAATTAAAAGAATAGCACTGGCTTATTTATATGAAAAGTATCACTCAATCAGTATGAATATAGGTATTGCAAATCTTTTAAATAAATGCTTTACAGACAGCCACATAATTATTTATGATGTAGTAGTTTAGTCTGTAGCAGGTATGGATAAAGAAATGTATGGCTTGAACCTAGGAGATGACCTAAACACAGTTTCTGAAGCTCCTGTACTTTATTTCAGGGAAGTAACAGAAAAAGAGGTCTATGATGTACTGAACTCCTTAGATGTTACTAAAAAGGGAAGGATGGAAAAATTAAGCTATGAATTATTAAAGATGGTAGCATGGGAAACAATCAAGCTCAGTTACTTTTATCTTTAATGTCTCTTTAGCTTTGAAGCAATTTCCAAAGGGATTGGAAAATAGCAAAATGTGCTCTGATTTTCAAGGGGTGGCTGTATGTGAATATATTAAAGAACAATACCTTTACTTTCTGTAGAGTACTATCAAAATGCTTTTAGAAACTGGTATTCAATTAACTCAGTGTTTGGAAGAACATAATATAGTGTATGGTGGAATGTGATTGGGTATGGAGATCCATGCATTGTATAAAGTCATTCTGCTGCAGTAGTGATGTTCATACTAATGCAGAATGACTTTTCATTCTGTGTTAATGTGGCCGACACAATGCAAGTGACCCCCATTGGTGCTGTTGACAGGGCTAAAGGTGGTTGAGAGTCACGTGCATGAGCTGGCCAGCGGGTGGCCGGCTGAGAAGTGCAGGTCACGGAAGGCAGAGACTGACTGCCTGAGCAAGAAAAACAAACAGAGCAACCATATGCTCTAACAGGTCACATGGGTGTCAGCTCAACATAGAAAAGCCTCTCTTGACAAAGCACACATTCAAAGCTGCACGTCTGGGGGAACAGTAAAAAACAGAAAAAATGGTAGTCCACAAGTAGTAAGGAAGCAAATAAAAAGTTTATTGTGGCAGAGCTCCACTGACAGTAGCACTATACCCCAATGCTTTGGGGCCTCACGTGACCCTTCATCAAGGGATATATCTCTGTATATGGTATCGCCTTGTATAGCAATCTGTAACAAACAAGATAATGAAGTGAATACCACAAACATGAGCACCCATCAACACGGCCGCAGGTAATAAAATAAAAACTCCTAAAAACTAAATTGTGTAACAAGGAGACTTTTAGTACAATATAATGACATATATCATAAAGAAACCAAGCCAGCTATAAAAATAAGAACACAGAATCTGAAGTACAGAAGCACAGAATGTAGAAAAGGAAAATGGGAGGGGGGGTGCTTCTGTACCTCAGATTTCTGTGTTTTAATTATTATAGCTGTGTTTTGATTATTATAGCTCGATTGATTTCTTTATGATATGTCATTATGCTGTATTATAAGTTTCCTTGTTTTGCAGTTTAGTTTTTAGGGGATTTTATTTTATTCACCTGTGCTCATGTTGGTGGGTGCTTGTGTTTGTGGTATTCACCCAATTATCTTATTTGTCATTGATTGCTATAAGGCTATACCACATACAGAGACACTCACCCTAATGAAGGGTCATGTGAGGACCCACAGCAACGGGGTATAGTGCTACTGTCAGTGGAGATCTACCACAATAAACTTTTTATTTGCTTACTTACTACTTGTAGACTACCATTTTTTCGTTTTTTACTCTTCCCCCAGATGTGCAGCTTTGAATGTGTGCCTCAACAAACAAAAGCAAGTGATTGTGTTGTTTTGGGTCCATACACTATATAGTGTATGACAGTCCAAATACACATCATCATTCTTCTCATACCTCATGGTTACTGTGACATCAAAGGGACCTCTAGAGCTTGACATCATAGTAGCCACTCCATGTAAGAGTAGCGTTGTTGTGTATGAGCTACCATACACTATCCTATATGTTATGACACCGTATCAACTGGGATTAGATTAAACTTCTGTGTTGCAACAGCACTAATGGATTTTAATAAATCCCTTTATACAGCCTTTGACAGGTGCCTGATGGTTAGTGCTGGGTTCCTGGATCTGTCCAAGGCAAGCAATCTAATGAATCACCAGATTCTGTTGGCCAGTCAGGGATTAACTGGTTGTTCAGAAAATGTGACAAATTGTCTGGCATTGTATTTGTGCAGCAGTTCTCACTTGATGAGCAGAATTTTTAAACTGTGCCCAGAAAGGGCGCAAATGTTTGCACCGTGCAACTGAGTTGCACCAGAGCGCAAAACTGCTACATTAAAATGAGATACGCTATCGCGCATCCCGTCTGAATATAGCAAAAGATGCGGGCGGCACAAATGGTGGCCGCTGAAGATGTGCCGGTGCATCCCCAGTGGGCTGAATACCTGGAATGGGGATGGGCAGAGCATCTTCAGGATGCGCCAAGTGGAAATTCCAGATATTCAGACCGACAAATGCAAATGGGGCCATTATGCATGCAAGGTGCAAATGGTGCCATTTGCATGTCATTATGGCCTCATTTGCTTGTCTGGGGCAGGGATACGCCCATGCAACTTCCGTGTTGCACAAAAGCACTCCACATCTCCCTGGTAGTCTAGTGCCCCCCTCCCCCCACTCCATGATCTGAAAAGTAGACAGATCCAGATCCCAGTTCCCTGGTAGTCCAGTGGTCCCCCACCTGTACCCGACCCCGAAGTACCAAAACAGAAATCTCCCCAATATTCCCGGGTGGTCTAGTGGTCCCCCTCCTATCCCCGATCGTGAAGTAAAATAAAAACATCCCTCGTATCCCTGGTAGTCCAGTGGTATCCCCTCCATCCTGCTCGAATAAGAAAAGAAAATGGTCCTCATTTCCCTGGTGGTCCAGTGGTACCCCCTTCCATCCCCGAAACCCCGACTGTGGTACGAGAAAAAACCTGAACCCTCCCTGGTAGTCTAGTAACCTCCCACTCACTAAGGGACCCCCACCCTGCTCCCCCATCCCAGCATGGCCATCAAGTCAGTGGGCAGCAAAACCCACCCGCACACCTTCACGGCTGCCTGCCGACTGAGCTGTCACAAAATGACAGCTTACAGTATACTACAATACCATTGGTTGACAATGTTGACCAATGGCATTGTAGTGAATAACTGTCACTCTGTGTACAGCTCAGTCAGAAGACAACAGCGAATGATGTGATGTTGCTGGCCACCGCTTGATAGCCGCCAATCTGTTTAGAGGCGGGGTGGAAATGGTAGGAGGCCACTAGACTACCAGGGAAGGGTTGGGGTTTCTTTTACCATGGTTGGGGTTCAGGGATGGAGGGTGCCACTGGACTACCAGGATATGAGACCATTTTCTTTTTACGATCGGGGATGGGAGGGAGCTCTGGACTACCGAGATATGAGGATATTTTTATTTTACTTCATGATTGGGGATGGGAGGGGCCACTATACTACAGGGAATATCAGGGATTTCTGTTTTGGTACTTAGGGGTTGGGTAAGGGTTGGGGGAGCCAATAGACTACCAGGTAATCAGGAACTGGATTTGCCTATTTTTCAGACTGTGGAGTGGGGGGGGCACTAGAATACCAGGAACGTTTTTTTTTATCACTGTCTTTATGATCAAACTTTGTGGTGGGAGGGGGGCCACTACCAGAGAAAGGGGTTGATTACTTCTATTATATGCTTGGGGATGGGAGGTGGGGACACTAGACTACCAGGGATATATTGGGTATGCATGTTTACTTTATGATCAAAGCCGAGGGGGGCTAGCCACCCACGGGCTAGCGGCTGCTGTGTTGTGCTGTGCAATACAGCAGCCTGCCTGTGGGTGGGTATGACTTAGGCATGGTTCTTCCATCCCTAACTTTGTGTGGCACATCTCCAAGATGTGTGGGTAGCTGCGCCACACATCTCAGCTGAATTTGGAGATGTGCCGCATATGCATGGGAACGCTCCCTCCAGATGTGCTGCATACATTATCTTTGTGCTGCACTGCATCTGGAATTATGTGGCACATCCTTTCCTTTTGAATATGGCCCAGGGGCACATCTCCTTTGAATATTTGGGCCAATATGTATTCAAAGAGTACTGTCTGAAGTGAGGATGGTGGACATGGGAGTCTTACAGGGGGCTCAGTTTTTTAGGACCTTTGTTGTTCATTCTGTTGACCAGTCCCCTTCCTCAGACAGTAAAGAATTGTAAAATAAGAGAGTTTGCTGATGACAAAACACTGTCCTACCCTCATGGCAGTTTGGAAGATGTTCAGCAAAAATCTTCAACTAGACTTTTTAAGAGTTAAGTATGGCTATTGTTACCCATGGACCACCACTCCTAATTGGGCCCCTATCTCGTAGACAGTAATACTTAGGGCACAGGCACTTATCATATAAGCATGAGTGTCAGGATCTGGGTTCTACTGTTCTATTAGCATTGTTGCTACAAATTACAATGCTTATTGCTGTATTCTTGCTATATAATCACAATTCTTTATATATATATATATATATATATATATATATATATATATATATACAACACATATATACAGTATATGTATTACAATGCCTTATATACAATTACCTGCTTGTATTACCAATATTTCTATAATTATTGTGTTTTAATAAGAATCATTATGTGCTGTAATAATGCACTGAGGAGACACTGCCATTTGGATAATATATAGGCTAAAGTATAGGTCTGGGTGTAGCGAGGAATTTACACACCCGAGGAGTTTGATGCTACATAAACCCGAGGCGGCGCTGAGGGTTTTATATGAAGCATCTAACCCTGAGGATGTCTATGAAGTTAAGTTTACACACACCCAGACCCATATTTTATTTTATATAATTGTTGGGTTTCTCTTTTTCGCCTCAGCAATTATATAAAATAAAAAAGCCTGCTGTGCCACTGCCCTCGCAGTCCAATTCTGGTCGGCTTTCTCTTATTTAAAACATTTATTTTTCTGACAGTATTGTGAGGGAGGATCGATCCAGTAGTGATGTGGTACAATTAATTTAAATGTTATTTTACTTACTGCCGAGTGTCTGTGGCAGTTTCTCTTCAGGTTGGGTTTGCGGGTCTGGAAGTAAAAAACAAGCGAAGAGTTTGAGCAAGCGCATGCGCAGAGAGGGGGAAACTGTGTGCGTGTTTGCCATTATAAATGCTCCTTTATAACGGCAAATTACACCACGGTTTCCTTATGGAAAAACGAGGAAGTCATTAATTATTGTATAATTATAATCATTAGTTGCGCAATGCTGCCATCTTTAGGTTTAGTGCAGAATAGCTATTACCAAGCAATTATGTGAGACACTGTAAGATGACCTTGACTATGAGACATGTCTTTGTTTCATGATATCTAAGTTTTATGATAGATCTGCAAATGTTCTCAGGCTAGTACAAATCACACCATTTCTCTATTAGCCAATTATACAAGTAAATTATATCTTTTTACTAGTTTCTATAGCGATAATCAGAGGTATAAGAATGCCTGTTCTGCTTAGAATTCTTTGAGAAGAAGCTGATGCTACCTAGGTAAGCTTTAAGAAGATCTGGTATTCTCCTCAGTGGTATTTTATCACTGATTTGGTTATAAGCCTGTTTTATGTACCAGAAATAAATAATTATCCGACTCTGGAAACTACGTGTTTGTTGTTTCTCTACTTTGCCAATTCCAACAAGAACCTGCGATAGGGTAAGATTTATTGCCCTAATCACAGTGGCGATCGTGAAAAGCTGAAATTGTACAGAGTGAGATTCACATCTCAGTTCATTTGAACTCAGATGCTGAGCAGTGTAGTGCTAATGTGCCTACTTGGACCTGCTTTAACATACAATGGTTTTTCCTTTGCAAATGTATTTTGCTTCGGTCTAGGGAGTGGCAGACCCACCGTGGACCTCTGGTAAACTCCTTTTGTGAGTTACAGCGTACTGCCTTGGCTTAATTGTTTCTAGCAGGAGAAACCTGTCTTAAGTCAGAGCCCAGGATTTTAATCCAGTCTTCCACTTTTTTTTTTTTGTTTTCTCTGTTAACCCTTGTGTGTCCAATGTCTGAACTGTGCACAGAATTGAGACTGGAAGTCTCTACCTACCTCACCTCCCATGGAGGCTGGACTGATTTTGCACTGGATGCAAAATCAGCTGAAGACCATTTGCTTGCCATCTCAAACCAATATCTTGAGTCCAAGCAAAAAGCAAAAAAATATCACAGAAAGGGCTTATTACCAGCTGCTCTTCACACAGCTGTTAACAGTCTGCTTACCCATTGTGCTACTCTTGAGCTGCAAAATGCCTCTTTAAAAAAAGAGGGGGGGGGTTGCAAGCACAAGAGCTCCTGAAAAGAGGGAACAGAAACTAGTGGAGGAGACAGTCACTCCGTGAACATAATAACAGGCTGTTGCATTGTACTGCTCAAGAAACAGAACGTGAAAATTGCATGTTGAAAGAGGATGTTGATAGGTTGAAATGTGATAAGAAACAGCTGTCTTATTTAAATGATATTTTGAGTGACACAAATGCAAGTCTGTATGATGATAATGTGCAACTGAAAGAGGAGAATGAAAGGCTGATGAATGAGCTAGACAAGGAGCTTAGGGAAAACGTCGAATTGGGCACCGCTTATCGAGTTATGCAGCGTGAGGTTGAGAAAGGTATTGAGCAGGGCACTGCAAAAGCTTGTCATAGAAAATGTAAGGCAAAGATGGTGAAATTGCACCATCAGCGAGACATTCTTGCTGGCCACGTTAAAGCCATAAATGGTTTTCAGTACACACCCATTGACATTACGTCATCAGGCGATGATGATTTGGATTACGAGGACATTGGCTGCCTTGTCACATCCAAACCCTCACCCCATAGGGCGGTGGCATTCACTAGCCATCCCCAAGATGGCCGCCATGTTGGCATGTCGCCCACGTTGCCATGTCACAACCAAAATGGCCACTCTATGACAAGTAACATGGCCACCCACATGACAACAAACATGGCAGCCCTCATGATATGGGAGGCCAACCACCACCACCAGGCCACACGCTCCCACTGGCTCCCCTCACCAGGGAGAACAGTGCAGAGGTGCGCGGCATTGTGCAGGATGTGATTACTAACCTAGTTACAAACTCCGGTGCTCTATCAAACCCTGATGCCCCGACATTGCATGATCAAATTGAACGCATGGTTGAGCATGCTATCAGCCAGGATACTATGTTCCATGCAGTCGCTACTGCGGCGGCGGATCCCGCCCTTCATGGTGCTTTAAACCTCGGCCCTCCACGAGGCCCAAAATCCAACCCACTCCAGGTGGCTCATTCTGTTCAACAAATTACCCAATGCATTGGACAAATGGGCCCCAATGACAACCTTAGCTGTCATTTGGAGAAGGTGCGCTCCCTTTTTGAGAAACTTTCACTCCAACTCAAGTATCAGGCTCAGATTTTAAAACAAACTATTGAGCCAACCCTCTGGGCCAAGCTCTCAGAGGACATTCGCAACTGCGACATGCTTGATTTCAACGATATCTGACAGGCCCTTCTATCGGCCAACTCCCCATGTATCGTTGGAGCCCACTAGGCCTACAAGGTTAAGCAGAATGTGAAAGAAAGCCCAATGGCTTATCATCAATGGTTGTGGCTTGCCTACAAGGCCGGCAAGGGCCTAGCGGGAGAGACTGCCACTCAAGACCAAATTGAGTACAAGAACTTGCACATCCGGAACATGACTCTGGGTCTCCGGGAAAAAGTTGAACTCAACGTTTACCCACAGATAGATACTTTTGAACAGATCCTTACCAAGATGGAGCATGCCTTTCAGGTTTACCTCCACAATCTCGCTTCTGGCAAAAACAACAAGATGGCCACCCCCATCTCCTCGACGGCCCAGACGGACCAGGCACAGGTTGCCGTGGTCGGCTCAGACCCCACTCACTACACTGTGGAAGGTGGCAACATCAAGCAGGATGCCCTTCCTGATGACCATCAGGCCCAGGCCCACAAAGGGAGGGGGCAACTGAAATTACAAAAACAATCGCAATAACAATAACAACAACTGAAATGGGCAAAACACTAACAACAATAACAAATACCATAATAGGCCTACTTATAGGGAATTAAAGAATCAAAATGAGACCCTCTGTAAACAACTAGAGGAGGCCCTTGCTGCAACGGATGGCACTGCAGGCTGTTCTGTTGGATCCCTGTCATCATTCGCCAGTATAAACCCTTTCAGGCCTTCAGCCTTGGCAGGGTCAAGTGGCCGAGGAACAAACCCCTTCACAGCACTGGGCACTGGCTAGGCCAGTGCAGTGATTGAGGAACTGCCCATTGAGCAAGTAGAAATTGCGCCTCTGATGTCACAGGTACAGTATTCCCGTTCTGTGATGCCCCAAGGGGGAAGGGTCCAACAGGCTCCTACAGGTCGTAAGGCCCAGGCACAGGAAGATGAAGAAGAATCAGAGAACTATTTAGCATGACAATTACAGGCCCCTGTCCAGATTGTGAGTGACTTGCTTGATGACACAAACGGACGGCCCTGTGTAAGGGCCACGGTCGGAGGCCGCCAACTCAACATGCTCCTAGACACAGGAGCAGCCATGTCAGTTCTCCATGACGAGAACCCAGCCACTTGTGCATGATCCACCAGCTGGCAGACTAGTGCACAAGGTGTAGATGGTACCAAATTGCCAACTTTTCAATCTGTAGCACTACCTGTGCAGATAGGCCACCTAAAAACTAAATTTCTTTTTGACCTCATGGTAATACGTCATCACCCCAGCATATTGGGAATTGATTTCCTTGCACAGCATGGCTGTGTAGTGAACCTAGCTAACAGGCTGTGGCTACAGATGCAGGGCCAATGCCATGCTGTCACCATTCCAGACTGTGGTGGCAGCCATCAAACATAACAACAAGGAGCATGACGTCATGGCTTTGTTCAACAGCCATAACCTGTTTTCTGAACTAGCACCTTTGTTGCAAAAACACATTGGCATGTTTGCTACCAACAAACATGATTGTGGTAGGATGCACACCACCACTGAGATCACAGGGCCTAACCCTGTGAGGCAGAAACAGTACCCATCTCCTGCTGAAGCTTTGCCGTCACTGAGGGAGACCATCTAGTCACTGCTGCAACAAGGAGTGTTTAGGCCTTGTGTCTCCACCGTCAATTCACCCATTTGGCCAGTGAAAAAGGCAACTGGAGCTTGGAGGCTTACAATTAATTACAGGAAGCTTAATCAAATCACCCCCAGCTGTGCCCTAACTGTGGCATCAGCTTCTGATGTGCTCAAGTTGCTGACACCCGATAAAAAGTGGTTTTCAGCTCTTGACATCTCTAATGGGTTTTGGTCACTCCCATTAGCTCAGGAAAGCCAATACAAGTTTGCTTTCACCTTTGAAGGCCACCAGTACACCTGAACATGCTTATCCCAGGGCTTCCATAACAGCTCCTCCCTCTTCCATCTGCACATGATGGACGCCCCGCAGGGGTTCTCTACACCTGACAGTCTCCTGCAGTATGTGGATGATTTGCTTTTAGCAACTTCCACCAAAGAAGAACACCTTACCCTTTTAGATGAACTACTGACTCTCCTTGGGAGAGCAGACCTCAAGTGCAACCCCTCTAAGGCACAACTGTGTCAGAAGGAGGTCATGTTCTTTGGCCTATGCATCACAGACCAAGGCAGAAGCCCAGCAGCTAAACAGATCCAGGGCTTGCAAGATCTACTACTTCCTACAAGTATGGCAACACTCAGGCGCTTTCTAGGTATGGTAAACTACTCCAGGGATTTCATCCCTGACTTTGCCTTGAAGGTTGCTCCCCTGTATGGATTGCTAAAAAAAGGACATCCCATGGACATGGGGCCCCACCCACACTGAAGCTGTGGCCCAGCTCAACCAGGCCCTAGCCTCAGCCCCAGCACTAATCAACCCAAATCCAAAATTGCCTTTACATTTGAAACTGCCACCTCTGATGTGGCCATGTCTGCAGTGCTGGCACAAAAGTATAATGGGTACTTCAGGCCCATTGCCTATGCATCACAGATGCTATCCCTTGTAGAAAGAAAATACAGTCTTTGTGAAAGGACACTGTTGGCAACCTTTTGGGCTGTCAAACATTTTCTGTATATCATTGGGTATGCTCCCATCATTCTGCATACCTGCCACACCCCAACCAATTTTTTGCTTTCAGACAAAGTAAAAAATGGATCAGTTTCCAATGCCAGACTCGCTCATTGGTCTTTGCTTTTGCAGGATAGAGACATCAAAGTACTGCCTACCAAAATGCCATCCATCTTGGCCCATGGCCTACTATACACAGGTAAGCCTCATGATTGTGCCCCCAATCACCTGACCTACCTGACCCAGGGCCCTTCCTGCCAGCAACACCTGAGGTCCTGGAAGATAAAACCATGTTCCACATCTTTACAGATGGCTCTGCATCCTATCTGGATGGAGAACTGGTAGCAGGCCTTGGAGTCCTCATACTGGATCATGAGGGTGATTACTGATGCATTTCTAGGAAATACACCGTTCTCTCGTCACAGTATGCAGGACTCACAGCTGTGGCCTATGTCTTAGAGATTATACCCCATGGTGACACAGATGCAATCATCTTTGCAGACTCCAATTGGGTATGCTCATCCCTAACTGAATTTTTTCCATTCTGGCCATTCTGGCAAAAGAATAATTTTACCTTATCTGATGGTACCCGTGTCAAATATAGGGAACTGTTTGTGTACATACACACCCTCACCCGAATGTTCACACACAAGCTGTACATACAAAAGGTTAAGGCTCACTTAAATCTGACCCTTACCATGAGTACAATAAGCGAGCAGACTTGCTTGCCAAAGCAGGTGCTCGGGGGAGGGGGAGAAATGGAAAATGACTCACCCACAGGGTATAGCAGCTATTGTAACATCTATAATTGCTGCCGACAAGAAACCAGTACCAAAACTCCCACTGGATCTTTGGGCTGCCCAGAAAGCAGATGCTGAGATCAGAGATGTATTCAAATTCCTGGACAAAGGAACTGAACAGGCACTGCCTGTAGGCAGTCCATACAAGAGACACTCAGACAATTTACACTTGTCTGGTGATCAAAGGCTCATCTGATATCACAAATAGGATACAGGTGACAAACTGTGGGTGGCACCACACTCACTGCAAACCGAATGTATTCATATGGTTCATGACACTCCCACTGGTGGACACCAGGGGACTGACAATACTCTCCAGAGACTCAAAACAGTCATCTGGTGGCCTTGTATGGGCCAAGGACGTGGAACACTATGTTGACAACTGCATAGTGTGTGCCCAGAACAATCCCATTCCTGCAAAGAAAAGTGCAAAATTGCTACCCCAGGGGCAATCTGGACCATGGAATGCAATTCAGATTGATTTCATTGGCCCTCTTACTAATTCTAGTAAGAACAACAAGTATGCCCTTGTTGTCACAGACTTGTTCTCTAAGAGGGTAGAAGCATTTCCCACAAAGAACAACACTGCAAAGACCACTGCCAAAATCCTGGTGGATCAGCTATTCTTCAGGTGGGGTTTACCCCTCAAGGTAGACTCAGATCAGGGTTCCAGCTTTACAGCTGAACTGGTGCAACAAACACTCCAACTTCTTGGAATTGACCAAAAATTCCACATCCCCTACTATCCTCAATCCTCAGGCCAGGTAGAAAGAGCAAACAGATGCATCAAACAGATGTTATCCAAATTCATTGATGATAATCCCAAAGATTGGGATTCCCTTTTGCCACTACTCCTCATGACAATTAGGGCCACACCTGCAGCCACTACTCAGTGTACCCCTTATGAGGTTATGACTGGTAGAGCTATGAGACTACCTGAGCACCTGTTGGTTGATCTTCACAGCCCCACTGCAGATAGAGTATCCGTAGACAAGTACATGGAAAAGCTTCATGATGACATAATAAAAACATATGTTTGTTGCAAAGCAAATTGGCAAAGTCCAACAGCAAGCAAAAGCCCATTTTGACAAACATGTTAAAGAAGTCGACTGGCAAGTTGGAGATTAAGTCATACTTCTCCAATACAGACAACCCCCTCACTCATTTGCCAGTAAATGGGAAGGTCCTTATCCCATTGTAAACAAGTTCAGCCCTGCTGTGTATCAGGTCAGAGTACAGCAGCAAAAGCAGAAAAAGACTGCTGACAAGTGGTTCCATGCTAACCAACTCAAACTGCATAAAGGTGATTAAACTTACTTTTCCTAACCCCATAGGGCGGAATAGCACTTTCAGCTAATTAACCCTTTCTGTTTCTTTCAGATATTGGCAAGATGGCTTTCTTGCACATCCTTCTCCTGCCTGGTGAATTTCTACCTCTAACAGTTTTTGCTCCCCCACTTCCACCAAAATAACCGGATCTACTGGCACAATTGCTTGGAAAATCTGACATGGGTGTTAAAATTACAATTCCTAACAAAAATGTTAAAGTTACTCAAGGAAAAGATGCTTTATTAGATGCTGTTGTTGTTGTTGCTCCAGATAAATCCTCCCTTACTATCCAATGAGATACTAATGCAATGGGCTACAACATTCCTGTAGCACACCTAGCCAAGGGTACATTCCATGGCTGGCCTAACACTGACATATCACAGAATGGTACTCTTTCTATTAGACAGGCTTCCCCAAGACACACTGGTCAATATAACCTTGTAGTGTATGGTAGAATGTTGTATTCATTGAAAATCTGGCTTTCCCTAGTGTTGTTGTACCATTAATGTGACATCACGATGTTGTTGTACCATTGTGAGTATGTCACATCGATGGTACAACAGCACTACCACTTTTGCGCATGCGTGAGTCGCGGGTACTGGAGACGACAAAATGGGCTCTGCAGTTAATCAGAGGCACAGACGGACAATAAAAACATTTCAGTAAGTTCCATTTCTTTTTTTAAAGAGTGGCCAGCACACAGCAGGACAGCCGTCTTTGTTTTTAAATGTTTGTGATCGCACAGGAAGGAGTGCAGGGTATTTACGGGGAGGGGCGGGGGGTCACCGACATCACGGCGCGACTGTGGAGGCAGTCAATCGCTAATTTGTGTACTGTTGTCCATACACTATAAAAGATAGTGGATGGGCAACAGTAAACAACACTGTTGTTTCACTTCTCGAGGTTTTCATGCCAACCAAAAACCTCTCGCGCTCCGCTCTCGAGGTTTTCCTGGTTGTCATGACAACTTCTCAACGTGAACAATAGTGTTGTTGTTCACTGTTGCCCATCCACTATCCTCTATACTGCACTTATTGACCCTGCCTTCTGTGAACAACTCCCTTCATCAGTGGCACGAGATTTTTGTTCTCAAAACTATGTTGCTTCTTCATCTCTCTGTCTGTCTGTCTGTCGTTCCACCCAGCCAGGAAGAACTTCTTGCCTGCCCTCATCTTGACAAGGGACCTCCTAGTGGTCTGACCACCACGTCACTCCCAGGTGCCCTTGTTAACAATGTACAATTTATGCATTCCCAGTTATTTTCAATTTATCACATTAGAATATGGCTGAATTTGGTTTATGTCAAGAAACTAATACTTCTAAGTTTTACACTATGAGGCTTACTGATATTGTTGCTGCTTACCAAATGTGCACTAACAATCCCATTGGTGGGCCCCACACCATGGATCATGTAGGTGTTTTTAGACCTGCCTGTAAATACTACAAACCTCAGAAAACATACACCCAGCGAGATGCAGCCTCAGTTGGTGCTGCTGGTACTGTCTCTGGTATTACTGGAGTTGCCGGCACTGTTACTGGCCTTTCTGGTTCAGGAATGTCTATTTGGAATAGAGCTGATATTGCTTCCATTAAAGCACACACACTGACATTTCAACAAACACTTGTCAATTATGTTATGCCCCCTATCTTGCAAGGTGTCAATACTCTAAGTGAGGAAGAAAGACATACTATATACAGTATGCAAAAGATTGTTCAAGGGTTCAATGAAACAAGAAAAAAAACTTCAGGATCTTATTTTTCAGAAAAACTGTGAGGCAGACAAGCACTTTATTGGGCGTGAAATTTTATGTTCTGCTTATGGCTCGTATGTTATTTCTACTGTTAACAATCTCTTCAGGGACTTGGAATCAGGCAAAATTCCAGATCTCATTCATGATCTCAGACTGGGTAAATAGTATTGCCCCCACTGTAAAGGTACAGGTTGTATTTTTATGTGTTTAAAAAATACTCTCAATATTTCTATGTCAACTGTCCGTAACATTGGTTATGTTTCCAGGTTTCCCAACCAAGCCCCTTGCTACAAAACCCAGTCATGTTCTATCAGTGAGAACATGTTCATAACCTTTACAGTGTCACTCCCATGTTTTGATCCAGCTACATCTGTCTTTGATAAACTTGCACATATACATTCTCTTGGACATCTTGAAAATGACATTTTTCGTGAAAGAACTGAACTTCCAGCTATGTTGGTGTTTCATTCTGTGCTCCAAGCTTGGACTTCTGCTCATACAGACTGTTGTGCCAAGAAAGGATATTACTTTTTGTGCCATTGTGATGTCTTTGACATTGTCAAACCCATATGTGGCTACTCTCCGGAACATCTTGACTGGGCCTTGACCTTGGGTGACGATCTGCCGAGTAACCTTACTGATGTTGATCCAGATGAGAACATCCCTCCTGCTGCATCTTCAGTGTTTGACACTGAAACAGCACCATCTCGAAGCTATCTTGAAGAGATACATTGCTTCACTACCTGGCTCACCAGTTCTACATTTTCTTGTCCAGTATGCCTGCAACGTTGGAGAGTTCCCAGCCTCAGAGTCACTTATACTGTCGAAGGGCAGTACTGTATTGTAACAAATTATAAGTCTTTCTCTTATGGTCTATGCACTTGTAATATTAATAAGACTAACTTCTGTTTCACTCCACAGTAGAAGACTGTTATTGGTCACACCATTATTACACCTGTTCCTCTCCCTGAACTTGACGTTATAGATACTGATCCCCAATATTGGCTTGCCTTGTCTCAATATTTGCCTATTTTTAACATGCACATTGATCCCTTGACAATCACTTTGAGATCTCTTTTAGCTAGAAAGGATGATCATTTGATTTATACTAGTAACAATGTATCTAAAGCGAATGATATTCTCAGTGATCTTATTCATGATGGTGATTTAAGCTTAGCTGTAGGCAATTACTGGGTTGAATTATCTTCAAAAGTTTTTGTTATTATTCAAGCCTTCTTGATTGTTTTCCTGATTTTACATCTTTGCTGCCTGCGACGTACACTCACACAACATCTTGAACCTAGCCCTGGCTATTACCAAGCAATTATGTGAGACGCTGTAAGATGACCTTGACTATGAGACATGTCTTTGTTTCATGATATCTAAGTTTTATGCTAGATCAGCAAGTGTTCCCAGGCTAGTACGAATCGCACAATTTCTCTATTAGCCAATTATACAAGTATATTATATATTTTTACTAGTTTTTAGAGCAATAATCAGAGGTATAAGAATGACTGTTCAGCTTAGAATTCTTTGAGAAGAAGCTGATGCTACCTAGGTAAGCTTTAGGAAGATCTGGTATTCTCCTCAGTGGTATTTTATCACTGATTTGGTTATAAGCCTGTTTTATATACCAGAAATAAATCATTATCAGACTCTGGAAACCACATGTTTGTTGTTTCTCTATTCTGGCAATTCCAACAAGAACCTGTGATAGGGTAAGATTTATTGCCCTAATTACACTATTAGCGAATAACCTAAATTTGAATCATAAGAAGACCTCAAGTATATTATTTGGGTCAAGTGGGGAAAAATATATCAAATGGCAGCCTTATTGAGAAGCTCAGATAACTCAATTATTAAAAATGTAAGTGAATTCAAATATTTAGGATTTATTTTTTATTCAATTTTAACTGTTAGGATTCTGATTTTACATATTCAGAAGATAATAGGGCTGGCAATATAGCCTAGAGGTTAGAGTAATGAGCTGTGAATGAGCTTAGTACATCCAGCAGACCTGGGTTTGATTCCCACAACCTCCACTTGCATGCTGTGTGATTCTGAGCAAGTCACATACCAAAAATAAAAGTTAAGTCCACTAAGAGGGAGTAAAGGCTTTGTAGCATCTAACTATAAGAAACAGTGGTTTGTTTATATAGCACTTAAAAGCACATGAGGGAAATTTGTTTTACTCACTTGAATGGGTTTGATTGACAGCTATGCCATAATAATCAGATGGTTATTATAGCAAAAATCAGTTATTATGGCATTTGAAAGTGCTGCCAACCTAGGTATTAAACAACCAAGCCAGTAATTATATATACAGTCAGTTCTCTTGTATGCACACTGTTGGGGGCAATAATATGAGTGCATAAATCCAAAATTGCATATATCCAGAAACTTAATTATACATTTTAAAAGCTTGCAGTAAGGCAAGTTTAACAGTAATTAACTCTATTATTGTATTCTAGTCAGGGAAGGATCATCAAGCAGTTCTACCTTGTGCTCAGTAGAGCACACAGTTTGCATGGTTTTCTCAACTGTTTAGCAGGCAGCATATTAAGTGTACATAGCTCCTCATACCTTTTAAGCTACACCTAAAACACCATTTAGTGTTATTTTCGTCCCAGATCTGAGCAATTAGAACCTCAGTCAAGCCAGAATGCCAGGAAAAAAAGTCAAAAGTTTCATACAACTGAAATTTGCTATGCATGCATCCTAAAAAATAGCATAAAATAATAAAGGACTTGGGACTGAAGAAAATGTACATATTTCAGAGAATTGTATACATCCAAACTGCATACAAATGGAACTGACTCTGTGTGTGTGTGTGTGTGTGTGTGTGTGTGTGTGTGTGTGTGTATACTGTATAGATATATCTCTATAGTAGAAGCCGCTTAATCTGAACACCCTAGCGGCTGGCTTTTTGTCCCAATTAAGTGGCTGTCCTGATTACCAGAAGCACCTGTTTGTAGGCTTTACATATCTTTTTTGTTCAAATTACTACCTGCCTTTGCCTTGGACTTTTTCTCCCACTCATATATGTATAAATTGTAAAAAAGTGCATTAATGCTGTAGTTAGGGTCAAAGCCACAAAAGTAGGGAAATGTGGCATTAGTGTTTCCAACCCTAACACCCCAACCCCACCCTGAGCACACCAGCAGGCATCAGGGGTGTGCCTTGGGATAATCAGCCCCAAAATTCACCCTATTCCATTAGAAAATAAGTTGAGATGGGTACAGTATAGGAGAATGGGGTGAGCTATTAGGAGTCTAGGGTGGACTACTGAGAAATTCTTTTAGAAACAACTGGAAAGCTCTCAGCTCTCATGACTTTTTATGCTGAACCATCAAACCACTGAAGATCACTGTAACAGCACGAGAGGGCTGATTAAACTGATCACTATGAAGTCCGCATTTGCTTCAGGGGAACAGCAGGAAATCAAGGAGATGGGAGGGGAGGGAGAAAAGTTTTTTTTTTTTCTGGGAGTTTCTGGTAAGTGGCAAATGAGAAGGAAACAAGAGGTAGGACTCAGAGGTATGAGAAAGCAGAATGAGGAGGACGAGAGTCGGGAGTGCACCTAAAGGCAGGACATGGCAACACAACTTCACAGGTAATTAACACCTCTTACTGGCTATAATATTCAGTTAACACTGAAGTCAAGTGTGTGAGTAACTCAAATCTGAGATTCCACTTGTCCCAATAATCCAGCATTACCCTTCAGACCTATCCCAATTAACAGGCTACAGTTTCCATTTAAGTATTTGCAACAGGATGGAGACCCCTGAGGGGGGTGGAGAGAATGTGCAGAGACTTGAGAACTTGAGAAGTGGTCAAGAATAATGTAGCTGTGTTTCAATGTGAAAAAAAGTGCAAAACTATGCTGTGTTTCAATGTGAAAAAGTGCAAAACTATGCACCTAGGGCAAAGAAACCCAGAGGAAGAGTCAGGGATTCAGTTAACTCCATTTTGGGAGTATTTGACTTACAAAAATATAGTAAAAACTTTCGAAATAAATGGAAGGAAGTCACTGGTTTCTAGATGTAAAACCAAAAATTAGATGACTTCCAAAACTGCAGGCATAGAAGTCAGAAATGATGGCTTTTCTGAAAGAAAGTGTATCTTGCCACAAAAATATATTAATATCCATAACATAGAAACATAGAAATTGATGGCAGATAAGGACTGCTAGGCCCATCCAGTCTGCCCGTAAACCCTATATTCAATTTGTGGCCTCTGACCCTACCTGGTCAGTGACTTTTAGTCCTTCCTTCCCACCTCTAAGGTTCCCTTGTGCCTGTCCAAGGCAAGTTTAAATCCCTCCACTGTGCTTGCTCCCACCACCTCCTGTGACAGACCATTCCATTTGTCCACCACCCTCTCTGTGAAAAAAAAAACCTTTTCACATTTCCTCTTAACCTGCCTCCCTTCAATTTCATATTGTGCCTTCTTGATTGTTTTCCTGATTTTACATCTTTACTGCCTGCGACGTACACTCACACAACATCATGAACAACTCAAGTTCCTTTACAAGGCTCGCGTGTTAGGCTTGTAAATGACTTTTTAGCTCCATCCCTACATACCTACTTGGGATTGATGCCCCTTCTGAGGCATCAAGGGGGGAATGTTATCCATGGAGCACCACTCCTGATTGGGCCCCTATCTCATAGACAGTAATACTTAGGGCACAGGCACTTATCTTATAAGCATGAGTGTCAGGATCTGGGTTCTACTGTTCTATTAGCATTGTTGCTACAAAGTGCAATACTTATTGCTGTATTCTTGCTATATAATCACAATTCTTTATATATATATATATGTATTACAATGCCTTATATACAATTGCCATGCTTGTATTACCAATATTTCTACAAATTGTGTTTTACTAAGAATCATTATGTGCTGTAATAATGCACTGAGGAGACACTGCCATTTGGATAATTGTATAATTATAATCATTAGTTGTGCAATGCTACCATCTTTAGGTTTAGTGCAGAATGGCTATTACCAGGGCTCCAGATAAGGTGTGTACCGGCCTATTTTACTCACCTCATTTTAGGAAATACTCTTCAGAAATGTTTTTAATGAGTACCAGTAGTCACCCAACATTTGTAAATACTCCACGCACCAAAGAATAGTGCTTCATAATATAACTGGTGATTCAAAAGGAACAGTTTTTTTGCCAGATTTACAGCTACAGCACTTGTATGCATCCCACTTTTGTTTTACTCACTATGTTTTAAAACTGGTGAGTAAATTCCTATCTGCCAACATTATTTGGAGCATTGTTGGCACCTGAAATTCTTATCTAGAAAAAAAGCTACATTTTTTTAATAAATGTACTCCTCGGTCCACTATAGCAAGACATTTGTACGCATCTGAATTTTGTTTTACTCCCCTCACTTTCAAAATGAGGAGTACGGGTACTCATCCCAAAAAATCTTATCTAGAGCTCTGGCTATTACCAAGCAATTATGTGAGATGCTGTAAGATGACCTTGAACATGAGACATGTCTTTGTTTCATGATATCTAAGTTTTATGCTAGATTAGCAAGTGTTCCCAGGCTAGTACGAATCGCACAATTTCTCTATTAGCCAATTATACAAGTATATTATATCTTTTTACTAATTTTTAGAGCGATAATCAGAGGTATAAGAATGATTGTTCTGCTTAGAATTCTTTGAGAAGAAGCTGATGCTACCTAGGTAAGCTTTAGGAAGATCTGGTATTCTCCTCAGTGGTATTTTATCACTGATTTGGTTATAAGCCTGTTTTATATACCAGAGATAAATCATTATCAGACTCTGGAAACCACGTGTTTGTTGTTTCTCTATTCTGGCAATTCCAACAAGAACCTGTGATAGGGTAAGATTTATTGCCCTAATTACACTATTAGCGAATAACCTAGATTTGAATCATAAGAAGACCACAAGTATATTATTTGGGTCAAGTGGGGAAAAATATATCAAATGGCAGCCTTATTAAGAAGCTCAAATAACTCAATTATTAAAAATGTAAGTGAATTCAAATATTTAGGATTTATTTTTTATTCAATTTTAACTGTTAGGATTCTGATTTTACATATTCAGAAGATAATAGGGCTGGCAATATAGCCTAGAGGTTAGAGTAATGAGCTGTGAATGAGCTTGGTACATCCAGCAGACCTGGGTTTGATTCCCACAACCTCCACTTGCATGCTGTGTGACTCTAAGCAAGTCACTTAACCTCCCCAGTGCTCTCAGGTCACCCCTGAAAACAGGTATTTGTGCCTAGTGGGCCTTACCTGGTTACCAAAGAATAGTAATAAAAAAAAAAATAATTGCCATAGGGTTATGACAGCTCTGCAGGGTCAGGAATTGTAGCCTATTTGGTGACTGCATGCTGCAATAATGGCAATTGGTATGACTGCTGTTTGTACTCCGACCTTTTTTTGTTTTTCAGTATTAAATAGCCTTCCAGGGCTGTTATAAGCACTGCTGTTCCCAGGTGCACCTCCAGTGCTGTATTTTTCAGGAACTATTTAACCCATGAAATGAGAGCCAACACTGTAAGTCATGCAACTTTACTTTATTTATTTATTTATTGATTACTAGGCATTAAGACCTTTGAGCTAGAAGCTCATTTAGAGAGGTTCCAGGTCAGTGACAATTTAAAAACAGACAAGTACAGAACAATTAACAGAATTACAAACATTAATAATGCTTAGTCACATTTCATTACATAACATTTCAAATTACAGTCATAGATTAGATAGTACAAAAATCGAGACATATACAGTGCAAAACATTTCAGCTTACTAAGTGGAACAGCAGCAATAAGGTAGCAGTGAGGGCCTGGGGATCCATGGAGGCGGGGAGGAGGGATAGAAAGAGAGGAGACAGAGCTCAAGAGGGGAGAGAGAGAAAAGGAGGGGGAATGATGAGAGGCCATTAGTAGAAGGTTGGGGGAGAGAGCCAGGCAGATGGAGGGGGGGTGAGAGAAACAGCTAAATGCCTTGTCAGGACAGTATGGGAGGGTAAAGTGGCAGCTACCACTTTGTCATGGATATAATGGGAGGATAAAGTGACAGGAGGTGACACAGGAAATTGAGGGGTGAAAGTGCTAGGTGTTTGAAGTTGAGGGTATTGTCGGGGGGTTAGAGCGTAGTACCCAGGGAGGAAGTAATGCGCATAAAAGTAGAAATGAAAAATAGGAATTTTTAAATAGATATTTTGTAATATCCAGATACATAGTCTTGGGGGGCAGGGATCAGTGCCCGCAATCGCACTTTGGGGAGTTGGTTGACCAAGTACTCCAGGGGTAGATAGGCCTAGGGTGGCTTTCTTGGCTATTAAGCAGACTTGGTACTGGATTCTACTTTCCAAGTTTAGCCACCCAGTTTGAGAGTATAGTTCTCAGGTATGAGTTAGTCTGTGGGATGCTAAGATCAGTCGGCAAGATTTATTTAGAGCAGCCTTGATTTGGTGTAGAGTAGAGCCAGTGGCAGTCCTGTAGACAACTAGACCATAGTCAATTATTGACAGTACTGAGGTGGTCATAGCGAGTCTGCGGGCTTCTTCAGTTAGGCAATTCTTATGCTTGTATAGTGGTCCTATTCTGGAGTTTACCGCCTTTGCAAAGTGGTCACTATGTTGCGAATAGGAGAGGGAGAAATCAGTGGTGACCCCCAGGTATTTGAAGGTGTAGACCATGTCCAGAACTCCATTGAGGTTATTGTGGATACGAAGTTGGTGTGATTTGTACCTGTTTTGGGGTGAAGCAAAGAGCATGGTCTTTGTCTTCTTATAATTAAGAAGGAGCTTGTGGTTTAGGAACCATGCTTTGATGGCTGTGAAGCAGGTCTGCATTTGTTCTTCAAGAGTAGCCAGGTTGTTGTGACTTGAGAACAGCACTGCATCATCTGCACATGAATGAATGAATGAATGAATGAATGAATGAATGAAACTTTATTTATATGGCGCCTTTCTTAAACCAAGGCGCCTTACAGTAATTTAAAACAATAAACAATAAATAAACACAAATCCATAAATAATTAATACTACATTAAATCTGAGCCCCAAATCACAATCAATTAATTAAAATTAATCTTAGACCATAAATAGGACTTGAGGGCCTTTTTAAACTCCTCCATGGTCGCACACTGACGAAGCGGAAGGGGTAGAGAATTCCAGAGGGTCAGAGCAACAAACATAAAACCACGAGCACCTGATGACATTAAAGAAACCCTCGGGATCTCTAGCAACCCCTCGTCTGCTGAGTGGAGAGATCGCCTTGGGCCGTAGGGAACCAAAAGCTCTTTCAAGTAGTCTGGACCCTGTCCGTGTAGGGCTTTGTAGGTCAAAAGACCCAGTTTAAAGGTGATTCGCCACTGAATCGGCAGCCAGTGCAGATTGTGTAATACTGGCGAGATATGACAGGTATGAGATGTACCCATCAGCAATCGGGCCGCAGTGTTCTGCACCAGCTGCAAGTGGTGGATATCAACCCCAGGAAGCCCTAGATAAATGGAGTTGCAATAATCCAGGTGTGAGGTCACAAAAGTGTGGACCAACATAGGAAGGTCAGCTGGTGGAACAAGGTGCTTAATCCTGGTGATGTTCCTAAGATGATAAAAGGAAAGTTTGACAACCACCGACACCTGCAAATGCAGTGTCAGTTCATTGTCAAAAATCACCCCCAGATTCCACACCTGTTCAGAGGTAGGGAGCTGGATACCTCCCAGAAATAAACCTGAGGATAAACCAGCTCCCATCCCCTCTAACCTGCGACCTGGGTCCACAAACAATACCTCCGTCTTCTCCGAGTTCAACTTTAACCAGCTTGAATTCATCCAGCTTTGGATTTCAGCGAGGCAGCTATTAATGACCGAGACAGCTCTATCCTGGTCGGGTGCAAAAGACAGGTAGAGCTGAGTATCATCTGCATAGCAGTGAAACTTCAGCCCATACCTTCTTTCAATGTCTCCGAGGGGCAGCATATACACTGCGAATGACATGGTGGACAACATCGAGCCCCGGGGTACTCCACATGACAGTGAGAGTGGGCAGGAAGAATTTAATCCAGACACCACTCTCTGAGTCCTGCCAGTGAGGAAAGATCTAAACCAACTGAGGACTGTCCCTAACAGACCACAGATAAACTCCAGGTGTGCGAGAAGTATCCCATGGTCCACAGTGTCAAAAGCTGATGAGAGATCAAGAAGAATGAGAATGGAATGATTCTTCTGATCTCTGGCCATCAGGAGATCATTGAGCACCCGAACTGGCGCTGTCTCGGTACTATGCCTCTTTTGAAAACCAGACTGGAGGGGTTCATAGATGTCATGGATGGTTAAGTGGTTCTCCAATTGTGCTGCCACCACTTTCTCAATAATCTTCCCAACAAAGGGAAGATTAGAGATTGACCTGTAGTTAGCATGGCAGTCACGGTCCAAGCTAGCTTTCTTCAGGAGGGGTGTCACCACCGCCTCCTTCAGGGAGCTAGGAAACTCACCCGTATCCAGGGAGCACCAGACTATCCGTGCTAGAACCGGGCTGATAGTCTCAAGACAACCCTTTATCAGGGAAGTCGGGCCCAGATCTAAAATACAGCATGTAGGGTGCATACTCTGGATAATCCTCATGACATCAATGAACTCAGGCTGGTCAAAGGAACTCCAAGAGAGACCTGAGGGAGCAACCAGATGCTGATCAAAAGCATCTCTAATAGAGGGAGCAGGCCGGAATGCTGCCCTAATGTCAGCCACCTTATCTGAAAAGAAGCGAGCAAGCTCATCACACTCTAATTGTGAAAAAGCTTTCTGAACCTAGAGACAGGCTGGGTTGCACAGTCTGTCAACAGTTCGAAAAAGCTGAGCTGGTCGGTTCTGAGCAGCCACAATCTCTCTGGACAGGAACTCTGCCTTCTTACGAGAGATTGTGGAATGATAGAGTTGATAATGTTCCATCAATCTAAGATGGTTGGCATCAAGGGCAGTTCTCTGCCAACAGCACTCTAATCTTCATCCTTGTCGCCACATCTCCCTCAAGGCCTCATCAAACCATAGAGACCAAGGTCGAACAAGGAGAGGACGAACGTGGTCAGGAGCAATTTGATCCAGAGCCAAGGAGATGGCCCTATTATAGGCCAGCACCAAAGCATCAGGATCATTGCTCACTTCAGAAAACTCTGATAGGTTAAGTGCCGCTGTCAGACCCACAGAGCTAATATCTTGTAAACAGTGGCACCTAACCATCTCCATGGGGTAGGCCTACAAGGGGGGTTCAAAAGCTGAAGCCCACAGTGTAGTGATCGGACCAACTGACGGGTTCCACCCCCACGTCAGTGGCCTCAATCCCCAGGAAGAAGACTAAGTCCAAGGAGTGACTACTCTTATGCGTGGCAGAAGTAACCACTTGTGTGAGACCCAAAGATGTCATTAATTGGAGGAAGTGTTGTCCAAACTGCGAATATTCATCATCGATCCAGGCATTGAAGTCACCCAGGACCATCAGCCTGGGGGACTCAAATGCCATGTCGATGATGAAATCGGCTACTTCCTGTAGAAAATGTTTCTCATCCCCTGGTGGATTGTAGATGAGAACTATTCTACGTCCCACACCTGCCACGACGGTACACTTGAAGGACGCCACCTCCTCAACTGGTACACCTGTGAGTCCCTGTTCAGTCTTGAAACAGACCGCAACCCCCCCCCCCCCAGGGTCCAACCTCGGGCAGTGTAACACCAAGTACCCGACTGGAATTGCTGCCTCCAAAATTTGATCGGCATTACCATCCAGCCAGGTCTCGGTCATGCAAGCCAGATCCACTGACTCCACCAGATCGGCAATAACTGCTGTCTTGTTCCTAATGCATCCGGCATTGCACAACACTGCTCGGGTTGGACGGGTTACTGAAGTGGAAAAGACTATTTGCTCAGTACCATTTATAGTAGAGGTACCCTTGGGTATGGGAACCAGACAAGGAGACCCTTGCTCTTGAATCCATTTTGCCCCAGGGTGTCTTCTGGTTCCCACAAACCCAATCTGATGTTGCTGCTCATTCGGTCTCCACTGTCCACACCCCTCAAAGCCCCTCCTCCCCCTCCATACAATCCCCAGTGCTCTACAGCGCTGGTAAGTTGACAACTGTAACGGCATAGGGAGAAAGGGCGGAGGGCATGGAGAGCGGAGGACGGAGGACGAATAGTGCACGACCGTGGTGGCAGACCCTCTACACGTTACAACAATAAAACCAAACCCAAACAACCCAAAATAAAACAAAATTAAATTAAATAATATAAAAATACTAAACAAAAACAAAATTAAAGAAATCAATCAAATAAAAACATACAAATAAATAGAATAAACAACCAAAAATCCAGAGACTCTCACCCTCTCTTAAATTAAACAAATCAAAAAATAAAAAATACAAATCACATAACAGTCTGTAAAAGTCAGTGTCAAAGGGCAAAATAGCAACTCTCCACTGGGAAATGTAGAATCCAGATGATGACAAGAGGGGCTCTCACCCCCTCTTTGTCCAAAATACCAGAAGATCCTCCAGATGAAATTCGGACAAGCGGCAAGAGGGGCTCTCACCCCCTCTTAATCCAATCACCGAAAGGGTTCCTTAGGAAAACCAACTCTTCTCCAATAAACTGTGTTCTCAAAACCCAGGCCTAGACACCTAAGCTAAGATCAGGCCGGGGGCTGTAATCTGCAATAGGGCCCCGAGATGGCAATAATAATTCCCACCACAGAGATACCATAGGAACCCCAGGGAAAATCCACACCACCAACAAACCTCGGAGTTCCCTCAGAACAGCCCAACACAACCACAATCCCACATCCAGGAGCCAAGGCCCAAAAGGAGAATGCAAAACCCCCACCCTCACAAGAGTAAACCCACGGAAAAGCAGGCCGCCCTAGGAGGGGAGCCTGAGATCCCAGTTGCCCACCAGCCACTGAGATCCCCCTACCAACAACCACAAGGGAGAGCAGCCCTCTGGCCAAAATCCATGTGATTCCACCCAAAACGGCCCAAAGATTCCCAAGGAATCACCCACACCAGGGGAAGGGGAGCATCCACCTAAACAGTCAGAAAAGGAAGATTTCTCTATGACCACAATACTCCACGGAAAGTTTCCAGAATCCAGAAAAGGGAGATGATTTTATCTAATGCTCCCAGGCCCCGGGTGCTCTCACCATCCAGAATGATATTTAGGGGCAATTAGAAGACTCCATCTTTAAAATAACATCTCAAACGCTCCCATCACAAATTAAGATGAAAAATAAAGGAGGTCTCTACTCATGAACTCACGGTCCCAGTTTTAGTTCCGGAAAGATACCACTTAGTTCATAGAGCTCCGGTCAATAGATCTCCTCTTCAGACTTCCAAAGGTTAATCCATAAAGACTCGTGGAAAGTATTCAAAATGCCCAGATTATACAACAGCAACAGTCAAAAAGCCCATCTGATAAGTGCAAAAGTCAGAATCTTACACTCCTCAGTGACTCCTCAAGGTCTCCCCAGCTCCAGCCTCCTGCAATTTCTCCGAAAGAGACAGGCTAATTAACACAAAACTGCAAAGTTCTGTATTTAGATCTTATAAAAGCCAGAGCTGCCCGCAATGTTGTTTCCTCTAAATGGGCTTAATAAGCATTTCAACGCCCGTATTACGCCGAGAAGTAGAGCCGCTAAATCCCAACCGAGAGATGCTGCACCTCTGCAATTAGCAGACAGCAGCCCAGCATGCTAATTGTATTCCTTTAGCGTACACTGGCCATTTGACTAAAGTTGTTATGCTGCTGTTTGTTGCGACAGGCACCAATGTGCATCTGGCAGCCCAGCGCTCGCCTTCAACATTCAATATAAACGAACCAAAACAAAACAAAATGAAACAAGCTAGATAAAATACTAAAATAAACAAAACTATTTAAAAACTGTTAAAAACTGTTAAAAAATAATAAAATAAAATGAAACTGGAGCTCAGAAAACCACATTTAATCGGAGCTCAGCACAGGCAGCTCACACATATCGCCACCATCTTGCCCCATATGTAGAAAATATATAGAAGAACTTGGTCAGTACAGGCCTGCGGGAGGTTATTCAGAACTATACTGAAAAGTAGGGGGCCCAGGATTGATCCTTTGGGTATCCTGGTTGTGGCATTGCAGTGTTCTGAAAGGGAGTTTTAGATTTTAACTTGGGTGCGTCCATTTAAGTAGCTATGAAACCACGCTACCGAATTTGGGGAGAGACTGGTAGTGGATAGTTGGTACAGTAGAAGCTCGTGGTTCACTGTATCAAATGCTTTTGTCAAGTCAGTGTAGGTTGCCCCTACCAGATGACCATGATCAAAAGCATCTTGGATGTAGCTGGTAAATTCCACCAATGCTGTAGTAGTGCTATGTCTTTTACGGAAACCGTGCTGTTCCTTGCATTGGAGCTTGTACTTATCCAGATAATCCACTAGCTGATCACTAACAATCCTTTCCAAAGCTTTAGAGAGAGGGGAAAGTATTGAGATGGGATGGTAGTTTGCGTGGTTATATCTGTCCCCACTCTTGTGCATGGGGGTAGCCATGGCCTTTTTCCAAAGCTTGGAAATGTGGCTGTTATCAGAGAGAGGTTCATTATATGGGTTAGCTGATAGATAATCACATCCAGGGTGAGGGAAAGGAGCTTTAGATCAAGTGAGTCCCCACCCTGGATTTCCCAATGGCTTTTAAGAAGTATTTTTTGGCCTCAGGGATGGAGATGATTCTGAGGTAAAAGGGTGGAGGAGGGGAATACATGAATCACTGTTACTCTTGGGGAATGGATCCTTTGGAGGATTTAGGAGGTTGGGAGGGAGTACCCCACCAGGGTCCTTTGGAGGATTTAGGAAGTGGGGAGGGAGCACCCCACTAAGGTCAGTGAATGCCTTATTTAAAAAGTTGGCAATCACTTGTCTTGCGTTAGATTCCCATTGATACTGAACATAGTGAGGGGAGCTTTGCTGGGTTTCCCAGTTAAAGTTTTAATGTTCTCCCAAAAATTCCAGCTTTCCCCCCCAGGAGTTGTTTAGCTCTTGTTTGAAGTACTGCCTCCTGGCAACATGGGTGGTGTGTGTGCGTTTGTTGCATGCAGTTTTATAATTTTGCATGTCTGTGCTGGAGCCTGTTAAGCAGGCTCTGTGCCAGAGGTTGCCCCTTGTCCTTATTTGTTCAAGTAGGGATGGAGTGATCCAAGAGTTACCCATACCCTTCACGTTCCATGTTTTGAATGGGGCATAGATGTTACAAGAGGTGTTGAAGGTACCCATAAAGTGCTCCACAGCTATGTCCACATCACTGGTGTTGTACATGACTGACCAGTCCTGTTGGCTGAGGTGAGTTTTAAGAGGGCCTAGTTGGCCAGCCCTAAAAACTCTGGTTGTGATAGTTCTGGGGGGGAGGATGGGGTATGATTATGGAGATGTATATATACTGTATAGGGTAATGGCACAGTCACTATTAATTACACTGAACTACTCTTATAATCGACTTCTATGATTTATAATGAATATTTATTATTTAATACATAATTGCCAACTTAGGGGAAAAAAAATCACATGGCCATCCTTGTGAGAAAGAAGAGAATTAAACTGGTCAGTCATAGTTTTAAAAGTGTAAAGGGGGCCCACAGCTACCTAGCTTTCAAAGAAACTAAAATCCTTGTTGAATACATATACTGCAAGAGTTGTGAAAAAATTGATATGCCTACCAACCCGAGGTAAAGAATTTAGACAAACACTAATATCAGTTTAGGGCAGCCCATTTTGGGGATTATTTGATAGCAGATTTAAGAAATATGGTCAATATTAGGCCTTCAATCAAGCCTTTTTATCAACAGCTGATGGGATATGCAACTATAGTGTATGGTGGAATGCGGTTGTATATGGAAAGTCATACACCACAGAAAGTCGCTCTGCTTCAGTGGTGATGTCCTCACTAATGCAGAATGACTTTTTGTTCTGTGTTAGTGAAGACGTCCACCCCCATCAGCGCTGTTCATAGAACAGGGGGTGATTGACCCACTGTGTACGCAAGCTGGACGCCACTTGGACCGAAGACAAGAGTCAGTTCCCAGCAGCAAATGTTGACAAGGGCTAAAAAGTAAGTAGGCTGGTATTTTTGGGCACCATACACTATAAAAAAAGTGTATGGGAGCCCAAATACACAACCACTCTAATCTCTTACCTCATGGTTTCCATGATGACAGGGACCTCTCGAGCTTCACTCTCGAGGTCCTCTTCATTATGTAAACCACTCGGTAAAAGAATAGCATGGTTGTGTATGAGGTCCCATACACTGTCCTATATGTTATGGCCTATTTGTATAATTGTAACCTCCTTGTTTTAATTTTTGTCTTTTCAAGATGTTTTATAAAATAAAACTATCTATGTATCTATCTGTCTGTCTGACTATCTATCTATCTATCTATCCATCTAAACACTATGGCCTCAATATTCAGAATTGCACCTGGTGCTGGCCTGCCGGTGCAGCAGTTGGATTTCTGCTTGCATCGCCGGTGACCCAGGTTCGGGAATGGACCCAAGTGGCTGGAGGGCCAGCCGGGGGGGAGAAGGATAGAGCGTCCCATGGATTGCTCTCCTTCTCCGGGGAGGGTGGGGAAGTGTCTGGCAGAGGGAGGACCCCTGGCGGAGGCTGGGAGTCACTCAGCTGCCAGCGCTCACATGCATAGGAGGCGTGGTGGATGTGGGCATCATTGCACATCCTTGCCTCCCAAGAAAACTGGAAAAAAGGGAGCGGGAGGGTCCTCCGTCTCCATGAAGCCCTCCCTGGAGCTTTAATTAGCCACCATCGCCAAGCACTCCATACTAGTTACTGGTCCAACGGCTCTGGATAGGGGACCGGTGCCACGGCCCTGCCCTCTGGGGGGTAAGCCGGGGGTGACAGGGAGAATGCTGGCAATAGACGGGAGGTGGAAGTCTGGGGGCCATGACCAGGGCGGAGATTGATGGAGGTCCTGCTAGGAAAAAGAGTAAAAAATATAGAAAAAAAAACAATAAAAAGACTGCTGACAAGTGGTTCCATGCTAACCAACTCAAACTGTATAAAGGTGACTAAACTTACTTTTCCTAACCCCATAGGGAGGAATAGTACTTTCAGCTAATTAACCCTTTCTGTTTCTTTCAGATATCGGCAAGATGGCTATCTTGCACATCCTTCTCCTGCTGGGTGGATTTCTACCTCTAACAGTTTTTGCTCCCCCACTTCCACCAAAACAACCAGATCTTCTGGCACAATTGCTTGGAAAATCTGACATGGGTGTTAAAATTACAATTCCTAACAAAAATGTTAAAGTTACTCAAGGAAAAGATGCTTTATTAGATGCTGTTGTTGCTCCAGATAAATCCTCCCTTACTATCCAATAGGATACTGATGCAATGGGCTACAAAATTCCTGTAGCACGCCTAGCCAAGGTTACATTCCATGGCTGGCCTAATACTGACATATCACAGAATGGTACTCTCTCTATTAGACAGGCTTCCCCAAGACACACTGGTCAATATAACCTTACTGCACTTATTAACCCTGCCTTCTGTGAACAACCAGGGATGTATTTCTGTCACTTTTACAAGTGATCGGTGTTCCAGGAGGGGTGGGGGCCTCCACTAGACTACCAGGGAATTTGGAAACTTTTTATTATGTTGGAGCTACAGGAGAGGTGGGAGGACCACTAGACTACCAGGGAATTTGGAAACATTTTATTACTTAGGATCAGAGCTACGGGAGGGGTGGGGGGACCACTGGACCATGAGGTACAATTTTGGGTGCTTTCTGCACAGATGTAAGGGGGGTAGCCACTCATGGCTAGTGGCTGCTGTGATATGCCTTGCATTATAGCAGCTCACCTGTAGTTGGCTACTATTTGAGCCTTATTTTTCGGGCTCAACTTTGTGCTTCGGTATGCGGTGCATCTCAGGGTTGTGCCTGCATATGCATTGCACATCCCTGGCTGAATATCGGGATGTGCCGCATATGCATGGGCACGCCCCCTGGAGATGTGCCGCATCCATTATCTTTGCGACCTAGTGCATCAGGGATTGCGCTGCGCAATACCTTCCTTGGAATATTGCCCTGAGGTACATTTTTGGGGCTGCACTGGCACAACTCCTTTGAATATCTGGCCCTATATGTACATATATAGAATAGTGTATGCGGTGTTGTACATTATGGGCTGGATATTCAAACTGCGCCATTCTGAGGTGCAAGCCCTTGCATTGCGCAAAATAGTTGCGCAGGGGTGTGGCCGGGGCGATATTCAAAGGAGTTGCGTTATTGAGCAACTCCTTTGAATATCACCCCCCAGCCACAGCCACTGTGCTTGGTGCAGTGGAACTTGCGCCACCGTGCGCAAAATCATGATATTCAAAAGGTGACATGCAAATGGGGCCATAATTCATGCAAGGTGCAGGGGGGGGCCATTTGCATCTGATTATATTCCATTTGCATGCCATTAGCATGGAAGGTCGCCCGATCCCGAGGACTTAGCCTGGCGCCTGCCGAGCAGCAGCCGTCGAGGACGACGCGCCACCTGCAACCAGATCGGCGTGCAGCAATGTCTCCCCACCTCCTTCCGTACATCTCCCTGGTGGTCCAGTGGACCGAAATGCCCGATCGCGGGCACTAAAGTAAGTGAAACCCCTCCCTTGTGCCCGATCGCGGGCAGAAAGTAAATTAACACCCCCGAACATGTCCCTAGTGCCCGATCGCGGGCAGAAAGTAAATTAGAACCCCGAACATGTCCCTAGTGCCGATCGTGGGCAGAAAGTAAATTGAACCCCCCAAACATGTCCCTAGTGCCGATCACGGGCAGTAAGTAAATATCCTACGAAAATCTCCTGGTGGTCCAGTGGACCGTAATGCCGATCGCGGGCAGAATGTAAATGAACCCCCAAACATCTCCCTGGTGGCTAGTGTCCCCCACCCCACCCACCACGGCCCCACCACCCGCCCCCGCAGCCGGTGGGTGGCAGCATCCCACCCGCTCGCCGCCGACTGACTGCCGTAGGGCTGCACGCCCATTGGTGCAGAGCAAGAGCCACGGGCTGCAGCCCATACCATACATGACAGTCCAGATTTGTGAATGAATCATTGATGCCCGCGATCAGGCTGGTGGGGAGGGGGAGTACACTATGCCTGCGATCAGGCTGGGGGGGCACAGGGACTGAGTTGGGGGCCAGCCACAGGTGGCAGCTGCTGTGTTGCGCCCTGCAATACAGCAGCTCACCTATCAGGTGGCCCTCGACTAAGCCTTTTTTGGCTCAAGGTCCTGTAGGCTCAGGTTGGGGTTGCGCACTGCACTAACTCTGCACAGCCCGGCTGAATATCGGGCTGTGCAGTTTATGCATGGTTCCTCTCCCTCCTGTTGAGCATGCATTCATTTGCATTGCTCTGTTGCTCAGCCTGTTTTCAGTGGCGCAACTGACTCCTGCTGAATATTGCAGAATGGCACAATTTAGGACTTGAGCATGCGCAACCCTGTTGCGCATGGCGCAACCCTTTTGAATATCTGGCCCTATGAGTTTTTTCTTTTACACACCCAGGGTGTGTGCTACCACATAAATCACAAGCACGAAGCATGAGTGGTTTGTGATGGTATCAAATGCCAAAGGTACATAAAAAAATGAATCATATCAACACCCCATAGTCTATTTTTTATAACTGCTATTTTGTTTTTTAATTGGAAAAAAAGTAGCTGCAAAAGCATTGTGAAAGTTTGAAAAATGTATCTGCTTTGCCATTTACTGTCTTTAATGATGAACACATTGCATAAACAAAAACATTTACACACAGTAAAAATGGCCTCTGACAAAAAAAAAACATACATTTACAAATTTATTTTTGGGTGAGGGGGGTCATTATTCTGAAAATGTTGGAAATAACCTGAATCACATAACCAAAAATAAAAGTTAAGTCCACTAAGAGGGAGTAGAGGCTTTGTAGCATCTATCTATAAGACACAGAGGTTTGTTTACATAGCACTTAAAAGCACATGCGGGAAATTTGTTTTACTCACTTGACTGGGTTTGATTGACAGCTATGCCATCATAATCAGATGGTTATTATGGCAAAAATCAGTTATTATGGCATTTGAAAGTGCTGCCAACCTAGGTATTAAACAACCAAGTCAGTAATTATATATACAGTCAGTTCCTCTTGTATGCACACTGTTGGGGGCAATAATATTAGTGCATAAATCCAAAATTGCATATATCCAGAAAATTAATTATACATTTTAAAAGCTTGCAGTAAGGCAAGTCTAACAGTAATTAACTCTATTATTGTATTCTAGGCAGGGAAGGATCATCAAGCAGTTCTACCTTTGTGCTCAGTAGAGCACACAGTTTGCTTGGTTTTCTCAATTGTTTGGCAGGCAGCATATTAAGTGTACATAGCTCCTCATACCTTTTAAGCTACACCTAAAATACCATTTAATGTTATTTTCATCCCGGATCTGAGCAATTAGAACCTCAGTCAGGCCAGAATGCCAGGAAAAAAAGTCAAAAGTTTCATACAACTGAAATTTGCTATGCATGCAACCTAAAAAATAGCATAACATAAGAAAGGACTTGGGACTGAAGAAAATGTACATATTTCAGAGAATTTTATACATCCAAATTGCATACAAATGGAACTGACTCTGTGTGTGTGCATGTATACTGTATAGATATATCTCTATAGTAGAAGCTGCTTAATCTGAACACCCTAGCGGCTGGCTTTTTGTCCCAATTAAGCGGCTGTCCTGATTACCAGAAGCACCTGTTTACAGGCTTTACATGTCTTTTACGTTCAAATTACTACCTGCCTTTGCCTTGGACTTTTTCTCCCATGCATACAGTATATGTATAAATTGTAAAAAAATGCATTAATGCTCTAGTTAGGGTCAAAGCCACAAAAGTAGGGAAATGTGGCATTAGTGTTTCCAACCCTAACACCCCACCCCCACCCACACACCAGCAGGCATCAGGGGTGTGCCTTGGGGTCATCAGCCCCAAAACTCACCCCATTCCATAAGAAAATAAGTTGAGATGGGTACAGTATAGGAGAATGGGGTGAGCTATTAGAAGTCAAGGGTGGACAACTGAGAAATTCTTTTAGAAACAACTGGAAAGCTCTCAGCTCTCATGACTTTTTATGCTGAACCACCAAACCACTGAAGATCACTGTAACAGCATGAGAGGGCTGATTAAACTGATCACTATGAAGTCTACATTTGCTTCAGGGGAACAGCAGGAAATCAAGGAGATGGGAGGGAGGGAGAAAAGGTTTTTTTTTTTACTGGCAGTTTCTGGTAAGTGGCAAATGAGAGGGGAAACCGGAGGTAGGACCCAGAGGTATGAGAAAGCAGAATGAGGAGGACGAGAGTCGGGAGTGCACCTAAAGACAGGACATGGCAACACAACTTCACAGGTAATTAACACCTCTTACTGGCTGTAATATTCAGTTATCACTGGAGTCAAGTGTGTGAGTAACTCAAATCTGAGATTCCAATTGTCCCAATAATCCAGCATTACCCTTCAGACCTATCCCAATTAACAGGCTAAAGTTTCCAAAGTATTTGCAACAGGATGGAGACCCCTGAGGGGGTGGAGAGAATGTGCAGAGACTTCAGAACTTGAGAAGTGGTCAAGAATATGGCAGCTGTGTTTCAATGTGAAAAAGTGCAAAACTATGCTGTGTTTCAATGTGAAAAAGTGCAAAACTATGCTGTGTTTCAATGTGAAAAAGTGCAAAACTATGCACCTAGGGCACAGAAACCCAGAGGCAGAGTCAGGGATTCCGTTAACTCCATTTTGGGAGTATTTGACTTACAAAGATATAGCTAAAACTTTCAAAATAAATGGAAGGAAGTCACTGGTTTCCAGATGTAAAACCAAAAATTAGATGACTTCCAAAACTATAGGCATAGAAGTCAGAAAGTATGGCTTTTCTGAAAGAAAGTGTATCTTACCACAAAAATATATTAATATCCATAACATAGAAACATAGAAATTGTTGGCAGATAAGGACTGCTAGGCCCATCCAGTCTGTCAATAAGCCCTATACTCAGTTTGTGGCCTCTGACCCTACCGGTCAGTGACTTTTCATCCTTTCTTCCCACCTCTAAGGTTCCCTTGTGCATGTCCCAGGCATGTTTAAATCCCTCCACTGTGCTTGCTCCCACCACCTCCTGTGGCAGACCATTCCATTTGTCCACCACCCTCTCTGTGAAAAAAAACCTTTTCACATTTCCTCTTAACCTGCCTCCCTCCATTTCATATTGTGCCCCTTCATTCTAGTATTTCTTCTAACCTGGATGATGTCTCCCCCTGCACCTTGTTTATGCCCTTGGGCTACTTGAATGTTTCTATCATGTTCCCCCACTTCCTCCTCTCCTCCAGTGAGTACATATTGAGGTCCTTTAATCTCTCATCATATATTATGTGGTGCAAGCCCTGTACCATCTTGGTTGCCCTCCTCTGGACTGCTTCCATCCTGTCAATGTCCTTGTGAAGGTGAGGCCTCCAGAAATGCACACAGTACTCTAGGTGAAGCCTCACTAGTGTTTTATACAGTGGCATCACCACCTCCCTCATTTTTCTAGTGATACCTCTGCCTACGCACCCCAGCATGTCACTGGCCCTCCCTGCAACCTTTGTACAGTGCTTTGACACCTTTAGGTAATCTGAAATTATAACCCCCAGGTCCCTTTCTTCCTTAGTGATCAACTCCTCCCACCTCATCCTGTAGCTCTCCCCAGGGTTTCCTCTTCCCAAGTGCATTATTTTGTACTTCTTTGCAATCCATGCAATCTTCCTAAAATATTGCATTTCCAGAAGTGGGATCCTGGAAGTATTTTGACTTCCACAAAATTGGAATGACTTCCAGATTTCAACTCATGGAAGTTTTAAACTTCCAATAAAAATAAAATAATTGAACCCTTTCAGCAGAGTATAATATGGAGAGGTGAGGTATTGACGGTCACCGAACAGGAAAGTAATTATATCTGATGACCTCAAGCTGGTGAGGCAGCATGATAAGGCAGTAGGAAGGGCCAGTAGGAGGCTGGGGTACATAGGGAGGGGTATCACCAAGAGAAGCAGGGAGATGGTGTCACCACTGTATAGCACATTAGTGAGACCACACCTGGGAGTACTATGTCCAGTTCTGGAGAAGGACATTCACAAGGTGGAGGCTGACCAAAGGAGGGCAACAAAAATGGTGCAGGCACTATATCAAGAGCCCTGTGAGGAGACACTAAGGGATCTCAATATGTACACACTTGAAGAATGTGGGGATATAATAGAGACCAATAAATAACTAAGTGGGTTGAAAAAGGTACAGAAGATATTTTTCAAAGGAGAAAGTGCACAAGAACAAGGGGACATGCAATGAAGTTGGAAGGGGGAACATGTAGGAGGGATGTAAGGAAAAACTTCTTCACTGAAATAGTAGTGGATGCCTGGAATGGTCTTGCAGTGGCGGTAGTGAGGGTGAAATCAGTGGTGGGCTTGAAGCACGCATGGGGTAGGCGCAGGGGAATCTTAGTTGGGAAGCATGGGTGAGGAGGTGTTCGGAGAGCAGGTAGGGTCTGCAGTAAAAGTATAATCAGAAAAAAATGGGCAGACTACATGGGCCAAGCAGTCCTTATCTTCTGACCAATTCTATGTTTCTAATACATAGTCACATAGTAGTTTCTACTGGGATGTCCCAATAAAGTGGACGCCCTGATTAAGCGGCTTGTACTATATTTATACAAAATATGTTTTGAGATAACAGGCCAGATAACAAGTGATATCTTTCTGAACATGAAAAGATAATTTTTCATGATGCAGTATTGTCTTCCATTGTTCAGGTTTAGAATGTGTTTTTCAGTGAGCAAATGTGAATAACTTTAAAACACAGAATGACTGCATTAAAGTTGTTCAGCACAAAAATAATCTATAAAATGGGTGGTGTTTCATTTACAGATACCTTTTATGTTGTTAATCCTTTTTATTAACAGTTATTCCAAGTAACAAAACATACATTCAGACAACATAATTATATAGATGCCTGTTGGATTTTTTTTAATTAGCAAAAGATGAAAGACAATTACTTTTTTTTTTCACTTGTTAGACCAACAAATATCCTCAAAAAAACAAAAACAAAAGAATCGTACATCAAACTTTGTCATTATGTACTGGCATAATGTATAGCTATAGGCTCACTAAGTTAAACAGAAATAGTACTAAATCTTGGAAGCTACTCTCAAACAAGTACTGTACAGTAACATGAACTGTATAAGAAGCCAAAAGCTAGTCACACATTTCAAAGTCACAAGCACTTTTCTACACATGCCCATTCATGTTTATCCCAAAACATATGTCTGTATAAACAGAACATAACATGGCCTGACTGAAAATATTATACCTGTACTTATCTTCTTTTGAAGCCAATGAATTTAAGATATCTCACTCATGGCTTTAACCTCATGAGATATCATAATATCATAAGCCTCTAATGAAGATAGTACAGTAGTAGTTAGAAAAAAAGTTGACCGTTACTGTGGTATTTATTGTTAACCACAGAAAACAATACTGCAGATTTACCACTACAGTGATAAAAAAACACATTGAATAACAATGCTTTTTTTCCTGTAGTAGTGGTAAATTTGCAGTATTTTTTTCTCAGTTGATGATAAATACCACAGTAACGGTCAACTTTTTTGAAACTACCACTGTGTGTCTTCAGTCAGGCCATGTCATATTCTCTATATCTACACAGATAGATAGATAGATAGATAGATAGATAGATAGATAGATAGATAAAAGATAAATAGATAGATAGATACACTATGTAGATTTGAAGACCTGCTTGATAATGTTTTAATATATATTTACTATGTTTACCTGTGCCAATATTCTGTACATGAGCAATTGGATTCATTTTTTTGCTGCCTAGTTCATTCCTGTAAATGAGTACTGTTACCCAGTGTACTTACGGAGTAACCAAAAATAAATGTATAGATAAAATATACACTATGTAGATTCTAGGACCTCCTAGAAAATGAGAATTGCTCGATGGGGTTGATACCAGTAAAGCTAATAAATACAAAGTTTCAAGCGTGTTTTATAGGTATAAATTTATTATGTATGCACAGAGGATTCTTGAAATCAAGTTCCAACTTAATGGATACTTTCCTGTATAAATGATGTTTCTGATGGATGGATTGATTGAATAATTGATGATTGATTGATATCAAGATTCAACCCCTGATATGCACTTTTAATATCTTTTGATATTTAATTTCAATTGTATATGTTTATATGTACAGTTATTGTGTCTATTATGGTTATGAGAGTGCATTCTCAAGTTCATTGGGTGAACGTAAGTCAAGTGTGCATATAAACAGAAGTCAAGCTGTTGTGGCAATCAAAGTACTAGAGAAGAAACTCTTAGGCATAGACAGGATTTGGGAACAGGGTGTTTCCATCGTCTAATTTAGTCCTGGAGTACTGAAAAACTTTAAGAAAGCATACTAGAAACATGATGAGATGGGGGATTCCTGGGCACCCAGAACTCCCATTTTGCATAGATGCAGTGGTATGGTTGGGGTGACTACACTGTCAGGTTTGGCCAGTGCTCTTGGGATCTCTGAATATGGCCTCACCCAGAGCACTAATGAAAACCCAGGTTAGTGCATCTGCTAGCTCGTTAGCTTCCATGTTAACCTTTTGCATATGGGGCCACAGAAGCTGAACATATTATAACTCATGCTATAGATTTCGGTTTCTAAAAAAATTATACTTGAATTTAAAATGAAACTATTTTACTTAGCAGAAAATTAGAGAAACCCCTGTGTGGGAAACAGATTTTGCTTACTTAACTTAAAACCTTTGTGCTATAAGCTTGAGAGGCTCTCTTATGGTTATGAGTACCTAGAACTTCCAGTCCAACCAACTTTGGGGCAACATTAAATAAAACCGTGTCAATGATCTTCGGTACCAGCCAGAAGCTGGCCAGGGTCTCCTCCCTTCCAGTTTTCTCCATGCTGGATGGCACCCCCCTTGAAGTGGTCCCAACTTTCAAGTACCTCAGTGTGTGCTTGGATAGCAGGCTTGACATCTCTGCCCACAACAATGCAAACTGTGCCCCAAACTCTGTGCTGTGTACCGCAGTAAGGACTGCCTATCTCCCCAGGTCCATTGGGAGCTAGTCACCAAAACAGTTCTCCCAGTTTTTGACTATGTGGATGTGGTATATGGCACCACACTCTCCATTCCCTTGCCAGACTGGACACAATCAGCAGTACTTTATGCTGCTTTGCTACCAGCTCACCATCTCGTACCCATTACTGCTCCGTATACTTCTTATCAATCTTCCCTCTCTGCTCATGTCACGAGGACCGCTGTGATTCCTTTATCTCTAAAATACTGGTTACAGTCCTTCCCCTCAATCATATCCTCACTCCTCTCCCCATCCCTTCCTCCTTCTACTCCCAGCAGCAGCATCAACTAGGAGCAGATTTATCCTGGACTCCCTTCAGGGTGCCTTCCTCAAGCAACTGGTCATGGAACCAACTCGGCAGATGGTAATAATGGACCTTGTGCTCACAAACAGGGACAGTGTGATGGGGGTAACAGTGGGGGAGCACCTGGGAAACAGTGACCACCAGTCATTGTGGTTTGAAATCACAGAAAGAGCAGAACCAAACCACACAAAACATGATCCTGGATTTTAGGGGGCAGACTTTGGGAAAATGGGAGATACTTGAAAGAGGCATTAAGGGAATGGGGCAGGAATCAGGGGTTGAGGAACAGTGGGCAGTATTTAAAATGGGGATTCCAAGAGCAACAGAATTATGCATTAAGCAGGTTAGCAAAAGGAAAAGCAAGAGGAGACCATTATGGTTTTCCAAAGAGGTAGGAAGGGGGGGAAAGAAAGTGAAAGCCAAAGATTGCATTCAGGCAATACAAAAGACACAGGCAGAAGGGGATAGGGAGAAGTACCAGGAGAAGCAAAGGGAGGCAGGAGGTCAGTAAGGAAGCCAAAGCTCAGACAGAAGAACACATTGCAAAATCAGTGGGTAGAGGGGACAAAACCTTTTACAGGTACATAAGTGAAAAAAGAAAGGCAAAGGGAGGGATAATGAGACTGAAGGGGGAGGATGGGGGCTGCATGGAGGATGACAACAGTAAAGCTGACATATTGAACAGGTATTTCTACTCAGTCTTTACTGATGAAGAGGAGGGTAATGGGTCTGAAGGAAGTACAAGGGGTGAGAATGGTGCAGAAATGGACACAAGTCCCTTTACACAAGAAAGGCTCCTGAAGGAACTGGAAGTAATAAGAGTTGATAAAGCCATGGGGCCAGATGGGGTGCACCCCAGGGTCCTTAAAGAACTAAGAGAGGTGGCGGCTGAACCTCTGGCTATCCTGTTTAGCCAATCACTGGAAACAGGGGAGGTACTCAAAGACTGGAAGATAGCAGATGTAGTCCCCTTATACAAAAGTGGGAACAAAGAGGAAGCAGGGAACTACAGACCAGTCAGCCTCACCTCAGTAGTGGGGAAGATCATGGAAGCACTACTGCAGGAGAGATTGGTGGAACATCTGGTTGTCAATGGACTACAGGACCCATGGCAGCATGGTTTCACCAGGGGGAGGTCATGTCAGACCAACCTCGCTGAATTTTTGACTGGGTGACTAGGAGGTGGATCAGGGAGGGCAGTGGACATGGCCCATCTGGAATTCAGCAAGGCCTTTGACACTGTGCCACATAGAAGACTATTACACAAACTGGAGAATATGGTGTGGGCAGGACAGTAGTGTGGTGGGTAGGTAACTGGCTGGGTGGCAGGACACAGAGGGTGGTGGTAAATGGCTGTCACTCCACAGAGGGAAGAGTGACCAGTGGGTACCACAGATCAGTGCTGGACAGGTCCTATTCAACATCTTCATCAGTGACATTGCTGCAGGACCTAGAAGGCAGAATTTCATTGTTCGCTGATGACACAAAGCTCTGTAACAGAGTAGACACACCAGAGGGTGTAGACAGAATGAGAAGGGACCTGCAGAAACTTGAAGAATGGTCAGGGGTTTGGCAGTTGAAATTCAATGCAAAGAAGTGCAAGATAATGCATATGGGGCACAAAAACCCTGGCACAATATATCAGTTGGGGGGTGAGGATATAGCATGCACCAAGCAGGAAAGGGATCTTGGGGTTATCATCTCTGATGACCTCAAGGTAGGGAAACAGTGTGACAAGGCAGCAGGTAAAGTAAATAGGATGCTGGGATGCATAGGCAGGGGCATCGCCAGCAGGAAAAGGGAGGTCATAATTCCACTATACAAGACACTAGTGAGGCCTCACCTGGAGTACAGTGTACAGTTCTGGAGACCTTACCTACATAAGGACATAGATAGGGTAGAGAAGGTTCAGAGGAGGGCAACAAAGATGGTGCATGGATTGCATCACAAGTCCTATGAGGACAGGTTGAAGGAACTGAACATGTACTCCTTGGAGGAGAGGAGGGAGAGAGGGGATATGATAGAGACATACAAGTATCTTACAGGGAGGAACAGGGTGCAGGAATACACTATTTTTAAGTGAATAAGATGTTCCAGGACTAGAGGGCATGGGATGAAGTTGGAGGGAGGACGATTCAGAGGAAACGTGAGGAAGAATTTCTTCACAGAACAGGTGGTGTACAAGTGGAACACCCTGCCAGAGGAAGTGGTGGGGGCTGAAACAATCATGGAATTTAAGAATGCATGGGATAGACATAAAGGAATTCTGGAGGTCAGGGGTAAGGGGCAACAGACTTCTAGGAAAACATAAACTGAACTTATAAGCTCAAATGGGCAGACTGGGTTGGCCATAGGCCCTTATCTGCCGACACTGTCTATGTATCTATGTATGCTCTAAGGACTCTTACACCTCTTCCTCCCTCCCCTGCTTGGAAATCTGCATTCTCTTATTGCCTCTCCTCCCTCTGGCACTACTGTAACTACCTTTCTCCATCCGCCTCTCCACCTACCTTCCCTCCATCTGGCACCAGCTAAAACTTCCTCCCCCCACCCCTCCCACTCCTACCAACCCAGGCCAGGGTCTCCTGCCTTCCAGTTTTCCATGCTGGATAGCACTCCCTTGAAGTGGTCCCAATCTGCTACCTCAGTGTGTGGTTGGATACAGGCTTGACATCTCTGCCCACATCAATGCAACTGTGCCCAAACTCGGTGCTGTGTACTTGAGGTGACTGCCTATCTCCCCAGGTCCATTGGGGAGCTAGTCACCAAAATGGTACTCCTAGTTTTTGACTATGCGGATGTGGTCTATGGCACCACACTCTCCACTTCCCTTGCCAGACTGGACACAATCAGCAGTACTTTATTCTGCTTTGCTACCAGCTCACCATCTCATACTCATTACTGCTCCGTATACTTCTTATCCATCTTCCCTCTCTGCTCACATTACGAGTACCGCTGTGATTCCTTTATCTCTAAATACTGGTTAGAGTCCTTCCCCTCAATCACATCCTCACTTCTCTCCCCATCCCCTTCTCCTTCTACCTGTATGCTCTAAGGACACTTACACCTCTTCCTCCCTCACCTGCTGGGAAATCTGCATTCTCTTATTGCCTCTCCTCCCTCTGGCACTACTGTAACTACCTTTCTCCATCCATCTCTCTCCACCCACCTTCCCTCCATCTGGTGCCAGCTAAAACTTCTCCTCTCCTCCCCCTGCTCCTACCAACCCTCTACCTGAACCCTTCCTAACCCTTCCCCTGCAATTCTCCCCAACTGCATGGTTTTGGCTGTTTTGTGTGTAGTTTAATCAGTTTGTTTCAGTATTCCCCTCAAGACCAGGTCAGTCTCCTCTCATTTAGGCACTAAGCACTTTTTGATCATGTCCAACTGCACAGCTGATTTGTATGCTAATTTATTTGTCCTCTGTTATATGCAACAGTCTTGCTTTCTTGTTTGTTCTGCACTCTACTACTGCACTTTATTGCCATTGTAACTGCATCACCTGGCTTGCTGTAATCTTTGTAATTGTCTTCTCCCCTTCCTTGGCTTGCACCTAGAAACCAGCCTCAGCTCAGTGTACATCTGCCAGTAACCAATTTTTAAATAAATACATAAATAATTTTTTAATAAATAAATGAAATAAGCAATCCTGATTGGTTAAGAATGATGCCATGATTTAGAATTAATTTTATTACATATGATACTTTGTGGTGTGCAGTTAGAATAGTAAATGTACCCAGAGGGCATTTAGTCAGCAATCAAATGCTGTACCTGATTTTGCAACCTTTTAGTGTTTTTTTCTTAATTTTACAATTTCCTTACCAAGCATAGCCCAGCTAAGATTCCAGCATCTTGTTTCCAGTGAGATCCTGGGAGGATACTGACTAGTTACATTATCATTCTAATATCGCACAGTGAGCATTTGTCTCTAACTGGGTTTAAACCTGTGACATACTAGATTCCATGTCAGTGCCCTAACAACTAGACAACCCTGCCTCCTTAGTATAATGAAGGTCGACCCAGTGATAAAGACATCTAATTCCATTAGTGTTTCAAAATGTATTTCTGAAAGGGAAGGGTCACAAACTCTTTACAGTGTCTTGGGTCTGTCAGTATTTCTCAACAAGAATAATCTTTCCAAAGGTAATAGTCTTCTAAATGTAAAGATCAATGGAAATTTCAAATATAGGTGATTTTATTTGTACTGGTAGCATGTACTAGCAATAGAAACTGAGTTTAAGTAAAACAAAAAGACCCTCAGACTTACTATGGGCTTGTGACTATGGGCCTGATTCTCAAAGCTCCCGGCATGGTGCAAGGAGGTGTCTCTTGTGCCAAATGATGCCTCCAAGAGCGATTCTCATAGGCAGCCTGCATCAACTGCAGGCTGCTTGCCCCAAATGGGGCTTGCACCATCCCTGCACCCAGAAATGGGCTGCCACAAGGTGCTAGGGGGCATGAGGCAGATGCAAGCTCCCACAGTCCCAGACCTGCAATTCACAAAAATCTCCCAGAGGGAGACATTCTAAGTACCCTTAGACCAGCCACGGCTGGTTTAAGGGGACTTGGAAAATTCTCCCCCTGGAGAGGTGTTGTAGCATTAGTGTCGTGGGTCCCCCCTCTCCATCCCTGATGTGCCCCACTATTACAAAGTAAATACATCAGAGTCCCTCACCCAATCCCCGATGTGCCCCATAAATAACATATATCAGAATCCCCCACCCATAACCCCGTGTCCCCATCATTATGATAAATGAAAAAGCCCCTTTCATTGGTGGTCCCATGCCCCCCACCCAAGCAGGTAGTGCCCCATCCCATCCCCAGACAGACATTACCTATTAGCATGTACACTGTACAGTCCACTGCACATTCATCTCAGTCAGGAACCAGGCATGGAGGTGTGAGGAAGGCTGTGCTGGTCCCTGGCTCTGTCTGGGGATGGGGAGGGGCACTACTTGTTTGGGTGGGGGGCACAGGGTCACCAATGAGAGGGGCTTTTTCATTTGTCATAATGACGGGGACACTGGGATCTGAGCGGCAGGGAGGGGGGATTCTGATACATATAGTTTCTTTGAGGGGTACATGGGGAATTCTGATATATTTCTATTGTACTAGTGGTGCGCATCGGGGAATGGATGGGGGATTCTGATCTGTATTCACTATGGGGGCACAGTGTGGATTGGGGTGGTGGAACAGCCTGCCATTGCTGCAAGGGGCTTGCGGCAAACCCTCCTGTGTGCCATTTGTTTGCTGCATGGGAGGGATTGCTGCAAGTGTGAGGACATAGGCACCAGGACCCCTCCTGTACCTGAATCGGGTTCAGGGTCCCTGGTGCACGGGGCTTCGGCACAAGTTGCTGCTTGCTACAGCTTGCACCAAATGCAGCCCCCTTTGAGAATCGGGCCCTATGTGTTTTTTCATTCTGTTTCTTTTCTGATGTCCCAGACCCACAGTACTTAATTTAATCTATTATTTATTTATTTGTGTTTAATAACTAGGAAGGCCCACTGGAACTCAAAAGTTCCATTTTCAGGGGTGACACAGAATTAGTCACAAGTAGAAGCCAGGGCCCTGTGTTTTCTGCGATTCTGCAGTTGCAGCAACTGATGTAGAAACATGGTCCTGCCGCAGAAACAAGCCTCTGCCGCAGAAACAGCATTTTATGGTGCAGTAAAAATGGCTGTCATCACTGAAACCCCAACTAAATGGGTAAAATGACTGTGAGCAAACTTAAAATGACATTAGTGTGAGTTGCTGGCAGCTCCATTACACATCCATCTCCTCTGGGTTGCAGTAGTCAGTGGGGCCACCCTTTTCCAACCCACTGGCACTCAGCCCTGAAGCTTATGACCAGTATGGCCTTCTACAAACACTGAGGGAACTTTGGGAAGTCTATTTCATGAGAAAGAATGGTGGTTCCATTTGCCAGTTGCAGAAATGTGGAATGAAAACATATTAGTAATTATTGCAGACAAAAAATGGGAGGCTTTCTGGAACTTTATCTAATGTAAAATGGCCCAGCTACCCTCTAGCCTCACAGTAAATGCTTACAGAGTAGGAGAGAAGAAGATATGGAAGCCAAGTGGCATTGACACAAATGACACTACTGGTGTTGAACTGCATGAACAGGAGGAAACAACTAGAGCAGTGTTACAGCACAGACCATCACCACCAGGCATCAAGGAAAAGGGTGGGAGGGAGCCACCGGAGTGGCATTGTTCTGCAACCAGGCAATACTGGTCTTCAAGCAACTGGACAGGCAGGGGGAGAAATTCTCAGGAGTGTACTGTAGCTGTGGTAAAGCAGCACTGGGCAGGTGGGAGGAAGTTATGGGACAATGAAACAGACTGCAGTAAAAAAATAAATAACCCTTCAATTCCCCATGCCCTACATCCAATCCAAATCATAACGCCAGAATTGCTTTGCATTGCCTTGCCTGTGCATCTGTCAAACTGCTCCAGGCTGCCTTCTCCTAAGCATTCTTTCTGGGTAAACAGATTTTATTTTGGGGCTCATTTGAGTTGCCAGAGAATGTAAAGCCCATCATAGAATTGCTGCAGAATTGCTCAAAGCCTGACTGCAGCACCCATGATCTTGCGGGACTAAGCCCCTGCCAATTAGCTACATCTACAACCTGCCTAAGACTGCAAAAGATGCCTTAAAGAGCCTTCTGGCTCTGATCCTGGGGCTACCTTCATGGGAGAAAATAATCCTTGGTGACTTTAACGTCCACTGGGGTCAGCACACCACTAGTGATGTAAAATCCAGCTTGCTAGAGGCCAAATTGACCCAATTGATCCAAGGACCCTACTAGGTTGAACATTAAGTCAGGAAGCCACACCACATTAGACTGGATTCTCGCTTCCAACCCTAGTAGTTTGAAACTGGCTGGGATGTTTGCGGGCTCCGTAAGTGACCATGCCCCTTTCAAACAACATGAAGTCTTGCTGTATTCTGACTATATGCAGTTAGCCCCAGCACTTGAACTGCTCCGGAGAGGAAAGGGTTAACTCTACGCTAAGGCATAGAATGTTGAGCTCAAGCTCGGTTTTCAAACCTCTGTCCCAGGTACTCCTCAGTGTAACCATCAGATTCTTTACTCCGCCTAACTGAGAAGTCGCTCCGGAGATCCTCTCCTTCACTTCGGTCACAGTAAAATCGGTCTGTTTGTTTAAACTATTTCTTTATTTTTCGGTATTTACATCTCTGTCCCAGTACATTAAGTGTATTAGTAGGTGGTAGTGTGTTTTGTGGAGAAATTGTTTTTCCTTTTTGGTTTCTTCCCGGTTGGGAACCAAAGTAATCTGTGTGATTTAATTTTATCTTTAATTTTAGTGTGGTTTCTGGTATCTATCAGTTCCTGAAAAAGACAACAATGTCTGGGGGTTTTTCAACCGAACCCTGACACGGTTGGAACTGATAGGTTTTTGTAGTTGCCTGGCTTAAATGATGGTAAGAGTAACTTTGGTTTATTGAGGCATGTCTGACAAAGCCAAAAAGAAAACTGGGCCCACTGGGTTTCAACACTGCACTGAGTGTGGGGAGGCCTTTGCCAAGGCTGATCCCCCACCTCATTTGTGTTTATTGTCTGGGTTTGACCACCTCAAAGAAGACTTCCAAATCTGTAAAAACTTTCCTAAAGCCACTGTTGATAAATGTTTAAGTAGGCTGAAGGAAAGGGAGGCCAAAAAATCCGCTGACCCGGATAGCCAGCCTGGTTTGGTTCAGACTGAACCTGAGGGAGTGCCCACTGACCTGGGCGATACCCCCTCTGGCAAAAGGAGAGCCGAATCTGCGGAACTGGTTCCTGCAAAGAGAAAATGCAAGTCAGCCGGTTTGGATCCCAGTCCCCATGTTCCGACCGCTGATGAGATAGCCAAAGTGATCACTATTATGCAGTCGCTTCGCCTGGTTCTGACCGAACCGACACCGACTCAGAGACAGTCAGTTTGGTTGAACTTGTCTGCTTCTGAATATGACTCTGAAGCATTTTATGAGGGTGACTGGGAAGGAGATGAAGATGATGAAGATTACGAAGACCTAGATGAGCCTATTGAGCCTGACATCTCCCCAGACAGACCTTCTAATGTGTCTCCTCCCAGGCTTTCTGAGTCCCCCTCCCACTTCTTGTTTTACAGGAAGGTGGCTGAGACTCTTCAGTTCACAGTGGAAGAAGCTGAACAGGATCAGGAGAAGCCTGACTATGTTGAGATGATGGATGTCCCAGAGTCCAAAAGGGTGTCTACCCCTCTGCACAAGTCCCTGGGGAAACAGACCCCAAAAATATTACAGTTTCCAACATCCATACCTCCTGTGGATAAGAAGATGGACAGAAGGTATGCCTTGTCAGGTCCTGGAACGTAATTCCTTACCAGTCATTGCAGCCATGTTGGGGTAGTTCAAGCTGCAGCCTGTGACAAGGCCAATATTCCCCTGGCATCTCACCCCCCAGATAAGGATTCCAGGAAAGTGGATACCATGACAAAAAAACAGTACTTGGCAACCTTTTTGGGACTCAGGCAATCCAACTACATGGCATATACAACGAGATACCAGAGGTCTAGGTGAGATACGGTTTTGAAGCTGGCTAAAAATGCCCCTCCCCAGCTGGCTAAGGAGCTGGAGCAGGTGGCTGTGGATGGCATTAAAGCTTCGAAGGTCCAGTTTCATGCTGCTGTGGACTCGAATGATGTTCATTCTAGAGTCATGGCTACATCTGTTTCCATGAGGAGATTTGCCTGGCTCAGGGGTGCCAACTTATCTCAGGATACCCAGACCAAGGCCATGGATTTTCCTGTCACCAGTAACTCTCTGTCTGGGGAGCAAACAGAGACTTACATGCAAAAGATTGATGAATACAGGACCACATATAGGAGTGCTGCAGCCAAAGAAAAGCAGACCACTCCTCAAAGGCAGCAATCTAGGGCTGGCAGGGCCAGGCTTTTTCAAAGGCCTTTTTACCAGGCCCAGGCGCCTCCTTCTTTTCAGCAGAAGGGGTTCTTTCGGGGAAGAGGCAGAAGGGGGATGACAAGGGCTGCATCCTCCTCTCAATCTAAGCCCCCTGCCAAACAGACACCCTGATGGGTCAGTCAGGATCACCTTCCCAATCCCTGTAGGGGGCAGACTGGCTCACTTTTTCCAGGCCTGGAAATGTATCACTTCAGACAAGTGGGTCCTGGAAGTAGTGAGCCAGGGTCTCTCTCTTAACTTCAGCAGGTTCCCAAAGTTGAGAGCAAAGGCTTTCTGTCCTTCCTCTCCAGAGGAAACACAGGCTTTAGAGACATAGGTCTCCTCTCTACTGCTTCTGCAAGCAGTGGAAAAGGTACCTCTCTTTCACAGGGGGAAAGGGATTGTACTCCAGGTACTTTTTACCCTAAAAGAGACAGGGGAGTGGCGACACATCCTAGATCTATGATACCTAAACAAACATATATTAAAGCCAATGTTCAAGATGGTGACTCTGGGAATAATTCTTCCCTCTCTGAGACCAGGAGACTGGCTAGCCTCCCTGGATCTCAAGGATGCCTATTTCCACATACCTATCAGGCAGTCCCACAGAAAGTACCTCAGGTTCAAACTGCTCTCAGGCCATTATCAGTTCAGAGCAATGCCTTTCGGCCTAACATCTGCTCCAAGGGTATTCACCAAGTGTCTAACAGTAGTGGTGGCCTTCCTAAGGAGACAAGGCATCTTACTGTTCCCTTACCTGGACGACTGGCTCATAGTAGGCCAGTCCTCAGATCAAGTCAGGTCAGCTCTATGGGTCACTCAAAACCTTCTAGACTCCCTAGGATTCATTCTAAATCTGGAAAAGTCTGTTCTGGAACCAGTCCAGCTTCTCACATTTATAGGAGTGGAGCTGGACACTGTTCAGGCCAAGGCCTTTCTTCCTCTCTCAAGGGTTCAATCCCTCATCAATCTGGCTTCCTCTTTTCACTCACCTGTGTCTCGGCCAGCCAGGCACTTCTTGCAGTTGCTAGGCCACATGGCAGCCTGCACTGCAGTAGTGCAAGGGGCAAGGTTCCAGATGAGAGATATTCAATTTCATCTAAGAGCCTTTTGGTCTCAGAAAAAAGATTCCCTCTCCAAGTTGGTTCCAGTGTCTCTAACTTTGGTTCAGGCTCTCCAGTGGTGGCTGGAAGAGGACAATTTGAGGCAAGGAGTTCCTTTCCTCAATCAGGATCCCACAGTGATTCTCAACACAGACGCTTCCCTGCTGGGATGGGGAGCCCATCTGGATCAGCTTACTGCTCAGGGAACTTGGTCTCCTCAGGCGTCTCTTCTACACATAAACCTTCTCAAACTCAGGGCTGTCTTTTAAGCACTCCAGACATTCTCGAGCATAATTCAGGGGAAAGTGGTGCAGATCAGGACAGACAACAACACAACCATGTGGTACATCAACACGCGAAGGGGGTACTTGGTCCTCGGCCTTGTGCACCGAGGCCATGAAAATATGGTCACTAGCTTATTCCCTGCAGGTTCCTCTGATTGCTGTGCATCTCCCGTGGAAGGACAATGTACTTGCAGATGCTCTCAGCAGAATTTCCCACGGTCACCACGAATGGGCCCCGAATTCTCTCATTCTTCAGATCATTTTCAAGAGATGGGGCACTCCAAAAATAGATCCCTTTGCAGCCCCGGACAACAATCAGCTCCCTCTATTCTGCTGCAGACCCCCTCTCTTGGGGTCTGTTCCTCTAGATGCCCTCTTGTTGGATTGGACCAACAAGTTTCTCAATGCCTTTCCTCCTTTTCCTCTGATATTCAGAGTTCTGGTCAAGATCGGATATCAACCTTGCACTGTGATTCTGGTAGCCCTGGACTGGGCCAGACAGCCTTGGTATCCTCTACTGTTGTCACTATAAGTGACAATCCTTATGTGCCTTCCCAGACAGTTCAACCTCCTCACCTCATCTCAGGGGAGGATATTGTACCCCTAATCTTCACACACTCAGGCTCAAGGCCTGGCTCTTGAAGAGCTAGAACATGCAGGCCTGCATCTCTCACAATCAGCTCTGGATATCCTTAAGGCTAGTAGCATACCTCTCAACCTTTTGTCCCCTAAATGTGGAACATTGCCTCTCAAAATGTGGAAAAAATGATCAAAATGTTGAACACTTAATCAAATCTTTATCTAGGAGGCTCAGAACACTGTTAAAATGTTTGCGTTTATGTTCAGAAAGTCTGTTATTAATCGAATAATATATTTTTTGCATCATTTACTATAGATTTTTGCTTCAAAATGTTAATACTAAATATGGAACAAGTCCTCACAATGTGGAACAGGGAGCTTTTGTGAAGTAAAATGAGGAAAGTTTCTCCTAATGTGGTACAGTTGAGAGGTATGGCTAGTAGAAAGCCTTCCACTAGAAAAACCTATACTTCTAAATGGAAGAGGTTTGGGTTCTGGTGCTCCCAGAGGCACATTCAGCTGGACTCAGCTGACATTACCGCTGCTTTGGATTATTTGGTGCATCTTAACAGTTTAGGCCTTCGGCCTACTATTCTCAGGGTGCATTTGGCAGCTATTTCTGCCTTTATCTCGGCTGGGAAGGCTTCTTCGCTAGCCTCCCATCCAGTTTTCAAGACATTTTTCAAAGGTTTGGTCCACATCAATCCTCCCTACAGGGATCCTACTCCTCTATGGGACCTGAATATCTGTATTGCACAGCTGATGCAGCCCCCCTTTGAACCAATTTTCTCAGCTGAGCTCAAATACCTGACTTGGAAAACTATGTTCCTGGTTGCTATCACCTCTGCCAGGAGAATCAGTGAGTTACAGGCTTTATCAGTGGAACCTGATTTCATTTCATTTCACAGAGATAAGGTGGTCCTTTGTACAAATAGGAAATTCCTTCCCAAAGTGGTATCATACTTTCATCTGAACCAATCTATGACACTGCCTGTATTCTTCACTGACCACTCCTCCTCTGGAGAGAGGAGATTACACAGTCTTGATGTAAAGAGGGTTCTGAGTTACTACATAGAATCCACTAAACCCCATAGAAATGACTACTCCCAGCTGTTTCTTACTTATGGGGAGGTGGGTAAAGGTAAACCTGCCACTAAGAGAACTATTGCTAGATGGATCATCTCTTGCATACAGTTTTGCTATTCAAAATCAGGGAAAGAGCCTCCATCAGGCCTGAGGGCCCACTCCACCAGAGGTACAGCTGCTTCGGTTGCAGCTGCCAGGGATACACCCTTCGTGGAAATCTGTAAAGCAGCCACCTGGGAGACTGTTCACACATTTACCAAGCATTACTCTCTCGACATCCAGTCAAGAAGTGATGCTAGGTTTGGCACAGCAGTGCTGCAGAGTTTGTTCCCAAAATAGGTTCTGTAGATCCCTCCTCCTTGGGGGTATTGCTTGGTAGTCTGCATATAGTCAGAATACAGCAAGACTTCATGTTGTTTGAAGAAAAAATTACTCACCATAGTAATGTTGTTTCTTCTAATGGAGTCTTGCTGTATTCTGCCCTCCCACCCTGCCTCCCCTCCTGGAACCTAGTTGTTTTGGGATGTGGCTGGGCAGGCGCAGTGTTGCACCTCAGGGGTGTACCTGGTTGCCTCTTCATTAATGAGGTTTTTTGTTCTTATGTTTTATTGTTATATACTTTATTACCTACTTGGATTCTCTTTGGAGGTCTCGACTTGAGTCTTCGGACCCTAAATTTATGTTGACTGCCCTTTGGCAGGAAATTTCTAAAAACAATTTCTGGGTTGTTTGTTAGTTAGTATAGTGCTCATAAGAATCTGATGGTTACACAGAGGAGTACCTGGGACAGAGGTTTGAAAATCAAGCTCAACGTTCTATGCCTTGGCATAGAGTTACCCCTTTCCTCTCTGGAGCAGTTCAAGTGCTGGGGCTAACTGCATATAGTCAGAATACAGCAAGACTCCATTAGAAGAAACATCATTACTATGGTGAGTAATTTTTTCATATTCGGCATCTGGAAAAATGACCATCCCAACCCTCCACCCAGAATTTTTTGGGCTCGGGATTATTCCAGTTTCAACACCTTTCTTGAAACCATATCAGTAGTGGATTGGACTCAAGTCAAGCTAGCCCCCAATCTGGACTCAGCCCTTGATTTCTTCATCAGTAACTTTCTCTCGGCTGCCAACAAGAATGCCCCCTAAAACAAATCAGAGTCAAGGGAAAGCACTCAAAGTGAGTGTTCAGAGACCTTCAAAAACGAATAAGGGTGAGAGACAAAGCCTGGGAAAAATTCAAATCTACAAATCTAACTAAGGATTGGGTGGAATATAGAAAATTGAGAAACAAGTGTAAAAAGGAACTAAAATCAGCTAAAAGACAAAACCTCCAGAACCTACAAACTAAAAATCTTTCAGACCCTAAAAAGTGTTGGTCCCAAATTAACTCTCTCCTAAAGGGGAACACCACTCATGAGAAAAGTGACATAGTAGCAAAAGGTGTCCGCTATACCAACCCACAAGATGCTGCTAATGCACTAAACGCATTCCTCACTGGCCTGGACAAATTTAAAAATAATCCCTCTGCCCCCCAGAATCATTTACAAGAGGAAACCACTTACCCTAATTTTCTCTTCAAACTTGTAACTAAATCTGAGGTCCAGAAATTACAAAAAGAATTCAAATCCTCTGGCTCTGCTGGGTTTGAGAAGCTGGAGCCCAGACTCCTCAGAATCGCAGTCCACGTCATTGCCTCTCCAATCACTTGGCTCCTAAACAGATCACTGCTTGAAGGCAAAGTCCCCACTGTGTGGAAAGTTGCCTTGATCACTCCTATCCTTAAAGGTGGGGATATTGAGCTTGTTGAGAATTACAGACCAATGTCCATCTTCTGCACTCTAAGTAAAGTGTTAGAGAGGACTGTGTACCAGCAGGTCCCGGAGTATCTGTGGAGACCTCGACAAATTTTCGGATGGATTTATCTGTATCTTCGGTGTTGGGAGATGATTTACAGGAGGTACCTGTTGCTCCGACGATGGTTCGTTTAGACGTGGTTGGTCCGATCCTGCCTGAGTGTTCTGGGGGACCGAAAGTAAAGCACACTTCCTTTGACGAGGAACCTTCGAGTCCGGCAGTGCGTGTGCCGCACGACCGTTTGTTGGAGGCGGACCGCTGTCGTGTGTCCGCCAAGCTGGGATTGCAGGATCGCACTGTGTGTACAGCATGAAGGAGTGCCTATGGTTCCCAGTGGCACTTTTGTTATGGACTCTGTAGGCTTGCCTCAAGGTCTCTGGGAAGGAGCATTGCAAGATGTCTTGTGAAGCTGTCTCTGGACATTCCTCCATGGTAGAGGAACCCGTGAGTACTTTTTTGGCGGTGAGCCCGCCCTCTGTAATTCAGGCTGATTTGACTACCTCTCAGACTTCTCCTGTTCAGGAGCACCCTACTGTTGCCCCCGCATGGTCAGTAGATGCGGCGCCTCGGGCGGCTGGATGGGTGCAAAACCCCAAGGTGGGTTTCTGGGTCTCGGGGCCGTCCCCTATATGATCCCCTCGACCTGTGCACGATCTGGTAATGGGTGAGGGAGAACAGATTTCTCAAAATGTGAAAGACCCTTTGGATCTTCCTGCAGAGCTCCGTTTGACTCAGAATCCAGTCCTGGACCTTAACAAGGTCCCTGCTGCACAGACTCTCCCCGGTTCAGACCCTATGGCTGAAGGGACCTCTGCCACTGTTCGACCCCCCTTTACTCGAACTGGGCTAGTGAGGTCCTTCTCTTCATTGTTTAAATTTCCGGTTCTGGCAGCTAAGCGTCACAATGCCGTTCGGCTTTCTTATAGAGGTGGGCTACCGGACCCCCCTGATCGTGTGTATGTGGCCAGAACACTGTTGAAGGATTCATTTAAGTTTTTTGGACACAAAATATATTCCTTGATACATGTCTCAGGGGAACTAACTTTTTACATTAGTTTTCAGACATCTCGTGGTCTTGACCATTTTTGGTCAAAATATCATGGCTTGTGTAACACTGCCCTTTGGACCCCATTTCAGACAATACCCCTCTCAAAACCAGCTTTTAAGATAGTTACTGTTATGTTTCGCAGTGAGGGAGTAGATGTCTCTAATATTGTTTATTGGTTAAAACAGCGTTGTACTTTACAAGGTCAGCCAGAGGCAATCTTAGACTCTGAAAACATATGGACAGGGGGTTGGAAATTTAAAATCATGTTGAATGTTTCTGAATCTGGACCAGTGCACTTACCTAATTCCTTTTTTTTAGGTCAGGATAGAGGGGTTCTGTTTTACCCTGGTCAACCCAAAGCGTGTTATAGATGCGAAAACCCCTCACATCTGAGCAGTGTGTGCGATAAGATTAAATGTAATAAATGTGGTGAAATGGGTCATGTGGGTATGCATTGTCTGAATGACTGCAGGTGTAATCTTTGTGATGAGATGGGCCACACGTTTCAATCATGTCCCTGGGCAGCACATACTAAGGTAACGCATGACGGAGGTGTAGATCAACGTTTTGTAATTACTCAAGCTCAGAAAGCTCGCCTTGCACCACATTGGAAGCCCCTTCTATAGAGGTGCCTCCCCCTTCCCCTAAGGCTTTGGTTTCGGAAGCCTCCTGTAGTACTGTACCTTTGTCAGCTAAAAGGGCTCCACCCCATGGGAAGGTTCCGATCTCAGTATGTACTATGGAGCTACAGGACGTGGTGCAGGACCCAGGCTCTAGTACTATGCCTCCCCCTTGTGAACCTGCCAAAGTAATGTGTCGCAGGTCATTATGATCTGGTTCCCGTACCTTACCGTCCCCTCTGAAGGCCTGCGCAGCACCTTCTATTGCACTATCGAATGCCTTTGAGGTGCTTCAGTCAATCTCGGATGATGCAGGTGGTGAATCTGACTCTTCCTCTATCGCTTCTTCCCTCCTGATGGTCTTGATGATTCTGAAATTCAATTAAGTACAGGCCTTTCACAAAAACGGAAGGCCAAGGTTAGGCTGAAAGGGACTAAGGTAGCTGGAAAGAGAAAGACTTGATAGTGCTGGTTACCTAATTTTTGTGCTGCTATGTCACAATTTACCTGCCATACTGTCAATGTGAATAGTCTGAAACGTGTGGACAAGAGACGGGTGGTGTTTTCTTTTCTGAGGCTTTTGCCATTTGGGATATTTTTTTTACAGGATACAAGATTCCATACTGCGCAGGAGATCCGACTGGCTCAACGAGATTGGCTTATGGGTCCTTCTTTTTGGTCTATAGGCCAAGACACCTGCTCTGGTCTTGGCATTCTAATTAATATTCCTGAGTTTAGACTTTTGAAGCTGTTTGATTTGGCCCCTGGTAGGGCTTTGATTTTGGATTTTTTGCTCGGGCAATGCCCGTATCGGGTGGTGAATGTCTATGCCCCCCCAACTGAAAACTGAGCGGATAGTTGTTTTTGATTTAATTCACCCTTATTTACATTCTTCCTTCCGGATTTTATTTTCTGGTGATTTTAACTGTGGCCTTAGTCTTCAGGATAAGAGTTCCTTTGCTACTACTAAAAAACTGTATTGTGACTCACTTGTGCTGGGACGCATGATTTGTACTGCCCGTTTGACGGACTCTTATTTTTCTTTCACGAAACAGCATACTCCCACATTTCAGAAGGGTAGGCTGGCCACCCGCATTGATTTTGTTTTTGCATCAAGTATATTAGAAGTTACTTCGGCTGTAGTACAGGCGGTAACCTTTTCTGACCATAAGCTACTCTCTGTTAGTTTTGGATCTCCTGCCAGTTGTAGTAAAGGGCCGGGTTCCTGGAAATTTAATGTATCCTTGTTACAGGTACCATCATTTCAGCAAACCCTTTTGTCATTTATTCATGCCCATAAGTCAGTATATCCCATATATGATGATCCAATTCAGTGGTGGATGGATACGAAACGTACTTTAACTGGATTGTTGAAATCCTATAGTCGTACAAAAAGCAGGACTGATTATCTTGTATATTTACAGAAGAGAGCTCATTTTCAGTCTTTACTGTCACTAGCACACTTGACGGGGCAGGATCTTGCGCAGCAAATACAATTAGTGCGGAAGAACATGTTGGATTTCCATCTAAACAGTCGCAACAACTGTACCACCAACATAGCTATGCTGTGAAAGTTACCCGGGAAGTTGTTTGCCCGTTTGAATCTAATTATCACCAGATTGCCCATAAATCAATGTCATGTCTTACCAATTTAAATGGAGATCTTTGTACTTCCCATTCGGACTTATGTCAAATTGTTACTGACCATACGATTGCATTGTTTTCTCCTCTACCTACTGTGACAGTGGACCTGGGACAACTGTACGGTGCCCTTGATGTTCCTTTTCCTCCTTGCAGAGTGCAGAAATTGCATGACAACCCTTCACCGGAAAGGGAAATTCGCGTTAGCTATCTCTTCCTTGTTCTCCACGTCGGACCCTGGTCCGACGGCCTTCCTTCTTCTGCCTTGTATAAATTTCTGGGGAATACCTCCTTCTGGAATTGACCTCTGTGTTTGCCTCCTTCTTGCCTCTGAACATATCCTCTTGGAGTTTACTAAGGGCACTTTGATTTATGTATATAAATGGAAAGGTGACATTCAGTCCCTTGACAACCGGCCTCCTCTGCATGTTAAATACGGATTTTAAGATATTGATCAACTCATCTATAAACGCTTGCTCGGTTAGCTGAAATAGTTATTCACCCGGCCCAATCCTGTTCTCTACCAAACAGGAGAATTTCTGATCAGTTGATTCTTCTCCGTGAATTATTTTCGCATGGTTTATCGGACTTGGTTTCGGGGCTTATTGTTTTGGTCGACCAAAAGGCTGCCTTCGACTCCGTTAATCATGATTTTTTATGGAACGTATTGCATTACCTGCACATTCCTGATAAGACGATTCATTGGATTCAAACACTTTATAAGACGGCTACTGTTGTTCCGCTGATTAATGGTTGGGCGGGCCCGATGATCCCGGTGAAACGGGGAGTTCGCCAAGGTTGTCCACTTAACCCTCTATTATATGTTTTTTTTCTGGATGTGTTGCTCCGACGTCTTAATGCCCACTGCCAGATCCGTGCCATCTCGTGTTCGGGACTGCGATCGCCATTTACGGCGATTGCATATGCTGACGATGTGTGTTTCCTTGTAGCTGTCGAGGCTTCAGCGCTTGTCTCTCTCCAGGAATGTTCCTCTTTTGGTGCATTCTCTGGGGCAAGTATAAACTTTGGTAAGAGTATGGGGATACGGTTGGGTTCATCCTCCATATCTTTAGATAACATCGGTCTTTTACGTGTGATAGAAGGCCAAATCCGTATACTTGGCGTTTATTTTGGGACGAGAGATTCTGATTTCTTTAACTGGGAAGAGAAATTGAAACAGGGCCGAAGCATGGTGACCTCTTGGAACAAGGGACAGCTTGGGAAGAGAGAACGTGTTTTTCTGATTAAAACTTATCTTCTCCCTCTGTTCTTGTAATTAAGTTATGTATTCCCCATCCCAAAACAGCTGGAAACCACGGTCTTCAGCTTATTTTTTCAAGCCCTTTGGGGCAGTCGGTTGAATCCGATTAAGAGGAATATTACTTACTTGCCTACTTTTGAAGGTGGTGTACAGATGATTAATCCGTTGCTATTCTTTACTAGCATTTTTCTTTCAGCCAACCTGCGGCCTTTACTGGTTAACACCCAGAGAGGGTGGGAAGCGTGGTTTTACGACTCCTGTAGGTATTGGTTTCATATGTGGGAACATAATTCTTTGGGTGTGTTGCGACAACATGGGGATGTCCCGTTGTATGTTAAGCATATGTTTCTCCGTTTAAAACAATGGCAAGTGTCGCCTCAGACTCTTATCACGAATACGCATAAGGCACTGTACAAGACACTTTTGTCCTCTGTTTGTCAGGTGCAAACCCCTTTTCCAAAATGTCCGGACAGTTACCTACCCTCACTTCTAGTCCTGTTGCGTGTTCTAGGATCCCGGCCACATGTGGGACTTCCACTGGTTATCTTGTCATGAACGGATAAATGTGAAAGCAAACCATAAACATAAACAGTCTCAGGATCGATTTTGCTCTAGACCTCTCTGTATTGCTACCGGAGACTATATCACATTTGTTTTTTGATTGCTCTTATATTGCGAATTGGTGGCCTTACTTGGCTGACTCCTGGGATGTTCCTATATTTTCTACAATCACATATCAAAATGTTATGTATGGTGTTTTTCCCTCTCACTGGTCTCGATGGCATAGAGACACTTTGAACCTTGTATTTCTTGTCATTAAATGAAATATTTGGATGTCAAGATGTATGTTTACCTTGCAACAAAAGTTTTGTTCTTATTTGGAACTTGAGGGGAAGATAGTAGCGGACTTGAAGAAAATATACGACCATGAAAGGACTTTGTATTCGGCACCGTCTCTGTTGGCCTTGTGGACAGCCCTTCCATGGATCACGAATACTGACTCAGCTATAACTTGAAGGACTTATGCAGTATTTTTGTTGTTTTTTTCCCATTCCCTTTCCTATTTTTGTTTTCTTTTTCTTTTTGGTTTTCCTGTACATTTCTTATTGATGCATCTTATGTTGGCTTGTTTGTACAATTTTTGTTTTCAATAAAAATGTCCCCTACTCTTTTCGAGAAGTGCCATGGGATCTTTAACGTCCACTTGAACAACCACCAGACCAGGCAGACGGGACCTCGGTTTAACGTCTCATCCAAAAGATGGCACCTCAGGAGTGCAGCATTCCCCTCATGCTGCACTGCAGTGTCAGTATTGGGATATTAACCCAAGTGTCTGGTGTGGGGATAGAACCCACAGCCATCTGATCTCCCGGCCTCAGAGGTGAGTGTGCAACCTGCTGAGCCACTGACACTAATTGTTGAATGGGACAATTTACTAACTGAATGACAACATGGTTTTAGAAAAAATCATGGTACCAACATGGCCCTGATTAGTCTTACTTTTATTTATTTTTTATTTACTTATTTCAAGCTAGGATTAGAAAATACCTTTGAGCACAGTGGAGCTCATTTACAAAGGTTCCACATCAATAATGGGGAGGGGGTTGCAAAACAGACATGCATATAAAGCACAATAACATGTACAGATAATATCAAATACAGCAAACAGTAGAACAGCACAGTACATAGTAAACATAGGTAATTGCAATTAGATACATAGTTGGCATTCTAGGACTTTATAGGCGAAAACATGGGCGGGTAATCCCATTTGGAAATCGGGAAGTGTGAGTCAGGAGATGAAGAGTAGCAGCAGGACAGAGAACAAGGGGGGGGATGCAGCCGGGCGGCATTGTCAAGCATGTTGAGTGAGGCAGGAAGGGGTAGAATGGGTGGGAATGGGGGCAAGCACAGAAGGAGAAGGTGACAGGAGGGAGGGGATGTGAGGTGTGGGGGGGAGGGATATTACTGGGGATATTTTCACAGCTCTAGATGATGGCCTTCCAACTGGTGTGGTCTTTATAGACCTCACCAAGGCATTTGACTTGGTAAATCATCAGCAGCTTATCGCTAAACTAACATCTCTTGGTCTTGATCATCTGTCTACTCAACAGTTCATGGACTACCGTGACGGCAGATCACAAATTGTCAGATGGCATGGAGCTAGGTCTGACAAACACCCTATCACAGACAGCATCCCCCAGGGTTCCATATTGGCACCTCTCCTGTTTTCCCTGTTTATTAATGATTTGTCTCAACATTGTGGAGGGGCCAAGGTGACCTTATATGCAGACGATGCCAAGCTTTATAGGTCCTCCCGAGACACTGTCCAACTAAACAACTTTCTTGGTCAAGACCTTGGTCTACTTGAGAATTGGTTTCTTACTAATAAATTAGTTCAAAATAGTAAAAAGACCAAAGCCATGCTATTTGGCCCTAAATGCCTGGGCCCAACTCGTTCACATTTATTGTCCCCAGCTCTTTCCAATGGCTCAAAAATTGAAGTGATTAACTGTATCAAATACCTAGGTGTATACTTAGACCAAGACTGCTTCTTTAAGGGCCACATCGACCATCTGACCAAGAAACTGAACCAAAAGTTATGTCTATTATATCGCCTGAGCCCTTTCCTCACTCATGAATCCGGACTCAAGGTTTCCCCTGGTACGCTCCTTCCAACCTTGCTACATGGGGCCCCTTTACTACAATCTGTAAGATGCTCTGAAATGCAAAGGCTAAAAATACTGTATCACAGGATAGGGTGCTTCGCTGCAGGGGTACCACCATGGGAGCATCACTGCAAGGTACTATTATCTCTAAGGCGGCCTTCTCTTGAGGACAGATTATCATATCCCTCACTGTGCCTTGCTTTTAAACTCCAGCAAAATGGTGCCCCTCCTAGCCTAATTAACATATTAGCTCCCAAAAAGAATGGGAGAACACTAAGATCCGCTGACCACCAGCTTCTCCAAGTCCCCAGTGTTAGAACTTCCCTAAGACTCCTATGCTGCCTTCATCCCTCCCATCTGGAATGGTCTCCCTAGCAGTCTCCAGGAATGTACCTCCCTTGGGGGCTTCAAGAAGGGTCTTAAAGCCCACCTGTTGTAACTGAGCCTCTGCAACTGCTTCCACTGAGTCAGCCAACTCCCTGCTGCCGATCTAACCTTATTGGGACATCAGTCTGACTGTGACTGTCTCGTGTATAATAGTACTTTTTCTCCTGTTGATGTTGATTGTAATTAACCTGCCACTGTATCCTTGACTGGGTCAGTATGTCTATATTGACTGTTAATTGTGAAATTACATGTATGTATTTTGTTATGTTTATAGATGTAGGTAATTAATTCCGGGTCACCCCTGAAAAAGAGACTGTTTTGGTCTCAGTGGGCCTACCCAGTCACCAAAATTTAAATAAATAAAATAATGAGGTCCTGCCACAGAATGTAGGTCCAGTTTACTGCAGTGAACATGGGCCCTGGTAGAAGTACATTCATCGTGTAGATATTAAGGTACAGAATACAAAAGGAACTGTACAAGGCAATTGCAAAATTGTAACAGTAAACAGGACATCCAGAGTATATAATTTTATGCCTTAGTCTCCAATTATAGAAACAGTATTTCTAGACAGGAAAGGACCATTTGGCTCACCCTGTCTGCCCAGATGTTCCTTGCCTAATCTGTCTCCACTGACTTTAACTATACATATCTACCCATGGTCTTTATGAAATGGTTTTCTTTTAAAAATATTATGATATTAATTTATAGTAACAGGATTCATGTTTATGTACTAAGTTGTTAAGTTGACATGTTTTTAGTAGGAGGGATATAGTACTGAGTCTAAAATGACACCATGCTGTTTCCTACAGAATGCTGTGGCTCAGAGACAGCAGTGACACAAATGCACTTTAGTGTCATACTTTAACACAATTTTTCTCAAATGACGAACATATTGTTATTGGGTACATTTTACTGGTTCCCTGCTTTACGTGCTTTGTAGATAATGTACACTGTATATGTTATTTGTATGTATTATTTTGCCCAAAATCTGTAATATGTGATGTTGAAGTTGTATTCACTCCTATATTTTGACTTGTATATCTACTGGGATTGTAGTACTCTCCTGGGTCATGCCTGAAAATAGACATTTATTTGTCTGGTGCACTTACCTGGTTAACAATAAATAAATACATAAATTACATAAAATAAAATATATCCTGGCCGTGAAAATTCCTTCATGTCCATCTTTATCACCCCCCCCAATGGAGGCCTTAAAGGCCCTAAAAGCCTTTTTGTTGTAAACACAAAAACATAGAAACATAAAATTTGTCAGCAGATAAGCACCACTTGGCCCACCGAATTTGCCCATTTTTTTCACTGCCTGCAGTACCTCCGTAGATCCTACTTGACCTTCTTTCTCTCTCCTCCTATTCCTTTCCCACTAAGATTCCCTTATGCCTATCCAATGTATTCTTGAACCCCACTGCTGTTTTCACCCCCCAGCATATCTCTCAAGTGTCCCCCATTTGTGCAGGACATCCCTATTTTGCCCCTGTTTTTTGAACTTGTCCCGTTGTCCCACCAGCTCCTGCCATTGTCCCGGATTTGATTGACAGTGACAGTGCTGACATCAGTGGGCCACCGGGCTCTTTAAAAGCATGCTACCAGCTGGATTGGAATGGGAGCAAACAGCATGGTGGTGCAAGGCTGGCAAATGAAGTCCAAGTTGGGTCAGGTTGGTTGCTCCAAGTCCACCCCTCCCCCTCACATCTCAGCCAGTGAAAAAAGGGTGCTGGTTCAGTTTAATGCTTTAAAATGCACTACAGGCACTGCTGCAGGATGCATAGGCTGAGGAGAGAGTGTATGAGGAGGAGTGTAAGCATGGTCGCAACTTTGCAAAGTGCAAATCAAAGGAAGATTATTTTTCTGGGTGGAGACTGTCCGGACTGGAATTGATTTTTGTTTCCTGATCCCCCCTGTTGAGCTAGTGTCAGTCCCAGTGGTCAGATTCTCTTTGTGGTACCATCGGCCTGGAGGAGCTGAGCCCCAGAATCACCTATTCTTTTAGGCTTCAAAGATGTGGTTGTGGCCCGGGTTGCAAAGTGCAAATCAAAGGAAGATTATTTTTCTGGGTGGAGACTGTCTGGACTGGAATTGATTTTTGTTTCCTGACCCCCCCCGTTGAGCTAGTATCAGTCCCAGTGGTCAGATTCTCTTTGTGGTACCATCGGCCTGGAGGAGCTGAGCCCCAGAGTCACCTATTCTTTTAGGCTTCAAAGATGTGGTTGTGGCCCGGGTTGCGTTCGGACTCCAGCAGCAGAGACTAGAGCAGCCCCCCCCACACCTGGTCGGAAAGCAAGCACAACAGGCAGCACGAGCAAGTCAGCATAAGTAGCAGGCACTAGAATCACTCCAGACCACATGGGAACTCAACTCGACCTGGTGCTGGATGGACTGAGTGCCACTCACTCTGCTGCGTGAGGTAGGTCAGACAGATGTACTTTACTGTACTGTGCTGGTTGGGGGGGACTCTCTGCACTGCAGTCTGCATCAACTTAAAGGGTCTGAAGGAGTGAGAGGATGGAGACAAGGTGAAAGGGAAGTGAGCCTGCCCCTGCCCTTAGTGTCCTGACTTATGTTGGCAACTTAGCATGGCTCTAGCTGACTGACTGACTGCTACTGCTAGTGATGCCCCAGTTGTCGTAAGAAGCTGATCATAGTCCTATGAGTTGAGTCACTTACAGTCCGAGTCCTCACATTTTGCCCAGGGTCCCCTAAAGTGCTGAATTCTGATGTCCCTCATGGTGTCCCTCATTTCAGGGTGTGGTGTCCCTTATTGCCCCTCATTGTCTTTCATTTCAAGGGTTGGTGTCCCTCATTTCAGACTCTGGAGGTTAAGAGGTATGGCCCCCACCACATTGGCTGGTAGACTGGTCTAGGAATCCACCACTCTTTCTGTGAAGAAGTACTTCCTCACATCTCTCCTGAATCTATGCCCTCCAACTTCACAGTGTCACTCCTTGTTTCTGTGCATCTGTTTTTTTCTGAAAAATACTTCCCTCCTGTACCTTATGTATCCCCTTAAGGTATTTAAAGGTTTCCATCATATCCCTCCTCTCCTGCAGGGTGTACTTATTGAGTTCCTTTAGTTTCTTCTTGTAGATACAGACCCCTCACCATTTTAGTTGCCCTCCTCTGGACCTGCACCACTCTATGTCCTTACGGAGATGTGGCCTCCAGAACTGTACACAGTATTCTAGTTGGGGTCTTTACAGCAGTCTATAAAGAGGCAGCACCACCTCCCTCCTTCTGCTGGTGATATTGCTCCCTATGCACCCCGACATCCCATTAGCCCTCCCAATTGCTTTGTCACACTGCCTTGCCACCTTAAGGTCATCAGAGACAATTACCCCCAGGTCTCTCTCCTGTTTGGTGGTCATCAGTAACAATCTCACCACTTTGTACTCTGACCCTGGGGTTTTATACCCAAGTGCATTATTTTGCACTTATCACATTGAAATCTAGCTGCCATACCCTTGACCACTCCTCGAATTTTCTCAGGTCTCTGCTCATCCTTTCCACCCCCCTGGAGTATACACACGGTTGCAGATTGTGGTGTCATCAATAAAGAGTCAGACCCTCCCCTCCAGCTCATCTGCAGTGTTACCTATAAAGACATTAAAGAGGACCGGTCCCAGCACTGAGCCCTGAGGCACCCCGCTGGTCACTGCACCCTTCTCGGAGTGAACTCCATTTAACACCACCCTCTGTTGCTTATTCCTAAACTAATTTCTAACCAATTTTCCTTGTTGTTTTATGCACCAGGTTAATATTTTTGTTCCTCCTAACATGGTTCATGTATTTTACATCTGTTCATGAAATTCTAGCCATTTTATATGAGCTTTTACGTCTTCACATATGTATAGCACATAGATCCTTTGGGCTGTATGATTGATTGATTGATAAATATACCTAAGCAATGAAACTAATGTAAAGCCAATTTTGCATTTCCATTGATCTTTGACAGCATAGTTACTACTATCTAGTTGGTATCTGATGGTTCAAGAAACCAACAGATAGAAACATGGAATCTGATAGCAGATGAGGGCCGCTTGCCCCCCCAAAAAAATTTGGCCAATTTATTTATTATATTTTTCCACTTTCATTTCCATGAAGATCATCTTCATGGTCTAAGAAATCTACAGGATCAGAGGTACTATCAGAGGTGAGATAATGTAGCTGTGCAGTTTCTCTGCTATTTTCATATACTGCAAAATACAATTTTGAATGCTTTCACAGGGAGGACCAGCAGTTTTATAACATTACAAAGATTAAACAGTATTCTAAAATCTCTTAGGCAGCCAGCTTTTTTGCAGTCTCATTTAAGATAAAATTCAACCTTCTGTTTCATATCAAACGTTTCCATTGAGTCTTTCAATGCATATACTGCTGCAAGTCTTCAAACAAATTTATTGTTTAAAACCACTGCCATAGATGCTCACATTTCTTAAATAAGTTCAACAAGTTGATAGCGATCCATGGAGTTGGGGTATAATGTTTCCTTCTTTATAGGAATAAGATTTATTGCAGAACTTTATTAATGCACCATAAAGAACTGCAGGGTTGATTATATGCGAAACTGGCTTTGCTAACGAGTAAGGTTATTAATGTACTGGAACGTTTCCAAAGATTTGGAAATGAACTCAAGATTAATTAATTTTTTAAGCATTTGAATGGTTGTCATTGATTATTTATCCTCATAATTCCCTGCTCTGTACCCTGTCTAAAATCTTTGAGCATGTTATTTTGACCAGTTATTTTCATATTTGGATCAGTATAATATATTAGCACAACATAGAGGATAATGCCAGATGTACAGGTGATAACCATGGTGTGATCACCTCGAGTGGTTTATAGGGCATCAGAAAACCTCGAGAGCAGAGCTCGAGAGGTTTACCATTGCCCTAGCAACCATGAGAGGTGATTACACCATGGTTATCACCTGTACATCAGGCATTGTCATTTATAGTGTATGGGACTCGACATGAGAAGTTACACCTCCCCCCCCGAACACAAGTAATTTAGCCTTACCTTATTAATGAATCTGCACTACAACCACATGATTGTGTAGGAAAACAATTTATTAGGATACACGGGCTGAACAACAGATGGCCAAAGTAGCACCAGAGTTAAAACCTCTATCAGACATAGTGATCGCTAGACTCAGTAACGGTAAACTGAAACAATTGGAATGTTATTTGAATACTGTACTGAGACTAACAATTGCATTCTGGGTGTGTAGAATACTAAATAACACTGGCATTCCATTTTGTAAACCCACTGCTATGATATAGGTAATAGAGGTTTATAAGGTTCTGACATCACAGCTTATTTTCAGTGGGTAATAAGGGCTACCCATACATTACAAATAGAATAATGGATGGGTGACTATCCACAACTAGGCTGTTTTCCATGGAGGGAGTTGATGACATCATAGAGACCTCAAGAGCGAAACTCGAGAGGTCTTCCTGATGTCATCAACTCCCGAGATGGAAAAACTGCCTTGGTTGTGGATGGTGAACCATCTACTATTTTATACAGTATATGGTTAGGGCTTATATCTTTTTGCCTTCTTTTTATTTGGTATTCCCTTTCTGTTTCCATTGGCATCTGCTTCTCTCTGCTGCCAGTGCCACTTGTTTCGGCTTCACTGCACTCCCACCATTTGCTGCTTCTCCCCACACCCACTCGCTCTCTTTCAGCAGCAGTTTGTTTTTTAAAATAAAAAAAAATGCTTATGCACCACAAAGCTGTGTGGTAGAAAGAAAATTTCCCAGGAAGATCCACCTCTCCACGACTGCTTAATCCCGCCGCCATGTTTTCATTTTTTTTTTCACTGTTACAGCCAGTAGAGTCAGCCAATCAGGAGGTAGGACAAGGCTGAAAAGTTGCTGTACTATCGACGTGACATCAGAATGATAGTACAACAACTTTTTTGACCTTTGAACTGTCCTACAACAAGATTTTGAAAGCCACCAATTTTAATCTACAATAAGCTCTAACCATATACTATTTGGTTTTCATCCCTGGCACAGTACACAAACTGCCTTCCTTGGCCTTACTGATTTTGTACATAATTCATTGAATTCTGGGTTTTCAGTTGCTTCAGTTTTTGTAGATGAACTCAATGCTTTTGACTTAGTCAACCAATTTCTTCTGTCCAAATTGTTTTGACTGGTTTTAATGATTACTTTCAGAGGAGAAAGTATAGGATAACATTTTGATGTTTTTTTTCACTATAAAATCAGTTGGCACCAGTGTTCCTCGAGGATCCATTCTGGACCCGTTGCTATTTAGTTTATCAGTGAACTGCCATTTATTACAGTATCAAGAAATCTGATATGATCTTATATGCAGATGATGCATTTCTTTTTTCAAGATAATACTACTGATCAGGCTCTGTATAAGATACAGTTGATTTTACTGATATCCAGCACTGACTGTTAAGTAATCATCTAATTTAAAATGATTAAAAAAAGTAAAATGATGATGCTTTTGAAAGTCAGACATCTCTAATTTAGTGAGACCTCTGCAATGCATTTTAACTTTTAACAATGTGAGTATAGATTTTGTTTTTAATTTTAGGGATCTTGCAGTTACCCATGACATTGCACTTACCTGTAGGGATCATATTGATCTAAAGATTAAAATGGTCAAAAAATACTTGGGCATGCGGTATAGGATTCAGAATGGTCTTACTTTGGAACTAGGAAATTAGTTGTCCAATATTTGTTACTTTCTGTGGTTGGCTATGGTATCTTTGCCTATACAGCAGTGCCAGTCAGTGCACTGTCAAGGATATAAATATTGATAAACAAGATTTGTAGATTTATTCTAATATCTGATCCTATAACTCACAACTGCAATGTGCGTTCCTCCATGGGGTGGATGTTATTTGCTGCAGTGCACTTTATGCTTTAGAAGGAGTATGATCTGGAAAGCTTTGGAGGGTGTATATCCCCTATAATTCGGAATTTCTGCAGCACTCCACACTGTCAATGGATATTAGAACAAATAGGTAATATGCACCCCTGCTGGGGGAAATGGCACAGCCCAAGGCTGTTAACAGTATAGAATCTTGGGCACGTGAACATTCTGGACATCAGCAACTCTCCAGTCTTTATTGTGCCATTGAAGGGGAAACAACACAGAAATTTCTCTGAAGAAGAAACTCTTTATTTTGGTGTTTACTCTTTGGGGCTGCAATTCTGCATAGCAGGTTGGGGATACCTGGTAACATGGAACATCCCTAAATTTAAAATCATGCCTGTTAAGCTATGGCTTTCAAAGTGGCTAACCTGCCTTTTTCCCCACTTCCCCTGCCTGGTTGTGCTTGGATTGAGGGCCACATCTGCCATTACTCTAAGGGTGTTTATTTTTAGTAGGTCTCAGTTTTTCTTCATGCCATAGTGCCTCATGCAAGTACTTGTTTTTGGTCTTATTGCTAGGGTATAGCTTTAGGGTGTTCCCTACATTGCCCTACCAACTAGTTTGGTTTCGGTCCTCCCCCCAGGACATAGAGCGATTATTGTATGTACCACTATTCCTGTATTTGAGAGAGGGGACCTCTGTTGTTCTCTTGAGTGCTCACACTTCAGGAGTCTGTTCCTTAAAAAAAAGAGAGAGAAAAGGGGAGAATGAGGGAGTCAGAGCCTTCTTCAGGTAGTTTTCAGGGGGAAGGGGATTTGTTCCCACATACTTGGTGGTGGTTCTCAACAGCACACCTGAGCCACATGACTTCCCATCATTTCTTCTGAGCCCTGGCAGTTGAGCTCATGCTGTGGTAGTTAGCTGAGGCTTCTCAGAGCCTTAAGACTTCCTTTTCGCATGTCTGTCCCTGGGCGCATGCCCCCCGATGTGCTAACATCAAGTGCAGTGTCATGACGACATGCACATTCACAGGAGTGTGCATGCCCAGTACTTTTACAAGTGCCTGACATGGTGGCTCAGTTTTTACTGTCTACTCAGCGCTGTTGCTTAATGCAATCTTTTCCTACTACAGCAGTTGAATTGGGAGACTGGTAGGAAACTTTTTTCTGATGGTGATTTTAGTCACAGAAGGGGGTGGTGTCCATGGCAGTATTCTTTCCTTTCTTCATATACTGCAGGCAGCAGTGTCTTTGTTTTTGAGCTTCTGTTGCACTAGTGTTTTAGCACTATGGCTAATCGGAGACCTCTAGTGTTAAAACAATGTAAGACCTGCAAAAGAGTAATGAGACCCTCTCTGCCAGGTTTCTATTGCCTCCCAGTTTGTTTCTCAAACTTTTATGTCTCTTACAGTTCCCACTAGTTGAAACTCCGAATGGGGGGCATTGCACCTGATGTACCATGGCAGGTAGTAAGGTAAACACTGAGGTACAGAGCTCGACACAAGGCAGGACAGGGGTAAATGGAAAAATAGACAAGGACAATAAGAGCAGGGATGGGGGGAAAAAGGATAAAGCCAACATTAAATGGAGGGCAATGAGTACCAATGCCCATAGTCTGGGAAACAAGCTTCCTGAGCTAGTAGCCCTGATGGAAGGTAAACAATTGGATATTGTGGCAGTCTCGGAAACGTGGTACACCGAGAACCATGACTGGGATGTCAACATACCAGGGTACACAATCTACAGAAGGGACAGGGAAGGTAAAAGAGGAGGTGGAGTAGCTCTATACATAAGGGAAGGGATCAAAGCTACAGAACTAAAAAGTAAAGGGAGGACAAGAGGCACTCTGGTCACCTTGGAGACAGGGAATGGCATCAAAATCCACACAGGGTTGTATACAGATCCGCTCTCAAGGAGGAAATGGACAACAAAATGATAGAGGACATTCTCAAAATGGCTGAAAAGGGAGATACTATTGATGGGGGACCTGAATATGCCAGATGTTAACTGGATAACATGTACTGCAGCCACATTCAAGAGCAGGGTCATTCTTGATGCCCTGCAGGGGGCAGGCCTTAGACAGCTAATGCTGGAACCCACTCGGGAGGGAGCAATACTAGACCTGGTGCTCTCAAATTTATTTATTTATTTATTTTATTTATTTAGCTTTTGTTGACTGGGTAAGTGCACTAGACAAATCCTGCCTATTTTCAGGCACGACCCGGGGGGTTGGGGGATACAGATGAATGCCAACTGACCTTGAACCAGATTAAGCTGTTGGTGGTATTTTTAGTGAATGAGGGAATTTGGCCAGGACACCGGGGAAATTCCCCTACTCTTTTCGATAAGTGCCATGGGATCTTTAACATCCACCTGAACTACCACCAATCCAGGCAGATGGGACCTCGGTTTAACGTCTCATCCGAAAGACGGCACCTCAGAAATGCAGCACCCCTCTTATGCTGCATTACAGTGTCAGTACTGGGATATTAACCCAAGTGCCAGATGTGGGAACTGAACCCACAGCCCTCTGATCTCCCGGCCTCAGAGGTGAGTGTGCTACCTACTGAGCCACTGACACTGCTAAATGGAGAGAGGATCACAAATTTAGAAGTCAGTAGACATCTGGGAACAAGCGACCACTGCACAGTGTGCTTCACAATGAGCACAACCATGGAGCCATACGAAAACAAGGATACTGGACTTTAGAAGGGCTGATTTTGGCAAAATGGGTGAATACCTGAAAAATGCACTAACAAATGACCAAAAAGGAGGGGTGGAAGAACAATGGAGAAAAATCAAAATTGCCATCATAGAGGCAACAAGCCTTTGTGTGAAACAAATAAAGAAAACAAAGTGGAGTAAAAAAACACTATAGTTCTCAAAAGAGGTGGCAAGGAAGGTTAAGGAGAAAAAGGCTGCATTCAAAAAGTATAAGGAATCACAGAAGGAGCACGACAGGAACTGTATCAATTAAAGCAGAAAGAAGTGGGAAGGCAGTCAGACTAGCAAAGGCCCAAACCGAGGAAAAAATAGCCAACTCAGTTAAGAAGGGATAAAACCTTTATAGGTACATTAGGGAGCACAGAAAGGTTAAGGAGGGATAGTGAAGATTAATAAAGGAGAGGGAGGTGGGCAGAGGGAGACAGTGAAAAGGCAGAGATACTGAATGAATACTTTTGCTCAGTATTCACAAAAAAAGATGAGGAGTAGTTACCTAAACCAGACACTAGAAGCACTCTGGGTAGGGGGTTGACACCAGTCCATTCACAGAAGAAAGAGTCCTGAAAGAACTCCTAAAACTCAAGGTGGATAAAGCAATGGGGCCTGATGGGATTCACCCCAGAATCCTAAAAGAACTAAGGGAGGACCTAGTGACACCACTGACCATGCTTTTTAACAAATCATGGCAGGATGGGGTGGTACCTGAGGACTGGAGGAGGGCAGATGTGATTCCCCTTCACAAAAGTGGGAGCAAGGCAGAAGCAGGAAACTACAGCCCTTTCAGTTTGACCTCAGTGGTAGGGAAAATGATGGAATCACTTCTGAAAGAAAGAATTGTGGAGTACCTAGAGGCCAGCGGGGCACAAGACCCAAAGCAGCATGGATTTACAGCAGGAAGGTCATGTCCGATGAATCTAATTGATTTCTTTGACTGGGTGACCAAAGTAATAGACCGGGGGTCGGGGGGGCTGTGGATATGGTCTACCTAGACTTTAGCAAAGCATTTGACACAGTCCCACACAAAAGATTAATAATCAAGTTAGCCAGTCTGGGAGCGGGTCCCAGGGTGGTAGCCTGGGTAGCAAACTGGCTGCACAACAGGACGCAGAAGGTAATAGTGAATGGAACACATTCCGAAGAAAGGGGGGTTACTAGTGGAGTACCTCAGGGCTCAGTACTGGGTCCAGTCCTCTTTAACATCTTTATAGGTGACATTGCAGAGGGTCTGGAGGGAAAGGTATGCCTCTTTACAGATGACACAAAGATCTGTAACAGAGTTGATACACAAGGCGGGTAGAAAAGATGAGAAGGGACTTGGCAAGGTTGGAGGAATGGTCAGACATCGGCAACTAGATTCAATGCAAAGAAGTGCAAAGTAATGCACCTGGGAAACAAAAACCCAGGAGAAGAGTACATAATAGCAGGGGAGGCACTAACAACAACTAAAATGGAAAGGGACCTAGGGGTAGTCATATCAGATGACCTAAAGGTGGGTAAGCAATGTGAAAAGTCAGTAAGGAGAGCCAGGGGGATACTGGGATGCATAGGAAGGGGCATCACAAATAGAAAAGGGGAAGTGGTTATCTCCCTGTACAGACAGTTGGTGAGACCCCATCTGGAGTACTGTGTGCAGTTTTGGAGACCTTATCTACGCAAGGACATAGACAGGATGGAAGCAGTCCAGAGGAGGGTAACTAAAATGGTGCAGGATCTGCAGCAGAAACCATATGAAGAGAGACTGAGAGAGCTTAATATGTATACTCTTGATGAAAGGAGGGACAGGAGGGACATGATAGAAATGTTCAAGTACCTCAAGGGAATCAACAAAGTCCAGGAGTGTAGCATCTTTCAGAAAAAGAGATGTGTAAGAACAAGGGGGCACAATTTAAAGATAGAGGGGGGATGGCTCAGGGGTAATGTGAGGGAAATTTTTTCACAGAGAGAGTGGTGGATACATGGAACAGCCTTCCTGAGGAGGTCGTTGGGTCTAAAACAGTGGGGGAATTCAAACATGCATGGGACAGACACAAGGCAATTATAGTGGGGGGTTGCAGGAAGTAGGCTGTTGGTTAACTAGAATCTGCAGCTTATCCAGTAGGTAGGGAAATGGGCAGACTGGGTGGGCCAAGTGGTCCTTATCTGCCGTCAAAGTCTATGTTTCTATGTTTCTACCAGCTGGCAGTGGCAAAGCAGAATTGCGTAATTCTTTATGGTTACTCTTAGGAGAACTTTTGAGCCCTAATGTTCAACAGGACATCCATTTGGACACATCTGACCCCAGGCTAGGCCCCTCAGATCGGGGGGTCCACTAAGATATGTCCAGGTGCGCAAGAGCAGGACAAATCTGCTAATGTGGATCTGCAGGAAGACCCTGTCCTCAACCATATGGGGGGTCAAGATGAAGATGAAGATGTTGCGGATCGTGGGAAAAATCCTGACTTAAAGCAGTTACTTGATGGCAATGATGAGGATGAACCCTCAGAGGAGGAGGAGGAGGAGGAAGGGGAGTGCACAGAGCCAAAAAAGAGGATTCCTATCCCTCCACTGTTTGATACAAAATGTTTGTCCTGTCTGATAACTGAGGCTTGTAGGACATTACAGCTGAAAGAGGTGCAATCCATGGAGGCCTTAGATATGAACCATATCCTGTCCGTATCCTCCTCCACTCCAAAGTGTTTTCCAGACTTTATTCACTGTGACCAGATTATTGAACAAGAATGGACAGTTGCAGACCAATGAAAATACCTGCCAAAACCCAAGTTACGATGTTTTCCCTTTATGGAGGAAAATATCTGCAAGTGTGAAACCCCTCCCCTGGCTGATAAAACTGTACATAATTCCATGAGGCACATGACTATCCCAATTGAAGGGCCTTTGGCCTTAGCAGGTATGCACAACAAGCGAGTAGATGCTTCATGCAGAAGAGCCTTTGACTGCAATGTCACAAACCTCTGCACCTCGTATGCTGCCTTTATTGTTGTCAGAGCTTTAAATTTGTGGGTTAGAAATCAGGCCAGTTTCTCCACAACTACAGCAGCCCCTGAGTTGTGGATGAGTTTAGAGAATCTGAGCAAAGGGTCTCCCTTGGAAGTCCCTCCAGAGTTGATCCTGAAAATCGATGCCAGTCTGTTGGAGTGGGGAGCAGTGCTGGACCACCACATACAAGGGACTTGATCTTCACAGGAACAGCACCTACACATCAACATCCTGGATATGAGTGGTGTGTGCCTCACTCTCCTCTGTTTTCGAAATCGGGTCCAGTCAAGAGCAATGAAAATAAGGTCAGACAACGTTGTCACGGTGGTATACATATACAATCAAGGGGACACAAAGAGCAGAGAGATGCTAAAAGAAGCCACTGATCTCCTGCTGTGGGCAGAGGAGAACCTTCTCTTTCTGTCAGCACTTCACTTGGCGGGAGAGTTGAACTTTCAGGCCAGTTGGCTAAGCTGCAAGAATGTCCACCCTGAGAATTGGATGCTGAACCTGGAGGTATTCAACCTTCTGTGCAAAAGATTCAGTCATCCACAGATCGACCTGTTCACCTCCAGCCAGAATGCACAAGTGCAGAGATTCTTCAGCTGCTACTGGTGTCCACAGGCAGAGGCAGTGGACGCTCTGTCACAGACATGGAATTTCAACACAGTGTATGCCTTTCCTCCTATGCTGCTCCTTCCCAAGGTCATATGCAAAATAAAATACTCAAGAGGAAGCTTTCTTCTGATAGCTACAGAATGGCCCACAAGGCTGTGGTTCTTGGACCTAGTGAACGTAGCTCAACACGTTCCGTTTCAACTCTCAATACTGGGGGGAACTTCTCTCCTAAGGTCCCATTCTGTGTCCAAGTCTGGGAATGATGCAGTTGCAGCCTGGCTCCTGAAAGGTGGAGACTCCTGAAACAAGGTTTCTTGAAAAAGGCAGTGAACACCCTGATAGTCTTCTGAAGGAATTCCACATCGGCAACTTATGCTCACATGTGGACAACCTTTTCGGCTTAGGCCAGAGAGAGAAAGGTATCTAGCCTTCTAAAGTCATGGTTCTGCAAATTTTGGACTTTTTACAGGAAGGATTAGAAAAAGGTCTGGCCCTGAGCACCTTGAGAGGTCAGGTGTCAGCCCTTGGAGCCTCCTTGGGCTCATCCTTAGGCACAAACCGGGAGTTTACTCATTTTCTGCAAGCTGTCAGCAGGACCCAACCTTTGTTTTGATCCCATGTTTGTCCATGGGATCCGAATCTGTTACTGAATGCTCTTTGTAAAGAGCCCTTCAAACTGCTGTGGTTGGTTCCCTTGGATGTGTTGTCCTACAAGTGTGCTTTTTAGTTGCTATGTGTTCAGCCAGGAGGATTGGTGGTGAGCTCCAGGCCTTGTCTCACAGAGAACCTTACCTTGTCATGCCTAAGGACAAGGTGGTTCTGAGAATGGTTCCATCTTTCATTCTGAAGGTTCCTACAGCTTTTCATGTGAATCAGGAAATCTTCTCCTATCCTTCTATCGACAACCAACTCACACAAAAGAGAAGGAGTTGCATGAGCTGGATTTGCACCGGGCAGTTAGAATATACTTTAGACGGGCTGTGGAGTTTAGGGAATCAGATAGATTGTTCATACTTTTTGGAGCAGTCAAAAAAGGACAAAAAGGCTCCAAGGCCACCCTGGCAAGGTGGGTGAAGGCATACATTGCCAAGGCTTATGTCGCAGTAAAGAAGAGGGCTCTGGCTCTCATCAAGGTGCACTCCACCAGAGCTATGGCCACCTCTTGGGTGGAGAAAGGTGAGGCATCTGTCTTAGAGTTGTGCAAAGCAGCAATGTGGTACTTCATCCATACATTCATCCAGCACTACAGACTGTATGTTCAAAGTTCCACCAATGCAGCCTTTGGTCGCAGAGCTCTGCAGACAGCAGTTGACAGGTAGCTTCTTTTTCCTTTTTGCAGTTTGCATATAGAACAATATTTTCCCCACACCCATTTTTTTAATGGGTCCTGCTTTTTAGAACCAATTTGTTCCGAATACCCATTGACAATGTTGACAATGAGGAGTGCTACAGAAAGAAATTTCTTTATAGAGAGAAGGAGATCAGCAACCCTATAGCAAGGAGATGATTTACTGAGTACATTGAATTGAATTCTTAATTCAGGGGCCTGTAACAGTAAGTAGAAGTCAATGTTTTGGTTCTCTGTTTTTTGGGTTGTCTTTAATTGGTGTAACTTTAATTTGCCAGGGAGGTAATCTGGCTGGGAGAATATTTGCAGTCATTTGTGACTAGAGCTGTTACTGAAACTCTGTGAAAAAGGTGTTTGATAAGGGGAGGAGCTGAGGAAGGCTTGAGGGACTGTGTATTACAAATAGGAGCTGACTGTGGACTCTGTTTGCTGCAGAAGCTGAGAGAGGGAGAGCGGCTACCAGCTACCTTAAACTACAGCTGTTTTGCGCCATGTAGGGTACAGAAGAAAGTTTTTTCCTTTACCAGATTGTTTATTGTTTGTAGACACCGAGTACCAAAGGAACACCTCCCCCACACACCCCATTCCCCAACCACCCCCTGGGTGTTCTACCTCTATAGTGGAAGGCCAGACCACACCTACTTAAAGACACAGGAACAGCTAGACAGCACAAGCTGGTATAGTGGCAGAATTATGAAGGGTGTAGCTAGCAAGTAGGTCCACAGGGGCACATCTGCAAGAGGAGGAGAGAGAAGCAGTAAGTCACTACAGAAGGAGAGAAAGACAGAGAGAGAGAAGGAGAAGAAAAAGAAGGGTTAGCTGTCGAAGGTCTGTCTCTGAGCAAGTAAGAAGGAGACTACTGAGGAATACAGAAACGTCTTGTCCCAGAAGAGGAAGGTCATGAGCTGTAAGGGCACAGAGGCAGTAGGAAAGTAGGGAGAAAAAACAAACAAAAAAGATAAGAGAGAGGAAAGAGTAAGCATACAAAACAAAAGTCGAGGGGCCACAAATAAGACATGATGGGAGTGGTGCAGTGCAGTGGCTGTGGAATGGCAGTCTTCCAGGAGACATTCTGGAGGATGTGGTGTTATCCTATCTGCAGATACCTCTCTGGGCTGAGGGAGGAGGTTGCTTGTCTCCTGGCTGAGTTGGCTGGGATTTGAGGGGGACCTCCTCTCCCACCCAGGGACCACCAGGGCTGCTGCCACCGCCTCAGAAGTTGCCAAGAAGGAGGAGCGGTTGGACAACAGTGGGCTCAGGGAGGGTGAGGGTGGTGGAAGAGAGGCACATCCCTCCAGTTGTACCTCTCCACAATCCATACACCATTCTGGCAAAGCATGGTTCCTCAATGGCGGCACCCACAGTGGAGACCAAGGAAGATGCTGGGAAACTCCACAAAGGAGACCCACAGGAGGGTGGCGCAGGACCCCACAGGGAAACAACTCCTGGTAGGGGACTTAATTGTTAGGGGGGCTAGAACTATGGGAGGGAGGGGAGAGGGAGATAAGGTGCCTGCCCTGCACCATGGCTTAGAGGGACAGGGAGTGAATCCTCAGGATCACAGGGGCAGCTGCACGGGGAGGTAGCTACACATCATTGTCCACCTAGGGACAAATGACCTGGCTAGGAATGGAATCATAGCAGTGTAGGGGGAGTTTGTGGAGTTGGGGAGGGGCCTTAGACAAGTAGCACACATAGTAACCTTCTCTGAGATGCTGCCTGTCTATGGCATGGGTGAGACTAGGGTGTCCTGCACCATGAGGTTCAATCAGTGGTTGAAAAACTGATGCAGAGCTCAGGGTTTTGGCTTCATTGGGTGGGGGGTGCACCTGGAGGGATACAGGCCTATACTGGGACGATGGTCTGCATCTGTCCAGGAGGGGAACCAGGATCCTAGGTGATAGGTTTAAATGCTTCACTGGCAAGCATTTAAACTAGCCAAGGAGGGAGGGAGGCACTGAAAAGAAGCAGGAGAATCCCAGCACCCCCACAAAACAGGGTAGTTAGCGAGGTAGACACCAAAATAAAGACATTGATAGGGAGAAGGGCAGGGGGTAGATGGAGAAAAACACAAAGGCAGTAAGAATATGAATGGGGCTAAAATGGGTAAGGCCATCAAAAAATGTAGGGCAATGAGTACCAATGCCTGTAGTCTGGGTAATAAGATCCCTGAACTACAGTAGTGGCCTTGATGGAATAGAGAAGCCCGGATATCGTCGCAGTCACAGAAACATGGTACACAGAGAACCATGACTGGGATGTCAACATACCAGGGTACACAATCTACAGGAGGGACAGGAAGGGTGGAAGAGGAGGAGAAGTAACTCTCTATGTAAGGGAAGGGATCAAAGCAATAGAATTAAGGTGTAAACAGGGAGGAGAGGAGGCACTGTGAGTCACCCTGGAGACAGGAAATGGCACAACAGTCCGCACAGGGGTTGTATACAAACCCCTGTCTCAGGGGGAAGAAATGGACAAAGAAATGATAGAAGGCATCCTTAGGCTGGCAAGAAAAAGGGAGAAATTGTTGATGGGGGACCTGAATATGCCAGATGTTAACTGGAGCCTTTGCTGCAGCCACATCCAAGAGCAGGATCATTCTTGATGCTCTACAGGGTACATGCCTCAGACAGCTAGTGTTGGAACCTACTCGGTATGGAGCAGTCTTAGACCTGGTACTCTCAAAAGGGGATAGAGAGAGGATCTCAGATTTAGAAGTGGGGTAGCCATCTGGGAACAAGTGACCACCAAACAGTGTGGTTCACAATAAACACAGCCATAGAGTCAAGCCATACAAATGTGAGGGTACTGGACTTTACGAGGGCTGACTTTGGCAAAATGGGTGAGTGCCTAAGAAAAGCACTAGCAAACAGGCAAGAAGGAGTGGTGGAGGAACAATGGGGAAACATAAAACTGCCATCACAGAGGTAACAAGCCTTTGTGTGAAGCAAATAAACAAATCAAAACGAAGGAAAAAAACACTATGGTTCTCAAAAGAGGTGGCTTGGGAAGGTTAGGTAGAAAAATATAGCATTTAGGAAGTGTAAGGAAACACAGAAGGAGCAGGACAAAGAACTGTATCAGTTAAAGCAGAAGGAAGCGGGGAAGGCAATGAGAATAGTAAAAGCCCAAACCGAGGAAAAGATAGCCAACTCGGTTAAGAAAGGGGATAAAATCTTTCATAGGTACATTAGGGAGCAAAGAAAGACCAAGGGTGGGATAGTGAGGCTTAATAAAGGAGAGGGTGAATAGGCAGAAGGTAACAGTGAAAAAGCAGGGATACTGAATGAATACCTCTGCTCAATATTCACAAAAGAAGAGGAGGGGGAGGGTACCTAATCCAATCAATAGAAGCGCTCTGGATGGGGGGTTGATACCAGTCCATTCACAGAAGAAAGGGTTTTGGAAGAACTCCTGAAATTGAAGGTGCACAGATCAATGGGACCTGATGGGCTTCATCCCAGAATTCTAAAAGAACTAAGGGGAGAAATAGTGACACCACTGACTACCCTTTTTAACAAATCATGGGAGGATGGTGTGGTACCTGAGGACGGCAAGAGGGCAGATGTGATTCCCCTTCACAAAAATGGAAGCAAAGCAGAGGCAGGAAACTACAGTCCTGTTAATTTGACCTCAGTGGTAGGGAAAATGATGGAATGACTTTGAAAGAAAGAATTGTTGAGTACCTGGAGGCCAGCAGGGCACAGGACCCAAGGCAGCATTGAATCACTGTGGGAAGGTCATGTCAGACAAATCTAATGGATTTCTTTGACTGGGTGATCAAAGTAGTAGACCAAGGAGGGGCTGTGGACAAGGTCTACCTAGACTTTAGCAAGGCATTTGACACAGTCCCACACAAAAGATTAATAAACAAGTTAGCCAGCCTGGGAGTGGGTCCCAGGGTGGTAGCCTGGATATAAAACTGGCTGGACAACAGGACACAGGGGGTAAGAGTAAACAGAGTCCTCTCCGAAGAAAGGGAGGTTACTAGCTGGGTACCACAGGGTTCAGTACTGGGACCCGTTCTTTTTAATGTCTTTATAAGTGACATTGCAGAGGGACTGGAAGGAAAAATATGCCTCTTAGCACATGACACAAAGATCTACAACAGGGTTGATACATGGGGTGGGGGGTGGAAAGGATGAGAAGGAACTTGACAAGGTTGGAGGAATGGTCAAAAGTATGACAGCTTAAATTCAGTGCAAAGAAGTGCAAAGTAATGCACCTGGGAAACAAAAACCCAGGGGAAAAGTACACAATGGGGGGTTACTAAGAACAAAAATGGAAAGGGACCTGGAGGTAGTTACATCAGATGACCTAAAGGTAAGCAAGCAATGTGAGAAGGCAGTAAGGAGTGCTGGGGGGATACTGGGTTGTATAGGGAGAGGCATCACCAGTATAAAACAGGAAGTTGTTATCCCTCTGTACAGTCAGTTGGTGAGACCCCATCTGGAGCACTGTGTGCAGTTCTGAAGACCCCACCTCCGCAAGGACATAGACAGGATGGAGGTAGTCCAGAGGAGGGCACTTAAATGGTGCAGGGTCTGCACCAGAAGCTATATAAAGAGAGACTAGAGGAGTTTAATAATATGTATACCCTTGAGGAAAAGGGGGGCATGATAGAAACTTTCAAGTACCACAAGGGAATCAGCAAGTCCAAGAGGGTAGCATCTTTCAGAAAAAGAGATGTGCAAGAACAAGGGGGCACAATTTAAAGATAGAGGGGGGACAGCTCAGGGGCAACATGGGGAAGTATTTTTTCATGGAGAGGGTGGTAGATGCATGGAACGGCCTTCTTGAGGAGGTCGAGGGGTCAAAAATGGGGGAATTCAAGAATGCACAGGACAGACATAAGGTAATTCTGGTGGGAGTTAGGAAGAAGTAGGCTGTTGGTTAACTAGGATCTGCAGCTTATCCAATAGGTAGGGAAATGGGCAGACGGGGTGGGCCAAGCGGTCCTTATCTGCTGTCAAAGTCTGTGTTTCTATGTTCTATGTTATCATAATTTCCTTTTCTATTAGCTCCAACATTGTCAGTGGGATCTGCCCGGGAGCCTTGCTCTTGTGGGAGAATATTGTCTGATATGCCAGTACGGGGATGTTTGTCATTTTTTAATGAAATTCTGATTGTAAGTCTGTCTGGACATCCTTCTGTGTTTTACCTGCTGTGATGTTAGATAGATAAATAGATAGATAGATAGACAGACAGACAGACAGACAGACAGACAAATATTAAGCAAGCATTTGTCAATGCTGAATGTTTTCTTGCTGGCATTGGCATTGGTAGTGCAGGAGTTAGAGAGATGCATAATAGGAATGGCAGTGAAGTATGGAACTGACGCCAACCCCACCCCACTCTGCAGAGACTGACAGGCATTGAGGTGTGCCTTTGGGTCGTCGACCATAACGCTCATGCCATTTCACCTCACCCTACCCTGTAGTCTCTGACAAGTGTCACATTGTGCCTTGGCATCAACGGGCCTTACACTCACCCCATTCCATAAGGAAATACATTGAGATGGGTGCAGTATAGGAGAATGGGGTGAACTTTGGGCTCGAAGAGTCCAAGGCACACCTTGATGCCTGTCACTGGCTGCAGGGTGGGGTTGGGGGTAGAATGGCATGAGCATTACAGCTGACAATCCAAAGTCACACTCCTAATGCCTGTCAGTCTCTACAGGGTGGGACATTATGGTTACACCAAATTTTCAACATAGGCATTTTGGGACCTCTGCTTGTGAACAGTGGCACTGTGATTTTGTTAATCTGTCCCGAACATTGATTTCCCACAGTGACTGCACCATTCTGCTTTCAGATGTGCAAAAACACATTTCAGGTAGGATGTGAAAAATGACAGGTGTACTGTTCATAAGGAGGTGTGAAGAAATGGCAATGTTGAAAATCTGGAGTGAAAATATTAAAAATTCTCGAACTTATGAGCATGCGCAGAAAGTGTGCAACACACGCTTGTAACAGTCATTTTGTGGAATTGTTTCACCAAATTTTCAACATAGGCATTTTGGGACCTCCACTCATGAACAATGTCACTGTGATTTTCTTAATCTGTCCCAAATGTTGATTTCCCACAGCGACCACGCCATTGTGTGCCAGATGTGCAAAAACACATTTCGGGCAGGATGTGAAAAATGATAGCTGTATTGTCTATAAGGAGGTGTGAAAAACTAGCAATGTTGAAAATCTGGAGTGAAAATTATAAAAAATTTTCGAACTTACGTGCGTGCGTGGAAACTGCACAATGCACACTCGTAACACAGTCATTTCTGGAATTTTTTCACCAAATTTGCAACATAGGATTTTTGGAAGCCCACCTCATGAACAGTGACACTGTCATTTCATTAATCAGTTCCAAAAGGTGATTCCGCGCACTGACCTCGAAATAAACTTTTGGGACCGAATAACAAAATAACAGTGACTGAGTTCACGAGGTGGGGTCCCAAGAGCCCCATGTTGAAAATTTGGAGCCCAAAGTCACAGAAATGGCTGAGATATCCACCTAAGTTGAACCCCCCCCCCCATTGATGCCATTATACAGCTTACTGTGATTTTCTTCAGTTCGCAGTTGACTTTGAAGAGTGCAGATGTGTTCTCGCTCCACCAAAGGTCATCACGCCAGGCTCCAGAGGTAAGCATGGGGTGGGGGGTGCGGGGAGATGGGGTGCACAGAGGATGGGTACGGGTTGGAGGAGGTGAGCCGTCGTGACCACAAGGGACCGTTTTCTGCTTTACAGGGTGAAAAAAAAATGAACAAAGGGGGAAGGTTTTTTTCTTTCAGGGTGTGACAAAAACATTTTGGCACACTGGGGTGGGCTCCCGGTGTGTTACCTGTGTTTTTTGGGGACAGGGGACTGAAGCCGACAGGGATTGGGCCCCCTGCTGGCAAAGAAAGCATGTCTGTGTTTGGGGGGGAGGCATGATGCCGAGGGGGATTGGGCTCCCCCATCAGCAAACAAACTGGGGAGGGGGCATGCCAATGGGGGGATTGGGCACCCCCGACATTGGCTTTTGCAGGACTGTGAGAGGTGGACAGCGGCAGCCACCACCATGTTTATTGAAATGTTTCAGCAGGCAAGGCATGCCCTAAAATGACAGGGTGCTCCCTTATTGCAGCGGTGAAATTCTTTCAAGTTGATGGCATGCTTCTGAACTGCTGTCATAGACAGTGTGCTTACTCATTGGTGCCACAGAGACCAGCCCAAAAAAGCAGTGGCGCCATTGGCCACAACACGGCTGCATCTCCACAATCTGCTACTCCAGCAAGCTGTCACAAAATGTTGCTTCCACTGCGTGTGCAAGACAACATAAAAAAGGAGTAGTTTCACATTTTAATATTGGTTACTGGAAGACAGAATTAACCAGTTTGACTTTTGTGATAAATAAAGATGCCTCCTTTGTTACAAGTGAGTGCTTACACTGTTTGCAGTTCATTTCCAGTGTTACCTGTTTTTCATTAGTTCCTTTGGCAAGTCTTCTTGAGTTGGCTCGATTCTGCAAAGAATTTCCACAACCCTGGAGAAATAGACAGCGAGCCTTGGTCCATCCTTCCTCTCACCTGACATGGTAGGGGACTGTTGTACTGTACCTTATTTTGGTTAGAGCTTTGTCTATGTTGACAGCTTACAGTATTTCTGTACATACTTAGGGGCACCCATGTAGACAAAAGTGTCTGGAGAGTTGCTGCTGTCCGGAATATTTATGTGCCCAATATTCTATATTGCTACAGAACAGCCAGGAACCGTTGCACCAAGCTAATCCGTCTCGCCAAAGCCAACTATCACAAGGCCCAGCTTTGCAATTCTTGGGGTGATGGGAAAAGATTCTGGGATAATATCAAAAGCATCCTTGGAAAGGAGGACAAGAAACACCCTCAGCTGCTGAGTATCAGTAACACCCCCACTACAGATCCTCTAGCTATTGCAGAAGCCTTCAATAAGGCCTTCAATGATCTTATGCCAGTGCTACCACCTGCCTATTTTCAGACTGGCTTGACCCACTCCAACAATGTATCTGCCCAGTGTTCTCACCCAAGCTTCTACTTTAAAAGGGTGACGGTGAAGGTGGCCCTTACTGTGGTTAAGAAAATACTAGGTAAGACCAGACTGGGCAGTGATGGGATAGACATGAAACTTCTATCCCTCACTCTGGACGTTCTTATAGTGCCCATTACCACACTGTATAATAAGTCCCTGGCCCTGGCCCAATTCCCAGAGGTTTGGAAGCAGGCCCTAGTTACACCATTGCATAAAGGAGGTGATAAGTCTCTGGTAGACAACTTCAGACCCATCTCGATCATCTCCCCCCGTCCAAGGCACTGGAAAAGATTGTGGGGAGTCAATTTGTCGACTACCTCAATAAGTATAATCTACTATGCCCCAACTAGCATGGCTTCAGACAAAATCACAGTACCACCACTGCCCTACTGGACTACACAAACTATGCACACAAGGCCCTGGATGAAGGTAAACTGGTGGGGTCTGTCTTTATTGACCTCACCAAAGCCTTCAATACAGTCAACCACCCCATGTTGCTGACCCAATTGCGAAACATGGGTGTGGCACCCAATGCCCTTTGCTGGTTCCAAGACTACCTGATATGGAGAAACCTGTATACCATCACTGCAGTGACTGCCCGATGGCAAAGACCAGCACAGCACCAGAAATCAAACAAAACCCGTCCATCGTTGTGCTAGTCTTTGCGGTGATCGGGACTGCATCGCTAGGTGATTTCCCCCCTCCCCGGTCCAACTCCGACTCGGAGTTAGAATCCTAGAGACCGGGGGGGGGAACAGGAGGCAGAGCCCCCTGATAGTGTGCGCTGTCATCGCCATGGCTACAATGCCGACAGTCAGCATTGTAGCTGTCGCTGTAGGGGATGTCGGTGCTAGCGCTGTCAAAGCACTATGGGTAAACCGGAGAAACCAATGTGTCAAAATTGGGTGAACAGTATCCAGAGCAAGAGAGGTATCATTAGGGGTACCCCAGGGATCAATACTGGGGCCTCTACTCTTCAGTCTCTTCTTAAATGACCTTCCCACAGCCTGCGACACCAAACTCATACTGTATGCAGATGATGCTGTGCTCCTCAGCAGCAGCATGTCTCAGATTGCCCTGCAAGCTGAGCTGCAGAACTCCTTCTCGAAACTGGAGGACTGGTTCTGTAGTCATAAGTTGCTACTAAACTATGAGAAGACCAAGGCCTTGCTTATGTCCAGCCCCTACAACAAAAATAACCACCACCACTCATCATCTCCAACTCATGCAGTGAGCCGCTGGAAAAAGTTCACTTGTTCAAGTATCTGGGGTTCATAATAGATGATACCCTCATGTTTGCACACCATATTGACTCTCTGGTCAAGACAGTCAATACCAAGATTGATGACCTGTACAGGCACAGGTAATACCTCTCTCCGGGGACCCTCCACCTCTCAGTCCACAGCTCAATTATATCTACTATTGACTATGGACTAGTGGTCTATGAGGCGGCAACAGATCCAGTGCTCAAGAGGGTTCAGACTGCGCTCAACAAAACCTGCAGACTCACCCTGGATGCTGAGCATGGCACTCACACCTGTGCTCTGTATGAACGTGCAGACTGTCTGTCATTAAGAAACAGGGTCAAATTCCAGACTTGCATGCTAGGGAAGAAGGCTCTATTGGGTAAAACATCACTTGTGTAGGCAATTTGATCAAGGCGGCCAACTCATTACAGGTCACCAGAGGGAGGACTAGATAGGCATTGGTGATCCCCTTCCATCACACCTCACTTCGGCCACGTGCATTTGCCTGCCGGGTCCCCTATGGATGAATGAACTTCCTGGGAACCTCTTGGCCACCAATTGTCTGCCACAATTCAAAACTGACCTCAAACAGCACCTAATAACACTCTTTAAGTGCACTTGCCCCTGAGTCCAGCCTTCCTGCTGTCTCTGCCCCCCAGCAAGCACTAGGCAGGCCTCAGGTACCCCCTCACTCTGTCCCATCTCATAACTTGCCCCAGTAATCAGTTTGCATCATGCTCCTTTGGCACCTGCCACCCCCTCCCCCAATTCACAGTCCCGTGAGTTTCCCAAACAGTCACTACTAATGCTGGCTGCCTGACCATGCCCCCTCACACCCAACCATTTTACTCTAGCATGTCATCTCTGCTCAGCCTCCCCTCACCCCACCATTTCTCCCTATACCTTATCGTCCCTCTTTCCCATCCTCTCACCTCCACCGCAGTACTTACCTCTCCCTCTCGTATCTCCCTTCTTCACCCCTCTGCCTGCTATCCCTGTCCCTTGGAACTACTGACAAGGCACTTTGTGGCTGCTTATTCCTCGCCCCCCAATCCTTATAAAGTGTGTTTTCTTGTTATTTAACTTGTACCTATGTTTCGAGTTATTCTGTAAGTTCTGAATCCAAGCTGTATCGTTCATGTACCTTTGCTTTCTCCTACTGTACTTGGTTTTGCAATCTATGACATGGAACCTTTGTAAAAGAGCTTGTGCTCAAAGGTTTTTTTTTTTTTTCAAAAAAACTAAATAAATAAAATAAATAAATAAATAAATAAATAAATAAATAAATAAATAAATAAATAAATAAATTAGCAGCCTTGGGCAGTGCCATTTCACCTAGTAGTGGTGCACATTACCTATTTGTTCTGAAAGTCTATTGACAATGTTGGAAGTAACAGAAAAGGAAATTACAGTGTATACAAAGAAACGTCTGTCATTTTGACTTTACTGCAGGGTCACATTGTACTAGATGCTCACTGAAGTCTAACTTGGTATTGCCATTTCTTAGCACTAAGCATGCACAAAATATAGTCTCCTTTCATTTGATAAAACTGTGGGACTTGCTGCCTGTCTTAGTATTCAGTTATTTAAGTCATCGCCAAATTTTATCTTTTAAACTCATTTCATGTGTCTAATTACTGTAGTTATTGTTTTCCCTTATTGACCCTGTTGCAGATGTGACACTACTGATGCTTTCAGTATGCTGTATTTTATGTTGCATATGTATGCTATTACTGTACAGTGTTACCATTTAGCACCATGGTCATTCTTGTAAACAGGTAATATTACCCAATGAATCAACCTGGTTAATAAATACATAAACTATACATCTCAAATCAAGGACATTCTCTGCAATTTTGTTTTTGCAAGGTCAAGTATGGGAGCAAACTGAAAAATGTAGAATGTGAACCGATTACTTTAAGAATACTTAGAAAACTTACTTTGCCATCACCGAATTTATGTGGGTCCTCACAAGTCCCAAATACTGGTCAATTTGTGCCTACAAACCGAAGAAGCAGTAAAGGTGACAATTACTGTTAAGTAAATGTGCATAATATTGATAGCTGTTTTGTATTGTTTGCTCTCCAAAACTCACCTGGTATTTATCATATAAGACAGGCAATGTAAACATTGAGATCACAGCTGGGAAAAAAAGTAAATGTAGAATTAGGCAATAAATTAACAGAAACATACTGTACCCATCATTAATACTTGTAACTGCTTGAAAACTTCAGCAATTATTTGGCTAATTACTTGACAGATACAGGAACATAGAAACATATAATTTGATGGCAGATAAGGACCGCTTGGCTCACCTAGTCTGCCCATTTCCCTACCTAACGTATAAGCTGCAAACCCTAGTTAACCAACAGCCTACTTCCTCCTACCCCCCCACTAGAATTGCCTTATGTCTGTCCCATGCATTCTTGAATTCCACCACTGTTTTTGATTCCACAACCTCCTGAGGAAGGCTGTTCCATGTATCTACAACCCTCTCTATGAAGAAATACTTCCTCACAATACCTCTGAGCCATCCCCCCTCTATCTTTAAAGTGTGCCCGCTTGGTCTTGCACAACAATACCAATTTTTTGTAACCAAGATCTGTCATTAGAGAAGCAATTACATCTAAAGTCATCAATTATAACAAGTACTTTCTGTTCTGTAGAAGGAGTCCTTAAACTATTTTAGGATTATGCTGATATGTAAGGGATTATTGTCAGATGTTAGGTGTTGGGGATGTAATGTGTCCCAAATGAAACAGGAATGCACAACAGTAGCTCAAGGTCACAAGAAGATAATTTAGCCTTCATGGCCAGACAATTTTTACCTGATGGTGCTTACAGGGGATTGAATTATTATTTTAAAATGGGCTTTCTGATGGCCAGATGGAGGGTGGTGCTGCTGCCCATATGAGTGACAAAGAATCAATTACCAATCCCAGAATCAGAGTCAGGAAGAAGGGAAGCCATTTGGACAGTCCAAAGGATGTGCACTGGAATAATGTAATAGCCTGTTCATGTTACTTTAAAGTGAATTTCTGACGTGGTTGTTATAAGGTATTGGGCTTCATAGGGACCCTACTAGTTAAGAGACTGCTTTAATTTTCCTCTAGGACTCTTTAAAATTACTAAAAAACGGCTTTAAAAACAGACCCCATAGATTTGTATGGGGCTTGCCCCCGTGCTCTCCCTGGCCACACGTCACAAATTCCGAGAGCGGGGGCAGGGTTGGTGGGCGCCCCGGCACCATGAAGCTGAAAGGGTTCAGCCAGTTACAATCCCTTCCCTGCAAAACTACCAAGTTTAAAATTATAATTTTTGTAGCTGTGAGCTCACGACGATATAAGGTATTGGGCTATGAAGCCCAATACCTTATATCAGAAACTTCCTTTAAGAATAGTGGCAGGCATAGCCCAGGGGGAAGTTCTTCACTAATGCATAGGGTTTCCTGTAGCTATGATGCAGCCGTTAATAAAGCAAGCTGTTTGTTAAACATATCAGTCGGTGGCTAATTGTTTCAGTACCTGCATTTTCCCCAAGAGACTACACGACATGGTGTCAGAAAAAAGATCATGGAGACTGTGTTCAGTAAATTAAAAGTTATTGTAATCCACACAAAAATATGGTGTATGAAAGATATTGTTTTTGGGAGCACATGCAGGCTACAAAAGAAACAGAAAACCAGTATGCCACAGATCTAAAGAACAAAGCCAAAAGTCAAGAGTTTGGCTTGACCACATCAGACACAATTTGCAGCAAGGTTGCATTTGGCTTATAAGATACATGCCTTACAAAACGTTTTTTTTTTAACTCAGCTTTATTGACATATTAACATGTCTTATATGCACTTATTTTACTAGCAATTTAATTACATTAAGTCCAATAGCATCAGAATACATATTTCTTTTCAAGACTTTGGGCCCGAATTTCGAACGTGTTGCTGCCACTGCAATGAACTTGTGGCTGAGAGTTTACCTCAAGTGGCAACTTGTGGTGAACCATGTGGCAAGTGCAATTTTCTAAAATGCATTCTGCAAACCCCTGTCACAAGTCCCATGTAGTGACGCAGCACTGTTATGCCACCTACCCTTTGCGTACCTTTGCATCTGTGGGGGCGCCATGATAGGTGGCTTGCACCACAGTTTTGACGCAAGGTGCCATAAAATAAGGGCACTGTCACAACTTGCATCCCAGGTTATAAAATCAGGTGCAAGTTGCAGCACACACTTTGCCGCAGGTGCAGCAAACTTTGTGGGGACGCAGGGCTGGGCCGCAAGCCCTGTGTCCCCCTTTGAAAATTGGGCCCGTCATGTTACATATTAAGGCCTTGGATATTTGAGGGCAGCAGAGACATTCAGGAGAGAAATCCATTGGAATATGCTTGAGACAGAGCAGAAGCTCGATACTAAAAGAGAGGATTTGAAAGTAGTGTATAAAAGAAGATTTGCTGTTTAAAATCCCAGCATGGTCTTTAGAGGAAAACTACATACAAAAATGACAAAAACACATGTTGTGCATTGGGTTTTTGTTTCTGTGACTATTAGTGATGTTCTGTTCCCTGTGTCTGTGATAAGGTTTTCATTACTTTTCCTTGCCAGTTTTATAGACCGGGGTGGGGGGGGGCACCATGTAAGCTTCTTTTATTGCCTTTGATCTGTTGGAATTTCCCCAGAATGCTTCTGGGAATGTTGTTGTGGGAGTGATGTCAATTAGACTTTCCAAGAGCCCCGATTCTATCAGACATTCAATGGTGTATCGGCTTTATCATCACCCAGTGATAGCACTTTACAAGAAAATTGCCACACATCCATAATAACAGCAGCTACCTATTAGAGAAATCTGACTTTGGCTGGGCTGGGAAGGCAAACAGTTTTTCAAAGTGGTTAACTCTGACAAGCAGTTGCAGTTAGATGCTGTGGCTAGACTGTAACTAGGATCCTGGGCTCTTAATACGTCAAACTGACATCAATCATTGCAAGAGACATTCTGGGAAAATTCCAAGAGATTGAAAGCAAAAAAAGAAGCCTTCATGGCTACCCCCAGGAGCCGTAAAACTGCCAGGGAAAGGTAAAAAAAATTTGCCAGGGACAGAGAAAGGAATGCCGGCAAAAATCTGGGAAACAAAACCCAATGCACAATATTTGTTTTTATAATTTATGCATGATTCACTTTAAGGAATTCTACTAATATTTCCATTTTTTGGCTTCCACCATTATTTATTCGTTTCTCCCTATTTCTGGGGCTCACTCACAACTTTGGGATTTAGTTAAACTTTTTATTTGCCGCTTATACTGGAACCGTCTTCACCATTTATAATCTGTGTTCCTCTCTCACTAGCTTTACTCCTTGATACTTTCTTTTTAATGTTTCTTTCCCTTTTCCTTTATTTATTTATTATTTAATCATTCTCAGATTACAAGTACCTTTGAGCAGAGGACTGCTCATTTACAAAGGTTCCACGTCAATAGTGGGAGAGGTAACAAAGACAGACAAAGGAGACCAAAAATAATCTTACAGTTACCACAAACACCACAGTACGAAGTGGAAACGACAGTCACTGATACATTAGCAATATAAAGGTGGTGCTAAACTAAGTGAAATAGAAGCGAAGGTAAGTTAAGTTAGATCAGAAATATAGGGTGAGAAAGTTGCAGCCTGGTGGCCTTGTCGTGGAGTAGTAAGGTAGGCGGAGATCGGGGGAGAAATGGGAGAGTAGGGGGGGTGAGAGACAGGGGCAAAAGGAGGGGAGAAAAAGGGGGAGGAAAGAAAGGGAAAGAAAGACGTGCAGGGAGATCTGTAAAAGCCAGGGGTCTGACATGACGGTGAAGTGATTTGCAGGAAATAAGGGGAGTGAAATATAGAGGGGTGGGTGTAAGGGGGGAGAAAAGGGAACAGAGGAGGTCCAGTCATGGGTCGTATTTATTTTATGCATATACTTTTTTGTATATTATGCATACATTATGTTTAAGCATCTGTGTAGCTTAACTATGTAGGAAAAACTACTTAGATACAATCAGCAGATGTTCTTCTGCGGTGTTCTGTACATCTGACATGGTCTTTTTAAACTTGCAACTTAAATATGTTACACCATGTACTGAAACCTGCCCCCTGACGAAGATTTGTTTTGAGTTGATGTGGCGGGGCATTGTATGTGCTTTCACAAATTGCTACGCAGTACATTTCTTTTTATTTTGTTTGCTTGCATGCACAGTGCAGAATGAACATTTTGCTACAATAAAGACTTTCAGAGCTGTGGCACTGCCAGTTTCAGTGCAGCTCAGGCTGCAGGGAGCTTGACAGTGATGGCCCCGTTATCAGCGAGGCTGGTCATGGCATCATTCTTGGCTTGATTGGTGCAAACTTGTCATAGTTGAAAGGAATGACCCGCTTCAATCCCAGAATGGTCCTGTCCTTTCATCTGCCACCCAGCTGAGCAGTGTCATGATCAGCCTACCCAGCACAAACGCCCACTACCAAGTATCCCTCCAACATCCCAGTCAGTTCTGGTACCGCAGTCTGAAATCACCTCCTTCCCACTACTGAGTATTTCTCCCTCTTCCCTCTCACTTCCCATGTCATTCCATGAAATGAGTTGAACATTTTGGGTCAAAGTATTAACAAACAACAAAGTTATGACGGTACATTGACATTTTTCAATGCACTCTCATAACCTTGGTAATTTTCAATACTTTGACCCCAGAATTTCAACATAGCCATTTTTTCACACCATCTCACGAATGTGATATGTGTTATTTTTCAAATCCTGTTCAACATGTGTTATTGCACTTGTGGCTCAAAGTGACGGTTCCCCAGTATTTTATAAATGACACCTGTCATGTTAAGAAGGAGGAGTCATAAAAAGACTGTGTTTCAAATTTGGTGTCAAAATGTAAAAAAAACAACAACTAAGTTATGAAGAAACATTGAATTGTTCTGTTTACTCATAACTTTATTTTTGCAGATTTTGGCCCCTATTGTTCAACATATCCATGTGTTACCCCTCCTTATGAACCAGACAGGTGTTATTTTTCATATCCCCTCTGAAACATGTTTTCACAGTTGCACTGCAAAATCACCTTTTGGATGGGATTTTAAAAATTCAATCTGTCTTGATCAAAAGGTCAAGTCATAAAAAGACCATATTGGAAATCTTGGGTCAAAATGTGGAGCACATTGAAAATTAGATATTGCCTCTGAGCTGGCCTACCCTGGATAAATACAATGTAAAAATGTGTAAAAGCTGGATGCCACTGAAAATGAGATATTGCATCTCATCTGGGCTGTCTTGGATAAATATACAGTAAAATGTGCAACAGCATTGCAAGTGGCGAACATTCAGCATTAACAAAGGCTTGTTGGTTTCGCTTTGATGAACTGGAAGGCTAAAGAGGCTTGCTGAATTGGGAGCTATGCATGTGTTTGGGGTGGGGTAGTTGAATGTGCATACATGCAGCTGGGCATGTGGAAGGAGAACTCGCTGTGGGGTGGGTGAGCCACTCATGTTGTGGGGTGTGTGAGCTGGGTGCACATGTATGGATGAGGGTGAGGCATTACCTTCTGTGTGCCCCTGATTGCTTTATGGTCCAGGTGATCCCATCTGCCACTGTGCAAGCTGGTTTGAGCCTTTGAGTGACTGGGGGGGTCTTACCTTCTTTGTGCCCCTATGTTTGCTTTATGGTCTGGGGACTGTTGTCACCCTACTGGCCACTCTATGATGCCAGCGGATGGGTGAGGGACATGCTGCAACAGCTCCCAAGTCACACAGCATTCAAGGGGGGCACACAGAAGATAAAGCTCCAGGTTCTGTATGATGGTATTGGGCAGAGTGGGGCTGCCACTAGTTCTGCTGCTACTCGTGTGCCATTGTGCAGCATTGTCCTTGGCCCCTGACTTAACTGGTGGGGCAGACACAGAATATAAGGCCCTGTCACTGTGCAAGTTTCATTTGAGTGCACAAGTTTATTTTTTGGTGGGGGCCTGAGCATCTTGGTAGGCTCCGTGACTGGGTGTGTTGGTGCAGTGTAGGAGGTATGTTCATTGGTTGGGAGCCAGTTGTGTTAGTTTGATTGGAACTGTCTGTGTTGGAGTGGAACTGGCTGTCCTGGTGTAGGGAAGCTGACTATGTTGTTTTTTTTTGGGGGGGTGACTGTTTTGGTGGGGTGGGGCACTGGCTATGTTGTTGCAGGGGCCATCTTTGTTTACGGTGGAGGAGCTAGCAATGTTAGCTTGACTGGGGTGGGGGGAACAGCATTGTTTCCGTAGGGACTGTCTGTTTTCTGCAGGGGCTGTCTGAGTTTCCACAGGGGCTGCCTGTGTTGCTGCAGTGCCTATTTGTCTAACCATAGGGGCAGGGAGCTGGCTGTGCTTATTTCAGGGGAGCAGGCAGTGTGTTTTGTGGGAGACAGACAGATTTGCTTGGTTGGGGAGATAAGGTGTGTTGGTGGGGTGGGTGGATTGACTTTGGGTGTCGGTGGGGTGGCAGGCATTAGTGCACACTCTGTTTTCATGACAACACTGTTTAGTGCCACTGCCAGTTTCTTACTGAATATCAGATACATTTAGCAAGAAATTGGCAGTGCCACTAAATAATGTAATAAATAGTGCCAGTGTTCACTTGCAAAATAATCATGGTGTGACTTAGGTGCTTTAAACTCCCAGTGTTCTAGACAAGCAAGCTGCAGAAATGAGTAAAGTAAGGACCACACTGAAAACGAGGTGTTGCATCTTCTTTATTAAAATGCATCAAACTGAATCAGTGCTGTAGTTTCATCTCAGCTGTCTCCTTTATAACTGCTTTTTAATGCTTTTTTAATTTTAACATATCACAATGTGGAAGTGTAATGGGACACAGGAAATGTAAAGCAAACAACTCACATTATCAAAGGAAATGTACCAGTCTGGCAATTATGTGTAGTCCTAGGTGGGGGACTGACCATGTTGTTTGGCAGCTGGACAGGTCACTTGGGTGGGTTGTGGGGACTGGCTGTGTTGGTTCGGTGGGATGGGTGCATTGCTGTGGTGGTGAGCCAGAGGGAGAGTGTGTGTGTGTCTGTAGTTCATGATCAGATTGTCTGTGCTTGGTGGTTGGTAAGATGTGGGGGAGAAAAAAGAAAGGAGAGCACAGGGACTTTGATTCTGGTCTCTTTTCTTTGTTCTCACTCCCCCACCACCAGCTACCCACTACCAACCATACACAATCTGGTTACAAACAGTACTCTCTCTGGCTCATCACCACAACCCCATGTACTAAATGGGTCCGGGGGATGATGGTGCCTGTATCTGTGGGGTTTGTGGGGCCAGAACATCTGTGCTGGACTATGTCAGTGACAGGGCATGTGTGGGAGGCTCTCAGGGTGACAGAGTGCACTATCTATGCCCAACGATGACACAACAAATATAAGCAAGCAAACATTTAGCATTGACAAATGTTCTTTTGCATTTACGACTCGGCTCCAGGTACCTCAATGGCTTTGAACTGGCTTTGAATTAACTTTATTGCTCTTGAGGTGCTGCTACCAGTGTTTGTTATTCAGCAAGCAACAGCCTGCTTTTCAAGTGCATGGAACTCTGTGTTGTTGTTTTTTAATAAAAGAGCAGGCAACATTGCAAACTCTGGTACACGGTCTGTACACTGACCGAACACAAGTAGCACAAAGGGGGAACCTCCCACCAGGTAACCATAAATGAGGGAATTGCATGTTTTGTAATTATTTGATACTAGGGAGACGGATAAAACATCCAGTAACTGGGGAATTTTTTCAGGTAAGGATTTTATTTCCTGCATTACTACCGACATTAGACATGTAGTTATTTGTACCTGTCCAGCATTTTACACTGGTAAAGGTACACAGAAATGTAAGGCTAGAATAAGTGGGCACCTCAGAAGTATCTGTAAAGGTTGAACTGGAAAATGCACTAGCATTACATGTCTCTAAGACTAACAGCAGACATAGATTCCAATTTCAGGTTTCTGAATACAGTGTTTGACGCCCAATACCAGAGGGGGTGATTTGAATAATAAATTATTACAGCATGAAGGTTACTGGCAATATAGGATGGGAGCAAACAAACCACCAGGGCTAAATAAACACTTCCAACTAGCCGCTTTTTTGGAGATATCACAATTAATACTGTTTCCCTGTTCCCTATTTTTGTCTTTGCATACATATGTGACTAGTATATTGTTACTATGGTGTCGTGCAAAAACAAAATTATTTATTCATAATTAAAATGCACATTGCATGCAGTGGTGGGCATCTTCAACACCATATGCAATAAAATAGCTGCAATATGTTTCAACTCTCTTATCTAGTCTCATAATTTTCACCACTTTATCTGTATTATAACCTCTCTTTTCCTCCCCATCCCTTCCCCTTCTCCTTCCTTTCCTTCTCTTTCCATTGCACATCCTACATATCCTTTTGTTTTTCTATTCTGATCAATCCATAAATTATTAGTTTTTTTAACTTATTTGTACATTAGTTATTATGTACAGCAAATGTTGTACTTTAATAGTTGGAGGATAAAGTCACTTTCTTTGGTATGCACTTTTTAAATATCTAGTAGTACTATCACTTTAATTGTGATGTTTTTAAAGGCACGCTACTCCACAATAATGTAGCAGACTTGAGAAAGCACTTGAGTTTGGCGTAAAAACTTTCAGCACATTGGGGGAGTGCCCTATTTATCTTTGGAGTCATTAAATAAATATGTGTGCCACTGTATCCTGCGACCAAGCAGTGTTTTGTTCTGTTCCTGATTCCGTGAATGCCGAGCTACTTGAGCTATGAGTACCTATTATGGAATGACCAGGAAACATAGAAAGACAAATTAAATGTTGAAGCTAAAATGTAAAGCATACACTGCAGCAGTATAAAAAAGAAAATAAAAAAAAAATCTAGAGATAAAAAGCCAAAGTATATCAAAGGATTGGGGAGTCCTTTGACTGTACAAACATTTCAGATGGTTTCTTGTCACCTTTCAAGGGTTTAGAAGTTAGCTAGCACACATTTTCATGGACTAGCTTGAGACTGGAGGGGGTACCAGGATATTAAAGGGGAACATTTACGAACAGTGCTCATCGTGGTTTGAAAGCCTACAAAAGCCTGGCAGCAGTGCTGAAATACTAATGACTGCAGTAAGTCTTCCCTCTAGTGATACCACATTGCCACCATTTCAGAATCTTTTAATCAGTGACATCATATGGATTTAAAATGGTGGCGATGTAGTAACAACATGGGGTAGGACTGGCCATCAATATCTCTGGCCTGCTGCCAGGTACAGGTATGCCCAATAAGTCATTTAAAAGAGTTTTTCATTGGCTTTCAGACTATGATGGATTCTGTTCATAAATGTTTCCCCTTACAGGCAAGCAAATAAGTAAGCAATAAAACACGACAGAGTTAGTGGTTTTGCTACTACAACTGGAATGTTTTGTAACTTAGTTATGCTGCTGGCAACTGCATTTTGTAGCTAGTGACAGGCGCCACTCTTTAGGTTTTCGCTACAGAATCTGTGTCTCTGCTTTCGATTTTGATCTGTACTGTTTCTCCTACTGTATCTACCTGTACTGACGTGGAACCTTTGAAAAAGAGTCTTGGACTCAAAGGTACTTTCCAAATACTCGATAAAATAAAAAAATAAATAGAATCTAAAATCTGCACATAAAGGTTGTTTCTCAATCAGCTTGCAGCTCTAAATTTCCAGTATGCTCAGTGATCTCCCCCTCAACTCTCAAAATATGGCTTTCTTGACATACAGATGGCTACAGTACAAATTATTTTTTGTGTCAATTTCTTGCTCAACTTTCTCAACTATTTCTCATTACATTTTAACACAAACTTTTGTTGCTGTATTGGTCCCTGTAACACAAGATACACAAAAATAGATGATTTAATACCTTTTATTGGACCAGCAGAGATGTTAAAAAAGAAAACAGGTGCTTTGAGCTTTTGAACTACACAGAGTCACAGAGTTCTTCATCAGAAAACAATGAGCATCATTACGTTTTAGTATCACATGTATAGAGTTTAAAAATATTAGTAATGCATATTTCTGATTGTTTCTTTTCCATTCTTCCCTTTGCTTTCAGTATTTTGGGATACATTTGTACAAAAAAGCTATATAAAATAAAATTATATTTTGGATGAAGTTAGCAATACTTTGCTCTAAATTACTGACAAAAACTGTCCTTTATGGCTGTCATTCACTCATGTGGAAGTTCTTATTGTGTATTTAAACACACTGGGCCCCATTTTCAAAAGGTTAGCATGACACAAAATGGGTTTGCACCATGCTAACCTGGAATAGCACTGGCCGTTGGGGCAGTGGCTATATTCAAAAGCCACCGATGCACGGCACATCCTCGACAGTGCTGTCGCACACAGTATTGTGCTGTGCCTATGCAGATGGGGGACCCCTCATGTATATGCAGTGCAGCACAATATTGAAAGGTTTCAGAATTGCTAAATGGCCACCAGTGCGGTGCAGTTTAATGTTTCTGAAGCCCAGCCATTAACAATGTCCAGAGGGGGTGGTTGGCCCGCACCCCATCCATACATACACTATCAAGTGCTGGGTACCCTGGTGGTCCACCAGTCCTGCTCTAGCCCCAGTCCCCTTCAGTATTGAAATAAAATGCGTCCCTGGTGGTCCAGCAGTCCCTCCCTAGCCCTGATCCCCTTCAGTATTGAAATAAAATGCATCCCTGGTGGTCCAGTGGTCCCTCCCTAGCCCTAATCCCCTCCAGTATTGAAACAAAATGCATCCCTGGTGGTCCAGTGGTCCCTTCCTAGCCCTGATCCCCTGCAGTATTGAAATAAAATGCATCTCTGGTGGTCCAGCTGTCCCTCCTTAGCCCTGCTCCCCTCCAGTATTGAAATAAAATGCATCCCTGGTGGTCCAGTGGTCCCTCCCTAGCCCTGATCCCCTCATGTATGCCAAAAATAAAGCATCCCTGGTGGTCTAGTGGTCCCTCCCCAGCCCTGATCTCCTGTTATGGTAAAAGTCAATTAATTCCTGGTAATCTAGTGGTCCCTCTCTAGCCCCTATCCCCTCATGTGTGACAAAAAAAAAGCCTCCCTGGTGGTCTAACAGTCCCTCCCTAGCCCCAATCCCCTATTATAGTAAAAATACATGCATTCCTGGTGGTCTAGTGGTCCCTCCCCAGCCCCAGTCCCCTGTTATGGTAAAAGTCAGTTCATTCCTGGTGGTCTAGTGGTCCCTCCTTAGCCGCAATCCCCTCATATATGACAAAAAAAAAGCATCCCTGGTGGTCTTATAGTAAAAATAAATGCATTCCTGGTGATCTAGTGGTCCCGATCCCTGTTATGATAAAAACATTTTCATCCCTGGTGGTCTAGAAGACCCCTCACCCCAGCTTGTACTGTCCCACCACCCCGTTCCCACTGTCCCAAGCCCAAGAGCCAGCAACTGGCACAACCGTCTGCTCATGGCCACAGCTGGCTGCCGACTGAGCTGTCACTGAGTGTGTATTGGTTGACAGCTGCTGTCAATCAATAGACAGTACTGTATACAGTACACGCTCAGTGATGCTCAATCAGCAGTTGGCCATGGTGGTGAGTGTAGGGCTGTGCCAGTCACCGACTCCTGGGCTTGGGATGGGGGGGGACATTGTGGTGGGATAGTACCTGCCGGGGTGGTGTGGTGGGGGTCAACTAGACCACCAGGGATGAAAGTGTTTTTATCATAGCAGGGACTGGGGTTGGAGAGGACCCACTAGGCAACCATGAATGCATGTATTTTTACTATAACAGGGGATCACTAGACCACCAGGAATGTATTTATTTTTACTGTAACAGGGGATCGGGGCTGGGGAGGAACTGCTAGTCATCAAGGATAATTTTACATCAATCATGATGGAATCAGAGGCTGGGAGGGACTGCTAGACTCACTAGGATATTTTTATCATAAATAGAGGGGTTGTGGCTAGGGAGGGCTCTATGGACCACCAGGGCTGCTTTTTTTAGCTACATAAGGGTATCGGGGCTGTGGAGGGGGGACCTGTCCTGACGCACTTTGCCAATGTGCTGGCATGCAGATGAGTCTATAATGAGCATGCAAATGGAATCTTTAGTGCCATGCATGCCCAACGGGCTCATCTGCATGTTTGGGCTGAATATCACCTATCGGGGCTGTGGCGCTAACCAGTGTGTGCCACGCTTTACCAATATGGGCAGTCTTCAGCCTGATGCCTTGTTAACATGGCACAAAGCATGGCAACCACTGGCTGTGTGCCATGCTGCCATGGCCCGATATTCAAATGTATAGCATGGTCTGTTCGGATCGCTCTATCCATTTAAATATGGTGCCAGAGCTGGCCAGTCCTATTTTGTTGCGTGGTGCCCCTGTATATGCACACAGCCGGCCAGCTCCAAATATGGGGCCCCTTGTCTACATCATAGTTACAACTAACTAGGAGTCTAAAATAGTGGTCATTATTTCATAATATTTTCTTGAGCTACAGAAACATTTTTTTCATTTAAATTATGTATTGTGTTATTGTAGGTTATTTGTATTGGAACATTATGAATTGCTGATTGAAATTAACATGTATTTGTGGGAACTGTCATTCTTATCATGCCACAGTATACCGTTTCACATTAGTAATACAAATTTCTGACTGTTTCTTTTCACTTTTATACACTCCCACCCCCCTTACCTCTGCTGTCTGTCCTTTTGTTACTTACAGTTTTCTCTAGGTTTTGCTTTAATTATTACCTGTTATGTTTTTCTTGAGCATTACTTACTACATGTACCACATATTAGGGCTTGAGGGACAGGATCTATGAGGAGAGACTCGAAGAGCTAAATATGTACTCATTGGAAGAGAGAAGGGACCGGGGGGACATGATAGAGGTCTTCAGGTACATGAAGGGGGTAAATAGGGGAGGAGCAATCAGGGTGCTTTGAAGGAAGGAGGAGGGGGCCACTAGAGGGCATGGGTGGAAGCTGGAGGGGGGAAGATTCAGGGGAGAAAGGAGGAGGTGCTACTTAACTGAGAGGGTGGTGGAGCCATGGAATGTGCGGCCTTGGGGGCTGGTGGAGGCAGAGATGGTGGAGGGGTTCAAGAGAGGGTAGGACAGGTACAGGGGATAGGTTCTGGAAGCAAAATCCAATGCAGCAAGAATATCCGGAACTGGGAAGGGAGAAGCCAGAGAAGGCGAGGGGGTCAGCAAGGTCAGCTCCTAGGGTGGTGGCTGACCCAATGAGCAGACGCGAAAGTCCGTTAGGCCTATTCTGCTGGCATTTTAGTATGTTAGTATATTGTAACTTATATGCGATGATATTATGTATTTAATTTTCCTTATCTGTATACATGTCCTAGGACCTCCTTGTGAATGAGCTTGCTCAATGGAGTTTTCCTATAATAAACCTGAACTTGAACTTATTTTCTTTCCTTTTCTCCTATTACGTTTTGGGATGCATTTGTATTAAAAGCTATACAAAGTAAAACAGTATTTTGGGTGAAGGTAGCTCCCCCTTGATCCGAGTTACTGAAATAAACTGCCCTTTATGGCTGTTATTCACCCATGTAGGATGTATTATTGCTTATCGAAATACATTGTCCACATCATTCATAATTAAAAGCAAGTAGGAATCTAACATAGTGGTAATAATACTTTCTTGAGATACAGATATATTTTTTTAAATAAATTAAGTATGTATCATGTTATTTCTTAGTTATTTGTATTGGAATATTATGATTTGGGGCTGGCAATATAGCCAAGAGGTTAGAGTAATGAGCTTGGTACATCCAGCAGACCTGGGTTTAATTCTTACAACATCTGCTTGCATACTGTGTGACTCTAAGCAAGTCACTTAACCACCCAGAGATCCTGGGTTGCCCCTGAAAACAGGCAGTTGTGCCTAGTGAGCCTCACCTGGTTACCAAAGAATAAGAATCAAATACAGATGGAAATTAACATGTTTTCAGGGGAATTGCCATTCTTATCGTGGCATTTAATTAAGTAAATTTAGGTATTTAAGCAGCAATATCACCTACAAGTATGATGACGATACTAGGCAATAAAAAAGTTATCAAGTGAGGTTGTCAATTTTTAACCAAACATCAACAAACATAATATTTAACCACAATTCATCTAATAGTATATGGTTAGGGTTTATTCTCCATTGAAAATGGTGGCTTTGCAGATCTTGTTGTAGAATGTTCTGATGTAACATAGATGTACAACAACTTTTCAGCCTTGATCTGCTGCCTGATTGGCTCACTCTGTGTAGCTCAATAAAAAAAATTACGCAAAGATGCGGCTGCGGTTTAGCAAGTGCCGAGTTGTGGACTCTGCTAATTTTGACACGAGGAGCTATCATCGCTCCATGTCATAAAAGTGAACTTTTTTTTATTTTATTTTAAAAATTAACAATGCCAACGCCGGAGTGGGAAGAAGCTGGAACGAGTGGCAGTGGGAGTGGGGAGAAGCTAGAGTGAGTGGCAGCGAGAGCGGGGTGAATCTGGAGCGAGTGGTAGCGGGAGTAGAGAGAAGCTGGAGCAAGTGGCACCAGGTAACACAGAAGCCGGTAACAAGCAACTGAAAAAAACCCAACTAAATAAGCCCTAACCATATACTATATAAAATAGTGGATGGGTGACCATCCGCAGCCAAAGCTGTGCTTCCATCCCAGCTGTTGATGACATCATGAAGACCTCTTGAGCTTCGCTCTCGAGGTCTCTATGGTGTCATCAACAACCTCGATGGAAACACAGCCTTGTTGTGGATGATCACCCATCCACTATTCTATATATACTTCATAGAGTTTCTGTACATCTACAGGATTTCTGTTTTTCTTTACTTCAAGGTTAATTTACATGCATGTAAGCTCCAGGTCCCCTACTACTGATTTAGTCCTGCTGCTTATTCCTTTGCTGAAGTCACAGTCTTCTGTTTGTGACATCATAATCCTTTGCACAGCAGCAAACCATTATGCTACAAAGAGGATTATGAGTTCAGCATAGAATGAAGCAGCAGAAGCAGATGGACTCTAGGGGATAAGGATCATGTTCCCATGCAAATTAACATAGTACTGAAGAACAAAAGGAATAGAAATGTAGGCAATCAATATTTATTTACCGATTTATTATTTGTGATTTTTCTTTTGTACTTTCTGACCAGGAAGTTGTGACAGCTTGTTTCCAGGTACATCTTGAGGGTGGGGCGGAATGGGTATCATGGTCCTGTTTTGTATTTATTATGTAGAAGGGCTACCAAGATGATTTAGGAGCAGTAGGGGAGGACATATGAGGAACAGATGGAAACAAGGGGACTCTCCATTTATCAACGGAGTGGAACACAAACCAGATTAGCTGGTGCAATTACAGAAAATATTTGTAATCCAATGAATAAAGTTACACGAAACCAGCTTGTTTCTTTGGTGCTTTTTTATTAGTATGCAATCATGTGACTTCTGAGACCTTATGGCTCAAAGTATACGAGACTGTGACTTTCTTCTGAACAGTACATTTTGTCAGAGGTGCTGAGGCAGTTGCCACAATGTGGTGGGAATGTACATAAAGTGCTCAAGTGCTGGTAAGTACAATTTTCAAATCAAATGGACTTCAGAACCTCAGGCTTGGCGGCTTTAATACAGTACCTTCTAGAGTGTGGTTACAGATGCCCCAGTGCTTTGCCCTCTTACAGAGCTTTGCCAGGGGGACTTCTCTGCTTATCAATAGAGTGGATACTAGAGACTTGTTCGCTTTAGGTATTAATACTCTCATCACAGGTAAAACTCCATCAAATTGGTGGGAGGGAGGGAGGGGTAAAACTCCATCAAATTTGTGGGAGGGAAGGGTAAAATTCCCTCAAACTGGTGGGAGGGAGGGGTAAAATAGATGCCAGAAAGTACTTTTTTTACTCAAAGTGTTAGCAGAATGGAACAAACTTCCGGACAGTCATACATGCTGAGATGGCTGGCAGTGAGCTTCAAGGGGGGATGGGACTAGCATATGGGTGTAGTGAGACTGGATAAGCCAGGGAGAGCAAGGGGCGGTTTAACAGATTCTCAGTCCGGGGTAGGTAGGCAGGTGACACCAGGCTCAATGGGCTGTTGGACCTTTTTTCTGCCCTAATTTTTTGTGCTTCTATATAATAAAATATATGCTGAATTGTGCCTAAACATGAACATTTTCTGAAAAGCAATAAACTCACTTTAAGTAGGTTGACTTTTTGTTAGGTAGCATGTGAGGAATGCAGACTTTTTTTTAAATATAATGGGATTAACAATATTTATTGACATCATTTTCCTGCTATTGTGTATTCAGTGATCTAAGGATTTGGGGCATTTTTCATAAAATCACATTGACGGGATTCCTTTCACAAAAAATCACTACAAGTGAATAAGAAAAGTGTGAAATAACAAGCGATACTGCAGTCTTTTACCCATTATCAGCAGTGTCAGTCCATTGAAGAGATGTCCCACATAAGTCAACAGCCACATCAGCACTGAAAACTAAAGAAAACAAGCACATTCACATTATACTGTGAGCCACCTGACACTTAAAGCATACATTCTAAAATGTTGGCATGAACCAAGAATCAGAAATAACCTTACAACAATATATGTTTAAAAATGGCAATTGCATTTATTAAAGCACATCGTTTGAGAGGGGGAATTACCATGACGTAATTGTAAATCTCAAGGCAAATACAAATACTATTTAAAAAGCTAGAGTGTCTTAACTGTTGTCAGTATACGTTACAACAAAAGGACCACATCGCTCACTAACAGAAAGTAAATCATGTTTATTGATAGTCTCGGGCTGTTTTAAACAAAAAAGCAAACAACTTCATGGCTTCTCGAGACCCTTCATCAAGGTCCGTGGTCCTGTTTTTCTTTGTTAGTTTATCATGTCAGTGAAACAATACTCTCATTCAGTCATTTTTTTTTGTTCTAGCTGCATGTCTGACTGCCAGTTATTCTTTCTGTAACATTTTGCTTCAGTCCTTCTGTGAAAAATTCCTTTAATACAGGCTGTAACTGAAGGGACACCTAACAAAGAATAATACCAGGGCCCGAGACTGAGATAAAATGGCCCAAGAAACCATGACATTGTTTGCTTCTTTGTTTAAGTGTGGTCTGAGAATACCTGTAATATGATGTACTTATAATTGGTGGGTGATATGGTTCTTTGCTAATTTACATTTGATTTGATTAACATACTAACATACTAACATACTATTTGTCAGCAGATTAGGCCTTATGGTCTATCGAGTCTGCTCGAACCTTAGATCCTTAGTTGAGTGCCGAGACCCTCTCATCCCTTGTGCTCCAGAAACCCGTATCATCCATCCCCACCCTCCTGGGACAGGCCATCATCTGATACATCCACTTTCTGTGTCTGTCCCACCCTCTCTTGAAGCCCTCCACTGTGGATCTCTGAACCAGCTCGCCAGGCAGTGCATTCCAAGGTCCACCACCCTCTCAGTGAAAACCTCCCTCTTTTCCCCTCACCCTTCCACCTTCCAACTTCAAACCATGCCCTCTGATGATACCTCCTGCTTTAGTCTAAAGATCCCTCCATGTTTACCCTATTTATTCCTTGAGGTACTTGAAGACCTCAATCATGTCCCCCTGTCTCTCCTTCCTCCAATGAAAACAAGCAGAGCTCCTCAAGTCTGTCCTCATCGTCAAATCCCTAGCCCTCATATCATCTTAGTTGCCCTCCTCTGTACCTCTCCAGGAGCTGTATGTCCCTCTTCAAGTGTGGTCTCCAGTACTGTACACAGTACTCAAGGTGTGGTCTAACCAGTCCATTGTACAGCGGCAGAATCACTTCCTTGCTCCTAGAGGTGATCCCCCTTGCGATGCATCCCAACATCCTGTTTTGCGTTGCTAGCCGCTCTCCTGCACTGCTCAGAGTTATTCATACCTGCATCCACCATGACCCCTAGGTCTTTTTCCCTATTGAGGCCTCCAGCGCCTCCCCTCCCAGGGTGTACCTGTGTTTAGGGTTTCCCCGACCAAGATGCAACACCTTGCACTTGGTGATATTGAAATTTATTTCCATGTGTGAGCCCAGCTTTCCAGGGTGTCAGGTCCCTTGCATGGCCAACCTTCCCTCTTCTTCCTCAACTACTGCTCCCATCTTGGAGTCATCACGAAGACTCATTTCACACCCTATACCCTCCTGATGTCCGATATGTACATTAAACAGGATTGGACCCAGGACTGAGCCCTGCGGTACCCCACTACCAACCTCTCTAGGGTTCGAGAGCTCCCCACAGACCACTACTCTCTGAGTGCATCCAGCTAGCCAGTTTTCAATCCATCTGACCATCAAAGGGCCTACTCCTAACCCCATCAGTTTCTCCACCAGACCATTGTGGGGAACAGAGTCAAACGCCTTGCTGAAGTCCAAGATCCCATTAACCTTCATAAGAACCAGCACTTGGCCCAAATTTATTTCTTTTCATAGGACCTAGAAGCACGGACATCCTGGACTCCCTGCAGTGCGCATTCCTCAGGCAACTAGTCAGTGAACCCACTCCTGATGGGGTAGTACAAGAGCTTGTACTCATCAACAGGGACAGTGCTGCAGATGTTAAGGCAGGAGACCACCTGGAGAGCAGTGATCACTGTACAGTGTGGTTCAGTATAAGGATGTCTGCAGAACTGATCCACACAAGGGCCAGGGTCCTGGACTTCAGGAAGGCAAGTTTTCAAATGATGGGTGAATGCCTCAGGGATAACGTGGTGGGGGGATGACTTGGGTAAGGTGGTGGAATAGTGGGGGAAGCTAAATAGGGTCATAGGGAAGGCAACACACCTCTGCATCAAACAAGTGAGCAAAAGCAAGAGGAAAAAGAGACCGCTACGGTTCCTGAAAGAGGTGGTGGCAAAGACTAACAGGGAAGCATTCAGAAGGTATAAGGAAATGCAGAGGGAGGAGGACAGGGAGCTGTACCAGGTGAAACAGAAGGAAGCAGGAAAAGCAGTATGGAGCACAAAAGTACAAGCTGAAGAGAGAACAGTTCATGCAGTGACAAAGGGGGACTAGACATTTTTTAGGTACAAAAGTGAAAGGAGGAAGATCAGGGTTGGGATCATAAGGATATAAAGGGAAAGAGGGGAATGTGCAGAAGGGGACAAGGGAAAGGCATCGTATTCCAGACGCCCATTTTCTCTCATTAAGGTTTGAAGCCTGACCCTAAATAAAGCTTGTGTCTGAATTCCCTGCATGAGCAATAATTGTTTACAGTGATAAGATGCATTCTTTGTAGGGAGTGTGACTGCATTGCAGTGCTTCATGAGTGAGGTGCTTTTGTGTGGAGGCAGGAAGGTACTGCATCATGGGGGTTATACCATACTTACACCAGGTCCATGCCAAGTTTCTGTGGGTGGAGGCACCATGTAAAGTACTCCTCGCAGGAGCCATTTTCATTGACTTATCGAAAGCCTTCGACACTGTCAGCCACCCACTTCTCACAGCTACACTATCTCAGCTAGGTCTCTCACAAGGCCCCCTGGACTGGTTCACTATCTCACCTCCTGCTCTCAATGTGTGAAAATTGGAAGCACACTCTCCAGCACTCGGCTAGTCCGCTCGGGTGTCCCTCAGGGCTTGATCCTCGGCCCACTGCTTTTTTAGCCTCTACCTAAACTCACTCCCCAAATCTTGCACTGAAAAGATACTAATCTGCGCAGATGATGTGGTCCTCTTTTCATCCCACCGTGCCCCAGACCACCTCCAGAATGCCCTCCAAAATGCTTTTAGTCAGGCAGCAAACTGGTTCCTTGACCGGAGACTAGTTACCAATGTAAAAAAGACAAAGTTCATGATTTTCTCACACAACCAGAATAGGCACAAGGATGCACACCTCTCTCTATACTATCCAGTACACTCCTTGCCCTTGAAAGAGTCAGCACCTACAAATACCTAGGCATTACCTTTGACACAGCCCTCACTGTCCATAACCACATATGTACACTTGCATCTGCCATAAACTCACGTGTTGGGCTGCTCTACCACCACAAGAGCTGCCTCCCCCCGAAGCCTTGAGGCTGGCCATCACCTCCTCAGTCCTCTCTAGTGGACTATGGCCTACTCATATATAGTGCAGCGAACAAAACGTCACTCATCAAAATCAAAACAGCACTAAACAAGGCCTGCCGGCTACTCACGGGAGTCCCCATACTCACCCACACCTGTTCACTATATTTACAGGCAGAAGTACTCAACTTTTATGAGAGTTTGTGCTACCAAACATGCCTTCTCTCAAAAAACTCTTCGCCGGCCTAATGTCCCCTGGCCTATCGGACATACTCAGCCCCTCTGTCTCCATGGCCTCCACCCAGCGCTCCCACAAAGGGTCCTTACAAATACCCAAGATGTCCCTAGCTCAAAGGTCATTCCCTTGCTGAGCTCCATCCTGGTTCAACTCCCTTCCTCCTGAAATATCATCCATACAAAGGATTGGCCCTTTTAAATCTGCCCTTAAGCGTCACCTGTTTGCCATCTGCTCTTGTTACTGTACATAATCACCAGGACTCAAGCCATTCATTGGACCCCCACTTTCACCTCACTCCTCTAGGCTGAACTGGACTTAGGACAAATAATGTCCCATGAATTTTATGTTTTAGCTACCAATTTGTATAGGATCCAGTTGCTTAACTATGTACATATATGTATTGAACGTTATACCCTCTGACCCTGTCCTCGCTGTTACTACTCTGAACACGTGTGATATTTAGGCTGATATATGATTGTTTGTTGCACTTGTCTCTGTACCTTGATGAGGAGCCTTTGTAAATGAGTCTGCTGACTCAAAGGGTTGCAATTCCGATAAATAAATAAACAAAATAAATAAATCTTGAATATGACCTACCCCTTTAGGAATTTATTGACCCAGGCACCTCAACCTTGTTTGAGCCCACAAGGCAGGGGTAGTAACTGGAAATGTCCATGTCAAACTGGTTGCATATCTCTCTTTCAGTATATATACTCAACCCTAACTACAGGGGTGTGACAGTGCCCCTATTAAAAAAAAAATATATATATATATATATCAATATATAAAAATAAGTTGGCCCAGTGGCGCAGAGGGCTGAGTCATCAAGCCTCATCTGCCACCATGCCAGCGACCTGGAATCGAGAGAGATCTCGGGGCATCGGGGGTCAGCCACCAGCATCAGTATTCACCTGACCTCTAGTGGTGGTTGGGGGTACAGGCAGCTGGGACTGCAAGGTGGGGAATGGTGGCTGTTGACATCCTATACATGAGTACATCTGGACGGCATTGCACATCCACTCTGATGGGAGGAAAACTGGTTAAAAAAGGCCGGTGGTGGGCAGGATGAAATCGACCCCTACGGGCTCCACATCCAGGCTACAGGGCTCTGTCCTGGAAACCAAATCCTTGTCATTGACAGGCAGAAGCTGCCGACTCCTGCCATGGGGGGTGGTGGTGGAGGCACCAGCACTGGTATTCACCTGATCTCTAGTGGTGGCTGGGGGTACAGGCAACCAGGACCGCAATGTGAGGAACAGAGGACTGGTGGCCATCGACATCCTATTTATGGAAGTGTACGTGAGTACATCTTGAGGACACTGCACCTCCACTCCTCTGATGGGAGGAAAAACTGATTTAAAAAGGCCTGCTGTGGGTAGGATGAAACCTACCCCCCACAGGCTCCACACCCAGGCTACAGGGCCTTCTCCCAGAAACCGGATCCTTGTTGTCGGCAGGCAGGAACCACCAACCCCAACCATGGGGGGGAGACTCGGGGGCAGACTGGGATGGAAGATAAGTCCCTGGGATGCTGGCTGATGATTCTGGGGGGATCGGTGAAAGGAGCAGCCCGCCTGGCAGGGGGAAAAATAAAATAAGAAAAAAAAATTATGTGTGTGTGTATATATATATATATATATATATATATATATATATTTATATATAGAGCAGGGTTTATTGGAATGCATTCAAAAATGTACATGTATTTAACAAGATACATTTTGCATTTATATTTTGTTTGTGCCATCCCTTGCCCTCCAACACCATACTCTTATAGGCTACTCAGCCCTGCTATCTGCCAGGCTCCTCCTTCACTGCCACTCATGGTGTCCAGGCTGCCTTTGTTTTTCCAGCACCCTACAGTCCTGAGTAACCCATTTTGGGGCGCCTCCTGCAGCTGATCAGAGAAGAATTGCACCTTGAGTGTTAGGGACAGCAGCTTAGGTGACCAACTTGGTCTGCTGGTGGGTCAGAGGGTGCAGTTGGGTATGAGGGCCAGTATCTGGCATGCTGGAGTGACAGTTTCCAGTGTTCCGGTCCCTCCCTCCACTTGCCTCCCACAGGTGCATGCCCCCTCATCGCTGTCCTGAGGGGTGCTGACCAGGGCATTTTCACCCATGCCAGCAATAGCACCACCAACCCGCTACCACCTGGAGAAGCTCTCTAAGCAGTGCATCTCACCACCCACTCCTGGGAGGAGAGCGACCTCACAGATGCTCCAAAACCTTCCCGCTGGGCTCTGTTCCTGTTCTTCAGGTTAAGGTTGCGACCCGGATTGCTACAGTTCCAAGTTGATGCCCCCCACCATTTGGCACCATGGGTTTGGCTTACATTCTGTTTTAGCCATATTTGCTTGTGAGGAAATAATGCATTGAAAAATAAACCCATCTGTACCAGAATAGAGTACAGCTAATTTATAGCTATTGATAATGCGTAAATATTTAAAATGCTTGTTAAATATCAGGGCTATCTTACTTTCAAGGAATCCACCAGGTCCTGTACAAGGAAAAGTCTCCTCAGCTCCTTGATAGTGTTGTTGACATACATGTGGAAGGAGTCTGTGTATTTCTGAATCTGTTCCGAGGACAGAGCAACTTCCATATCGAGATAGGTTCTGTGAGACAAAAACAAGGGGCCACAGTCATTGTTACAATAACGAGTAGGGGAGTACTGTAAAAAAAATTGTTTTCTCTCTTTCACTGCAAAATAACGTGTCATTTATTCTGTAATTCACTTCCTCAGAATTACCCAACTGAGATGTCATTTATGGTGGTCTCCTACTTCTAGCTAGTTTCACAGCTGGTTAAACTGAATCACAGTAAGGTTAGATGACTTGCTCAAGGTTACATAGTAAGCAAGTGGTGATGGTGGGGGCTAAACCAAGGAACTTGCTTCACAGTAAAGTATAATTTTCCATTGATTTCTATTTCATTCAATTTAGAAAGGGTTAAAGATCCTGTGACATCTTTGGGTGGATGTTCAGAAACATAATACTTACACACAGTTCTGCCTCTATGTCATGTGTTTTCTCGGTTTATCTTCCCCACTTTCTCTATTAGTAGGGAGAGATGCTTGAAAATAGGATCCTTGTCCCTAGACTTCATCTGCCCCTGCTGCCTGTGTATGCATGATGTCATAATCCTGTGTTTGTGAATCACAACTGGTTGCCATAGAAATAATTATGTCACAAACTAGGAAATTATGAGAACACATGTAGACAAGGAGCTAAGACCAAATGATAAGACAAGTTTTATTTATATAGCGTTTCACATAAAACAATAAAAAACAAGAATAAAATGACCAAGAATAAAACAACTCCTGCATAAAATTCAGATAAAATCAAAAGCTTTTTCAAAAAGATAAGTTTTAAGAGAGGCTTTGAAGGCCTCCACCGAGCTGGTAGCCTTGATGTATGGAGGAAGGGAGTTCCAAAGGAGTGGAGTAGCCACCTCAAAGGCCCTATTTCCTGATCTCATTAAACGGGAAGGTGGAACAACTAATAAATCATCATCAGTGGAGCATAGGGGGGTGAACCGGGGGGGTATGGAATCAAGAGGTCTTTAAGGTAGTCAGGTCCCAAACTGCATAGGGCCTTGTAAGTTAACAAGCCAATCTTGAAGATGATAAACGCACTCACAGGCAGCTAGTGCAGAGAGCGCAGAACAGGAGTGACATGGTCCCTCATATAGAGGTGTCAGTCAACATCCTGGCTGCAGCATTCTGTACTAGCTGCAGGTGACAAATCAAACCTCCAGATAACCCCAGGAATAGGGCATTACAGTAATCGAATCAACTAGTGACAAAGGCATGGATGACCATAGCCAGGTCAGATGGAGTCAAGAATGGGCAGATCCTGGCGATATTCCGGAGATGGAAAAAAACAGCCCTGATGTCCGATGTGACCTGTTTTTGAAGGTCCAGCCAATCATCAAAAATAACGCCAAGCTCCTTCACCACCCCATTCACCAACAAAGGATGACCATCCACCATAAGGGGAGGCAACCCCCCATCAGCAAAAATACACACATGACCAGGCTCGATCACCAGAACCTCCATCTTGTTGGGGTTGAGACACAACCAGTTAGCAGACATCCAGTTGTTGATCTCAGCTAAGCAACGACTCAGCGTATCTGAGCCGGACAGATCCTCGAGGGCACAAGTTGGGTACAACTAGGTATCATCTGCATAACAGTAAAAACACAGATCGTACCATCTAATGATCTCTCCTAGTGGTAACATATACACAGAGAACAACAGAGGCACCAAGATAGACCCCTGCGGGACACCACATGGCAGCACAAAGAAGCCTGAGGAAAAATACCCCAGGACCACTCACTGCAATCTTCTGGTTAGAAATGAGCAAAACCAGTGCAATGCAGTGCCAGTAGCACCTACATAGTCCCGAAGATGGTCCAACAGCACCTTGTGATCAACCACGTCAAATACTGATGAAAGGTCCAAGAGCACCAGAATAGTATGGTGCCCTTGGTCCCGCGCCACGGAGAGACCATGTGCCACCTGGACCAGAGCCATCTCAGTGATTTGCTGAGGCTGAAATCCAGACTGGAGAGGTTAATAGGTGGAAAGTGACTCCAGGGTGCTCCACGAGTTGGTCAACCCACACCTTCTCAGTAAGCTTCCCCAAAAAGGGAAGATTAGAGACAGGCCTATAGTTTGCAAGAATGTCTGGAACAAGAGATGGTTTCTTCAGGAGGTGCCTCTTTCAGAGATGTAGGAAAAACTCCCTTCCTTAGTAACCCCTTGATGATCTCAACATCTCACAATCTCACTGGAACCAAACAGTCCACACAGCTGACAATAAGCCACGTTGGACCAGGGTCCAAGGCACAGGTGGTGGGATGCAAACTAGTGAGTACCTGAAGGACCACTTCTGCCAAAAACCGGCAGAAACTCAGACCAACACGGCAGATGTTGTCTCCCAGTAAACCAATCACCCCAAGTTCTAACTGGGCTAGAGGAGGTAATACATGCTCTGATAGAGGCCACTTTGTCGATAAAGAAATTGTCCAAACTGTTTGCACTTTTCTGCAGAAAGAGCTGTCCTGGACTGCATACAGGAGGGATTTAGCCAACTGTCAACAGTGCCGAACAGCACAGCTGGATGATTTCTTGCTGCAGTAATTGATTGTGGCAAAAATGTGGTCTTCCTACAATCAATTGCCCGCTGGTACTCCAAATAATGGAGTCACAGCACCAACCTGCCCTCCTCAGAGTGTGACTGCCTCCAGGAGTGCTCTAACCTACACGACTTAGTCTTCATCTGGTGCAACTCAGCGCAAAACCATGGCGAGTGATGCCAGGAGCTCAAGGGGTGAATGCGGTAAGGTGCGATCAGGTCCAGAGCCTCAGTCAAGTCTGTATTATAACCATTGACCCCATCTTCCAGACCCTGCGTGCAGACTAACATCAAGCCTGAAACAACCAGTGACTCCTGGAGTTGGCGAGGCTCCAATTTATTTTTCGGACAACACTGGATTGTTTCCACAAGGATCCTGTTTCCATACACATTTTTTTAGTCGTAGAGAAAAGGTGAATTTAAAAACAGGAAATACTGGAACTAATATAATGTACAATGTTTAAGGTTTTCTCAGAGGTGTCAAAAGCTCTTTAACCACCAGAACTTACTGCTTGAAGCATACAGCAACTATTGACTAAATACTGTATCTACAAAAGTTTCAAGTTGATAAATTATGAGACAGCCTTTGACAACTCAGTATAGGTTACTGTCTTGGCTGAATAAAAAAAGACCTATGAGAAATGTGTGGAAAATAGAAATAAAACTACATCTGCATACCATATGTTCCATATGCAAATACAAGTTTAAATAAGGCAGTTCTAAAACAATGTCTTTTTCTGCTGCCACTTGAGGCAGGCTGCCTGCATGTGCTCTCTGCCCCGGAACCTTTACAGAAGTTGGAATCAGTCCATGGACTAATTATGCTCCATCGGAGCACCAACTGCCACATCATTTTCAGCTGCAGCAAGGGCTTGATGCTCCCGGCTTCATCTTGCAAGATCCTTTGGTTTTGTGGGTGAAAATAATTTGCAGATACCCATTTGGGAACATACAGTCTTATAATTCAGACACTGACCCATTTGGGTATATATTATTTTTTTGTAATTTTTATTGGTTCCAGGAACCGATTGCGATTACAGTTCGGTGATGTTTTTGGTTCCTGTTTCTGTACAGTGAAGCAAGGCATTTATATTGCTATTTGTCTTTTCTCTTGGTTCCAACTGCAAATAATATATTTAAACAGGGAACTGAGTCATATGTGTTGTGGTTTGGTATTTCTACGGCACTTTGAAATGAAGAGATGGGGTGGAGCCTCAGTTGCAAACCACAAAAAAATGTTTTTCCCCCTTTGGAGTTACTGTACTGCCTTATGTCACAGAAGGTTAAGAAACACACTGGCCAGGCCACTCCCTGGCACAGTGGAAGAACCTCATGCTGCCACGCTGGTGACCTGGGTTTGATAGTGAGCTCATAGTTACAGTAATCTAGCAGCCAAGGCTGGGGAGTGTTCTCAAAGGGAGTGTGAGCCAGCTGTGGATGGAGACAGATGGGTTCCAGTACAACAGCAGCCCCCTGCAGTGAGTCAGAGAGTCAGCTCCCTCACTGGGGGTGGTATCAGCCCACTGCATGCTTCTGTCAGCAAGGCTACCAGAGGCCTCGCCCACCATTATGAGGTGGTGGGAGGGACCAAGGGAGGACAGAGAACATCCAGAAAAAGTATGTGCCGTAGCTACCATTCATAATGGTCTCCCCAGTCCTTGGGCCCTGCCCTGTGTAGATCCCAGCTGCATCTGATGGTGTGGGGACTGGCAGCTGGGGATGGTAGGTGACCTGACAAAAGGAACAAGATGGTGATCATGGGCCAAAAAGCTCTATGGAAAAAAAGAAACACAGGCCCACCAGGTTTTAAGATGTGTGTGGGCTTTGGTGGTAAGGTTCCCAAGGTCCATGATCACAATTTGTGTCTAAAGTATTTTGGACCTGAACATGATAGCGCTGGGCATGGGGTCTTAATGTTGCAGACAAGACTGCACACATTAAGACCATCTGCCATGCTACAACATGTGGCAAAACCCGACTGTTTTACTTGTGTTTTGAAGGGGGCTTGGGCACCCCCCCAGGAACTATTATAATTAGTTCTGAGGGTGTGTGGACACAGGGGCAGGAAATATAATCGAACAAAAAAGATTCTTTAGAAGGGAATCAAACCACTTGCCCCCAACCCCATCCACTGCTGGGTCGGGTGCTTTAGCTACTCCACCATGGGAGCGGCTCGACCAAGCACCCGACTGACAGTGACTACATCCACTTCCTTGTTGCTGGTGAGTGTCAGGGGGTATCGATACTTTCTATCACTGTAATTCCCTTGTCACTGTAAAGCCACACGCTGTACTAGCAGCACAGTCTTGCTTTGCACGGTTTCGTCCATGATGTTATGAACTGGTAGGACAGCGCTGAGATTCCTGCCACAATTTTGTTCTAAAACTATTAAGAAGAGAGATTTGAAGGCACTATCAATACTACAAAAAATTTCTTTGACATGTTTTTAAAACCAGAATTTAGCACAGTGCTTGGAGTATCTACCCTGTGGTTTGACATTGTGCTAGCCTGTTCCAGTTCCTATACCGCACTGAGGCACCTGTACAAAGTATTGCAGGGGCCACCATGTATTGTGGGACACAAGTAACTGGAATCAGTTGGAAGAACAGGGAAAAGGTAACCATTTAATTTCTTGGCTCTGTACGAGTTCAGCCTGCTGGATTCCATGGCTGTTTTGGGACTGTGTAGCCCATATTTTCTTTTGAAGTTGGTTTCACTAACCTGAGTTACAGCATGGTTCTTGTCCACACTAAGGTTATGGAAACTACATTGTTCTAAAACCATGCTATAGCCTACTTCCAAGCAGGGTTAGCGCACTGTTTTGAAACATATATTGTAGCACATTTTTTTTACCATGCTACGATCTGGATGCAAACCTTTTCAGTTGTCTTAACAGAGTTAAAATGGCTTAGAAGTTGTAATGTGTACAGAGCCTGAAAGGTTCTCACTTTTAACGCCTGTTACGTGACAGTGCTCACCAGTGAAACCAAATTCAGTGACTATGGAGAACACAGGTAATGTTAATGTCTCTCCACAAGATTAATGAACCCTTCCACTGTTGATCAATAAGGCCAAGAGACAGGCAAAGGATATCTCATAATCTCCTGGGGACATGGCAATAAGAAGGCACAGAGGGAGAGGAAATGGGGGAAATATCCAGGGGCTAAACTGCTTTGTGTGAAAAGTAACAGTACGTCCCTCAGTGAGCGTGAACCTGTGGAAGATCCACATAGTATATTGTAGATGCTCAAGGTGGACCATCGTATCCAACAGTTGGACAAATGACCTCCCCGGAAGAATATATGTGGATCTGGAAAATGTTTTAGGTCATGCAACGGAAGGCCCCTACTGTACTTCAACCCCATCTGAAGAAGTAGACAAATGAGAGGAATCGGATGAACATGGCATAGAGACAGAAAATGAAAGAGTTACTGCAGACAGTACAGTTGATGAGGAATTTGGTTTGCCACCATACTCCTTTGAATATTACCCCTCTTACAAAATGTGTTTGTAAAAAGCATGTGTGACCAATTAGCTGTGGAGAGTAAGCAAGTGAAACTGCTATTGTGTTGTTATTATGAAGCAAATTAAATTATTATTGGTTGTACTGTTGTTTTACTGCCCTACACCCTGCACTATGGTTCCCAGTTGTTATATTTTTTTTGTTTGTTCCATTAGGTATTTCTATGCTCACAGATATGTAATTGTATATGTCACCTTGCATCCTCTGTAATGTTTCAGATTACCTCCTGTTTTGTGATTCTTTCAGTTTGTGCCTGAAAATAGGTAACTGTCTTGTCTAATGTACTTACCTGGTAAATTAAAACTAACTACCGCTAACTAACTAACTAATTAACTGACTAATTAAACCCGCCCCACAACCAAAATTTCTAAATTACCTTCTAAAAGAGTGTCCTTACCAAGTAGTGAGGAGTTAATAATGTTATCGGCAAAACAGCTAAGCCACCTGCATCAGCTCAGGCATTTAAAAAAAAAATTGGGGAAACAAGATATGCTGTCCCCTAGGTGGGAGGAGAGTTTTTATTTGCCCACCCTTCTCCTAAAGAGTTTGTTCAAACAGCTGCTTGTGATAAAACTAGAATTACTTTATAGTGTATAGTGTAAGTTAGTTCAGTACCGATTTCTGCACTGTCTAAAAAGTCATTCTTTTGTAGTAGTCATGTTTGTACTGCAACAGAATGACTTTTCATTCTGCTGCAGTATGGACATCATATAACAGTACAGAAGATCAGCCGGTGTACACTCATGCTACCACTGGCAGCGCAAAGCCCAAACCTGCAAGCAGCTGTCATTTAAAGGGACACTGTCAGCCTTTTGGACCAATTTTCAAATGCCTGTAATGAAGGTGTTTGGAGCAAGCTTTACCAATGTAAAATACATACATGGCAAGAGACTTGCACAGTAGTGTAAGACATATATAATTTTTGTAAAAATGATATTTTGCTATCCTGACCGAAATGTCGGTGGTGTGAATCCACAAGCTACAATGGCAATAAGCTGAGGGGAAACTTGTTCATGAATGAGTTAGTTATTTTTGGCCATGTGTGAAACAATTGTATCTCTTACTGTTCATAATACAGATTTGTACAAAGATACTCCCATTCAAAAACGAGTGTTGTAGCCCATTTTATTTTGTATATAAAAATTGAGGCCGTGACTCTGGGCATGCTTGAAGTCAACAGGGCAGGACACTGGAGTAGGTGTACACAGCTGGATTGACTGGTGTGAAAGATCAACTAAACCATAAGCTGGTTTCTACAGTAAATACAGTACCAACCTCTGGTAAATATGCTAATCATAGGCATGTATAGCCCACAGGATAGTATCTTGCCCTGCTTGGGAAACGTGCTGATGTGCACCTATCTTGTGGAAAGTAGTATCCATAGGACACCATAATGTGAGATAGGCCTAAATAAATTGAAGCTATCTGTGCAGAAGTGCCTGTCCTATGTTTAGGGCCTAGAAATGTGGAAACCTCCCAAATGAAGTACAAAGGAATGGAACAATAAAGGGAATGCCCTAAATGCTGTGTAACATCTGTGGCAAATAAGCATTAACCTGCTTGATCCCAGCTCTTGTCATGAACATTTTGTTTATGACTGGTCTCTTGTTTAATGGTGCCCCTGTGGTGTCTCATGTCTCTGATACTTATTTCCCAGGCCTGAGGTGGTTGAGTATGGTTAGAGGTTCTAGTTTCTGATGTAAGGTGGTCCACCCTAGATGAGAAGTACCATCTTATGCCACTAGACACAGAGAGAGGCCATAACCTTACAAATAGAATTATGCCAGGTGAGTTTGAAGATCTGGAACTAGGCATTCAAATAGCAAATCCAGATTTCTGTAATTTACCTACCAGGGCATCTGAATATGTTGGCAGATTCACTGAGCAGAATAGGTTACCCTACACTTGAGTTTTCTGATGCCCAGGAGGTAGTGGACTTTATATTTCTAGAATGGGGCACATCACAGATGGAACATATCCTGGAAGAACAAAAACTGGATTTGTTCTGTGACAGGCACAGTTCCATGGGAGACCATTACAATGTGATGAGATGGAAATTCTTGTATGCATTTTCCTTATTCCTGCTACTTCTGTGAGTACAGTATTTCTCAAACTAAAAGAAGAGAGAGTAGAAATGATTCTCATAGCTAAAGACAGTGCCAGGCAATCCTAATACCATCTGCAGTACTTCTCAGATTATCCTCAAAGGATCCTCTGTCTAGTCCCTAGAGACAGGATTATCTTTCCCTATATCAAGGAAAGACAGGTCACTTGAACCTCAAATCTCTTTATCTGAAGGCCTGGTTCCTGAAAAATTAGAATTTTCTCAATGAAACCTCTCTACCCCGTGTTGGAAGCTTTTAAAAGTCTCCAGGAAACCAACTACAAGGAAAAGAACATTTTTCAGTTTTTTGTAGCTTTAATTGCATTCCTCCAGATAGTTCTACTATCTCAGATATACTAGACTACCTGTTATACCTCAGAGAGGAGGGCCCTTGCTATCTTTTCTTAAGGTTCACTGTTCCACAGTTTTAGCCTATAGGTCTAAATTGGCTGCAAAATCTATAGCTTCTGATGTGTGTTTAAAAGGTTTTCTAAGGTACTCTATTAAACCAGGTTATCCTCCTGTTTAATAGCTGTGTCCCTCTTGGAAACTAATCTGGTCCTAACTCAGGTCATGCAGGAACTGTATGAACCCTTAGCTTCCTGTTACTTACAATTTCTAATACAGACAGTGGTCTATTTAGTTGCAATAACTTCAGCAAGGAGAGCCAATTAAATTCAGGCGCTCTCCATTTTCGCTGACTACCTTACTTTCCCCAATGGGAAACTTGTCTTCAGAACACATTTGAAATTCCTCCCTAAAGTGGAGTCTGAATTTCATATAAACTAGTCTATTTTATTGCCATTTTTCTTCTATAGACCACATTCAAATCCAGGGGAAGCTCAGCTCTACAGGCTGGATGTCAAGATGGCTATCAGTTACTACATCAATAAAACAGAGCCCATTAGACATGAAAAATACTGTTATTTGTCACTTATTGTGAGGTTGCAGGTCACTGAGCAGCTATGAAAGGTTTTTCCCATGGGTTGGAGTCTTGTATTTCACACTGATAGACATTGTCTAGTAGTGCTCCCCCTTCTGTATTTAAGGCCCATTATACCAGGTGTACAGCAACCTCAAAAGCAGCTTATAGGGATATTCCGCTGTTGGATATTTGTAAAGCTGCAGCATGATCCCCAACCTACAGCATAATATCCTACTACTGCATTACTGTATTGATAGTCTCTGCAGGAAAGATGCTAGATATGGGAGTTCTGCCCTTCAGACCCTTTTCCCTAAGTAATCCTAGTACCCACCCCCTTGTGCCACTGCTGGGAATCTGCTTAAAGTGGTAAGCAGAGGAAAACATTGACGTTGATAGAAGAAAGAGTTGCCTAACTTGTAACAATAGTTCTTCTAATCAGTGTTTTTAGATGATTACCACCGCCCTTCTTACCTACCCACATAGGATAAGTACAGGTTTTTTATTAGTAATTATTATTGATTTACTGTTTCTGTTAGTGACTAGCATAATATTTGCTGCAGTGTTCCCTCCTATTAAGTTACAATTTTAGAAAAACTTGTTCAAGTTTTTACATTCATTCTACTGAAAATAATCATTACATTTTATAAGTATTCTTTACTTGTTTATTTGGGGCATTCTGGTTATTTACTGCTAAATGATCTGGCAGTAAGGGCTCAAAGGGCATGTGATCAGTGCTTGGATTGGTTCCAACCTCTGTGAAGGTTCTGGGGCAGTGATCACATCCAGTCTGCCACAGAGGGGTAATCCGTTGGGGCCAAGGCTGAAGGTAAGTGCCAGGGGGAGACAGATGCTGGTGGTGTGGGGGTGGGGCAGGGCCTGAAGCAGCTGCCCTGGTGTCATTGGCAGATAAACAGAGAATGGGGAAAATCATTTATTTAATGCTAATGCCTCTTGGAAGGCCTTGGCTTAACCTCTCTGAGGTAGCCATTTTGTATCAAGGATAAGCAATGCAATGCTCAGACTTCTCACAGTGCTATTGGAAGATATGATTAAAAAGCAGGATCAGAGCCACTGGATACTGAGTGCACCACATAAGTGCTGTAGCACACACACTCACTGTCCAATATTCTCAAGTCCGGATGGATGCACTCTCAAATTTGTAAATGCATAAATTTAGCCCAACAATTGGAGAACTGGTTTCCAAGTTGTAAAGTGCAGAAACATACTTTTGGACAACAGTTGTTGTTTAGTTTAGTTTATTGTTCTAGGAATTATTACCTTTGAGCCAATGGCTCTTTTACAAAGGTTCCACGTCATCAATGTACAAACAAACAAGACAAGTTACATAGAATGGTTAGCAAATTATAAAGGTTTCAATAAGCCAGTATAATACAGTACATCACAGGAAAAAAAACAAAACATTGGAGGAATGGTCAAGGTGGGAAGGGTAGGAGGAGATATGGGGAAGGGAGCAGACTTAGAGTAGTTAGAGGTACTCAGATGCCTTTGTCAAAAAAGGAGCAGAGGAAGAGGATGAAAAACAGTAAAAACAGCCATGAGCACTTGAATAGTAGTAATTTAAAGCAATCACATTTAATAAAGCCAGTTTTGAAGTCTAACAAGAGATTTGTTTCATAATTAAGTTTATAGTTTTGTGCAGCTAAATTACATTATTCATTAAATAAATTATAGAACATGACTCAGGGGAAATTATTCTGAAGCTATAAAAAGGACTGGTAGTCATAAAGATTATTGCAAAAGTGTAACTTGGCAATAACAATAATTTGGGGATTTAGTACACTTAACTGGGCAGAAAAACTGGAAAAATGTGTGTTGTACAAATTACAGGTTAGACTGAGAGAGCACCCCAGGCCAATCAGAACACCCAGTTCCTCTATGCATACTGTAGGGCACTCTTATTCTGCAAAGAGCTTCTCATGTGCATTTGCCCCGGGATCATGCACATCTGGTGGGGAGGTTTAGTTTCAAAAAATTCTTAAAATAAAATTGGTCCCTGCTTGTACTGCCCCAACATCACTCTTATAAAATATATAAAAAATGTTTTACTGTACTTGTATTCTTAAAATGCCAGAGCCACTTTCCCTTGGTTTACAGTTTTTATACCCCAAGAATGTTCATGAGATTATTTGTATAAGATACTGCCAGTGTTTTCAATTAAAACATTTAAATTTGGAATTTAAATTTGATGTATCATTATTTATAATCTGTTTCTATATGGTTACAGGGTCTTATATGAAACACGTGTCTTCTTGTAAGTGCTATGGGTGCAAAAGTTGCTTAGCTTCTCTTTGGCATTCTTTCATTCAAAGAACTTACAGAACAGGCTCTTATGACCATTAAGAACTCAATAAAGATATAGTGCATGTAAAATGAGGTTGCAATGGGATACAACCAAGGGCTATAATATTCTGAAAGTAATAGAGAAGGTAAATGCTGTAATGTCTTGAGCTAGTCTGTTTTAAGAATGCGGCACCAGCTGAAGGTAAACGAACAGCAAGGCAATGAATGAACTTGAGCTAAAGGTATGTATGTTAAGAGTAGCTAGTATATGAAATAAACTATGACTTGAGAATACAGAAGCCACCAGCATGAATGGTTCCATAAAGTAGACAAATTGGTACTTGGACGAAAAAGGCATTACAAGGTATAGTATCCAGTTTGCTGGCTAGGGGTGCAGGCAGAACAATGTAGGTTAAATTGCCTCTTCTGTCTCAACAATCACTGTTTTTGCTATGTGAATAAAAATATTTTAATTAAACATGGCCCTAGTGAATCAGTAGTCTGGTAATAAAGGATCTGCTAATTTGACCACCCCCCTAAAGAATTGTCCAACCAATTTAATTTTTAACATAATAAATTAAAAGCACAAATTTTACTTGGTGGTCTAGTGTTGCCTGCACATGGTGATTATTACAAATTGCACAATGTGCCTATGCAACTCTTCAGTTGGTGGGGGGCCGGGGCTCTTGGCTGAATATAGGCCCAGAATTGCAGGCAAATGTAAAGCTCCACCCCATCTCTTCATTTCAAAGTGCCGTAGAATGGGAATGTCCTATTAAGACCTGGGTTTCTCTGAGGAGAAACACACAACAAAAAAGTGTGGGTAGAAGCCAGCTCCTCTGTGGCATCAAGTGAAATCTAAAGAAAATGAGAAACATTTGTTACAGACATTTGATGAGTACAGCAGTCTCCTTTCCTCTATTTTTCTGTAACGTAAGAATTTTTTTTAATGTAAGAAATGTACAACTTAAATAAAATACAGTTGTACTTTGTGAAATATTTTTGATTATCCATCCTTGAGAGCTGAAGGAAGATTCACTGGCTGCTCAGTGCATGAGTAACTTCCTCTGGCCAAAACAGAGCAGTATTGGCACTGGATAAGCAGCTGACTGTACATACACCTCTCCAGCTGAAGATAAGGTGTATGCTAAGTGGTCACCAAGACAGGAGGGGGCAGCTTAAGAGGAAAATGTGATGCTGAAAATCAGAACCCAGTTAGATCCAGCCTTGATGGGATTTGGTTTACCATCACCACAAATTACAGTATAACCCATTACTTTTGGACATATCAAGCTTGACAGATTATAATTTGATATGTTGAGTTGTAAATGCAATCTTGTCTTCCTTATGAAAGGGAGAATCTGTTACAACTATTTTAATCTAGCATGTAGTAGGAAAAGAGCACAAGTCTTACAGTTTCTGTAAAGAAAAGAAACGGTTGATAATCACTAAACTACTGTACTTGCAACATGCCACCATCAAATAGGTCATAATGTCTTATATGAAAACTGAGTACTTACTTGAAAGGATGTCCCCTCATCAGTTTTCTGCACAGCTTGTAAGACTGACTTGTAGATTCTGAAACTAATGGTTGCTGAGAGTGCCGCGAGTGCCAAATAGGCAACAACACTAACAACACTAAACTGGGTCAAGGAGAAAAGCAGCAGTAGGAGACTACCAAAGCATATTCCTGTTTGCTTGATGTCACGCCAGTACAGCAGGTCAATAGCTGTGGAATGAATAAAAACACCCAATTAATATAAGAAACTTCTAAAAACAATCAGTATTTTAGTGATCACGAAAACAAATTTTCATCAACTAATATGCTGTTTGTTATGTTATATTATATTACATTATATTATATTACTTATGATAGACACAGCTTCAGACTTTAGAGAGTTGAATAAATACATGCTGTACATGTTTAGGTTTGGACATGGTCAAACTTCAGAAGTAGAGTGGGTGTATTCTTTTCAGTACAAAGAGTGTAATAACACCTTTGGTCATGATGAGCTACAGCTGAACAATGATTTTCTTGGTTGAACTAACCATAGTAAATGCAATACTACTGTAAATCCAGATCAAATTCATTATTTCTTTTTTGAAAGCATCTTGTGATTTTGTCCAAAGATGTCTCACAAATGTTTATTTTTATGAATGTTGCTCATTTCATTTTTTCACATTGCCATTGCACACTGTTGCCTCAGATGTCATACTACTTGAACTGGGATTTTTGTAAATGTAGTTATCACGCTGCAGTATATGTTTCAGAGAATTAAACACATGAGTGCAGTTCTTCCCAGCAAAGCCTAAAGTTTACTGTTAAGGAATGAATTACTAACATAGCAGTGTCTTAGTTGGTAAATGGGTTATTACAAAGCCAATTGTCCAGCAGTGATTTCTTGGGCTCAGTCTTATCTATCATCAATGTACAGTTTTCTCCCAAAAAATAAAGTGTAGCGTAGTGGTTAAGAGCACTCAGCTGCAAACCTGAAGAAATTGGTTTTAATCCTACAGCCACCGCTTGCATACTGTGTGACTATGAGCAGTCACTTAACTTCCCTCTGCTCCCAGGATGCACCTGGAAAGAAGCCTCAGCTTGGTGTGTCTTTCCTAGCCAAAAATCGTAAAAAAAAAACAACAAACAAACAAAAAAAAAACAATAAATAAATGCAAAAAAAGATAACTGACCCATCAGGTCATTGAAAAAGAGGCTAGGAAGAGGTTCTGCTCCAGTTGATTAGTACAAGTTGAATTGTAGGGGTTACTAATTGGTAGCCGGTAGGGTTCAGTGCTATAAAAGTCCATGGGTGGCCAGCTACAATATTTCTTGGCTAGCTGGGGGCATTGCATAAAACTGACATGGGATGGTGAGTCTCCTTTTTTTGTATTTAGTATTTGTTGTAAAAGTCATCATACAGCAGTATCAACAAGCAATCAGAAAAGTACATGACCACAACCTTTTATAACGCAGTCTGTATCGGGACAAGAGTTGCAGTATTATATGTGCAAAACAACAGTTAGCAAACTTCCATAAGGGAAATTGAATTGTCGAACCCAAACTACTGAGTGCTAAAGCATGTACAGGTTTATAATTCCTCATCTGTTTTAGTAATGGCAATGAAAGACCAGCAATAGATCAAAGAAAAACTTTTGGGGAGGATGACTAGGAAGGACCACTCAATGCACAGTCCTTTCCACCTGGGTGGAGTAATCACTGTCCACCTCATCCTCATAAGGAATGGCCTGCTTAATAATCATGCTACTTTTTCCATGTCTGTATATTTTTTCCCCAAGTAAGTCTAGATCTGCAGTAATGTGCTCCATCTCCCTAACCGGTTGAATTCTGTATTTCCATTCCTGCAGGGAGAGAATTGTGTGGGACAGTCAATCAACTATGATACCCTTCATGGCTAGGATACAGAAAAGTATAGAAAAGGTCATATTGTTGCAGTGACCCAATCCCTGGCACAGTGAGTTGCAGAACAGTATTAAGAAAGTGTATAGGGATGTCCTGGTTCCACATTTGGCAAAGCTCAGTGTGGATATTTCACCAGTATTCTCCCAGTCGTGGATAATTGGTTAATGTTCTCCCTGCATCTAGCAACCCCACCAATACAAGTCCATCCCTTCCTCTCCAAACTGAGCTGTAATGATTGGGTATGAAAAACTTTACCAGCACCTTCCACTGGTATTCATTTCAAGAGACGGAAGCAGTGATTCTTCATCCCTTTTCTAGTATTTTAGACCAAGTGTATGCTGAAATTATCAATCTCTACTCTGTTTCCCAGAGCTGCTGGATGACATCCAGAGTTCCTCCCCTGCCTTCCTTAGAGTGGCAAAAATCATATAAATGTATCTTCATTTGGAAGTAACCATATAATCCAATTAAACAGGTCCAACGACTTGGTTAAATCCCTAGATAGCCTATGCAGCCTATCACTGTCTAGCAGGCAGTGGTGTAGCTGAAGACACTGGAAAAGGTCACCATTAGGGATACCAAACTATTGTTTAAGCATGTCAAAGGAAACACAAGTGCCTCCCCCATAAAGTATTTCTATGTGGTGAGGTCTGCCTGATCCATCTAGTAGATGAGATGTGTGCACTCACAGGAGGAAATTCACAACCAGACATGGTTCTAGGTATTCAAAATTTTAATTTCCAGGCTCAGAGGTCGCTGAAAATATAGCCCCAGCACTTCGACCGCAAAGGAATTCCTCTGAGCCTGGGAATTAAACATTTTAATACCCAGAACCATGTCTGGTTGTGAATTTCTTCCTGTGAGTGCACATCTCATCTACTACTGTGATTCTGGGTTAGCTACTTTTGTGTGCACCAACTGCCTTTGTCCAGAGCGCACTTCCATTTTCCAACCTGATCCAACTGCCTGAAGTAATTTCCCCCCCTCGGTGGCGTGAAATTGGGGTCCTCAGTAATAATAGTAAGAGACCTGCCTCATTTGGGGTTGAGGTTATTTTCCTAATTTTCAGCAGGACATGTAAGGAATGTCTAGTACATAGTTTGGGACACCTCTTATTAATTGGGGAGTGAGTTTGGTATGTGGTAGAGTGTACAGGGGTGCAGGCAGGGTAGTCTTATTCTTTAAAAGATAGCAGTCCAAAGTGAGTGCCTAGTTTCAAATCATTACAAGTTGAGCCAATTGGGCCACTAGACAATACAGCTCAAAACTGGGCATATCCAACCCTCCCTTCTCTTTGGAGCGTGTTAAAGTGTTCATCCCAATCTGAATTCTATGATGGTGAGTATTGTAACAAGTGAAGCAATCCAAAATTAGAAGTAGCTAAAATCTCATATATAATAATACATGGATAGCCTTTTTATTCACAGTCAGGCCATACATTAAAAAAGTCATGGTTCACAGATATGACATTATTTCATTATAGAGAAAGAGAACATTTCTGACCAATCAGAAAGCTCCTTTCTTCTGTGAATGAGACATTCTTATTCTGTAGAGTGCCTTACATGCAGGTGACCTGGAAATGGGTTTGCTCAGTGGATGATTTTTACACTGTTAATATATTATTGATCAAGCTTGATGAATGATATATAAACATTGCTGTGTAACCACTGTTACAGTTGAAAGAGTGGTTTCACTTACATTCTTTGGATATCAGAACCACTCGACTTCAGTTTGTGGTTCTCCTACCCTAAGAATGCGCATGATACCACTCTTACAACTGTAAGAACAATCGATGTGATGGTATTAATATACTGCAGATAATTAGTGGCTATGATATCATTTACATGAATTATAAATTATTTTAATTGTATGAGCCTCACTGCAAGCTTCGGCCCATTCTGTTAATTTCCTGAAATACAGATTAAACGACAAAGCAGCTATAATGATTTTTTTAATGAGCCACAGCTTAAATATTTTAACCAGTTTTGAAAATTCATAACTGAATTGGTAATTACCTTGTTATTGTACTTGGAACTTTATATTAAATAAACTAAAGGATTTCAAAACTGACACGCACACAAGCCTATTTATGGGCTCACAGGAAGCCCTTGCATGGAAATACTATATTAATACTGTTTACACTTGTGATGAACAGTTACTCATAATTTACTCTATACATATATTTTACTTATGAACAGCAGTATGTTTCGGGCATACAGATATATATCATCTTTCAAGGCCTTGAAAAAAAGATATAGCTAATTAAGGAATAGGCTTATATTTGGGATGCTAACATAATAGTTTTCTGGAAAGCAGAAGAAGGGCTAATAGCTAGAAAATGATTAATTATATTAGTTTATGAACACTACAATAATTTAATTAAGGTAATATATTTTAGATATATGACATTTATGTACTTCCAGTACATAATGTCTTGTAGGAACCTTTATCTGTATATCAAGTTGCATCATATTCTATATTCTATTACCCCAAAGTAACAAGAAGAAAGTCATTACAGTGCATAATATTAATACATTTGTTCTTTAATGACTTGGTAGGGTATTTTGTACCATCTGTTTAGCAGGAACTACTGCAAGCAATCATTTTCCTTTAATGTCACTTTGCTGCAATCTACCTAGAGCAGTGTTATTAGTTCAGGAAAGAATAATGACTGAATTTTTAATGTGCTACCAGCTGAGCAGTTCCCTTGAATACCTAAATACAGTTTAACAGTATGACTGCAAGATTATTAGCTATACAGGATGTGGCATTCAGCACTTCATGTACCTTATGTTCTAAGAAAAAGAAATATGATTTATTTGAGTGGATGGTTATAATAATTCAGGAAAAATTTCTGATAAATATATTTATATTCATGAATTTCTATTGTTTTTTATTTTACCTTGAAGAGTGTAGTTAATATGAGCTCATCTCAAATTAAAAAAGAAGTCTAATGCATTCTCTAATTTCTCTTTAAACATGGTATGCAATTAGCTTTTTATTTCACTTAGCGTTCATTGTTATATATGAATAACCGTTTTCTGATCATGAAAGAAATTATGTAAACAAATAAATTATCAATTCAATATGCTAGTCCTTTCTGCCTTTTTAAGGGCTTTGGTCACATAAGGGGCCAATATGCATAATATTTGAATGTTGCAGGCATGCCAAACTTTGCACTGTGAAGCCACTTCACAAACAGTGCCACTGGTGGTATTCACAGACCCCAAAGTAGAACGGCCAGTAAAACAGCACAGCTTGAAATATAAACTGTGAAAAAATGAGAGGCGTCTGCTACACAAGCATCAGGCAACTCTAAGAAATACAACCTAGAGTAAAGACCCCATTGCCGGTATTTGTTATTTAATATTTTTATTATAAGGTTGATTATCCTACAAGGCAAAGCGAGTGTTTTAGAGGTAACAGCACCCACTTCCAAAGGGCAAACCATGGTATCCTTTAAATCACAAAAATATATAGCACTATTTTATATACACCAATATTTACAGAAAAAAAAATAAAAACCTAGTTAATACAGCTGTCCCATTGGTGCAGCAGTAAAACTGCGACTTGCAGTGCAGATTACCTAGATTCAGAAGTTAACATGGGATGCTGGAGGGATTGGCCTGGGGAGAAGGATGTGAGTCATCCATGGGGAGGAGGATTGAGTATCCATAGGACTGTTGTCCTCCTGCGGGGAAGGAGAGATGTGGAGCCCAGCATATGCCTGACCTCTAGTGGTGGCCATGGGCATGAGAGCCTGGTATCATGCAACACGGGGAGAGGAGGAGCTGCAATCACCAACATCCTGGCTGCAGGAGTGTATGAGGGGAGTGTCTTGTGTGACACTATACATCTGCCCCACCTCACGGAGAGAAATAATCAAGGTGAAAGACTGGGCAGAGCAGCATGAGGAGTACAACATTGGCAGCCCCTCCCCAGTGACATGGCCTTCACCCAGTGAACCAGAGCCACTTATCAGTGGTAGAGGAGTCTCAATGGACTCCACCATGGGGGAGGGGTAAGCCATGGAGTAAGATGCTGAGATAGAGCTACAGTACATACCTGAGAAGCTGGATGACAAATGGATCTTTATTCCATATACTGCATATACACAGCACAGGACAGAGATAAACATGGCAAACAGAGGGGTATCCAAGCTGTGAATGTGAGAAAGTAACATTCATGTATAGTGATTATATTGAAAATTTTACTTTATGAGTAATAAACAACATACAGCAGTAGGAAGTAGGGTAACACAGTGTTGTGTATGCTTATATTGGTAAGTAATCTGACTTCATTAGATGTGACAGACAGCCCCCAAGGGGGGGGGGGTCGCTATCTACTACAAATCACATATTGATCTTTCCATTACCTCTACCTTAGCCCTCTCCGCTTGTGAATCACTGCATACGACCCTCCTTCTGGGTACTAAAAAACTCCACATAGTTCGTGTCTGTATCTCGGGCCTTAAAGAACTGCTTGCTACGGTCTCCCCTGCTATTGGTCATAATGAAGTACTAATACTGGGTGACCTAAATTTAAACTGGATTAGCAATGGGCACAACACACTCCAATCCTTAGTGAAAGGTTATGACCTGCATCAAATCATAACTTGCCCCACCAGAACCTCATCTGCCTCAAACTCTGGAACCCTGATGGACTGGATCTTGACCAATCATACTGACAGAATTAGGGCTGTATGCATATTGGTAGCTGCCATAAGTGACCACTGCCCCATTTTTTTACCTGGAGTACCTCAGCTTTACTTTCCCCACTGCCCAAATGCATCACATTTAGAAACTTTGCTGGGCTGGATCAAGCTAAGTTCCTGCTTGAGGTCTCCTCTATTGACTGGTCTGTCCTTTACTCAGCTAGAGATATGCAGATGGCACTAGATTACTTCCTCACCCACTTTGGGGCTGTCCAGGACAAGCATATCCCACTTATCACTCGATGGGTCCAAGAGAGACAAAAAAAATGGCTCCACAAGGATCTGCTTGCCCAACTCCATGCTAGGGACAAAAGCCAGAGAAAATATAAAAGATCAGGTCTCCCAGCTGACTATAACAGCTACAGGGCACAGAGAAACTCCTGTAAGAGGCAAATCAGGCTAGCTAAAATTAACTACTGTAAAGAACTCCTACTCAATGCTTCAGGGGACTCCAGAAAGTTCTGGTCACATGTAAAAACCTTTCTGGGCACCCAGAAATGGAACCCCACCAATGACATGGTCCTCAATAGTGTAAATTGCAATGACACAATAACTATTGCAAACTCCTTTAACGGTCATTGTGTAGACCTAACTAGCTTTACTTCTACCTTCCCCTCTATGCAGCCTAGCCTCAGCCTTATGAGGACTAATCACCCCCCCCCTTTCAATGTCAAGGCCATCACCAAAGCAGCTGTCCTAAAACTGCTAAGCTCAATCTCTGATAACACCAGTATGGTATAGAGCCTAAGCTTCTAAAACTAGCAGCACCATGCATTGCCTCCTTGCTAGCTAGGCTCTATACCCTATCTCTCTGTCAAAATTCTGTCCCAAACATATGGAAAACTGCTAGGATAACACCAGTCTTCAAAAAAGGGGACAAGAAAGACATCTTTAACTATTGGCCTATTATGATACTCTCTGTCCTAGGTAAAATCCTAGAAAAACTGGTAGCATCCCAAACTACTGAATACCTATCCAAATATAAGCTGCTGTCGCCAAACCAGCATGGTTTCCACAAAGGGCATAGTACCACCACTGCCCTGCTCAAGTTTACAAATGATGCCCTTGGTGCAATGGATATTGGTCTTCTAACAAGGGCTGTGCTCATAGACCTCACAACGGCCTTTGATCTTGTGGATCAACCTCTTCTGCTCTCTTATCTCTCAAACCTGGGTTTCTCATCACAATCTGTGACTTGGTTCAATAGCTACCTCACAGACAGGTTGCAAGTTGTGCATTTTAACACGGCCTTATCGGGTACAGTGCCCAAAAATATTGGTGTTCCCCAAGGCTCCATCCTATATTCCCTTCTTTTCTCTACCTTCATAAACCACATTACTCAGGATACCCCTCACTGCTCATCTCTCCTCTATGCAGATGAAGTTGTTCTGTACTATAGCTCAAAGAGCCCATCAGAGATAAATCTTAACCTTTCCTTTGCCTTTCATGATGTTCAGGCCTGGCTCTCCAGGCACAAACCATTGCTTAATGTGGAAAACACTAAGGCAATGATCTTTGGCATGGCAGCAAAACTTAGGTCGGCTCAAAGTCAGCTCAGTGTCTCCTGCCTTGATGGTTCTCTACTAAAGACGGTCAGCTCCTTTAAATACCCTGGAGTCCTGCTCAAATGTTCCCTCAACCTAGACCAACATATCATGGCCACCTGTAAGGCTGTAAACTCCAAAATTGGGCTTGCTTATAAGACGACTCATATCCTGACGCCCTCTGCCAGACTGGCTATTGCTAGAGGTATTCTACTCCCCTCTCTGACTTATGGAGTGGCAACTTATATTAATGCTTTTCAGGTGTCCTTATTCATATGGGACACAATGTATAACTCCATCTGTTGCTATGCTTCTGCATCCCCGTGGCTAAAACTTCAATGTCAGCTCTATGCCGAAACTGGCCTTCCCCCTCAAACTGTCAACAGCTCTCCTTTGACACACTGGTGGATAGCATTATCAGAACTAATGTCCTGGCATCTCTTGCCTCCCTTCTCCTTCCTTCAATCTCCTCCTATGTCTTCAGGTCCTCCGATAAATCCCTACTCTAAGTGCCAAGATGCAAATCCTCAAAGAGAACCTGTGCTTTCTTTTCTGCTGCTCCCAAATTCTGGAACTCTCTTCCCCTAGGTGTCTGGGCTGTGCCCAACCATCTTTATTTTAAGAAAGCCTATTGGTCCCTCCTATGTAAACCTCCCCCTTGCACATGCTTCAATCCCACCTAACTTCTCTGCTACTATCTCCTACTCCCCCTACCCATTGGCCCTTCATCTCTGTGCTCCCACTTTCAGTGGCCACTTCCTGGTGTTACTAAAGAGTTTCTAGTGGTTTACTAGCTTAAGCACTTATGCAAACTATATATTTGACAGGCCTAATGGTACATACCCTGGGCCTATACTAGTCTCTTGTCAACATGGTTATTACTATTATTAGTTATTTGTATGATGTTACTGTATTTGTATTCTACTGCTGTAATCAGGCTGCTGATTGTATTATGTTTAAACTGTACCATGTCAGTTACTGTCTAAAGACACATCCTACCACTGCCTGTACTGTACTGTTTATGTCTGTTACCTCCCGGGTCATGTCTGAAAATAGTCATCTTTATGGCTAGCACACCTACCCGGCAAACAAAAAACTAAATAAATAACAGCAGTAACCTGTTACAATATGATGAAGAGAGCACTGATTGAGGTACAGGTGGCACAGTGGTGTGAACTATTAAGGATTATGTTTTGTGACTAGTGATTGCTGCTTTTGGTATTTTCAGTAGATTCAACACAGATTACCAGTGGTCCAGACAAAGTGGTGGTGGTGGGGGGGGGCACAAAATGTTGCCCGTATGCCGATGTGTTGTGGAAATCAATCAAATGAAGAACCTGGATTTATATGTTGGCGTTTCATCCTTTTTTCTGATATACTCTTGACAATATTGCCATTATTGTGTCCTTGTACCACAGCTACATTATTTTAACTCATTGCAACACACTTCTTCTATCTAGGAATGAATTATGGTCCCAAAGTAATACTGAAAATATTTGGGTGGTAGTACAACTAAAAGGTACAAATAATAATAGGAAATTGCTATAATCCCCTATCATTTGATTGTACTTACAGAGATGCTTTGCTAAAGGATATCGTACATTTTTCTGATCACAAGGATGTAATAATCATGGGAGATTTCAACATGCCCCACATAGATTGGCCCACAAACACAAGTAGTAGTAAACTTGATTTAGATTTTCTGGCTATGTTAACAGAACAGGGCTTGTCACAACTGATTTCCTCCCCTACTAGAAGCAGTAACATTCTTGATCTTCTTATCTCAAACTTGAGTCACAAACTGTCTAGTATTCAGATATTGGATCCATTGGGAAATAGTGACCATTATTCAGTCTTGTTCAAATTATTAGGGAAACATCATAGTCTAAAAAAGAAATCAACATATAGGAACTACGATGGAGCCGATTTTAAGAGTATTATCAATAAATTAAACAACATTCAATGGAATAAATCTCTTCAAGGATTTACAACTAATGAGACATGAATTAAACTAAAAAAATATAATCAATTACCTGGAGGAAAACCATGTTCCCAAAAAAATAAATATAATAAAAAGGGTAGGATACCGTTATGGTTAAACAAAACAATTAGATTGCAAATTAAAAAAAAGAAAAAGATTTTGTAAAAGCTTAAAAGCAGTCAATCGACTGAAAATAGCACACTCTATATTAGATACAAGAAAACCTTACAGAACCTAAAAACCTGATTAAGAAAGCCAAAATGAAAATAGAATTCAAGTTGACACATACCAAAGATGGCTACAAAGCACTCTTTTCCAATTTAAACAACAAAAAGGGAAATTTCAGAAAGATAGGACCAACTTGCTAACAATGGCAATACTGTGCAATCCGATGTGGACATAGTCAATCTTTTTAATAATTAATTCTCTTCAGTCTTCTCAAAAAAATAATCTTATTTACCAAAGGTGGATTCCAGTGCGTGTCTAGTTTCTAGTCATAGTCACAACATTATTGCTTCTGACATTATTCAATTTTTGAAATCCTTAAAAAAAAAAAACACTAGTCCAGGGTCTGACCAAATCAGTGCTAGATTTCTTATTGAAACTGCTGAAGCAATATCAATTCCTTTAAAAATAATATTTAATAAATTCTTACAGTTAGCCAAAATTCCTGTAGACTGGTTAATAGCATCGTTAACCCCAATACATAAGAAAGGTAGTAGGTCAAGTGTTCAGAATTACTGCCCCATAAGCCTTACATCAATTGCCTGCAAAACTATGGAAAAGATAATAAAATAATTTCTAATGAAAGAAATGAGGGAATTAAATATAGATGATAACATTCGACATGGGTTTAGAGATGGTCACTCCTGTACTACTAACTTGTCATCATTCTATAACAATATTAGTCTGGGTCTAGATAACAAACAGCAGATGGATGTTGTTCTGCTCGATTAGAGCAAAGCCTTTGACAAGGTCTCCCATGGCAATCTAATCAAAAAAATGGAAACTTTAGGGTTTTCCTATTGTCTAATAAATTGGGTAAATGCATGGTTGATATACATAAACCAGAGAGTCATCATAAATAATTGTGCTTCAAACCTTGGTGCAGTTACTAGTGAGGTTCCACAGGGCTCAGTGTTTGGCCCCATTTTGTTCAACATTTATATAAGTGATATGAAAATAAGTACCAAAAATTGGTTATCCTGATTTGCTGATAACTCTAAACTAGGGGGTACAGTGGATAATACTCAAGATTCTGATTCACTTAAATCAGATCTTAAAATTATAGAAAAAAGGACTCTAGAAAATAAAAAATGGTATTTAACATCGACAAATGTGTGGTCTTACATTTTCAATCAATCAATCAATCAATCAATCAATCACTTTATTTAACCAGGCATTTTGGGACACATAACCCACAAAACAATTATTATATAAATAATAATTTAATTAAATCTACTAATAAGGAAAGGGACTTGGGCATATTGGTAAATTCCAGACTGTCACCTACAGACTATTGTCTAAAAATAGCTAATATGACAACTGGATTACTTAGGCAAATACAGCGCTCTTTTGTCACAAGAACAGAACAATGTCTAATACTTCTCTATAGGGCATGTATCAGACCACTTATAGATTATGGGTCTCCTTTTTGGAGCCCTTATCTAAAGGGAGATATTGATCGGCTTGAGAAGATTCAAAGACAAGCAACCAGGATGGTCCCGAGACCACGAAACAGCCCCTATCATACTAGACTTCAGATCACAGGTTTACTGTAAATTCATTACAAAATAGAAGAACTAGAGGGGACCTACTCTTAGTCTGTAAATTGATGAAAAATCCAGAACTTATGAATAAGTGTGGACTTAACTCAACTGTGAGGCGAACTGTACCGAGATGCCATAACAAACAACTCATTGTTCTTAAAGTAAAAACCAACCAGAGACTAAATTTCTTTTCAGTTAGGGCACCAAGACTGTGGAATAAATTACCACAGGAATTGATTAATTCTACTAGTGCAGATGTTTTTAAAAAGGGTCTTGACAATTGGTTAACCCAGAAACGTATGTTCTAATTTGCCCACATTTCCTCAAAAAACCTAGTAACCTAGTAAACCTACACTGCCGCTATATTTCCTATGGTAAGTATTTTGCCATAGTATGTATTTCTGCAGCAAGTTGCATATTTTATGTCTTACTAAAAATGTTGCAAAAACTTGTATTTCTGTTACTGCAATTTGTATTTTATCCCATGCCCACACGCCCAGACCTGGAAATGAGCCTTGGCTCAGTGTGCTTTTCCTTGTTACCATTTAAAAATCAATCAATCAATCAGTTAATAAATACATGCATACATACATACATGCATTCATAAATAAATATATCAATATCATAATGACTCGACCACTGATTTACAATAGACCCATCACTTTTTTTACAGAAGAACTTCCACAGGAAAAATTCCTGATGGATGGGGTGATGGGTGGGAAAACTAAAAAAGTTAGCCACTCCATAAATAAACAGCACAAGCTACCAGTGAGCAATGTAACTTCAAATTGTTGGCAGCAACACCGTCAATGCTAATCAGAACAACACCATTGATGCTAATCAGTTCTGTGGTGAAAAACAGACAGCCATATTGTGAAAATAATCAAGAATGGTCCACATTAAGCAACAAATAATAAATTGCTCCAGCAAGACGGAGGGAGGGAAGAGAAATCACTGACACAACACCACCCCTGGGGTTATGAGACTGTATGCAGGGATGTGTTTGCATACCCTGCAGGCAGCAGGGATGGGGGTTTGGAGAGATTATGAATGGTGAAGAAGAGACATGGGAATACAATGTGGTCCTCGTGGTCCAGGAGTAGCATTAGGCATGCCCCATACCATGATTGTGATATTATTGCCACTGTCTCAGGGAGGGATATTCTAGGAATATCCCAGTTCACTTACAGAACATCTTTCAAGACAGGATAGCACAGTGACTGGGGAGAAACTTGCTATGCTGAAGACTTAGATTTTCAGTCCAATCCAGGATCAGCGCAGTATGTCACTAATGTCCCTAATGCATGAGGAGCCAATAAGTCGGTTGCCCATAGGGAGCTCCTTATAAACCAATGTAATAGTTCAATTTACCTCTATTTGCTATGTAATTGTCTAGCCTTTTCATAAAGATATCCTTTGTTTCACTTACAACTACTTCTTCAGGTAGTCTATTCCAGAGGTTCACCACCCTCTGTGTATAAAAATACTTTCTTTTACTTGTTCTAAATCACCTAGCCTTAACTTGTAGGGAGTGCCCTCTTGTTGTTGAGTTAATGTCATTAAAAGCAATATTCAGCTCATTTGTAAGGTAAGGATCATATGCATTATATTGTAATAGAGCTACAAGTCACCTCTCTTCCTTTGAACCTTCGGAGTAAAAAAGTTTAATTGTTTCAATCTTTCTTCACAAAATGTATCATTTATTTTGTGTAGGGTGAAAGGTGGTGGACATCACGCCCCATGAGATGCTCTCCATCTCTGGAAGGGTGGGTTGTTCTTCTCACTGCCTGATGACTCTTTGTGACTCAATATGGCAAGATGCAAACCAAAAATGCATGGGGCAAGAAGAAGAAGGCTCCAGGGCCTTCATCATATTCTGCACAGTGGCTTTGGCTCACTTACAGTGCCTTTGGGAAGGAGAGAAAAGGCCAGGAAATGGGCCCTAGTTGTATACGATACCCCCAGCTTCCCCTGTAATATCTGTAGCTTTTAGATACTGAGACACATTGATTGAGTTGGGCCACATACTTTGTTTGGTTATCAGAGGGAGGATACATGAATTGCTCTCAGTGCTGATTCTGCTAAACTACCAATGAAATGCCTGACCCTTCACTCCTAGAATTCCCCTGGAGGTCTTAACTTCAACTCACAAACTGTGGACTGGATCCCATAGATTATATCCCTCCTTAAAGTAACAAAAGTTTTTTTTTAAATTAGAAAACAATACATTTTAACTTTCAGAATTATTTGTGTCTTAGAAAGACTAACAGAATATGAACTTTTGAACTCTGAATCATTTTAGGAATACAGAACTGTTCACTAAAAGTTATTGGTGTGGAAACAGTTCATAACACTCCATCAGATTACTTGGCAGGCATCTGTTCCCTTGCTCTGGGTATCATTGGTGCAGATGGTTCTCTTGGTGCTGAATGAGGCAACCCTATTGGAATCATAGCACACTGAGATCATATTCCTCTTCTTCTCTTTTTTTATAATGAACTGGTGATATGGAAGACCGAGAATAAAGTTTAAAGAAGGAGATGTTTCTTGTTAATTTATTGTCCTGGCAACTCTGCAGTGACCACTGTAACTCTGACTGCAAACACTTTGTAAGGTATGTGGTGAAAAGGAGGGATGAGTTTCCAATTGTGGTGATTTCAAAAGTGCACTTAGTCACCCAGTTTGATCAGCAAAGGACTGGCTCAAGAGCAGCTGTCTGCTTGAGTTATCATTCATTGCCTGGCCTGAGTATCGGCAGACATAGAGCTGGGTCAGCTAATGTTGATGTCATTACTGGTAACATAATGTGGAGAAGTCTGCCAAACAGAGGATCAGCAAGAGGCTTGCCAGTGGTGCTCAGAGGAGTGGCACTGTAGTTCCAGAGAAACTGGCATAGATCGTGCTTCCAGGAACTACCAGAAGCAGAAAAAGCAGATGTGGCCTTCTGCAAAGCTTTCATAAATCACTCCACCTCAGTGTTGGCGTAATGCAAGTATGATATGATTTTGCAGTAATGAAATCCCAGGTATTGTGCAAACTGTTGAAATTCTTTACTGCTAAAGGGTGGACCATTGCCCGACTTGGTATGCCTTTTGCACAGCAAAACATTTACAGCGAACACATTGATGCCGACAACATCGACAGTTCTTTTTAAAAGTTTGTCAGGACTCCGGCACTCTTTTCCTCGGTCCTGCACCCCCTCTCTGAATCAACTGTAACTCAGAGTTGATTATCCCTAAGTCCGGGGAGGTGCATGGCAGAGCCCCCACATGGGGGGTTCAAGGGCGAAGCCCCCCCGATGAACAGCAACTGTTTCTCTGAGGGATTTATGTCAATCGCAAATTGCGGTTGACATAAATCCGTCACTGTAATGTTGAGCGACAAAATATTTGTTGAACCGGCATTGTAGAGCCACTTGACTTGAGGGATCCCAAATGTAGAGACAATCTTTCCGAGATGTGAAATAGTGGACTAGACTACCTCAACAATGGGGTGGTAAGAGTACTCATCCAGGACTTCAAGTAGGTAGTTCTGAGAGAGAAAAGGACAATAGAAAGCCACAGTTACATGAAGCAAGGGCCTGCAGGCAGAACAGGCTTATTTAGTGGTGTTGCAACAGATTGCAGCACTGCAGCAGTAGAAAATGCAGAACTGGACCATATGCTCTGCACATTTATTAATACCAGTGAACCATTCTTTCTCCTGTAGGAGTTGTTTTTTCTTTATAAAGCATTGACAATCATCATGTGCTAAGGATAAAACCTGATCTGTAAAAAAGCTTGAACTACAACCCTAGAAACTCTCAGAATGATGTCAGGTGATGAAACTACTGTTAGTTTATGCCTAATTCATGGGTTGAGAGGCTGGTGAGGCAGGTTAACAGCCTGATTGGAGACTGTAGATGTATGACATGCCTTTTATTATACAGTGGCAAGAACAAATCCTGTGTCCTGATTGTTCAGTGTCCACCTTCAACAGTGATGTTATTCCAGCACAACATCACTGCATGAAGGTTGTTTCTCTGTGCCAATCCAAGTTCAGTTTTATCTACTGTAAACACTTATACTGTTCTACCCTACACTGATTATTAGTTTGCACATCTGTAATGTGTTGTACCTTGTTCCTTTTTGATGTATTGTATTGCTTGCATTGTCTATTGTTCATGTATGTCTGTTAATGTACTATTAATGTTTTATTCTCCTTATTGTATTATCCACCCCCCACCCCAGTCGCATCTGGAAATGAGCTGATAGCAAGATTTTCTTGGTAAAACTTTTGAAATATAGAAATATAGAATTTGTCAGCAGAAAAGGACCGCTTGGCCCATCAGATCTGGCCATATGTTCCCTGCCTAATTTGTCTCCACAGACTCTAACTGGTCTCTGGTGACCCTTCCCCCTCCCTGCCTATGTACTAATATTCCCTATGCCTATTCCATAAATGCTTGAAACTCCTCACTATTTTCACCTCCACCACTTCTGCTGGCAGTCTCTTCCAGGTGTCTACCACCCTTTAGGTGATGTAGTACTTTCCCAAAGCTCTCTTAAACTCCCCCAAGCTTCATTGCATGCCCCCTGGTCTGGGTGCTCATTCTTATTTGAAAGAGACTCCCTTCCTGCACCCTGTTCACCCCTGTGAGGTACCTGTTGGTCTCTATCATGTCCCCTCATACTCTACTCTGCTCCAGGGTGTACATGCTGAGATCCCTCAGTTTCACCTCATAGGGCTTCTTGTGTAATCCCTACACCATTTTAGCTTTTATTTTTCTTTTGGTAACCAGGTAAGGCCCAGTTGGCACAAAACCTATTTTTAAGGGTGACCTGAGAGTGTATGCCATTGCTACAGCAACACCTTTACAGTGATGTCATTGGTGCCAACAACATTGACACATTGCTGTAAAGTCCACTTGGGACCACGGCACTCTTTCCTGAGGTCCTGCACCCCTTCCCTGAATCAGCTCTGACTCAGAGTTGATTATATTAAGTTAGGGGTCCGACAGTAAGAGCCAGTGCACCCTGTTGCCGCCTATTTCTGGCTCCACAGATAGGGCTGTTGTGCTCTGCTAAGCCCTAGAGTCCCAGGGCATCTGCCTCCACAGTTGGGGCTGCTGCCACAGGCCACCAAAGGTGTGGCTCTTGCTGCACCCTGCTGCCCACTTTCATTGCCCCAAATGGGCAGGGCCAATGCACCATGAGCACCCCATCTCACAGTCAGGGCTGGTGTACTCTGATGCCCCACTGTGTCCTGCACCACAGTCAAGGCTTCTGCACCATGCTGTCCTCTCTCCCCTGCCACCACTGTGCCCTGCTGCACCATAGATCCTCTTACCACTACAGTTAGAGTTGTCACACCATGCTGCTCCCTGCCACCATAGTCAGATCCTTTGGTACACTGCCCAAACTGCTCAAAAGAAAAAACAAAAAAACTTTCATTGTGTGTTATAGGGTGGGGAACAGAGGTAGCAGCCTTAACTGTTCGGGCAGGAGACAGGGGAAGCATCAGAGTATGGCAGCTCAAACTGTGGGTCAGGGTGCAGCAGACACACCTGTTTGGGTCAAGGAACATGAGAAGCAGTGTGTAGCAAAGGATCTGACTCTGGTGGCAGGGGGCAACAGGGAGAAACTGCCCCAACTGTGGTGGCAGGAGACAAGGTGCAGCACATGCCCTGCCTTGTCTTATGGCAAGTGGCAGCATGGAGCAGCAGCTCTAACTGTGGAGACATGGGCTCTAGGGTACAGTAGGCCACAGCAGCCTTCACTATGTAGTCAGGTGCAGGGTGCAGCAGCCTTGGATGAGGTGGCAGAGACAGAGGTCAGCATGGTGCAGATGCCTCAACTGTGTGGCAGGACAAAGGTGGACATCAGGGTATGGCAGCCTGACTGTGGGACAGGGTGTGTGTGGTGCAGCAGCCTTGCCCAGTTGGGGAAATGGAAGTGGGTAGAAGGTGCAGCAAATAGCCTACCTCTGGTGGCATGAGGCAGCGTTATGCAACAGCCCAAATTGTGAAGGCAGGGGACCTGGGACTCCAGGGATTAGCAGAGCACAGCAGCTCCTACTGTGGAGACAGGAACAGGAGCAACAGGGTGCACTGGCCCTAACTGTCAGGGTGGGGGACAGAGGGAAGCAGGGTCAAGCAGCCTATACTGTTTGTGCAGGAGGTAGCAAGGTGCAGCAGCCATGACTGTGTGGAGAAGACAGTGGGCAGTGGGGTGCAGTAGCCTCAAATGGGTGCAGGAGACAGGTGGCTTGTGGGGCAGGGAAAAGGGGGAAGCAGGTGCTGCTGCCTCAACCATCAGGCAGGAGACAGAAGCATCAGGGTGCCATATAGTATTTCTAGTTATACACATACATGATGTATTTTCACACAGAAACCCTCAAAAAACAGAATTCTGTGAGTTCAGTCAGTACATGTTCCTGAAATAGTTGAGTGTGGCAGACACCTGTTTGTCAATCTAACATAAAAACAAAATTGTTCTCACATGAACCTATTTATGGAGGGTACATCAAAGACACACTGCTTCTATGAATTAAAAAGACTTTAGATTTATGTTATATTCACTAAACAACCCTGTGTTATATAGCAAGAAAACAATGTAGGATTTTGATAAGAAAGAACTGACAGATTTGATACAGACAAGGTAATTTCTCACAGACATTTATTCATACTGCTTCAGTTCAGCACTGAAACTCAAATGATCAACTTTTTATGAGAACAGAATGATAGATTTTGAGCTAATCTATTTAAACACAAACCAGAAGGGTTAGTAACAAACTTTGAGTGAAAACAATTAGCTCCACAGACTGCTCTGACTGGGAACTACAACAGCTTCTTCAGACAATCAAGAACTTAATTGTTGAAGCAGTAGGCTAGACAAAAATGATGTCATTACTCACTGATAGGGACAGAAGAATCTTTACTGTTTTCAGTTATTGCAGAGCACATTAACAGTTGCAGATTTAAAGAAAAACACAAAACCAAACAGCATGACATTTTCAGGAAACACTAATCATGACACAGAGACTTGAATTCAAATGAATTCAAGCTTTTCTTAAATATATGCATTTGATATTTTAACAAGGACAACTTGATAACCCAGAGATGTATAGACCTATTGGTTTATTGGATACAGCTTCCAAGATCTTTGCAAGGATTTTATGTAACAGAGTTATTCATTTTTTTGGATCATTATAAACTGCTTTCTGATTTGAAAGCTGATTTTAAAAAGGAAGGTTCCACTATTAATCAATGTTTCATTCTGCATCACATACTGGAAAATATGTATTAATTATATCTCAAACTGTATACCTGGTTACATAGATATTTGATTCCCTAATAGGAATATATTGGGTAATGAGCTTTTGCAAATGGTAATAGACTGGTCCTTGGTGTATATCATCAACGCCATATATTCAGATAATTGGTGTTGAATCTGATTTAATGTACAAGGTGATCTTATGGAAAAGATTGATATTAACACTGGTGTTAAGTGAGGTTGTGTCCTTTTTATTACTTTCAACAGATAATCATCAATATTTTCACCTTAAAATAGATAAGCGTACTTGCCCCATTTTTGCATGCGCTGATGACATTTTGTTAATTTCCTTAACCTCACATGGTCTTTAATCTCAGCTGAAAATTTTGGAAACTAATGCCAAAAATTTAGATCTTAGTACAAATACTTATAAAAAGCAAGGTGATGCTGGTTAGTAAGCAAAGACCCAGACTTAAGGTAAATACTCCAAAGTTCTGGGTTGACGGTGATGAGATGGAACTTGTTATAGTGTATACATATTTAGGACTCACATTTATTTACAGATTGACTTGGTCTCAACAGATTCTCTAAGTAAACAAAAAATAAATAAAATGAACATGTGGAGGTATCTTGAGATTTACAGTAGCAATAAATATGGTGGGAACACTATGCTTTCAGCTATTAAAGTTATTAATACTAAGCCAATGGCACAAGCATTATATTTTATTTATTTTATTTTGTTTTTACTGACCAGATAAGTATACTAGACAAATTCTGCCTGTTTTCAGGCATGACCTGGGGAAGGGGATACAGGTGAATGCCAACTGACCTTGAACCAGATTAAGCAGTATGGTACAACAAAAATATGGGGGTTGGGGTGGGCATGAAGTCAAAGGGCATTTGGAAAGATCATTGGATTTCTGTTATAAAAAAATATTGCACTTATCATTAACAATTCTGGGATACAGTGCTAGGTAAGAACTGGGGCAGTCATCAGTTCAAACCATGGCTACTTGGAGGGTACTGAATTATCATCTTATGCATCAAAATTCATAAGGATTCTCTAAGGTCTGTCTGATGAAGATGAATCTCCTGACAAGGAAGGACTGCCTGACTCCATGGATAGCCTTTGTTAAAAAACTTGAAATTTATGGGCAGCGGTTATTTATGGAATTGGGCAGTGGATAAGAATACAGTAGCCATTGCCTATAGTCCTCTACTAAAAACTAAACTGATTGACATTGACAGACAAAGTGCACTCTCTAGACTGAAGCAAAATCATGTCCATCCTATATTAGCTAACTTAATAACTTTTGCTTCAGTAGAAACTAATCTTATAGCAGTTACAAATGATCAGGGAAGGTTATTACTGCATTTTGTTTTGGTACCTTCCCCAGTGCAATATTAACCAAAACATAAGTCCCTTGGCAAAAATCTTACTGAGATGTGCTCTTGTGGATGTAATCAGCAGGAGGATCTGGTTCATGTACTTATGATCCATCCTTACTAAAGAGGAGCTAGGTCCAAATGCATAGGAAGCCTACTGAAAAATCAAAGCACAGAGAGGCATTCTATGATGATATCCCTTTTTACTACTGAAAATATGGATGTGCTTTTAAGGTTGGGAAATTTTTTAATGGACATACTTAGATATAAGAAAAGGAACAACTTTATTTAAATATTTATGTTATAATTTGATGAACAATATGAATTTCTGTAAATGAAGATTGCAAGATGTTTTTGTCTTTTCATGTTTGTAATGTCATCAATGGCAAACAAGCTCCACCTTTATTTCGCTGTTTGTCCCTAAGGTGAGATCTCGATTTGGTAGGGCCCCAATAAGTCATATGCTCCCCTTGCTATGGAATCAGATACAAAAATCCTTGAAATTAGTTCACCCTTTGTCAGTAGCTGCCTTTAAATCAAGCTTTGACTTCTTTTTCAAGGAATCCTATAATTTTAATCATTAAACCTGTCTTGTTCCCATCTTGGAAAAGTGGGGGCAAAATGCTGGTTATTTGCCACTCTTTTTCCCACCCACACCTCTAGCACTTACCAGTACTCACTATCTCTGCAGCTTTGATCTTCATTCAATGTGGCTTACAATATGGGTTTAGAACCAAAGCTTACTTCACAACTTTAGTACTATCCCCCCACCCCGGTTACCCATCAGGTAGATGCTCAGAAAATATCCTCCTCTGAACCAGCTCTATCAGTCCTCAATTTCCTCTCCCTACAGTACCTCCCACAGATCATGCTCTAAAATTGCCCTGATACCCAGCTCTTCATAGACTTCTATATCACTTCAATTACTGGTGCTTTCTCCCCATATCCCGCTGCTGCCCTATCTTCTTCCACCGCTCAACTCCACATCATACGGTACTGTATTTACCACCATCCTCCCTCCACTGGTAGCTTTGGGCTTGAATTCCTTTATTTGAGAACAGTTATCTTACCAGCTCATTGACCATGAGAAATCTATATAATGTATATATTATGGCTAGCCCACCTGATTGCATCATTTAATCAAATATGGACCAAGGAAATGCCTATATATACTGTAAATACTATGTCTAACCCTGTTTATACCATTTAATCTGTTGTTGACCAATGAAATGTGTATGCACTGTAAATAATGTGTCTAGGGCTACTGACGGGATCATCTAGTCTCCGTAATTATATGCTATTTTACCCCTTGACTTTTGTTCAATGTAAGTGTGACTATATGTTTTGTCCAGGCCCACCTTGAAAATGAGTATTGCTCAGTGATGTTCGCCTGGTAAAATAAAGATTTGATTGATTGATACAATTTTTTAATCTACCTACCTATCCCTTATTAACCTACTGGGGGTGCAGTACCATAATTCTCTCTGGACCGGAGAGATGTCTTCACTCTTCACTCTTCAACGCCAGATGGGGAACTGAGGAAAGTAGTGTCACAGACATTAAGGAAGGAGGTCACTTGGGGACCAGTGATCACCATATGGTGTGGTTCAATAAAAAGATGGCTGTGAAATCGAACCACACAAGGGCGATGGTCCTGGACTTCAGGAGGGCATATTTTATAAAGATGGGAGATGAGATAAGATGACCAACAGCAGTAATGGTTTGGTGCAAGTGTTCTAACGACCCGCGGGAGAAAATAGTAGTGTGTGGACATTGTTAAGTCTTCTTTTGGAGTTTTTGACCTACCTTGCTTTATTTCTTCAGTATCGAGTGGTGAGTTGTGAAAAAACGCTTGAATGGATTCACGGAGGAGCAAGGGTAGATCGGTCTCTGAGTTTGTCTCCCCAAGGTTGGGCCCGCTCGAACAGTGGATTCCTCCTGCTAAACCTAGTCTGGAGAGTGGTGGTGGGGCTATTAGTAGCTCACCAGTCACCCTGCAGGCTTTTGATAAGATGCTTCCTATTACCCCAGCAAAAATATCCACGGATGCAGCTGAGGCAAGCAAACAGCAAAATATTCAGACGGGTTACCAGCAGCGACACGCTAAATTTATTCAACAATCTTCCCCTTTTGAGGCTAGTTGATATACCTTTGAGAAACTGGGAAACACTCTGGATAAGATACTAGCATGGACAGAAAGAAGTGATCGTCGCTTTGATGCAATTTTAAAGAAAACAGAATTTTTACAAACTGAAGTAAACTCTGTTAAAGTTAATTCTGAAGGGACAAAGACAATTGTATTACAAAATTCTGCAGAAATAGATAAACAAGCAGCCAAAATCCAGGCAGTGGAAGCAAACTGTGGGAGTCTTAAGGATAACTATAACATTAATAGAAGGCTAGAAAGTGCTGAAAATGTGTTGCGTTACAGAAATGTTCTCATTCTTGGGGTTCCAGATCAGCTGAATGCTAATTTCGACTCTACAAGAGATTTGGTGAAGGATATTTTGATAAAAAACATTTGATTTGCCCCAAGAGAATCCCCCCTTCATCACAAAAGCATTTCGGATTGCTAAACAGCATCAAAATGTTTCAGTTATATCAAAATCTACAATCCTTGCCACTTTTGCCTTTGACTCTTGATCGAGAATACATTTTTAAACTGGCTAGGGTTAAAGGGGCTCTGGAATATATCGGTCATATATATATATATATATATATATAGTATGGTAAGTGTCTATTAACCACCATAATCAGCAGTCACACAGCTTTGTTATGCACTGTTTAGAATTTTAAAAGTTGTTAACCACACTTCAGAACTTCCAAATAGTGGATAACAAAAAAGAATGCACCAGAGTTCCATAATTCTCACACATAGAATGCAAACAGTGTTTTTTTGACCATACACTATAAAAGATGATGGCTGGGGATCGGGTGGCAACCGCACTGAAATCACCTCTCATGGTTGCTAGGGCTGCAGTAAACCTCTTGAGCTGCACTCTCGAGGTTTACCATGTTGTCCTAGCAACTGCTCAAGGTGATTACAGCAAGGTTATCACCCAATCCCCAGCCATTATCCTCTATATCCTGATTTCTGCTATGCTACCCAACAGCAAAGACAAAGGTTTCTATCATACCGTCAAGAGATCTTGGAAATTGGTGCAGTTTTCTTTGTTACTGCCAGCAAAGGTGAAGATTGTAAAAGGTGGCAAAATATATATATTTTTTGATGTTGATCAATTGACCTTCTACCTCCGGGTTCAATATTCATCCCAGGAGACAACAGAGTCCCCTACCTCATTGGAACATGAAATTTTGGAGAATCTGGTGACTATGGACTTGTAACTATTTCTAATCATCGTTTGTTTGATTGTGCTGATCTGATGGATTAAATATGGTTATTTTCTTTAATTAATGGAAGCCATCTGATATTACAAATAATAATACTAGGGGAAGTTTAACTATATAAGGCTACTGCCATTTGGTTTTGGTTGTGATTTTTTGGTAATTTCTTGGTATCCCCCTTGGATTGGCCTAGATCTATCTTTTATGTTTAAGTTATGCACTTAAATGGCTTGTGTGTATGAGATGTGGTTATATAATTTGGTGTGTGCGTATTATTTGTAACATGATGATGTAAAACAATAAAAATTATTATATGATAAAAAAAGATGGGAGAATGCCTCTGGGATGACCTCATGGGGGGGGGGGATGGAGGTACAGTAGGTGAAGATAGATTGCTCAGCTGGGGGATTGAGCGAGCCACCCAAATCCTCCAATCATGGATGATTCAGGGCTCATGCTTCCTCTCCCCTTTTCAGCTACAGTTCAGGAGTCCAAGAAGTATGTGGTGTGCATGGTTTGCTGTGGCATTCCAGGGATTGTCCATCTTGGGTGCTGCCTTTTTTTTGTGTGGGCGCCGACAACTGCTGTGGCTTGTCCTGTGATGATCAGCGAGACTTCTTTTCTCTGAGAGGCACGACTTTCTATTCTGCAGATTTAGGCCGCACACTGATGTGGCTGCTCATTTCAACTTGACTCTTTCTGAGGCATCATGAGACTTTATGGTTTCATTCCCTTCTCTCATTTTTGAACTGCTTCACTCTGCCTTCACTTTCAGTTTCTTTGGTTTGATGCTTGGATCACATTTGATGGTGGCCGTGTTCTAGATCAGGTGGGTGACTGGGCAGTCAGTTGTTGGTCTCGATTCTAGTGGCTAGGTACAGTTGTTCTACCTCTGTGTGAACTTTAGTTTCATCAAATCGAGACTGCATGCTGACTATTGTTTAGGGTCAGGGTAGTTAGTTTGCCCTGGGTGTTTGCCTGTTGGATGGGTATCTCTCAGTGGCTGATTTCGGTTCAAGTCTGCTAGTTTGTTTGTGTGTGTGTGTGTGTGTGTGTGTGTGTGTTCTCTCTCTCTCTCTGTTGGTGCCAAGTCCATCCTGTTAGTCTTGTTCATCCTCATCCTGTTTCTTTGTTGTTTGGTGTGGGTTTCCAGTTTCCTCACACACTCTACCCTTTGGATTTTTAGGTCTCATGGATTGCATCCAGATGGGGTAAACTCATCGAGTGTGCTGCAAGTGCTGAATCATTTTACTTTTACTTCTACAATCCTCCAGAGACCTGTGCTCACTTTGCTTGGTGGACATGGATTCCCAGATTGACAAGTTGGGTTTAGAGCCCTCTGCAGAGGATGTCGCAGAAGATAACATTTCAATTATCTCACAGGGAATCAAGATGGACATGTTCTAGAAGTTGCTGGACAGAACTGAGGTGTTGGCTGACCCAAAGTGCTCAACAGACCCTGACATAACCAACATTAAGCCAAAGGAGCCAAGAAAAGAGGGCAGCCAGGGACCAGAGGATTCCGATGGGGATGACTCGACAAATGGTGAATATACAGATGAAGAAGATGAGAAACCCAGGGAAGACCTTGCAGTGCTCCTGTGCCCCTTTGACATTGTCCCTGAAATTGTCAGAGTGGTCTGTGAGACCCTTAAGTAACCAGCCCCATCAGAGGTACAAAAGCTCAACCCATTAGTCAGGGAAAGAAAGAAGTCCCTCAATTTCTTCCCATTTTTCAAGGCATTAGAAACATAGAAACATAGACTTCGATGGCAGATAAGGACCACTTGGCCCACTCAGTCTGCCCATTTCCCTACCTACTGGATAAGCTTCAGATTCTAGTTAACCAACAGCCTACTTCCTACAATCCCCCTACTATAATTGACTTGTGTCTGTCCCATGCATGCTTGAATTCCTCCACTGTTTTAGACCCAACGACCTCCTCAGGAAGGCTGTTCCATGTATCCACCGCTCTGTCCATGAAAAAAAATTTCCCCACATTACCCCTGAGCCATCCTCCCTCTATCTTTAAATTGTGCCCCCTTGTTCTTACACATCTCTTTTCTGAAAGATGCTACCTCCTGACTTTGTTGATTCCCTTGAGGTACTTAAACGCTTCTGTCATGTCCCGTCCCTCCTTTCATCAAGAGTATACTTATTAAGCTCTCTCAGTCTCTCTTCATATGGTTTCTGCTGCAGACCCTGCACCATTTTAGTTGCCCTCCTCTGGACTGCTTCCATATGGTCTATGTCCTAGCGTAGATGAGGTCTCCGAAACTGCACACAGCACTCCAGATGGGGTCTCACCAACTGTCTGTATAGAGGGATAACTACTTCCCTTTTTCTACTTGTGATGCCACTTCCTATGCATCCTAGTATCCCCCTGGATCTCCTTACCGACTTTTCACATTGCTCACCCACCTTTAGGTCATCTGATAGACTACCCCAGGTCCCTTTCCATTTTTGTTGTTGAGTACCTCCCCACACTATGTACTCTTCTCCTGGTTTTTATTTCCCAGGTGCATTACTTTGCACTTCTTTGCATTGTATCTAAGTTGCCATATGTCTGACCATTCCTCCAACCTTGCCAAGTCCCTTCTCATCTTTTCTACCCCCTCTCATGTATCAACTCTGTTACAGATCTTTGTGTCATCTGCAAAGAGGCATACCTTTCCCTCCATCATCCAAAGCGATGATATTCTCCCGCAGTGCTCTCTCAGGTCCCCCCAATACCCTTGCCCAAGAGTTCTTTGTCACCATGCTAAACGAGCCTCTGGAAGTTGTAACCAAATTTAGATATCTAGGTATCTGGATCGACAATAAATTATCTTTCAGTGACCACGTCGAAGATGTCTCTAGAAGGTTAAAAGCAAGGTTAGGTTTCTTCTACAGAAATAGGCCCCTTTTCCCCCTTGAAACTCGAAACAAGCTTGTACAGGCCACTTTTCTCCCCTACTCGACTATGGCGATGTAATCTATTCCTCCACCACTCTTGCAAATCTAAGTAAACTGGACATCCTTTATCACCGTGCTTTACGGTTCATTACCAACTCCCCTTACCGTTCGCACCACTGTGACTTATATGCAGCTGTTGGTTGGACATCCCTTACTACTAGGCTGGGCTATGGACTCTTAAACTGCTCCTGCAGAAATTGCCAAGCTATCTCTCTTCCCTTATTAGTATCTCACATAGTGCATACTCGTTAAGAAAATCTGACTTTATTATGCTTGACATACCAAGGATGCGGACTTCCTTTGGTAAACGTGCTATTGCATATGCCCTTCCCTCCATTTGGAACCAATTACAAACCGTACTGAAACTAACTAGCACAGTTTCAATAAACTTCTACAAATCGCTAAGTTCAGCCAAAATAAAAGACACCTGTAACTGTCTTTAAGTCTCTCTTCCCCTGTGTGCATGTTTATCCACTGGTAAGGTATAATTGATTTGTCATATTAACTGCTTTCCTTCCCCTTCTACTCCTGGCTTTATTTTGCTTACGCTCCACTGCTACTCTATCAAATCACTCCTCCCACCCATATCAGTTGTAGACTGTTGTTTGTTCTAGCTGCCAAAATACTGTATATATTGTACACACCATTCATCATGTTTCATTTATCAGTATGCAACCTGTAAGTCGCTTCCTGTCTCATATCAATGTTTACCACCTGCGGTCACCCTATGTGGTACCCTTGTATGTATATCCAGCCTGTATCATGTAACGTGCATTTCATGTATATACTGTTATTACCTATCTGTGTTTGTACTTTAAGTGTTTATGTCACAGGACCTCCTTGTGAATGAGCTTGCTCAATGGAGTTTTCCTGCAATAAACTTGAACTAAACTTGAACACCCTCTGCAATGTCACCTATGAAGATGTTAAAGAGGACTGGACCCAGTACTGAGCCCTGAGGTACTCCACTAGTAACCCCCCTTTCTTCGGAATGTGTTCCATTCACTATTACCTTCTGAGTCCTGTTGTGCAGCCAGTTAGCTACCCAGACTACCACCCTGGGACCCACTCCAGGGCTGGCTAACTTGATTATTAATCTTTTGTGCTGGACTGTGTTAAATGCCTTGCTAAAGTCCAGGTAGGCCATATCCACAGCCCCTCCCTGGTCTATTATTTTGGTCACCCAGTCAAAGAAATTAGAAGATATCCTGTTTAAGAAATTGGATGCTCTAATCTAGTCAGGACCAGAGAAAAAGCCTCCTTCTGACAGAAGGTATCCTATTCCAGAGGACAAACAAGATGCCTGATCTTTACTCCGTAAGGTGGACTTGCAAATGACTTCCCTAAGCCACTAAACTGTTCTCCACTCAGAAGGCTCCGTGGTGCTAAAGAACTTTACAGACAAGAAGGTGGAGGACCCAATTAAGAAGACTCATGAGATTCTAGTGATGTCCTTGAAGGCTTCAACAGCAGCCATTTATATGACCAGAACTATCCTCAGGTGATTAGAGGCCATCCAGGAGGACTTCCCCAAAACCAGCTCACACAGAGCTACTACAGACTATTCCATCCAAGCTATCAAGTATGTGGCAGACTCATTCATTGATACTTTCAGAATGTCTTCATGTCCACAGCTACAGTCAATAGAGCTAGGAGACACCTATGGCTCAAGTTATGGCAGGTGGGTCAATAATCAAAAAACATGTTAACAAAACTTCACTTTAAGGGGGACATGCTGTTTGGTCCAGGACTATTAAAATTTGTGTAGCCAAAAGAGGCTAGGATCTCCTGGAGGATCAGGGTGTCTGCTGTCTTTTCATAGCAACTGTTTTTGCAACTTCTTCCAGAAAGGCCAAAAAAATTATTTTCTAGGGTCAGAGTCCCGCAATTTCAGATTCAAACAGTATTTATTCAACTACAGCAGTGGCTATCAGAGCAATACAGGCCAAGTGGTCCTTATCTGCCGTCAAAGTCTATGTTTCTATGTTTCTTAGGTCCAACAGTTTCACTAAAAATACCACCAACAGCTTAATCTGGTTCAGTGTCAGTTGGTTTCCATCTATATCCCCTCTCCCCTGGGATGTGACTGAAAATAGGCAGAATTGCCAAGTCCCCTTTCCAGTCAACAAAAACTAAATGAATAAAAAATGTCCACAGAAACTACCAGGCAGGAGGAGGTGCAGGCCCAGGACTCAGACCAAGCAGTGGGAGGAAGACTTCAGAAGTTCGCCAGCACCTAGGCCAAAATGGTGACAGAGAAATGGACACTGGAACAATCTCCAAGTGGTATGCAGTAGAATTCAACATGCTCTCAAGAAATTCCAGGTTCATCAATCACAGATTTGTACACACAGATCCCCACTACATCAAGTAAGGGTGCTGTTGAGCCAGCTACTGCAGGACGGTACCATAGCTCCAGTTCTGACAGACAAACAAGGGTCAGGAATTTATTCAACCTTTTTTTTTTGGTCCTTAATAAGTCAGGGGATCATCATCCAATACTACATCTGAAGTTCATACACCAGTGTGTGAGGTACAGGAAATTCAAGATGGAAACACAGCATACCACCATAGTCATGATCAGGAAAGGCAACTTCCTCACCTCAATAGATCACACACAATTACCCCACGATCTGGGACCTGATGCAACTCCTGGGTCTCATGGTGGCATGCATAGACCTGCATGACTGGGCAAGGTTCCACATGAGGGCCTTTGCAGAGATTCATTTTGAACAACTGGGACCATACCTCACAGAATTACTGAAAGAGACTTCATCTACCCCCAGTAGTAAAGAAAATCCATCTTGTGGTGGATGCACACAGATAATCTGAAGGAGGGGGCAATTCTCGACAGATTACCAGAACCGTGGACACAGATGCCAGCTCATTAAGGTGGGGCGCAATCCTTGATACCAAGATAGTGCAAGGCAAATTGTCACTGGTGGAGTTCCAGCTCCTAAAGACAAGAGGAATTAGACTGGCTCTCCAACATTTTAAAGCTCATGTTCAAAACCCCACATAAGAATCAGGATGGACAACAGAGTCACCAATGTCCTACACAAACAGGCAAGGGGGAACAAAGAGCAAGAGAATAGTCATGGAAGCATCCACTCTCCTGATGTAGACAGAGACCTACATACCTCTTAAGCCTATTAGCAGTGCACCTAGCAGGAGAACTAAACACTCAAGAGGACTGGCTCACTGGGTGAATGGCAGCTGAATTGACAGGTGTCCCAGATAAGTCAGGAATGATGGACCCCCTTCCAACTAGACCTAATGGTGACAAGGCAAAACAGATAGGTATAGAACTTCTTCTCCAGGTACAGAGAAAACAAAGCAGCAGGAGTGGATGCTCTGTCGACAGCTTGGCACGTCAGAAGAACATATGTGTTTCCACCAGTCTTCATTATAGGATAGGTGGTGAAAATCCAGGACACTGGTAGCACAGTGTTCCTTATAGCTCCAGACTGGCAAAGAAGAATTTGGTATGCCTCACTTATGCAGATGCTCACAGACAATTCATTAACCCTGCTGCCACAATGCAACCTTCTGTCACAGGGGCCCATCATGCACGTAGACTCTTGCACCCTCAAAGTGATGGCATGGCTACTCAGAGGCTCAGATTGCTGCATTTGGAGTTCTCAGATAGGGTGGCTGGCACCACATTACAGGCTAACAGACTTTCCAGCAACCACACCTATGATAGACACTGGTTCATCTTCTCTAGATGGTGCAGATCCAAAGTGATTTCCCTCTTTGCCAGTTCTGTTCCCCAAATTCTTGAATTTCTGCAAGGAAGGGTTCAGTAAAGAACTATCTACTGCATCCCTTCAAGTCCAAGCAGCAGCCATTGGAGCTACTGCAGGGAATACATGGTTGTTTGCTGGGGGCTCACCACTGATACAGACTTTTCTAAAGGTAATTATGAAGATCAAATCCCAGGCAAGACCCACCATTGTTCCATGGCAATTGAACTTAGTTCTGGATGCTCTAACCAGGCCATCTTTTGAACCATTGGATCTATCACTACATTTTCTAAAGTTAGAAAGTGTGTTTCTGGTCACTATTTTCTCAGCTCGAAGGACTAGCAAAATTCAAGCTTTATCTTGTGTTCAGCCCTTCTTCACCTTCCACAATGACAGGGTGGTACTACTGACTGTTCCCTAGTTCCTCCTCCAGGTAGCTTCTTGGTTTTGTTTCTCCCAGGAGAAATCCCTGCCCACCTGTAATCCTGATCCCACAGATCCCTAGTGGGCTTTTCTCCTTCTCCTAGACCTGAGCCGTTCATTCAAGATCCGCATGGACAGGACATCTTCATTCAGGAAGTCTGAGAGAATGTTTGTCCTCTGCCAAGGATTCAAGCAGGAACTGTCTGCACCAGATCCACCATCGCTAGGTGACTGAAAGCCAACATTACAGAGGACTACAGAGCATCTTGTGCAACACTGTCTCCATTGTGGATATCTGTGCAGCAGCCACCTGGCCATCTGTCCACACTTTCTCCGGGTAATACAGGCTCAATACTTGGGGTCAGGACAAATCCAATTTTGGCTGCAAGGTATAACAATCAGTCTCCAGATTGCTTCCGTCTGATCCCACCCTTCTGTCTGCTGACACTGTTCTTAATCACCCAGTTGTGATGACTCGGAGTGCTGTAAAAGGTGCATTGCATGTTACTCACCTGGTAATGGTGATTATAGGAACACCTTTTACAGCACTCCGCTTCCCACCCACTGAGGAGGAACATGGATAATAGTTTGATGGTCAGGTCATCCTTGGGATTGGCAGTTCTGCCTCGTTTCTACAGTAGTACATTTTGTGTTTGCTATTAGTGACATACTTAATACAGATTTTCATGCTGCTACTATTTTGTTGAGTAGTAGAACTTTTGATTTCTGTGACATGAAGGTGCAGATAATAAAGCCCACTGAATCCATTCCACTAGCCTATGCTTCTAACTGATCTCCTGTCCCTCTGTTTACAACTCAGTGCTGTTTGTGGGTAACCAGTTTTTATTCTGGAAGCAATTGCTTTGGAAGTTTTGTACTGAAGAATGATCCAGCAGGAAGGGGTGAAGACAGGATCAGATTCCAGAGATTCAGTTTGTACATCAGACCATCAGAGGATGCCTCTGTACCCAGTATTGATGACTGGGAGTGCTGTAAAAGGTGCACCTAAAATCACCTTTACCAGGTGAGTAAACTACCAATTTAATTCGCTGTGTGTGTGAAGTTACTTAGAAACAACCTTCTCCAGATGTGGATTAGGGATTATTGCCCAACTATTTGAAACCATTGGAATGCAGGTAACCAGACCAAAACCTCTAGAGTCAAAAACTGATCTTGGTTAATTTGCATGCCCTCTTTGCTGGAGGCATTAGCTAACTGGGTCATTCTCCTAATCTCACCATGGGGTCTGTGCACTAATGCGGGTCCCATGTAGCTACACACCCGGGAACAAGTGTAGGGTGCATGGAACACACAACTGCACACCCCCATATGGCACCTGTCCACTGCCCTGCCCCCCCATGTGCATGATCGTGGGGGAGGTTAGTGGACACAGGCGGGCATCCAATTGGATGCCCATCATGGGTCCTCTAGTGGATTCCCCACTGTGCATGTGCAGTGGATTCTGGGCAGGTGCGGATCCTAGTTTTATTGAATGTACAGGTAAGTTCCCGAATGGATACCCCCAGCTGTTTCGTTCAGCCCAGTGGGCTGGAGCATCATCACTGGGGAATTTCCTGTCCCACTGCTGCTAGCAGGTATCACTGGGGGGCACATAAAAGATACATCTGGGTCCTGACTGCCTTATCCTGTGCCGGCTTGCCAGGCACTCCATGCCTTGATGGAGGCATTCCCCCAGACATGCCCTGTACCTGCCATGCTCATAACTGCATGGCCAACTGGGGATCGGGTGTGCAAGTGGCATGTGCCCCATCTATGAATGCAGCCGTAGGTATGCTGGACCCTGGGTGGGCAGTATTGAGACATGGGTTGCCTACGCGCTGCGGATATGCACCATGTAGGCAGTCCACCCCTTAATTCATAGGGGCCCATATGTATATATGACTATGCTTTCTATAGGCTGTACTTATTTCTGTGCTCTCAGATTACAATTTAGGAAACATTATCTGTTTTTAAGGAATTAGTGATAGTTATGTGGTAACAAAAAGCAGCTGATAGTATCAGCTCATGTTAGATACAGGGCAATTTTATTAAAATGAATATTGCATTTTATTTTATGGGTTTATTTTAAATACATACAATATGAAGATCTTGTTCGGAAATATGTTGTGATTTGTAAAACCAATATGTGTTTGTTTGCTCTGTAGTTGTTTTTATTTGCCTATCAAATAAAAACTTTTAACTGAAACCTTCTGCAGAGCCATAGGAACGTTGTAAACAGGGTGGTAGTTCAACAGATATTCAGGTCTGACAGTGATTTGCTGAATTGATTTTGTCGTTTTGGGATAACTTTGAAAAACATAATATTTGGGTCTGACCCAGTGGCATCATGGGTTGGGGTGCTGGTTGCTTCACTGCCTGCCACAATGATGATCCATGTTCAGTAACAGATCAGGCCCTCTCAGGGGCCACTGGGGAAGGATGATTGGGCATCCCATGGACTACTGTCCTCCTTTAGGGAGGGGTGGTTGCTGCATCTCGCTGCACTACAACCACATAGTGGCACTAAGCGGGTGGTGGTGGGGGGAGCTATTGACACCCAGAAGGGTCATCAGCGGGTCCCCTGTGTCTGCAAAGGTCCACTGTTGTTTAATGCTTTCATTTCAGACATTGCGGTGGAAGTTGGGAGTAATATGATCCTGTTTGCTGATGACTCCAAACTAGGTGTGGAGGTGGACAGTGAGGAGGGAAGGAGGACACTCCAGGAAGACCTAAAAAGACTAGAACAGGGTCAGTCATATGGCAGCTATGGTTTTATGTTAGGAAGTGCAGTGTAATTCACTTGGGAGCTCGGAATCCAGGGTATAGCTACAAATTGGGGAGGGGTTACAGTTAACAGTCTCAGAGGAAGAAAAAGATCTGACAGTAGTGATCACTGGTAAAATGATTCACTCAGGACAATGCAGGAAAGCAGCAGCTAAGGCAAACAGAATGCTGGGGTGCCTTGCTAGGGGGATCACTTAGAGAAGAGAGGAGGTCATTCTGTCACTATACAAATCCTTAGTGAGGCCGCACTTGGAGTACTTTGTGCAGTTCTGGCACCCTTACTTAAAGAAGGGCATTATGCTCCTGGAGAGGGTCCAGAGGAGGGCATCTAAGATGATCCTTGAAATGGGAGATAAGCCCTATGCAGAGAGTCCTAGGGGCTAAACATGTACTCTTTGGAAGACAGAAGGGACAGAGGGGGCATGATTGAGACCTTTAAATACCTGAAAGGTATTAACATACTAACATACTATTTGCCAGCAGATTAGGCCTTACGGTCTATCGAGTCTGCTCGAACCTCAGATCCCTAGTTGGGTGCCGAGGCCCTCCCCTCCCTTGTGTTCCAGAAACCCCTATCATCCATCCCCACCCCTGGGACAGGCCATCATCTAATACATCCACTTTCTGTGTCTGTCCCACCCTCTCTTGAAGCCCTCCACTGTGGATCTCTGAACCAGCTCGCCAGGCAGTGCATTCCAAGGGTCCACCACCCTCTCAGTGAAAACCTCCCTCTTTTCCCCTCACCCTTCCTCCTTCCAACTTCAAACCATGCCTCTGGTAATACTCTCCTGCTTTAGTCTAAAGATTCCTCCATGTTTACTCCTATTTATTCACTTGAGGTACTTGAAGACCTCAATCATGTCCCCTGTCTCTCCTCTCCTCCAATGAAAACAGGCAGAGCTCCTCAAGTCTGTCCTCATACGTCAAATCCCCTAGCCCTTGTATCATCTTAGTTGGCCTCCTCTGTACCCTCTCCAGGAGCTGTATGTCACTCTTCAAGTGTGGTCTCCAGTACTGCACACAGTACTCAAGGTGTGGTCTAACCAGTCCATTGTACAGCAGCAAAATCACTTCCTTGTTCCTAGAGGTGATCCTCTTATGATGCATCCCAACATCCTGTTTGCCTTGCTAGCCGCTCTCCTGCACTTCTCAGAGTTATTCATACATGCATCCACCATGACCCCTAGGTCTTTTTCCTCTCTTGAGGCCCCCAGTGCCTCCCCTTCCAGGGTGTACCTGTGTTTAGGGTTTCCCCATCCAAGATGCAACACCTTGCATTTGGTGATATTGAAATTTAATTTCCATGTGTGAGCCCAGCTTTCCAGGGTGTCCAGGTCCCCTTGCAGGGACAACCTCCCCTCTTCTCCCTCAACTACTGCTCCCATCTTGGAGTCATCAGTGAAGAGACTCATTTCACACCCTATACCCTCCCTGATATCAGATATGTATGCATTAAACAGGATCGGACCCAGGACCGAGCCCTGCGGTACCCCACTACCAACCTCTCTAGGGTTCGAGAGCTCCCCACAGACCACTACTCTCTGGGTGTGTCCAGCTAGCCAGTTTTCAATCCTTCTGACCATCAAAGGGCCTACTCCTAACCCCATCAGTTTCTGAACCAGACCATTGTGGGGGACAGAGTCAAACGCCTTGCTGAAGTCCAAGAATAATACATCCACAGGCTTTCCCCTGTCCAGTTCTGATGTTACCCATTCGTAGAACTCCACAAGATTGGTTTGACATGATCTACCTGGCACAAACCTATGTTGCCGACTATCCAGGCCTCCCACCTCCTCCAAGTACACCTCCAATTGTTCCTTTAGTATACTCTCCATTAATTTTCCCACCACTGAGGTCAAACTGATGGGTCTATAGTTACCTGGTACTTCCCTCGACCCCCCCCTTTATGGATTGGCACCACATGTGCCTCTCGCCAATCCCTAGGTACCCTCCTTGTCTCAAGTGACCTGTTGAAGAGCTCCACCAGGAGTGCAGCCAGCATGTCTGCCAATTCCCATAGTACTCTCAGTTGAATGCCATCCAGCCCAGGAGATTTGTCTTTCTTTAGGGCCTTGAGGGCTAACCACACCCTTTTGGCGGAGATAGCATCATCCATCCCCTCCACCTTACTGGCCTTTTTATCCTTGTCCAGATGTGACACCCCTGGGGTACCTCTCCCTCCCTCTTGCTCCATTTCTGTTGCTCCCCTGATCCCACTCACTGCCGCTTCTATCCCCATCGTGCCTTGCTTTGTAGATATCCCACCCCTCCTAGTGAACACAGAGGCAAAGTGCTCGCTAAATACCTCTGCCTGGTCCTCGCCTCTTCCATCCACCCTCCTTCTGATCTCAATCTGCTGAGATGGCCCTTAGATTTTGTCCTCTCCCCAATGTACTGGAAGAACTCCTTTTCCCCTCCATGTATCCCCTGTGCCAGCAGCTGCTGTTTACTGGACTTTGCTCCCCTCACCATCCGGGTGACTTTTCTAGATGCAAGATGGTACATTTCCTTATCCCTATCACCTCTTGTTGTTTTATATTTTTTGTAGGCCGCCTTCTTTTCTCTGACCGCTACCTGTACCTCACTGGACCACCAGCATGGTTTATGTGACCTTGCTCCCTTACGTTTCAACTTAGTGCAGATCCTGACTGCCTCATGAAGTCCCCGTTTTATGACCTCCCATCTCCTTCCACACTTGTCATTGATGTAATCCCCTTCAAGTGATCCTTGAGAATATTTCCCATGCCCACAAAGTCTGCCCCTGAAGTCCACTGCCAGTGTCCTAGATCTCACTCCCCTCCCCCATGCTTATTTGAAACCAGACAGTATTGTGGTCGCTCCCAGTCAGGGGGTCCTCTACAACCAGGTCCCTTACCAGATCCCCATCTGCCAGAACCACGTCCAGGACATGCCCCTCCCTTGTGGGTTCCATCACATGCTGTGTTAAGAACACATCCTGGAAGCTGTCCAGCAGCCTCTGCTCCTTGGCCACCTTAGAGGACATGGTTCCCCAGTTAGTACCTGGCATATTAAGGTCCCCTATCAACACCACTCCTTCCCCTTTTGGTCTACACTGGGCAATGATGTTGTCCAGCAAACCATCCTCAAGAACATCACTCATCCCAGGGGGCCTATATACTACACCCAGCTTGACCTTATCTCCTGCTGGGGATCGTAAGGTGACCCATAAGGCCTCCACATTTCCCTCTGCCTCTTCTACTCCTAGCAATTTCTTATGTCATCTCTAATGAACATAGCACCCACCCCTCTGCCTCCTTTCTATTCTTCCTAAGCATAGTGTACCCCCGCACGCTTAGGTCCCAGTCATGGTTTTGTTGGCCCATCTCAGTGACCGCCCAGCCACATCCACCCCCTCCCGAACAGCGTGGCCTGGAACTCTGGCAACTTGCTTCCCAAGCTCCTGGCATTTACTAACACCAACTCCCACCCTTATCCCTGATCCCCTTTGTTGAACCCCACCCAGGTTCCTTATACTTCCATCCTCCCTCTGCTCCTCCTGAAACCTCCACCCCCAGTCTGTTACCCCTCCCCCCTTTAATAGAGTAAACAGAGAGGGGGTGTTCAGACTGAAGGAAGAAGGGACCATGAGGGGTCATAGCCTGAAACTGGTTGGTGGGAAGTATGAAAGAGACCTGAGGAAAGCATTACTTCACAGAAATGGTGGTGATGACTTGGAATGTGCTACCTGAGAAGTTAGCATCAAGGAAATCAGTGGGAGGTTTTAAGAAGGGATGGGATAGATACATGGACAGGGTACAGGTAAGGAGGGTAGAGTCCATGGGAGCTCAGAATGGAAATAAGGGGAGGGATGGAAGGGAGAGGGGAGGGGGGTAGCAGCCATTATCAAGCTGTAAGGTGCATCTCGAGCAGATGCGATAGACCTCACAGCCTAATCTGTGGGCATTTTTGCATGTTCGTAAGTGGCATAATAGATGAGCACAATGGGAAGGGGACCTGACACAGATGCCTGTAATGCCTCACTGCATGTGACTCAGCCCCGGGGAAACTTAAAGGAGAAAAGCATAGGTGGTTAGCCACCCTAGCTGGCTGGAAGATGGCAGATGACCTTGCAAGCCCAGCAGTACTGACTGAGGCACTCACCCACCACAGAGGTCCTGGAAAGTAGTGTAGTAAGTCTTGGATAATGTCGGTGTTGGGGCTGTGGGGTGAGGCTCCAAAGGGGTTGAAGGGGCATCACAGGCACAGAAACAATTGATGAAAAGACAACACAATATTTAGACACAAATCAGCTTATATTGTATATATTATCTGCATTTCCCTTTCATTTTGTTCTTCATGACTAGGTTAATGTACATGGAAACAGGATCCTTGTCACCTGCAGCTGATTTACTCCTTCCTTTGAACCCTTTGTTGTAGTCACAGTCCTCTGTGACATCACAGTTTACTACTGTAGAAATGGTTCTGATGTCACAACCTAAGGATTGTGACTATAGAAAAGGACTGATCAGCAAGCATAAATCAACTGTAGGGTCGGCGATCCTGGTGCCATGTAACTGAATCTTGTAATAAAGAATAAAAAGAGTAGAAATACAGAAAATCTATCCAACATAAGCTGAACAGTGTCTGAATTTTATGCTTTTCATAAGTTTTCCCAAAAGTTGACAATATTCTGTCCCATTGAGAGCATAGATGCCAAGGCCCTGGCCAGAACCTCACCTCAACCAGTAGAAAGTACCCACAACCCTCATCTCCTTTGGACAGTTTGCTCTTCAGACTTAGGTGCAGGTCTTATAACTAATACCACATTTGCAGTAACAGATCCAAAATGAGATATTTTGTTCAAAATAGCAGGCAAAAGCTTAGTCTTTTAGTCAGTAATGACACTCCAACAAAAACATGCCAGTCTCACTAGTACAATTTCCTGAGGAAAGCAACCAGTCTAGCATTGTGCCGAATCTTCTGCCTCCACTACAGGGAGGCAGCACTAGGTTCACAGAATGGTGCCTGTGGATAAGGTTTTAGTTCCAAGCCAGCTCTCTCATCAGCGCTCTTTCTCACACTCAGGCCTCCTGTGCTATGCCTTGAAAAGTTCAAGACCAGAGAAGGCAAGTCACTTCAGGAATTGCTAAGCAGGTCAACTACTTCACTGATATCACCAGGTAATAATTTTCCCACAAGAAACTTCACTAGAGCCTAATTTACCCATACCACTCTGAGGATTCTCCAACTTCCTCTAAGCTTTAGAGCAGTCACTCTCTTGCTTCTCCTGTAATGTACCACCCCCAGGAGATCCTGGCTGCAGCAAGGCAACAGCTGATAAATGGACACTTAAGGCAAAAATGGGTAAATAGGCTAACATTCCACAGGGAAGCCTACAACTCCAGCAAATGCTCCCAGTTAATTTCCATTGTATCCCCACCAGTATGGTCTACATTAGGCCTCCTTGCTGATTGCCTTCTGTTCAGAGTCATGGATGATGGCAACTCCCTGTCCCATGTGGGACCCATGCCCAGAGCCATCAAAACAAGGACAGACAGTGAGCTCCCAGAATTCTTCTGCTACTCTTGAGCTCACTACTACCCCAAATCAAGGAGATGCTGTTGGAAGTAATGCAACTCCCCAGGTAATTGAAGAGGGGTGTCTCCCCTCAACTAGTGTCACTTTTTCTTGTTCCTCCTCACCCGAGGCTGACAATAATGTTACTATGGTAGCTGCTCTAGTAGTACATGCATCTGCTGCATCAAAATCTACAGAAGGGGGGAGCACAGAGCAGGAGAACTTAGCAGCCCAAACGTCAAGCACAGCCTCTTCAGTAAATTAGACTGTCAACAATGCTCCCATGGTGGCCGCTCCAGCAGTACCTGTGGCAGTCACTTCAAGTGACACGGGGTGGGGTGTGGGGGCAGTTCAGAACAAGAGAACTCAGCAGCATAACATGAAGGAGACTTGCCAACACACCACAGTGTGTCTGTGGAAAACACATAACCAGATGGACAAACTGATCCCTTAAGACACTGCAGGGGGAAGGGGTCACCCAGGCAGGGGAGTAGACAGATGCCATGCAGGAACATCTTCAGACAGGTGATGTAACATCAGGCCATTCATCTTGTAGATACTAAGGCCATTATAGAGATTAATACAGGACAAACACACCCTACAGACACTACTAAACAACAGCAAAAAAGGGATTTTCACTAACACACAATCTGCAACACTCATTCCAGAATTCAGATTCTCATGCAGACACAACACATGGTTCTTCCTGTTCTGACCCTGACCTGCTGGGTCCCAACCAGGTGTCTATGTACATGCGATCTGTGGACCTTTTTCAATAGAGGACACAGCCAGCTCCCAGGCAAAATGCGGTTGCCTACAGAACAGAGGGAGTTTAAAGGAGTGTCCTGATGGGGTATTTTTTGCCTGACAGCTTTTAAAAGAATCTATGCAGTTTTACTCCTCTGAGATATATGCTTTGTTCCACATCTTAGGAGAGGAAAATTTCAACATCAGCTTTAAGTCAATGCAGATCCTAGAAAAGCTTTGGCTTAAATATAATCAAATGAAGACATCACCCCTTTGGACACCATATCTAGCAATTCCCCTTGCTAATCCATGCAATATGATGGTTGCAATTCTGTGCTGGCCCAGTGGCATGGAGGGCTGGGGCATCTGTGCCTTACCTCCTGCCATGCCGGTGACCTATGTTTGCAGCGGACTACTGGGGGTTATCCGGGGAAGGAGAGGATCGAGCATCTGGAGGACAGCTCTCCTCTCCCAGGGAGGGGTGGGGATGGAGTCCACTGCTTTCCTGTCCCCTAGCAGTGGCTGGTGGATGGTGCAATGGACCCATACAAAAGGGGTGGATGTGGGGCAGATGCCCAGCATGCCACATATGGAAGTATGTGTGGCTCGGCCACTGGCATTATTGCACGCCTCTGTGCCACACTTGGGGGATGGGAGAAAATGAGGAAAAATATCCCAACTGGCGAGATGATGCCAGCCTCTCGCAGGCACCGCACCTGATGAGCTGGCACCTCATTAGAGATCCAGAGGTGGGTCCACTGGACGCGGGGCTGACAGGGCTGGGGAGGCCGGTAGAAGGGTACCAGTTGGGAAGGGAGAGAGACACAGGCAGGCTGAAAGAAAAATGTAATGGTTGCAGTTCTATTCTGTAATGAAGGAGTAAATGTCAGGAATAGTGTATGTACTACTGATTGAATCAGAAATATAAGATTCTGAATCATCCAGAGCCATATTTTCACTCCAGACTTTCAACATTGCCATTTTACCATATCTTCTTATGAGCAGTACATCTGTCATTTTTCACATCTCGCCCAAAATGTGTTTCCGCCCACGTAGCGCACAATGGCGCAGTTGGTGTGCGAAATCAATGTTCGGGACAGATTAAGAAAATCACAGTGACACTGTTCATGAGCAGAGGTCTTAAAATGGCTATGTTAAAAATTTGGTGACAAAAGTCAATAAAATGACTGTGTTACGATGTAGCATTAGTAGTTTCCACGCTTCATAAGTTCATAAATTTGTAATATTTTCAGTCCAGATTTTCACCACTGGGATTTTTCCACACTTCCTTATAAACAGTACAGCTGTCATTTTTCACACCATGGCCGAAATGTGTTTTCGTACTTCCAGTGCAGAAATGCATGGTCGCTGTGGGAAATCACTGTTCGGGGCAGATTAAGAAAATCACAGTGACACTGTTCATGAGCGGAGGTCCCAAAATGCTTTTGTTGACCACCTGCTATAAAAAAATCCCCAAACTAATTATATTACGGGTGTGCGTTGCACAGTTTCTATGCCCGCCCGTGACTTCACCAGTTTTTTTAATATTTTCACTGCAGATTTTCAACGTCGCCATTTTTTACACCTCCCCATGAACAGTACAGCTGTCATGTTTCACATCCTGTTCGAAATGTGTTTTCGCACCTGTGGTGCCAAATGGCGTAGTCGCTCTGCAAAAGCAGTTTTCGGCTAACAAACTGATATTGCCACTGTTCATGAGATGGGGATCACAAAAAAACATGTTGAAAATTTGGAAAATACCAATGAACACCTGAGGTATTAGGGTTTCCGACCATAACACCCCACCCTGTAGAGAATGACAGGCATCGGGGTGTGACTTGGGATCATCGCCTGTAATGCTCATATCATTCCACCCCCACCCACACCCTGCAGCCAGTGAGAGGCATTGAGGTGTGCCTTGGACTCTTCTGCCCCAAAGTTCACCCCATTCTCCTATACAGCACCCATCTCACTGTATTTCTTGATGGAATGGGGTGAACATAAGGGGCAAAGACCCCAAGGCACACCGTGACACTTGTCGGTGTCTGCAGGGTAGGATGTGGTGAAATGGCGTGGCTGTTATACCTGACGACCCAACGGCACACCCCAATGCCTGTCAGTATCTGCAGGGTGGTGGTGGGGTTAGCTTCAGTTCAATACTTCACTGCCATTCCTATTATGCAGCTCTGTAACTCCTGCACTACCAATGCCAATGCCAGCCCCCAGCAAGCAAACATTCAGCATTGACAAATGCTTGTTCAAATAGGCAGACTTGTTGATATCAGCAGTGGAAGGGCTTTGTCTTTGAATGTTAATTATAATGGCACCTGCTTCTGGCTAATTAGTACCTAAGCACACCTAGAGAAATCTCTGGCCATTGAGGTGCGCTCTTATTTACACACTGCCAGTCATACTATTTGGGGTGGAGACCTCAGTTTGTCTCGGTTGGGTAATCTAAACACACATTCTAGTTTGTGGGTGGTATCCTGTTATTGTTCCCCCCTGTGGTCATTGACGTCCCTGGACTCCATTCCCCAGGCCTGTGGTGGTAGTTAGAGGGGCAGTTTCTGGTGTATGCAGGCCTTCCCTGGACAAGAAGCACCATCACACGCCCCCTAGACACAGGGAAGGCCCTGACCTTACACTTATCTTTCACGTTTGACTACAATGGGAGCCATTCTACTCTATGCTCATTTGTTCTGAATCTGAGAAGAGCTGTAATAAGGCTTTGACAAATGTTTATTCATTCCACCTCTGCAGGGATCACATCAGAGAGCCCTTTTTTGTAATGGATTTTACTGCTAACACAATAACAGCTTGGAACATGTATGGAATTCCTAAGGGTAAAGCCCCAATAATATGCAAGTCATGTTCACTCAGGTGCATGTTCACAGACTTACCCTAATGCCTGTTAGCATTGATGTCCAGTATGGAACTAGTACTCTGCAATGCCATAAAAATAGGATTGTGATCTCCCTTCCTTTCAACCCCTCTAGCAGCAGTCTGTATCTGCGGTTTTAAAGTGATTTCACCCGAATTCCTTCAACTCTTTGTGGTTTTTTTTTTGTATACCTTCTACCCGGATTCCTTTCACTTATTTGTGGAGGTTATTTTGTTTACTGCTTCCCAGACTTGCTTCCAGTTTTCTTGGGTGAAACCTGTGTCCATCTGTGCCTCCCAAGATGCCTTTATTTGGGTGTTGTTGAAGGGAAATGGTTAGTTTACATAGCGCAGAAATGTGGCCTATGCTTTCTGGATTTTTGCCCACTGTACCATAATACCACATAATAGGATCCGTTTCTTTTGCTATTTCAGCCTTGTTTTTTTTTTCCAGTTTAGTATTTTATTGGTTAAAAAAAGGGGAGGAACAGTTATATAACCGCAAATCAACTGGTTATATAGTAAAACAAGCAAGGAAGCTGCAGTCTCTAACATTAAGATATAGATCAAATACAATAAACTGTGAACTACACTAATTATTAAACTGTAAAGAGAATAAAATACACTGAATATAAAAACTGTGACTAACTAAAATCATATATTCAGGGTACCATTTCTAGGAAAGGGGGACCATGTCTCAATAAACTCTTTATCTTGCATCATAGAGCTCATAATGATTACATCAGACCTCTCGAGAGCAAAGCTCGAGAGGTCTGATGAAATCAGAACCCAGAGGTGGCAGCATAGACTGGTTGGGCATTTGGTTGCCCAACCAATAGTTTTTATAGTGCGTAGAGGAAAAAATGGCAAAAAAAATACATAAAGACACATTTGAGAAAACCATCACAGCCATCTCTGTGCTTCATTTTTGGTTAGCCTTTGATGTGCACATGGTAGTTTCTACAGCTGGTTTTAAAAGTGTCTTGTGGAGCTTATAATCAGCTGGAATGCTATTGTACCACAGAAGAGTACAACAATGTTTCATGACCTTTGAACTGCGGTAAAACTGCACTTCAGCTGGTGTAGAAATCCATGCTGAACAACCACTCTCTCTATATATTATAATACAGCACAAGCTTACAAACAGGAACTGCAGCAGGCAGGAAGACTTTACATAAGATGCATGAGGAATATTAAAAATACATAGAGATTAGATACAATATAATAGCATGTACATGGTATGCAGTGCAAAAATATATTAATTAAAAAATCCCTGTTGGGCAGGTCAAATTCACTATGAAGTACCTCAAATTATTTAAAACTCTCCCTTTCCCTTAGTACGCCCAAGATGTATAGCCCATTCTGAACCCACTATCTAAATGTATTATCCAGTGTATTTGGAAGAAATCCTGGGCAGACCCCTATGGGCATGCATTTGCTCATTCCTGATGAGAAGTCAAGCGATTTCTTGGAAGTGAATAAGGTCCAGAGAGGAAGTCCCAGCCACCAATTCTGGCTATTATGTAAGTTCTCTCCCTCCAGTTATAAATAAGGAGAGATCCTTGAAATTTAGTGCCGTATCGTCATAGAGCTCCATGTTTTATCATCCTGTGCCAATATCTCTGTTTGCAAAGGTAATAAGTATCTGTAACAGCATCAGATTATACATTAATACTTTTATAAATTATAGATCGTATGGACAGAAATAGCCAATCAGAGAACAAGATTTAGAATCATGTAAAGCACTCATATCCGTAAGAGTACTTCACATGCAAAGTAGATGCTGGCTTTCACTTGCATTCTGAATGTCCTTTTTTTTTTTTTAAATGGTCTATGGTTTCCATAGCAAACGACACTGCATGGCGGCCATGATGAACAGCAAAACATAAAATCACCGTGCGAAAATCATTTTTAGCCTGTATATGCTTTAAAAACAAGACTACAATCTATAATAAGTTTATTGGTACAGTTGGAGGCTCTGTTATAAAAGATATGAGATACAACAGTGTTGCCTCTTGCATTCTAAGGATGCCAGAACTGCTCATCTTTGGTTCGCAGTTCTTATGTCCTAGGAATGCACCGTATTGAGACAGCTCTTACATCCATTATGCATTCCGCCTGCAGCCACTCCCAAGAGCACAAGAAGTGTTTACAAAGCCTCCTTCGCTGTCCCCAATGTCAGTGGTCATTTATGTAAAAAGCTCCAATGTGTTTAAATAACCTGCCAGCTGATGTCCCGACAGAACAAAAGCTGAGATCCTTCAAAGCTAAAGTAAAGCTACAACTCCTAGCAAGCAGCTCCCGTGATTGCTCCCAATTGCGGCTGGCCCTCTTATTTCTCTGCCCTAATATTCCCCCTTTGGCTTTATCCCTACCATTCCCAGTCTCCCCATTCCCCTGTCTTTCACTCGTTATTGAATGCCCCTTTTGACTGTGTTTCTTGACTGTTACCTAATTTGTGTTCCTGAAACTTACTGCAAATTGTTGAACAAAACTCTTCCCCCCCGTATTATACTGCAAGTCATAACCTGTATTCAAGTAGCTTGTATGCACCGATTTCGACAATGTCTCTTTGCAACCTGTTTTCTCTTTTTTGACCATGTAACTTCTCATGTTAGTTACTTGCACATTGCTGCATTTCTTTGTAACTTGTCTTCTGTCCAACGAGACGTGGAGCCTTCGTAAATGAGTCTCTGACTTAAAGGTTATTTCTGTGAATCAAATAAATAAATAAATCCAGAAGAGGGCCTCCGACTGCACCAATAAACGTATATAAGGGACAGAACCACAAAAAGGCTGCACAGGGAGGTGTGGTGCTTCAACCCAAAATGTAAATCAGGCAATTACAGTTTGAAAGTAGTGCATGGTGACAGTGAATCCTAATCCTTGGGGGAAGGGGCAATTACAATGACCTGGTACTCAAGAGGGAAGCTTTCTGGATTGTTAACCTGGGAGCTACACATTACCCAGGGTTGAATACAGGCTTTGATCTTAAACCTGTTTTAAGAAAGAAATGAAATAAAATGTAATATATGGAATTTCTAGTGTGTGTGTTTGTGTGTGTGTGTACAAATAAGCTATCTAAGCTATAACTTTATGGATCTTGGCTGTTTTTAATATCTTTTATATGTCTCCTTCCTTCCTTACCTCACCTCCCTTTATCCCTTCCCCTCCTTTTCCCATTTTCTATCCTTGCCTCCTTTTCTGTTTCTTCTTTTCTTCTTCCCTCGCTTCTGTTTTTTTGTTTTATTGTCCTTAGATCATGTGATGTCTCCACCTGTAATATGAGCTTTCTAACAATGACATCATTATCATGACAGTACACTTTTTTACTACATATTGTGTTGTATTGCCAGTCTGCATCAGCTTTTGATAAAGGACCTATGTCCGAAATGCAGCAAGCATGCAGACCGTATGTGTCTTGAAATATACTATTCTTTGGAATATTGGAGTCTACGAAGTGATTTCTGATGTGGTCGGTGAGTGCTCATCTCTGACTGTGCCTAACGTATATAAGTGACTCCCAACCCTCCTGTCTTTTTGATTATTTATTTATCATACATAAGATACTTTAGGCAGAGCCTATTTTCTAAGGGTCTAGGGTCACATATAGCAGCTTAGTATGGGTACAAGTATCTTATATATTTACAGCAGTGTTTAACACAGTAAGAAGTAGCAGAGTAACACAACATAGGTACAAAGGATGCAGCTTAGCATAGGTACAGGAATTTTACATATTTACAGCAGTATTATGACAGAGGTACAATGTGTAATCAATGCAGAAGAAAATAACACTTTTATATAACGGTGAGCTTCAGCTTATTTTGGTTAAGGAGCAGCAGAGTATCACAACATAGGAACACAAGATACAAGTGAGTGGCACCAGAGCCCTAAGTAGGAGAGGCAGAGGTTATAGAGGACAAGGGAGGCTAAGGGATGCAGTGAGATCAGCAATAGCAGCCACAAGGGTTATGAGGGGTGAAAAAGAGGCTAGGACCTGGGACTTTAGGTTGGTGAGTGAGTTAGAGGTTTTGAGTAATGGGGTAAGTGAGTTCCATAGCTTAGGAAAGTTGAATGAGAAGCAGGCCTGACTCAGGGAGGTTTTCCTATGTGGGAACATGATGGAGTTATGCTGTACACTTCTAGTAGTGTGCCTGGAGATCATAGGGCTAAGGAGGGAGAGGACACCTGGAGACATTAGTCCAAGCAAGGCTTTTTTGCCTGTGATAAGGGTAACATAATGCAGCTGGGAGTCAAGATTAAGCCACCCTAGGTTGTTATACAAGGTGCACTTACAGGAGTCCCATTTTTGGTTGACAGCATAGCAGCAGGCCCTATTCATTACTCCTTGGACTCTGTCGAGCACTTTATTACAGGCAGCGCCATATATCACCAGTCCATAGTCTATGAGACTGAGGATATAGCATTAGTCTAGTTGCTGCTTAACTTTAGGGAGGAATGCATTTTTATGCCTATACAGCATGCCAAATCTGGAGCTGGATGCTTTAAATAGCGTGCCCACATGATCTGAGTAGGTTAAGCCCGTGTCAAGGGTTATCCCCAGGTATTTGAAACTGGCAACCTATTCAACTGGATCACCTGAGTCAGAGATGATGGTTGGGGGTTGGGGGTAAGGGTTTTTACACCCGGTGTAGAAAAGCATGGATTTTGTTTTCTTTGAATTCAGGGCGAGGAGGTTGTTAGAGAACCAGTCACAGACAGCAGTGAAGTCAGTTTGGAGACAGTGTTTGATATAGACTGGACTGCTGTGTGTTGTAGGGATGACTACATCATCAGCACATAACAGGAGATTTGTGGAGTTGCAAGTTTTTAAGAGTTCATTGACAGAGGCTGAATAGAAGTGGACCAAGGATAGATCCTTGTGGAACCACCAGTGTCACAGGCCTGAAATCTGAGAGGGTCGCTCAACATTTGACTGCTTGGGTTCTATCTGCGAGATAGTTTTTTAACCAGTCAGTGGCTTCCACTGAGAGGCCTAGTTTGGTTAATTTGTGGCAGAGCAGAGCATGGCTGACAAGGTCAAATGCCTTGGTGAGGTCAATGAATACGGAGCAAGCATACTCCCCTATGTCCAGGGCACGGTGAAGATAGTTAGTGTATTCTATTAGCACAGTAAATGTACTGTTGTTCTTGTGGAATCCATGCTGTTCACATGACAGTAGATCACATTGGCCCAGGCATTGGGTAAACTGATCATTTACAATTTTTTTCAAGTGTTTTAGAAAGGGGTGATAAAACTGAGATGGGACAGTAGTTTGTGGGTAGGTCTTGGGCACCCCCCTTATGGACTGGGGTAACATGTGCCATCTTCCGGGATTTTTAGCATGTACCCAGTTGAGAGTGACAAGTTAAAGATGAGCTGGAAGGGACAAGTAACCTGTCATACGACATTTTTAAGGAGTTTCATGTCGATGTTATCGGGCCCTGTTCGAGTAGATATTTGTATGTATCTGTCCAGATTAGTCTCTTAAGGTAGAACCTGGGGTGTAAATCCTTCATAGGAATGGGACAGGCTGCCCCAAGGTGACTGGGGGTGCTGGAGTGTAGGCAGAGAGGTCACTAAATGTGCTATTGAAGGTATTTGCTATATTCATGTCACCCTCTATTAGGGACCCACCAATAAGGATGAAGTGAGGAAGCGGTTCATGAGAGTTTCCTAGAATGTCATTAATTTCTTTCCAGAGGGATTTAGGTGAGTTGAGGGATGAATACTGCTTGTCTTTTGTGGTAATTAGCCGGTGCTATTCTAATTTGGTTTTTTACCCTATTTCTAAGTTCATTGTACTTTTGGAGACGAGAATATAGGATAAGTTTATATATTTATTTAAAAGTTGCACCAGGAAGGCATGGTGAGCAATTTGCTCATTTCCACATGCATCCTAGGGGGAGGAGAGAAGGGATACAATGGTAGCAATTTACAAAAATATTAATTTCACATAGGTACAGAAGATACATTTTTTTGAGTAACTACATACATTTGTGGCAAAGGTATCATTTCACAAGGTACGGTATATGCTCTAACATTGTGATATATAGCATTTTATATTTAGTGATATACTTTATTACAACATAAAGGTAGAAGGAGATTGAAAAGTACAGTTAGGATGAGGTTATGGTGTGAAGGCAACTTTCAGGGTGAGAGGACCAGGGATGTAGGAAATAAAAGGTTTCAGGAGAAATCGAAGGAGGTAAAGTTCACGGTACTATAATCAGACTCTATCCCGTTCTCTTATTAGAGCCTTGAGGTTTGGGGTGAATCATGTTTGGGAGGTTCCTTTTTGGGTGAGAGTTTTGTAGGCGGCAATTAGGTCACACATTCTGTTGAAGTGCATACTGAAGTAGTCCAGGGCAGCATCAACATCCTGAGTCTGCTAAAGGAAGGACCAGTTAGTCTGCTGAAGCATAACTCGCAGCTGTGGGATCTTATGGGAGCAAAACACTCATGCCCTGGAGTGCGAGGGAGCAGCTGGGGTGTTTTTTCTGACCACCAGCACACAACAGGGGAGTGGTCACTCAGGAAATCAGGCAGGACTTAAAAAAAAAAAAAACAGAGGTTGATGGTTAAAAAGCCTGGATTGTTTCTTAACAAGTGTGTTCCAGTGATGACTGCATCATTAGCATATAAAAGAGTTTTGTGGAGTTGCAAGCTTTTGGGAGTTCACTGACAAAGTGGATGAACAGAATGGGACCAAGGATAGATCCTTGGGGACCCTCCATCATCACGGCCTGAAATCTGAGAGGGCCTACATTACAGCACTTTCTTAGTTGCCCACACATATTTTTTTTAACATGGAGTTAATACGTTTTCAGGTATAGAAGTATGTGGTATTTTGACTGGTAGGGCCTGAAAAAGGAAAAAGACCTAGGTACCCATAGAAAATGAGAAAGTGGGAAATGCACCCAATGCGACAAATCTGCTCCTACTTCTTCTAGAATCTTAGTGTTGTTAGCAAGGAACACTGATGGAAATGTAAGGGTATTGTTGCTCCTAAATACATTGGGCCCTATGCACAAATGGGCGGGTAATACATGCTGGAGGCACATTACCCGCCCGTGGAGTTCCGCACCTGAGGATAAGTGCACACTGGCCGGTATTCACTATTGGCTGCCACCTGTCCATGGCCCTGCCTCCCTGGCATGTAGGTGCACAGAGGACATTTTCGAAGACCGGGCGCACATTCAACGAGATGCCCAGACCTGGTCCACTAACCTATTCCTTGCTCCTGCGGGGCATGGAAAACAACAGAGGGTGTAATGTGCGCTGCCAGCTCAGGGTAGGTGGGTGCCCGGTCGGCCATCCCAGCCCTCCTTGTTGATCCATGAGTTGGGGCAGCATGTAGAGGGGGTCTGCAGTGCCCCCACATCAGCACCGCTGCCGGTGGTAGCATCCTGGGGGGGTATGTTTCCCTTATGGCTGGATGTTACCCAGCATAAGGTGTCCCCCTTGTGCTCAGCACTTCGCATCTTTGTGACTGACGTGGAGTGCAGGCATGTCCCTGACATGCCCCCCACCCGCCCCTGGTGTGTTACTGTCCACGGGCCGGGGGATCAGGTGCCTTAGGGCTGCATGTCCCAATGGCTGAATTCAGCACTGGGGGTGCAATGGATGTGGAGTGGCTACACGCCACAGATATGCGGCACATTGCCACTCCACACACTAGTGCCTAGGACCCATTATTTGCTTCCCAACTCATTTGAAATTAATCAACTTCACCACTTCCTTGTGTGTTAACCCCCCCCCCAACATAGGACTTCTGTTGTGTTTCTTCATTTTAAAACCTGATACATTTCCATAACTCTTTAGTAAGTTGATCAAGGGGGTGAATGATTTAAAATAAAACTGCACCCTTATATCATCTAAATGTTGTTTCCATGTCAACAGACAACTCTTTTCATGTTGCTGTTAAAGATGTATGAAACTGCTTCAGTTTGTTTTCACACTTCATACTAGGCCCTGTCACTGTCTTAGGTGGGTCCATTTCCTGGTTGTTGAGATCTCACTGTCCCCGAGAGCTGCATTAGCATATGAGAACATGATGTCAGATCAACTATCTATATCACGTATCTCCATACTGAAATAATAAATACCCTGCAAAACTCTCTGGAAACTCATAAACTGAATGGAATTTAAAGGGGGAAACAACCCACATTACAACTCAGATAGCTTGTAAAACTCACTGAAGGTAAATGTGGTATTTCACACCTTCTTGCAGCTTGTTTCTTTTAAAACTACTTAAGCAGACAGGCATACTGGGGAGTTTAAAAGCTGATTATGCATCACATTCTCATATGCTAATGCAGCTCTCGGGGACAATGAGATTTCAACAACCATGAAACGGACCCTTCCAGGACAGTGACAGGGCCTAGTATGAACCGTGAAAACTAACTGAAGCAGTTGCATACATCTTTAACAGCTACATGAAAAGAGTTTGTTGACATGGAAACAAATGACATTTAGAAGATATGAGGGTGCAGTTTTCCTTTAGGAGGGTATCTTATATATAACAGCGTGTCGACCACATACAGAAAAATTCTTAAAAGCAAAAACAAAAGGGATTAATACTCCTCCAAAGAAGTAAGATGTATTCACCGGCACGTAACAGGGCCTCTTTATTTAATCATCATACGCAGTAGCATACAGAAAGTTAAGAGAAAAACACATGTGGCGAGTGTTGCCAGGAGTCACTGCTGTAATACTGGTTTTGATACTTTCTGTATGCTACAGTGTGTGATGATTAAATACAGATATGTTGGGCTTTGAGCTGGTGAGTACATCTGTCATTTATTTGGAGGCATGCTAATTCCTTTTGTTTCTCTGTTATGGTTTCGGGTTAAGCACAAGAGTCTTTGTGAGTGGCTCTCTTTTTTGTTTTCTGAGAAATTCTTACCTCTGCTACAAAAATCACCATTATTTCTGTACTTGTCTGAATTGACTCAGCCAATAGCTTTATGTAGATGACAAAGAGCAATGAAGACAGGGTCATCCCTACCCTGTTCCCTTCACACATGGAATTCTCTCAAAAGGGTCCTGTAAAACCTCACTGTGGCTTTAGAGTTTATATACTATGTTAATATGTTTTCAGAAAATAGCCCTGAATCCAGATTTGGAAAGAGATGCTTGCAAAAAAAGGTCAGTTCAGTTTGTCAAGGACCTTCTCTGTGTCCACTGTTGTGAGCAGGCTGTTATCTGGGTTCCCTTTATTGGGAGAGTGTTTTCATTTCTGTTAAGAAACAATCCAGGCTTTTTAACCATCAACCTCTGGACTTTTTTTTTTTAAACACCACAGTGTAGAGTGTTCAACACTGTCGGTAGTATATTGGGAACGTTTGTGAATCACAGATGGTGTTTATAACTTACAAACAGGATTAGCAAGAGCTGAGGTGACAATTTGCTAGGCTTCATCCATATTGGAAGTAGCAGTTTGCAAAACACAGTGTTGTTTGTGAGTACTTGCAAAGGCAGACTATAAACATAGAAACATGGAATGTGATAGCAGAGAAGGGCAGCTGGGCTCACCTAGTCTGCCCATTTTTTTAACCTACATTTTTATTACATTGGTTGTGCGCATGTGCAAGCCAATGTATTGTGGCAACAGGGGATTTCGAGGGTGTATGTCGCTGCCAAGCCTGTTGCAGTGCACAAAACTAGGGGCTTGGAATGGGCTCGGAGTCTACACCAATGATCAGTCAGTGTGGCCCTGATGCAACTCCCTGCTGGGTGGGCTGAACGGTCATGCACTTCAAAGGACTGAAGCCGCTCCAATCAGAGAGAGCTTCGGTCCTTTGATTTGCATTCTCAGTCCCGGCCCCGACCTCAGAGAGAGACACGGAATGGTGCAACAAAACTGCTCATAGCCTGAGGTAGCAGCAGGATGGAGGTCAGAATGCTGAGCACAGGGGGTCCATCCTTGCTAGTGACTGCACAGAGCTTCCTGGAACAAGTTTCCAAACATAATAGAAAGTAATAGAAAAAGTAACTTATCCAACACTGTCTGGCACTAAACCCCTCTAAAGGCAGCTCACCTGATGGTCTGGACTCTAAATTACTATACCTATCTGCTTGTGCCATCTCATTTCACTGTCTGTGATTCTGAATCTCTCTCTCTCTTCTGTGATGGTCCCAGTGGCCTAAAACATGCTATCGTCCTACCCCTACCCAAGGGTGGTGATCCTTCCTCACTGGGAAATTACTGCCCTATATCCCTTCTCTCCTTCCTTGCCAAGCTCCAAGAACACTTGGTTCTCTCTCTCAACTACATAGATACATACATAGATACATAGACAGTGTCGGCAGATAAGGGCTTATGGCCCACCCAGTCTGCCCATTTGAGCTTGTAAGTTCAGTTTGTTTTCCTAGAAGTCTGTTTCCCCTTAACCCTCTCCTCCTCCTTTCTCTCAGACACTGACTTCTTCACACCTTTCAAATCTGGTTTCCGGCAGTATCACCCTACTACAACTTCCCTACTTAGGATTATTGATTCCATCTTCTCAGAAATGGACAGTGGCCTAATTACCTCTGCCATTTTTGTTGAGCTCACTAAGGCTTTCAACACAGTCTCCCACTCCCTCCTTCTGGATAACATCACTTCAGCGTGGTTGTCCGACTCCGCCACTAACTGGTTCAGGGCCTACCTTGTATGGCAGATGCAATCTCTTAGAATAGCAGATTCCATATCCCCTTCTCTCTCTATTAGCACTGGTGTTCCACAGAGCTCAGTGTTAAGCCCTCTACTGTTCTCCATTTTCTTAAATGACCTTCCCCTCCGTCTGCACTTCATCCTCAATCCACATGTATGTGGATGATACTGTTCTGTTCACCTCGGGACAGTCCCCCTCTAATGTAGCAGCCAGACCCCAGCATGACTTCTGCAAGGTTCAGAAATGGCTTAGCTCTCATCATCTTTTTCTAAACGCCAAGAAGAGCATCTCCATTGCCTTTGACAATAGGCAGAGACTCACTAGGTTTCCCTCCATACCCTTTTTCCATGTCCTTGACGGGACCATACTTGAAGATACATCATCCTTCAGATACCTTGGGGTTTAGCTTGACCAACACCTCAACTTCTCTGGGCATGGTGATGCTATCCTAAAAAAGCTGCACCCCAAGCTTGGTGCCTTATACAGGAACTGTAGCTACCTACCGCTAATGGCAAGGTGTGAACTAGTCCAGGAGATGATCCTCCCTATTTTTGACAACTGTGATGTAGTCTACTGTGCTGCTCCCAAGACTTTCCTAACCAGGTTGGACACCCTCTTTAACTCCTTCTGCCATTTTGCACTGGACCCCCCCCCAAGCAAACTCACTCATCACTGCAAACTTTACCACCCTATTGCTTTTCCTTCACTTATTGCCAAACTTATTTCCCACAGTGCTAAATTCATCTCCAAGTTCTGGTTTGTGTTCCTCCCCTCCTACCTCTCCCTCTCACTCCCTCAGATCAAACAACACTCACACTTTGGTAGTCCATTGCTGATCCACCTCAGCAGGACAGGCAGTGTTCTTGTACCACTTCCCTAAACTTTTAAACTCACTACCGAAGAAAATAAGACACTCTTCATCCTCACCCTAGCTCCTCAGCCCTGCACAACTTCTTCACTCCTAATTGTACCTGCTCTTAAATAATTTTTGTTTTTCCCCTCAAAATTATATTCCCCAACTGCCTATCCCCTTTACGCGGCTCAGGGACACCTATGTGTGCCCATATGCCTCTCTCCAATGGAGTGATTACTCACATACTTAGGGGCTTACCTCCTAGTTTTCTTTTTCTCACATCTCTAATACCCTGATGTTGAAGTTAGCACCTATTATGCTTTGTCAATCATCATCTCTGTAATCATTAATTGGCAGCCAGTCACTGTCTGTCTACAATTCACTAATGTATGCTACTCACTGTATGCACTTCGCCTTGTTGTAATGAGCACTTATATGACTTGCACTTGTGTCCATGTACTGTATTGTGTTGATTTATCATTGTCGCTATCTACTGTATCTTGTCTATGTAACTCCCTTACCCTGTCCCACAGGATGCACCAGGAGATGATCAACTTGATTGTTCAGGTGCTTTTCCTGGTGAAACTCTTCAATAAATAAAATAAAATTAAATATCCCACGAGTGGCAAAGCCACGAGTGGGATATCTAGAGTTCATTGACAGTGAGTGGAGATATTTCTACTATCTCACTCTCAACCGTGATGCTCACAGTACAATGCCATCATTTTCATTTTAGTTATTTGCATTTGAATATGGTTAGTAGTGCTACTGAGACCAAATATTCTAAATGAGTTCCGAACCTTTTGTGACATACCCAGCATGAAAAGATATCCACTGTAACATATTCAACTTGAAGATATCAGTGATGTCTCACATGTGGTCAGTGAGATATCTCTTTTATCTTCCTGAAAAGAGATCCACACATGTTGTATAAATAACGTTGTTGACTTAGGATTGAGAAAACAAAAACAACTCAAGGTGTGCAGCATAGGAGGTACCCCGAAAGTAATGTAATATTTTTATTAACTGTAACTGAAACAATTTTTTTTGAAAAACATTTTTTGTTGCACTGTTGCTTTAAGGAGTATCAAAAACATGCTTAAAGGGTACCTAAACAAGCAGTTTTTTAAAATTGCAAACTCCAAAATCTGTCTTCATAGCAAGGTAAAGTAAAGGCTGCTGTTTATATTTATGCTAAAACTGCATTTACGTAAATAACATAAATGCAGTTTCATAGCTTTTGAAAAATGCAAACATCAGCCTTTCACTTTCAAAAAAAAACAGCCTTGGTTTCTCCTTAAGATGTCTGCCAAGTGTTTTAAGTGATGAGTCATGATGACATCATAGGAGCCAGAAACAGAGATCCACATATATTTCTATAGTGCTAACTAGTCCTTCTTTCCCTCTTTATTTTGAATTGTTGTACCAGAGTGATCAACACCATGTATTAACGTGTGGATTATTTTGATCATTACAAATGTTACGCTATGATTTTGTTCATTTTATTTACTTTAACTTGCAGAAAATGTTTTGCAATCCAGCTGACTATTTCTTTGGCAAACTGCATTACAGTACAACACTTCAAATACCTGATGATCTAGTGGTTATATAATGCACTGAATTTTGTTTTTGTTAACTAGGAGAGACACACTAAGCTTGTTTACAGGTATGGCCTGGGAGCACAAGGAAGTTTAATGACTTGCTCAGGGTTACACAGCAAAGTACCAGTCTTGTTCAGGTCCAAAGCTCATGCTTTCTTGTTAATCCACAAATAAGGCTTTCTTCTTCCATGTGAACCCCCTGCACCTAGCCTGCCTTCTGTTGAACACCCCACCATCCATACCCTGTCCTTAGTAATGCCTGGGGCCACATATGAGCTTGCGGTCTCATGAAGAGAATTATCACACCTCAGATTGTAATCTTGTACCTCAGAGAGTTGTGCACATCTATACTGATATGCATCATAAGCTGGCACTGTTAAAAATGCCTCCCAAGTCACTCTCCAGTCCACATTCTCAATGTTTGACTTCTGCTTCCACAGTGAACATTGAGTGGATAACCACCCTTCTGCACAGTGAAGGTAGTATGTACAGTTCCCTGTTGTGTTTTTTTCCCTACCTCATTAACCAACAACTAGGTCTTCCTGGAGGGCCAAGCAATAAGCATCATGACCCACCAGAAAAAAACTGCTGTTCATGCCCTCATAAGGGCTGCACTTAAAATGGATAACAATATTATTAGCAGGAGAGGCATATTCATACCTTGAGCAAATCCACCTGACTGCCAGTGTCAGTCTACTCCTTTACCTGTGATCTGCAGAACCTCGAAGGACAGTTCCCAGCAATTCTTCTCCAGAACTTTTCTGTACTCTACTCCACAATGCGAGTTGGCTGGCTACCACCCTTTCAAATCTTGAATGAGCTATACACAACTCCCTCAATACTGTCCTAACAAACGTCAACATCCCCCCGCCACATGAGGATAATCTCCCTACACTGAATTCAAGTAACAGTTTAAGTGCAGCCCTGTCACTCTGAGTATTTGTCATAGCTGGCTACTCTCATCCACAGTCAGGTAGTGATCACAATGCTGGCAGCCCCACATTTCAGATCTCACAGTGATCTGCTCAGTGTCCTCCTTCATGTCTTCAACTAACCTGAATATAGCTGTACCCTACTGGAATGGCCTCTTCAGTACCTCTCTGGCATTCATTCTTCTCACCTGCTTCCCACACCAAAAACTGGTGAGTTCACTACCCTTCCGCATCATGAATGTGTTTAGTACAGTCTCCCGTGTTATATTTACATATTAATAATAAACGTGATCTTCTGGTAAGCCGGTCTGATACAGGTAGCAGCATGGCACAAGTGGAAAAATAGGCTTTCCTACCCATATAAGGTCTAAGCCACCTATGATTAGGCACTATTATATGACGTGCAAATGATGTGCACACCCATGATTTAATAGTGCCTAATCAAAGGTAGCCTAGATCTTTTAAGGATAGGAAAGCCTGTCATTCCCCTTGTTCCCTGCTGCTATGAGCCTGACTTACTGGAAAGACATGTTTATATTTGATATGTCAAAAATAAAACAGGGACTGTACTACTTGCATTCATGACACAGAAGGGTGATGAGCTCACCAGTCTTTGGTGTGAGGAGGAATAATGAAGAATGAATACCAGAGGGGGACTGAGAAGGCCACTCTTGCAAGGTACTGCTATATTCAGGGAAGGGGGAAGACAGAAGGAAAGAAATATGAGTAGATTACTGTGAGAAATAAGATGTGGGGCTGCCAGCACATTGATCACTACCTGACCCCATTGTCCTGGCCAACATTCCCCTTCCCGTAAAACCAGTTTGTGCAATTGTCCAAGGTTGTGTGTGGATATTAATGTATGAAATGGCTGCCACTACACATTCAGTCACTTCCCTACCAGTCTAGTATTGCTTGTAAAGCAATTTGGGATGCAACGTGCATGAAAACCACTGTATAAATGTGGAATCTTATTATTACTATTGTTATTATTTCCCATGGAAAAAGAAAACAAGACAAGCATATAACTGAGTTTCGAAAAAGTATGAACTCTAACACTGGACTGCACAAGAACTTTGCTACAAAAAAGTGGTGGCTGTAGGGGGTGGTGAAGGATGTGGCTGCACTCCCCTCCCCCCAAGATAGTAACATACTTGCTTACTGCTGCTGCATTTCAGTTTGTTGAATAAGTCTGATTTATTGATTACACAAATATTTACATTCAAACTATGGATTACATTTGTAGGTTCAGTCAAAAACGTACTAGAAAAGAATAATAGCAGAACATATAAAGGTTTAATAAAAATGTAAAAAGTGTATATTAAGCATGCACACTACCTCAGCACCCCCACTGTAGCATCTTGGATCCACCATAACCACTAGACCACCAGGTTATTCAAGATTTGTACTGCACTGTGGTTTGCCACAGAGAAAGTCAGTTGGATAAAATACATTTTCAGCATGTTAAGGTAAACAAAATGAACAGAACCATAGCCTAACATGTGCATTATACAAAATACTGCACATCGTTTTGACTATTTGGGTGAAACAATTCTATACAAAGGGAAAAAATAACTAGTTAGCACTATAGAGAGCCATATATCTCTCTCACTTTGGCTCTAATGATGTCACCACATAACACATTTGGCGGCCATTTTAGGAAGCAGGTAAGACAGTTTTTTTGAAATTGGAAGGCTGATTTTACAATTTTCAAATGCTCTGGAACCACATTTAGGTATATTATGTAAATGTAATTTTAACATTAATGAATACAGCAGCCTTTCTTTTAGTCACCTACAGAGTCAGATTTTTGAATAGTTTGTTGTCAAAATCTTATTTAGGTATCATTTAAACCACTTGAAAAGGGCTGCAGGATCCTGGCAATCATGATCAGTGCCCTGTTGATGGATTAAGGTGTGTGATATCATTGCACGCTCAAGCAGTGAAAGTAGGCAGTGTTTGATGAAAAAAAGTAAAATTTGAAAAACACAAATATTTCAATATGTTTATGTTTCTTGTTTTAATTTTGTGATTATTTATCCTGGATAGTCTAGCTGGTATATAACATGTAATTTTCAGTGGGGTCCTGTTTCTACCCATTTCGGTAGCAAGACTGAGTTAAATACTGGAAGGTTAAGTGACATGCCCAAGGTCACACAGTGAGTATATCAGCTTTAGTGGGGATCAAAACTGTGATCTCCCATTTCCCAAACTGGTACACCAACCACTGGACACAATTTAACTAATCTGTTTAACTGATAGGAACACACAAGGAGGATTGTAATATATTTATTTTAAAAATGTTCATTCTAATGTGAAAGTTCCTCTTGAAAATACTATATGCTTTCAAATATGTTATGAATACTACAGACTTTCTCAAAATAATTTATAGCTTTATGATGTAGTCCAGGTGGACTACATCTTTTATAGAGTTAAGGTAGAAGCCACTAAAGAGGAAAGAGACTTGTGAGTCATAATGCACAGCAGCCTTAAGCCATCTTACTAGTGTGAAAATGCTTGTGGGAAGCTAAATCGGATGGGATGTATTAGCAGGTGTTCTCAAGTCATAGTGAGTCAGTTATCTCGCAGCTTTGTTGGTCACTGGAGTACTGTGAGCAGTTCTGGAAACCCCATCTTAAAAAGGACAGGATAAGTTAAGAGGACACAGCATGGGATGACAAAGACAATACAGGGGCAACACAGAAGGAGCTACCAGAAAAGGTTGCAGAACCTCAACAGGTACTCATGTAACCACAGGAAAAAGGACAAAGGGGATCAGGACTGAGACATGCAAATACTCACAATTCAACAGGGTGGTTACAAGTCAATCATTCAAATTACAGGGTCAGCCAAACACTGGGGATCACAACTTTAGATGGGTGTGGGAAGTTTCAAAAAAGTCGTGAGAAAGGTCTTCTTTACTGAGAAGGTAGTGAACAGATATGCTGCAACAGGCTACTGGAGGAGACAGTGAATGCAGGCTCCGTCTCAAGTTTCAATATAAAACGAGTAAGAAAATCCTTGCGTCCTGACTGGCTAAGACTTGTTTCTAGCCATCATCTTCAGAGAGCACTACCAATGCTCAAAAACAAGTCCCTGACAACCTGGACATAGCACATTCCATTTCTAGGTGCATGGGGTGTTAATTTTTTTTAATTCAGCCATGTTTTTTTTTTTTCAAAACAGCAATACCAGAAAATTAAAATCTAAAACATAACTGAAGTATTTGGTTCCCTCGCCATGTGAGAACTGCTACTTTTTTCATTTTCATCCCTACAGAGTACTGCATCTTCTTTTTGTTAATTTGTCAGCCAGTGCTCACTCACTCCATAGCCCACTCACCTACTTCATCACTCAGTCTCCACCGGCTCACTCATTTACTCCCCCACCGCCCCCTTTTTCACTCACTTATCTGCCCACTGGCCACCTCCCTCGTTCAATCACCCTCCCAACTTGACATCTCTTTCACTCACTACTCAACACTTGACTACTCAGGCTATTCCAGCCTTAACAACTGCCAATCGCTCTCTCATTTCCATAACTGGAAGAATGAAAGGAGCATCTTTTGGGTCCACATTTCCAACCCAACTGCTTTCTGTTCTTTATGAGTAAAGGCTCATTCTCCCTGCCGTTTGCAGCAGCCTCACTCACTACAAAATCTTTCATTTAAAATGTGTATCTTTTCCAGCTTTCACCCATCTGCTTTGGAAATTTAAAAAAAAGAAAACTAAGAGCAAAGAGCTCAGCATGCAGCTCTCACTTGACTGGGCAGCCTCCTTTCAAACACAAACACGTGAATTACAATATCTCAGTCTGCCCATTCATTCTGTCACAGACCCATTAAAAAACACAAATTACAGAACGAAGCAGGAAATTCATGGGACCTAGAAAGAAAACATTTTCTTTTATAATTCATAATTAATGGTTCAGAATTCACTAATGTAGATTGCACCATAGTTAGTGACTAGTAAACAGAAACTCACATAGCATGCTCTGGAGGGGGAGGAACTATTTTACATTAATTTTACACATAATGTTTTTAATTTAATTTCTAATGAAATCCATTTTATATAAGCAATAAGGCACGCTGGGGTTTTGATTATACAGTCCTAGGTCTACCACACACCCAGGGGCTGAAGGCATTTGACCTATGGCTTCTTGCTTTACTATGCTGTGGGGCATGTGGTAAACCTAGTACGGCCAATGACCCATTGTATCTTATTGCTTAAAGAACAAATGAGATAGGTACAGAGGTGTCATCAGGAAAAAAAAGGCAATTCCCAGTGTGCTGAAATTCAGTCATACAGCTTGTCTGACTAGATAAAAATTTAGTATGGGACAGATAGAGGAATGAAAATAGTATTAATCTTGTCAATGTTATATACAGTATCTATATCAATACATGGCTAAGGCCAATAATTCATTTTTAATAAGCACTTCCCAAACATGATACTTCATGATAAATCCTATAATTCATACCTAGACATAAATTTTTGTAGTCACCTGTCAACCAGATGGACGTCTTTTTCAAACCAGCATGTATGGACCTAAACTGAAAGTTAATGCAGACCTGCTGAACCCTAATGTCTCCCCCTAAACCTACTGTCCATCTGTACAAACTCAGCCTGACCCACCACAAATATTTTTGGAAAGATCTCATTTTTTTCCTCTTTGAGTTCTTTATTCAGGTGGAATAGTACAGTTTGTGAAAGTGCCACCACGGCGTGACTCACTACTAATCTGGTGGCTTATAGCACTAGGCTTTTAGAAGCTGGACCACACAAAAATCAATCTTTTTAAACTCAAAAAAAGGTTTCCCAATAATAGTCTTCTGTTAGGTGGTGGGTGGGTTCTACAAATGAGTGGGAGGGGAATATTATGTTTCAGAAGCTAAGTTCGAGACCATGGTTCATGCCTAGAATTAGCCATATAAAATAAAAAAAAATCACTTTATGAATTCCAAGGGTATGATTCATTCTTGGGGGGTTTGGAGGACACATGAACAACTCAAGCTTCACTCTTGCGGTGTATCATGTCCCTAAAATCCCTATACTGAATTTTACCCTTGTAATTCACAGTCTGTTGTAATCTAATAAATAATAAATGCTTAGCTCATTTTGCTGATGTTTTTTGAAAGCTGTTTTTAATTGAACATAGAACTATTTAGAATAAGTTATAATTACTGGTGAGTAATTTTTTTAATAGGCTCAGGCAGTTGACATTCGCCATAATAACACGCAGATTATTACGACAAACCCACACTTAATAACTCAAAATCTCCAGCTCTCTTATTGGCTGTCATTCTTAATGCGGGCAGACTGAAGGGTTTTACAGACATGGTGGCTCCTCATGGCTCTGTTTCTCTCTTAGCGAGGAGCCAACACTAAAACACTATTCCTGACTCTGTGCTCTTAAAAAACGCTTTTTAAAAGTGTAATGAATGCACATAAGTCATGCTCATTTTTTTTTAAAATTTTAATGTTACATCTGGTTGATCTTGCTGTTTGTTGGATCAGTCACATAGCGGGAGCATGAAGGGCACCGTGGTTCACAGCACTACTGAAGCGCGATCGCCTCTACATGCAATAAGTTAAAAAAAAATTAAAAATCAGTACCCCCCCAAAAAAAAGCCTGAACTGCACAGAGAGGGACGTAATGAAACTGTGACTGCAGAGAGACAAAGAAAATGTGTGTGTGTGTGTCTGTATGAGAGAGGAGCTGGAAAAAATTGCTGAGCAGCAATTATAAAAAATAAAAGATGGGAAAGTGTGTAATAAACTCAAATTTATTGCACACCCTTGGTGTGGGATAGTTTGATAAACCCCTCGGGATTCGCCCTTGGGGTTTATGTAGCATCCCATGCCTCAGATGTGCATTCAGTTATTGTATTATGCACTTCCCCATCCTTTATTCTTTATATTCAGAACTTAGAACCATGCAGAATGATTCAGAATGTAAAGAATCTGTTTCCATCAAGACAAGAAAAATACCTTAAAATGAATTTATTGCAAACTGAAATCAAGCAGATTACAACTTTGTTATATCATTGTTATGACATTACTCTGTTGTTAACCCTTCTTGAGTATGTCATATTAATGGCATAACAAAATGGAACGCTCACAACAATCAAAGTTCTGTAAAATAACTCAGTAAAGTAAAGTATTTCAATCCACGATTACACAATCTTGGTAGCCCATACACTATAAAATATCATGTATGGTCTTCGGTTAACAACCACACTAAAAAACACTTCTTGAGGTTGCCATGACATCTGACAACCCCTCGAGCTACACTCTTGAGGTTTACAAGGATGTCATGGCAACCTCTCGAAGTGTTTACAGCACGGCTATTTACCAAAGACCATATAGTATCCTCTGTATTATGAGCAATCACCTTTTTGTCTTCACCAACTTGCCAACGTGAAGAACTGCACTTCATCATTCCCCTTGGCACTAGCACACCAGGTGCTCTTCAGAACCTCCAGAAGATTTGCATTTTAAATAAATTGTTTATGTTTGCAAAATGGGCATATCAAGTACAGCAGAGCCATCCAGGATGCAGTGCAGTTCCTTGCAGTAAATGTCATGAAAATAAAATACTGTATGGCAAAAGGGCTTAACTACCATCAAATTGCACTGCTCCCTGAAACATACTGCAGCAATGTATAGTAATACTGCAAAGTGCTGCCTTTCATGCTGACTGGCTCCGCTGTAGTGTAAAACCCCCCACTAAATCTGAAGAGCAGGTTGCTAGGATATCTCAGGGTTCTAGTTAGGGGTGCTTAGATAGTACTTTTTGGGATCCATGTCCTCTGATGGATAATCCTGCCATCAGGCTCCGAATCTTGGCTCCATTTGACCAAGCCAGGATTTAGGATCCCCAGACAGTTATTTAGGATCAGAGAGTGAATGTTGAGAACTGAGGTCAGATTTTTAATCTCAGTGTCATAGTTTTGGATTTGACCCTCAGATAGCTAGAATCCAATAGGATTCGGCCACAGGGAAAACAAGGCACACAGACTTCGTTCATTGTGAAAAAGATGCTGCCCTTTTAATTAAGCTCTGAGGAAGCTCTCCTGATGAAGAGTGAAACGTCAGTTTAGTTTTACTCTGTCACAACACAGAGACTGGGCACTCTAGCCATCAGAAAATATGCATTTATTGCACAGTTGCAAAAAGTGCTAACAAACAGCTCTCATGTTCAAAAGTACTATACATCCAAAAAGTACAGGCTGCTCGCAACCGGACTGTTCCTGGTCCTCTGTATCAGCTACTTCACCATCTGCCTGCTTTGTTGTACTTGATGATATGATTAATGCCTTATAAAACTGGTAAGACTAGAGAGATGTGACTTCTAAGGACATAATCGTATCAGCAAGTGCTTTCTTGTTTATATAATTACCTTTGGCCGATGGTGTGCAGGTGCACCTTGGATAGTCTGGTGTCACGAGTACACATATTGTAAGGTGCAAACTGCAGTCAATTAGTTGGTAATGCTGCTTCAGAGAGTTGAGTGAAGAATGGATTAAATTTCCCTACTAGGTTCTGGTAAGAGTTTTTGGTGTTTGAGCACATGTTAAATGCAAACAGATGTTCTGTCCTTGCAGATGTGCAAATAAATGTTGGGTATACCCAGTTTGCTCATAGTAGGGTCCCTGGCAGGCTATTTATGAGTGTGGTCACATGGTGTGTTTTGTAAGTGAGCTACAGTTTGTGCCTTGTTTTCTACTGCTCTAACAGTGGGAATATTCAGTCTGTTAGTGAACGTAAAAGTTGCATTGTGACTGTTTGAATATATACCGCCACACCCACTAACTACTTTGTGAGCACAAAACTGATTTTGTAAGTGGGGTTGTGAGTGCTTCCAATTTGCTGCCACAAGAAGTGAAACAAAAAAAAATAGCTTTAAAAGTGCAGTTATGACACATCTTTAAGGCACAAATTCCTAGTAAATCCATGAGTTTCTGAGGATTCTGAGGATAACAGATTACAGATATGTGGATTTTTAATGGTAATCAAGACCTCTAAGACATCCTGATGTAAACACATTTCTAATTATAAGTAAAATGAAATAATAAAGTCCTACAGTACCAAAACTTTCTTTACCACATACATTCCAAACAACGTTGACTTTATCTTTGTCGTGCATCCAGAATTTTCAAACCCAGGTTTGAATCAATGGGATAGACAAGGGGTACTCACTGTAAACATTCGTGTATGGTTCTATAAGGCCCTGCCCCCAACCAATTTGCCTTTTTTCTAATTGTTATAGTTCTTATCTGGACTGAAAGAAGATATGCCACTGTTATATTTTAAAGTAGCTTCTAGACAGTGGCTGTTGCAGTTTAAATTCTGATGTTTATGACATGGATACACCAGTTTTGAGTTTAGCAGACACACTGTTCTTTAATTTTGCAGTTAGTGTAGAAACATCAAATTATTTGGTAACAATCTAAATTTTGTAATTGATGGTCACACAAAATTGGCCAGGGGGGCAGCAGTTGAACAAAGTGTATATGAAACTGTAATTTCTGCCTATACACTTGGTTTTAATCCCATAACTGCTACTTACCCACTGTGTGATCCTAAGCAAGTCATTTAACCTCCCTGTGCTTAACCTCACTGCACTGCAGTCATGTTCTAGGTAGAGATGTGTGAAGTCAGCACAATTTGCTCTGCAAATTATTTTGTGAATGGTGTCGAAATTCGTGAAGTGCAATTCGCAGAGCAAGTATTGCCCATGAAGTGTGGAACTTCGCTGGCGAAATTCCATACTACACGCAAAAACATCCTTGGGGCCTACTAGTGATACACTCACCCTGCCGATTGCCAGCCACAGTATAAATCATTTACATTTCTTTATGAATCCCTGGTTCTAGTGGTACCCCTAACCACTGTGTCATTTGCCGGCCACAGTGCAAAAATGATAGATTTATTTATTTTAAATCTCTGGTGTCTAGTGGTACCTCCCCCCCCTGCCTATCGCTGGCAATAGTATTTGCTGTCTAGTGGTACCTCCATGCCCCGCTGATCATCAGCCACAGAGTAAAAAAAATTGTAATTAAATTAAATCCATGGTGTCTAGTGGACCCCCACCCTGTCAGGTAGTACCCCCCACACCCCACTCACCCCTCACCCCAAGCTCAAATGGATGACCAGCACAGCCCCACCACTCTCCACCATGGCTGGCCACCCAAATGAAATGGAATGAATGAGCGCATGCTTCTAAAAGCAGCAATATTTTTTACACTGTGGCCCACAATCAGTGGGGTGGGGGGACCGCTAGACAGCAAATACTGTGGCCAGCGATCGCGGTGTGTGTGTGTGTGTGTGTGAATGACCATTAGACACCAGGAATTTAAAATAAATAAATCTATCATTTTACACTATGGCGGTGATCGCGGGGGGAGGGTGCCACTAGAACCAAGGATTTATAAAGAAATGTAAATGTTTTATACTGTGGCTGGTGACTGGCATGGGGGGTACCACTAGACAGCAAACACTGTGGCTAGTGATTGGCGGGGGCGGGGACCACTAGACACCACTGATTGGGGATTGAAAATAAATAAATCTATCATTTTTACACTGTGGATGGTGATGGGGAGGCTTACCATCAGGGTTGGGTGGGGGTGCAGTACTACTAGATACCAGGGATTTAATTGATATGGCATTTGATAAGTTCTCCTTGCTTTGGGGGTTTTTAAGAACAATTTCTATTTAAAAAAAAAAAGCAAGGCGAAGTTACAAACATATGTGGCTTTTTTTCCCCTTTCTTTACTTTTTTCTCTTTTTGTTGTTTTGTTTTTGGAGGCCTTGCTTGGGCAGACGAGGGGGCAATAGTGACTTAGGGAAGAGCTGGCAAATGGGCGATAGCTGGACAAGTGGACCAGCTACATGAATAAGAAGATGGAGAGGGAGAAAGTTTCTCTCAGCGGGGGGTTAGAATACAGTTTAGGTTTCTTACACAAATATATGGATACTGTATCAGCTGAGGAAATAAAGATTTTGTATGGTATTTTGTATATTATTAAGATGGATCAATTTTTAGTTTGTAAACAAGGGTCCAAAAGAAGGAATAAACTCGCAGGATTTAAACTATGGATAGATGATTTCTGAGAGAATGAAAATAGTGACCCGGAACATAAAGGGTCTCGAGAAAAGAGATAAAATTCAAAAAGTTATTAATTACTTAGATGTGCATAAAATAAATTGTATGTTTCCAGGAAACACACTTTAATGCCAAGGAAGCAGAATGGTTTGCTAAACACTGGGGACAAGGTTTTGTTTCAAGTTACCTAAACAACTCAAGAAGAATGGCTATATTTTTTAAGAAATCGGCTTTGAATCCTTTAATTTCAAAATTTACTACAGATTTTCAAGGACGATTTGTGATCATAGAGCTTCAGTTGTTTAATTTCAGATTTACGCTTGCCACATTGTATGCTCCAAATGAAAATGCTCCAGTTTTTTTTTCTTTTTTACAGAATTTTTTCTACAATTAACAAACCATTCACCACCTTATTTAAGAAGAGGGGACTTTAACCTAACATAGAATAAACTGGATTGAACTTATGATTCCTACAATACCGATAAATTGTCTATGACTATTGTTAAACATTTTCGAGCAGAATTGAACCTACTAGATCCTTGGTTGCATTTTTCAAGGATAAACAAGCCTACTCATGTTACTCCAACACTCATACAACATATTCAAGAATAGATTTAGTATTATGTTCAGAATCACTATTATACTAGGTCTCTATAATAGAGTACCCTGACATATTAATTTCAGACCATTCTCCCTGTACGGTCACTATGGGTATTGACACATCAGAAAGTGGCTTTACTTGGCACCTAGATGTTTCTATTCTGCAAAAAAAGGATCTAACAGACAAGACTGCTTCAGATATTCTAGAATTTTTGTATTATAATGATAAGGATGAGGTGAAAATAAGTAATCTGTGGGAATCATTTAAGTTATGGACACGGGATTATTTTTGCACTTTAGAAAGGGTTAGAAAATAACTATTAACCCTAAAATGAACTCAACTTGAACAACAAATACACGACATGCAACTACTACATAGTATGAACCTAGATCACAGATTATACAATACCCTGTTGCAGAAAAAGTCAGAATATAATAATATTATTGCGGAAAGAGCAGAGAAAATTATTTTGCAAATCAAAACAAATTATTATCTGCATTCAGATAAGCCTTTAAAATTACAATCTTGGCAACTTAATAAAGACAAAGAAACCAATGTTATACACAAATTATATAAACAGGACCACTCTATAACATCTGACCCTAAGGAAATAAACAAAATATTTTTAGAATTGTATCAAGAAATTTAAATGTTTATACTGTGACCAGTGACCTGTGAAGGAGGTGGGGGGTACCACTAGACACCAAGGATTTAAAGGATATGGCATTTGATAACTTCTCCTTGCTTTGATTTTCTTTAAGTGCAATTTGCATTTAAAAAAAAAAGCAAGGCGAAGTTACAAATACCGAAGTTTCATTCAACGGGAGTACTTTGTGAATTGATCTGAGAAGATGAATTTGTCAACTTCGTGGAAAATTCATGGGCAAAGTAAAACTTCACTGAATCTTTAGTTCTAGTATATCTTTCTGCTCTTTAAACCTCCCTGTGTGCTGAGAACAGCAGCAACATTCTCCCCCTTACCTGTCCAGGATTGTAAAGTACTTTGGGATACAGTTTGTACCAAAGGCACTATAAAACCAAACTCATTTATTTTCTTCTAGTTTAGAAAGCGGGTTCAGTGTACTCAGTAATGTTGTGCTTATGCAGCTGGTTGAATAAATCTTTGTGGCTGTTCATCTCTCTGTTCCTTGAGGAATACCACCCTGTAGGGATGCCGAAGGCAAGGAAATCTGGAGAAGGGTTCCATCCTTAGAAGTGCTGCAGGAAGGATTCCCTTAGGCTATAGGTACCTTAGGAAGGAGGCCCGATGAGAGAGGTGAGCTGCTGGAGAAGGATGGGGAGGATGATTGGGCAAAGAAAAATTGCTTCTGAGTGAAGCAGGAAGGATGGTGTTAAATAGCTCAGGCAGGGGGTGTGGCTGGTTGCTTCAGCCCATTGTACCACAGGCTAAGCCTTTCATTTCAATCTGCTTACACAACTTGATATAGTGTTGTGCTTATGCAACTTGTTGAATAAACCTTTGTGGCTGTTTGCCACTCTGTTCCTCAGGAATCCCACCCTTTAGGGATGCCGAAGGCAAGGAACCCTGGAGGAGGGTTCCACCCCTAGAGGTTCCTTGGGAAGGATTCCCTTAGTCTAAAGGTACCTTAGAAAGGAGCCCCAAAAAGAGTGTAGAGCAGAAAGCACTGCAGAAGGTGATAAGTCTGTATCATGTATTTAGGACCTTTACATAGGTCAGCAGGAGACAATGGATAATATGTAACAACCTTCATGTAGGTCTGAATGATTAGATAGCAAGAGGGCATGACTTCCTAAAAAGAGAGAGAGAGAGAGAGAACAGAAAAGGAGGGCCACCATCCATCTCCATCCAACAGTGGAAACCTACCTAAGTAACCTAGGGAATATGCTGTTAAGAACTAATTAGGTATTATGACCTTCGGCACGGAGGAGAGTAAAAAAAAAACCTTTGAGGAGGAAACCTCTGAGGATATTTTGTTTAGTGATGGCTTTGCTGCTGCAATTTAGAAACCCAATTCAGGAGAGATTCAACCTGGATGAAGGCTCCCTCTCTATCCTTCTATCGGGAACACCATGAAGGGCTATGAGTGTACTGTGCAGCAATGGGGTACTCCCACATGGGAGTACCATCCCCCAAAGCAGGAGGAGTAGAGCAATGACTGCTGAGGCACTCAGATGGCCTACTGAGCCTAAGAACAGACCAGGTGAACCAGGAGTGGTCGTAGAGAGAATGGCTTAGAAGGTGCCGCCAAAGGAGGCAGTATAGCGCAGTGGTTTAAGGCTCTGAGCTGCAAATCTGGTGACATCCAGCAGACCAGACCTGGGTTTGAATTCCACAGCTTCCACTTGCATACTGTGTGATCCTGAGCAAGTCACTTAACTTCCTGTGCTCCCAGCTTAGTGTGTCTCACCTGGTTAAACAACTAAAAATTAAAAAAAAAAATAAACCTGCTTGGTGAACTAAAGGAGCCCTCTTGGGCTAAGGGACCCCGCCCCTTGCAGCTGAAGTCTTAAATTCTACATCAACAGGTGCCATCGATAAGTCTGCATAGCTAACGCTCTGCGCAGAGAAGGGACATTCCCACTATGGACCAGATAAGAAAGACCCCGCTCCGCGTTTTGCATGCTCACGATGTGGACTTCGTGGGTGCAAAGCGAGACCATTGGCTGCAAGGCAGGCACTGAGCCATAGTAGTTAATAATCATGGTTGCCATGCCTCCAATGTATGAAGGAGAGAATAAATTCAACTGTGAAGCATTTGTGGACCCTCACGTAGGTCATGCATGCTTTTCATCAAACACAAAAGTAGGTTAGTTTAAACAACCATCAGACCCCCACATGAGTCTGAGAAACTGAGTAGAACATCAATTCCTGTAACCTCAAGGGAATGCATACCAACCAGTTCCACTAGAGATGCCAAATTATTTCTGAAATTCAGAATTCTCATTACTGTACATTATTAACCAGTGTAGTAAATTAGGTAGTCCACAACATAGTAAATTAGATAGTCTGCTGCATACATTCATATTCTTTTATATCTTTTGTGCACACTGTATATTAATATGTGATAACTTGTACACTGGAAACACTGAAAATGCTGTCCATGAGGAATGCAGCACAAATTATTTAGATTGCTAAGGAATAGGGTTAAAATTCATAAAACTTACATAAAAGTGTGCTCCTTCAGTCAGTGGGCAGTGTAACAGCAGTTTCCTCATTTAAGTACTCTTGTCTTTCGACTATTGTGAAATGATGAATACTTATTACTATTCAATATTGGAAGTTGTACATTGAAACACTTAAAATGCTGTCCAGGAGTATTGCAGCATAAATGAAACTGAAATACTTGAAATGCTGTGACCTAAGAAATTCCCACATAAACAAGAGCCTTATTCTCAGAGCCCATCTGTCTCCAAAGCCCATTCCCTACCTGACACCACAGTACCCTGCCATGGGAATAACTGCAATGCCACAAGCAGACCACAATGACACCATGCCAGGAAGAAGCAACAGAAGCCATCCAACTCCCAAAAAACAACCACCCCACCTCTGAAGCAAATGACCCCAGCAATAAGATTATGTGAAGCAGATTGCTGGAAGAGAGACTGAATGAAGAACGAAGAAAAATGGAGCAAGGTGCAATTGTAGAGAAGGCAACAGGAGTTACTGACAAATAGAGCAAACAGCAACAGAAGAGAAACTCCAAAAAGATGTAGAGGAGAAATGAGGTACAAAGGAGAGTGTGTGTGTGTGTGGGGGAAAACAGACAGCCGTGGGGTGAGTGGCAATGGGAGGGAACACAGACAGCTGCAGGGCAAACGGCAGTGGGAATGGGGAGGGGGACAGAGAGAAGCATGAAACAGTGGCCGGAGGCTAAGCAAAATAGGGACAGAGACAAGCAGGAAAAAGCAAACCAGGGAAAAGTCCAACACAATTAGGCGGAGAGACACAGCACGAAAGGAAAGACAATGCAGAAAAAGGGGCAGATCCTCCGACTGCAAAGAAAAAATGCTTGTGAGTGAAGCAGGAAAGACAGCGTTAAATGGTTCTGGCAGAGGGCATGGCTGGTTGCTTAAAGTCTAGTAAACCAAAGGCTAAGCCTTTCATTTCTTCTTTTGGGTAGTGACTTTGTGATGACAGTTTCCTCAGAGAAAGCCTTTTGTCCTAATAAGATCAGCTGATGTCTCCTTTTCCCTGGGGCAGGCAACTCTAGTTTAACATTTGTGCAGTCAAGATCTGTAGAAATTTATCATACAGTTCTTAGAAGCATCATGGGTGTCAGCGTGGCTCAGTTGGTAGCACATCTGCTTCAGATAAGAAGGTCATGGGTTCTAGTCCCATGCTGAGACTTGGGCTCAAATCATAAAATGCTTGCAAGGAGGTGTGGTACTAGGGGGTTGCTGCACTATTGACAATTGTTCCATCCTGCTTTGAAGAAGAACCTTATGCTAGTAGCCTTTGGGTGAATTGATGTAGCAGTAGAAATTATTTGCAGTGTATATTTATTCATTATTATTTATCATATCTGTTGTATATGTTTGAGTATATTGTTGATTTATTTTTCTTTTTGATTTTTTTAAAGGGCACTCTCCAAGCACTGGAGGGGTATCGCATAAAGAAAAACTACTGCTACTCCTTCTTCTGCCACTACTATGGATAAGGCGTTAAACCAAGATGCCTTTTGCCATTCTCTGGTGCTGTCTTGATTGGCATGCAGGTGGTGATAAAAGAACCCAAAGCATTTTTTGCAAGACTAGGGGATTTTCCCCAGTGCCCCAGCCAACATTCACCTTCCCATAAGGCTGGTAATTGTCCAAGGCCGTGTGTGGATGTTGCTATGAGAAATGTCTGTCATGACATGTTTGCAGTCACTTCACTACGAATCTCTCACTGCTTGTAAAAGTACTTTGGAATACAAAGTGTATGAAAAACACTATATAAATACAAATTCTTCTTCTCTTCTATGCGCTCATAACAGTTCCGATCCCTGCTGTCACTGATCCCTAAAAGCTTGTTGCATTTTGATGATGCTAAGGGAGGAAAGTGACTGTAGTATGTTTGTCAGAGTGTGATGAAGGGCTGCAAAACCTTGCAGTTACAATATGACCACCAAGCTTGTACAGTGGCCTGCACAGTTTAATAACTGCAGGCTCATGCAGCCACCCCATCCCACTATGACTGCATTAAGTGTACATCCGCCCCTATTTCTCACTTGGCATCTTCAAAATGCTGTATTGGGTGTTGGGTCACAGCAATTGGGCAGTAGCATAGTTCTGAGTAGGAGATTACAAGAGCTAGCAAATAAACTAAATTTCACCAAATACTGAGGGCAATAAAATTTGACAATGTGTGTCATCTACTCTTAAAACTGAAACGTTACTGTTGTTTGAGAATGCAGTTTTTTTTACTCTATTACTATAATTGTTTCTGAATAAAAAATTATTTAGTTTGAAATACATTTTGAATTGTAAGATAAAAATAACGTGGTTAATTGGTGTTGGTTTTGATGTAATACTGATTGGACATTTTGTCACATTCTTGGTAGCACTGCACTATGGACAAGTACTATAGTATTTCTGAGGACTTGCCATAGATTCGGTTCAAATCAGATTTATTCCCAACTCCACAGCAACACTGTATAATGAAACAAAATGAAATTCAATTATTTAATTTAATGGGGAATTCCAGCAATCTTGATTTAAATAATTTGAGTACTTTGCCTGTGGCTTGGTGGGGCAGCAGGTGACACATACCATGCCCCATCATCCATTGTGCAGTACTTTTACCACACATGCCTAATATCCTCTAGATGCTTATTTTTATTGCTACATGGTGGAGCTCACCCCTTTTGCTCCTGCACTTACCTCTAACTACCTACAGTTTGGTTCTGCTTGCTCCTGCTCCTACCTCTAATTACTTGCAGTTTGGTTCTGCTTGCTCCTGCTCCTACCTCTAACTACCTGCAGTTTGGTTCTGCTTGCACCTGCTCCTACCTCTAACTACCTGCAGTTTGGTTCTGCTTGCACCTGCTCCTACCTCTAACTACCTGCAGTTTGGTTCTGTTTGCTCCTGCTCCTACCTCTAACTACCTTCAGTTTGGTTCTGCTTGCTCCTGCTCCTACCTCTAACTACCTACAGTTTGGTTCTGCTTGCTCCTGCTCCTACCTCTAACTACCTGCAGTTTGGTTCTGTTTGCTCCTGCTCCTACCTCTAACTACCTGCAGTTTGGTTCTGCTTGCACCTGCTCCTACCTCTAACTACCTGCAGTTTGGTTCTGTTTGCTCCTGCTCCTACCTCTAACTACCTGCAGTTTGGTTCTGTTTGCTCCTGCTCCTACCTCTAACTACTTGCGGTTTGGTTCTGCTTGCTCCTGCTCTTGGTTATTGCTGTTGTCCTTTACCCTGCCATCTGGATAGTAGTAATTAAAGAACATAGTACACCTGGAGGGATGGTGAAAGGGCTTGGATTCTCAGAGATGTTCTCAATGGGGTGGGGGGGAGTTCTTATCCGCCATGCTGAAGGTTGTTTTATTTATTAAGAATATAATTCCACCATGAATTGGGCCTCGATGTTTGCTGTTCATTCCTGGTTACTTGTTGTTCTGAAATATCACTCATCATTGGCTTTATTCCTGCATTCCTTATAAGAAGAACATGTTTTGATCATTCCATTCAAGTCTCTGGCTCTGGATTTTCAGGCTTCTTCCCTTAAGGTATCTTCAGTCTCAGGGGACCTCATCCCTGTGGCACCTCTAGGAGTGGACCCCTCCTCAAGAGGGTTCCTGTGCTGTCATGTTATCTAGAAAGGGTGGCAGTCACTGTAGTAGGGACTGAAGGAGTAAAACACCAAACCTACATTGCATAAACACACTGCAGTCCATGGTCATCCCCCTTCCCAAAGGGGAAACCCCTCCATCCCTGGCAAGTACCATCCCATTACCCTCTTTCCCTCCCTGGCTAAACTTCAGGAAAACTGGATCCTTTCCCAACTCTCCCCTTTCCTTGATGACTCCTTTTTCATTCCCTTCCAGTCTGGCTTCAGGAAATCCCACTCCACCACCACCACCACCTCCTTCCTCCTTAAGCTCACTGACTCCATCCATAATGACATGGACCAGAGACTGGTCTTTTCCACCACGTTTGTTAACCTGGCCAAAACCTTCAGCACTGTTACCCACCCTGTCCTCCTGGGCAAGGTAAAAGTGATTGGGCTCTCCTCCTCCTCCTCTGTTGGCGATTCCACTCATACCTTGTATGTAGGACCCATGCTGTCCATATTGGTTACACCATCACCCCTCCTATGCCTAGGATATCACCTGCTCTGGTGTCCCCCAATGTTCCAGCCTTGGCCCCATCCTATTGAAAGTAATCTCTTCCTAGAGAAAATAGATCTATACAAACCTTTACTGCCATAGAAAAAAATATTTTAACCAAAAGTGGAGGTGAATGCAACAACCTCCTTCTCAGGAGGGAACAATACTGGATTTTTTCAACAAAAGCAATGTACCATCCAGGCCTAAATGAAAGAATCTAGATTAAGGCTTTTCTAAGAAACCATTGAATGTTTTTTATAGTTGTTCTTTGTAGTGGGTCTGTCTACCTTTTAGGTTTATGGTTGCACATGTAAATATTGTAATTAATTAGTATTTTTATTCTAATTTATTTTCTTTTTTTAACTTCGGAGCTTTGCACAGTGGGTTCTCGACCAACCAGGGTGAGTTTCTAACCTGTTTCATTACTGATCCTGTTGCCTTGAAAGATCAAATTGGACTTTGTGCAATTTACCAGCACCCCCTTGATTCCTTAAAATTAAAGGGAATGTTTGGCTGGCACAGTTTTCTATCTTTTATATATTCTATTATGCACTATTTTTGTGTATTTTGTGAAATATTGTGTGGCTATAATGTATTTAGTTGCTGTGTAATGGATTTTTTGTTTCAATTTAAAGTGAAAAAAGGAACTGCGTATGCTTAAACTCATTACACATAATGGTACTGTCTCTTTAAGAAAGGGCTATTTAAGAGACACTGTTTGGAACATATGAACACCTTTGAGAAAGCAATAGTGAAACGCGTCAGGTGACGTAAGGGTGTGTGCCCTTGCTTCTTGCTGCAATAAGGAACAAGGAACTTTGCACCAGCCTCTTCTAGGCTTGTATGGTTTTATGGACTCTAGGGACATTAATGGACTGCCTATTTTTTGCTGTCCTTTGGAACTGTGAGTGCCTTGTCTGCTTTTATTGAAAACACCTTTTGCACTTTATGCTCTGTGCACTTAAATAAATTATTTTGCACATTATCAGGAAGCATCAGCAGTCTTTTCGGAGCAACACTAAAATTGTGTACCTTTGTTGCATGTGCCGGTCCCTTTCTGCTTCTGGCCCATCCTATTCTCCATTTTCCTAAATTACCTTCTCCTCACCTGCTCCTCTGTGCCCTTTCACATGTACGCAGATAAGACGGTTCTCTATGCCTCTGGTTCCTCTGCCTCTGACCTCAGTACCCATCTCCAACTAACTTTCAACAGCATCCAGCACTGGTTTCAGACCAACCAGCTGTCCCTCAGTGCCACAAAAATGGTCTCCATGACCTTTGGCACTGGGCCGAGACTTGGCGGCTCTTCTTTCTCCTCTCCTTCTAGACCCTTGCTGGCGTTGTGATTGAGGATGTCTCTTCCTTTAAATACCTCGGGGTATGGTTGGACTGTCATCTGGACTTCTCTACTCATGTGGATGCCATTCACGAGAAGCTGCACCCTAAACTTGGGCCACTTATATAAACAAAGCTAGCATCCCACTTCCTGTTGTTAGAGAGCATTTCACGAAGATGATTCTACCTATCTTTGATTATGGCAATATTGTATGCACGGTAGCACTGCTACGAAGTCTGTCTGTGCCAGGCTGGATTCCCTTTTTTATCATTCTGCTGCTTTTTCTTGGACTGCCTCCCTAGGACCCTCCTTACACCTCCTACTCCCCTCACAGCTCTGACAGTTGCTGTCTTACTCTTCCCCCTGTAAAATCCTCTGCTGGTCAAGCTTCTTTCTCCTTCTGCTTCCCCAACCTTTGAGGCACCCACCCAGTTGCTAATCACAATGCTCCGTCTTCCCTATCAGTAAAATCCCACCTCTGTTACTTCAATACTCACTCCTGCAGTTGTCACTGATCCTAGGCTGATCCCTCTGCTCCTCCCTTCATTCTACTCCCCGCCCCCACTGCCCTGGTTTATTGGTCCACTTTTTCTTCGAACTAGTCCCCCTTTGTACTCGCAATCTCCCTTCCCTACCTCATTTTGCTGCCTGTTGCATTTGCTGAACTGTTGCCATTGATATGCTATATACTGTACATATATATATATATATATATATATATATATATATATGTGCTGTGTTTTGCACTACTTACTTTGTGCTTCCTCTCAGATGTCTACTGCATTCTTTTTTACTTTTTATAATCATTATTTAAGCCATGAACCATGACAGGGTGTGGGTTATGCTGGGATTTACCCATGCCTGGTGTGGTTTGGTCATGAGGCTGCAAGTGGCATTCAGTGTGTGCTTCTGGGATGAATGTCACTTTTGCAGTACAAAGGAAGTAAGGGTTTAACTGAGGAGAACAGGTCGGGAGATAAAGAAAAACTGATTTTTTGTGTCAGACATGCCTGTATGCAGAGTTCATTGGTTGCGATGGGCTACAATTTGACTATGAGGTGCAAGCTGCAGCAGTTTCGGCAAGTGTGTATTTTTTTAGCCTCATACCAAGGTTTATCAGTCCACGAGGTTCTCACTTGGAGTTTTTTTTTCTTTCTTTTTTTCTGTATGTGTGATTTTTTTGGGGGGATGGGGAGATTATAGTGATTTGGAGAAAGGAAGTGCATTCAAGGAGTATGTAGGAGCTGCACTTAGAAGAGCTGCAGAGACTGCGGCGATGGAGCTGACAATGTGGCTCAATTGGAGGTAGTGATTTCTTGTGCTGTGCAGTGGTCACCTGAGATAGCTGGAACTTTACCCGTAGGTTATGCTGGGATTTACCCATGGGCAAAGACACCAGCTGACCAGTCAGCTTAGCAGATTTAGAGAGCCCATTGCATAATGTTGTATAATTGTAGCATTACTGATGGAACTTATTACTGGACTATCCACATCCCCTTCCTCCCAGGACACATCTGGAAACAAGCTGTTAGCTCAGTATGTTTTTCCAGGTGAAGCTCTTTAAATGAATAACTAAATAAGCAATAAGGAACAAAGGGGTGTGTGTGAAACATACTTTACAGCATGGCGAGGGGTGCAGTAAGGCACAAAGCTGAAAGCCAAGTGACTTTGGCCACTGGACGTGCTGTAAAATGTTTTACACACGTCCCTGGGTGCTTTATTGCGCTTATAAAATTGGCTCCTTTTTACTTTTTAACTGTTGGGAAAAGCATGTTTATATGTAGAAACAATAGATATACTTGTGTGCATTTGATGTAAAATGGTCCTTCCGCCCACTGCAAGTGATGTCATTGATGATATTGTTGCATTATTGCCTACTTTCATCTTCTTTTTTTTTTTTTTTTTCTGGTTTTCTCCACATTCAAGATATGGAAAGTTTATAATGGAATGTTTACCACAGAATACATGGATTCAAAATTCTGCTCAGTTCCACTGTTTCTCTCCTAACACACTGTACGTACAGACAACAGAGGCCTTTGTTACAGCCAGAGACTCAATTATCTCACTGTCAGGGCAAGAAGAAGAGCGTTCCCTGATGAGCAGGTAAAGATAGAAGGGGGAATTTTCACTGTCAGCAAAGAAACAATATAGTGAAAACTATAAACAATACTTATTCTTTCTAATTCATGTATATAGTCTCTCTCGGGGTTAGTGTCTCCAAATGTTCAGGGATTTCTAATACCGTGGCAAGAATGAACCCCATTCTTTAGCCAGGGCATATTCAAAACTCAAGAAATTAGTACTGTATTAATCTTTGATGTTTGCTGAGAGCGCTCTTTTCAGCACACGCAACGTCCCCAAAATAGCTTCCTTTTGAAGTTCATAAGGTGTCACAAGTATTGGTAGCATATTTAAATGTACCTGAAAGTTCTTTTTGATTAGTCCCATTGCTCCAAGCACTACTGGAACAATCTGTGTGTCCTTGTTCCACATCAGTTTAGTTACTGTAAGGAGAGTGTGATAATCAGGGAAACAACATTTAATTAATTTGTTTTATTTTTTTATTTAAGGTAGTTTTATTTTTAGGGCCCAGCTGAAGTTTTTTTATAGTGTAAAGGTAGCAGCCATGTGTGTGGTAGAAGATCAGTCCGGCTGTAGAGGACTGAAATGCCTGTGTTCCAAATGCCCATCAATCTGGGTTCCAGACTCTTCACTGCTGAGCGGTCCTTTTTTTAATCATGTGTAAACCATATTTTATACATAAATAAGAGCCAATCAGATTACTGGATTTTACCCTGCCATTTTATAAATAAGAATTCAATCCTATCCATGTACCTTGTCTGTACTAATGCCCTAACCTTCTCCAGTACATTCGGACATACAAACATATGAAAGAGCCAGCAGAAGAAGGCCAAAATGGTCTATTGGGTCTGCTCATTAGTAATGCCGTGTCTCAGGCCTATGTCATTGACCCTGCCCCCCATCAACCCTTCCTTCATAACTCTCCCACCGCAGTCCCATGGGTTCCCTTTATGCCTATCCCAAGCCCTCTTAAAGCCTCCCACTGACTTAGCTGAGACCACCTCTTCTTCTACCACCCTCTCCATGAAAAAATATTTCCTAACACCCTCCTAAACCTTCCCTCCAACCAACTTCAAACTGTGCCCCCTTGTGGATCTGCTGTCACTTAGCTTGAAGAGACCTTTCCTATCTACTCTGTTTGTTCCCTCTGGGTACTTAGAGGTCTCTCTCCCCCCTTCCCTTCCCCCTCCCCTCTACTCTCCTCTCCTCTCCTCAGTACATTCTCAGGGCTCCCACGCTCTACTTAAAAGACGTTCCCTGCTGTCCCTTTATTAATCTGGTTGCCCTGTTTTGGACCTTCTCCAGCAAGCTAATGTCCCTATTTTGATATGGATTCTAGTACCTCACCACATATTCTAAATGCAGTCTTACCAGTGACCTGTACAGGGGTATTATGATCTCACTCCACCTACTGCTGAATCCCCTGGCTGTACACCCCAACATTCTGTTTGCCTTCGCTGCTGCCTTCTTGCACTGCGTGGAGTGTTTCAGGTCACCGGTGATCACTACCCCCAGATCTTTTTCTTCCTCCAGTGCTGCTACCCAGCTGACAGATAATACTTGTCCTAGGATTTCTGGCCCCAATGAACATCACTTTGCATTTCTTGGCATTGAAGCCAAGTTGCCAGATCCCCGAAGATCTCAAGTTTCCTGAGGTCTTCCTGTAGGTCCTGTATCCCTTGAACTGTATCCACGCTCCTGCAGAGTTTGGTGTCATTGGCAAACAGGCACATCTTGCCCTTTATGCCTTCCCCAATGTCATTTATGAAGACACTGGACATCACCGGCCCCAGCACCAATCCCTCTGGGACTCTGCTGGTTACCTCCTTTGCACTGGATAGCTCTCCTCCATCAACACCCTCTGGGTTCTGTCATTTAGGCAGCTGGAAACCCATATTGTCAGTTTCTTCTCTACCCCCAGATTCTTCCATTTGCTTATTAACCTCTTATGCAGAACCAAATCGAAGGCCTTGCTGAAGTCCAGGTAAATGATATCTACTGCTTCAACTTTGCCCCCATTCATCTCCCTGGTGACCCAGTCAAAAGTCAATCACGTTCATCTGACAGGATCTTCCCTCCACAAACCTATGCTGCCCCTCATCCTGGAAACCATACTTCCTTATATACCTCACCAACCTCTTCTTGAGTATGGTCTCCATGAGTTTGCACATGATCGATGTCAGACTTATCAGCCTATAGTTGCCTGGATCATCCCAGGGCCCACTCTTGTGGAGAAGCACCACATGTGCCATTCTCCAGTCTTGAGGCACCACTCCCAACTCCAAGGATGCATTGAAGAGGTCCACCAGTGGCCCCAAGATCTCTTCTGCTAGCTTCTTCAGTACCCTCGAATGTATGCCATCTGGTCCAGAGGACTTGTCTCCTTCAGTGCCAGCAGCCTTTCCCTTACTCTGTCTTACCTCTGTAATCATGTCTGTGCCCCCTCCCGGTCCATCTTTTTCTCTAGTGAAGACAGAGCAGAAGTACTCATTCAGTACCTCTGCCTTGCTCACTTCTTCCTTCACCCATCCATCCCCCCTCCTCAGCTTAACTATTCCATCCTTCCTGTCCCTCTTCTCACTTATGTAGCAAAAGAAGGTCTTCTCTCAATTCTTAATCCCTTCTGCTATTTGCAGTGCCTTCTGTGCCTTTGCTTACCGCACCATCTTGCCTGCCTCTTTAGTTAATCTCAGGTATTCTCCCTTATCTGCTTTGCTCTCAGTCTTCTTACATCTCTTGTGGGCCACTGTCTTGTCTCTCACCACCCTGGCAATCTCAGAATTGAACCAGATGGGTGATTTGGCCCCCAATTTTTTCCACTGAAGCCTAATACAATCCACTATGGCTGCTAGTATTGCATTCCTGATGGTAGCCCATTGCATGTCCATCCCCATGTGTGCTCTGATGCCCTCTAATTGCTTCCTTAGCATCTCCCCCATTTTCCTGAAGTCTGCTCTCCTGAAGTCCAGGGTTTTGGTCTTGGTGTGGAAGCTCGCCTTTCCCATCTCCAAACTAAACCACACTGTGCTGTGGTTGCTGTGTCCCAGGGGTTTCTTGACCATTATCTTAAGTACGTGTTCCCCATCTGTAAGCACTAGGTCAAGGACTGCCCCCTCCTTGGTGGGCTCCTTAACTCTCTGAGTCATGAATCCTCCTTGAATCGCATACAGGATCCTTTGACTCCTGGCACAGGATGTGGTCGGAGTATCCATGTCCACACCTTAGGCAGATTAAAGTCCCTGCCCCCCACTACCCCTCTTCCTGCTGCATTCAACAACTCCTTACACAGTTCTGTGTCCCTTTCTTCATTCTTATTAGGCAGTCTGTAGACCGCCCCAACCTGACCTTCCTCCCCTTGTTGGTCTGGAGTGGGATCCATAGCGACTCCACTTTTTCATGTTCATTCTCCTCTCTAGTTCATATTATTGCCTCCCTGATGTATGCTGTCACCCCCCCTTTGCCCACCACTCTGTCCCTTCTGTAGAGCTTGCACCCCAGGTTCGAGAGGTCCCAGTCATAGTGTACTGAAGCCCATGTCTCAGTAACTGCTGCTGTTGTCAACCTTCCCCTCCTATAAGGGAGTCTGCATGTCTGCCATCTTGTTACTAAGACTGCGAGCACTGAGTGACACCACCCTCCACCTTGTCCCTATGCCTCCCAGCCTATTTCATGTATTCTTCATGATCTAACTCCTATACTTCACCCACTGTCCTTGGTTGCCCTCCCTTGCTCCTATGTCCTCCCTTCCGGTTGCTACTTCCTGTATGGGAGGGGTCCAGAGACCTCATAGAAACATAGAAACATAGAATTTGATGGCAGATAAGGACTACTTGGCCCACCCAGTCTGCCCATTGCCCTACCTGATGGATAAGCTGCAGATTCTAGTTATTCAACAGCTTACTTCCTCCTGCCCACCACTAGAATTGCCTTATGCCTGTCCCATGCATTCTTGAATTCTTCCACTGTTCCTGACTCCATAACGTCCTCAGGAAGGCTGTTCCATGCATCCACAACTCTCTATGTGAAAAAATATTTTCTAACATTACCTCTGAGCTGTGCCCCCTCTATCTTCAAATTGTGCCCCCTTTTTCTTGCACATCTCTTCTTCTTAAAGATACTACCCTCTTGTACCTTGTTAATTCCCTTGAGATACTTGAAAGTTGCTATCATGTCCCCCCTCTCCCTCCTTTCCTCAAGGGTATACATATTAAGTTGCTTTAGTCTCTCCCCCATATGTTTTCTGGTGCAGACCTTGCACCATTTTGGTTGCCCTCCTCTGAACAGCTTCCACTCTGTCTATGTCTTTACGGAGATGGGGTCTCCAGAATTGCATGCAGTACTCCAGATGGGGTCTCACTAACTGTCTGTAGAGAGGGATAACAACTTCCTGTTTTCTACTGTTGATGCCTCTCCCTATGCATCCCAGTATCCCCCAGCCCTCCTTACTGCCTTCTCACATTGCTTGCCCACCTTTAGGTCATCTGATATAATTACTTCTAGGTCTCTTTCGATTTTTGTTGTTGTTATTAACTCGCCCCCCACTGTGTACTCTTCCCCTGGGTTTTTGTTTCCCAGATGCATTACCTTGCATTTCTTTGCATTGAATCTGAGCTGCCACGTATTTGACCATTCCTCCAACCTTGCCAAGTCCCTTTTCATTCTTTCCACCCCACCTTGTGTTTCAATCCTGTTGCAGATCTTTGTGTCATCTGCAAAGAGGTATACCTTTCATTCCAGGTGCTCTCCAATGTCACTTATAAAGGTATTAAAGAGGACCGGTCCCAGTACTGAACCCTGTGGTACCCCGCTAGTTACCCTCCTTTCTTCACTGTGGACTCCGTTTACTATTACCTTTTGCGTTCTGTTGTCCAGCCAATTTTTTATCCAGGCTACCACCTTGGGACCCACTCCAAGGCTGGCTAACTTGTATATTAATCTTTTGTGTGAGACTGTATCGAATGCCTTGCTAAAATCTAGGTAGGCCATATCCACAGCCCCTCCTGGTCTGCTACTTTGGTCACCCAGTCAGAAATCTATTAGGTTCGTCTGACATGACCTTCCTGCTGTGAAACCATGCTGCCTTGGGTCCTGTGCCCCACTGGCCTCTAGGTACTCAACAGTTCTTTCCTTCAAGTGATTCCATCATCTTCCCTACCACTGAAGTCAAACTAACTGGTCTGTAGTTTCCTGCCTCTGCCCTGCTCCCACTTTTGTGAAGTGGAATCACATTGCCCTCCTCCAGTCCTCAGGTACCCTCCATCCTCCCATGATTTGTTAAAGAGGTAGTCAGTGGTGTTACTAGTTCTACCCTTAGTTCTTTTAGTATTCTTGGGTGAATCCCTAAGGCCCCATTGCTTTGTCCACCCTCAGTTTCAAGAGCTCTTTCAAAACCCTTTCTTCTGTGAATGGACTGGTATCGACCCCACTATTCAGAGTTTCTCCATTGTTTGGTTTAGGCATCTCCCCCTCCTCATCTGTTGTGAATACTGAGCAGAAATATTTGTTCAATATCCCTGCTTTTTCACTGTCACCCTCTGCCCACATTCCCTCCCCTTTATTAAGTCTCTGTATCCCTCCCTTGGTCTTTCTTCACTCCCTAATGTACCTATAAAAAGTTTTATCCCCCTTCTTAACAGAGTTGGCTATCTTTTCCTCAGTTTGTGCCTTTGCTATTCTGACTGCCTTCCCTTTCTCCTTCTGCTTTAACTGATAAAGTTCTCTGTCCTGCTCCTTCTGTGTTTCCTTATATTTCCTGAATGCTATCCTTTTCTCCTTAACCATCCCTGCCACCTCTTTTGAGAACCATAGTGTTTGTTTCCTTTGTTTTGTTTTATTGATTTGCTTCACACAAAGACTTGTTGCCTCTGCGATGGCTGTTTTGATTATTTCCCATTGTTCCTCCACCCCTCCTTCTTGCCCATTTGCTAGTGCTTTTCTAAGGCACCCTCTCATGTTCCCAAAGTCAGCCTTCCTAGAATCCAATACTCTTGTTTTTGTATGGCTTGACTCTATGGCTGTGTTTATTGTGAACCACACTGTTTGGTGGTCACTTGCTCCCAGATGGCTACCCACTTCTAAATCTAAGATCCTTTCTTCTTCCCCATTTGAGAGTACCAGGTCAAAGATTGCTCCCTCCCGAGTGGGTTCCAACACTAGCTGTCTGAGGCATGCCCCCTGTAGGGCATCAAGAATGACTCTGCTCTTGGATGTGCCTGCAGCAAGGGTACTCCAGTTAACATCTGGCATATTCAGGTCGCCCATCAACAATATCTCTCCTTTTTCTGCCATTTTAAGGATGCCTTCTATCATTTCCTTGTCCATTTCCTCCCCCTGAGATGGGGGTCTGTACACAACCCTCATGTGGATTGTGGTGCCATTTCCTGTCTCCAGGGTGACCCATAGTGACTCATCAACTTCCTGTTTACTCTTTAGTTCTGTTGCTTTAATCCCTTCCCTTATATAGAGAGCTACTCCTCCTCCTCTTTTACCCACACTGTCCCTCCTGTAGACTGTGTATCCTGGTATGTTGACTTCCCACTCATGGTTCTCTGTGTACCATGTTTCAGTGGTCTCAAAGTTTCTGCGCTTGCTGGCCCACCACTTCTCCCCTCCCCTCAGCAGTTTAAACTCAGATCCTTTTCTATGTATTCTCTCAGCCTGTCCCTGAGTACTTTCAATCCCTTCTAATTAAGGTGCAGCCTATCCATCGAATATAGCCTCTTGTCCAACCACTTGTCTCCCTAACCTCCAATACAATTGAACTCTTCCACCTTACACCAGCTAATTAGCCAATCAGCAAACTCCTTCATCCTTCCTTTTCTGATGGTGCTAGCTGTGGAGGCAGGAAGTACCTCTGAAAAGGCCACAAACTCACTGAATCCCTACAGTTCCTTGCTAACTCTATGAACCTTTTCTGTACCACTGCCACCTCTTCCCCCACCAAATCATTGGTTCCCAGGTGTAGGACCAAGTGAGGCTGTCCACCCACCCCTCTTACAATATGTCTGATCCTAGGTCCTGCCCTCCCCGCCTCCATCCCCGGTAAACAGACAGCCACTCTTCTCTTTCTTGGATCCCCCTTCCTCCCCAATGGATACCCTTAATTATGGAGCCCCCAATAACTATCATCTTTGCATCCCCTGCAGGCCTGCTATTCGACCTCCTGTGCAGTATTGGAGAACCAGCCTCTTCCCCTTCTGCTCACTGTCTGTCTTGGCTGTATTTCCATCTGTAGTAACTCTGATCTCTCCTGGTGAACCAGATAGTACTTAATACCAAACATCCCACTAATTGTTTCAAATATCCAATCAATCATTCCTACTACAGTGCTGAAACATTCCTACGTAAGTTGCCTGATGTATCAGTGAACCTGGGAAATATGATTAATAGTCAAACAATTTATTCCAAAACAAACATAATGAACATGCACGTACTGTAATAGATGTGTGACCTTTCTCTTTTTTTACTGGGCAATCTACTCTGTCAATAATGTCTGTTTTGGTTTTTATTTTTCTCAAGATGATTCTGAAATTCCCGTACAGTATGTATAGAAATTATACTATATGTAATTTCAGATTTGCTAATAAAACAAACAAAAAAAAAACAGGTATTAAATCTTGACAAACCTATTCAAATGTGAACCTCTAATGAGAAAGTAACTACTAAAAGGTTACAATTTTTTTTAGTTTGTTTATTCCCCTTTCTCTGACTGGCCTCAATTACCTGGCTGGCCCGGGCTCATCACCGCAGCTTCCCTGGGAACTTACCTTTGAACCTCCTTGTTTCCCTGGGTTTGCTGTCCCACCCCAGGCAGGTTCAGCAGGGTTCCCTAACCTCTGCCGCGTAACTGAACCAGTCTGGAATGGAGTCTGAGTTGCCAGCTGCAGGGTCTGTGAGCTGCTGGCATCATCCTGCATGTTGGAGTGTTTGCATACTTTCTTGTCCTGTTACTCCCCTGGGACATTGGTGGTGAGGGTGCGCAAGCACACATGTACATACGTATATGTGGTGTGGCGCCATCCCGTGTCCTCCCGCCCACTCCGCTGCTTTCCGCTGCACTGCCACTTGTGATCACCCAAGGGACAGTATAGCAGGGAAGCAGGCTGCCCTCCTCCCTGGAGGAGAAGAACACCTACTGGGACACTCAATCCTCCTCTCCCGAGCCAGCTCTCAACAACTCAAGAAAAAGATTACAATTTAAACTGCAAATTATAATTTATCAAAATTGCATTTACCAGTAAGTTTAATATTATCAAAGTTTTTGATATTTTACTCCATAACTGGTCTTTTCAATACTCAAATGAATAAATTAATTAAGCAATAATGACTAAACAGCTGGTCATTTCCTGGCGATTGAAAACTGGCTGGTTGGGAAGGGTGGCCCGAGGCACAGCCAAGGGCCAACCCCACCTAGCCAGTTGCTAATCAATAGGAAATGACCATCTGTAAGGTCATTATTGCAATTCATAGGTTTCATAGCTAAAAGCAGTGCAAAGAAGACACTGGTCCATACTGCTCACCATGTCTGTCTAACTATAACCCTGTATTCCTTCTGCTAGCAGGTATTTGTCCAGTCTATGCTTACATTCATGCATCCTGTTACTTGCCCCTACCTCGACTGGCAAGTTGTTCCAGATGGGCACAATTCTCAAGCTAAACCAGTGTTTCCTCATTTTTAATTGATACCTTTCTCCAGCCAACTTTAAAGGGTGTGCTCTGGTATGGTAAATCTGTTCCCTAAGTGTGAGCCCCAGTTTTTCCCATAGCCCTTCATCTGTAAGTGTCTTATAGACCATGCACATACCTCCCCTTAATCTATGGAATTCCAGAGTGTACATTCCTAGCTCAGATAGTCTCTCATTATATTCCTTATCCTGAATCTCAGTGATCATCTTGGTTGCTCCCCTCTGGACTCTCTCTAATGATTTAATCTCTGTTTTATGCCCAGGAGATCAAAATTGGGCACAATATTCCATATGCGACCCATAGAGAGGAATAATCACCTCTCTCTTCCTGCTCTTGATATGTCTGTTTATGCCGCTCAGTATACCACTGGCAGTCCTGACCACCTGACTGCAGTGTTGTTTAAACTTGAAATCATTTGAAACCCTAATGCTCAGATCCCTTTCATCCATGACCTTCCTTAATGTCTGCCCATTTAGTTCATAGTCCTTCATGTTACTTTTCATCCCAAAGTGCATCACCGTAGATTAGTTGGTGTTGAAGGAAAGTTTCAACTCTTGTGCCCATGCCTCCATTTTTGCTAAAGCAGTCTGTAGTTTGTGTGCATCCCTGTTATTATTTACAGTGGTGCCTATCCTGGTGTAATCAATGAATTTGATTCCCATGCTTCTGCCCCACCTGTCATTGAGTGGATATAAATGTTAAAAAGACAAGGCCCCAACACCGATCCCTGGGGAACACCAGTATCTACTTCAGACCAGTCTGAGTATGACCCTTTGATGCTAACGCTTTGCTTTCCATTTCTTAGCCATGAGGCTACCCAGCATGTTATATTGTCTTGGATGTTATGCTCTATTAGTGCATCCATTAGTTCCCCATGTGGTACCTTATCGAAGACCTTCGAGAATGTGGTACCTTATCGAAGACCTTCGAGAAGTCCATGAATTTGACATCCACTGAGTTACCCTCATCCAGTGTCCTGCTTACATTCCCATAAAATTCCATGATGTTTGTTTGGTATGAGTGGCCTTGCATAAATCCATGTTGAGTGTCATTCATATCCCCTGATCGGTCCATGAAATCCACTATGTATCCCTTCCAGGATCTTTCCCAAGACTGTGGTCAAGCTCACCAGCCTGTAGTTTCCTACATCCTGCTTTGAACCCTTCTTGTAAATAGGCATGACATTTGCCCTATGCCAGACCTCTACAACTTCACCTTTGTCCAGTGATACTTGGAACAATGTTGTCACCGGTTCTGCCAGTACCTCTGCTAACTCTCTGAGCACTCTCGGATAAATCCCTGTGATTTACTAGGGTTAAGCTTCAGCAATCTTTTCTTAACGTCCTCCACTTTTAATGTAATTCTGTTCTCTGTGGTGTCCACTAGGTGCTCTTTATTATAACTCTAATCACATTACAAACAGGAAAGACATCTTTATTTTAAGGGGTTTACAAACACACGTGCCGCTGTGATCTGTACCCTGGCATTTCTAAGGGACTAATGCCTGGTACAGCAGCTAATCAGGGTGCATGTTTGTCTCATAAATAATTGGACTTATACTACATTTTCATCTGTTTATTTCAGAAATATTGGATTATCATTAACTGACCTTGCAAGTGATCTGCTTGTGACATCAGTCTCTTAATGGAAACCATTGTAATGCCACCACTAAAACACACTGTAGCATCAGAAAATCCTTGTTGAAGCTTTTTACATAATTGGGTCTGACAATTCTGACACCTAATTGGCTGAAACCTTGTCACATGGTGCTATTTTAATGAAAAAGAAAGCATGGCAAGAGGGGTATGCTAATCAGACCAATAACCCATACATTCAAAAATGCAACAACTTATTATGCACATGTATACTCCTCCTGACTGCTCTGCAAAGAAAATAAACTTACTTACTTCTTCATGAAAACATAAAACTACATACAGCACAGAAAAACCTAAGGGCCAGATCCACAGAAAAAGCAGGGATATGCTCAAAATGAGCATATCCCCGCTGTGCTATTATGTACTCAGGGTCTGCATGGGGACAGGTGTGATCCACAGTCCTGTCCTCCACACCCTGCTGGCACTGAGCTCCTGTGCAGGGACCGTAGGCAGCACTGAGGGCATCCCAACCGGGATCCCCTGGCATTCAATCGGATGCTTAGGATGGCTCTTCAGCAGATCCCTCATTCTGTGGGGCATGAGGGACCATGGGACATGGCAGGCTTGGGCTGCCATATCCCTTATGGGCATTTGACAGTATTGCAAGTTGTCACAGGTGAGTGACCCCACAGCCCTGTATCTATGCTCCTAGGACTGGGGGCTGGTGGATGGAGAGCTATTTAGGTGCAGGTTGTGAAGTAACAATTGGGCAGAGAGAGGCACATAGGGGCTACAGCAGCCTCTTGGGTCATGTAGCCTCTGCTGTCTCTGAAGCCCTGACAGTGCTGACACTCACTGGTTAACTCTTATGTGGTTCTCTTGCTCTATGGGACAGAAGGGGCCACAGGATATGGCAGGCTGGATTGGTCTTTCACTGACTGCCATATCCCCTCTGAGTGTTTGACATTAGTGCAAGTTGCTGCTGGCCAGTGACCCCACAGCCCTATTTATGCTCCTGGGGCTCAGGGCTGGTGGATCTAGAGCTTTTCAGGCCTGAGTTGTGGAGTAATGACTAGGTGGAGAGAGGTGCGTAGGCACTATGGCAGCCTCTAGGGTCATGTACCTCTGCTCTCTGTGCAGCCCTGGCAGTGTTGAGACATGAGCGTATGTTGATGCCCACCCTCCTGTCTACCCCAACCTGGTCTAGTGTGAAGACAGTCAGACAGTCAGGCCAGGATCATGTGTGGAGTGGGCATTTATTTATTTAGTTTTTGTTGTCTGGGTAAGTGCACTAGACAAATCCTGCCTATTTTCAGGCACGACCCAGGGGAGGGGGATACAGATGAATAGCAACTGACCGTGCACCAGATTAAGCTGGTGGTGGTATTTTTAGTGAATGAGGGAAATTTGGCCAGGACACAGGGGAAATTCCCCTACTGCTTGGCCAGTAGGGGGACTTGCTGACCGTCAGGATGGAAGGCTCAGTTACCGAGCAGCCTTTGTTGCAGCAGGATGTGCTGCAGGCCATGGGACCAGTTACAGTTTCTGTAGTTGAAAATACGGAGTCATAAATTTTCTTTGAAGCACCTATGGAACCCAGCTCTCATGCAGACACAGAAGTTTCTATGGATATTTCGGCTACAAAGAGACAACAGATTGTGAATTTATCCTCTACTTCAGAAGTTCCTGAAAAACACCACAAAGAGTAAATTTTCAGTGCTTTGGAACAGTCCTTGCTTTCTAACCAGCGGCGGAATGCGGAACCGCCATTTGAAACCCTTCTGACAGCTGAGAAAACACTAACTGACAGCGAGGTTGCTACGCAGCAGGGAAACAAAACTATCCTACAGGTTAATGCAGCTTCAGCCACAACGCTGCAAACATTTTCTACCAAACGGTCTAATACAGGTACTGTTTATGTTTCTTCTACTTTGGACCAGCAGCATGCAACCATTTTTTCTTTTGGTGCAAAACAACGGATAATTAAACCAGTCACAAAAAAAGCTCTACCTGACCAAAAACGCTCCTGGGCTGACCAGGTTGATGATGCTGATGCTTCACAGTCGGTTAACAAAGCACTGACATCTGCAGGCTGGGCGCAGCTCCCGGAGTCTGGCAAATGGATTTCTGTTTTTTCCCCAATTGTAATTCCAGGGGTAAATTTGAAGGAATCTAGTGCATTTCCTTCACGGCTTACTGGACCTACAGTTTCAAAGGTCCATAAAGCTACTACACAGGAAACCCACTCTGTGGACATTGAAAATTCTCCTTTGGCTCTTCATCCTGAACTATCCTTTTCACAGAATCCAGAACTTGGTTTTCACCCACAAGGAGGTGTTCCCCTCCCCGAAGAACTTCCACCTGAGCCATTAATCTCTTCCTTAGAGGAGCGTATAGATGGCCAGGCCCCTTTGGACAACACTGTAGGCCCCTCACCAGATACTGTGCCTGTCCTAGAACAACCTGCAACATGCTCTTATGCCTCTTTTTTTCGTTCTTCCACTTATTCGGCTAAAAGACACAACGCAGTTCGTTTTATTTATAAAGGAGGGATGGATGTTTTCCTTGATAGGAAATTTGTGGCAAAAACATTACTAAAAGATAGCCTGCAATTTACTTCTGCTGAAATGTATGCTTTAATACATGTATCTGGAGAGAAGACCTTTGATGTTAGTTTTAAACTAAATAGCGGTCTTGAAAAATTTTGGACTAGATATCATACAGTACGACAGACCCCTCTGTGGTCCCCTTTTGATGTTTTTCTCCTCACTAAACCAGCACACAAAATAGTTACTGTTCTTTTTAGAAATGAGAGCGTTAGTGTTACAGATCTAGTTTATTGGATGAAACAGAGGTGCACGGTATTGGGACACCCTGAGGCAATCTTTGACTCAGAGGATATTTGGACAGGGGGTTGGAGAATCAGGGTTATACTACGTTCTACAGAAGATGGTTTACAGCATCTTCTTAACTGTATTTTTTTGGGGCAAGACAAAGGGGTTCTTTTCTATGCAGGCCAACCCAAATCTTGCTATAGATGTGGGAAATCAGGTCACATTAGCAGTGCCTGTGACCGCTTACGTTGTAATCTCTGTAATTCCATGGGTCATGTGAGTGAACACTGTAGGAATGTAGCAGTGTGTTCCTTGTGTGCTGCACTTGGGCACTCTTATGCCACTTACCCTGAGGCAGCTCATCAACAATCAGACCCTCAGGACTCTGAAGAACAGAGACTGGTAATTACCAGTGCACTTGGCGCTCAGGCAGCTCTCTGTAGGCTCACACTACACCTAGTTCCTACTCCTTTGTTTCACCAGGTTTGGAACTTTCTGTTGCTCAAGAATCTTCCCCCTACTTCTCTTCCCCTTTGGCTGCTGATTCAGAAATACCACTACCTGACCCTCCACCCGGGTTTCCACTTCTCTTGATAACCAGAACATGCTCCCCCCAGCTTCCTCATGTGATTCCTTTTCATTCTAGAGAAACACGGAGTAAGACCTACCATACTCAGCCAGCTTCGAAAGTCCCTAAATTGGTAAATACTCCTACAACTAACCGTTTTCATGCCCTTCTACTTGCACAAGATGTATCAGATGCTGACTCTGAATCTTCCCAGTCAGGAATAGACCCCATGGGGAAATCTGTGGATGAAGAATCGGAGGGAGTTTCCCTTCCGTTTCCCCCTCCTAAATCCAATTCTGCAGTTGTTAAGAAGGGGAAGAAAAATTAGCGTAAACCACCATGACATTGATCTCAACTAGCTAAATATCTTCTTCCTTAACTTTCTGTTCACTTTACGTGAACAGCATCAAAAATCAGTTAAGACAATCTGCTTTATTTTCCCTTTTAAAAACTTTACACTGCAACATATTTTTTTTACAGGACACGCGTTTACATACTGTTGCTGAAATTGCCAGTGCTTCAAAATGATGGCATACGGGGGTCTCATATTGGTCATTGGGATCTGACAGATGTACAGGGGTTGCAATACTTGTTGAACTGGATGTGAAAGTTTTGAAATGGATAGATTTGGTTCCTGGTAGGGTATTAATTTTGTACATTGTAAACCAGGGGACATGTTTCAGATTAATCAATGTTTATGCACCTCAAACTAAAGAAACTAGGGTGGATCTGCTCCAGCTTCTACAACCATATTTACACACCTCTTTTAGTCATCTTGGGTGGGGATTTTAATTGTGGACTGTCTAACAAAGATAGGGGTAAGGGGGTTAAAACTATTAAAGATTTTTGTGATATGTCTTGTCTGGCCAAGGTGGTCCAAATCACAAGTTTGGTTGATGCATATGCTCATCTGCATGCAAATACTATACCTACCTTTCACAAAGGAGCCCTAGCTACCAGGATAGATTTCTTTTTTGTTAATAGAAATTTATCTTTGCAGTCAGCATGGGTTACCCCGGTGGAATTCTCTGATCATTGTGCCTTGTGCATAACGGTTGGGTCTACAGCTGCATTCTCTTTTGGTAGGGGCCTCTGGAGGCTCAACTCCCAATTGCTACTGCATCAGGACACTTTGCAACATCTACAATATTTTATAATGGTTAGGAAGTCTCTGTATGAGATGTATGAAGATCCACTTCTATGGTGGATGGATACTAAAACAGATGTTATCTCACTGTTGAAATTTTTTGGGAAATCTCAACGTTCAGCTGCCTATTTTTCTTATTTACAACTCAGGAAACAACTGCAGAAATTAATGTCCATGGCCCAGACTACTAAACATAACTTTTCACCCCAAATAAAAATTCATAAGGAAAAAATGGCACCTTTTCATAAACATCAATCAAAAGTTTTACAATTTCAACAACAATTTGGTACACAGGGAAGCTTTGCCACTGTTTGTCCCTTTCTTGGTAACAAGGAAAGGGTAGGGAACAAGGTTTTTGTCAGTTTATTAGGGTGTGATGGACAGGAAAAACTTACACAAGATGATTTAATGTCAGTAGTGACGTCACACACAACAGTCTTTAAAGAACAGCCTGTAGATTTAGATTCTTCTCGGGCTTATCTCCACAGTGTTGAGGTCCCAGACTGTCCTCCATCGTTATTATCTAGTTTGGTAAATCCCATTACATCACTGTCATTCATACCCTTTCATGCAAAAAAGCACCAGGTCTGGATGGTCTAATTGCTGAATTTTACAAACCAATGGGAACCTCATTATCTCAGGAACTTGCAGATATCTATAATGATTTGTTGACACATTCTGATTGTCCTTTAGAAATGATGAGGGGAATTTTGAATTTTTTGCATAAGAAAGGTGACAAGAAGCTCCTTTCTAATTGGAGACCAATCAGCTTATTAAATGTTGATTTAAAAATTCTAATGAACATTTTAAATACAAGGCTTTTAACTGTATTCTCCCATTTAATTTCTTCTGCACAGTCTTGTGCAATCCCTAATAGATCCATAATTGACCAGTTACTCTTTTTACGTGAAATTTTTGATAGATCTAATACAATTGGTTACCTGGGTTCATTTTATCTTTGGACCAAAAGGGGGCCTTTGATTCTGTGAATCATGAATTTTTATGGCTTACTTTGCAACATTACGGCATTCCATTCACTTTTATTTTTTGGTTACAGAAACTTTATAAGTCTGTGACAGTGTGTCCTTTGGTTAATAGGCATCTTGGGCCTATGCTTCCGGTACAGCGGGGAGTTTGACAGGGCTGCCCAGTTAGCCCGTTATTATATGTGTTTAGTATAGATCCATTGTTACATACTCTGAATAAATTGATACCCTCCATTCCAGTTCCTGGAGTCTTAATACCTTTTTCAGCCCTTGCTTATGCAGATGATATTTGCATTTGCACCCCCACTGTTTCTTCCGTTCACTCAGTTGTAGACATGTGTTACCTTTTTGGCTGTCTTTCTGGTACATCTTTAAATATGCCCAAATGCTGTGGATATGCTTTGAATGGAAATATCCCTGCACAAACACTCACATGTGATATAAATTTTACCTCAAACCCCATATGGATTCTGGGTATATTTTTTGGTTCACCTATACCAGCTATTTATAACTGGGATATTCAATTGGAGAAGGGTAGGATTATGGTACAAAACTGGAATAAATGGCAGCTTTCCAAGCTTAAACGTATTTATTTGATACGGACATATTTGATACCTTTATTTTTATTTTTGAGTAATATTTTTCCCCCACCTAAACAAAGGGAAGCAACTTTGCTTAGCATTTTTTTTCAAGCTGTTTGGGGAAGCCGTCTTAATCCCATTAAACGTAATATTCTTTACTTACCTGTATCTCGAGGCGGTTTAAATATGATAAATCCTCTACTTTTCTTTTACTGTCAATTCCTTTTTTCCAATTTTTTACCATTATTAAAACATCTTCCTAAATTATGGACATGTCTCTTCCTACAGACAATAGGGCCTTGGTATAGTGAGTGAGTGGTTGGCCGATTAGGGCATCTTAGTACACTTGCCGCTGTGCAACCTTATCAGCGTGAGATTTTTCTTAAATTATGACAGTGGAAGATACCCAGTGAATGGATACTTTCCAAAAATTAAAAATCTTTATACCAGTCTATTCTTGGCTCATATTTTTCTGAACCAATTATATTCCCAAAATGTCCAGATGAGCTGCTTTTGTCCCTTCAGGGTTTAATAACCCATAACCGTATTCCTCCTAAATTATGGGATATAACTTGGTTGTGTGGTCATGAGAGGCTTAATGTTAAGGGAAATCAATTTCATAAACAGTTGCAAGACTGTAACTGTTCCCGTCCTGGTTGCTTTCAAGCCTTTGAGATGATGCAGCACTTATATTTTTTATGTCCATATATATCCAACTTTAGGGGCTATGTTGCTACTCTTTAGAAAGAACCAGTTTTTAAACATGTCACCTACAATATTTTGATTTATGGTTCCTATACTCTGGACTGGAGTAAGTGGGATACCGGTATGTTGCATGTTATTTTTGCTGTCTTTAAATGGTTTATTTGGCAAAACAGGTGTTTTTTTACTTTACAGCTGAAAAATCTTTCCTATACAGAACTTCTGCAGAAAATACATTCTGAATTGTTAAATATTTATAAATATGAAGCAGGAATATATAATCATGCTCAATTAAGGTTGAATTGGAGGAATTTACCCTGGGTGACTGATAATGATGTTCCTGTCACATGATTTTATAATGTACTATATGAATTTGGAATTGTTCTCCCTTTCTTTTCTTATTTTTCTTTCCTTTTTCCATTTCTTTGTTTTTCCTCATTATTTTTTTTTTGTGTTGTTATCCATTTTTTTCTTGTAAATATTGTGAATTAACAATGTATTTGATTTCTTTTTTTTTGAAGTTCGGTTAATAAAAAATTCCCCTACTCTTTTCAATAAGTGCCATGGGATCTTTAACGTTCACCTGAACTACCACCAATCCAGGCAGATGGGACCTCGATCTAACGTCTCATCTGAAAGACGGCACCTCAGAAGTGCAGCACCCCTCTCACGCTGCACTACAGTGTCAGTACTGGGATATTAACCCAAGTGCCAGATGTGGGAACTGAACCCACAGCCTTCTGATCTCCCGGCCTCAGAGGTGAGTGTGCTATCTACTGAGCCACTGACACTGTCATGGCATGCTTCTGTGGCTGTGGATACTGTGGCCAAGGTGCGCAGCCAGTGCACAGGGGTACTCTGCAGCTTTCCGTGGCCATCCATGGGTTCAGAGTTGCTGCACAATGTGGATCAGGCCCTAAAACTGTTGGAAAACCAACCTGTACCTGCCAGCTAAACATTCTTTTTTTTTATTAGTAATTTTTTCTGGAGGTGGCAGACATGTCTCCTGTCTGACGTCCCCCCGCCGATTCCTCTGGGATTCCCCCATGGGTTACTCCCCTGACAGGGCCAGAGAGAGAAGCATCGACTGTCTCCCCACCCTGGAAGCCTACATCTGGTTCCCGGGGATCGATGTAGGTTCGCCAACCATCCTGGAGTCTGCCGGCTCCTACTTTTCTATTTTCTTCCCTGCCCCCGAGCCATGCAATGAGTGGGGTGGCTGGCCCCTACCTCCATGGAAGTAGCCAAACATTGGGACCACCCCTTTTCTGGTCAGCGTGCCTGTGCTGGCATCCAGCCACTGCTGGGCAGCAGGCTACAGTGTGCCAAATGGTCCCCCCTCCCTGAGGAAGCAGAGCAGTCTACAGATTCTCAATCCTTCTGCACTCCAACTGACCTCCAAATGACCCGAGTCCATTCCCAAACCTGGGTCACCAGTGTGGCATGAGGTGTGGCGTCACGCCCTAAACCCTCAGCGCCACTGGGCTGGCCCAGCTAAACATTCTTAAGGAAGCAAACAACATCCTCTCCCCCCAGTAATAACATTTAAACTAGCTTAAGTTTTAAACACCCCCAGTCCTCACAAACACAGCTTCATTAAACAACTCTTGTCACACTAAAGCAATTCTACTAAAGTTTTTCATTACATAAATTAACATAATAAAATACTAAATATACCAGTTATAGCTGCTCCCTTCCAGCATGGAATTCAAATGAGGGAAGTCACCTTACAGAACTACACTTCCCTGGACTATTATTCATTTTCTTTCTTATTATTATTCAATTATTCAAGGAACTGACCTTGGCTTAAGAGTTATCTATTTTTTTAAAGGCACAGTACTAGTTCTGTTCTCATCCCATGTACCTGACTGACAACCTTAAGAACCACTAAAACCCATTCTATTAATGTAATAGGACACTTGAGAGAATGTGTTATATATATGCCCTGTCACCAACCCTTGTTGTGTGGACTCTTATGTCGAAAGGTCTAAGGAGTTTAAATGGAGTATAATCCATACTGTTTTTTGTTGTATCACTTACCAAGGCTTATTGGATAAAGTGGCAAATGTATATTATATGGGAAAAGATTCCTCTCAGCCAATCCGAATGCCATTACAGTCCCATTATTCTGTGATAACCTGACAGAAGATTGAGTAAAGGGACAGTAGCTTTGCATTCTGATTGGCTAGTGTACACCCCAGCCTGACAATCTGCCTTACCCATCCTTATCACAGCTCCAGGAAACTCTGCCACTGCTCATCCTGAGGCTGCTACCAGAACATAGAGGAAACTCACAGAAGAACTGTCAAAACCACAGAAAGGGAAAAGAAGGACATTTTTTCTAGTTTTATTATCTGCATCCCTCAGGGGTTTTGCATCTGAGAATGTCGAGCACACTGCCATCTCGCTGATGTCAGAACCTAGACGCTGCATGGCTCAGGCTCCGGAATGCAACTCATTGTGAGAAATTAGTCATTGTGGCTCTTTTCCAGCACAATAGCAAGAATTGCATAGTGGTCAGGGGTTTCTATGGTAATAACCAAACCAGGGAGGTTAATAAATACCTCGGCCTTCGGCCTGGCTGTCTATTATCCCCTGGTCTAGTTATTACCTCATAAACATGACCACTAAAGTAAACTCAATAAGGAGAACTTTCTAGTGAATTGTATTAGACATAAAATATGTTCTTAAACATGAAAAGTAAATAATATGGATACATGGGTCTCAATATTCAAAGGTGAGCCCACTGTATACATGATTCAGATGTAAAAGGGAATGAAAATTCAATTTAACCCAACTTGCATAATTGGGGGTGGGGCCTTTCTCTCATCTGTCTGCATGTACAATGACTGGGAAGCCCCCTCCAATTATGCAAGTTGAGTTAAATTTAATTTTCATTCCAGTTTGCATCTGAATTGTATGTACAGTGGGCTCACCTTTGAATATTGAGCCCCATATATCTATATTATTTACTTTTCACTTTTAAGAACATATTTTATGTCTAATACAATTCACTAGAATTTGTTTTTACACCTCATTGTGAATTTTGTATAAGCTGTGGTGCCCAGTTAAAAAATAAATCCCCTGCCCATACATGTCAATAAGTTAGTTTTCATAGTTTCCCCCACTTGTTGTAAAATAAGGAAAATACTATTACGTGCCCCAATACAATTCTGGAGGTACTTCTCATCACCCCCCATTAATTCTGAATGTAAAAAGAGGCAGCATGGTCTAGTGACCAAAGTAAAAGCTTGGGAACTGGGAGACATAGGAAACACAGGTTCAGATCCCACTCAAGTCACTTAAATGCCATGTAATCCTAAGTAAGTCACTTAACCTCTCAGTGCTTTATGCCATACTGCTTTATAAAGGGTAAAAAACAGGACTTTGTAGGAAATGAGACACTGCATTTTAGCAGGGTTATTCTTGGTAAATAAACTGAAAAAAAAGAAAACATTTTAGAAAGTTAAAACAAATAAGTTTGGTTGGTTTCTGACAACTGCCACTGAATACCATTTTGAAATTCATTGGCTTTCAAAAATAACTTCCAAAATAATGGGGCAGGATTCGGAAGTGTTGGCTCAAAAAGCGAAAAAGAAAATTAGGTGGCATCTGGTTTTGCAAGCATGGAAGTGAAACATGATTGAGTTTTCTGACAGAAAAGGTAAAGCAATTTCATATTGATAATACATTTCCAATTTGTGTCTGTCAGCATGCTGACTTTCAAAACTGGGGGAATGGGAACTATTATGACTTCCCCTACAAAAATCCTTGAACTCATGGATTTATTTTTTCACTTCCACACACACACACACACAAAAAAAATGGAACTCCTGACCACTGCTTTAATTTTTGATAGAGGAATTGTTTATAGTGGTTCTTCTCCACAGTTACGAAAGTCATAGCAACACTGTAAAAGGTAAGTTCTTTTTCATCATCTCCAGCACAGTGGGATGACAAAAATGCCTGTTCTCCTGCTGCCCAGTTGCTTGAGCAGCTTCAAGATCTGTGTGCCTTCCCACTGGATCACCCTGAATATAGAGAATATTTCTTGGGCAACCATGCGCAACCAGCCTGTGCTGCCACCGAGAGCTACAAACTCCAGCTCACCCCGAGAGCAAAGCTTGAGCTGTCAATAGCAATCTGAACCTCAAGGTACAGCACAGAGTGGTTGCGCATGGTTTTGCCCAACTAATATTTTTTTTATAGATGTATTGTACAGAGCAAAAAAAGAGTAAAGTTTTTTAATAAATTACTAGACAACAGTATGAGTTTAAAGTTGTTTTGTTTATTGTTGAAATTCCTTGTGGCAGAAAAAGCATCATTCTGTTGTTTTCATGCTGTTCAATGAATTTTTGCCATTCACTGCAGTCCTTTAAAATAAACACAGTGGCCATCTCGGTGATTCCCTTGAATTTCGAATGTGATGGCCAGGTACTTCTTTTCAGGTGCAGTGAATGACTAGGTGGGTTTGTGGTCGTTTTAGCTCATGGAACATGGTTGTATCCCAGAAGGGTACAACCATGTACCATGACCTCTGCACTGTGGTACAACACCGTTCTGCTAAGGATAGAAATCCATGCAGAACAAGCTTTCTCTATATTAATGAATTTGTATGAAATGCTCACACCTGTCGTCCTTTCAACTTTCGACATTCCATATTTGCCTGTGACTATAAAGTGACAACCCTCAGCATCTTTAGGCAACAGCCTGGATTTTTAAATGTGTCCTGATGCAGTAGTTGCACCAATTGCACTACTGCAGTTGCATCTCTGTAAATGCTCCAGAATATTTAAAACATTCTGGTGCATTTACTGTATGACACATGGCTCAATTTATTGCCAAGAAATGTTGCATGCATTCAAGATTTGATGCATGTGTCATTTTTGTCACCCAGCTCACTGCACTGGTGACAAGAAGAGAGAAACCATGGGCAAGATTTTTCAAAGCCCCTGAAATTCCATAGCTCTTGCAGAAAAACTGCGCAAGTGGGTCACCACTGTAGACCCATAGTTCTTCCCACAGCTGCAGTCTTTTCAAAAGTAGAGCCCGCTTATAACCGGCTCCATTTGTTATGGCAGCTTACAATCATTTGTTTGGGCACAGCTGTGGGAAAATGGAATACCAGATGGGACCAGATGTAACATCCCCCTTAGCAGTGCCGGCTGAAAATACAGATCTCCGCAGGTGCAGAGGTTTTGTCCTGCAGCAGTGGCTAGGGCATGGGACTGATTCCCTGACCCTTTTGAAAATCTAGCCCCATGTTTTCTTTTTTTTTTAATTCAATGTACTTTATTGGTTTTATAAAAAGATGCAGTCAGATATTCACAATTACCATTTCCATCATATTATGTGACAGAGATTCATTAAACTAGCCCCATGGTTTCTGTGGTCTAAGAGCCGTGTTGCATGTACTGCAAGTGCGGTCAAATTTCACCACAACTGGATGAAAATTTAGTCCACAGTCTCTTACCCACTGTATGAGTAATTGTCCTCTCTTATTGCAGTGAATTGATTCATACAGTATAAATAACTGGCATTTGTAGATTTTCCTGGAACAAGCATTTGTACAACCTGTTGTACTGCATTATAAAATGAGCACTTTTGTACCCAGCTGTGCCAAGGGACACCCCACAGAAAAGATGCACTGTATCTCATGGGCCATCCAGCCATCTGTTTTATGCAAATTTTAAATAAGCAATAAATAAATCATCTGCCACAAACTAACGATTTGTCTCTGTCTACTTTACAAGCAATGCAGACGTGCACCCGCGCACACACACACACACATGCACACGCACACACCAAATTATTGTCTTTTTACCAAAGTGCATAATGTAAACTTTATATTTCTATTTCATAAGAAGAACATGGTCATTTATGATAATCCCAGATATATGATTTAAAATAAGCATAAACAATATAATTTCATTTTCTCATCCCAAGGTAGATTTCTTTCACCAAGATTTCATTGTCTACAAAGCCAACTGCAGAGAAGGTCTCTGGTGTATTTTATGCTTGCTGATCTAAAATTAGCAAAGTGAGCTAGCTGTCTGCTCAAGAAGACGCAGTAGCCTCCTCTCCTTGTCAAAACCTGCATTGACAGAAACCATTTGTCTTCCACTACAATAAATAAAGGGTTATTTTGCCCAGCTTTTGTATTTACATTTGAATATTAATCAAATACAGGTTGCTTCATGGCCATGCATGACTGCAAAAAAAAAAAGATAAGGCACCTTACTGTTTTTTTGTTTGTTTCTGTACATGCATTCTGTTAGAAACAGCAGTGTTTCAGCTTGTGTGAAAGCCACAATTCTCTAATGAAATCAACCACCATACCAGGATAACAACATGCAATAGGCTTCAAAAAGACCAGTCACAAACAGCAAGTTTTAGAAAATTGTCAAGAAATTGTACTAGACCTGACATTTACTGCTCTTATAAACTACCATGTGATCTGGCATAACTGACCTGCATTCTCCATTTCGAGAAGGTTTACTTGTACTGGAACAAAGAGGCAGGTTTACTAGCAGCGTTTCCTGTTGTGTAAGTGGGAGGGATGATTTGGAGGGATGATGAAAAACATTTGGTTGACAGATGAGACAGCTAGCCCCAAGCCAATGAATATGAATAATATGAAAATTGCATGATGGCCTCTTAAGCCCTGTAAAAATCTGCATTGTCTTTTCTGTATTTAATTCACTGTTAGAACTGTACACTTTTCAGCAGTTGTACATTTTTCAGACATTCTGTTATCCCTTACCTTTATCTTAGTTAAGCAGCAACTATTTAAAATCATTAAAAAGTAAAGTACATAATATTATAAAGATGAAAAGCGTACTTCCCCAATAAATATAAAACAAAATAAGGGCTATCAAACTCAAATCTTAATGTGGAAGGTTTGAAAAAGAATTTAATTTTCAAAAAGTTAATTTGCATACTGAACTTTTTGCTGTTGTGATGTGGCTTACAGGAGGGAGGGGTGGAGAGAAGGAAATAAGGAAACGAAGAAAGGCAAAATGACCAGCTTACAGTTTAGGACAAATGAGTAATTGTTAAAATGAATGAAACTTTGCAGGTTTAAAAAGTTATTGTTTGAAACTCCATTATTATTTCTCTGTAAAATAGATTTAAAAGTCATTTATGTATTGTTGAAAGGCATATTATTTATTTATTTGCCTACTGTATATATGTACAAATTGACTTCTATTTTATATATACATATTGTAAGAACTATTTTATTGTATGATAGTTATCTAGTTAAGGGGTTATAAGTTTGTAATGATATATGTATTCATAATTAGTCACAATGTTATAATCTGAACTGCACTGGTTTTATAAAAATCAATAAAAATGATGAAGTAAAAAATGTTGATCCATATGATTTGATACTTCCTAGTTTTTCCATTTTTGTTTCTTTAACTATGAAGACATATACTTTCATGTCACACAAGGTCACTGCTGGATTTATGATCCTGGCTTTGTTGTACACACCCAAAAACAGTGTTTTCACTACCATTATTAACATATTTAACTCATGAGAAAGGGAAACGATTTGAAAGAAAAATCTCTTATTACTCTGGGCTTGATTTTTGAAGCCCAGGGAATGACACAAGGTACCTGCATCAAACATAAATGATGCAAGGGGCACCTTACATCAAAAGATGTGGCATTCACAATTTTTGAACTTGGGGCCCTTACTCTCGAATCTTCCCCCCATGATGCAAGAGGCTTGCATAATATGGACTGCTGCATGGTGCAGCTTGCATCAAAAGTGCACCAGGAGCTATTCTGAAATGCAGCCTGTGGCAAATGCAAGCTGCATGCGACAAGGGGGTCTTACGCCATCCTTGTAGTACAAAAAGGGGTGCAGCATGGTGCAAGGAGCCTTGCACCAGGGCAATGCTGCCACACCCTTTAATCTGGTATTCTGGTATGTGGCCAGTGCTGACAAATTCAAGCACCCAATAGACCAGCCAGGGCTGGTCTAACAGTCTGTGCAACACCCATGGGTGCTCCAGTTCTAATGCCTAGGAGTGGTAAATGCACATATGCCAAACATCAACATGAGTAGATATGTTGCAACAGCACTAATGTATTAAAGCTGATCATTAGGATGACATATTGACAGCATTTACAGATGTGTCAGACATTGCATGTTAGATACAAATAGGCAATGTCTGAAGCATCTGTACATCCTGTCTATCTGTTGTCATGACAATTAGTTGTACAGTATGCTCCACTTATAGCAGACTCTGTTGTAGCGGACATTCGGTTGTAACAGACAATTTTCCCTTTCCAAATGCCCTTTCTATTTCCACAATGTTAAATTCAATGGTTTAAATGGACCTGTCATTCCGCTTTAAACGTCCACTAAAAACAACACTACAACTACTATTAAGACAGTTAGCGCCTTGACAGTTAGTGCCTATTGAAGCAATCAAGCAATCAAACAATCACTGCCAACTACTTAAAACACCCCAGTTCTGCCTTAATCTCGTTCTGTCCATTTTATTTTGCTGTGGAACTGTGTCGTGTTGTTTGGTGAAAAGCTGTCAGGTAAGAGAACCTGTCTACCACTAGCTAAGAAAATTGAGCTCTTAAATGCGATCGAAAAAATGTCGAAGCTGAGTGTAAGAGATTTAAGCTCACACTTTTCAATCCCCAAGTCAACAATCTCAGACTTACTGAAAAATAAGGAAAAATTGCTGTCTGACTAGCACAGTAACCAGAACCCTGAGCATAAGTGCAAAAGAGATGGTAAAGATACAGATGCGGAGGAAGCACTGCTCCGGTGGTTCAGTAACGCTCGTGGCAGGGAGGCATTGATTAGTGGGCCTCTCTTGCATCAGAAGGCTGATAGCCTTGCTGCTGCCCTTGGGAAAACAGGGTTCAAAGCAACCGATGGGTGGCTCAGTAGATGGAAGCAACGCCACAACATCTGCTTTCATCAAATCCACATCCATGTGGAAGAGGTACACAAGGGCAAGCTCAAAGCAAACAAGCATTGATGATTTCTTTAGCCCCTCTCAGTAATCACTGTTAGTCGTAGGTAGAGCATTACGAGCCAACTAGAGCATGGTACAGTGCACAATATTTTGTTATTTTATTGTGTGTTTTTTTAGTTATTTATGTTTTGCTTTAATAAAGTTTTCACTTGTGTTGGCTTACCAGAAGAAAAAGGCTAACACTCAATTTGGAAAAAAACTGTAATTCACTTGTCATTCACTGTTCACTGTTGTGTGTTAAGCTGCTGACTGCGTCAATATAGAAATGCTACTGATAATGTCGAAATGGATGTAGCAGATGCCGGTTGTAATGGACAATTTGTTTGTGGACAAATTAGTCCATTACAAGTGGAATATACTGTACCATCATTGAGTTGTTCCAACCTATATCATCACATACTCCTCTTGCTGTTATGCCATCCCCTACAGCATGTTCACCACCCTAGATTATCCCATGGCTTGCAGCAAGCCACGGAAGTGTGCCATCTGTTCTGCACACAGCCACAGTTGTTGCAAGCGGTGGGACTTTAATGATGGGATCCTACCCGATAGAGAACTGGGCACAGAGTCCCTGGTGCACTGGTGATCGGTGCAAGCTGCTGTTGGCACAGCTTGCACTAAGGTTCAAAAATCAAGCCCATGGTCTGCGTCTAAAAGGGGAGTTGTTGTGCTAAAGTGGCACTGCACCAGCCTTGCAACCTACATCAAGGTGCGCCAGGTGCAAGGGGGGCTATGTGTCATGTCAGGGCTGCAACATCCCCTTTATTGGGAATTTGTAAGCCCTGCCATTGATGCAGCAAGGAGCTCCAGTCAGACACTCCAGGAGGTGGTCTAAGGGACTTGCATCTGTGCCAGACACTGTGGTGATTGGGGGGATGTGAAAGTGGGGAGCTGAGTCAGAAGGGGCATGGGGTGCCCTAGGACTGTAGCTGCTAAAGGTTTGAGAAACTGGTGTGTAGTTATGCTATGTGTGTCTATATATGGAATAGAAAACAATGCTTTGTACTGTAACTTTGTAGGACTTGCATGTTTCTATTAGGTGTATGGAAAACTATTACATTTTTAATGTTGATATGTATGCAATCCATATTGGTAGCCTCAAATCATCAAACCTGATGGCAAATATACCTAGGAGGTGTTGTGGAGACTGGCCAGTGGAATGGTGGGAATGGCCGCTGCCATTAGACCCAACAACCAGAGGTACAGCCTGGCAGGAATGTACTGACTCTGAGTGACTTCCCAAGCTTGGGTCATAAGGCATTCCACCCTGTTGTGAGATAGGAAGGCCTTCCCTTGCTCAGAATCCAGAACTGCCCCTATGTACTGCAGTCTTTGGGACAGTACTAGGACCAATTTAGGCAGGTTGATACTAATGCCCAGAGAGTGGGAGAGCTGGAGAGTGCACTCCAGAGTCAGCAAAAGCTGTTCCTGGGCAGGGCCTCAAGGAGCCAATCATCCAGATAAGGGAAGACATACAGTCCCTCTCTTCTGACAGCTGCTACGACCACTGCTAAGCACTTGATAAAGACTTGTGGCACAGAGGGTAAGCCAAAGGCAAGCACTTTGAACTGGTAATGCATGACAGATGGAGACAGAATCTCAGATCTAGAAGTGGGTAGCCAACTGGGAACAAGTGACCACCAAACAGTGTGGTTCACGATAAACACAGGTGCAGAGTCAAGCCATACAAAAGTGAGGGTACTGGACTTTAGGAGGGCTGACTTTGTCAAAATGGGAGAGTGCCTCAGAAAAGCACTAGCATACAGGCAAGAAGGAGGGGTGGAGGAACAATGGGGAAATATCAAAACTGCCATCACAGAGGCAACAAGCCTTTGTATGAAGCAAATAAACAAATCAAAATGAAAGAAAAAAACACTATGGTTCTCAAAAGAGGTGGCGGGGAAGGTTAGGAAGAAAAAGACAGCATTCAGGAAGTATAAGGAAACACAGAAGGAGCAGAACAGAGAACTGTACCAGTTAAAGCAGAAGGAAGCGGGCAAGGCAGTCAAAATAGCAAAGTCCCAAACTTAGGAAAAGACAGACAACTCAGTTAAGAAGGGGGATAAGACCTTTTATAGGTACATTAGGGAGCGAAGAAAGACCAAGGAAGGGATAGTGAGGCTTAATAAAGGGGTGGGTGGGAAGAGAGGGATAGTGAAAAAGCAGGGATACCGTATGAATACTTCTGCTAAGTATTCACAAAAGAAGAGGAGGGGAGGTACCTAATCCAATCAATAGAAGCACTCTGGATAGGAGGTGTGATGCTTGGCCAGCTGGTTATGATTGTTGTATGATAATTGTAATATAAAAATATAGTATGTGAGCATGTGCTTCCATGGGTGCCCCCCCCCAGGTTTCAGTGAAGCTACAGGATATGTAAACTGACCAGAAACCATTTAATTAACAGACTTACTTCAGAATGGCAGTTTATTACCTTTTTAGGACATGCCTAGGCTCTTTGAAGTGGAAACGAAATGTGACTTTATGAGTCTGCCAGAGGATGAGCCTAATAAACTTTTATGACGTCTTAAGAGGAAGAATGTTTGATACCAACATGGTGTTAAAAGTTATAGAACCCTTTGGTGTTCCTTGGG